>CM053141.1:146850832-148100832 GCA_028571685.1 Heterohyrax brucei | reverse complement strand
TGTTATTCAGCCATAAAAAGGAATGAGGTACTGATACACGCTAAAACATGGATGAACCTCGAAAACCCTATGCTAAGTGAATGAAGCCAGACACAGAAGGACAAATATTGTACGATTCTGCCTATGAGAAACATTTAGAATAGGGAAATTCACACAGACAGAACACAGATTAAAGGTTACCAGGGACTGAGAACAGCAAGTAGGGGGTTACTGCCTAATGGGTACAGAGTTTCTGTAAGGGGTGGCGAAAAGTTTTGTGACTAGACAGTGCTAATGGTTGCATGATATTGTAAGTGCAAGTAATGCCACTGTAATTAATATAATTAAAATGGCATATGCTGTTATATATATTTTACCACAGGAAAATGTTTTAAAAACAAAAATTAATTTTTTAAAAAATCTCTAAATGAAACAAAAAAGAAGGGAAGAATGAGGAAGAAGAAAGGAAGGAAAAGATGTGGTAGGGAATAAACCGCCCCCCCAAAAAAACCCAAACTCAAATTCTTTGTTGCTGAGTTGATTCTGACTTGCAGTGACCCTGTGACAGTTAAGATTGTGTGTTACCTTGGCTGAGCCACGATTCTGAGTGTTTTGGCAGGTGTATGATGTCATGACCACCCCTGTGATGGAATCTACTGAGTGCCACCATCAGGGGCAGGACTTGTGGTGGCTTGCCAGTCCCTCAGCCCTCATCTCTCTGCCTTCCGTTACCTACGTCCTTCCTGCTGACCCTTGCCGAGGATTTTGGCTTGTTGTGAATGCAACAGCTGCTTCTTGTCTTCTGAAGTCTGGTTCCTGAGACCTGAGCTACCAGTTCACTTGTTAATCTTGAGATTCACCAGCCTTCACAGCTCGCGAGTAAGACTCCTGTCTCCAGACCTGCTGATCCTGGGTTTGCCAGCCCTGCAGCTACAGGAATCAGGAGAAACTTGCAACCTTGCTTGCCATCTTGGGATGTGTTGACCTTCACAAACTGCAAGCTGGAACTATGCTCCCCAAACTGCCAATCTGGTGTTTGCCAGCTTACGTGGCTGCATGAGATTTGTATGCAGATCCAGAACTTGGAATGTTTCAGCCTGTACAACTGCATAAACTGTTTCCTTGATATAAATCTCTTATATATGAAGTCTGACAATTAAGTCTGCAAACTTAATCCTTCTAAGTGCTACATGCCTCATTGCTAAATATCACTATGGTCACCTTTGAAGTACTCCCCTTGGGAAGCTAGGCACTGAAAACAGCACCTAGTCCACACTTTAAAGCAATTTTGGAACTCTTTCGGGAATGGCCATTGTACACGGTCGCAAGATGGCAAGTTCACAAACTTAACTGTCTAGTTGTTTATGAGGGAATTTTTAGCCAGTAACCAAATAACTGTATTGGAACATCCTCCCTACTCACCTGATCTGATTCCCAATGACTTTTTTCTTTACCCAAAGTTAAAGGAAATTTTGAAAGGAAAGCGTTTTGAAGACATTCAGGACACCAAGGGTAATGTGATGACAGCTCTGATGGCCATTACAGAAAAAGTGCTCCAAAATTGCCTTGAAGGGTAGACTAGGCACTGCTGTCAGTGCATGGCTTCCCAAGGAGAATACTTCGAAGGTGACCACAGTGATATTCAGAAATATGTAGCACTTTTCCTAGAACAAGTTCAAGAACTTAATTGGCAGTCCTTGTATGTTTGTACACTTCACTGGTTCTGCTTCTCCAGAGAACCCAGCCTAAGACATCCCGTAGCAGGGTCATTTCCTGTAGGAGCACTGCCCCATAGGGTTTGCAAGGAGCAGCTGGTAGATTTGAATTTCTGGCCTTTTGCTCAGCAACCAAACTCTTAACCACCAGGGCTCTGTGGCTGCTTTAATTTCTGAGGTCCAGTTATCAGAAGCCACAGGTTAGCTGTGTGTATTGATTATCTCAAAGGTTCACATTTGTCTTAGTCATTTAGTGGTGCTTTAATAGAAACAGTACAAATGGATGGCTTTAAAAAGATCAGTTTCATTATCTCACAATTCAGTAGGCTAACAGTCCAAATTCAGTGTGTCAGCTCCATGGGAAGGCTTTCTCTACTGGTCCTGGAGGAAGGTCCTTGTCATAAATCTTCCCCTGGATTGGGAGCTTCCAAGGTGCAGGGACTCCAGAGCATTTCCAAAGGGCATGCTCAGCTCCTGGCACTGATTCTTGATGAGGTACACAACTCTGCTTGACTCTCTTTCCTTCATATCCTAAGAGATTACCTCTAGGCACAATACAATCTTCCACACTGAGTTACTGTCCCCCAACACAACTGCTGCCCATCTTCCCTCATTAACAACACAGAGGTAGGATTTACAACGTATAGGAACATCATACAATACCAGGAATCATGGCCTAGCCAAATTACTACATTTTGGGGGAATACATTTCAACCCATGACAACACTTCTCATAGCTTCTCAGCTGGCAGCTCTCCTCATACGGATCCCCCACTAGCTTCCAAGGATTCGGGAGCAGCCAGAACACAGATTTCGCCCTAAATTCCCTATACATGAAAGCTATCCTGACGGCCCTCACAGGAAATGCACAGATTTGCTTACCCACTTGGAGGACTCATTTTAGTCACACTTCCCCCAAGACAATCTGACTCTCTGGTCTCTTAACTGGAGAACATCTGCTAACCAGCACAGGGGTGAGTGTGGATTCTAAGAACACAATGAGAGCCCCGATCCTCGCTTCAGGGCTTATGCCTTCCAGTTCAATCAAGTAGACAAGCATGCAGGAACAGGCCATCTGCTCTTCAGACACTTGAGGACAGGGTTCTGGGCTCACCAGCTAGCCCAGACCCAACCCCTGGGCTTCTGCTTTATCCTGGCCAAAGTACTGCGGTTCTCTATTTATGCTGGAACCATTGGGATGGGTGATGGTACCTGAAAGCCATTTCTTGGATAATGCTTAGTAGGATATCAGAGGGATACCACTGTATCAGTTCAGACACATGCACATACATACATGAAATTGGGAATAGCGTTTCACCTCAACTACAAATCTATGGCTTCAGTTGGTTTAAGGTTGCTCCTACATATATAAAATCAATTCACACATATAATAATTTCCAGCAATACAAAAAGGATAAACACTAAGTCTCCCTCCTTGCCCAGGCTGTTACGTATCACTCAGAGTATATTCTATACATATAAACATATTGACACAAATGACAGTGTCCCACACATGTTGTTCTGTACTTTCCTTTCTCTGTACTTAACATTGTCTTGGCAATATATTAAGATGATCTCCAAGCTAGAGATCCACGAAGTTCTTTATAATGACCCACTGTAGTCTTTATAATGACTTGAGGGAATTCCATTGTCCAGATGTACCTTAATCAATCCTCCCTCAGTAGACTGTCATAGGTCTTTCCACTTTTTTCCTATAATAAACAGTAATGAATATCCTTAAATGCATTTTGTTACACTCCCTTATAAACAGACCCATGAGATGAATCCCTATCAGTGGACAGAGTTCCTAAGTAAAATGGATGACACATTTTTAATAAAAATGGCCAAATTTTTCTCCACAGTAACCATAGTAATTTTCATCTCTGCCAACTCCATGACTATACCTGTCCCCACCAACAACAAAATGTATCATTAAATCTTTAAATTTCCACCAATCTGCAAGGTTATAATTGCATCTTGCTGTGTTAACAGGCATTCCTTTAAACACAAATGAGGTTTGCTTATAAGCTATTTGTATTTCTTTTTCTGTGAACTGCCCAAACCTTTACCAATTTATCCACTGGGTTTTCTTTCTGGCCCATTTTTTCTTTTTTAATTTTTTATTGTGATTAAGTGAAAGTTTACAATCCAAGTCAATTTTCCATACAAAGTACCAAGCACTGCCTCACGCAACTGTATCTGTTCTCCTCACTCTATGACAACACACTCATCCCCTCCACTCTTCCAGTATCCACTCAACTGACACCTGTCCCCTCCTCTTGAACCTCCCCTTTTCCCTCTAAGAAGAGACCTGTAGGAGAGCCTCAAATATATACATAAAACCATAAAATATACACACCACACGCATCACTCTGTGTCCCCAAGTCCAATCCACTCTTTGTATGAAGCACTAGTTTCAGTACTGGTCTCGCAACAAGTCCGGTGGCCACACTCTCAGGGTAGCCTCCAGGCTATCAGACATCAAGTCTGTTTTTTTAATAGAGTTCTTGATCTCCATACTTCTTTTTCGCATGCCACAGTCAGGAACTGTACATTGTGTTCTCTGAGAGGGCCATCTTTGGTGGTGGCTGGGCTCTAGTTTTTCTGGTCTTATGCTGACGTAGTCTCCCACTATATGGACCCTTCTATCTCCTGGGCTCATATTTTCTTTATATCTTTGATGTTCTTGATTTTCATCTGCTCTAGGTGGGCTAGGACAAACTTATGTTATTTAAATGGCAGCTTGCTAGCTTTTAAGACCCCAGGCACCACTCACCAATATGGGATCCAAGACAATTGCTTAGGAAAAAAAACTAGATATGCAAAGTGACCTCAAAGTCCCTGAAATCATGGTCCTCAGATCCCTGTTCCTGGTACCTTGCCATTTAAAATGTTAGGTTGCATTTAGAAAACTTTTCAGCTTATGGTGTAGTCCAGTTGTGCTGACCTGCTTTCTACTGTATCAGGACTGACAATGAAGTTCACAAACTGATCCTAGAAAAAATGCTACATACCTTATTGCTGAATATCACTATGGTCACCTTTGAAGTACTCCCCTTGGGAAGCTATGAAACCAATGCCAGCACCTAGTCTGCCCTTCAAAGCAATTTGGGAATTCACTTGGAATGACCATTAGAGCCTTCATCGTATTACCCTTGATGCCCTGAATGTCATCCAAACGTCTTCCTTTCAGTATTTCCTTTATCTTCAGGTAAAGAAAAAAAGTCATTGGGGTCCAGATCAGGTGAATAGAGAGGATGTTTCAATACAGTTATTTGTTTTCTGGCTAGGAATTCCCTCATAGACAGCTAGACAATGAAGTTAGCGAACTCACCACTGTGCCGCCACGTGCAATGGCCATTCTAGAAAGAGTCTCAAAATTGCTTTGAAGGGTGGACTAGGCACTAACATCAGTGCATAGCTTCCCAAGGGGAGTATTTTGAAGGTGACTGTAGAGATATTCAGCAAGGAGTATATAGTATTTAGAACAATAAGTTCACAGACTTTATTGTCAGACCTCATAAAATCTTGATTTTCCTAACGTGTCATAATCAAAACCCATAATAAGCTAGGACAGGAAAGGCTGATGTGAGCACCTAATGGCAGGAACAAAAGCAATAACAGCAAGAACGATACTAACAGGTGGGCAGTAAATAAGTGCTACCAGCAAGCCAAGCTCTGTTCCGATTGCTCATCAGACATCACCTTATTAGGTCCTTCCTCACAAGCCTATAAGGGATATATCACTACTATCACTGTTTTATAGCCCAGAGTCCCTGAGTTGTACAGATAATGCACTTGGCTGCTAACTGAAAGGTTGGAGGTTGGAGTCCTCTCAAAGGCACCTCAGAAAAAAGACAGGCATTCTACTTCTGAAAAATCAGCCATTAAAAACTCTATGGAGTTTTCTACTCTAACAACCAGAGTCACCATGAGTCAGAACTGACTCAATAGCAACTGCTTTACTGGTATAGACAGAGAGGATCTACAAAGCCAGGCTCTTCTTGACTCCAGAGACTCAGCTACTAACTGCTTTACAATACTGTCTACCATATTATTCCCTCTGCTGTGTTCTCAAGACACTGAAAGGTCTCTGGCACGAAGTAGGTGCTCAGCAAATGTTAGCTGGGTGAATGTAGGAGGATGATCTCCTTGAGGGCAAAGAACATACTATCTGAGTCTCCTAGAGCCTAGCACAGTGCCTGGCACAGAGAGGACACAGACAAAACCCAAGAAAGCGTATTGAATGAAGCAAGCCTCTTCATTGTTTTAAAACACATACCTACCCCACACGCATCAACTTGTGGGCAAGTTGGACAAACAATGCCCACTCTGGGAAATGTATTGGTAACAGTTGATATATCACACCGGGCAAAACCCATGTGAATGAGTAGCGGGCCAGGGAATTGGGTCAGGAAGACAAAGCTGACCTCACCAGTCCCAAGCCAAGCCACTGGTGCCCTGCCTTACCCTCTGCCCAAGATCCTGGCTGTCAGTGTTTCTTAGCCACATTAGCAATAGCAACCAGGGACAGCACATGGTCACCTCAGAGTTTACTGAGTACAGTGCTAGCTTTCTAACTGCACTAATTCCTCTGATCCTCAAAACAGCCATATGCACAAGGACAGCTATTATCACTGTATACAGAGAAGGACAGAGAGAAATTAAGTAGCTCTTCAAGGTTACAAGCAGCAGAACCAGGATGTTAACACTAACAGACCACTGGGCATTCTGCCCTCTTACTAGCGGCTGACCCCCAGATCTTGCCCTCTTCTTCACACAAGGGTTCCCCGAAGCCCCCTCCTCACCCCTTGCCCTTTGTGTCTGCTTCTGTTCCTGTGATTAGCCTTTAGAGCAACTGCCTGACTTGCTGTGCAGGCTTCTTAGGGAATGAGCACAGATTTCCTACGTGGCCCCTGTCCCGGTAGACTTGCCTACCAAGTGTTCCCATTTTCTGTCCCCAGCACTGTACATCTGACAGTAAGATTCTCCAGGCCTTCAGGCTATAGATGAGCTGTCACTCACAAAGGCCCACTGGGTACCTAGGTCCACCTTTCCTGCCATCAGCCTAGCTGAGGGACCAAGCTTATTTCCAGACAGCATCTTATGCTGAGGGACCTGAAACCAGGTGAGAGGTGAGCTGGGCCCTTCATTTCCCTTTTCTCCCATTGGTCAGAGGGCAGATCTCTAAGCAGGCTTTCTGCCAAGTCCGTAACCTGTGTGTCTTAGTTATCTAAAGCTGCTATAACAGAAATACCACAAGTGGATGACTTTAAACAGAAACTTACACACTCACAGTCTAGGAGGAGGCTAGAAGTCTGAATTCAGGACACCAGCTCCAGGGGAAGGCTTTCTCTGTCTGTTGGCTCTGGGGGAAGGTCTCTGTCACCATTTTCTTCTGGATCTAGGAGTTTCTCAGTTCAGGGACCCCAGGTCCAAAGAACATGGTCTGCTCCTGGCTCTTCTTTCTTGGTGGTAGGAGATGCCACTTTCTCTCTGCTCACTTTCCTTTTTATATCTCAAAAGAGATTGACTCAAGATACAACCTAATCCCGTAGATTGTGCTCTGTCTCATTAACAGAACTGCCACCAATCCTGCTCATTAATATTATAGAAGTTAAAATTTACAACACACTAATAATCACATCAGATCACAAAACAGGAGACAACCACACAATACTGGGAATCATGGCCTGGCCAAGCTGACACGTATTTGGGAGGAACACTATTCAATCCATAATGCTACGCTTATGAGCTCAGACTCTGGAGCCACCCATGGATGGCAACAAATACATTCACTATCTGTGTGACACTGGCTAAGTTACTTAGCTTCTATTAGGCTGGGTTTTCTCAGGTAGCATCCACCTCATATCTCAGAGATTTTAAAGATTAAACTAGTTCAAAACACCCTTTATACTTCCTGTACTTATGCCACAGGGCAGGAAACCCTGGTGGCGTAGTGCATAAGTGGTACAGCTGCTAACCAAAAGGTCAGCAGTTTGACTCGGCCACGTGCTCCTCGGAAACTCTGTGGAGCAGTTCTACTTGATCCCATAGGGTCATTATGAGTCAGAATCGACTCGATGGCAGTGGGTTTTGTTTCGCTTTGGTTTTGGTATGTCATAGGCAGGCAACAGGCATGTATTACCATTAATGCCTGCATTATGGAGACGGCTCTTGGAGAGAGCCCCGAGGAGCCCTTTCTGTGAGTCTGGACGCTTTTCGAGGCCCTCTGCCTCTGCTTTCTAACACCCATGGACAGTAGCAAATATTTATTCTCTCATTCCAAGTCTACAGTCCCTCACAAGCCATGCCCCGAGTCCCAGCTTTTATACAAGCTCATCTATAGAGATATGATGACCAATGAACCCTAAATCCAAAGACTGCCCATGTCCCCCACACTTCAGTGCCCCATCCCCAGATGAGTTCCCTGACCCGGCAGGACCTCTGAGGAGCGCAGTCCAGGAAGGGAAGCTGTAGAAGGCAGTGCAGCCTCCCTCCCACCTCCTCATCCTCTCCAAGGATTTCCTCACCATCCGTGTTCCTGGTCAGAGCAGGCCCTCATCCTTTAGGATGACAGCAGCTCCCTCCACCCCAAATTCTCTGGGCATCCCTCACCTACTCTTTCTCCCTCTTCTCCTCCCAGAGCTGGCTGCAGGGGCAAGTTTGCTCTTCATTAGCCTGACAAAACTCAATCACTGACGGAAGTCCTTGAAGTTGGATTTCAACAAAGTTAAACCGCTAAATCCCAGTGGTCGCCAGCCTGTCTTCACAGCTTCTCCAGCTCTGCCAGAAAATCGAGTTTAGTCCCATGCAGAAACCACAGCCTGGCAGGCCCCAGGGTCTCCCCTGCACCCCCAGCCTCTGGCCGCCTTATCAAGGCAGACCCAGCCCATCCTTTATCAGCCTGCCGTCTCTAAGTGCTTCCAGCCCCTTGACTGGCTCCATAAAAGCTAGTAAAAGACAAGGCTGCCCTGCTTTTGACATCACTGACTTCAAAGGCCTCAAAATAGGTGGGGTTGACCTGGATGCCTCACTGAGTTAAGAGCAACACTCTGTGATCCTGGGATGACCCTGATGGCCTGTGGATCCTTCCTGGAACCCTAGAGCCCGTCGATAAATACACAGGCATGGTTAGCAGCATAGGCTCTGGAGCCAAGAAGCCCCAGTTCCTATGCCAGCCCTGCCTCTAGGTAACCGGGCAAGTCACTTATGCTCATTGGTCTCAGTCTTCTTCCTAATAATGAAATTTGCCTGACTATATAATCCTATCAGTGTTGCTGGAAATGGCTTGACATGGTGAAGAGGGCTCCCTCGTGTGCAGATATGGCTGCTTCTTGAGGATCCTGAAAGCCAATCTAATCACACCTTCGGTAACAATGAGAACAGATTCTACTGGGTTCCATCAGGCCAGAGTGAGTGAAAAAGATGTGGGCCACATGGCATCCTCAGCCCCAAGCCCCTACTCCCTATAACCCCCCCAGAACCATCAGCGTTCAGGCCTTCAAGCCCCCTCATCTTCTAGTGGCAAAAGTCTGACCTGTAGGTAGAAGAGAAAATGTAGAGTAAAGGAAATAAGATGTGTCTTGGCTCTTCCAGGGCTCAAGCAGAAATCAAAATGCCTAAGGGAAGCTGATAATGGAAAAGAAACTCAACCCAGGAGCTGGCCAGCTCCTGCCAACCCCAAGTCCATCCCATGGCCCCATCAGGTGACCACACTGGACACCAACAGGAAGGTTGCATGAGGGGTCTGCCCTGTGCACCACCTCAACTCCCAGAGGCCTTCAAGTCCAGTTCCACCTGGCTCACGCCCATCAGCAGTGGCTTCTCGGGACCCTGGCTCCAGGTCCTCAATACAAAAAGAATTACATGCAGAAAGAAGAAGAGGAAAAGGGGAATTTAGTCATCCTCAGCTTTTCTCCCAAGTTTCACTAAGAAAAATCAAGACGCTTTTTGGGCCCACAGCCCAGAGACAAAATAGGAGATGAAAATATTTATTTGTTTCTAAGGCTCTCACAATCCCAGGATGAAAAGCCCACCTTGGTTGTAACTTACTGCACCTCAAGCTGCTTCCAAGGCAGGATGTCCCCACAGGCAGATTCCCACTTGCTCAGGTCCCTGGGAAAGAAGTTCTGTCACCCTACTGGGGAAAAAAGTAGGGTCCCTGTCCCAACAGAAACTGAGTCTATTAAATGAGCATTATCCCCTATGGGCATCGGGGAGCCATAAATAGCCCAGCCATCCTAGTTGAATCACCAGAACTAGCACTGTGTCAGCGTTTCTGTATAAACCAGGGTTTGCTAGGGGATTAGCTCACAGCCATAAAAAATTTGCTCCAGGCTGAAACTTGGCCTAAAGAAAATCTCAGTTTGGGAGTAGATACTGAAAAGAAAGCCAGACAGGACACTGCCCCCAAGCCTCCCGAGGACAACGGTGCCTCTGACCAGGACTACTTATACCAGGACTCTGTTGTCACCAGTACGTAAGAAGCCTGGTGATTTAAGGCACCTCTTGGTGTTGTCATAATTCAAAAATTGGCTCACTTTCTTTTTAAGCCAAAAGACGGGATACTTGCTGCTTTGAGAGCTTTGCATAGGCGGAGTTTGAGAGTGTAATCCAACTGCTTTCCTTTCCCCGCTGACAGCTAAATATAAAGTAAAGAGAGATTTACCTGGGCAGGGAACCAGAGCTCGTGTTCGTACCTTGTATGTTGTCAGGACAAGCACACTCTCTTCCACCCAAAGTAAAGTTTTGTAAAGGAGACTTGAGCCTAATATAACATTAAGGGTAGGATAGCTCCATGTAGGACACAGGTGTAGTCACTGGAGAAAGGATGTCCTGTTTTTCATCCCTGTGGAGAATCAGTTAGACCGAGACCATCTATTAAATTAAGCTAGACCCTCTTCTGGAGAAAAAATTGTAGTTGTCAATGATTGCATTCTTGAACAAACAGTCACTGGCCACAGAAGTAGTGGTCAAGAAATTACACAAAGTGTTGCACTGGACAAATCTCCTGCAAAAGACCTCTGTAAAGTTTTAAAAGGCAACGATAACACTTTTATGACTTAGGTATGCCTGACCATGGCTTCACTCTCTTTCACTCAAGGGTTTCTATGAGTCAGAACCAACTCAATGGCACCTAACAACACCAGTAAGAGAATATGGGTAGATTAAAATCTCTTGACACTACAAACAATCTATGTAAAAGTTTAGTGAGTTAAGGCAAAAACAAAGGAAAAAAGGTGGATTGATTAACAGAGCAAAGAAATGTTAAAGGAGAATACATTATGAGTAAATACAAACAAAAAAAATTCCTCATGGTCTTTTTCTATGTGAATAAATGTAAGTCATTATTTATCCTTTTTTCCTAGTAGCTATATAAGCTATTTGCAATAGTGTAGACATAATTTATTTGACACTTTAACTGATGGATATTTGTTTTGATTTTCATTTTTTGCCCTACCAAATAGTACTCTCATAAGCACTGTGGAATGTATGGAGATCATTCTTTCTCCAGTGACTACATCTGTGTTATACGTGGAAATAGTCCATCCTTAAATGATATACAAGATTCTCAGGCCTTCTCTTCAAAACTTTATTCGAAGTGGAAGAGGAACATGGGCCAAAACAACGCCCAGTCCTGCACCATCCTCACAATCATTATCCTTGGGCCATTGTTGCAGCAACTGTTTCAATCTGTCTTGTCGAGGGGGCTCTTCTTCTTCACTGATCCTCTACCAAGTGTGATGCCTTTCTCCAGGGACTGATCTCTTCTGATAACGTAGTCAAAGTACACAGAATGAAGTCTGGCCATCCTCTCTTCTAAGGAACATTCTAGCTGTATTTCTTCCAAGACAAATTTGTTATTTTGGTCAAATCAAACCCATTGCCATCAAGTTGATTCTGACTCATAGCAACCCTATAGAACAGAAAAGGACTGCCCTATGGAGTATCCCGCGAGTGCCTAATGGATCTGAGTTGCAGCCATAGCACTTAACCACGGTTCACATTTTTCTGAAAGTCTATGGTATATCTGGAAACGCTGGTAGTGTAGTGATTAAGTGCTACAGCTGCTAATCAGAAGGTTAGCAGTTCAAACCTGCCAGGTGTTCCTTGGGAACTCTATAAGGCAGTTCTACTCTATCCTGCAGGGTCTCTACAGGTCAGAATCGACTCAGCAGCAGTGGGTTTTCGGTTTTGTGGTACATTCAATATTCTTCACCAACACTACAATTCAAAGACATCAATTCTTTAGTCTTCCTTATTATTGTCCAGCTAGAGTGTAGTCACTTACTTAATATGGCACTTCTAGCTAGTCTTTGTGATTCTCATACAATAATTGGGTGGGACTACACAAATAAAGTGCTTGCGGCCCACTAGGGGATTGGATGTCCTGCTGATGATGCAAATGAGGCACATGGAATCTTCAGGGGGTAGGACCATGCAAATAAAGAATATGGAGTCCTAACGAGGTGAACAGTAAGTTCTGGCACCCGGCTAGGCTTAAAAGAGCCAATCCCAGAACAGAGGGGGACCTCACCACTGCCAAGAAAAAGAGCCAGGGAGTGGAGTCCATCCTTTGGATCCAGTGTCCTTGTGCTAAGAACCTCCTAGACCCAGGAGACAGGGGGCTGTAATATGGAAGACAGTGAGAGACAGCAGTGTAGCAGTAACAAGGGCCATCCCTAGCAATGCAAGATGGCAGGAACCAGGAGACCGGCAGGAGAGACCTGCAGGGTGGCTTGCTGGTCCAAGCAACTAAGACTTGTAACGGTTGCCAAGAAAGGCTCTGAGCAGGGCCAGAAGCAGAGAATAAGAAAACACTGTCCTGATCAAGAACTGTATCCTGATGTTCCTGATTCTGACTTATACCTGGTTACTTCCTTAATAAATCATTTAACTCTAGGTACAACTCCTGAGTTCTATGAGACCTTGCAGTGAACTACAAAACCAAAAGACCACAGGGGAGGGGCAGTAGCTGGTGTTAGAGATGATGAAGTGGTTCCACAGTCTGGAGAAGTCATACATTAGGGACAAAATTCTTCTTATACAGAAGAATTACCCGAGGATCTTACTAGAATGCAGATTCCAATTCAATGTCCTAAGTTGGAACTGTAAATTCTTTGCAGGAGTTTGAACCAGAAGGAACCAGTTCGAAGCCCTGGTTCTTACTGATGATCGCTAACTTCCCCATAGCATAATCTTTTCCCACGTAAGTATTTGATTTGATTGGAGATGCTTTTTAAGCAAGTTTACTAGCCAATGAAATACCACAAGGTAGTGTTAATTGAAAAGCAATGTCAAGATGTACTGTAATTTGTTTAGTATGAGCCAGTTTTTATCTTAAAAAATAGATACAAAAGGGAATATCCCTATATATATGCAAACATTTTTAACTTTGTTCATGGAGAACAAATGGTATAGGTTGCTCTTTGAGGTCCAACAATTAAGTCTGCAAACTTAATTGTTTTAAGTGCTGCATAGCCCACTGCTGAATATCACTACTGCCATGTTCAAATACCCCTTGGGAAGCTATGCACTGACACCAGAGCCTAGTTTGCCCTCAAAGTAATTTTGGAACTCTTTCTGGAATGGCTTTTGTACACCATGGCATGGTGGCAAGTTCAAAAACTTAACTGCATGGTTGTCTATGAGGGAGTTTTTAGCCAGTAAACAAATAACTGTACCAGAACACCCCCTACCCACTGAACTGGCCCCCAAGTGACATTTTTCTTTACCTGAAGATCAAAGAAATTTCCAAAGAAAGACATTTTGATAATATTCAGGAGATCAAGGGTAATATGAAGACAGCTCTGATGGCCATCCCAGAAAAACAGTTCCAAAACTGCTTTGAAAGGTGAACTAGACACAGGTAGCAGTCCATAGCTTCCCAAGGGGTGTACTTTGAAGGTGACTGTAGCGATATTCAGCAGTGAGGTATGTACCAATTTTTCTAGGATGAGTTTGCGAACTTAACTGTCAAACCTCATGTACTGTTAACATTAGTAACTTCAGGGGAATGGAGTTGGAATGGGGACCAAAGAGTTCCAAAACTATTCACTCTCTTTTTTAAAACACACTTTTACAGTGGTTGACTCATTACAGCAAACATGTATCAGCTCTGTAATTTTTAAAAGTATGAATGCTTTCAATCACTCCAACAAAACAAAGTTGACTGGTAAAAGGGTAAAGAGAAGGTTGTACCAGATCTCCGAGACATGCTTACAAAATACAACGGAGGCCCTTCATTCATACTACAGAGCCACAGGGGAAGTGGACAACCTGCACAGGGAAGGCTCATAGACAAGCGGAAAAGACAAAAGGTGTGAAAACCTTGCTGCTGTCAAATCCGCCCCTGACTCATGATCACCCTGTGCACAGTGGCACAGGAGCACAAGGCCCCATTGGGTTTTCCCTGGGTCATTTTTCAGAAGTAGATCACCAGGTCTTCCTTCCAAGTCTGTCTCAGTCTGGCAGTTCCACTGAAGCTTGTTCAGTGTCACAGCAACATGCCCGATTTCACGGCTGGGCAGGTGGCAGCTATGCAGGGGGTGCATTGGCCAGAGCACTGCTTCTGGGCCTCCCCTAAAGAAAGGGGAGTTCTGACATGGATCCACCGCTGCCTTCACAACACCCTTTAAAAAAAGAATGGACACTCAGAGGCTGACAAGATCTGGGGTATTCTGGGAGGGCTTTATGGAGGAGGCAGGAAACCAAAGCTTTAAGAACAGGACTTCAGTGAATGCAGAAGTGGGACCATGCAAGAAATAGTCTCAGGATATGAGCAAAACTGGCAGTGAAAACCCAAGGGTAGAAAAAGGGCTCAGCACAGGTATAGAAGGCCTGTTCAGTGCATCTCATGTGACGTCCCAGAGAAATCATGTACCCCCTCTACCCATCCCTAGCCCTCTCCCATTTCCAATTTGTGAAAGAAGGTGTTTACACTTAGCCTCAACCATTTCAGTCCTGAGAATGTGTAGGAAAGACAGACATTATTTTCCAGGCACACAAGGGAGGGCTCTTCCAACCCATAAACAAACAACCATTGCCATCAAGCCAATTCCTACTCATAGTGACCCTATAGGACAGAAAGAACTGCACATAGGGTTTCCCAGGCTGTAATCTATACAGAGAAACACTGGTGGCCTGTTGGTTAACTCTGCTAACCATAAGGCTGACAGTTTGAATCCTCCTTGGAAGGTACTCCTTGGAAACTCTATGGGGCAGTTCTACTCTGTCCTATAGGTTCAACATGAGTTAGAATTGACTCGAAGGCACTGGGTTTGGTTTGGGGTTTAATCTGTACAGAAACACGGCTACATCCTTTTCCTACAGAGCAGCTGTAGGAAAGTTTGAGTAGCGGCCAAACACTTAGCCACTGCACCAGCAGGGCTCCTTTCCTGGAGCTTAGAGCCAGGCAAACCCAAATCTGGGACTCCTGACATCCCACAAAGGACCCAGAGGAGTGATGAGACCTTTCCTGACAGGGCAATCACTTCTTCCTACAGAATACAAACAGGCTTGGTCCCTACCATAATTTTAAAATCTTTGGTTTTCAAAAACTATTTGCTTCCTGCTCAGAGGGTCTAATGTGCCTTTCCCTCCCCAGGATTCTTTCACTCAGGGAGTAGTCAGTGAGTGCTTCTTAGAAGCCCGGCTGTGACCTCAGCGGTGGGGCCAGAACAGTGAATGAAACAGACAAGTCTCCACCTTTCTCAGGCTTAAATTTTAAGAGGGAAAGCAGGGGGCGGGGCGAGAGGAAAAAACCATAAGTAATTAAATAAGTATCTTTGATAAAGTGTTGAAAGGTAAAGCAGAGCCATGAGGTGGCAGGGAGACGTGGACCTTACACGAAGTAGGACAGTTACCTCTCAGTTTCTGCCTGCTTGGCCTTCAGCTTCTTGTTGAGGTGGGTGTTATTACGGTCCCCAAATGTTCGAAGTTCAAGTGAAGAGTTCATCCGTAATGGGATTATCTCCAGCCCTGTTTGCTTTCATTACAGCCCTACTCTCTCCGAGCATGAGAATCTAACCTTACCAAAAGCATACTTTGGTAATCTGATATAAACTAAATTTAAACTTTGACCTCCAACAATAAAAACACTACTTTTCCCCTCTGAAGACCTGAAATTCAGATTAAGGGCCTGCCAGCTTCACTTCCCAGGTTTCTGACTGGCTTCTAATTAGATTCCCAGCATTTCTCAGAACGGGCTGAGCACAGAACCAGGCCCTTGGTGGGCAGCCAGCCCGCTGCCTGCTTTCTCCTCTTTCCCATTAGACGTCAGACCCTTCCTCATTTTTCCGTGCTCTCTCCTCCAGCTTCTGCATTGTGGAGTATATCGCTGAGAACCACGTTAGTGCTGAAAACTTGAAACGAAATCCTGCTTTGAACTAGGCTGCAAATTTGTCCTGATCCCCGTTTTGCACGAAGAGCTATAATCCCGGTATGGATAAAGGTTAAGTATGAGCTTACTCAAATCTGCCCCCACGTCATGTTCTAATTCCTGTAGGTTATCTTATTTAAAAATTAAGGCAAGCAACTGCAAACCCACGTGGGGGCTGTCTGCCAGTCCGGCCGGCTGCCCGCGCCGCCGCCAGAGCCCACCTACCTCGGCTCCCTCTTTCGGGTCTCAGGGCTTGACGTTAGTTCGTACATTGTTCGGTTTGCTAATACACAAATGTAAAGCTTTGCTATAACTTCTTTTGTGCAAAGAGAGAAATTAAATAAATTTCACAGTCTAGACCAGAATAAGCAACTAAAAATTCAAATTCAGGGATGTCCCACATTAATAGCTGTTCACTGAGGAAGCATTTCCTGTTTATACATTGAGCTAATGAGAATCCATCACCCCTGTCAAATACACTGAACACCAAATTCAAATGTCAAACCAAATGTAAGAGGTCACACATTTCCTTTGCTAACTAAAAGTGTAATTCATAAATATTATTGCTACCAAACTCTCCATCTACAACATTTGTTTAGAAATATGCACATGTAATATAAATTGTGATTAAGTTAAATGGGTATATTATTTCCTGTTTTAAGGGCTAACAGCAGCATGAATTATGCTTTACTGCAAGGAAGGCTGAAGTCACAAGCAGTTCTGCCTGAGTACAGCCCCATGTTTTACACCCCAGATTGGTTTTTGCACGTTCATTCATAAATACTTTACATTACCCAGCCTTGCTGATAACTTTCACTTCTGCTGCCTTATAAAATAGCTCTTACTATTGAAAAGGTCAGCTAAAGGGACATAAACTTTGGATCTAGCTACATTTAAAAATAAAAGTGAAAAAGCAAATAACAAAAAGGGTTTACGAGCTAGGGTCTTCATTTACCTCTGTAAGCACAGCACCAGAGCCCAAATTAAATTGAGATTTGGCATCCACGGTATGACTTAGTGAGAGGGGAAAGCCATGGGAAGTAACAACATCGGTTTGCAGCTCCCAAAATTAAATCCAGGGAGGAGAGAAATGATTAAGAGAACAACCCTTCCTTTCATTTTGTTATATGAATAAATTTGGTTAGCGTTTTTAGTTTTAAAAACATACACACATTTTGTCTTAGTTATCTGGTGCTGATATAACAGAAATACCACAAGTGGATGGCTTTAACAAAGAGTAATTTATTCTGTCACAGTTTTAGGAGGCTAGAAGTCTGAATTCAGCGTGCCAGCTCCCGGGCAAGGCTTTCTTCTCTGTCAGCTTTGGGGAAAGGTCTTTATCATCAATCGTCTTAGATCAGGGACCCCAGGTTCAAAGGAAAAGTATACTCCCAGTTTTTCTTACTTGATAATAATGAGGTCCCGCTATCTCTCTACTGGTTTCTCTCTTTCACATCTCAAAAGAGACTGGCTTAAAACACAACTTAATCTTGTAAATGGAATCCTGTCTTACTAACAACTGTGATTAATCTTTCCTCATCAGCATCATCGAGGTAGGATTTACAACACACAGAAAAATCAAATTTGCTGACAGAGTGGAAGAGAATCACGCGAGAATGGCAAACATGGCCCAGACAAGTTGCCACGTTGTTTTGGGGCGACACCATTCAATTCATAACACATATTTATGACATTTATTTACTGTAGCAAGGCAAATAAGGGAAGTAGAAACAAACAGAAATAGATGTTCTCCTAAGAGCCTGCGGGAAATGTCCTCAAGGCACTCAGATAAAAGGATGCAAAAGAAAAGACCATAAAAGCAAAATATGATCAATAAATCAAAGCTGACTCTTGCTAGCCATGCTCTGCAGGTTCTGGAAAGGAATCCTTTTTACTCCTCAGTCAATGAAAACTACTATCATTGACTCCTTAGCCCCTCCCCCACCAAAAAAAAAGCAAATAACCAGCCCTACACTCCCAGGAGAGAGATAGGTGATCAGATGCTCCTAGGAGAATCTCGGAGTCATCACAACTTTCCAATGTCTTCCAAAGGGGAGACAGCTGATGCCACTGATTTTCCAGCTTTTAAAGTCTGGTGAACTGTATTCCATGAATTCCAGATCACAAGCAGATGACTAACAGATGTTATTGAGGATCATTAGTGGACACCACTATGGTCACCACCCCACAGCCCAGAGGGCCACCCTGCCCCTGCCCCTCCCCAAAACTTAGGCAGCATCAGCACATCTGGGTTCCTGAACAGGCGCTGCTGGAAAACAGATAAAGCATTTTTTTAACAATATCTTTCAAGAGCAGAAATCTCAAATTTTGATGAAGTCCAATTTATCAAATATTGAAAATTAGGTTTCTAATAGTTTATCATGGCATTTTCCCATCATCATACAGTAGTTGAATTACTGGTTATTTTGAATGTAGTGCCTTTAAATCTATTAACTCTGACCTGAAGTCCACTAAAGGAAAATTAGCATTTATCCTCCATTTTTAATTGACGTATGTATCATTTATATAAACACCTGAGTTGTAAGTATTCTGTTCAATCAGTTTCAATGAATGCATGTCAAGACACAGAGTACTTCTGTCACCCCAGGAAGTCCCTATACCTCTTCCCTATCAGTTACCCACCCCCAGAATCAACCAGTGTTCTGATTTCTATAACCAGATTCATTTTTCATATTCTAGAATTTCTTATAAATGGACCATAGAGCTTTCACATTTATGTATGCAAGTTCATTCACTCAACATTTTTTAGATTCATCCATATTTCATGTGCACTTGGCCTTAGCTATATTTCATGTATTAGTAGTTCATTTCTTTATATTGCTTAGCATTCTGTTGTGTGACTATATTAGAGTATGTTTATTTGTTCTTCTGCTGATGGACAACTGCTGTAAACAATCCTATACAATAACTTTTGTGGAAACACATTTGTCTTAAGTACCTGAGTGGAATTGTTGAGCCATACATTAAATGCATTGTGCATTTTTTAAGAAAGTGTCAGTTTTCCAAAGTAGTTATACTGGGTTACACTCCCGCCAGCAATGCAGGAGAATTCCAATTACTCCACATCCTTTTCCACAGTTTGTCAATTTTTCCAGTGGATATGTAGTGGTAACTCATACAATTTTAATTTGCATTTCCCTGATATCTGATGATGTTGAACCCTTTTTCACATGCTTATTGGCCCTTTGTATACCTAGCGAAATTTCTACTCAAGTGTTTTTGCCCATTTTTAATTGGATTGTTTGTCCTTTAACTGTTCAGTTGTCAATTTTTTATACACACTGGCTACAAATCTTTTGTCAAATATGTGTTAAATCTGTGGCTTCCCTCTTCCTTTTCCTAACAGTGTCTTTCAAGAACAACAATTTTAAATTATGATGAAGTCCAATTTATCATATTTCGTTTTTGTGGTCTTTCTGTGATCTCTCTAAGAAATCTTTGCCTACTCCCAGGTTGTTTCTTGTTTTAGCTTTTATGTTTAGGTCAATGATCCATACTGAATCGGTTTTAGTACTTTGGTTAGAGGTAAGTGTCATGGATTGCATTGTGCCCCTCAAAGATATATGTGTTGACTTGATTTGGCTGTGAGTCCCAATATGGTGCCCTTCCTCCCATGTGTTGTGAATGCTGCCTCTGTGAGATTGATGATGGAGAATGGGCAATAGTTGTGTTAGTGAGGTGGGTCTCAAGCTGCAAGCTTGTGGGTTATAAGGGAGAGAAGTGAGGCGAGGAAGTTGGGAAACTCACACCAACGAGAAAGCAGCACTGAGAGCAGAGCACGTCCTTTGGACCTGAGGTTCCTATGCCGAGGTGTTCTCACTGGATTTGGACTCAGCCTATTGGACTGTGACAAATTCTCTTACTGAATGGACTTACAATTCATAAATGGATTTGCAGCTTACCTTACTGTGTCAATAAAGCTTCTCTTCATGAAACCTTCCACTCATGGTATTTTGTTAGAACAGTACCAAGCAATGAAGACAGTAAGTCTGAGTTCTTTCTTTACAAATAAGCTTCCAGTTGTTTCTGTACTATTTATTGAAGAGATTTTCCTTTCCTTGTTGAATTTCCATTGCACCCTTGTCAAAAATCACTTGACTACATATCTATGGATCTATGTCTAAACTCTCTATTCTATTCTACTTATCAGTTTATCCATCTTTTCATTAAAACCACCTTGCCTTGTTTACCGGAGTTACATAGTCAGTCTCAAAGGCAGGTAGGTAAATCTTTCAAATTTGTTCTACTTTTTCAATATTATAGAATATTTGGATAATTTTGTCAAAGAAAAAAACTTTTTGGGATTTCAATTGGGATTAACAAATTTGGGAAAGTTGACATCTTAATAATACTGAGTATGGCAATTCATTAACATGGTATGCCTCTTTGTTTATTTAATCTCTCTCAGTAATGTTTTATAGTTCATAGTATTAAGCCTCTTTCATAAAACTTAACCTGGATCTGAATTTTTATTCTATTATAAGATTATTTTTGAATTTTTATTGTTAAGCATTCATTGCTAGTATATAGAATTATAATTTTTGTATCTTGCAGCACTGTAAAAATAATTATTTCTACTCATTTTTGAAATTCCTTAGTTAATATTTTTGTATAAAGTCATGTCATATGCAATTGAAGACAATTTTACTTCTTTCCAATCTATATGTCCTCAATTTCTTTTTCTTACTTGATTATGCTGGCTAAAACATCCAGCAAAATGTTTAATAGAAGTTTTGAGAGAGACATTTGTGCATTGTCAACAATACCTGAAGAAAAGCATTCAATAACCATAAAGTATATTAGCTGTAGTATTCCTGTAGATCTCATTCATCAGATTGAGAAAGCCTATTTTATTCCTAGCTTGATGAGTCCTTTATCATGAAATGGACTTTGGAATTTGTCAAATGCTCATCTGTATTTACGAAAACTATAATATGATTTTTCTTGCTTCATTGGTGAATGCAGTAAAGTACTATCATCTAGTGCTGCTCTAACAGAAATACCATAGAACAGATGGCTTTAGCAAAGAAAAGTTTCTTCTTACACAGTCGAGTAGACCATAAATCCAAATTCAGGGTGTCAACTCCAGGGAAAGGGTTTTCTCTCTGTTGGCTCTGGAGGAAAGTCTTTGTGTTGCATCAGTCCTTGGTTGGGCAGCGTCTTTGCGTCAGGTCTGAAGGACGTGCTCTACTCCCGATGTTGCTTTCGTGATGGTATGAGGTTCCCAACTCTCTGCTTGCTTCCCATTTTATCTCTCATAGGATGAAGGGATAAAAGGTGATGCAAGGCACACTCCAGGAAAACTCCATTTACAAAGGAGCAGGGAGGGGACCTTAGAAAGCGATTTACAACTCCACCCTACTCCTCTTTAACATACAGCATAGGAAAATCACGAAATGGAGGACAATCATAAAATATCGGGAGTCATGGCCCAGCCAAATGGCTACATACATTTTTGGGGGGACACTGTTCAATCCATGACAGTTAACACTGATTGACTTTTGAGTATTATAACAATTTAGATTGCTGAAATAAACCACTTTATCCTGTTCTATATAACTGCTGGATTTCGTTTGGTAATATTTTAAGATTTTTGTGCTAGTGTTAATGACAAACATTGGTCTGTAATTATCTTTTCTTCTGATACCCTTTCTGATTTTACTATAAAGGTGAAACACAAAGTAAGTGGTGAAGAGTTGCCTAATGCTCTTATTTTCTGAAAGAGTTTATGTAGAATTTCTATTTTTTTCTTTTAATATTTAGAAGAGTTCACTAAGTAATCATCTAGGTCATGAGTCTCTGTGGGAAGTTGTTTAATTACAAAATTTCTATTTTTTCTTGTGTCAGTTTTCTAAGTGTGCTTTTCAAGGAATTTGTCTCATTCACCTAAGATGGTGAATTTATTGACATAAAGTTCTTCATAGTATCACCTCATTATTCTTCTAATCTATAAAATCTGTAATTATCATATTTTAGCCTTGACATAGGTAATTTGTTTCTTCTGTCCCTTTTACTTGATTGTTCATTCTAGGTGTTTATCATTTTTTTTATTTTTTTCTATTTTTATTTTTATTTAACATAACTGAGTGAAAATGTACATTCACATATCAATTTACACGCCCCCCTATATGCAGCTTCCACTGCTCTCCCTGTCCGGTGACTGCACACTACTCCTCTCTGCTCCATACATGTCTCATCCTCCCAACAGTCTCCTTTCCACTCCTCTCCGTCCACTCCCCTTCCTCCAGCCAGAGGTCAGCAAGATGATATCCTATAGATGTATAGAACCATAAAGTGCTTCCAATATATGGTTACTCTGCATTGCCAAGTCCATTCCATTCCTGTCCAAAGAGTGGACCTTTGTTATAATTTATGGGAACGGGCAGCATCAGGGCCGGGGGCCATGCTCTCAGAGGAACCCCAAAACCGCTGGACCATCAACTGAGGTCTTTTAGTGGAGATCTCATGATGCACCTCTTTTTATTCAGAGGCTCCTCTCTGTGAGCTCCATCATGGCTATCACTGGTGGTGGCCGAGCACTATCCAGTTCTTCCAGTCCCAGGTCGATGTAGGCACCCACTCTTGTGGGTCTCTCTGTCTTCTCAGTTGTCTTTACCGCATGCCATTTTGGCCCTCGGTGAGCATCCATTCCTGCTGAGTTGGGACCATTTGCTGTGTCCTTGGATGGCAGCTTGGCACCTTTTAAGACCCCAGATGCCACTCACCAATTTGGGGTGCAGAGAGCTCTCTTAGCAAAACGCTAGTTGTGCCAATTGGCCTGGAATTCGCCTAAGAGCATGGTCCCCCGTCCCCCGCCCCAGCTACTCTATCCTTGCAGTATTGAGTTAAGATGGAAGGAGTACTCAAGTTATGCTGAAGTCCACTTAATGTTGTTCTTGTTCCTAATGTGTGCTGTCACCGCTTTCTCTCAACTAGATTTCTAGTAACTAGCTAAACTAAGCCCTCCCCCCCTCACCCTCCCTCCCTCCCTCCCCTCCCTTGCAGCTGTCAAAAAGTCTTTTCTTCTATACACAAGTCTGTTTTTGAGATCTTATCGTAGAGGTCTCATACAGTATTTGTCCCTTTGTCGCTGACTACTTTCACTCAACATAGTGTCTTCAGTTGAAACCAGGTTAGGAGATGTTTCCTGGAATCATCATTATTCTTTATCATTGCATAGTGCTCCATTGAGTATATGTACCACAGTTTACCTATCCATTCTTCTATTGTTGGGCATCTAGGTTGATTCCACCTTTTTGCTATTGTGGACGGTGTTTATCATTTTTTAAAAACATTCTGGAAACCAGCTTCAGTCTTTGCTGAATTTGTTATTTGTTTTCTGTTTCACTGATTTCCATTCTCATTTGTATTTAATTAGTTTATCTTTTTTAGTTTCTTTAGGTGGTAGCAAAGGTCATTGATTTTTCACTGTTTTAATTTCTCCAGTATAAGCATTTAAAGCTTAAACTTTCCTGTTTATCCTACAGATTTTTGTCATCTCTACATTATCTTTTATTTTTATTTTTTTATTTAACATGACTGAGTGAAAATGTACATTCACATATAAATTTACATGCCCCCCTATATGCAGCTTCCACTGCTCTCCCTGTCCGGTGACTGCACACTATTCCTCTCTGCTCCATACATGTCTCATCCTCCCAACAGCCTCCTTTCCCCTCCTCTCCACCCACTCTCCTTCCTCCAGCCAGAGGTCAGCAGGATGATATCTTATAGATGTATAGAACCATAAAGTGCAACCAATATATGGTCACTCTGCATTGCCAAGTCCAATCCATTCCTGTCCAAAGAGTGGACCTTCGTTATAATTTACGGGTAAGGGCAGCATCAGGGCAAGGGGCCATGCTCTCAGGGGAACCCCAAAACCGCTGGACCATCAATTGAGGTATTTTAGTGGAGGTCTCAGGATGCACCCCTTTTTATTCTTGTGTTGCCAGTGAGACTCCTCTCTGTGAGCTCCGTCGTGGCTATCACTGGTGGTGGCTGGGAACTGTCCGGTTCTTCTGGTCCCAAGTTGATGAAGGCACCCACTCTTGTGGGTCTCTCTGTCTTCTAGGTTGTCTTTACTGCATGTCGTTCTGGTCCTCGGTGGGCATCTGTTTCTGCTGAGTTGGGACCATTTGCTGTGTCCTCGGATGGCAGCTTGGCAGCTTTTAAGACCCCAGACGCCACTCACCATCATCTGTACATTATCATTAAATTCAAAATATTTTCTAATTTCCACTGTGATTTCTTCTTTGAATCACAGATTATTTAGTAGTGTATTGTTTAATTTACAAATATTTAAGAGATTATTCTAGGTGTCTGAGTGTCATTATTTTCTAACTTAATTCCATTAAGTTAGAATAAACAACCATTAATTCCATGTGTCCAGAAAACATGCTAAAAAATTCATTCTTTTTAAATTCTTAGAAATGTATTGAGACTTGTTTTATGATCCAGTTTATGACTTGTATTGTGAAATATTCTACATGAACTGGAGAAGAATATGCATTTTGTTTTTGTTGCATTCAGTGTTCCATAAATGTCAATTAGGTCAAGTCATTAATAATGTTATTCTTATTTTCCATAGATTTATTAATTGCTCACTCTATCAATTACCAAGAGACAGTATGAAATGCTTCAGCTATAATTGTGGATATGTATACATTAATTTAGTTTTGTTAATTTTTGCTTTATATATTTTGGAGTCTTCAATTCTACTCTCTCTAACACTAGTATGTCTCCACCACTTTTCTTACAAATAGTGTTGATATGGTATCTTCCTCTAAGCTTGTACTTTCAACCTGCAACCTACTATGTCTTTATGTTTAAAGTATATTTCTTTTAAACCACATATAGTTAGATACCACATTTTTATCCAGTCTGACAATCTCTGCCTTTCAATTGAGATGATTAAATCCATTTACATTTAATAAAACTGTGCATATATTTTGATTTAAATAAACCAAATTTGGGTTTGATTTCCATTTGCTTCTTAGGCTCTTTGCTTTTCTGTTCCTCCTGTCCTGTTTTTAAGTAAATACAATAGTTTTCGTATTTCATTTTATCTCATCTACCGATATTTTGGGACCAGGGAGGTGCACAGTTGTTAAGAGTTTGGCTGCTAACCAAAAGGTCGATAGTTGAAAATCCTATGTGGCAGTTCTACTCCATCCTGTGGGGTAGCTGTGGGTGAGAATTGACTCAAAGGCATTGAATTTGGTGCAGATATTGACATGTTAGTCATTCTTTTTTGTAGTTTGAAATTATAGTTGGTAATTTCTCTAAAATTACGATGTTCTTTATCAAAGTCCACTTTTAATAAGTATATATTACTTTATAAACAATTTAAGAATTTAACATAGCACATGTCCAATTATAACACTCTTCCTTTTTATGCTGTTCTTACTATGTTTTAGTTATATAAACTCCATATTTGCTTGTTATTATTCATTATTAAAATAACCAGTTAACTTTAAAGGTTTTAAAGGTGTCTTTAATTTATAGATCTATTCACTCTAATGTTCTTCATTCCTCCTATAGGACCAGGTTTCTGTCTTATGTCACTTTACTTCAGCCTATGGAATGTCTTCTGGTATTTCTCATTCTCCTTGAGATTAACTCTCTCATCTTTTGTCTGACTAAAAATGTCTTTATTTCACCTTCATTTTTGAAGAATATTTTCACTGGATGGATAATTCTAAGCTGATGGTTTTTGTTTTGGAACACTCTCACAATGCCATTACTTTGTCTTATGGCCTCTTGTTTCTGATAAGCAGTTGACTGTCATTCTTAACATTATTCCTGTCTATGTAATTTTTATTTTTTCTGTCAGCTTTCAAGATCCTTTCTTTGTCCTTTGTCTTCAGAAATTTGAAAACCAGCAATGATTCAATTCTTAAGAATGGACTGCACTTGGGGACACAATGTGACCATACTGTGTGTATACTTTATGGTTCTATGTATTTACAGGAGGCTGTCCCACTGGTCTCTTTCTAGATGGGAGAAGAGAGGGTGAAGAGGTACGGATAGATGCTTGTTAAGAGGATACTAGTATATAGAGTGAAAAGGAAGAGTGTGCTGTTGCCTGATGGAGAGAGCATAGGAAGCTGCAGACAGGTGGACTTGCATGATGATTTGAATTGTACACTTTCACTTAATCACAATAAAAAGAGAAAAAAGAAATTTGACTATGATCCTGATTGGGGTCCTCTATGCTTCTTGAATCTGTGGTTGTTGGTTATTGTTTGTTTTCATTAATTTGGGGAAATATTTGGCCACTATCTCTTCAAATGTTCTACTACCCTTTCCTCTCTTCTGGGACACCAATTATATATGTATATAAATGTAAATCATTTGACATTGTCACACAGATCTCAAATGCAGTTTCATTTTTCACTATTTTCTCTTTTGTTGTATTTTGGGTCATTTCTTTTGAACTGTATTTTTTCTTCTGTGTCCTGTCTCTTGATAAGCTGTTTGACATATGTTTTCATACTCGACGGCACTTGGCTTTTGGCTTTTTTTCATCCTTAACACTCTACTTTTGGTTTCTATCATTACCATTGGCTCCTTTCTTACAGCTTCAATACCTCTGCTGAAATTCTCATCTGTTTATACATGTTGCCCATCTTTTCTATTAGATCTTTTACATATTTACCATAGTTATTTTAAAGCCTCTGTCTGATAATTCTAACATTTCAAACATCTTTGGACCTGATTCCACTGATCATTTTATCTCTTGACAATTGGTCATATCATTGTTTGGTTGTGTTTATGTCATAAGTTTATATTGAAAGCCCAACATTATAAGTAAAAAGGATAGTAGAGATTGAGGTAAATGAGCCCAGAAATGGGAAATCCTCTTCTTCTGACAAGCTGCTAGTGTTGGAAGTTAGGTTAGTATCTAGTCTAGAGTTGGTCTGTATTTGGACTTTGTTACATTTTAGTTAAGTTCTGTGTAGTACAGGCTTCATATTCTCTCAGTAGTGAACAGCTGCTGACTCATACTTGATGGGAAGTCTAGAGTTACAGAGAATTTCTTTCAGTTCTCCTAAATCTTTAAAAGCCCACTGCACCAGAGAAGCGGTCTCTATCAGCATTCTTTCCCCTTGTTAGACTGCTTCCCGGTGATCAGTTCAAGGACCAGTGTACAGAAGGATTTATGTACTCAGCCCTGTACATACCCCTAAATGTCTCAGAGGGTGTCACTTTCAGCTCTCTTGCCCTTCCCCTAGTAGCCTCACATTGAGTGTAGAACCCAGAGCATGGGTAGGTTTCTGGATCACTCCACCAGAAACCCACAGCTGCCTTACACTTAATAGAAGATCCTGAGTAACAGTGGATTTTCTGCCCATACTGTGACAACAGATGACCACTGTCTGCTTCCCCTGAAGTATCCAAGAGGGCCCTCTTGGTTCTTCTAGCCCCCCTGTTAGGCAGGCTTGTACACCTTTGCCTCAGAGATGGGGCTCTCTCAGCAATCCTGCTTCTCCCTCAGAGGCAGAGAAGCTCTGTCTCTCACTCTTGAAATGTCAGGAGCACTGGAGGGTGTTTATTAGTTTTCTTGCTTTACCTAAAAACTTTTGCAGGCACTACATACCTGCCTTACAGAGGGTTCTCTTACATTTCTCTTGATCTGCCACTTGTCTCTCTTGTGATCTCTCAGTGAAGAAGGCCTAGGAACAAGAGATAACAGACACCCCTTGGACCTGGGATTCCCAGGAACTCTGAACTGTCATGCTATGCACTAAATACTTGGCTTTTAAAAATTCATTCGAATTTCAGCTATTTTATTTTAATCTGCTTTTATGATTGCTACCTTTAGGATATGTTTATGTTCTTTTGGCCATATTTTTTTGCATTTTATTGTTTCTATGAAGTTGAAATGAAATCCTACCCTTCTCCTTGTACATGGCTAGACATACAGGAAGGAGATTATGCATAATAAATGAAGGAACTAATGACATTAGAATAATTACAACAACAAAACAACAACATTTTGGCAAGCACACAGCAAAAATGCTACCGATTCTTGGACCTGCAGGTAAAGCAGGTAGTGTTTTATATACATTCATGATTTAATTTTTCTCAAATCAGTGAGGTAGATACTGTTTCTCATAGGAGGAAACTCATGCTCATAGAAATTAAATAAGTTATCCAAGACTACATAGCTAATAATTGGAAAAACTGGAACCCAAAGGGTGTGGGATCTGGAATTCACACTGGACCCACATGTCATGAAGGAGGGAGTGAGGAGTTACATGCTTGTCTAAACTAAATCTTCTTTCTTTTATTACCTGACATCTGAGTTCTGACTAATTCACATAGTTCTTCATGCACCCAAGTAACATGCACACACTATTTCACAAATCTTCTACAACAACTTGCTGCTCCCAGACTTAAATCTCCACAGAATGCCCTTGAATCATTCTGTTGCCTTCAGAAGAAAACTCCCCAGTCCATCTACCCAACAGAACTGGATGATGGCCAAGACTCAGTAGAGGTTGTACAGTATGCTAACAGATCAATGGACCTAAGGAGGACTGGCCTGTAAAGGACCCCTTAGCCCCACACAAGAAGAAGAGTTGAATGTCCAGAGTGAGCCCCTGAGGGACTAGGAACCTCCATGGACAGCTTAACTCAGGAAAGAATGGGAATCCCTGATGAACTATGGGTCATCAGTTAAGAGATCTGGAGGTTAAACTCATGATCATAAAGGAATAGAAGGGAAAATTCATGTATTTATAATTTAGCAACATAACCTCTCAGGCTTGATGCCTAGGGCTGGCTTTCCTCTTGAGTGTTTAGAGGAAGTCTTCCCGGAGTCATTTTAAAAACTCAAGGCATTGCCATTAGGGAAGAAAAGATCAAAAGCACCTTAATCTCCTCTATCAGCAGGCCAGCTACTTACCAAGTCTGAGAATGTTCCCCACGTGCTGCTTCCTGAGCCTGACAGTTTGGGGGTTGGTACCATGGGTCCTGAAAATCAGAAATATGGTTTTACTTACACAAGTCTCTATCTCTGAGAGATGTATAGAATGATAACACAACAGCTCAATCACCTCCTACCCCAATGGCTGTGAAAGGGTATTTCAGAACTCATAACTGGAATAGCTGCAGTTGCTTTCTTTAAAGAGGGATCAAAACATTGAAATCCCTCCAAGAGCCCTACTTGTGTAACTTGAGAGCAGGCGGTATTCAGTCATGGAGCAAGCATAAGGCACTTCCCCTTGTGTCCTTAGGAAAGATTCCCTCAGCATTCCACAACTAGAAGTAGGCCCCGTGGCTCCAGGTACTTGGAAAGGCTCCTCATCGCAAGAGACGGGTATTACAGCCTCACCAGTCCAAAGCTTTCCCTTGTACCTTTAGGCTGCTACAAATAAGGACTGTATTGACAGAAGCACACTTCCAAGAATAAGGGGGGTGAGGTCCTTCTTGTCTCTGTATGGGTAACTTACAGGGTACATTACATTCTGGACCGCATACTTCAAGGTGAACTTTGCCAGAACAGAGCAAGCCCAGTAGTGGGTGGTCAAGATGAAGGGAAGTCTGGGACCAGTACATACAAAATGGCTATAGGGTTTAGTTAAATTTAGCCTGTTTCTGTTTTTCTTTCTGCTGCTGACTAGAACTCTTACAGTCATATTTTCCTCAATCTGTACTCTAACCACACATGTATTAGTCCTGCTCCCTCAACTAAACTGATTGCTTTGTAAGTAGGGTTGATGGGTGGTTAACCATATACATACGTATATACATATGTATACATATGCTGCATAGCACAGTGCCTGATATGTTCAAGAAATATTTGTGGAATGAATGAATGAACAAAAAATAGCCAAAGTGGGGGGCCCCTTAGAAAGGTGAGTTCTCAGCTGCAAGTATCTTCCACGCCACCCTTCGACAGGATGAGGGGATGGAGCTGGTGACACCTGACCCTGGTCTACTGATGGAAGGTGCTAGTGAAGGTCTAGCCTGCCTCCCAGAGAGATGCCAGGAACTGAAGGACTTGGCTCCTCATTGTCTATAAGCAAGCCAGGCTGCCATTATGGAAGGCAGAACAATGAATTCTGAATCTGAGAAAGCCAAAAATAGGGGTCAAAGTGGGTTTGTGAAACTGTGGGATCTCAAGCAAACAGGCTAAAATCTCAGCTAGCTCACAAGTATTGCTGGGCAAATCAAATGAGATACTCCAAGTAAAGACCAAAAAAATAAACCAGTGGCCACTGAGTTGATTCAGGTTTACAGCAACCCTATGTACGTCACAGAAGAATTCCATTCCATAGGTTTTTCATGGTTGTGACCTTTTGGAAGCAGGTTTCCAGGTCTTTCTTCTGAGAGGCCTCTAAATTGGCTTAAAATATCAACCTTTCAGTTGGGGACTGAGTGTTTAACTGTTTGCAAAGGGCGCGTTAAAAACTATGAAGGATCCTGAGGACAGTGACAGTAACAGAGATAATGGCACACAAGGAGGTGGAATCACTTTGACTATGACATGGGAGTGTCAGGGTGAAGGGAGTTGCCCTGGATCTGGCTGGCCCTGAGGAAGCCCAAGTTTTGAACTTGAGAGCAGCCCACCAGAACACCTTAATGACTTCTGAGCCCAGCCGGAAGGCTGGTAGCTGAAGTCAGGCTAGCAGTAGGATGGGAGTGGGCAGGTCTCTGCACAGGGCTGAAGACTGCTGTGCTCCTCATGATTGGGTTCACCCCCACCAGCTTTGGCTGCTAGGAGGCTCAGAGTCTAATTTGCAGCCCATTCTCAGCAAGTACTCTGTCCTGGACTTGTGCCTATGAGCTATGCTTGTTAACCAAAAAGTCGGCAATTTGAATCCATCAGCTGCTTCTTGAAAACCCTATAGGGTGGTTCTATTCTGTCCTATAAGGTCACTATGAGTTGGGATTGACTTGATAGCACTGGATTTTTTATTAGACTGTAAGCTTCAACAGGGCAGGAACCATGGATGTTTTGCTCATTGCTGTGTCCACAGAGCCAGGCACACAGCAAGTGCTCAATAAATGCTTGTTGAATGACTGATCTCATCATGTTTTCCTCCGTTTCTTTTCCTTTTGCTCCAACTTATTCTCTTATTTAATGTTTGTTTGCTGTAATGTCTGTGCTTCTGAAACCACGTCAGACACTCTTTCGGACAAGATGAGGTACGAAAATACATATTAGGAAAAAAGGACACAATAAATAAAGAAACTGCAGACACATCATTCACCCCAGTGGCTCGTGTAACAGCGAGACTCTGCTGACCTTTCCCGCCACCTCTGAGAGGCCAGCCAGGTGGGTGCAGACACATAAGATGCTGCTCCTGAAGTTCAGCTTTGTCCTCAGGGGACTTCCTACCAGGCTCCTTTCAGAGATTGTGTTATCTCCAGACTCAGGGAACAGTTGCCTAGCAACATTCATCAGGCTCCTCTCCTTTAAATCCCTAATTTGGGTCTTGCGTGTACACAGTTCAGTGGCAGCGTGACCCTGAGGGGTATCCTCATTACAACTCCCTGTCCAAAACTGACCTGATCAACCTGTATTATCAGTCAGAAGCTCCAAACCATCCTCTGCTCCTGAGGCCCCATCACAACACGACATCCGGCGTGGACCCATAGACTCCCATTGACACAAGAACTGCAGAGCTACCACGTCTGACCTACACGTTCCAGAAAGTACAATGAGAAGAGAGGAGTTTATCGTCTGCATATGCCTAGCCGACGCAGACCTCCTCACACCCCAGGAACCGCCTCCTTCGAGATTTTCTGCTGTCAGGCAAACACTTTGAAGGGTCAAAACATGCAAATGTGTAAATAAATGAAGTGTTGCTTAAGATCATGTCTAAACAGTGGGCAAAAATAAATATCCTTACTCTAAAGCAAGACAGTATATAGTATACACCTAGGGAAGCAGAAATACAAGAAATCATTTGGAGGAAATAGCTTTATGAGACCCAAATTTCATCTCCAACTTTCCAGAAACCATAAAAAAGAGTAAAGAATCCCAAACTCAGAGGCTACCAAACAGAGGCCGGCGATGCCAATGTGGGCTTTCACCCCTCCTTCTGGCTTTAGGAACCCCTGCCAGGCCCCCTCCTTACTGCTGGGGAGTATGGATTTCACTGTGGCCTCTCCAGCTGCTTCTCCAGCTTAACTGCCAGGCGACTGTCAGCTATGAGAGTGTCAACAGGAAAACAGTGACACTCCCCTTGTCATTCTGCTCCAAGAATAAGCCACGCTTTCTCCTGTTAAGTCTAAACCCAACCAACCCCACCTGGCCTCTGCTTCTCAGCAAAAAATGAGCATTACACACATAAAAAGTAACTTAAGCTTTTTATGATGAAATGTACTTTTGATGGCGAAAATGAAGAACAGATAACACGGAACATTAAAGGAAGAAAATCCTCAGGCCCATATCCCAGAGCAGGAACGAGACCTTGGTCATCAATCTCACATTCTCATTTCATAAAATTTAGAAGGAGGAACAGAACCCTGGAAAAGCTTTAGTTCAACATGGAGACACCGTACAGAAAGTACAAGACGCGCAGAGATAGGAAGGACTAATAATTCCATGTATATTTAATAAATGTGCACTCTTTATCAAGCAGGCCCCTGGGTGGTACAAACGGTTAAGCGCTTGGCTACTAACTGAAAGACTGGCAGTTTGAACCCACCCAGAGGTGTCTTAAGAAAAAGCCCTGTCCATCTTCTTCTGAAAGGTCAGTTACGAAAACGCTATGACATGCAGTTCTGTTTTGTAACACATAGAGTAGTTATGATTCAAAATTGACTCAGAAGCAACTAGTGGTTTTTTGCTTGTTTGTTTTTGTTTGTTTGTTTTTCATCAAGCAGCAGAGAGGTATGGGAAAAGAAAGGTGCTCAGAAAAGCTGGAGTCAGAAATAAGAAACAGAGAAAGACAAGTGAGAGAGAAAGATGGGAAAAGATGTGTAAAAGACCCCCATAGACACACAACAAAACAGACACAAACCTAAGGCAAGATAGAGAGACCTTGTTGACTGTGAAGACTGCCTTGTGATTTCAGAGCTGTGTCACATTTTCACAACTACAGACATGAGTGCACCACCGCAGACTAAATTGTATCCCCCCAAAATGTGTGCCAACTAGGCTAGGCCATGATTCCCACTGTTGCATGACTGCCCATTTTGTCATCAGATGTGATTTGCCTGTGTGTTATAAATCCCACCTCTGTGATGTTAAGGAGGTAGGATTATAGACAGTTATGTTAACGAGGCCAGACTCACACTACGAGATTAGATTGTGTTTTGAATCAGTCTCTTTGGAGAAGCAAGTGTAGAGGAAGGGGTCACTCCTGCCACTGAGCAAGAAGAGCCAGAGCATGGACGTTTTGGACTTGAAGTCTCTATACGGAGACACTCCTAGACCAGGAAAAAATTATGACAAGGATCTTCCTCCAGGACCAGTCTCCCAGTGTTGGCACCCTAAATTCAGACTTCTAGCCCCTTAGACTGTGAGAAAATAAATTTTTCTTGGTTAAAACCATACACTTGTGGTGTTTACATTATAGCAGCACTAGAAAACTAAGATAAGCATGCATCACTGTTTGGAGCATGAATTGCAGACTGAAGGACATCAAAACTCAGAAGGAGGTCTGCAAACTGGGCCAAAGACTCCCACCTAAAAAGGCTTCACATTTAAGGCTACAAAATACTGTTGCCAGAATGCTTAGCTTTACAGCCACCTGTCTCTATCCGTCACATTTGTAAGCTTCTGTTCTCTTTCCAAATTTTTCTTACAGATAAAATCTTGTTTACCAGGTGACTAACAAAGCATTGCCTTCTTTACATAAATATTCCACTCTACTCAGGAAGCCAGGGGAAAAGGTCAAATTGAAGCACTGTGAAGCTACCCTGTCAATAAGGTAAACACTAGAAACATAGGTCTATTTACATGCAAACTCAATTCATTAAAAATAAATAGATGTAAAAATCTAGCTCCTCAGTTGCACTGGCCACTTTTCAAATGCTCAGTAGTGGCCACCATGCTGGGCAGTGCAGACAATAAAGAACATTTCCATCAACACAGAAAGCTCTACTGGACTGCATTGCTCTGGACCGTTCCAGGAGCAGCTGTGGTCACAACGGTGTGTCTACAACATGGTGGACCCTGCCAATAGGAACTCTTATTTTTATAGTCCTGAACATCACTTCTAAGGTGGACCCTATGTCTTCAGTCTCAGAAAGAAAAAAAAGAAGCCTTACCCTAAGGCCCAAATACTTCTGGGAATTTTCCTGCTGCTCCTCTCACCCCATCAAGGTTACCTTGAAATGCATCTCTCAAGGGCAGACGCTCGCACTCTCCTAGAAGTTACTGGCAAATTGTAGCTCAATGGGCTTCCTCTCCAGGGGCAAGGCGCTGTAACAAAGAACAGTAAATTAGCCCAGTGAAAGCACTTCTGCGCTAGTATTTCATGCTGGTGGTGACACAGACAGGCACTCTGGTGGCACAACAGTTAAATGCTTGGCTGCTAACCAAAAGGGTGGTGGTTTGAATTCACTAGCCACTCCACAGGAGAAAGATGTGGCAGTCTGCTTCTGTAGGGATGTACAGTCTTCAAATCCCTTTTGGGTAGTTCCAGTCTATTCTATAAGGTAGCTATGATTCAGAATAAACTTCATGGTGTGTAACAACAGTGATAGAGAAAATGATTTACGGCCAATGAAGCCCTTTCAGAATCCACCAAATTATACCACAGAGGTGGCTGTGGTAGCCTCCCAGTTTCTCCAAACTTTCTCTCTTTGCAGCCCTTCCTCTCTACCACGCTGGCCCGGGCTGTGCTCTGTTTGCTCCTCTCCAGCTAGTGCCATTCCTACTTTTAACCAAGGCTCATTTTAAAACCCACCTCCCCTACTAAGCCACCTGACATCACCTCATCCCAGGGTGACAGCCGCACGCCATGGCACAAGCCCTAGATTCTAGGCCTGGCTTAGTTTTGTCCTCCCTGGGAGAGCCCGTCACTCTCCACACCTCCCTGGGCCTCAGTATTCTCATCCGCAACATGAAAGGTGAGGCTAGACCATCCCTATAATCTGGCTGTCATAGAGTACGTTAACCAGCTACTTGCAGTTACAACTTGCACCATTATTCACTACTTTTGCCTGGCATGCAATACATGTTAAATCATAGCAATACAACTAACTGTGATCAGGAAAACATTTATTAAGTTGAGCATAATACTAAATGGTCTGTATGTATTATAAATTTAATCAATGTTTTTTGGATAGATGGATGGATGGGGATTGGGGAGAAAAGGGAAAGTTGGGAGAAGAAGAGAGAGAAGGGAAGTGCCACCTTCACCAAGGCAGACCTTTGTCCCCCTGGCTGGACGCAGTGCGGGGCTTAATTTACAATTAGGGACTTGGTAAATATGTGAATGGGACCCTAAAGAACTGATCAAAAATGAATGAGACGTAGAAAGTCTCCTGCGTCTGAATGGAGCACCCTCGTTCCTTACGTTCTGTCCACCCCCATACCTTCCTTTGACCTGCAGGAGCTTCTAAAAGGAATGCATGCTTCAAGCAGAGAACTGTGGACAGTAACTGGACACCTGCAACAGATGCTTCCCTCACTGAGTACACCTCTGAAGCTTTCTCTAGTCCACTTGGCCTAAGCGCTCTGGAGTAGAGAACCATGACAAACCAGCACAAATCACAGGCTTAACCACCCTGTCAATACCTGCTAGACGTCAGGGATCCTCTCCTGAAATCTGGCCGAAAAGACCCATTCCCTGCCACTTCTGCCTGCATGTCTGGGCTGTCCCATTTCACCTTCACTTGTTTGTCACAGGTAACCCGAGCCCGGCAGGACTGACGGAGGCTGTTAGTCTGGATGCAGCCTGCTAGAGGCTGTGTCAGTGGCTGTCAGCCTTGCCCCTGTTGACACTGTTGGAGAAAGAGTCCTGCTCACCCTGATCGTTTAGACATGGGCCATGGGGCTGGCTTCCCATGGGGCTCACTGGTCCCAAGGGCACAAAGTAAACCCTGGGAGACCCCAGCCACTCTTAGCACTGCCCAACCCCTCAGGAACGTGCTGAATGTAAAGTATTTGCTTTTCTCATCCAGCAGGATCCTGGGAGGGCGGCAGGGCCTCCTGGTGCACCTCGCGGTGCCAGAGTAAAGGCGCCTCATGCTATTAGAGAAAATAAGAAAAGTAATGCTGGGGAGATTGAATTTTCTGTGGACTTGTTTAACTTGGTGATTTCTGAGCACTTGGCGGCAGCAGCCTTGGGGGAGTGGGTTGCCAGTCGGCAATTTATCAGCCGCTTTTCGAGAATAGTCGTTGGTTTATTAAATTAACATGAGTCACTCTCTTGCCTTCCTTGCAGTGTGAATCACAGATTGCCAAAATCTAGTGACTCAGTGGCTGCTCCTGGTCCTAGAGGGGCTAGGCAGTTATGGTTGGGGTTGTCAATCCAAGATATCCCCCCTAGACGCAACTGGTACCCGTTGCTCAGACAAAGCAAGGAAGCTGCCCCAGGGAAGACAGTAGCCAGATAGAGATTTCAGGTGCAGGCTTAGCAATGCACAGAGCTGGGCCCATGCATTCCCTCACGTGTTCATTCATTTGCTCAGCCCTGCTGTGAGCCAGGCCTTTGTGCACAGTGGAGGATTCAGCAGAACATGACTGGCCCAGGACCTGCCCTCTGGGAGCTGACAGTCTAGTAGAAGTTTTCAAGGTAGCTGGAATCCTGTTTCTGTTTCTTTCCTAGCTGAGAAGATTTGAGCAAATCATTTAACCACCTTGAGGCTCCGTTTCTACATTCTAACACCTCCTCATGGAACTGTGTAAGGATTAAACGATGGAGCTAAAGTACCTACGGTCCCTGCACACACACAGGCTCAACAAGCATTTGCATTTGCTGGAGGGAAGAAAGTGATCCATCCATGATGTCCTACCAAAGTCCAGGGGGTTCTCTGCCAGACAACCCGGAATCTGGGCAGTCCCTTGAGAGCAGTGTAACAGCACTTTTGCATCTCTGGCTGACAGGCTGGCTCTAGCCTGAGTTTCCTTCACTGAGCCACCACCCCCTGGAGCCTCAGCCCCCATTTTAGACCTTCCTTCCTGGCAATCAGTAGCAGAATTCTCTGCGACCTTTTCTCTTTGGTCTTTTCGCCAGGAGATCCTAACCACACTCACAGCTTCCAGCTCTTAACTTTCTCCAAAGAGGCAAAGATTGCAATGAGCAGCTTCCTTCCCACAACCTGGGTCACCCTGACCACACTTTACCCACATCCCCACAAAAAATAAAGGTCCCTAAACTCTAGGGTTCCCCTTTAAAGCACTGTTTTGGACTCTTAGCTTCCCAACAAACTTCTCTCCTGAGTTCCTGTTTCCCAGTCCGAAGCCTGCAGACACCACCATCAGGGCTGCCGTGAGCAGGACAGAGGTTGTGTTCTGCCCAGCAGGAGCAGAGGAAGAGGCATTCCCATACCCTAGAAGGTATACATCACCCTCCTGATTGAGCAACGAGGTAGCCCCTGCCCACTGCAGACAATAAACTTGAAACTATTAGCCAACATTTGGTGAAACTCTCTGTGTCATGAATTGAGTCCCCCCAAAAATGTGTGTACCAATTTGGCTAGGCCATGATTCCCTGTATTGTGTGTTGCTCCTGTCTGCTGTAAATGCTAACTGTATGATGCTAATGAGGGAGGATGGGCGACAGTTGTGCTGGTCAGGCGGGACTCAGTGTGCAGGATTGTATTGTGCCTTGAGGCAATGTCTTGGGAGATAAGGAAAGGGAAGCAAACAGACAGTTGGGGACCTTGTGCCACCAAGAAGCAGTGCCAGGATCAGAACACATCCTTTGAACTTGGTGTCCCTGCGCTTCAGAAGCTGCCAGCCCAGGGGAAGACTGACCACAGGATTTCCTCCATAGCCAACAGAGAAAGCCTTCCTCTGAACCTGAATTTGGACTTGTAGATTGCTTGTCTGTTAAAAAATAAATTTCTCTTTGTGGCAGCCATCAATTTGTGGTATTTCTGTTACAGCAGCACTACATGGCTGAAACATTCTATAGGTCAGGTCCTGTGCTAAACACCATACAGAGTATGTCCTTTCATCCTCACAATCACCCTGTAAGACAAGGACCTCTATCTTTCCCAGCTTCAAGCAGGCTGAGGCTCAGAGAGCTAAGGCCGACAGCACAAGTGAGCAATGGGGCTGGGACCTAAACTTGGGCCTGGAAGGAGGTGGAGGTATCTGGCTGGAAGAGTGGCTCTCTGGGGTTGTGGTCTGGACATCAGAACCAGGAAGGCCTTGGGGGCTACACTCAGGGTAGCAACATCCCTGAGGCTCAGCCTTCACTCCTCCTATGTTTCTCCAAGCTCACCTCCAAGGCTGGCCTCTGATGCTGGGAAGCAACTTTATAATAAACAGCCAAATCTCCTCACTCAGGCCTTTTCCATGTACCTCTGAGTAGCAATGAATCTATCTACTTGTCCCCTTGCCCTCTTCCCTTGAGCCAAAGAACCCTGTGAATGTCCATTATGTCAGAGGTGACAATCAAGCTACCCTAGCTAAAGCTGGGGAGGGGGTGCCTCTTCCTCAGACTCCCAAAGCCCAGTTTGAAAACCTCAAGCTTAGAGGGAAAATAGCAAAACAGCCATTACCGTATCATTGTGTTTGAGTAATACTGTTATAGATAATTACCTTTTCTTTTTCTCTAATTCCTCAATGCTAAGTGTGATTTAATTTCAAAATGACAGGCAGGGGAAGCAAATATCAAAGGTATGACAAGTGGAGGCAGAAGTGGAAGAGAATGAGAAGGAGAGAAACTAAGAAGGTACGGAAGAAGGGTCCATGTCACACGTGAAGGGCCTGAGGAAAACTTCAGAGTTAAGGATGGGGATGCTCATTGTGACTATTTCCAGGCCTACCTTCCCTACAGCAGAGACGGTGTGTACCAGAGATGCTGTGGACCAGCAGAGTGTCAGAGCTTGGCAGGGCCTTGCAATTAACTGGGGCACAACTCAAAGTCAGAGACAGGACCCTCAGTGAGGGGTCATTACACAGTGCAACAACAAAGGTGCTAGTCAGACATGGAGACTCCAAGCCACCTGCTGGTCCTCTCATGTCCCGGGCCACAGCTGGTACTTCAGGCTAAAGCTATGGGTCTCCTTGACAGGTCTTGCTATCCACTCTTCACTGCCATGAAAATATCTGAAGACACAGCTGCCACTTACTGACTCTCCTCCTAATTCCCAGCCTATAGTTTATACCAGTTTCATCCTTGAGTGCAGCAGAGAATCCTCACAACAGAGAATCCTTTAGTTTGCAAAGCCCTTGCCTTTGTGTGCCTTCACAGGAGACTGAATGATGCTCTCCAGCACCCACCTCCACCTGCAGCTCTGTCTCATGAGAGATGCCCTTGCTCCGGCCCCAGGCACAGACGTGCAACAGCAGAGAGCGAAGGGATGATAAATAGCTCTCCACCATTTCTGCTCTGAGTGATATCTGCCAAGCCACTCCCTCTAATGCCAGGACCTGGAGGGGCCCAGGAAATGGGTCATGGTAGGGGCCAATTACACTTATTAATAACTAGTCCATGCCGAGGCCTAGAGCTGCCCAGATGGTAGGGGAGATTTATGGCCCAAACCTGATTTTCCAGAATCCAGTGAACTCAGGAACAGAAAGAGGCAGAACCTGAAAGTGCTCCCTTCCAGGTCTCGCTGGGAGCCAGTGTATTTTTGGAGGGCTTTAGACTCTCCTGTTGCTGTACTTTATTGCTGGCAGAGAGACGGGAAATTTATTACTTTACAAATCATACCATTCGCAGCATAAATGAACTGTCTGGCTGCGGCACGCTCGAGCCCAGATGATTTGCGAAATGTCTAATGGTAAGCGGAGTTATGCTATCTGCTTACAGCCTCCCAGACAAAAGCAAACCGTAACGCAGAGCATCTGCACAGTGTAACTTGAGGCCGGCAAATTGGCTGCGACTCATAAATGTTGGCTCAGCCGCATTACATAACTCTGTGCACTCGGCCTGGGACTCAGAGGAGCACAGGACAGCCCCTCAGCCCGGGGAGCCGGCCCTGACGAGGCCGTGGATGACAAGCAGGGCACCGGGGGGCTTGGGGCTGAGGTCAGGGCCGGGCCGAGCTCCACAGCCTGGCTGGTCCTGAGGCCTGCTAGCAATCAGGAGGCTGGGGGGACCCCTGGGACAGCCTGGGAAAGCGGGTACTCTCTACCCCTATTATGAATTCCCAAAACCTGGGTGGGAGGGGTGGTCTTGAAATCACAGCAGCCCTGAGTTGTAGACAGGAGCAGTCAGCACTCACAGCCCACGGGGTAGTCCACCTCTGTTGGTTGACCCACCTGGACCAGAGAGGCCCCGTCACACGTTCCTACAACCAGTGGGTTCATCCTAGTGCTTGGGATGTGTAGTCCATCCCTAGGAGGGAGGTGATGGTACAACCCTTTACAGGGGACACCCAGGAAGCCACTCAGCCTCCTGAACTCCAGGGTCACAAGAGCGGTAGTACCAGGAGTCAAGTCCAGGCTGTTATGATTTTGCTCTCAAGTATCTGTGTTGTGTGTGGCACTTAGCAATCATCATTTTCACAAAATCCTTACAACAACCCACTGAGATACGGTCACCATATCTTCATTTAATAGGCGAGCAGACTGGGGCTCAAAAAAGTCACATACCCTGATGAAAGTCATAGTTAGTGAGCAGCAGAGCCAGGACTCAAGCCCAGGGCCCTCCTACCCTGAAGCTCCTGTTTTGTCCACTGTACTTCTTTGCCTCCCATGATCTAGAACATCATGTTATGGCTCCCCCTGCCCCATCAGGGACTTCAGCAGTGGGTTAAAAAATAGGACTCAGCAGAGTTGTCCATGCTGGCCCCTAGGGGATCACGGCTTGACTGTGGTCTCATGTGAGCCTGCCAAGGTATGGGTGTATACTCTCTTGGGGGCCCGGGAGGGTGTGGCAATCATAGAAGTCTGCTGGACCGGTTACTTGAGTCAAGTCTTCAAGGACAGTCTAAGATCCAACATAAGCCCTGCCATGGTGCCAAGAGGAGCAGCAAAAACATTTCCTCAAGCAAATCCAAGGCCCCTCTGTGGCTCAGGGACTCAGTGACCCTCCTAGAGCAGAAGCAGGACCCAACAGAGCTGGCCCATTTGCAGATAGACCAAAGAGCCCTGTCTGAGTTCAGAGACAACGTGAAACTCAGATTGAGAATGGGGCACCAGGTAAAAGGAAACCTGTAGTGACTCTCAAATTGGCGAAGCCCTCAATTAGAAAAAAAAATGTTTTCTTTATTAAACCATTGCTTTAAACACAAGGAGTAGTATTTTAAAACACTTTGATAATCAAAGTAGCAAAATTGCCTTAACACAGTTAATTCACATCGTGCCATTTGGCATTAAAAATAAAAGACTGTTTACACAGTTTGGGTTTTTTTGTCTCATAGGATTATTTCTGTACTTGGCCAAGCTATCCTGGCTCATCTAAAAATAGACTAATTTTTGTTCACGGGCCTATAAGAAAAAGGCTTGACCTCAATGACATCATCTCTCACTCACTCACTGATTTCATTCACTTATTCACCAACTCACTGAGCAAAGCTCACATCTCCAAGCGCAGGAAAGCCCCAGAAGAAAGGGCCTTTTGGATCTTCAGTTCTCTCCACGTCAAAGGCAAAGTACAGATTAGGCCCCACAATCTCTGGTAAAGCTTAAATTCAGTTAATGGACTTTTTATAGCATATAAATGTTGCCCTCAGTAAAGAAACCTATTAGCCACATAAACAGCACACACACGTCCACACAGATCCCAGGGCCTGCCGTCAGCACCTGAGCTGCCACTGGGATGAATATTTTCCTGCTTTCCAGTCGGCAGAATTGGCGTGTCTCCGTCAGAACGTTTTTGACAAATAAGTAATACCTTGTACGACAGCTGCTCAGGAGAGTGTCTAGCAATCACTGATTGCTCTATCTGATCTTTTAAAAGGTCCTCTTAATGCCAAGGTACTTGGCCCTGATCTACACAGGAAGCCATGAGGACACGGGCCAAAAGTGGTTTGAGATCTGGGCCCAAGAACCACAAAACTAAAGGAGATCCTTTATCCCTACAGACACTTATTTCAGGAAGCTCATATGCTCCCCTATCTGGGAGAAGGGACTCTTTTTGGAGAAGAACAAGGGAAGGAAGGCAGAAATGTTCCTGGACCCAAGTCTACATCCCCTCCTATGCAAAGTGCCTGTCTTAGTCATCTAGTTCTGCTATAACAGAAATACCTCAAGTGGATGGCTTTAACAAAGTGAAGTCTATTCTCTCACAGTGCAGTAGGCTAGAAGCCTGAATTCAGGGTACTGGCTCCAGAGGAAGGCTTTCTCTCTCAGCTTTGGAGGAAGGTCCTTGTCATCAGCCTACACTTGCTCTGGGAGCCTCTGAGCACAGGAACTTCAGGTCCAAAGGAGGTACTCTGCTCCCAGAGCTGCTGTCTTGGCAGCTGAAAAGGTCTCCATGTCTCTCTGCTCACTTCTCTTATATCTCAGACACTATACAATCTTCTAAACCTCATCAAGATAACTGGCACTAATCCATCTCGTTAAATCAGTGATAGAATTTACAAAACACAGGAAAATACCATCAAATGTCAAAACGGTGGACAATCACACAATGCCAGGTGTTATGGCCAGCCAAGTTGATATACACATTTTTCAGGGACATAATTTAATCTATAATGGTGCCCAAACCAGCAGTGGTGAACACAGTGATTTCTCTTTGGCACATGTACAACCCCAGACGCTATGCACTCAGGTTACATGTCTTTTTCTGGGTGACATCCACCCAGAGTATACCTACAGCAGCAGCCACCACTATAACAGTGACCAGAGAAGACATGTTCCTTTAATGAAATAAAACAAGGCCATTTGTTCCATAGATATCATCACAGTTGAGGACATAACCAGTTGAACTAAAAAGTCCCAGGAAGCAGGAGGTTTCACATACTGGGTCTGGGGCCTTTGGGAGAATCTTAAAGAAATACGGGTATCTGTCTCTAGAAGAGCTCATACAATATAAGTTCCCATTAAATTGTCCAGGGATTCACATGCCCCTAAAGCCTCACAGGGAGCTCAGATTAAGAAACTGTACCATAAAGTTCCCCCAACCCAAGAAGAAAATCAAAGCACTGAAGGGATCCCCAAATTAGCCACTACTGTTCCTGTATCCTACACTCAGGAACACACAAGGAAGGAACCACATCTGTGGCCATGGGAAGGGTTCAGGACTCCCCCTCTCCTCCACTTTGAGGACTCTGACCTCCTCACAGCTGAAATTAAAATGAGGACTCAGGTTGGTAAACGTTCTGGTAAGGTAGCCTTTCTAACGCTCAGTTTCCCTGTCTGCACACAGAGACCATGACTATCCACCCAGTTCTCCCTGGTGGAGATGCCACCACCAGGTTTTTGTTGCCTGATAATTCTTCCTCAATAGGCAAAGACCTGGCGGACTAGTCACGGCAACCACCAGCCTGCCCTACTCCCGGGACAGCTACAGAGACCATCCATTGACAGTTATGCTTTGTATTGTTTGTACACCCACCTGCTCCTAAAGCTCCAATCCATGGGCTACCATTGACCTAGAAGGTGGGCCAATTTTGTGCTCTTTCCTGAAACTTTGAGTGAGGGAATACCAGAAAACAAAGCTGAAAAGTCATGACATTTCCCAAAGTTGGCAGCTCCTGGCACTCTCTAGGTTGAGAAGACAGAAGCCAAGGGGCAAAGGAAGGCAGTTTAGAAGGAGGTGAGGACACCACCAGGTGGAGAGAGGCCAACAGAGGATGGCAACAAGCCACCATCTCCTACTGTCCATGGTCCAGAGCCAACATGATCCAGGACTTGTCTCCTACAGCCTCAACTACCTTGGAGGCTTGCTTTGGGCACAGATGCACTGACACTCAGTCCATCAAATGAATCCATCAAATGACACTACTTCATTTGTGTGCTTTGGGCCTTTAACAGCCTCTGGCAGGGAAGGAGTAAGCTGAGCACAGCCAACCCACGGGAGGAGGGGGAGTTCTCGTAACCCCTTTGGAACTTCTAAACTGCACATGACAAGACCCACCCAAGGGCAACTGGTTCAGTAAACCTAAGGGGAGGCTGGGCATCTTCAGTTTTACAAAGCTCCTCAGGAGGACAGAACATGCAACCAGGTTTAGGCCACCAGTTTTAGTCACCTTCTGTCTTAAAAACAGAATCCTTGGTGTGCAAACTGCAGAGGACAGAGTTGAGGAGCAATGCTGTGTTCCAGGAAGTTCCTCATCAGACTGGTAAAACCTGTTCTCTTCTCTCACAGGCCTTCAAATGCCACCTAGCTCCTCCAGCTAGCCTGACCTCCTCTATCTGAACTCCTCCCTGAGCCCCACCCTCAACATTTATGTCCTCACTGGTTTTACACCTAAATCACGTACTGAAACGTTCATCCCTAGGAAGCTGCTGGCCTCTGGAGACAAGCTTGTCCCTTCCTGGGTGTGATGCCATGTCTGGGTCTTCACTGAGCTCCTATTCCAGGCTCAAGCCCAAATGTGGTCTGACTAAATGCAGCTGGAGACCAGACAGAAATGTTTCCTTGTGGCTCTTTGCCCCTGTGATGGGGCTGCCCATAGAAGCAGAAAGGCCCAGCAGGTCTTCATGGACAGAGGCAAGACATACAAGAGAGCCAACCTGGGGACCCAGGACTCAGCTCAGAAGCCAGGATACATTAAACAAACTCTTCCTACATCTTCTTTCTTCATAGAAGGCCATTGGAAGTGATCTGGCTTGCCACAGTTCTGAGCAACACAGCGCAGTGTGGAGAAGGCCCCACCATGCAAAATGTGCATTTGATCAAGGTTGAAAACATGGTTGTAACGTGAGTTCTCCTGATCTATTGGATTTCTGCGAAAGAGCCCTGAACTCCTCATTCAAGTTCAACCTCAGGTCTCAGGGAAAAATGAGTTTGTTAATTCAAGCAATTCCCCAGTGGTCAGTAGTTTATACCACATGCTTTGAAACAATGTGGTCTGAGTCAGGGGAGAAGTTGAATTACTTCCTAGGGGAAAGCCAAGGCCTATCTGTTAACCTTGACAGGCTCCATAGCCTCCTATACAGTCCAGCCAGCTCTCTGCAAGCCCCTCCCGTGAGGCGAGGGGAGGGCTCTGCTCCAGCTCATACACCCACACAGAGCAGCCCCAGTGTTCCAAGAACAGCCGGCTGTCCCTGCCTCCGTCAACCCGCCGTGGAGTCCAGAGAACTAGGTTCCGCCATCACCTGTCTCTCACAGAGCCTGTGCATCCAGAAAGCACTGGGGTCTACCAGGGTAGTAGGCCTCTAACCAAGAAGACCCTAGGAAGCCAGGTCAGCTAACGTGGATGACAGTGAGACTTAGCTCATTTCTGGGTGTCTGGCAGAAAGTTATATGGAGGATCCTTTTAAGAGGAGATTAATTATTGCCAAAGACCTTCAGAACTCCTGGTAAGTTCCATGCCTTCACCCCACGACTATTTAATGGGCATTCATTGCATGCCAGCTTCACCGTGCTAACCTACCTGTCCTGTCCACACAGAGGGATGACCGAGAGAATGTGCAGTGAATGGTAATGACAACTACCGCCACCACAAGTAAGAACATCCTTCTAGACCCTTCATGTGCATTAACTGTGTACGCGTCTTCTTTACAGCAGCAGTAGGTACAACTTATTCCTACTGCACAGATGAATAAACGAAGGTGATCAGTCGTTTGCCCAGTCATCCAGCTAGTCAGCAGAGCTCTAGGAATCTGGACTCAGGCAGCCTGGTTCCAGAGCCTTGCTCCTTATCACTGTCTCAAGATCATCAACCTCATCAGTGATATAACAAAAGCATATGCATCCCGTGCCTTAAGCACAACCTGGCACCCAGGAAGGGCAATCTCAGGGCAAACCCAGGTCTGTCTGAGTCCAGAGCCTGAGCTGTTGCCTTCCCTGCTCTGCCTCAGTGGAACTCAGACAAGCTATTCAACCTCTCAGCCTGTTTTCCTCACCTTAAAATGGGAATGATGACTACCCATTGAGTTCTTGAGATAAACAAAGTAACAAATATTAAATCACTTAGTACAGTGTCTGACAACTAAGAGTCTGAGGGAAGTTACTTTTTCTTTAATAATTGTGATTATTAATAACAGTATATTAATGCTACATATATGAAATGCCAGAGCATACATGGTCTCACAATTAAGTCCACAAACTTAATTGTTCTAAGTGCTACATATCTCGTTGCTGAATATCACTACAGTTAGCTTTGAAGAACTTAGGAAGCTATACACCAGTGCTGATGCCTAATTAACCTTTCAAAGCAATTTCAGAACTCATTCTGGAGTGGCCATTGCTCACGGCGGCAAAGTGGCAAGTTTACAAACTTAATTGCATAAATGTTGTGAGGGAGTTTTTAGGTAGTAAACAAATAACTATATTTAAAAACTGCCTCCCAACAAGATTGGCCATGATCCAGAAAACACAAAACAACAAATGCTGGAGACTTAATTGCATAAATGTTGTGAGGGAGTTTTTAGGTAGTAAACAAATAACTATATTTAAAAACTGCCTCCCAACAAGATTGGCCATGATCCAGAAAACACAAAACAACAAATGCTGGAGAAGCTGTGGAGAAAGGGGAACCCTTCTACACTGTTGGTGGGGTTGCAAAATGGTCCAGCCTCTTTGGAAGGCAATCTGGCGCTTCCTTAAAAAAAATGGGAATCGATATACAATTTGACCCAGTAATTCCACTACTTGGAATATATCCTACAGAATCAAGGCCTTTCACACCAACAGACACATGCACCAGAATGTTTATCGCAGCACAGTCCACGATAGCAAAAAGATGGAATCAACCCAGATGCCCAACAACAGAAGAACGGATAGGTAAACTATGGTACATATACTCAATGGAGCACTACACAATGATAAAGAATAATGATGATTCCAGGAAACATCTCCTAACCTGGTTTCAACTGAAGACACTATGTTGAGTGAAAGTAGTCAGCGACAAAGGGACAAATACTGTATGAGACCTCTATGATAAGATCTCAAAAAAAAGACTTGTGTATAGAAGAAAAGACTCTTTGACAGCTGCAAGGGAGGGGAAGGAGGGAGGGTGAGGGGGGTAGGGTTTAGTTTAGATAGTTGCTAGAAATCTGGTTGGGAGAAAGAGGTGACAGCACACACTAGAAACAAGAACAACATTAAGTGGACTTCAGCATAACTTGAGTACTCCTTCCATCTTAACCCAGTATTGCAAGGATAGAGTAGCTGGGGCAGGGGGCAGGGGACCATGCTCTTAGGTAAAATCGAGGTCAACTGGCACAACTAGCGTTTTGCTAAGAGAGCTCTCTGCACCCCACATTGCTGAGTGGCGTCTGGGGTCTTAAAAGCTGCTAAGCTGCCATCCGAGGACACAGCAAATGGTCCCAACTCAGCAGGAATGGTTGCTCACCAAGGACCAAAATGACATGTGGTAAAGACAACCTAGAAGACAGAGAGACCCACAAGAGTGGGTGCCTTAATTGACTTGGGACCAGAAGAACCGGACAGTGCCCGGCCACCACCAGTGATAGCCACAATGGAGCTCACTAGGTTGAGTCTCACTGGCAACACAAGAATAAAAAGGGGTACATCCTGAGATCTCCACTAAGAGACCACAACTGATGGTCCAGTGGTTTCAGGGTTCCCCTGAGAGCATGGCCCCCGGCCCTGATGCTGCCCTTGCCCATAAATATAACAAAGGTCCACTCTTTGGACAGAAATGGATTGGACTTGGCAATGCAGAGTGACCATATATTGGTTGCACTTTATGGTTCTATACATCTATAGGATATCATCCTGCTGACCTCTGGCTGGAGGAAGGAGAGTGGGTGGAGAGGAGCGGAAAGGAGGCTGTTGGGAGGATGAGACATGTATGGAGCAGAGAGGAATAGTGTGCTGTCACCAGACAGGAAGAGCAGTGGAAGCTGCATATAGGTGGGCATGTAAATTTATATGGGAATGTACGTTTTCACTCAGTTATGTTAAAGAAAAAAGAAAAAAAAAACTCCCTAGTCCCCTGATCTACCCCCAATGACTTTTTGCTTTACCTAAAGATAAAGGGAATATTGAAAGGAAGGCATGGTGATGACAGTCGGGACATCAGGGTTAACACAATGACAGCTCTGATGGCCATTCCAGAAAAAGAATTTCAAAACTGCTTTGAAGGGTGGGCTAGGCCCTGGCATCAGTGCATAGCTTCCCAAGGGGAGTACTTGGAGGGTGACCACAGCGATATTCAGAAATGACGTATGTAACACTTTTTCTAGGGTCAGTTCTCAAACTTAACTGGCAGTCCTTGTATGAACCCTAAATCAAAACAAACCCCACTGTCATTGAGTCAACTCCGACTCATAGTGACCCTATAGGACAGAGTAGAACTTCCCCAGGGAGCTTCCAAGGAGTGCCTGATGGATCTGAACTGACAATTTTCTGATTGGGCAGCTGTATCACTTAACCACCGCACCACAAAGGTTTCCAGGTTGGCCCTACACAGGGCTGACACTACCAGATTAACATTGTTATTTCCAACATTGGGCTCATCAGGGCTTGCTAACACCGACATTTAACTTTCTACCAAAAGAAAGCATATTTTGTATCGTGACAAATTGTCTAAAGCTGCTCTCTTCCTCTCTCCCCATGTCCTCACTGCAACCCCTATCTCAACACCAGGTCTGCCAGGTATGGGCCACAGATGCCACCATTACAAACAAGGAAAAGAAGAGACACTTGCCACTTTCCAGGGGCTTTAGCATCAAAACATCCTGATGAGATTGATTTCTTTTTTTTTTTGGCAATGTTCCTGTATCACTCCTTCCAACAAACCAAGCAAGATGTAAACATTTGAGAGATATGTACAGTGCTGCTTGAGAAAATAAAACACTGATAATACCACATCATGGTGAAAGGATTGAGGCTGTCAAGGATTTCATTTTACTAGAGTCCACAATCAATGCTCATGGAAGCAGCAGCCAAGAGATCAAAAGACGTGTTGCATTGGGAAAATCTGCTGCCAAGGGCCTCTTTCAAGCATTGAAAAGTAAAGACGTCATCTTCAAGAGAAAGGTACACCTGACCCAAGCTGTGGTATTTTCAGTCATATCATATGCATGAAAAACTGGAGAATGAACAAAGATGACAGAATAAGAATTGATTTCTTTGAATTACAGTGTTGCAGAAGAATGCTGAATGTACCATGGACTGCCAAAAGAACAAACAGACCTATCCTGGAAGAAGTATGATCAAGTGCTCCTTGGAAGCGAAGATGGCAAGACTGCATCTTACATACTTTGGACATGTTGTCAGGAGAGATCAGTCCCTGGAGAAGGACATCATGCTTGGTAGAGTGGAGGATCAGTGAAAAAGAGGAAGAGCCTGGATGAGATGGATTGACACAGTGGCCACAACAATGGGCTTAAGCATAAAAACAATTGTGGACATGGTGCAAGACCAGGCAGTGTTTCATTCTGTTGTCCATAGGGCTTCTATAAGTCAGAACTGACTCAGTGGCACCTAACAGCAACAGCAACTTGCCACATCAGTGATGACCACCAGAACAGAGCACTTATTTCAAAATCCCAAACCTCAACAAAAGTAACTGCATATGAACGGAACTCCTTCTGCATATGACAGCTCTACTTCTACACGTGGGTGACACTGGGGCACTTTAGGCCTTGCCTTATTCCATTGTCACTGAATGACAGGGATTATCCCTTCTTGACAGCGGAGGAGGAGGCTGAGGGTCAGAGGGGTACAAGGATGAGCCCAAAGCAGCTCAGTTTACAAGGCAGAGTCAGAGCAGAATCAGGTCTTCTGGCCCACCAACCGTTCACTGTGGGAGGGTGTCGCAGTCCACACCAGCATTCTCTAATACCGTGCACTGGATGCTGGGCCCAGAAGTCATAGCTGCTGCCTCACAGCATCCTGGACAAGTTTTCCTTTCAATTATTCAGAGCTACCAGAAGCTCTGAGAACCATCCATCTGTAGCAGTGGCTTCTTCCCTGGCTGTGCGGATCTTTAGTTTCCTTGGGCCTAACCAAATCCACTAACCACACATGCAGAGGAAATGTACCAAACGTTCACTCCTCTTTCCCCTAACTTCCTGGACTGACTCAGTGCCTCAACCAGCTAAGGCTTTACCCTGTAACAAGCCCACCCAGTACTCACAGGAATGAGGGATGTGGCAAGACCCTAGCTGGCTGTTGTCTCCCCACCAGGCAGAGAGAAGCTAAGCTCTACAAGGCTGTCACCCCAGTGCTACCCACAACACCCCAGACACGGAAAGAAGATCCACAGCTGTCTCTGGTAGAAATGCCTTCATCCCAGCTCAGGTGTACAAGCACAGGTATCTTTCAAATCTATGGTAGGCCTGAAAGAAAAGAAACAGTCAAGACACAGCTAGACATAGAGAGTAAACTGAGGAATGCGGGCCCTCTGCCACTTCACAGTTTACACAGGGCAGTAGATGGTACAAGAGGGAGTACTGAGGGCTGGCCCACGCCTGTCTGCTCAGAAGCCCATTGACTACCTGAGCAACAGCAGCCAAGAGCTCAGAGAGATGAGAAACGGGCCCAGTTTTCACCCCACCAAATCCTTCAGGATGACCACTGAAGCTGCGAAAAATCAATTTTATGCAGCTTCTTCAGAAGCCAGGATTTATTTTCCAAGTGCACAGAGCCATTGGCTCAGCTGTTTCCCATCAGCTCTCTGCATGCTTCCAGTCCCAGCACAGCCCACTGCCTCCCTTCTCCCTCCTTCTTCCCTGACACCTGAACCTACACCCAAGGGTGTAGCACTGGGAAGGGCACACAACTCGGCTTGGGACTATCAAGCCAGGCATCAGGGGTCATCTCCAATAATAACACCCCTCATTTCTAAGATACCAACCATTTTTAAAGAACCTTTACACATCCACCTGTTTGGAGAGAAGGCTAAACTATGGGGACAGTCAGAGGGGAGAGAGAGGGACAAGGGCAGGCAAGGAGCTGCTGTGCCATGGCTCACAAGGCAGAGATGAGAATCTGTGGTTGGCAGCACCAATGCCACCATTTCTCAGTGGCATAGTTCTTTAGCACTGACAGTCCAGGGCCTTGTGCCAGGGCCATGCACTGGGCTGCACCCCATCAAGAGTGGAAGGTTCCTCTCTGGCCACAAAAGCTCCCTGACAGCAGTGACAGGAGAAGCCAGTGTGGACTGCTTAATGCGGGGGCAGTGCCTGTCATACACACACATCTGCATTCAGCAAGGGACAGTACCAACCTGGTCATGCCCTTGAAGCCACCAGAATCGTGACCGTAACTCTCCAGGAGGGCCTAGCCCCACAGTCATCTCTGAGTCACATTTACAGTTCCTTCAGCTAAACTGTGGACCTGCTTCTCTCTCCACAGCAGAGACTTCATCACCCTAAACAAACCCCAGCGTGGCCTGCTCCAGACCAGTGGTTCTCAAGGTGTGTCCCCTGGCGGAGCATCAGCATCATCTGGGAACTTGAAGCTGCAGTGTATTCTCAGGCCCCACCCAGACCTCCTGAATCAGACACCCTGGAGGGGAACCCAGCGCCTGGGTTTTAACAAGCCCTCTGGGGAATTCTGATGCTTGCTCAAGTCTGAGAAACACTGCTCCAGATAGCCAGACAGAGGAGGGTGCAGGACGGAGGAGGGGCGTACACCCAGCTCCTCTGTGCTCCCTCAGCTGAAGGTAGGAGGGCTACTTCTGCCCACAGGGGCTTCTCCTGTGTCTGGCCCTGGATCCTGATGGGTCGCCACACCAGACTGGCCACCTTACATCTTGCTGTGGAGCCCCAAACCTTAAGAGCCCAGTCCAGCTGTGTGCTGATTAATATCTAATTTTTATTCACATCACAATTAAAATAATACTATAAAGCACACACAATCACATACCTATCTTTGAACTTTGAACTTGCTGTTTCCTAAGCCCAGAATTCTCGTGGGTGTTGGCGTGCTCCACTTCCTTGCTTCATTCAGTCTCCGAGCAAATGTCACCTCATCAGAGAAGTCCACCCTGCCCATCTAAGAGGCACTCCTCCAAAGTTCTGTACCTTCAACCCACTAGTATTCTCATCTCCACCTAACATTATATTGTGTATTTACTTATTTTTTGTCTATTCTCCCCCTCTAAATTATTAACTCCATGACAGCAGGGATTCCATTCCATCCTTTGCTCACTGCTATATCCTCAGTACCATGGACGCACCTGTTACTGAGGAGATACTTGACAAATATATTGGGCAATTGAATGAGTGCATATCTAGAAACAAAAGTTAGAGCTATCCCTTCTTTATATTTACTATTCTTAAACACAAGGCCAGAGTAAATCTGAAAATGAAATGTAAAGTTACCAATGAAATTGTTTTTGTTTGTTCGTTTTTTAATTAAATGACCAAGATTGAGTTTAACAGTACAAACATGTGGCCTTAACTCACTTCAGTTTCCATATTTTAATATCATTCAGTGTCTGCAAACAGATGTTTGCAAACCTAGTAGTGCTAACAAATTTAAGGCCTTGTTTGCAGGTTTGAGATAACTAAACTTCACACAAAACTAAAACACTGCTATTGTGTAGCCCTGAAACAACAATTTTAATGAGCACCTACTTGATAATGTTGGAAAGCTGTCTTACTCACTTGAAATCGGGGTAAATGATACGGGGATACTAAAATCTGCCTTAAACAGTTGGAAACACCAGTGGTATAAAAGTCAAGTGCTACAGCTGCTAACCAAAAAGGTTGGCAGTCCAAATCCACCAGGCTGTCTTTGGAAACTGTATGGGGCAGTTCTACTCTGTCCTATAGGGCCGCTATGAGTCAAAATCCACTTGACGGCACTGGGTTTAGTTTGGTTTTTTTCCTAATCCTACTTCTAGCATCTCTTTCTCTGATATTTCCCATAACAGTAACTGCTGACCAACTGTAGCAAGTTGTCAGTGTCAAGCAGGATCTGTTTGCCACATGAATGCGACCCTGGCCAACAGCAAACCGGTGCCTTGGATGTCGGCACAGCACCCTGGCATGTGCTCTGTTCTGCCTTCATTCTTTTTCTCTGAACTAAGGTAGCTAAGCTAAACATCCTCTAGACTGTGAACCTCGACTGTATCTGGCCTCCTCTGGATGCAAACACGAGCAATCAAGCACACCAGCACCATCATGAAGACTTACAAAATGTTACTTAAATGACATAGCAATCCCAGGTTACAAGGTGGGTATCCAGGCAATCCAGATGAGAGTCTGTGACTGTTAACAGATTAATATCAAAGTGGAAATGCAGACCTTTGGGAATTGAGAAACAGGGCCCTGAGCCACGGATGTCTTCTATTCCAGAGCCTGGGCACTTGCCAAGCCCCTCTGGGGAACACAGCAGGACCAAATTCCTGCACACAGACCAGGCACAATCTTACTTGCCGAAAATGCAACTATTAAGCCACCACGGAACTATTAAATTTCCAGTCCCAGCTGTGCTCTTGTGGAACCACAAAACCTCTCACTGGATTCACACGTATTTGAAATGTTCCATAATTTTGGCATCCGTGAGGGCTTTCCAGGGATGAAGCCATAATAGGTGCCAAGGGTTTAATTAAAAATTTATGGGAGAAAAACTCACACTTGAGAACATTATATCCACTCACTTCTGTTTGGGTTTTTTTTCCCCTGCAAATACGGACAAAAGTGCCATGATTCTGTTTCAATAGGGAGCCCTAGTCCAGGGCTGCAAAGCTGGGTGCTACCTGCAGGTGGAGTCCCCGGCAGTGGGGCCAGGGCCTGGCATCTGCCCAAATGCCTTGCTATGAATTGGCACGTTGTCCTAAGGGTGGTGCCAAGACCAGACACCCCTCCAGTCAGACCCCAAGTTCAGGCTGGCCAACAGCTCATCTAGTCCAAGAAGCCTGCAGGCCAACCCTCAGCCAACCCACATGACTTAGTGGATTCTCCTGGCACCCACTTTTGAACAAAAACAACACTCCTCATTGAGGCCTTCCATCGCCCTTCAGGATCTCCAGGTGCTGGGGATGTTCTCCAGGCAGGAACTGCCCAGGGAGGAGGGAAATATCTACGGTCTAGTGCTTTGCACACTGGGAGGAAGTGGTTCTTATCATCACCTCTTCAAAGCCTCAGCTAGAAAAATAAAGCACAAGTTGCTCTCCTGTGACCCAAGGGCCAGCCCCCTCACGCTCCAAGCCACCTGTCTGCCTCTCTGTCACACACACACACCACGCTTACATGCACCACACGTGGTCCCTGCCCTGGCACGTGCCGCCTCCTTCCCAGAGGACCTCTGAGAGTAGGAGGAAGTGCCGTATTTGTCAACAAAGCATAGCTCTGCTCACGTGTGAGGGTGAAGCCAGCAGTATACAGAGACCCAGGGCTGGCAGCCGAGCCAAGCTGGGGGCAGCATGCGCATCAGCCCAGGGTGTTGATCAGCTCAGCACTGTCTGTCTCCCGAGAAGAAAGCTTCCCCTTCAGGGGACCCATGCATTGTCTCTGTGCTTGCCTACTTCTAGCCCACTCTCAAGGAGCCTTCTCTGCTCTTCCATGTGACTACAGCAAACCCTTCTAGCTCAAGTACCCGAGATTGGGATCCCAAGAGGAAGAGGAGATGCCCTCAGCCTGCCTCCCCCAAATCTAGTCCCTCTCCTGATGGGCGGAGAACTCAAGGTTCTCCCCAGAAACATATTTTGGCTAACTGCTACATTCTTCTTTCATCTGTTTACTAAAAGGCCTCACTTGACAGTTATTGTCATAAAAGGAAGGGGGATTTGGAAGCGACAAGTGAGAGCAGCCTGGTCAGGCCACCCACCCAAACACTATCTTCCCTGGCAGTTCCCCAAGCCAGGAGGCTGAGAGGGCCAGAAAAATCTAGGCCTAGCCCCTTGGTTGCTGGGTGGGGCAATCTCAGACCTTGATCCCTTAGTGACCCCAGTTGGAAAAAAAGGGCAGGATGGTTCCTGCCTCATCTAAGTCATGGGCACAGTAAACAGGTAAAGGTACACCTCCAGCGGGGAGGATCCTTGATAGTTACCCCTCTTTGACCCAAAGGGACCTCAAAGAGGTGGTGAAGAGGAGAAGCCTCAAAGGGATTATGTTAAGTTTCAAAAGGCCGGATCCTGCATAATTAGATCCTTGGCAGGAATCACCAAATAGCATGTGAATCAGTCACCTCCTCTTTGCCTCCAGTTACTGAGAGCTTTCTACATACCAGGCACCATGCTAGGCCTTCTACGTGTATTACATCCTCATAGAAGCCCTGGAGGGCATGTGATAGTATTTCCAATTAGCAAGCGAGGTAACTGAGGCTCAGAGACTAAGTAACTTGCCCAAGTATCATTGGCCAGCATGCGGCAGAGCACCATACCATGTTCCATTGCCCAAATCCTACCGCCATATGAAAAGCCAGTCCTCCTTTGACTTCAGCTGCCAGCCAGGTAGACTGACCAGGCCTGGCTCAGTCAATCCTCTCCAGCATTAGAGTAGAAACTGTGTGATACATCGACATGTAACCAGAAGAACCGGATGGTGCCCGGCCACCACCAGCGGTAGCAGTGATGGGGCTCACAAAGCTGAGTCTCGCTGGCAACACAAGAATAAAAGGGGTACACCCTGAAATCTCCACTAAAAGACTGCAGTTGATGGTTTAGGGGCCTCAGGATTCCCCTGGGAGCATGGCCCCTGGCCCTGATGCTGCCCCTGTCCATAAATCATAATGGAGGTCAACTCTGCGGACAGAAATGGATTGGTCTTGGTGACGCAGAGTGACCAAACCATGGGTACACTTTATGGTTCTATGCATCTACAGGATGTCGTCCTGCTGATCTCTTACTGGAGGCAGGGAAGAGGGTGGAGAGGAGGGGATAGGAGATTGTTAGGAGGGTACGACATGTATGGAACGGAGAGGAGGAGTGTGCTGTCACCGGGCAGAGAGAGCAGAGGGAGCTGCACATAGGCAGGCATGCAAATTTACATGGGAATGTACATTTTCACTCAATCATAATAAAAAAATAAACTGTGTGACCCTCATCTTCACCTCTAGCTCAGCTCAGTGCTCTGTCTGATCCCACGTGGCCTTTCTGGGGCACAGCTATGTCATCAGGATTCACCTACTTCTAATCTTCAAGGTTCTGCCTGTCTTCACAGACTTAAGTATACACTGGCCAGTCAGTGAACACCTTGCATTACTAGGTAGCCACCTCCTCTCGAGACTTCTTTTATGATACTCTTCCCTACATAGGTAGCGTAAATAGTTAAGCATTCAGCTACTCACCAAAAGTTTGGCAGTTCAAATGCACCCAGAGACACCTCAGAAGAAAAATCTGGCCATCTACTTCCAAAAGGTCACTGTCATTGAAAACCCTATGGGGCAGTGTCACTCTGACACATATAGGGTCTCCCTGAGATGGAATTGACTCAAGGGCAGCTAGTTTAGTTTTTTTTTCCCCCTTCATGTACGCTGTCTTTTATATAGAGCACTGCCTTCTGAACACACTTCCCTGACTCCTTGTGCTAACCTGTGATTTATCTTTTCCTTAAAACCACCTCTCCAAGCTACCGGGACTCCAAATGAGTACAATTCAGACGCTGCTGAGAGCTGACCAGCAGACAGGAGTGTTCGGCGAGCTCAAAAGCTGGAAGGAGGCCCCCATGCAACAGTCAAGCAGTCACAGAGAAAGGCATGGGGGGAAGGACTCAGGGGGTTCACAGTCGGGCTACCGGCCTGGAGAGGAAGCAGGGCTGCCACTGTTCTTCCCTGGTGTGACTCCCATACAAGGTTCTGTGCAAACTGCCTCCACCCTGGTAGGATGACCCAGGTATCTTGGCTTCCCTGGGTAGGCAACTCGCCTGAGGGGCCCAGCACTGCTGAGTCATCCTTTTCCCATGACGAGCAGAGCCCTCTCAGCTCTGTACAAAGTCACACAAGCACAACCACAACCTCCACCATGCACTTCTTTCGCAACTTGGCTCTTGGCCCTCTCGGGGAGTATTCAGGGATTTCTCTGGAAGCCCCACCCGAGGGCAGGTATCTATGTACATGCATGCACACACTCCACTTGGGAAGTGGTAGCCTGCTGGGGCTGAGCTTGGGCTGCCAGGGTGGTGCAGGGATTCCTGTGGAATGGGCACATCGCAGCCACGGCCCAGCTGGGGCCTCTTCAGACAGCAGGTGAGCCTCTCAGGCAGGGTTGTCAGGTTACTGTGTGCCTCTCTCCCAACTACATGTTTTCATCTGCCCCACCCTACTGGGCTCTCCAAAGCCACCAGTGACCTAGAGGCAGGCCTTGTGAGGAACTGGGCTGGGAGACCAGAGCCTGAGCTCTCACTCTGGCCCTGGCTCACAGTGGTCTTGGCTTCTCCATACCTAAAGTGGAAGCTTGGACTAGATTGGGCGATGTCCCAACTTTGTTTCTAAAAGCCCTGGAGTTTTGAGGAAAGGTCTTAGGAATACCTTCACAGGCATGTTCTTAAGCCTAAACCCATACTTGAAGCTTGGAAGTCGGAGCTGAGTCCTTTTGTCATTGACCTGTAACCAGGGCAAGTGATTCTCCTTCACAAGACAAAACAGCATCCTTCAGAGAAGCTACAGAAGAGGCCGTGTAGGGAAACCTGTCTCAGAAGTCAGCGGGTCCTCTATGCTAAGCAGAACAGGGTAAGGGAGGTCGGGCTAGGCAAGAATGAAAGCCCAGTGGTCAGTGTGTGGGTGCTGGCTGAGACTTGAGGGGCTGGCTCCAGCCCTACAGACGAAGGGACTTCATGGTAATGAGTCATCCTGGGCTTTGGACAATTATGTGACATTCAGGAGCTCCCTCTCGCTGGGGTGCCAGACAGGGGCTCTGAGTCTGCTTCAGAAGTCATTAAAACCTCAGGAGTCTGGGGCCCAGGCAGTTAGAGGCTGAGCTAGAAGTTCAGCCCAGCACCTAGCCTCTTCTAAGAGCAAGTAAGGGAGAAGACTCCACAGCCTCTCCTCCCTAAGGAGGCCTCTCTTACCTTTCACCAGTTCCCACTCCAAGAGCAAAGGTGGATCACTCCAGATCCATTCAGAAAATAGAGTTGATATCCCATGTCTAGTAACCAACAATGAGCTAGTTATAACAGTGAAAAAACTGTGAAGACAAATAGGGGACAGTGAGGCAAAGTAGAAACCAGCAAGGACAGAAAGCCAGCACCAACCCTAGTGCTGGAGGAACAGCAGGAAGAGGTGGTGCTTCCGGAGCCAAGAAGTCAGTGCCGTTCAGCAGGATCTAAAGCGTCTGAGGGCCTTGAGATCCAGGAGGGGCTGGTGGCTGACACCTAGAACCACAGAGGAGCTGCTGCTGGAGCGAGGGCGAGAGATGTACCCTTTCCTTTGCTTTTCCCCAGTCCTCCGATCCCTTGCCACTACCTCTCTATTGGGCAAACCTGACCAGAAGCCAGTCGTCAAGGAAGCCTGGAAATTGTCGTTGACAGAATCAGCCCTCTATGCTACAAAGACAAGTAGGAAAGGACAGGGAACAGGTCTGAGAGCAGAGGCAAATAATGGCCCCACAGACACTCTGAGACTCCTGCCTAGAGTCCCCTCACCCTTCTAGACCCTGCTTGTACTTCAAAGCCTATCACTCCCCTAGCTCCGATTGCCAACACTAGTTTGTGGCAGAGGGTCCTACCTGACCTCTTCCCAGTCCAAAAGATGTCCTAGAAGCTCAACAGGCCTCTGACCCAACTGAGCACAAACCCTAACATCCTGAACTCCCCAACTGGGTTTTGTTTCCAAGAAAATCTTTTTTTCCAGTGAAAATTCCCAGGTCATTTCTGAGTGGACTATAAGTTGTTGTTGCTGTTGTTGTTTTTAACTCACTGGACTAGTGGACAAAGGAAGTCAAGGGCTCCCATGTGAAACCATGCTAGGTCCAGCCTGACCTTAGAGGGAGAAAAAGAGCTGGGAGCAATGAGATCTCATCGCCTCCAGGAGCCTCCCACTGGGAAACACATTTTTAGAGCAAGAAACCCCTGAGATTCTGGAAAGAGGGAAACATGCTCTTTTCACTGGGACCTGGCCTCTTCTCTCCAAGAGCCAGTAGTGGCCTACTGCCCCAAGCCCTGCCACCTCCGACCCCCAAGAGCTAGCGATAGGCTAATTGGCCATGGGCTCCAGTCTGTTTTCCCAAGACTACGCAACTCTGAGGGCTGGACTTTTGAAACAGTCCTGATGGGATCACAGGCTGCTCCCCTCCTGTTAGCTCTCTGCTGTTTCCCAGATAAACTCACAAAACTACAGCCAGACACACGAGGCCAGAGATGTCACACTAATAACAAAATCTGCCATTGTGGGCATACTTAGAATACAGAAATTGGCCAGTGTTATAAAACAGGGCTTACCCCCACCCTACCACCACCTCACCCTCTGGAGAGCTGGTTAAGCATGCCACTAAGCGAGTGAGGCCTTTGACATTCTTTCACATTCTGAGTGTTCACCCCCTTCCCCCTGGCCTCATGTCCTGCCTCCTCCTCTTTCCCAGCCTCTATGTCCTAGCTGTTCACCAACCCACCATTTTTCCAGCTTTCCACCAGCTGCTAGAAGGAGAGATCAAGGACGTGCTTCTGTTCTAAATTCAGATCCCCTTATTGTATGTGTCATGTTGGGCAAGTCTCTTTCTCTCTGTGTTCCCTCACCTGGAGAGGTTGAACATAGCAGCACATGAAATAAGGGCATGGGTACTGTGAGCTCAGCCCAGTGCTTAGGCTATGGTTTTGCTCAAAAATAGTACTGCCCTCTGTTCCAGCTGTAGAAATTCTTCCACTCTTCAAGGTTGAGTCTAAATCCCACCTCTTTGGTGAAGCCAGACCATGAACTCAGCTAAAACCTCCTGTTCCCTCCTCTGCAGCCTATTCCTGATGACTGAACCTTGATGACATAAGACCAGAGGCCCTGTGAGAGCAGGCAGGCAGCTGTGCAGGGTGATTTACACCAGTTCCCATCAGAAGCAGAACTACATGACTGGTAAAGTTGCCAGGGTCTCTTCATGTCCCCACCACGGCCCAGGGCAACACGTGTTCCCCTCGTTCCTTATGATTGCCTTCCTTAGGCTAAGGAAACTCCCTCCTTCCTGCCTCGTGGCACCTGCAGGCACCTGCCTGGCAGTAGCTGGAAGCAGAAGTGACACGTGGGGCAAGTGGCTTTGTGTGAATTCTGGATAAATCAGCTCACAGAGCTCACCTCCAACTGCCAGCCCGTTTGCAAAGGTGTAGACACTTCCAGAAGATGGAGCATCCATCTGCCCAGCCTGGAAGCCACCAGCCAGCCACCCAAAGGAATTCCAGTCTCCTTGAGAAAGGAAATGCCATACCCAGCACTTGTCTTCTGCCAAGCTTGGGCAGTCAAAAATAGACAAGGCACTCACGCAGCTGAGAGAGGCTACCATCATTTACTCTCTTCCAGAAGTCAGGAACCAGGACTGGTCTTTCCAGCAGAACACAGAGGAGGTGGAAAGGACAGCTCCAGTTTCCCAGGAACAGCTCAGCAGATGTCCAACGATTGAGAGATGTGATGCATTACTTACTAGCTGCATGTCCTTGGACAAGTTAGTTTTAACCTCCCTGGGCCTTGGTTTCCTCCTCTGTGAAATGGGGACAACGAGAGCTCAGTGAGGCAGGCTCACCCTCAGTTCACGGAAGGCCACTTGCCCCATACGTTATCTCTGAGAAGTTAACTGAGGTAAGCAAGGAAGTACTTCCAGCAGTGTCTGGCTTGTAAGCAGTGGTAATCCAAAGTTATTTTTATTATTCTTATTTTACACAGGACTCAAGTGAGCTATGAAAAGGAGCCTGGAAAGACACACTTTGGAGTCTACATCCCAGCTCACTGCAGGATTAAATATCTCAGGACACCCTTAGGGCTGAGCATCAGCCTGGAGCCTCCAGAGGAGAACAGTGCAGTTATCTCCTCAGCCACTGAGCAGTGACAGCAGAACAGGGGTCTCTGTTACCGCCTGCTTGGAGCAGGTGTTGTATCGTCTGTCACAGGTGTTCTAGTCAGCTAGTGCTGCTCTCACAGAACTACCACAGCAAGGATGGCTTTAACAAGGACAAGTTTATTCTTACACAGTCCAGTAGGTTACAAGTCTGAATCCAGGGCGTCCGCTCCAGGGGAAGGCTTTCCTTCTGTTAGCTCTGGAGGAAGTTCCTTGTGTTGTGTCAGCCTTTGGTCAGCGAGCATCTTGGCACAGGAACCTCAGTTCTGAAGGACATGCTCTTCTCGCAGGGCTGTTTTCTTGATAGTATATGGTTCCCAACTCTGTGCTTGCTTCCTTTTCTTTTTATCCCATGTAGGGTAAAAGGTGGTGCAAGCCACGCTCCAGGGAAACTCCCCTTACAATGGATCAGGCAGGTGAGCTCAGGAAGGGATTTACAGTCCCAACCTAATCCTCCATAACATCCAGTATAGGAAAATCACAAAACAGAAGACAATCATAAAATACTGAGAATCCTGACCCAGCCAAATGGCCACATGTATTTTTGAGGGGAACACAGTTCAATCCATGACAATGGGTATCTTTGTAGCTGTAGATGATTCAGCATGGCCCTGCTGGGAACTGACTTACAATGTTTAAATTGCAGAATCTCAGATCTGGAAGGAACTGATTTAGATCCAACCCATAGCCGGGTACAAATTCCCTTGAAACTGCCACCAAGAGCTTGCTTGGGCATCATCAGTGGTGGGAAGTCTGTCCCTGCAAAAGCCACACCTTCCACCTTAGATGTTCCAAAAGAGAAGTCAAATGGCTAGGGTAGGGTGGGCCCAGAGGCCGAATCTGCCTACTCCCTATATTGAGCCTAAGGCAAATCCAGCCTCCAAACTCTCATCCTCTGTCGGTTCCCGAGAAGTCCAGTTCTCCAGAGAACTGAGAGCCTCCCGGGAAGCCCAGGCAGGGCTGGAAGATGTGGACACAGGCCGAGCCACAAAGCGACTGGTTCCACACCAATAGGCAACAGGAAAGGAAAAAGGATAGCCCCGGGCCCAGGCCCAGCAGCAGCAACCAGGAGATCAAAACGCCCAGATAATGAGCTGAATTCTTCTCCCAGAGACACCAGCTAATGAAGGGAGCACAGGAAGCCCCACGTCACAGGCCCAAACTGTTTATACAAGTGTTAAAAATACATTTCAAAAGAAAGCAAGGAAGCCTGAGGAAAACCCTCTGCCGCCTTTGGAAAATTGTTTCTGAAAACCACGTTAATTTGTTTTCTGAAAGGTGTTTGAAGTCTCTCAGTGTACCCCTTGGGCAACTTTCATTCCACCTCCTAATCCCCTATTAAATGCTCACTAGCACAGCCCACTAAGGAGATTATGATTTCTATTCCTAATTATACAGATACATATTTGGGTCCGTGTTTGTTCCTATGTTTTTACGTAAATTAAAAGGGTCCTGTCAGCTATACTTCTCCACGATCCCCGAAATAGCCTGCACTTCATTAAGGCACTCGGAGAATTTGAAATGAGGTTTAAAGGGTCAGGGGAGCATGTATGTTTTTTAAATTAATTTTCAAAGCCTTGTAACCTTACAGCCAGAGATGAATGGGTTCGTGGGAAAGCATAAGAAGCAATGTGTGAACAGCCAAACCAGGGAGGATGGAGGGGTCACCCTGCAGCACATGGCAAGGCAGTGGGATGTCTAGGCACTAAGCCCACAGCCCCAGGTCACGGGGCTTAGGGCCCAGCAGGGGGAAAAAGAACGCACCGTGACAGCTATTCCCGTCATCAACATTATCATCATCATTAGCACCAAGCAGCACCTCTTAGATGTCTAGTGTGTGCCAGTCGTGGTATTAAACTCTTTGCACAATGAACTCATTAAATTCAGCAGCCCTCTAAGAAAGGTACTACTATTATACCCATCTTGCAGATGAGTAAATCAAGGCATGGAAAGGTCAAGTGACTTCCTTAAGATTCTATTAAATAGGTGGTAGAGACAATAGTAATGTTGTTCATGATAAATATCATCATTAGCAATGTGCCAGGCACAGTCTCTATATATGCCTTATCTCCTTTTACACTCATTGAAAGCCAGTGAGATAAGTTTTATTAACCTTACTTTACTAATGAGGAAACTGAAGCTCTGAGGGGTTTTAAAAAGCTACCAGAGGTCACAGGACCAGAAAGTCCTCTGACAAGGACCTGGTTCAGTGAGACCCCAGAACACAAGCCTTCAGCCTTTCCTAACTCCACAAGCTTCCTAGCTTCAGAGGATTTCGTGACACTGGTACAAGAGATATAACAAGATATGGTATCCCTCTCACTGTCCCTTGAGGCCTAGTGACCAGCGATAGGGTCTGTCTGTGCTAGGGATCATCAGGGATCCAGGGGCTCCGCTGGGGATGAGCCCTGTGGGCTAGAGCAGTCTGGGAAGGCTCCCTGGAGGAGAGGTCAAAAGTAGGCTGCAGAGAGATGGGCTGGAACATAGCTGACAGTACAGGTGGATCAAAAGGGCTGCACTGGCGGGAAAGGACAAGGTGTGCTCAGGGGCATGGGGCTAGAGATACTGGAGGCAGATGAGGAGAAATGTTTGGAGAAAGGTTTGGGCTGGGGACAGTCATTTATGGGTCCCTAGGGTTCCTCTACAAGATCCACTCACTCTCTGCCTTCCCTCCAGCTATCAGGGTGGAAAAAAACCCTTCCTGCTCCTATCTAAGGCCAGCTCCTCCCCTTGGGTACCAAGTCCCACCTCCCACATTTTTTCAAAGACATCACTCCTGTCAACGTTCCCTAGCTTTGAATCGTTCCGTTTGTTCACCCTCCTGTATCATTCACATGAACATACACATTTGCTGTAATTTCTCCTGTTTATATTAAAACAAACAGACAGAAGAACCCTGCCTTGATATCCACCTGTATGCCTCTCAAGCTGCTGCCTCATTTCTCTGCTTCCTGTTTCAGCAAAACTCCTGTGTGGATCTGATCGATCTTCCCCCATAACATCTTCTCTTCCCCACTGCCCTCCCCAGTCAGGTTTCACTCCATCTCTCCATCTGAATAGCTCTCACCAAAGTCCACAAGGTCAACAACCTCCGTGAGGTCAGTACCAACTCAGTAGCGTTTCTCCCCAGATCGTTCCTGTCCCTTGCCTTCCATGACACACTCTCCTGATTTTCCTTCTATCTCCCCGGCTGCACCTTCTCAGCCTCTCTTACTGATCCCTCTCAGGGCTAAGTACTGCACTGTCCTAGGATTGCTTCTCTGCATCCCCTTCTCTTCTCTCTCCACCCATCATCTTGTCCTGTGGCCTTAAATACCATTGCCACAACTGATGACTCAAAATGTCTATCCCCAGCCCCTACCTTGTCTCTTAACTGCAGATGCAGCTAACCTGACGTCATCAGTTGTATGTCTTAGTAGGCCTCCAACTTAATAAGCCCCAAACTGGACTCCTGATTTCCACTCTCCCCAAATCTTTTCTTCCTTTCATTTCTTCCCATCTCAGTAAATGGCTATGGAGAATCAGGTAAAATAGAGGTTAAGAATGACTGTTGGTTGGCCAACCGGATGGATGGAACACCAACTCAGGAGAAATTCCTGCTAACTCTATGCAAAGCATACCTGGATCCATTCACTTCTCGCCCTCCCCTCTAGCCCCACCCTAGCCTAGGTCCTTAGCAGTTTGCACCTGGATTCCTGCAGGAGTCTCCTAATTGACCTTCCAGTCTTTATCTTTTCTAAATATACTCCACTGTCCATTTAGCAGTTGGAGGCGTTTTTTTAAAAGAGACGTCTAACACTGGTTTGTAAAGCCTTGTATGGCCCAAACCCTGCCCAGCTCCCGGAAATCCCCATTCGTTCACTTCCTTCACCAGTTGTACTGTCCATTCTGCTGCTTGTACACACCAAGCTTGTTTCACCCCAAAACACTTGCCCTTGTTGTTTCATCTGTCTGTAACTCTTCCCCTAATTTTCTTACCACTGACTACTTCTTGTCAGTGCAGAAATATCACTTCTTCAGGGGAGCCTTCCCTGACTACCCAGTGTATGCTTTCCATTACACCACCCAGTTTTCATTGTCTTGCTTATTGATACATACGTATATTGTCTATGTCTGTCACCAGAATGTAAGTCCCAGGAGGGTTGTTCACTGCTATATTTTCGGCTTCTAATACAGCACCTAGCTCACATTCAAGATTCAATCACTGCAGCATGACTGATTGGCTCTTCCCAGTTCCTCATCCTCCCTCCTACTCCCCTTCTCCCAAGACCCTGGCTTAGCCCTAAAGACTGATGTCCACTTGGCAAACATCAAGTGTCCTGACTGTGTCAGGGCTTAGGGTTAGGGCTGAAGTGGAGGAGTTGTGATGGCTGTCTTTGTCCTCGTAAGCTCAGCTGCTACTCCCAGCTCCCTACTAAGCAGGCGTGCCCAGGCTGCCCTGCCTCACACCTGCCCTGGGCCCAGGTACTGACTGCCAAGCAGGCAGCCTAGTGCTTGGGAGCTCCAGCTCTGCAGTCAGGCAGGGCTCAAATCCCCCACTCCCTAGCCAGAGGCCCCTGCACAAGTCTCTTCACTTCTCTGAGTCCCAGTTTACTCAGCTGGAAAATGGAGATAAGAACGGCACCTTCCTTTGGGGTTACAGCGATGCTTTAAATGAGATCGTCACCAGAAGGAGGGCCTGGCACAGAGCAGGTGCTCAGTGAAGTGGGGGTGTTACTGATACTTTTGGCTATCGTGGGATCAGGATTAGGTCCACACATGTTCCTCCCAGCCAGTAGACCTTGAGACTGAGAAGGCACAGCTGTCTCTGCCAGTCCTGCCTCATGGTCCTGTCAGCAGTTTCCAACACCCCTACATCCTCTCTCTCTCCACTACATTCCCTCTCAGTGGAGTAACGGGCCTCATTGAGTTCACAGCAGAGTGACACTACAAATAACAGAACTCACTAATACTGATATCATGCTTAATCCTGAGAAGTCACCCGACAAGCAGCCAAGTTCCTCCCAGTCCCTCCTAGACAACACAGAAGGCTGCAAGTGGGCCTTTGATACGGAGACATTGAGATGAGAGCCAGGGTCAGATCTGGGTACTATGTCCCACACTAAACCAAGGGGAATGGTCTGGTCAGTGGGACAGAGTGGGCATTCATGAGACAACTGGAAGAGGGATGATGTCCTGGGCAGCTAAAACTCACCTCCGGGTGTGGACTCCAAGCTTTCTTTCTGATATTCATCTGGCAGTGTGAACCACGGCTTTTTATGCCTTCAGCTTGCCAGCAGCTAGACCTTGCCCTGCATACTGTAAACTGACCATATCATCATTAGAACATTAAGCTACATTTATTACTTACAAAGTATAAACTAATTATACCCTTATGATAAAACTTTGCTCTACTCAGCCCCTTATTACTTGCCTGACAATAAGTTAGGGACTGAGCCCTACAGCCTGATTATATGGCACATGAGTCTAGGAATATGTCCAACCTAAAACAGTCCAAAAGGTATGGACGGGCCCCTGCAGGTACACCTAGATGTCTTAGCCTGAGTATTCTTCCAGCAACCAACAACATCCACGCCAGCCCAACCCACCGCCCTGGTGTTCCCCAGCCTGCCAAAGTGCTTGCTAACACCACCCTACCCAGCCTCTGAGTAGCCCTATAAGGAATGAAAAGTAGGGACTGCTAGCCCTTTTTTCCAGAGGGGGCCCTGAGACCCAAAGACATAAAGAATTTGTCCAAGCTCAGCGCTTCATGATCTCCACACCAGCACCTCCCACATGTAAAGGAAACTCCCACCCCAGGTGCCTGCAGAATTTGTCTCTTCACCAAATACCTGTTCCTAGAGTACCACTCTGTCTCCCTTGGTACCTTTCTTCTTGCTAATCTCAGTCCATTGTCCTTGAGGTCCAAGTCACTTGACTATGAGTCATCTGATATTCTCTAGGATGCCTCATAAATGCATCAGAATGTATATGCCAAATGCTGCAGTGATCAGATCTTTCTGTGGCCCTGCCCACATCACAGAGAATTGGCACATCCCAACTAGGGGGTCACTCATGGCAAAACAAGGTCCTGGGAAATAAGGAAGCAACAAACAAACTGCACAGATCCTAGCCCAGAGCTTTGGGCAGGCCTGGGCTTACCTCAGCATCATACATCCATGTATTTAGAGCAGCCAACAAAACAGATCTGCCCAGCCCAGAGGCCTCACCAAGCCCAAGCTTTTCCCCCAGCATTTAGCCTAGACATCACAGGCTCATAATCTCCAGGTCCAGGCTGATCTGTAGTCAATGAACAAGGGCTGGGACAACTAACCTTCTCTCCCTCTTAGGACACCTCTGGCGGATAGGCTTAGGCCGCAAGTGAATGTGTAGCCGTGGTTCAGGGTTGACTCTAGGACGTCTGAACAGTGAAGGTGAGAGAGAATCAACAGCGAAGAGGAGGGTTATCAAGAAAACACTTGAACCAACACTGGAGAGACAGGGCAAGACGGAGTTTAAGTGTTCCACTTATTTGGAACAAACCACCAGGAGGGGCAGAACCGCCTTTCTGTTACAATGTTATAGGACGCCAGGCAGAATCTTGACTGTCATCAGCTTCCTCCCTATGTGTGAAATTCTCACCAAGAATGGAGGAGATGGCAGGACACGGGGCCCACTCTGGCAGCGAGGATTGGACACGGAACGCTAACCTGACAGCACTGCTCTCCGGGGACTTCTCAGAGCAGAGGACAATAGAGGAGACCTACATGAGCAGAGTTTTCATGTCATCCTAGACACCAGGTTTCCATCTCGATACTGTGGCTCTCACTTGTTGGAGAAAGTTCAACTGCTGTAACCCACTTAGAATCTATGCATGCCTGAGCTCCTTGTGAGAGTGGGGAAAGGGAGGCTTAGAAAGGACAGGGCTCCTGTGCTAGCGCGGAGTGGTGAGAGTCAGAAGTAGTCCATGTAGTTCTTGTCTCTCCATGCCCAGAAAGTATGTTACTTATATCAGCAATCTCTTTTGCATTTTTTCATTTTTCCCAAGGCCTGCTGTAGGGTCACTGTGGATTGGCATTGACTCAGAGGCACTTGGTTTGGTTTTTTTGGTTTTGGCCCCAAGTTTGTTTGGCCTCTTACATGACAGCTGACAAATGGCCCTCAAGTGGTTGTGACAAAAGTCCTTTGCTTCATCAGTAATGGGTCCTCACTTCCCTAAACACAGTCTGCTTAGGGTTGATGGTGCACAGTGCATGCCGAGAAAGGGCCTGAATACGGATATAAAATTACATAAGAGTGTTTGATCCATACGCAAAGAAAATGAATGTTCTCTCAACCATGGAAACCCACTGGGAAAAGTCAAGGCAAGATGACCAAAGGTTTGACGGTCTTTAAAACTTTGCTTGGGCAAAATGTTTGCTCTTACTCTAAAAACTTCTTTGTCGCAGATAAAATTGTTCTCTAATTTGGTCATACATTTGGATTTCATTATTTTCCGAATGTATTCCAGACATCTAAAATTAAACAGATGTCATCAACCCCATTCAGACCTAAAAGACTTGTAACCAAACAGTGATTTCAACCCCAGCACAATACTGACTTGGAACACTGTGTTTCAGTCATTAAAAGTTTTAAAACTCTGCTCCATTTTTCTCATTTCCTATAATGAGATCTCTTTCCCCTCCTTGTAATACGCCAAGTCTTCAAGGGTCAGTGGAAAGTCAAACCGGAGAGTAAAGCAAATTTAAATATGAAAAATGGAAGAGTGAAATATGAAATCCTTATCCACTGAAAGCCTTACTGAGAAACTGAAGCTCAGTTTCATTGCAAAGGAGGAAAAATGGTAAGGGTGAGATATAGAAATGGGAAGAGCTCAGAAGAGGGATTTGGCTTCTAAAGCCTGAATTGTTTTATCGTTCCAATTCTGACAGGGATTAGATTAGTGAGAATCCTCCAAGCCTGCTCAGGGCGTCCTGGGGACAGTTAAGAAGAGAAGAATTCTTGCTCTTCTCCGATCCTCATCTCTGAGTTCACCCCCAAATGAATTTGTTAAATGGCATAACCAGGTCAAAGGAAAATGCCTGTTTGAGATGCCCAGAATTCAAAAGCAGGGCTCAGGGCCACATGGGAGATGCCTGAGAAGCAGGGAGTCGGGGAGGGGGGGTGAGAGCAGTATCTGTGTTTGGGTTTGGAGGTCATTTGGGGAGGATGGTGTACTGTTATCATTAAATCAATTTCCTAATCAAAATGAAAGATTAAACTAGAGAAGGGTTGAGAGAGGTACAGAGACCAAAGGGAACCTCCAACAGTTTGGTCCTGAATGGGAAGGCCCACACTCAGCAATGAAGCCCTTGACTCCAGACCCAGTGTCCCCTCCCTGTACCCACTACACAGAGCTGGGTACCTCAAGCTGACCTGCTGCCCTTAAAAGCTCAAGCCAAATGTGCTAGCCTACCCCACTAGCTCCCCAAGCCTGAGCTCAGCTCAGGTTCCATCCTTCCTACCCTACCCCAGCCACCTCCTTGCAGTGGGAGCCCCAGCAGCGGAAGGAAGTAGGGAAGACAAGTGCCGACTTGCTCACCTGAGCTTCCTAGTGGCGTGCAGCAAGGCAACCCCACCTGCCCGTCCCCCTCCACCTGCCCGTCCCCCTTCCCTAGCAGAAGCTAAAGGATTGGAAACATCCTGCCATATTAACATCAGTCTTTAACTTCTCACCAAATTGCTCTCTGCGCTTCACACCTCTGCTTGGGGTTACCTCTAGCCAAAAAACACTTCTTAAAAGATGAGAGATGGCTATCTTCTAAAATATAATGCCTCATAGGACTCTCAGCCCCAAACATCTCCTAGAGTATCTGTTCCAGGGAAGGAGCTCAAGCCTCAAGCCTCATGGCCTCAGATTTGCTTCTATGGAGCCTGGCAAAATCTTTATTGGGGTCTACCTTGTTCAGCCCCAAGTGGGAGTCAGGCAAGCAAAGCAACACAAACATAGCAGCGTCTTATGAAGGGCAAATCAAGAACTAACTATGAGTAGGTAGGAGAAGTGACAACTTTGACACACATGAGTGGGCCCAGAATTTGGTCCTGGATTGGACCTGCCCAATACATTTCAAACATTACAGTCCATTGAACTAACCTGCTCTAAACAAGCTAAAAGTCCACAAACGCACTTAGACCCCAAGACTTAACAAGTCAGTGAATCTCTCTGGGCCTTGATTCTCTCGTATTCACCTGTGGACAGATTGTGAGGATTTACACTCTCTGTGGCTGGCAAACCGTTTGGCCCTGCTGCAGACCTAGGTAGATTAGTACTGGTTGGCTTTCTAGAGTGCTCTTTTAAGATGGACTGTCAACTGTCTAGAAGTTCACTAGTGATGTCTACCCTGGATGTGGGAAGAGAGAATGACCGCATCTAGTTCTCCTATCCGTTAACTGGAAATCAATCCATCCTGTTTCACAGTTGTGGGAACAGAGGCCCTAGGAAGAAAGATGAACTTATGCAAGAAGGTCACACATTAGAACAGAAGACCTAGCATTTTAAAAATATGGTATATAGAAAATTAGCAATTTCCTGTTAGATTTTAACCCTCAGGTTTCCTCGGACTGGAATAACGTTGGATTTTCCAAACCAAAAATACCAAACACAGTGCTGTTGAGACAATTCTGACTCATAGCAACTCTATAGGGCAGAGTAGAACCACTACATAGAGTTTCCAAGGTGTGCCTGGTGGATTCACACTGTCTACCTTTTGGTTAACAGATATTGCACTTAACCACTATGGCACCTGGATTTTCAAAGTGCCTTTAAATCCGCTATGTTAGGCTGAGCCCCATCTGAGCGTAAGAGACGCATCAAGCTGGGAACATTATCCTAATTTTCCCAATAAGGAGATTAAAATAACACAGGTGAAGTGACACCCCCAGCTCCCACAACAAGCCAGTGACAAAATCAGGATGAAAACCTGGGCTACATTCCCTCTAGGTCACCTGTCTGTCAAATTGGCATTCCACCCATCAGTATGACACACTTGGAGCTGCCTGAGGGGGGTTTATATCTGAAATAGAGGAAGAGGGATTTGAGGTGAGAACTAGCTCTCCAATGTACAGGGTAGAGGTTTGCAAACAGTGACAGTTCATTTGTGGGAAGCACTACACACCTTCTCCATCACTTGTGAGACTGATGGAAGGGGGAGCCTGCTGACCGCTAAGACACTGTCACCACCAGGGCCGCAGGAGCCCTACTCCCTCAGTGACTTTTTGGCCAAATGAATGCCACTCATTTCTCTAATAGGTGGCTAACAAAGCTCTTTTAGTGCATACAATAAACTGAAGTCACAAAAGGGACAAATTAGCTGGTAATTATTTGCTTTACCAGAGGATTGTTTTTTCTTTACCCCAGGGTTCCTATAAAGAGTGAGAGCCCTTCTAGCATTTGGGGATAATCCCATTCACAAAGACTCTGAGTGTACCCAGCCATTCAGAAGCACAAAGCTACTTGTAGGTCAGGATTTAACAAGTGCAGTGCATAAAGCACCAAGCGAACAGCTCGGCTCACAGTCCAAACATTAAATCCGCAGCCCTTATAGATCAGTGGGCAGGGAGGTAGTTGAGACTTGCCAGGGGTTGGGGTCTCCCACAGAAGAGATGCCAAGGAAATCGAACACTGGCTCCAAAGATGATCCCCAAAGGGAAGCTGGGAAAGCTCTGGTCCTTGTTGAACCTCAGAGATAAACACTCATTTGTTCCACAGATGTAGATGCCAGGCATTACACCAGGTACTGAGGATGAAATGCAGAGCAAAGCCAGCAATATCCTTGCTCTCCTGGAGCTTATAATGTGGTGGGGAAGACAGACATCAGTCAAATAACTATGCTAATGAGTGCCTAATTGCAAACTCACCTAAGGGCTCTGAGCAAAGAAATTCTGTTGTAGAAGAGATTTTAATAAGGCACTTGACCTAGCATGGAGATCAGGGAAGGATTTGCTGATACCACTGAGCTGAGATCTGAAGGATAAGTTAACAGTTAACCAGGCAAGGAGGGCAAGACAGACAGCGGCCCAAGAAGAGATATAAGCATGCGCAAAGGCACTGCAGTGGGAGGGAACGTGGTATGTTGGAGGAATTGAGAGAAGGCCAGTATGGCTGAGAGACAGAGGGCCAAGGCATATGGTGGCAGATGGAGGCTCATAGACCACATAAACAGTTTCGTCTTTATATGCGGAACAATGGCAAGCCACTGGAGGATTTTAAACATCTGAGTACTGGGATCAGTTTTGCATTTTGAAGAAATGGTTCTGGGTGCTAGATGGAGAAAGGATTGCAGAAGAGCAAGGTCCGAGTGGTTGCCAGCTTAGGGGGAAAAAATAAACTGGAAGGCCTTGGGGATGGATTGGATGTAGTGGGTATAGCTACAGAGAAGGTGTCAGGGATTCCTGCTTGTGTCCAGAGTGTAACTGGGTAGACAAAGGTACAATCCCTGAAATGCGGTCTACTGGTGCAAGGCTGCTGTGGAAGGATCATGATCCCAGCCTTGGAGAAAGTCACATGGAGATTGTGGGGACAGTTAAATACACAAGTCCCAAAGGTGGGACGCAGGCATCGATAGCTCATTGGCCTGTTTCCAAGAGCTGTCCAGGAACAAGTCCCTGGATATAACATCACACACATCACTCTCCACACACACCTTTATTTCTTTCTTTTGAATTTTTCTCACAAGGTGATTTCATAGGGAGTTCATAGAGCTGATTTCCGCAGAAGTCAGAGATCTTACTGCATGAAGAAAATCTCATCTCCTTTCTTGGAAAACAGCCAAGAGAAAATAAGCTTCAAATCTGGAAAGGAGGACTACGTGTAGATGCCATGGCAAATGTCCTGGCTCAAGGGGGCAGCGCTAGAATGCATTAGTAGGCAAGAGTCTAGACTCTCCATTCCCCAAGGTCTCTGGGTATTGGGCTAGGTTGCTGTCTCTTAGGGATTCAGGGAATGGAGTCCTAACAAGAAGCAGGAGATTGGTGAACCACTGAGGCTCACAGGGTTAAGGCCTAATCACAGGAAATCTATACACCCAGAAACAAAAGCTCCATTCACTGAGCACACCCCATGTGCATGCACTGTGCTCAGGGGCTTTACCAGCATTCCTTCACTTGATTGTCATAACAAGAACCCACAGTGAAGACACACCACCCCACAGAGAGTACACACTCCATGCAGCTGTGGGAGCTGGAGCTCAGAGAGGTTAGGCAACTTAACCAAAACCACACAGGTAGAAGGGGCACCACTGGGATTTGAGCCTTTGACCAATAAATACCAAAGCCCACAATCTTTCATCCCACACCTCATTCTCCACACTGGTACTTAACTCTGTTTGAAAAGAGCCTAGTAATAAAGTGTTCTCAGCTACATTAATAACATACCATGATAGAAACAACTTGTAAGTAGCATTTAAGTACAAATTATAATGATTAAAATTATAATGAATATACCACCATATTTCACAGAAGGAAAATCCACTCTGCTTTACAGGAAAAAAAAACAGTAAGGGGTGGTCTGTGAGAAACAAAGTTTTATATAAATAAACAAAAGATAATTCTTTGTGCCTATTTTAAAAGCATTTAGTACATTTTGTCAATTTGCCTTTCAGAAACACTGGCTACACACATCCAGCCTTATATCAGGTTCCTACTTCCCCATTCTCACAATTGATTTGCAGAAACTCTGACATGTTTTCAATATCATAGAGTGCAAATGTTATTTCCCTGTTTCTCATTTGCTTTCATTATTTGTTAGGGTTCTTTTCTGGAGCTTGAACTTTCCAACCTAGTTTACAAAGCTGTTTAAATCTACAACATAAAGCAACAAATCAAAGGACTAGCCTCCTGCAAAGACAGTTCTTGTTGGTTGATAAAGCCACCACACCTGACAAGTGACAGGAAAGGAGCCCTTCACAGGGAAGCAGTCGAATTGTTTGCTCTGAGGCTCACCCAGAACAACAGCTGCTGGGCTGAGCCTTCTCAGAGCATCACAGTGACTAGGCCACAGCCTCTGTCTCGGCCAGTACTTGCTGTCCTACCTGCAGAGCCAGGAGTCAGCTGGCTTGCTTGAGCTTTGTCATGGGCAAACCCACTACCTCAACTGCTCACACAGCACCAAAGCAAGAGAGTCACACAGGAAACTAGTTGTGTTCTTCCAGGGATCAGCCCCATGAAAGACAGCTCCATGCTCACTCCAGACCTTTTCCTGGCCCAGTTCCCTATAATACGCGCGCGCGCACACCCACACCCACCCACACACACCCATATGCCTGGCATGTCTCTAAAACAGCAACTGATCAAAACACGCCCGTGTAATTCAAAGTCTGCTCACAGAACTCATGCAGAACAGGGAAACTAAGTCATGCACACACATACACATCATACACATAGCCTTCCCACGTTCTCCACAAGGTAAGAGTTGGAGCCAATGAGATGCCTTTGAAACACACTTGACACTTAGTAGGAAAGGAGTCCCAGGGAAAAGCGAGAAATACAAGTCCATTTATCCCCAAATAGCTGCAGAGGAGCCTTCTTAGAGACCCCTCAAGTACCCACTCACAGTACCCCATCCTTCACTTTATATCACTGATGAAACTGCAGGAGTTCAACAAGAGCTGCTGCAGGGGGCCAGAGCCATCTAAGACAGGAGCAGGTACTAGGTGGAGTCCCCTCAAGCTTACCTGAAGCAGCTGCCCTCACCTGGGACCTTAGAGCTTACAATCAGTGAGGTTCTGTGGGTGGTGGGTTCTGGTGACCACAGAACAGATTGCCTGGGCCAGAACTGCAAGACTCTAATTACCAGGCTCCTTTGCAAACCAAGGACCCATTGTTTTCTGGAAACGGGGCTTCTGAAGCCCCTTTTTGATTCTGTACCTTTTCGCCTCTCCCCCACCCTATGTTACCCAGCTATTCAAACAAAGGCATGTTTGGGGGAAGAGTGGCACTCATATTTAATAACCCTCAAATCTGGCTCCACATGTGGCTATTGTTAGGTAGATTTAAACAGCAATTACAAAAGTACCTCCTTCCTCCTCAGCAACAATCTAGGCCCTTAATCCAGCTAAGACCCAGGGAGTTTAGCATTGAGCTCACTGAAATGAAGGTACCAGCTTCAGCGCCTGCTCAGGGGTAGGGGGCGGGAAGACAGCAAAGGATCTCCCTAAACTTACACCTCCTGCCAGTGAAAGAATAAAAGGTCAACAAACAGACTGCTTGGCTGAAGTCTTCATGATGACCAGGCTTCCAGAGAACTCACATGGAAAGTCTGCCAAGGAGCTGGACCAAGAACTCAGAAAAGCAACATGTCCCTAGCCAAGCCAAGTGCCATCGAGTTGGATCTGACTTATGACCCTAGTGACCTTCAAAGCCCAGCCTGAGGTTAGGGGGTGGAGACTTCTTCCTTCTAGAACACTGAAGCTACTAGAGTGCTCCTTTACCTTACTGAGAGACTATTCCAGTTTCCCAGCGTCGTCTTCAAGACTGCCCTCTGGTTGACCAGAGTACAAAATAAGTTTCCACTGGGGAGGTAGGACCAGATTTGTAGGACGAGGCCAAAGATGTACCTTAAGCATGCCATTTCCATTTCCACCCTGGAACTTTTGTTCCTGCCAGTCCCCCCAACTGTGAATACCCCCCTCACTCTCCATTTGTCTGAATCTTCCTTCCTTGCAGGCCCAGCTTTATGGTTTCCATGGCTTCCCGGAGTACCATCCTCCAAGACTGTTCAGTTTGTCCTCTGAGCGCCAGGTTCCCTACCCCGGTGGAAGAAAGAAGGAAAGACAGAGAGCTGTGACTTCTTTCCAGCGGCCTGTGCTGGCTCCTTGGGCAAATTTGATTCAAGAAAAGGAGCCCTTTGTAGCTGCCTAGCATCACAGGACTGAAGGAGCACCCACCACTGGGAGCTTTGCAGCGGAGGCAGGGAGACCTCCTGCTGTGGACGTTCTGAGACACCCAGAAGAGGCTGCACCGTGACTCCCCTGCCCTTCCAACCCTGGGAGGCATGACTGCCTCATGAATCAGCGCCTCTTCGGTTACCCATGCTTTCAAGTCTGGATTTTCTCATCAGACTTTTCGGGTATTATTTGGCTCTTCTCTATCACAAAACAATAATGAAAATCACTTGCTGTCAACTACACTCTAGGACATGAACCAGCCTTTGGTCTTAAGAGGTGGCAGACAGTAACCAGCATTGACTGAGCACTTCTTCCCTGCCAGGAAACTCTGGTGGTGTAGTGGTTAAGAGCTACGCACGCTAACCAAAAGTTCAGCAGTTCAAATTCACCAGCCACTCCTTGGAAACCCTGTGGGGCTGTTCCAGTCTGTCCCATAGAGTCACCATGAGTCAGAGTGGACCGAGCAGCAACAGGTTTGGTTTTTGGTTTCCCCTGCCAGGTAGGAACCATACCTGAAGCCCACAGATCTGCCTCTAGAGTTTAAGAATGCTGGCTTTGGAACAACACAGACCTGGATTTGAATCCCTGCTTTACCACTCAGTGGCTGCATTCTCCTGGGCAGCTTAGTTGATTCCCTACAGCTTAGTTTCCTTGTTAGCAAAATGGTAATAACAGTAACGCCGAAGTGTGGTCCCTAGGTCAGCAACATTTGCATCCGTATCACCTGGGACTAGACAGAAATACAAATTCTCAGTTCCGATCCTAGACCTGCTTCAGCTGACCTCCGGGGGAGAGCCCCAGCAGTTGTGTTTCACAAGGTCTCTAGGTGATTCTGAGACAGGCTAAAGGATGAGAAGCAATGACCTATTCACGGAAAGAGAGGAAGAAGCACTCCACAAAGGGAATGTCACTACGTCAGGAGCCACCATCCCCTCTCCCTGCCCCTCCAGGCTTTCACGCAACGAATGCAAGGATAGGCGACCCAATAGTAAGCCTGTGCTTAGGGTGTCAACAGAACACAGGCACCAGCTGTCCAAAGCAAAGACCTACAGAAGCCAAGCAGACAGGACACAAGGAAAAGTGAGTGCCAAAGAAGGGAACCGGTGGGGCACTAAACAAAATTTATACCATTTATTTTGTTATTTTCCTTTTTTATTTGGGACCCACCAGGTAAAGCCTCACATTCGCTTTCACCTCACTGACCATACGAGAATGCACCAGCAGCACTATAATCACGTGACCCGGGACGTTATCTGGTCCTGTGCAGAGTGAAAGAAAAGCACTCTTCAGTCGAGCAGACCTACATCATTCTCTTTGCAATCCCTCTTGCCCCATAACTGTTGACACTAGTCCAACAAACTGTGAAGACACAGCATCGGAAGACGGTAAGGAAGTGCACAAGTACTATTTCAAGAAAAAACCACTCACGGGGATCTGCGAAGCGCCTGTCAACAAACATCACACAGCAAGTGGATAAAATTATTTCTGACTGCCTTGTAAGTACTATTTCTTATGCCTATCTCGGATCTGAAGAACGAAATTACATGTTGCAAGTCATTGTTTTACTTACTAATTTTCAAATGTAAAGTTTTGTTTTAATATTCAAATTTCAATGTACATTTGATTTTATATGTTTTCTTTATTTTTAATTATTCAAATTTATTTGCTGTAGTAGAAGCAAGTTTAAAAGATGACATGATTTTACCCTGAGGTGAAACAAAGTGGCAAGAACTAAGTGGAGCACAAAAATGAAAGCTCATAGAAGGTAAAAGGAAAAGGACTTGTGACTCCTTCAAGACAATTCCAAAAATAACTTCCTTTTTAAAACATAGTGAATTAGAAGACACTTCTTCTATTGAAGAAATCCTGGTGGTGCAGTGATTTAAGTGCTATGTCCACTAACCAAAAGGTCGTCAGTTCAAATCCACTAGGCACTCCTTGGAAACCCTCTGAGGCGGTTCTATTCTGACCTCTAGAGCAGCTATGAGTCAGACCTGACTTGACGGCAGCAGGTTTTTTCTTTTTTTCTTCCATTGACTGCTTGGGTTTCAAGAGGGTACATCACTGTCCTAGCACTGCTACTGCTGAAATTACTAATAGCTATATGAATATAACAGAATTGGTGCCAAATTCTGCACCTATTGCTTGCTGTACTAGAAAAATTAATAGTAATGTAAGAGATGAAACTATTTCAGAACTGGAAACTGTCACATCTACAGACCCATAAATAACAGAAATGCAAATCTTGCTTTGCAGAATAATTTTTCTTCTAATGATGTCAGTTATTGGACTGAAAGAGGGCCAAGTGATTGTCACCATCACAAGGAACCATCCGAAATTTCATGTTAAAAATGTCTGGATGGTAAATAAGTTGCTGTAGCCAGAATATACAAGTACTGCCAGTTGACTTCAAGAACTCATCCTAGAAAAAGTGCTACATACTTCACTGCTCAATATCACTATGGTCACCCTCAAAGTACTCACTTTGGGAAGCCATACATTGATGCCAGCACCTAGTGCACCCTTCAAAGCAATTTTGGAAACCTTCTTCTAGAATCGCCATCAAAGAGCTGTTTCTGTATTACCCTTGATGTCCTGAATATCATCAAAATGATTTCCTTTCACTATTTCCTTTATCTTCAGGTAAAGAAAAAAGTCGTTAAGGGCCAGATCAGGTGAGTAGGGAGGGTGTTTCAATACAATTATTTGTTCACTGGCTAAAAACTCCCTCACAGACAACTAGACAATTAAATTTGCAAACTTGCCACCGTGTCACTGTGCACAATGGCCATTCAAGAAAGAGTTCCAAAATGGCTCTGAAGGGTGCGCTTGGTGCTGGAGTCAGTGTATAGCTCCCCAAGGGAAGTACTTTAAAGGTGACTGTAGTGATATTCAGCAATGAGGTACGTAGTAGCACTTAGAACAATTAAGTTTGCAGACTTAATTGTCAGACCTTGTATTTCTATGGTAGGAAGCTAACGGTGAACATTCTAAGAGTCAGTAGCTACTGCAGTCTCATCAGCTGGCTCTGTGGACTGTTTTGTTTTGCAAACTATTCACTCCGAAAGGAGGCCTGGTTGCACAATGGTTAGGAGTTTGGCTGCTAACCAGGAGGTCAGCAGTTTGAATCCACCAGTCACTCCTTGGAAGCCCCGTGGGGCAGTTCTACCCTGTTCTATGAGATTGTTGTAAGTAGAACTCAGGTCAATGGAAACTTTTTTTTGTTTTAGGTATATTCAGCCCTAAATCATTTAATTCTTGATTTGCTACAAATGGATTTAGCAACTGGCACAACCTAAATACGATTGATAAACATGAAAACAGTTCAATTCACAGAGATTATAACTTGTCATATTTAAACCAAAGATACGGTTTTGGCTTAACTCACGAATTGGAAACACAAATTAATGAAACATCAATAATGGACAGTCATTTAGCAACATGTTGTTGCTGTCATTGTAACAATCAGTGAATGTAGTGGACCACCTTTTATAGAAAGGAAAAAAGTTCTTGGGTCCCCACAAAATGGAAATGGGGCAGTGCTTGAACTTGTTGCTCAGCTTAATCCATTTTCAATGGGTCACATCTCAAAATATAGAAACCCAGGAAGGGCAACCCATCATAAACGTCTAAAACAATGTGTGAAGAATTAATAAACTTAGCAAGCGAAAAAGTTTAATTACTTTCAGTGAAATAAATATAGCCCAATATTTCAGTTTATTTGCAAATTACACTCCTGATCTTTCTCACACAGATCAGCTAAGCATTTTAAGTTTCGTATCTCAAACAGATGGGAAGTCCATCAAGTGATGTATCACATTTACCAGCTTAAAAAGTCACACTGGTAAAGGAACTGCAAATCAAGTGCTTCCCTATTTATGCAAAGTTCATAAAACTGATTTTTCTGAGTGCTAAATCTGGTCCTACAACAATGCTGCCAGTATACCAGGGTTTTATAAAGGTATGCAACAGAAAATTTCAAAACACTGCTAATATGCCATTTTCGTACGATGAGCTGTGCATTCACTTAATCTTGTAAGATGTATCACAGTACGTTATTCTCAAGGGGCAGTTGTTTTTTTTCCTACTGTTTTGTTACTCTACATATTTTTTGCCACCTCTACTCACCACTGGCAACACTTAAAACAAATTCAGGCAATGATCAAGTATTAAAATGTCTTTCTAAAACATGTTGAGAAGTTCATGCAGTATCAGAGTACAATCCTGGAACATTGCAATCAGGTTCTAGATGCCTTAGAAAACATTGCTAAAGGCCAGACACAAAAAGGAGATATCAGAAGAGAAGCCAAAACCACTGCCACCAAAATTCAAACACTAGAGTATGTATTTATGTGGAATAATACATTACAATATTTTCATTAGGTGAATCTAACTCTCCAAGATTCACGAGTAAATTTAAAGACATGCACAGATTTCTACCAGTCATTAATAGAGTATTTATATAAATTAAGAGAAGCATTTGAAAACACACACAAAAAAAACCCAAGCACTGCCAAGCATTAGGAAAAAATAAGTAAATGGTGGAAGTGTTTCAGAAGTATGGAGTGCCAGAGAAAAGCTTTGCATAACCTCATACCACAGCATCATTGACACACTTGAATATTACACAGAAAGGACCAAAGTGTGTGAGGTTCCTTCAAACTTATTTTCCTTCTTCAATCATGCATATGCATCCAATGAAGAAGCTATGAAACACCGAAGAAGTTAATGCAGACTTATTCCTGTAACTTAGATACAAACTTTTATGAACAAGTTCAACCATTTCATCCTTACATAAGAACTAATCTTACAGATTAAGGAAAGATAAATTTTACTAACATAGGCATGACTTGATAGTAGAAGATAAAATGCAATACATATTTCCCAGTGTTGAAAGTGCTATACACATGTCACTAACTTTAATGAACACTCATTTTCATCCCTAAAATGACTCAAAAGCTTTCAGCATATAACAGTGATTCCAGAAAGACTGCATTAATTATCCTTAACATGTATGGAAGTCAATATTGCTTGGGAACTTAATTGTGAGGAAATCATTGAAGAATTTCTAACAGAAAGAAAAGTTTTTTTATATAATGTGTTAGAGATTAAAGATTTATCTAAAAGTAGTTGGTTATAATCTTTGCTTTCTGATCATTAAATTTCCTTTTAAGACATCTTTTCATTTGTTCATTTATAATTATAACTTTTATTATGAAACAAGGATCAAAACTGAAGTATGAGCCATTTAAAGCAAAACTGGTTGAAGTCAATTTTTCATTGTGGAAGAGCAACAGAATTTTACCTTGACTGCTGAAACATCTAAGTTCACTGACATGTTATCTTTGTTATAGAATATGTGGAATATCTTTCTGCAGAAAATGTAGTATATAGTAAAAATCTCAGTACCCTACATCCACTAAAAATTTTCTACTCCGGTTCATCTCATTCCACTAAGACAGTGTACACCACTTTTGCATTCAATCACTAACAACAGTTACATTTAAAAAGAAATTACATCATGGATAGCTAAGATACATATATATATATACATACATACACACATGTATATGTAACTCATATGCATAAGCAGAGGAAGGGGCATCACAGATCATCAGTGTTTAGAGCCTTCACATACTTTAATCTGGTCCTGCAGGAGAGGTTACCAACCTCTACTTAGTGGACTGATTAAAAACTGAGGCTCAGAGAAGTTAACTCACTTCTCCAAAGTCACACAGCTGTAATGCAAGCAGCCTGTCTCCAGTGGTAACAGCCTTCCCACCACGTGCTACTGTCTTTCATTTACAGCCCAAATCCTAAAGTGAAAAGTGAGTATTGAAGTTCTCCATAATTCTAAATGGAGGCTAGCGTGGACAATAGCTACTGACACTTTGCATAAACCTGTAAAGAAAATAAAGAGACTAAGAGTAGAAATAACTTCCCCTAAAACATGATAGTGCAGAGCCTTTCAGAGAAGATTCCATTCCTTGAGAATGAAGACACATGTTACACAGAGAGGGTTCTCCAGTGTGCAACTGCTGGGTAGGCTCAGGAACACTCAGGCAACGTAACAGCACTAACAGCGTGTCTCTGAGCTATGCAGGTAAAGGCATCTGTTCAAGTACGTTTTAAAGTGAAAATGAAACAAAATGGAAAATATAACTACCAGATAGTTGAGAAATGTTGCACCTTTCTCTCCAAACTGTTTCTCCAGCTGCAGACTGTGTAAGCAGTAAAGGCTCTGTGGGGTCTACAGCTTTAAGAAGACACTGTCTTCTGCTTTCCAGTCTATAGTTCTGGTGAATGTCTCTGCTCATTAGGGCAGATAGACCCCTTCCCTCCAAGACAAGGTCTCCACAGCTCATACACCTCAGATGCTGCCCTGTTCCTGGCCCAAACAGTTTGAATGCAGTTGCAGACATCCATTCAACATGTATGCACCAGGCACTTGCAGTGTGCAGAGTGCTGATAACTTCCGCAGAAGAACCGAAACAAGCTGAGCCCCAGGCTGGCAGGTGGAAAGGTGGTTTGGTAGAAAGAGGGTGACGACAGCTGGAAAATCACTTCACAGAGAGCTCACTAGAGCCTCTGCCACCATTTCTGCTTTGCTTCCATGTCTCACCGTGTGAGCCCCAAACTGAAGACCCCTGTAGGCTTTGTCTTGCTTCCAGGAGATGGTCCAAACTAAACTAAATCAGCCTCATCCCTCAATACTTGGCAAGCAGTAGGCTTCCAATAAATGCTTATGAAACAAATTCTCAGAAAGCAACATGTTTGGTACCCTGTAACTAAGCCCCATAAACCTTCACAAAATGTTGCTTCCCCTTGCTGCTGACCCCTCAGACTGTCGCAGTACCTGCAGCTCCACCACAAGTTATCCTTCTTCACTCTTTCACTCATGACACTGCAGCCACACTGGTCTTTACTTCCACAAGGAAGCCAAGCTCTGTCCCACCTCCAGGACTTTGCATGTGTTAGCCCATTTCCTGGAAAGCTCTTCTCCCTATTTTTTGCTTTGTAGGCTCCTGCACAGTCCTTAGGCCGCAGCTGAAAAGTGACCTCCTCAAAGTATCTACCCTATCTAGACTGAGACCCTCTTGTTAGCTTCTATCTCCTGTTTGTTTCTTTAGTAGCACCCATCACAACTTGCAATTGTCTGTCTCCTGTCTTGTCTGATTGTGCTCCCCCTCTCCAACACAAAGTCAGCTCCATTAAATTAGGGACCATATCTGTCCTGCTCACTTCTGCATTCCTAACACCCAGTACCTTATACTCATTCATTACCTTCAAGTCAATTCCAACTCACAGCAACTTTATAGGACAGAGTAGAACTGCTCCGAAGAGTTTCCAAGGAGCATGTGGTGGCCTCAAACTGCCGGCCTCTTGGTTAGCAGATGTAGCACTTACCCACCATGACACCAGAGTTTCCCAGTACCCCATACATACACAATAAATATTTGAAGAATGGGTGAGTAAATGAATGAACAAATTCCCAGAGTAAGAAATAGAGAAGCAATGATAATAACAGCATTGTTGCGAGCTGCCACTGAGTAGATTCCTAACTCACGGTGATTTCCTGCACAGTGGAACAAAACACTACCTGGTCCTGTACCGTCCCCATAATTGACTGAGGACTGGACCATTGTGGTCCATAGAGTTTTCATGGGCTAATTTTCAGAAGGAGATCACCAGGCCTTTCTTCCTAGTCCGTCTTAGTCTGGAAGCTCTGCTCACACTTGTTCAGCATCACAGCAACGTGCGAGTCTCAGATGACAGAAAGAGATGGATGTAGACGTGGAGCACTGACCAGGAATCAAACTTGGGTCTCCCATGTGAAAGGCAAGAATTATTGAATTAGGAGAGTGACAGTGTTTATGGTTGAGGGGGGCAGTGTAGGCAGGGCAGACCCTTGGCCTCCCTCACTAAGACTGGCTGGGGTGCAGACAGACTGCCAGAGCAACCTTGGACCTGCATCCAGCAGAGAGTGGCACTAAAGACCTCGCCATAGGAGTGATGGTGACATTCTGCCCTGCTTGTCACAAGCTGCCTCCAAACCAGAGCATCTCAAACAGCCAGAAGGCCATTACCACTGTCTTCAGGCTGAGGTCTCAGCCCTAAGGGAAGAGACCTTTCCTTCTACCTTCTCACAGCTTGTTGTCATTCAAGACCAGTGGCAGCAGAGAAGGGCTGGAGGAGATAACAGCCATCAGCACGAGGTTAATCCCACCTGAAAGACCTCTAATGAGAGCCTGGCCCTAGTGCGTGTTCCCTGCTCTGCTCCCTGGGCGAGGGGCAGCTCCAGCAGCTATCAGACCCCAGGCCCAGCCCCCTAGATTGGTCCCAGGCAGATTTCCAGTTATCGAGTTTCTCTAGGCAGAAGGGTGCCAGACTGGGTTCGATTTTCATTGCAACATTTGCCTTTCATGGGAGTCTGAGCTTCTCCTCCCAGACTTATATTTGAAACAAGCTGTGATGGATGTGCATGCTAATAGGAATACTAACAGCTGCTCACCATTTATTTACGCAAAGAACTTCGCACAGGGAGAGACATCTACATTCCAAATCACCGACCCAAACCCACGCCACGACCACGCACAGTTCAGCCTGCAGCTTCCCAGTGAACTAGTCATCACTTCCCCCTTGGCCTCTCATGCCCACAAGCCTTCACTGAGCAGGAGACAGAGACAGTTCTCCACTGGTCAAAGTCCTGGCTCGCTGCGAGGCCTTCTCAGGGTGCAAAGGTGGCCTGAGGCCAGAGTATGTATACAGCAGCTCGGACTGCACAGCCAGCCAGCTCCATTAGTCGGATGTAAATAGCTCTCAGCTCTTCAAAGGCTGCAGCAAGTCATACTGTGAGGTCTGCGTCAGCCTGCCAGAGTCTTTCATTTCAAGCCTTATTCATCTTCCTGATAACTTCCATAAAGGGCCAACACCACCTCCCATAGGAGGCTGGGCCTGCCCAAACCTCCCCCAGTGCAGTTTCTGCAAGAAAGCAGCATTTGCCGAACTCCTACTGTACACTTCGCTCTGTCCCGGTCATTCTGGGGAGAGGAGAGAGACGAGAAAACACATTCACTATCTACTAGGGAAGTCCCTGAGCAGTGCCAACAATTAACACACTTGGTGCTCCCTGCAAAGTTGGAGGTTCAAGCCTACACAGAGGTGCTATAAAATGGTGGGAAGAGCATCAGAACCTGTCTAACTTCATGGGGGAGGTAGTGGGGAGAGGATAATGACCAAGATCAGCCTGAACCTGACTCCTGTAAGGCAGAGGTCAGACGTACCTCCATTCCCCAAGCTTTTTACCAGTTCTGACACCAGCCATCCCTCCCACAGCACTCTCTGCTTCTCTACTGGGTTCAGTAATGTACTCCAATTGCCACACACAACTTGGAGACCGTAATTACATTGGTTTATTAAGCAGCAGAGCACAACCTGGGATTGGGATCAGGAAACATGGAGGCAAAGTCTCCTTTCTTCTGTGCAGGACAGCTCTCTCAGCTCCTCTAGGCCTTCCCGGCCTCCTCTCAGCCCCTTGAGGACAGCCCTCTTCTCAGTCCCCTCAGGAAAGGCATCTCTTGGCCCTGCCATCTGTCACAACTGACTCTGCCACAGGGCCCCTTCCAGCGCCGCCCCCACTGGCTCTGCTGCAGGGACCACTTCTGTGCCTGTCATCATCTTCCATGTTATGGCCTTTGACCCATGACACAGACAAGAAGGCTCCTTGTCTCCTCTCTCTCTGCTTCTTCTCCCTTTTCTTTCTTCCTTTTGCTACTGTCTGCTTTTATCCGAAAACCCTCTGTAGGATTGGCTGCATGTATGCACAAACCCCTTGTCAGTTTCAAGGTATGGCCCTCCCACTAGGACCATGATTTTGCCAGTCCCCCACAGGTAGATCACAGATATTTCATTTGCATAGCGTGTAGTCACTATAGGGTTGCCATCTGTCAGGACTGCCTCAACAGCAGTGATTTTGGTTTTTATTTTTTTATGGTCACTTCATTTGTGTGGTATATTGACCATTCCCTACAAGACACATACCCATCATATGGACGGCTATAGCCCAGGACCAAAATAAAAGAATCAAGCCTTACACAGGAAATGTAACAAACCCCTGGAGCAAAAAACTAGGGCAAAGGTAATTCCTTAGGGCTTAAAGGGAAAATCTTACAAGCTATTTTTCAAAAAGCCAAGTCAAAAGGCCTTATAAAGGAACTTATTTTACCACAGAAAGAAAGGCCTGGCAATCCGCTTTGAAAAAAAAACAGCCATTGAAAACCCTATGAAGTTCAGTTCTAAATGACACACATGGGATTTCTGAGTCAGAACCAACTGTACAGGAACCAGAATGAATGTTCTAGGGGTGTATAACAAAGCATGAAGGACAAAGCACATGTGAAAAGGAAATATTATGGGTCAGACCACACAGAAAACTCAAGAAACCAAGGTCAACAGGGCTAAGAGGATGTGTAGTGCCCATGTGTCTTAGTCATCTAGTATTGCTATAACAGAAATATGGCAAGTGGATGGCTTACAAAAGAGAAATTTATTTTCTCACAACAAAAGTAGGCAAAAGTCTAAATTCAGAGTGTCAGCTCAGGGAAAGCTTTCGCTAATGGCTCTGGAGGAAGGTCTTTGTTGTCAATCTTCCCTTGCAGTTCAAGCTTCTGAGGTGCAGAAATCTCAGGTCCTCTCCAAAGGACATGCTCTGCTCTGAGCACTGCTTCTTGCTAGCTTCGTTCTTCTACAGCTCAAGAGATTGCCTCCAAGCACAATACAATCTCACACACTGAGTTCTGCAGCACCAACACAACTGCTGCCCATCCTCCCTCATTAACTTCAGACAGGAAGGATTTACAACATATAGCAACATCACACAATCATGGCCTAGCCAAATTGCTACTCATATATTTTGGGGGACACAATTCAATCCACGACACCAAGGAAATAGACTTTGCTGTAAAAGAGACTGGAGTTTGAATCCTAATGCTCCCTCTTTCTAGCTAAGTGACCTTGGACCAGTGGCTTAAACTCTCTGAGACTATGTTTCCTCATCTGTAAAACACAAATAATAATAGTAATAGTATGGCTTGGCCATTATGAGGATTAAATGAAATAACACAGGAAAGCATCTGGCATGGTACCTGGCAGAGTAGACACTCAAGAACCATTACCTATGGTTTAATGTGAGAGGAAGGTTCTTGGAGAAGGTGTGTTAAGACTTGGGAAGAGGAGGTAAAGAACATAGATGGAGATCAGGGTTCACTCCCCAGACTGTCATCCTACCTTGAAGGGTGCTGACATTATAGGCACAAGCCAATTACTGATCTGGAATCAGAGAAAAGGAAAAGACCAGCTGTTGACACTGCAGTCATAGATAGAAAAGGAATTCCCACTCTCATGAGCCATTATGTTTTCCACGAAAGAGGAGCCAAATTCCACAGCAAATTAGCCACATGAGACAGACTGGCCAGAAACATAGGTTCAGACTGTCCTTGACCTGAGGTATCTCTGCCATTCAGGGAAACTGAGTCTGAGTCACCACTGTAGGGCCAAGACACAGAGGAGGAGGCAAGTACAGGGAGATAGCACACTTTTTGGCAATACTTCTATTGCCTTAGTGAGGCCAAAGGGCTTAGAGAAGAGCACAAGCCTTGCAAATTTGACAGAGGACTGCCACTCCCTTTTATCTTAGACCAAAGACCCTTTTTTCCTCAGCCACTCTTGAAGTCAAAAAGAACATTTCAGGAACTATCCTGAAGCTCAGCGTTGTCAGTAATAGGATAATATCCATACATCCATAAGGAAGACAAGTTAATGCAACTATTACTCAAATTTATACACCAACCACTAACCCAAAACATTAAGAAACTGAAGAATTTTCCAAGTTCTGGAGTCTGAAATTGATCAAACATGCAATCAAGATGCAGTCATAATTACTGGTGATTGGAATGCAAAAGGTATAAAGAATGAGTCAGTAGCTGGAAAATATGGCCTCGGTGATAGAAAAGTGCTGAAGACTGAATGATAAAACTTTGCAAGACAAGTGACTTATTCATTGCAAATAATTCTTTTCAACAACATAAATGGCACACATGGACCTCACCAGATGAAATACACAGGAATCAAATCAACTACATCTGTAGAAAGAGAAGATGGAAATACCAAATATTAGTCAGAACAAGACCGGCAACTGGTTGCAGAACAGACCGTCAATTTCACATATGCGAGTTCAAGCTGAAGAAACTTAAAGCAGGAACATCTAAGCCAAAGTACAATCTTAAGTACATCCCATCTGAACTTAGAGATCATCTCAAGAACAGATCTAACACACGCAACACCAAGACCAAAGACCAAAAGAGTGTGGAAGGACATCAAGGACATCAAATGTAAACAAAGCCAAAGGTCATTAAGAAGGCAAGAAAGAAAGACAAAATAGATACCAGAAGAGACTCTGAAACTTGGTCTTGAGTATAGAGTAATGAAAGCTAATGGAAGAGATGATATCATAAAAAAGCTGAACAGAAGATTTCCAAGGATGGTTCAAAAAGACAAAGCAAAATACTATAATGAAATGTCTAAAGGCTTATAGCTAAAAAAGAAAAGAAAGTAGATAACACCTACACATTTTTCAAGCTGAAAGAACTGAAGGAAAACTATAAGCTTCAAGTTGCAATATTGAAGGATTCTACGGGCAAATTATCGAACAGCACAGAAAACATCAAAGGAAGATGGAAGGAATATACAGAGTCACTGTACCGAAAAGAACTGGCCAGTGTTCAATCATTTCAGGAGGTAGCATATGATTAGGAACCAATGGTACTGAAGGAAGAAGTACAAGCTGCACTGCGGAACTGGGAAAAAAACCAGAGCTCCAGGAGATGACAGAATGCCAACTGAGATGTTTCAACAAACAGATGTAACATTGGATGCGCTCCCTCATCTATGCCAAGAAATTTGGAAGACTGTACCTAATCCACCTGCTTGAAGAGATGCACATTTGTCCCCATTCCAAAGAAAGGTGATCAGTGGAATGGGGAAATTATAAAACAACTTTATTACTATGACACACAAGTAAAATTTAACAGAAGATAATTCAAAAACAGTTGCCACAGTACAAGGTCTGACAATTAAGTCCATGAACTTAATTGTTTAGAGTTCCACATACCTCCTTGCTGAATATCACTACAGTCCCCTTCAAAGTCCTCCCCTTGGGAAGCTATGTACCAATGCCAGTGCCTAACTCACCCTTCAAAGCAATTTTGGAGCTCTTTTTCTTGAATGGCCATCAGAGCTGTCGCCATATTACTCTTGTTGTCCCAAATGTCATTAAACTGTCTTCCTTTCAATATTTCTTTTGTCTACGGGTAAAGAAAAAAGTCACTGGGACCAGATCAGGTGAGTAGGGAAGGTGTTCCAATACAGTTATTTGTTTACTGGCTAAAAAAATCCCTCACTGACAACTATACAGTTAAGTTCACAAATTTGCCACTGTGCCACCCGTGTGCAATGGCCATTCCGGAAAGAGTTCCAAAATTCTCTTGAAGGGTGAACTAGGTGCTAGTATCTGTGCATAGCTTCCTAAGGGGAGTACTTCAAAGGTGACCATAGTGATATTCAGCAATGAGGTATGTAGCACTTTTTCTAGGATGAGTTCACGAGCTTAACTGTTAGATCTCATGTGTCTGTTGGGGTCTGCAAAGTGTCTTCTCTTCCTTTGTCTCAGGATACCCCCACAACTACCCTGTGACGGTATCCTGAGATGAAAGAAGAGAAACCTCAATTTCTCATCTGCAAGCTGAAGATGATACTCATGCCTCCTCCCTCTCCATCTTCAGCTTGCACATGAGAAACAGGTTCAGCCACATTCCCGAGGTCACACATCAAGGCAGTGACAGAACTGAAGCTCAAACCCAACTCTTCCAATGCCTGATTGGAAGTTCTCATTGCCTTCCCCACCTCATCCTCTTCCCACTAGTACCAGCTGCCAAAAAAAATCAGGGCTGTCTGGATACCTAAAAATATGTACTATGACAGGAAAACACTCTTAACCAAGTCTGAGACTCCATAGCAGCAAACAATATATTGCATATGGCTATTTCCCAGGTGTTCCCAAAATGACAAGAGAGCTCCCAAATAGTAGACAACACAGTCTGAAGAGGGAAGTAGCTTAAGTTTCTGTCAAGAAGAAATGCAAAATAAACTATAGTATGTCCACGTTATAGAAGCGCATCAGCCACAAAGAAAGAGTCAGGTCAGTCTTGGTATACTGACAAGAGCACCAGGATGTGCTGGAATGAAACCGCAAGTTACTGAACGAGGCATGCTGTATGACCCCATGGGAATGAAGAAAGCAACGAAAATAAAACTCACAAAGAGACATACTGCCTCTGGATTTATAAACATGTGAAAACATACAGGAAAACATCTAGTAAGGCCCATATTTTATCAGCTGTTGGTTCTGCAGATTCATTCTTCACCCTTCACTTGCTCTATGCCCCAAGAGGCTGACTTTGTATGGACCCTGAAGTCTCTGCCTTTTAGCAACTGGTGAGCACCAGCAGATCAAAGGAAGGAAAGAAAATGAGGCTGGAGTATTTATTCTCCTAGCTCCTCTCTATGTCAAAAAAACAAACCACTGCTGGTGAGTCGAGTCTGACTCATAGCAACCATACAGGACAGAGTAGAACTGCCCCATAGGGTTTCCAAGGAGTGCCTGGCAGATTCGAACTGCTGACCTTTTGGTTACCAAACACAGCGTTGTAGCACTTAACTGCTATGCCACCAGGAGTCACTCAAAACTGACCACACCCCTTAACAAAAAGTCACATGTTCTGCAAAATGCCCACAATCCTCTTCTTCCAGATTCTGCATCCGTGGGCCTAAAGGTGAGAAAGATTTCCTGCTGCAGCAAGCCCAAGTGTACTTCACTTCCTTCTGTGGGTTCTCTAGTACTGCTCACACTGTGTATAATGTCCTTATTCTAAAAGCTACTCTAATTAACTTTGTCAGAATGTGCCATCTGTTTCCTCCTAAGACATCAACTAATACAAAACCTGAACTGATAACCATGGCTAACTGGGGTGCGAAGCAGGAACCAGTATCGGGGCTTAGTAATTTATAGTAACTTTAAACTGTCTGCATTCCGTGCTTATTTTACCTTTTTTTTTTTTTTTAACCTTCTTAAAAATTTTATTGGGGTAAAATATAAAATCCGCCACTGTAACCATTTTTAAGTATTCAATTTGATGACATTAATTATATTCCCAATGTTGTTCAACCATCATCACTACCTGCTTCCAAATGTTTTTATAACCCCAGACAGATACTCAAAACCCATTAAACAATAATGCCCCATCCCACCTACCCCTAGCCCCTGGTAACCACTAATCTACTTTTGTCTCTATGCATTTGCCTCCTATAAGTGAGATGACACAATATTTGTCTCTTTGGGTCTAGCTTGTTTCACTCAGTGTAATGTTTCCAAGAGTCATCCATGTCACATCATGTACCAGGATGTCATTTATTTCTGGTTGAATAATATTCCATTGTACATATATATCACATTTTGTTTAGTTATTCATCTGTTGATGGATACTTGTGATGTTTTTACCTTTTGCCTATTGTGAACAACACTGCAGTGAATACTGATGTTTCAAACACATGAAAAATTAGAATTGAATATCAAGGTTCCAGCACCCATTATCCAGCTTCAGCAGTCACCAACTGACAGCCAATGTTAGTTCAGCTAAGGTACTACCTACTCCCCACCCACATATTATTTTAAAGCAAATCTAACACATTTATATCATCTGTAATGTTCTGTTTCCTGGGTAATTAAAAAATAAGTAAACATAAAGAAATTATCAAAGCTAGAACTTTTGAAGATGAGAAAATCCTATCTTTGTCTTTAGTTTGTGCCCAGGTCAAGGCTTTCATCTCCCATTTTATCCAGTGCCATGGCTCAGAAGTTGGCCAAGTGGCCACTCAGGCTCTTTGTGGGCCCAGGGCCTGATAAGCACTCAGTGACCTTGCCACTAGTTGCTGTCAAGTTAGCTCCTACTCATGGCAATCTTACATATGAAAATGTAGGATCAGGTTATTAACAGTCACAGGAATACTTTCCATTAGCACATCAGCTTTTGATGTCTATTCAGACTATATTTGTCCTTTGTTTTGTTTTTCCTTTAACTTTTTAATTGCAGTACAACTTCATGTTTGTTGATTCTTTCAACATTGTTGTCTATAGCTGTAGACTTTTCATTTTTATTGCACTATAGTATTTCATTGCATGAATTTATATTACACTTCATTTATCCATTCTACTCTTGATGGGAATTTGGGTGGTTTCTAATTAAGGGCTATTACAAATGGCCTTGTTATGGACATTCTAGAACTTGGCTTTTGATGTTCATATACATATTTCTACTACAATAGAAATAGTGGACATACAGCTAGGAATGGAAAGGCTGGATCATAAGAAGACATATGTTTAAATATTTCTGAAGTATATAAGATTTCTGATTGTCCAACAACTTTGCCAGTACTTGAGGATTTTCTGAGTTTGTTTCATTTTAGTCATTCTGGCATATGTGGAATGGTAACCCATTGTGGTTTTAATTTGAAACTTCTCTAATGAAGTTTCAGAAGACACTCTGAAACTTGCTCTTCAATATCAAGTAGCTAAAGTGAATGGAAGAAATGATAAAGTAAAGAGCAGAACAGAAGATTTCAAAGAGTAGTTCAAGAATACACAATAAAGTATAATAATGATACGTGCGAAGACTTGGAGTTAACAAATCAAAAGGGAAGAACACACGCAGCATCTCTCAACCTGAAAGAACTAAAGAAAAAATTCAGGCTTTGACTTGCAACACTGAGGGATTCTACAGGGAAAACACTGAACGATGCAGGAACTGTCAAAAGATGGAATAAATATACAGTCACTGTATCAAAAATAATTTATCAGTGTTCATATTATTGTAGCATATGATTAAGAACAAATAGTGCTGAAGGAGAAGTCAAAGGTGCACTGAAAGAGATGCCAAAAAACAAGGATCCAAGAATTGACAGGATATCAACTGAAATATTTCAGCAAATGGATGCAGTACTTGAGGGGCTCACGTGTCTATGTCAAGAAATTTGGAAAATAGCTTCCTGGTCCACTGCTGGAAGAGATCCACATTTGTACCCATTTCAAAGAAAGGTGATCCAAGAGAATGCAGAAATTATGAAACAATGTCATTAATATCTCACATAAGTAAAATTTTGCTGAAGATCAATCAAAAGCAGTTGTAGCAGTACATTTACAGGGAACTTTCAGAAGTTCAAGCTGGATTCAAAAGAAGACCTAGAATAAGGAATATCATTGCTGATGTCAAATGGATCTTTGCTAAAGGCAAAAAATACAAGGAAGATGTTTACCTGTGTTTTATTAACTATGCAAAGTCATTTGACTGTGTGGATCTTAACAAATTATGGATAACATTACAAAGAATGTGTATTACAGAACACTTAATTATGGTCATGAGAAATCTGTAAATAAACCAAGAGTCAGTCATGCAAACAGAACAAACAGATATTATGTGGTTTTAAAGTCAGGAAAGATATGTATCAGGGTTGTGTATCCTGTCACCACACCTATTCAGTCCATGCGCTGAGCAAATAATCTGCAACACTGAGCTATATGAAGAAGAATGGAGCATCAGAATTAGAGGAAGTGATTGTAATATGCAGATAACACAACCTTGCTTGCTGAAAGGGAAGAGGGCTTGAAGTATCTGATGAATATTAGAGACTATAGCCATCAGTATGGATTACATCTCACCGTAAGATCCTCACAACATAACCAACAACAACATCATAATATGCAGAGAAAAGACTGAAGTTGCAAAGGATTTTACTTTACTTGAATCCACAATCAATATCCATGGAAGCAGCAGTCATGGAATCAAATGATATATTGCTTTGGGCAAATGTGCTGCAAAAGATTTCCTTCAAGTGTTAAAAAGAAAAGACGCCATTTTGAAGACTAAGGTGCTCCATGGCATTTTCAGTTACCTAATATGTGTGTGAAAGCTGGACAATGAATAAGAAAGGCAGAAGTGCACTGATGCCTTTCAGTTATGGTATTGGTGAAGAATAGAATATACCATGGATTGCCAGAAGTACAAGCACATTGGTCTTGGAAGAAGTACAGCCAGAATGTTCCTTAGAAGTAAGGATGGCAACACTTCATCTCGTATACTATGGACATGGCATCAGGAGGGATCAGACCCTTGACAAGAACATCATGCTTGGTAACGTAGAGGGTCAGTAAAGGAGAGGAAGACCCTTAAAGAGTTGGTTTGACACTGTGGCTACAACAATGGACTCAAACACAATAATGACTGTGAGGATGGCACAGAACCTCATGGTATTTTGTACATCAGGTCACTATTAGTCAGAACTGACTTGACAGCACCTAACAACAACAACAAACTGAATACTTTTTCATGTTTTTTGGATCATTTGGATATTCTTTTTTGTGAAACCTTCAACTACTTTGTTTTTCCAGTGATCTGCCTTCTTTGTATTCTGAATTTGTAAATGTTTTTTATATATTCTGCATACAAAACATTTGTTAGATACAGGTTTTGCAGATATATTCTATTCTTTTGGGTTGTTTTATCACTGTCTTAGTAACATCTTTTTTACAAAGATGAGTTTAGATGTTAAATAAAGCCTAATTTATCAACATTTTGTTTTATGGTTAAGGCAAATCTTTACCTATCTTGCCTTCAGTTTCTATGAAGAGTCTTTTAGGGGAAAAAAAAAAAAAACTATTGAAAGTTGAGTAACTAAAGCCCTGGGAAACTACTAATAGAGACAGCAAATGAGCAGCTCCCAGAAGTAATCAATATATGGTTAACTCATCAAAAAGTACGTCTCCTTGTTAGCAGCCACTTATAAGATCCAAGGTTGTTTTCACTTTGGATGAAAGCATAAAAGAGAAAGCAATTCAGACTGAACTATCTACATCAAGAGAAAAATGTAAGAGCTCAGTGTATTTGGGGTGTGTTGGGGGTTGTTTCTAAAAACACAGAGATGTCTAACAATATGCCTGTAACTGGCAAAGAAGATGAGAACAGGGGTTCTTGAGCCACGAGGAATAGTAGACAATGCCAGCCTTAAAACCAAAATGGCTTCTACAATGTAAGTATTTTTAAGAGGAGTGATTCCCTTTCCATAGAGGCTTCCTCTCTCCCAGGAGAGGTTTCCAGCCTCTTCTATATAAAAATATATTTAAAAACTTCCACCAGGTGGCATTTCTCCCACTGAAATAATAAATGATTAACATACTTTGTAGTCTTATCAGCACCAGATATGTTAATCTAAGCAATTTAGAAAATATTTGCTTAAACGACAAAGGCCCTTTTGAAAACCAACGTTTTCATTGTTTAAACAATCAGTCCAGAAAATGGCAGTCTTCTAAGTCTCAATCTTTTCTCACATCTAAAATCAAAGCAAAACAAAACAAAAACTATACCAAAAATAAGCACCAAAAAAACTACATATGATCCATGCCTTCAACATTACTAAAAATCCAAACCAAACCTGCTACTATTGAATTGATTCCAACTCATAGTAACCCTATAGACAGAGTAGAACTGCCCCATAGAGTTTCCAAGAAATGTGTGGTGGATTTGAATTTCTGGCCTTCTGGTTAGCAGCCATAGCACTCAACCACTACACCACCAGCATTTCTGGAGTCAGATAATACTATGAAATTTAAATTACATGTAAGTAGAGAATTGATTGCACCAGATTCCAACAGAGCTCCTACCACGGCTGCAAGTCTGTGTAGAGGACAGAAAATGGAAGTCTTAAGTCCACAAAAAAGAGGAGAGGAGCAGAGAACACAGATGAAATGTAACCATCCCAGAAAGAGAAAGCCTAATACCAAATGCCAAAATAATAAATGCTGGTCTGAAATTTGGCAGCTCACAGTACAGGCTACAAGGAAGGTATTTAAAAATGAGTACGGTGCAAAGCGTTGCTGTGAGCTGGAATTGACTTGATGGCTATGAGTTTAGTGGGGTCAAAGGCAGGAATGTCAGAGAAGAATTTCTTCTAAGGAAAAAGAGAAGTGTTTCCCCTTACAGGTGTGGCAGTGAAGAAAAAAAAAGTGAGAGGAGGAAATTAAGACTCCTGCAGGAAAAAAAAAGAGAGAAATAAACATATCAAATTCTCCCCTTCCCACTACCACCATCATCCATTCAATAAACTCCATTAGACTAACAAAAGAGGGCATTCCTGCAATGGGAATCCACTCCACAAATGTCTAGGAATGGAGGGAGGGGGAATCAGGCTAACTTCATACTAAGCTATATAAAAAGAAAAAAGTATATATATGAGCCAAACATTTAAGCTAATGAAAATCCTCCCTCTCAAAAAGAAAAGAAAAAACCAACCACAATGCAAAAGGCTGCAAAATGAATTAAATATTATCAAGCAAGTGTATAGGGATTAAAAAACTAGAACCAGATATTGAAAACTAAGACTAGAAACAGACAAAAAAAAAAACAGAAAGAAATGTAATGAAAGTTGTTCAAATTCAGGAAAGAAACTGAAAAGATGAAACTACCGTGGAAATGAAGAATGAATTACTTGATATACGAAAGAGAATAAATTCAAATGAAATTTTGTTAAGAGACAAAATTAAGATAATAAAACATCATAGAGAATTACAAATTAATTGAGAAATAAATAAAAAGAATTAGAGGAAAATTTGGTTACAAATGAAAAAGGCAAAGAAGGTCCAACATGTGTACAATTACAGTCCATGTAGCCAAAAAATTAAAACAATTGAAACAGAAATAGTATTTAGAAGTATGACCCAAGAAGACTTACCTGAAATAAAATAATCTTCAGTCAACACAGTGAAAAGGCCCACAGTATGCCTTGGGAAGTTTATTTGGAATGACTAACTTTGAGATGTATCCTGATAGAACAATTAGACTTCAATGACAAAAAAAAAAAAAAAAAAAAATCCTCAGGGCCTCCAAACAAAAAAGACAAAATTCTTATTCAGATAATAATATCAGGCTGGCATCAGACTTCTTAAAAGCAATGTATGTAACAGGGAAAAAGTAGAGCAGTATTTTCAAGTCATTTGAGAAAAGAAAGTACAAACCAAGGATTTTCTTTCCAGCTCCATCTAATCAAGTGATAATTGGGACAACTTCAGTAGAAGGATTGAAGGTGAGTGTTTAATCTGTTTAGTTAAAAACATAAGACAAAAATAAGAGTGCGTTCATGAGTATTAGAAGAGTATATAAGCATTTATTTTCTGACAAAGTAGGATGTAACTTTTTTAATGGCAGCAAAGAGGAGAAATATAGGAAAGTAGACTGTGGCCACTGATTGTTGTTTAGATAATAGGTGAACATCAAAGGATCTCACTTCAAACTAACTGTTGTGGATTGGATTGTGTCCCCCCAAATCATGTGTTGAAATTCTGGTCCCTGTACTTATAAATGTGATCCTGTTTGGAAATAGGGCTTTTATCTTGCTGTGCTAATGAAGACATACCAGTACAGGGCAGGCCCTGAATGTAATCATTTCTGAATTTTAAAAAGAACAGTACAGATACAGACACACACGTTTGGGAAGATAGAAGATATGTGAGGATCACCCGCAAGGAATGCCACAGATCACTGTCACGTACCAGAAACTAGAAGAAAGACTGGCAGAAGGAAGGGACACAACCAAGAACCTAATTTGGATTTTTAGCTCCAGACTGTAAGACAATAAATTTCTGTTTTTTAAAGCTAACCTCTTGTGGTTATTTCTGTTATGGCAGCACTATGTAACTAAAGACACTATGTAACTAAGATTTTTTACATAGCAGAGAGCAAAAGTTTAAGTTAGAAAAGGGAGAGTTAAGGAAAGTTGCTATAAAAGGTACTAATACAAATTAAAACTTTTCTAAATGCCAAAAGAATATTTTAAATAACGAAGAAGACACATCAAGTACAGAAAAAAAACTCAATAAACATAATATACACAGTCCTAAGTCAGCATCCCAGCATCTTAGTTACAGAATCATTAGAGACATTTTCACTAAAGTAAGGAACAAAGCAAGACTATCCACTTTTCCATTGCTAAAATTGTACTAGAAGTATTATTCACAGCAATTAAGCAAGAGAAACCAGTAAGAGACATGAAAACTAGAGGATGGGAGAAGAAGGAAACTAATTCTACTGAAGATAACAGGCTCCTCTTCGCTCACTTGGAACAGACCTCTCTGTCTTTGGTCTTCCTGCCATCATCACCAACTCAGCTGCAGGGCCCTTTTGGGGCTTACTGCTGTCTTCAGTGTTATAGCCTTGATGCGTGTTACAACTCTTTTAGGCGTTTCCTTGCCTCTTCTCTCCTCTTTCTTTTGCTTCTGTTTGCTTCCTGTCTGAAAAACCTCTGTAGGGTTTGCTGCATCTACACACAAACGCCTCATCAATTTTAAAGGTCTGGCCCTCCCACCAGGACTACAAACTGATCACTTCCCTCAAGTAGGCCACAGACACCTCATTTGTAAAGTCTATAGTCACTTCATTTGCATAGTGTGTTGACCAATCTCTGCAAAGTGCACACCAACTACGGGCAAGCTGCAGCCCAGGGTAGACTAAATGTATCAAACTACAAGTTGTTTATAGTTTACCCAGGAAATGTCAGTCAACCTGGACAAAAGTAACAAACCATCTGAGGAGGAAAACGAAGGCAAAATCAACTCCTCAGGACTTAGGAGAATATTCTCTTAAACTGTTTATCCAAAGAACCAAAGCAAAAGGCCACATAAAGAAATTCCTTTCACCACTCATACCATGGGAAACTACCTACATGCCCAAGTATAGGAAACTGGTTGAACAATATATATATATATACATATTCACAATGGAGTAATATGTTACTGTAAAAAACAATGTAAAAGCTCTCTCTGAACTTAATATGTAATGATTTGTAGAGTGTATTGGTAAGTGAAAAAGTGCAAAAGAATACATATAGCATTACAGCTTTTGTGTAAGAAAGTAAGAAAACATACTTGCACTTGCTAATTTTTGCAAAAAGTAACACAGGAACGGACAAAAACTACAGAACAATATAATTAGTTCTATCCAGAGAATTGGGGAGGACATCTAATGAAGAGGATGTGGGAACTAATGCAACTTCTCTGAGTATACTTTTTAGTATAGTTTTGACTTTTAGAAGCATATTATTATAAATATTTTTAAAAAATAAAATTAAATGTACAAAGATGAGGGAATGACAAACTAAAACTAATTGCAAACAGACGCAAATGAACCAAAGTGTATTTCAAGCTAACACAATTGTAAGAAACATTTAACAAACCTAAATTGAGAACCATGCTAAAAAGAAGTAAAAACTAATCCAAGTAATATCTGAGCAAAGTACTTTGACTATATACCTTCAGTCTAGTGGGAAAAAGAACTGCAAAGCAAACCTGAAATTATTTTATGTATATTGTAGGACTGAAAACGTTGTTAAAGATTTGTCTTGGTCATCTAATGCTGTTATAACAGAAATACCACAAGTGAATGGCTTTAACAAATGGAAGTTTATTTTCTCACAGTCCAGTAGGGTAGAAGGTTAAATTTACGGTGCCAGCTCCAGAGGAAGGCTTTCTCTGTCAGCTCTGGAGAAAGTCCTTGTGACACATCAGTCTTCCTTGGGCCTGAGAGCTTCTAGGGCACAGGGACCCCAAGTCCAAAGGATATATACTGTTCCCGGCACTCCTTTCTTAGTGGTTTGAGGTTCCTCACTGTCTGCTCATTTCCCTTTCCTTTTACCTCTTGTTAAACAAAAGGCATCATAGGTCATATCCCAGGGAAACTTCCTTTATATTGGATCAGGGATGTGAAATTAGTATGGGTGTTACAGTCCCACCCGAATCTTCTTTAACACAGTCCAATCTTACCCTATTAACCAGAGGCAGACATTAGGATTTACAACATACATGAAAATTATAATCACAAAATAGAGGATAAACACAAAATACTGAGAATCATGGCCCCGTCCAAAATGCTACATACATTTTAGGGAGGGGAGGGCATAATTCAATCCCTGACAATATTGATATTGTTGAGAGCCAGAGCTCTCACTGTGGAAAAAGAGTCATTCAAATACAAAATGAGGAAAGGCAAGGAGGAACCTGTGTGGATGGAACGGATTTGGGTTAGCAGCATGAACATAAGGGAAAAGAAAATACATACATATATTTAACATACTTTATATATATGTACATCTCTGAAGTTCTATGCACATAAATTATCTAAATATTTGAAAGTATATTTCTATATTAATTTACAACATAATATTGAAATACATATGACATATAATATTGAATTATATGTATTATACATTTAATACATATGATTTAGAATATTATGTATTACATACCAAATTTTTGCACAAATAACACATTATACTTTTACCAACTGTGGTCTTCCCCGTGAAACATTTTTGTAGGCCTGCTATTTTAATTCAATTAGCATTGCACACATACGAAAATATCTCCCAGGAGTAGAGGATGCAGATGGCAAATATATAACACATGATTTGCATAAAAATATAATACATAATACTGTAACTATATATTATTGAAATTGACATGATGTATATAATATATAATACTAGATATACATAATGTCAGATATTTATATATGATTGCACATATAGTTTCAACATATTTATGTATACATAGTTCAAAGCTAGGATATAGATGGAGAGAGAGGGAGATTCTCCTTTCTAGCTTTGAAGGAACCTGGAAGCAATGACACTCCAGTAGCACTGGCTATACCTAGTGCCCAGATTTCAGTTTTTAAATACCATTCCCACTAAAAAGAACCATGGATCCTTACAGAAATGGCTGACTCTAGGGCTGGAGCAAGTAAGGTACACGATGAGCCTGCAATATTCTGTTACAGCCAGAAAGTAAGTACAAGTAAGTCCGAGACATATTGGAGTTACGACAAACCACACTTAGCACCATCTGTTTGTTTGTTTTTCTTTTTAATCTGACCATTAGCAGTATGTACTATATAGCGTTGCTGCACAAAAATTGTTGATGTCATCACTTTTCAATGTTCACTCAGAGGTCTTTATATGCAATGTTTCTTATCCCCCAAAGACAGAGCCTTGATTTATAAAGATAGTGATAACAAAAGGCAGTAATGTTGGGGGAAAAAATGTAGTTGACTGACCTCAGGACTACCTGTACTCCGGTGATGGTGATGGTATGTCAAACAACCACAGGCACCAAGCTTGAAGGGGATCCCACGGGCTAAATCTGCAACAATTTGAGCATCAAGATAAACACTGCCAGCAATATGACTCATTGGAGAAAACAGCACTCCATGAGACTATACTGACGATGGTGATGAAGGAGGAGGAGGAAGAAAGAAAACAAGAAGGGAGGGAGGAAGCTCAGGATTTACTACACATAAGAACATTATACAATACCAGCCATCATGAACTAGCCAAAGTGCTACACACCTTTTTTGTGGGGAGAAAACAGCTCAATCCAAGACAGCCACTAACCAAAAGGTTTGCAGTTCAAATCCACCAGCCATTCCTTGGAAACCCAAGGAGCAGCTGTAGTTGTTCTAGAGGGCCACTGTGCATCACAATCAACTCAAAGACTTTTTTCCCCATACATTTAGTAATGAGACCATACTTTGAACAGGAAATCAAAATTAACACCAGGAATAAGCGGCAGATGGAAATTATATGCCTCCAGATACAACACCCTGAGAAGAAAACATTCCAGCAAGATGCATAATCTGAAATTAATCATGAGAAAATATCTGATAAACTAAACTGAGATACGCTCTGTATTCCAATCCATTCTTCAAAAAAAAAAAAATTGGTGACATAAAAGACAAGGAAAACCTGAAGCACTGTTCTAAATTAAAATTTATTTAAAGATATCTGAGAACTAAATTCAATACGTGATTGCAAACTAGGTCCTGCAACGAAAAGAAAAAACTGGAGTATGGATCACGCTGCTGTTGTTGAGTGCTATCCAGTCCATTCCAACTCCCAGTGACCCCAAGTGACAGAGCAGAACTGTCACACAGGGTTTCCAAGGCTATCATCTTTATGCAAGCAGATCACCAGGTGTCTCTCTTATGCAGCGAAAGGGTGGATTTGAACCACCAGCCTTTCAGTTAGCAGCTAAGCACTTCACCACTGTACTGCCAGGTCTCCCTGTGTGTACTGTAGAGCAGGGTAAATAATACAGGGTTGAGATTAACCATTCAGTGTCAACAGTCTCCCAATCTAAAGGGCCCTTTTGAGACTTTGATTTGGCAAGTGCCCAACTCTATTCTGTCCCCATAGCCATGTCACCCTGCTCCTCCATGGTGAATAAGCAGGTCTTCCAAAAAGACCAACTGGTCTTCAAGGCACAGGAAAGGGACATCTAGGACTGATCAAGTAAAATCTGCCCATAGAATTGTTTTACTTAAGTGCTCCCAAACTTCTACTGTGGATGCACTGGGCCAGAACATACCCCGAGGATCTCCTGAAGAAGCCCTGCCCGCTGTGGAGGCCTGAAATCAAAGGGTGTGGTCTTCTTCTAACCTTCAGCAAAATGAATGTGACCCCAAAGCCAAAAACCCAAAGTCCTCCCCATGTGGAATTCAATGACCTGTGCAGACTTGGCTTCAACCCCAGGCTTCAGCAAGTCCTGTGATCATGGCCCCACTCCTAGCCAGCCAACAGGAGCTGTCAGCAGCCACTCTGATGACTCATGCCGTATAGAAATGGTGGGAGGCAGGAGGGAAAATAGGAAATGAGTGATCATTCACATTTAGATTCATTTTTCTTCCTGGAGATTTATTCTGGATTATTGCCTCTGACACTACTCATATACCGAGAACTGCTATTGTGCAGAAAACAAAAGGAAAGTGCAAGAGTGCTTTTATTTTCTGCTCGTAGAGATTTATTTGGTTGGATTATAGCTGGCATCAGAACGCCCACGTCTCTGTCAGGCTGTATTGGCAGAAGACAGGACAGACCAAGCAAAGAGTTTGGATTTTCTATGTCTTCAAGTTGCTGTAGCAATTCTAGAATTTCACAATGTTCTCTCCCACAGCCAGGTGAAGATCACCTGATCCCAATGGGTGCATGGAGGGCTGAGGAAGGGAGCGCCAGGATGGGGTATGGAAATTCAGGGAGACGAGCCTGACATCGAAGATAACGGCTCTCTCATCTCCTTCAGTTTTTCTAAAAGTATTTGTTGCTGTACCCTTGAATCTCATCTGAGGTCAAGATACAATTTCAGTTCAAGCTAATAAACAAAGACTTTGAAGCAGAAGTCTGCCCACTGGAATCAGTGCAATGTGGAGCTGCTTATACCGAGATCACACGAAGAAAAAAAGCAGGGCTGAATTTTATCTCCGAAGTGGGGGTGACCCAGAGCATGGCCTTTCACAGGGATTAAATGGCTAGTAGCGGTGACACTCATCGGCCAGAACAAATGTTGTCTAAGTGATTGCTTAACAACAAGTGACCTGTTCGATGGTAGCGAAGTCCATTTTGTCTTCTCCTTCCTCCACAGATAAACACCACAACGAATTTCCCAACTAACAATCACAGAGGAGGCCAGTGTCTTACAAAGAGCCGTCTTATCAGCCCCAAATCCAAAGTGCCCCATAGCCTCATCCCTTTGCAGCTTTGTGAACCAGGAAAACATCAGTGTCTTCCTGAACAGCCAAATGTCACCGCTGAGAATGCTTTTGTTTTTTAAAAGACTTTTCCATACACCACCTTTTCTTTTCTCTGGCCTCTAGAATATGTTATCTCAAGAGAGGGAAAGTTAAAACAAATGAACTTGTAGCAGCCGGGGAAGACAACTGACTCAGGAGTCATGCCTCTCATTCCAGATGGGGTAATTTCCCACCCAGTTACAGGGAAAGGTCTCGCAAGGTGCACCTTAGCTTCCTGGGGTAAGGGACAGCAGCAGCCATCTGGGACCAACGAAGGTGGACAACTACGGCCAATAAAGTACTTTCTCTCCTGATTTGCCATGACTCTGGGGAAAGGCTTTCGGTTCCAGAGGCATGAAACTGGAAAACTATCTTCAGGTCAGTGTATCTGTCCCCTCCTCCGAGGAGTCAATGGGGGCTAAAAGAACAGCATCAGCACAGTTAGCAGCTCCTGGGAAGGGACTACTTAAGTCCTTTGGAAAACCTGTTCTATTTGCTATGGGAGGCAAGGGGAAAGTAGAAAATCCCAGAGTCTTTCTTTTCCTAGGTAACACTCTTGCTTTTGCAACTTTAAGTTCCTTTGAGCTCTATAGGCCTGACAAAGCTGCTCACCAGACAGATTGCCTCCAAACTCTTCCAAGGCAGCCGAAGAGCCTGATTTTAGAATAATACGTGGCCACAAAAAGAAGGTGGTTTGTCAGAATTCCTCTGGAGAGCGTATGAATGGGGGACAGGGCAGCCAGCAAGCTGGAGGCCATTCTCAGCACAAAGGCAGGAGCCAGCTGTGCCAGGTGTGTTTAAAGTTTATCTTACCGTGTACCTGCGTGATAGACAGTATTGTGGGAAGGTGTATTCAGCCAGTAATGTATTTCTGTCAGAGGGGCTGGAAATAAAAGGCAGGTGATGGGCGGGAGGCTGCTTTTGTGCTGGGAGTAAACAACCAACTGCCTATGGTTTTTTTCTTCTTCTTCTATTCATGTTCATGGGGCCAGCAGCACGGAAAGTTTACTGACTCTCCTAACATTCCTTCTTCTCCATAAAAATGTGGGTCCTGGCTAACTAGGATCTCACCCCCTCTTAGCCAGCCAACCTGAGGGATTACATGGAGCTACTCAGCGATTACAGAAAGCGCAGACCTGGCAATAATGAGAAGATAATCTGACTATGGGGCATTTCTCTGTACAGAACTACCCCCAAAGACAGTCAGCACCCAGGAGGAAGCATGCCAAAGATTTTATTCTACATTAAATTTTAAGGTAAGCTGAAAACACACAATTAAATCGCCCCTAGTCCAGGGATCATATGAGCACCTAGACTAAGAACATATCTTTCCAGGGCTGGATTCTCAGCTACCGTTGGGCCAAATACCAGAGTTTCTCTATGATTTCAGAGACCAGGAGGTAAGAGCACTGGCATTAGACAGGCCAGGAAACAATTACCTAAAAACAGGCACTCGGGTAAGTGATGCAAACAAGTTGTACTTGACTGCTAACCTAATGGTTGACAGTTTGAATTCACCCAGGGGCACTGCAGAAGAAAGTCCTGGTGGCCTCCCTTCCTAAAAATCACAGCCCAAACCCTATACAGCACAATCCTACTCTGTAACACAAAAGGTTGCCGTGAGTCAGAATCAACTCGATGGCAACAGATTTGGTTTTTTGCTGTTGTGTTTGTTTGGCCTGGTTGCTTTTGACTTTCACTACCAACTCCCCTCTGCAGGGTGGAAAATAAGTATCCAGAGAAGACATAAGTCTGCCCGATTGCCACCAGCTGAAGGCCAGGATGGAAACAGCCTGACCTAAGTTGACCAAGTCAGGGTAGAAGCGCAACTCAGCACTTTGCACGAGCAGTGTCCAGCACGGATGCCCTGCTGGACCTCAGATGCTTGTTTAATGTTCACGCATACTACAGGCGGGTGGGGTTGAGAGTGACGTAGTGTTTGTGTATAAAACTACCAAAGAATGAAAAAACATCGTGTCTCAACTGGGCCAAGGGCCGGTCCATGGGCCAACAGCAGCTGTGACTCTCAGCCACTTCCAACAGGGCCTGGGTGGAAACCACGGCTCCAGACCCCTACCCAAAATAGGAAGATCACCGCCACACATGCTTCACACCTGGTGATCCTAAACCACATGTAACATTCTCAAAACCAGACCAAATCCCTACCCCAAGACTCAGTTCAAGACCTCAAAAGATGTTTCGTTTTCTCACAGATAGTTCAGAAATGAAACTATTGCACTGCCGTATACCAAAAAGCCTAAAACAGCTGCCAAACACGAGCCTCATTCTGTAGAGAGTGCCTTACAGAGCTATTTGTGTGGACAAATCCAAGCCTGTTTTTGGTGAATACCCAGCTTAGAGGCCCTGGGTATCTATCTGCTCAGGATTGCTCATATTTGGGGATAGTTTATTGTGGAAAGGAAGGTCTGTGGCTTCCAACAAGAAGGCATGTCAAGCTCCTAACTCTGAACTCCTGTCCCTTCTGTTGGAACCCTGGCTGAGTCCCCTGTGCTGATGGTCCACGCAGACCCTGGGAACTCCCCAGTGAAGAAAGGGAAAAAAGAAGCCTGGACAGCACCCATGGCCCAGTGACAAGAAAGCCCAAGTTGGACAAGCTGGTCTGTACTCCAGCTGCCTCATGGTATCATGTCAGAGGAGGGTACCTCAGCAGAGGACTTGACCCAGGGGAAGTGGTAGCTCAGACCCCCTCTCTCACTGTGGTTTTTACACAGTGTCCTGCAAACCCTACCCCAGACATCACTGCAACAGGAGGACTTGGGATGGTGAGGCTTATGCTCTCAGATGCATTCCCAACTCCCAACTGGCTCCACGGCTGCTTGAGAGACAAAGCAGTGCCAGGAGACTTGGCATCCCGATGGGGCCCTGGACATATTCTCAGGCAGGTTGGCTGGGGTGGTCCAGTGGTCATTTGTGCTGGCCTGGCTAGAGGGAGAGGAGTCCTGGTGGTGCAGTGATTAAGCACTCAACTGATAACCCTAATTTCTGCCGTTTGGTTGGAACTCACCAGCCACTCTGCAGGAGAAAGATGTGGCAGTCTGCTTCCACAAAGATTTACAGCCTGGAAAACCCTATGGGGCAGTTCTACTCTGTCCCATAGGGTCACTACAAGTTGGAATTGACTTCTGCGTAGGCAGTGATTTGGGGTTTAGGCTGGGCATAGGGGATAGGGTAGGTCAGGAAGCACAAGACAGCCAGCTTGGGAGCCTTTAGGAGTTAATCTGTGGGCCAGATAGCCTGTGGACCTTGGCCAGAGCAGCGACTGTCAGCTGCCATAGAAAAGTTATTAAAAACTCTAGACAAGGTTTGGAGGCGCTGCGAAGCCAGAGCCAAGCGGGTCCCATGAGCGTGTCTCCTCCCGGTGTCACAGCCACTGGCGGCCAACAGGTGGCAGGAGAGCTTCGGGGAGCGTTCACCTGAGGGCCGCAGTGGGTCGGGATGCTAAGGCCGAGGTCTCCTTTCGCTCAAACACAAGGGGAGGCTCTGGGGACTGGAACAGCCAGAAGGAGGAAGGAGCAGAAAACAGGCGTGTACCAAGGAGCAAGCCAGCGGGTTTCTTCCTTCCGTTCCCTGCACGGAGAGGCGCTCCAGGCCAGAGCCCAGCATCTCCCTCAGCAGACTTCACTCGCTGGCTGGCTCTGTGTGACCCGTGCACCCGATGAAGACCGAGGCCAGCACGCCTGCACCGCCCAACCTCACCCACTCTGGCCCGGCCACCCGTCTTGGCCCTCCAGGACTAGCACCTCCCTGCCATGCCTCTCCAGGGCAGACCACAGGGCCAGGCTGGTCAGCCCCGGGCTTGTCCTCTATCCGCGGGTGGGCGGGCGGGTTTTGCATTACTGGTAAAGAGCAAGAGTCAGGAGAGGGAAGCAGCGGCGAGGAGGTGAGCAAGACTGCACAGATATACGGGGTGGTGGCTATCATCTGCGCCCCTTCTTGGCTTCTTGCTACAAGCAATGACTATAAAACTACTTTTTTGGTTTTCTGAGATCCGGAATGGTAACAGTGAAATTTTTCCTCTTTATAAAGAGCTATAACGTTTCCTACCACCAAATTCTAAAGCCAACAGAGGGAACCCCTTCAGCAATCACCACAGCACTTTGTTACAGATCACCCCACATGTTAGAGTCAACGAAAGGAATCCATCAGATTTAATTTGTTCTGCTTTGGCCAGAACTGAGGCCCTCCTGTATACTTTAAAATTTTCAGTTTGAGGACCCTTAAACTCATGATGTGAAACTAATGTAGTGTAGCACCAAGTGCCCTCTCTGCCAGTAGGAAATAATTCCTGCGGCGCTTCTGAAAACCAAACCAAACAAATAAATCAAATGATTTTACAACGTGGAAGAGCCGTGAGCAGGCTGGGCTGTAGCTGGGGGAAGCAGGCAGTTTGAGCAGCTTGCGGGGACACTGCCACCAGCGGGAGAAGCTTTGCTGGTTGGGAGTGTCTGCAGCTGGGAGCAGCACTCAGCCTCTGGCCCAGCGTGCCATGGGACAGCGTCTGGGCCACAAATTAGCAATGACAGTTTTAACAAATATGATTTCAGTTTTTATATTTGGATTTAGGAAGGGGATGATGGCCTTACCCAGGAATCACTATTAAATAATAAGCTTATAACATATTTGCTGACGGCAATATAGGCCCTGCTTCAAATTGACTTTAAAGTGTGCTGCCGATAGGGCTTATACTTAGAAGAAAAACAAAGCTGGGGACTCGGCAGATCTAGTCATGAAGCAAACATACAGATAAGTTCACAAAACTGATCAGCGGTTTGCTACCTGAACAGCACAAGAGACCTTGAAAATTCAAGTTTGTTTCTTTAAAAATTTACAAGAAGTTATTTCTTTGAATTGACTGGAATATCAATTCTTTTTAAACATCTAAAGCTTGCTCAAGTTCTGACAATTTCAGCTTCCCAAAAGCATTGACATTTTTTAATGCATTTTTACTTTATTGTGAAATTGCAATATTTGTTAATGAAAGAGAATTGGTTGCATCTGTCTGTTTACAGGTTTTTAATATCCACCAGTCATTTGACCAATGTAGAAAGCAAATAAATATTTTCCCTCTCATGTCATTTTTTTAATTTCCCAGAAATAAGTGTTCCTTTATTATCTGTGACCTAGTCAAATGGAAATTATTGTTAAAGAGTTGCAGGTTTTTATACCTGCTGGAGTGTATGGAGTCCAATGTGCTTTATTTCTCTGGAATATTTTTGTTGAGCTTTAACATAGTCTTACCTGCATATCTCATATTACTTGGGGTTTGATAACATATATCTTTCTGGAAAAGATAAACAGACTACCATAAAAGAAAGGAAATAAATAACTCCTAAGAATGCCCTCCTTTGCAGCCAACAGAAAGTTGGTATTATCCTACCCCTGGAAAATGTTCATACATTTCGGAAAATGCAAACAAATGAAGGGTCGAACCTGTGAGGCTTAACTAAAGACCCAAATAATACAACCGGATTTCTGTGGCCTTGTGTCCATGTGGGGCTTCAAAGAAAAAATTCACACAAAACTGGGTTTGCATTTACTGAAAAAATTCAAGAAATGTGAATCAACACTGACGACATAGTGCTACAGACGTTTTACTACTCGCTTATCCACAAGAAGGCAATCATCTATGTGAACCTTTGCATTTCTAAGAGCGGAGGCACGAAAAAGAAGCCTTCTCTGCTGTTGTTTAGAAATAATTCTGGATAATACTTGACGACGGCTGATTTTCCTGTCGGTCACCACTTAAACATCGGGAGCATGTAATCGGCTCTCCAGATGCCCATTATTAATTGCCCATCCTTTGATGTCTGAAACGTTGATGGAACCTACAAAGGCATTAACGTAAGAAAATATGTCTCCTGAAAAATTCCCAAGTCACTGGCTGGTGAAGGCCGCGTGCTCTCCATTCGCTCACTCACCTTCAGTGGCACTGTGAAAACACCACTTGAGCCTAGGAAATTTTGCCAACAGTATCAGCAAAAGATGAATTTCAAAACTTGTCTAAAATTCACGTGGGGTAAAAAATGCCAATAAATTGTCATACATCTGATCATACAGAAATATGTAATTAAAACCAAACTTCTAAAATCTTTCAAGTTCAGAAATTTGCATACACAATAGTTTAAGGAAAAAAGATACAGAAAGGGAGATAAAGAAACAAAGGCTAAATGATTTCACTGGACGAGTGAATACAGGCACCTCATTACAAATACATACATTTCACCAATACGCATTTTCCCCTAAGAGACAACTTTATTTTTTAAAGGCTTATCATAAGGGAAATCACTGACTATAGGTAAATTTCTTTTCTTAGGTGGAACTCAAATACAGAGAGATGTTATTATAACATGGTTTCTTGTGTGCAATTTCAAAGCAAATAGACTTGTTTTTACAAACCATTTACTTGGGGGGATTTATTTGAAGAAAAATTTTCCTTTGCAAAGAAAAATTCATAAAAAGCTACATGGGCAGATGACTTGACCCATTGTCTATCATAACATCTTTGCCCATCTCAAGGATTTAACATCGTGAAACGAACAGTAAAAGGTGGTTTGATGGGAAGCCCGGAGCGGCTTGCATGGATGGCTGCTTTCCTATGCACAGTTCAGAAAGACATCTACCCTAGAAATATTTGTTTATTGTGAAAAATATTTGAGCCACCAAATATCGAATTCTTTCACATTTTGGGGAAAGATCTTTCTGCCATCTGGAATTAGGTTTGTAAGTGAAGCTTGTATTTTTAAATATTAGACCTTTTATCATTCTCTGAAATTTTCTCAAGCACGGAATTGAACAATCTTATCTTTCTTAAAATAAAGGTGGAATGGGGCAACTAAAAATAAGAATTTTTCAAGAAAAAAAACCTTCCAAAGAATGAAACTAAAACACACACACACACACATCCCCACACACACCATGTATCTTTTTTGAGTCAAGCTAAATGACCTCTGACAGACCTGCCAAAAAAACAAAACTGGTCAGACAGTTGCAATTTGAAATGATACACAATTAAAAGTAAAGTAAATATTTGAAGTAATTTTCCTGCTCAAAAGAAGAATTGGAAAATTAAATGTAAATATTCCTGTAAATAGCCTGTAAAATATTCCTATAAATAGCTAGGAATCTTGGAATCTCTGTTTTTATATTCTTATACTTCGCAGGGGTATGAAATAAATGTGGAGATGGAGTTTCCAATTGTTTAAAGATTTCCTCTGCAAATACTACTATGGTTTCTATGTGTACAAGTCCCCCAAAACGTATCGAAGCATTAGCTAAACGTAAACCCTCTCTGAGTCCCCAGTAAATCTAAATATGTACGAAATTAAAATTGAAACAAGGAACAAGTCTAGTGTTAGTCTTTTCAAAATACTAATTTAATAACTCTCCAAGAAATCGTGTTTTAAGAAAGGCAACCCAGATGTCAGCATATAAAATCAAGCTATAAAGTGCCCTTCAAATATATTTCAATCATTTTTAAATATTTACATTTAATAAGGACAAGTTTTTATGGCAAGAGAGAGGTAATTACACTTATCATTCATGGAAAAATGTAGTTTTAATGGCTTGTATATTGATTTGCAAAGGTGAAATAGTAACCTAAAATATGTCATTGTCTTTTTCTTCTTCGATTCAGCAGTCACTGCTTTTGCAAAAGCAAAACATAAAATGTTAGATGTGCCCGTGTTAAGGTTAGGGAGGGAGGAAGCTCAGTGTTAAAACATTCACTCACACATATTGTCCCCTCTCTTCTCCATGTCTCCTATTATGCTAAACTGAAACCCCAAGTATTTGTGCTTTGGAGGATAATTAGAAGAATCTTATCAGACTTTTATAGCCCTTCCTAATGAGGCTATTTATTTGGCAAACACTACCAGCCAAGGATTACTAACACCTTCATGTGGACCTTATTGAAGCTGCTACCCTCCTGCCTGCTATACACAAAAGCCTATCTTATCAGCAGAACAGGCTTGGTGTGGACAAGTCATGGCTTCTGAAAATTCACCAGAGGTCAGCATTCATTAGTCTGAATTTCTGAGCCCCTGAGCTGAGGTAAATTCATGTTGGGCCATTATTCTAGGGCCATCAACCCTGATGCAACTGAGGGCAGTGGGTTTCTGGGAAGACGGGAAGGGCCAGGAACCCGGGGATCATCCAAGTAGGTCTTACAGGAAATATCACTAACATTCAGCATTCAGAGTCACTCTTGGGAAGGACCCAGGCCTCCAATTCCCAGAGAAGACCTTCCTCTTTACAAGGAAATGGTATACTTCGGGGATGTCAGAGAGTAACACCAAATAGGCTCTCTCCACTCGTCCGTGCCATCTGGAGGAGCAAGTCAAAGGGAGCTGGTTACCTGTCCTAAAATAGCTTGCTCCTAGCTAAGGCCCTCTTTATTTTTGATGTTTCCACACAATCCCAGAGAAAGAGTATTCATTTGACTAAAAGTGATTTTAAAAGTGATTTAAGATGAATTCATAAATAAAATACTCTCACCTCTGGCAGGGAGGGCAAAGGGCTTTGCATGTCTGGGCTGGGAAGTCCTAACACACTTTGGAACTCTAAGAAGGGCAGGCTAGAGAAATAAACAAACTGTTCGGGCCAGCTTTTCAAAATCCGCCAATGTGGAATTCCCAGTCCAAGGCTTCTGACTTCATTTCAGGCAATCAGGCTGGAGAGGACAACCTTGGGGTGGGATGACAGGGGTTAGGTTTGCAAATGACCTAAGGTGGATAAATATTTGTAAAACACTTTGAGAGTTAATGAGCTACACAAGCACCCCAGCTAGAAAAAAAAGAAAGAAAAGGCCTCCATTCTGTCACTTAGGAAATTTTTCAGGGGAGCTGATATTCTAGGCCCAAGTCAAAATGTGGCCTTGGAAGGACAGACCTCTATAGGCCCATGGCCAGGCTCTGGGTGGCAGAAGGTTCCATTAAGAACACTCTACTGTGAGTTTGCCCTAAGAGAGAGCAATCTTTTAAATCCACTTTCTGCTGCAACTGAGTAGCCCCTTCTCCATTGGTAAACCCGCCCATGGGAATACTAAGCAATCACTCCATTCTGACCAAGCCACTGGACCCCCAAAATAATGCTGGGCCAAACAGCTGCCCTAGGAGGCTGTCATCCCTCCTCCTCCTCCAGGGTTTGACACTATCAAGTCATTAGAAGAGCATGAGCACTAGTGCTGTCAGGTTGGCCACATTCTCTTTGTCTAAGACGGGCACCCTAACCACGAAAACAGCTCTTGCAATTGGCACTGTTTCCATCACCATAGCAACTGGCACTTCTAGAAAGGCTAACACATTGGTTTGGGACTCACAGCCAAATTAAAATTTCCGCAGCTCAGTTTGCTCCCCAGTCGTCCCCTGCCCCTCCTCTGGGACTTTCAAGAGCTTGAGCCACAGGCGGCTGGATGACTGCGTAGCAACACAAGGCCACAGCTGCTGGATTTCACGCAGGGAGTAGCTGCACACCCATGCCCCAGATGCCCTACTGACTACCCTGCTGAGACAGGTGAGCCCCCAAAGGCTTCAGCTGAGTTTCTATAGCAAAGGAATATTTGTTGGACCAAGGTCTCCACGGGGGAAGAGGAAGCAGGAAGGGTAGTTTTCCATTTCTGTTATGAAGCAGCTGGGTTTCTGAGCCTACAGGCCTCACTTAGGCAGACCAGGTCCAGGCTGTGCTCACAGGGCCAGAGGGCTTGAGAAACTCACTTAGTGACACAGGCAGGCTAGTGAAAAGAAAGGTAATTAGGGTCCCTTCTGCCCCAAATGGCCACACTGATGAGATAGTGCTGAAGTATAGACATTCCCAAGACCCATGGATTCTGCCAGCAACATACCCTGATACCCAGAAGCCCTTCAAATACCTTCTGAGATTGAATGAGTAGGCACACTCATCTCTAAACTCTCCCCAAAAGCAATTAGGAAATATTGGGGCTACTCAGGCTCAGCCTCTGGGGCATAGATGTAAGGTTGGCAAGGACGTAAAGAAGAGCTTAGTCTAAACCTTGGCCTCTTGGACACGTCTTTGGCTGCGTCAGTCTTACCAGCTGGGTGAGATAGCTGTTCCTGACTGTCTGGGTCGGTAACAATTTGCAGTGAGGGCCTATTCTGCAAACTGAGAGAGACTGGAGATGGGCTATTAGCTACAGATCTTTTCATGTGGAATTACTTCTACCGGCACTAATACCCCATCATTTGAAAGCCTTAACCCAAACGGACGGGCGTCTGCCCCGAGCCAGAACTGCCGGGACCAAGGCAGCTGTCTCCATGTGCTAGCTATTACCAGGTTGTTTGGTCCCGTCCCCGATCGGCATTTGTTCCTGCGCACTGAGAAACTGCTGTCAGGAAATGTTCTTTTCTAAATTACATAATTAGGGTATTGGGGAGTGTAGTGAAGCCAGATTAGGGGCATCACTTGTTCTTACTGCAAGTAATGATTCAAAGCACATAAGTAAACACTTAAACTACGTGAATGGTTTAATATTGATTAAACAATGATCTCTGAGGCTAAACTCTAAGCATGGTAGGTAGAAGGATCAGGAAGGAGTAAAAACAAAGAGTCAGCTTAATAGTGTGCATTGATTTACAGAGAAGCGTGGACTTTGACCTGACAGACCAAAATCAGGATTTGGAACGATTACCTAAAATAAAGTCCCTGGGTCCCACCCCTGCAAGCTAATGGTGGGACTGGGGGCTAGCTGGGCAGGGTCAGGAGTCAAGTTCTTTGCTCAGAAAGACCAGTCTCTCACCCACACCCACTTCCAGAAATGGAGACTCAAGCAAAGCGCTGGCTCAAATTGCATTTCATTTATTGTTTCTAACTACGGGCCACGGACTTCAACTTGATTAGAAAATTGTGCTGACGCTTCCTGTGAAGTGTATCCTGAGCTTTCTCTCCAGAGGAACTTCAGAAAGGAGTTTTCTGCATGAACCCGCTTCTTCCAAATGACATTTCCACTGCGTGGCCGCCCCCTTGGCCACACATTCGCCCAGATGCCCACGGAAGGTAGAGGAGGGGCTGCCCTTGAGAATCAAAAGCTTAGGCAGGAGACTCAGTGAAGAAACCTCTATAGACTAGTGCTGTCCCCAGAGTCCCTTGCTGCTGGGGAAAGCTGGCTCCCTGCAGGGCATGCCTCTGAGAGGACAGCTCCCCACTCGTTTCCAGGGATCCTCCACCACTTGATCACACAGTATTTAGCAGTGGAGATCCCAAAAGCCGCCTTAGGCTTCACCCGCATTCAGACCTTAGCAGCCCCTCTCTGTCTCCCCCAGCCTGGGCCATCCTTTGTGCCTTCTCTCTCTCTCCCTCATCTGAACTCAAGGCAGGAGACCACTAGATGACTGTGCGGGAGGGGGACAGGTGCCAAAAAACAGTAGCAATATAATAAAAACTATTGATGGCTTTTAAAGGCTTACTCTGTACTAAGCATTTTAAGTTTATTATTATCATATGCAGTTATCACAACACCCTGTGAACCAAAGCGAAGCCCACTGCCATGGAGTCAATTCCAACTCATAACGACCCCATAGGTCAGAGAGAACTCCCCCACAGAGTTTCCAAGAAGCCCGTGGCAGATTTGAACTGCCAACTTTTGGTTAGTAGATGTAGCACTTAACACACTATGCCACCAGGGTTTCCACCACCTTATGAGGCAGGTATTATTATCCATTCCATTTTTTAGATGACAAAACTGAGACTCAATGAGGGTAACTCACCCCGGATGACACAGAAATTTAATAAATTTTGTTTATTAAAAACACACCTCTTATTTTGTGCCAGACACTGTTCTAAACATTTTTCAAGGATTAACTCACTAAATTTTCAGACCAATCTGAGCACAGAGAGGCAAAGTTACTTGCCCCATGTCATACAGCTAGTAAGGGACTAAGCCACATTTCAAATATGGGCAATTTGACAGAGCCCAAATTCCTACCCACTCCACAGGACTGAAGGCAGCCTCTAGTAAAAGAAAGCACCAAACCCTTCCAGTCATACACTAAGTGCCTGGGTAGTGGGAACAGACACAGCACAGTGCTATCATGGAAACAGTCCAAAGACCCGAACTCTGCTGTGTGATGGTAGATGAAGCATCACCCCTCTTTGTGCCTCACCTACCCACCTGAGGTGGTAAGGTGGTAACCTGAGGTGGCTTGAGCCCAGGGACCCTCCATGGTTCAAGCTCAAGCTCTGAAGGACTGAAAGGGTGCACGTAGTTCCACTGAGGTGCCTGCAAGGCTGCTTCTTCCAGGCCTATTCCCCACTCTTCTTCACCTTCCCCCTTGAGCAGAAGGTGGACTCTCTACCAGAGAGCTCACACTCATCAGCTCCTCCTTTCCTCTCCTCTGCACAGATGCTCAGGCTCCAAAATGAACATACAACCAACTCAAATGATGCTCTCATCTCTGCCAACCCCTGTGGAAATAATAGGTGTAGGATGCAGAAGAAGGATTCAAAGTGAACATCCTGCAAAGACAACTTTCTTCTCCTTTTATGTGCTCAGAACATGCCCAAAGAGACACAGTAAAAGCAGTGCTCAGAGGAAAATTTATCTCAATAAATGCACGCATCCAAAAGAAGAGAGAGTCTAAATCAAAGCATTAACCTGACAAATCAAACAAGTAGAAAGAGAACAGCAAAAGAACCCTTTGGGCCCCAGAAGCAAACAAATAACAAAAATTAGGGCAGAACTAAATGAATTAGAGAAATAAAAAGAAGAAAAAACATAGTTAATAAGACCAAAAACCAGTTCTTTGAAAAGATGAACAAAATCAATAAACCACTGGCCAAACTGATAAAAGAAAAACAGAAGAGGAAGCAAATAACTTGAATAAGAAATGGGATGGACAGTAATCACAACAGACCCAACTGAAACTTTAAAAAATTTGTTATGGAATTCTATGAACAACTGTACTCTAACAAACTTGAAAACCTGGAGGAAATTGACAAATTTCTAGAAATACACTACTTACCTTAGCAGTGGTAGCACTTAACTGCTATGCCACCAGGGTTTCCAAACTTTGCCAAAAGAATAAAAATAAGCATGTCTCTCCCACTCACATAAACACACTGTCACAAACAGCTCAAGTGCTGTATATGCAAAACCCATCAGGATGACTGGGGACAAAGCCTCCCAGGCTCAGCCACAGCCCAACCTAGTGCCTCTGAGCCTCGAGGTCTCCTTCCAATCAGGGCTGCATCAATAGCTGACCCTGATGCTTTTGGGGGTCCATGTTCCTCGTGGCTCAAGAGTTCTGTCCCTTACCCTTCAATCTTGAGCAACTCTCAGACAGCAGGACTGGGCAGGAGTTTGGTTTGTCTACTTTACATAGTAGGTCTAGACATCGGGGAAGTAAAAACAAAGGAGTTAAGAGCACCAGCATCCCAAATAATGATAGCTGGAGTCCTGGTGGCGCAGTGGTTAAGAGCTATGGTTGCTAAGCAAAAGTTCAGCAGTTCAAATCCACCAAACATTCCTTGGAAACTATGGGGCAGTTCTACTCTGTCCTATGAGTTGGAATCAACTCAACGATAATGGGTTTGGGGTTTGGTAATAATAGCTACTATGCATAGAACACTGTCTTCCCAGACCAGGTCAGTTCCCTGTTACTCATCTCTTAGGATGCTGTCTTCTTTAATGCTACTGCTTAAAACAACAAAAACACCTGTTAAAACCAATGGAACAGTTATTCTGAGCCAGGCACACACTAAACACTTCACCTGTAGCATCTCATTTAATTGGTGAGAGGCCTGGTGAAACTTGAGAGTAGTTTCAGGCCTCCTGCCCTAAGGGAACTTGGACTGCCCCCAGCAGGTGGTTAGCAAACTCACTGACCTGGGTTCTTCAAGAGGCACATGTGGCCTTTTGGGAAAAGGATTTTTAGACCATTTTCCAGCTCTAGGGCGTACAACGGAGGAACCAGAGACTCAGTCCAGCACTGAGACCATGTCCTAAGCCTGCAGCCAGCCTGTTCCCACAAAGCTAGCACTGCCCAGCCCCGGGCCCCTATAGGGCCACGCTGCTGTCTGCTGCCCACAAGGGGTACTGTTCTAACATCCCCATGGTGTGCAATATCCAACAGACAACTGGCCCCTCTATCTCAGGCTCACATGGGAGAAGGGCCCACATGCCCACCTGAGTGCCTGATGCCAGTCTCAGCTCCACCCCAGCTGAGGTGCGAAAGCCTGGGCATGGTGCCACTTGGCACATAGGAGTCTTTGGACACTGTCAGCTTCTCCATATTGCCCTGACCAAATCATCTCATTTCTCCAACTTCTGGTTTTCCCACCTGCAAAATAGGAATCATTGCACACTCCTGCTTCCAAGTTTTCACATCTACTATGTCACAATTTTAGGAACGTCACAGGCAAGTCCTGTAAAGAGGATGACCAAGACAGTGGTTGCGATTATTGCTGATCAACTTAAAGAAAATTCTATTCTCAGGATGCTAAAGAGTAACAAAAGGGCAGCATGAATCACTTCATTTTTGATATTTGTCTCTAAGGCAGGACAGGCTGGGCTCCTCCAAAGGTAGAGACCAAGTCGCAGGAGATTCTGGTCCCTGAACTCCCTGTGGGAGGTGGCATACAAGGCCTCCACAAGCCGGTCTAGATGCTGCTCGCCCCTAGGATGCTGACAGTCTTGCCCACAGACAGTGAGGCAGCGGTTCAGAACCAGCCCCCACCCCCCGACAGGTGAGCAGCAGGACAACAGGCTGCTCTCCAGCTGGACCTAGAGGAGATGGGAATCAGCCCACAGCCAGTGGAGGGCCAGGACAATTCTCTGCTCCTGCTGTGAGATGACGTGGTAGCCCTGGCGTTCCAACAGTCCCACCTGCCTCTCTGTTGCCCCTGCCAGAAATCATAGGGCCCAATTCCCAACAGCAGGAGCCCAGGTAAGCCGCCCCAGGTGCAGAAGTGACCTTGGCTGCAGGAAGTCCTGTCTCCTGCCTGGGGCTAATTGCCGCCCCTGCAGAGGAGCCGACCTAATTACACAAAAGTATGTGGCTCCGCATTCCTGGGCCATCACATACTCCGTACACACCTCACAAGAGATGCAGCCCCAGCCTCCATGCTGGCCCCAGCCCCAGTGCCTCTGAGCCCCCAAAGAGGGTCTCCTCTCGGCAGCACTTACTTCTTTTCTCTCTCTAGAAGCATTCTGGGACTGCCCCAGCAGAAATTCCCTCCACTCTACACTTGTCTGCCTGAGGCACTTAACCCTCATCTTTGCCTAATGTAAATATTTAATCCTATACATTTATGATCTGCCTGTCATTTGCCTGTCACCTGCCTCCACCCTGTTCTCTCCCCATATCCAAATGGTCTCTGTATCAGGCCCAAGGGGGACTGCCTCACCCTAAAGAGTTCCCCACACAGCCTGGCACCCAGTCAACACTTAATGACCATCAACGAGGGTAACAAGTGTTCTGCCACTTAGGAGTTGTGTGACCTGAGACAACGTGTGGGCTCAGAGCTTCAGTTTTCTCATCTGTAAAATGGAGCTAACAACACCTACCTCACAGAGTTGTTTTGAAGTCAACAGCTATGCATTTTAGAGAAAAATCCAACATGGTGCCTGGCATGTAATGGCTATTTCATAAATACTCACTGAGTTGGACCATGAGCCTTAAACCTACAACTGAGCATTAACCATGTGATGAGACTCAATCCACTTGCACACCAGCAGCCCTCCCTCCGTGCACCGATTCTAAGAACTCCATGCTTGCCAGCCAGGTTCCTGACACTTCTGAGATACAGAATCAGGGCCCTGGCAAAAGGGCAGAGGAAAGACACAGCGGGAGAAAGGCTTACTTGACAGCCTGGGTTGTTCTATATAATGAAGAGCTGAGGGACAGGGGTATTCAGAGAGAAGAGAAGCCAAATATCGAGAGACCCTGCAGGCGGTAGTGTGGGGGAGGCAGCTCAGGAACGGCTGAGGGTGGGCAGGAGCTGCAACAAGGCACAGAGACTCGACAAGTGTGCTGCTGGGCCAGGTACAGGGACTCAGACCTTCAGCTTTCTCTCAAAGGACAAGGGATAACTTTCTCATCACTGTTGGCTGCTTGACTATGAAAGAGTGGGCCCTGCGAGGCCTCAGACTGTGAGGGTAACACACCCATTGCTGCTTTTAGTGCTCACAACACCCGGTGAGGCCCATTTTTTCATCCATGAAACAAGTGAGAAAAGTTACATTACTCACCTAAGGTTACACAGCAAGTCAAGGATGGAGCCAGGCCTCCCCTCAGATCTGCTGACTTCCAAGGCCACGCTCTAGACTGGTTCACTTTGATGTTTAGAAAGTAGTATCACTTTTCTCCATTATTAGTCACTCTAAAACATGGGGTGTGGGACACCCAGTGAGCACATTCCTGCCTGTTCCTGAGAAAATGCTGCCTCACAAATACTCCACTCCAAGACTCTACAAAGGGACAGGGTGCTGGGCCCCATGGCAACACACAAGGGAGGGACAGGCTAACCAAAGGTGCCCCTCATCCAATGGCCTTGCGCTAGCAGAACCAGCTCACCACAAGATAGACAGGCGGGTGTTACCAAGCCCAGGGCCCAGGGTAGAGCCCTGGGCAAGCAGAGATGTACTCTGCCCAAGAAGGCTAGAAAGGCTTCTGGAAGGAGAAGTAGGACTTAAATAAATGAAGATGGGAATCTAGACTGAAACAGCAAGGCAAGCTAACGTGCAGAGATGAAAAAGCACTGATTTCCACAGGAGACAAAGGAGAGTGGTTGGGACCAGAGCACACAAAGGGGCACAAGCTGAAATACAGGGCCAACCACTGGCAATGCATATTCAGAGAGATTTTCAAGTGCCTCACAGGCCTAGGTGGGAAGGTAGGGCATCCTTCCGTCCCTATGGAAGAGACGGAGATGATGAGAGATGGCCTTCATAAAGCAGGCTGGTGGACAGGGTGACAGGCAGCGCCGTGCAGGCTCCTGCCTTTCTCCTTGGAGTTAAAGCTTCTCCACGAAGTGAAAGTGCCTCTGGATCTCTTCTCACCTAGAACCCTCAGGTCCTCCTAGGAGGTGAGGTGCAGAATATCAATCTTCTGAATACAGAGAAATGTTCTTTCCAGCCTTGGGGGAGACTCATCCTAGAGCGTGTTTCAGAGTAAAGACAGTGGGCTATGAGGATTCCCCCGACCCAGAGACCCTGCCCTACCTGACCCACCTGCCTGTGAAGGGTTACTCCACAATGCCACCATCAACAGCAACCATGGTGAAGCAATACCCCAGCTTCCTTAGGCTGCCTTGCACAGCTCCTGGGCCAGCCTCCACCCCGGGGTAACCCTTCGTGTGTCTCCTCCCCAGGAAGGGTACCAGGTCTTCTAGAGGCCACCGGCCTGTCAGCTTACCTCTGACACCATCCACACTGTCAAACCCTTTACATGGTGTCATGGTTTGTATTGTGTCCCCCAAAAATCTATGTGTTGATTTTACTTGGCTATGAGTCCCAATACAGGGTGATTCCCCCCATGTGTTGGCAATCCTGCCTCTGTGATGTTGATGAGGGAGAATGGGCAGCAGTTGTGCTGGTGAGGCAGGACTCAAGCTACCAGCTTATGAGATATAAGGGAAAGAAGTGAGCAGAGGGAGTTGGGAACCTCGTACTACCAAGACAGCAGCACTGAGAGCCAAGCGTATCCTTTGGACCTGAGGTTCCTGTGCCGAGATACTCTCCTTGAACTTGGACCCAGCCCTCCAGACTGTGATTTCTCTTACTGAATGGACTTCTAACTCGTAAATGGATTTGTAGCTTTCCAGACTGTGACAATAAAGATTCTTTTCATGAAGTCATAACTTGTGGTATTTTCCATTGGAGCAGTACCAGTGACTAAAACACATGGGCTCCCCCCTCCACCAAGAAAACATGCCCTTCTCCCTTGCCTGCTAATTTGTACTGTTCCACTTGGTCTCCACCTGAACAAGACTTCCTCTGGGAAGCCTTCCCTAATGCCTCCCCTCTGTGTCCTACAGCCCCTGGTGTTTATGGGGTCACAGCAGTAATTGTTTCACCTGTTACCTGCTGGTCATCCCCACAGGACTGAGGCCCTCTGAAGGCAGTGGCTGGTCTATCTTCTTCACCAAGGCTGTGCCTCCAGCTCTTAGCCAGGTCCTGGCCCACAGCAGGTAGTTGATAAACACTGATTGAAAGAACAGTCTCACAGTCCTCATTCACTAGGCTTCATTTCCTAAAGTTCTGGACTGAAAGGGCCCCATACCGTCTTCCTCATCTAGCCCATCAGCCCCCTGGGCACAAGGCCCATACGTTCCTATTTCTCTGGTACCTGTCTGGGCCTAACACACAGTAGGTGCTCATTAAAGCCTCAGAACTGGTTTCCAAGCCGTGGTTGTCTTCCAGCATCACTGTGCCTAGAACCTCCCACACCTCCATACTGAACTTGCTTCACCCTGGGCCATCCCTGCGCACTCCCTTCTGACCATTCTCCCACAGAGGGCAAGGGCTGACCATCCAAGGCTAACCTGCCCTCACTTAGCAGAGAGAGCCCTGGTTGCCCAGTTCATGGATGCCCAGCTTGTCTCATGACCAGTCCAGAGAGGCCTTTGCTTTGCCTTCCCAATGACTGGGGGAGGTCCAGAAGTGGGAGACTGGTCCCCTCAAGTCCTGAGATGGTTCTCCCAGACCAAGCTCTCAGGTCCTCATCAGGCTGGCACATTTGTCTGTGGGTTTTTGTCCCTTCACCTTTCCCAAGTGTCAAATCCTTCTCTGTAGACTCTGTAGACTCTGTAGACTCAGCACCCTCACTGACCTCACAGGGCTATTCTGAGGCCCAAAGGAGCTAGAGGACCTGGTGACACAGGAGTGTGCTCCTCCACCATAGGAAAATTTCTTTAGAAACTTCCAGCCAGGCTCAGGGAACTTACTCAGAAGGGGGCAAGGACTGTTTTCCTTCTGCTTGGCTCAGCCATCCATGGACCCAGAAGGAAAAGGAAAGCTTTTCCTCCTCACCTCCTCACCACAGTACTTACCAAGGTGCTAGTTCCCTCACAGCCAGTCCTGAAGAATCCGTGTTTGATCTGTGTTTGTTAATGTGACATCAATGTTAAATTAATCATTTGAAATCCCAGTCCCATTAACAGGCCATGCTCAGTCCTGACGTCATGTTTTCCATCATGCTCTTTCTCTTACCCACAACGCCTCCTACCCCTGCCCCATATCACCGCCTATACCTCTTTCAGGATCCAATTCCTGATGCCACGCCCATGGATGCCATTAGGCCCTGTCCCACCCGCATCAATTTTTTCTTCCCCAAATTCCAAGCAGCCCAAGGACTGCTGTCCCCACCCACCTAATCAAGGGCTGAACTTGACTATCCAATGAGCTATGAGCACCTCTCAGATAGGGCACATGTGGGTAGATCTCCAGAATCTCCTCCACAGAGTCCAAAACTTTTAAGCAGCTCTGAATAATGGAATGAATGAATAAGTTTTCAGTAAACATCTAAACATTCAAAGATAAAGATAACCTGGGTAAAAATACATAAAATGCATCCTTAATATATCAAAGAGCTCTTGTAAATCATTAATAGGAGAAACACTTTGATGAATAGTGTCTCGGATCTCAAAAGCTCATCAACAGCCATCTAAGGTACTTGACTGGTCTTGCCCCATCTGGAGCAAGGGAGAATGGAGAACATCAAACATACCAGGGAAGGATCAGCCCTAAAGACTAATGCACCACAAATACCACAGCCACTGCTAGACTGCGAGCAGTACAACCAGATGGTGGCTGGCTACCACCAGTGACTGCTCTGACAAGGATCACAACAGACCCAGTGCCGTCGGGTCGGATCTGACCCATGGCAACCCTAGAGGCCGGAGTAGAAATGGCGGATCACAACAGAGGATCTTGAATAGAGCTGGAGAAAAGTGTAGAATAAAATTTTGACTCACAAAAAAACAAAAAACAAGACCAAACTTCCTAATCTGGCAGAGAATGGAGAAACCGTGAGAGTATGGCCTCAGACACCCCTTTAGCTCAGTAATGAAGTCTCTCCTTAGGTTCATCCTTCAGCCAAATAGTAGACAGGCCCATAAAACAAAATAAGACTAAAAGGCATACCAGCCCAGGGACATGGACTAGAAGGCAGGAGGGGACAGGAAAGCTGGCAATGGGAAACCCGAGGTCAAGAAGGGAGAGTGTTGACATATCATGGGGTTGACAACTAATGTCACAAAACAATATGTGTATTAATTTTTTAATGGAAAATTAGTTTACCCTGTAAACCTTCATCTAAAACACAATTTCAAAAAAAATTTGTATGAGACCAAACAGTCAACAATTACGTTAAAACAAAGATGAGCATGTAAGGGGGCCAGGGAAACTAGATTAATGGAAAGGGAACAGCTAGAATAGAAGCAATGAAAATGTGACATGTCAGGACGGATGTTACCAGTGTTGTGGAACAACTTATGTAGAAACTACTGAAGGAGAATCTAAACTGCTCGGTAAAGCTTCATTGAAAACACAGGAAAATATAATTTTAAAAAAAATTCAAATGACAAAAGTATACATACAGTTAATTCAGGCAATAATAAATATGAAAACTAAACCCCTTGGCATCAAGTCGATTCTAACACATGGCAACCCTATACAGGACACAGCAGAACATCCCCATTGAGTTTCCAACGAGTGCTTGGTGGATTTAAACTGCTGACTTTGGGTTAGCAGCAGTAGTACTTAACCACTATACCACCAGGGTATCCAACAATGAATATAAGTAGCTAAATACAAAAATACAGCTAGCCTCTTACATAATTGAAAACTGCAAATCAAAACAATAAGATAGTCATTTTTTGTTTAATAGCCAGAGTAGAGACTTGGCTGACTTGGCAATGTTAGAGAACCAACCAACCAATCCACTGCTGTCAAGTGGATGCTGACTCATAGTGACCCTATAAGACAGAGTAGAACTGCCCTATAGAATTTCCAAGAAGTGCCTGGTGGATTTGAACTGCTGACCCTTTGGTTAACAATGCAGACAAACCACTCTTAACACAAGAATTCAAACTTGTTTGTTCTGCTTTGAACCCTTGCTGAGAATTTGCATTTCTACACCAGATATACTAAATCAATCTACAGTTAAACAATGTTCTCAGGTGATTCTTACGCATTATAACTTTTGAGAACCCTTGCTCTACCAGTGGTTCTCAGAATTGGATTCCAACCAGCAGTATTAGCATCACCTAGGAACTTGTTAGAAATACAAATTGTTTGCAGAACAAATGCATTTGAAGCTCTGTCTCAAATACTACTGGTAGGAATGTAAATTAGCACAAATGTTTTGGAAAACAACCTGCAAAAGGTATCAGAAGTCTTAGTGAGTCCTTCTTCACTAACACAACCACAGCCTATCCTCTCTCAAAACCAAAACCAAACCCAACCCAACTCAACCCAGTGCCCCTTTGTCATGGATTGAATTGTGTCCCCTCAAAAATGTACATAGCAATTTGGCTAGGCTATGACTTTTTGATTCCTAGGCCATGTCACCTTGAAGACTAAAATGCTCTGACCCAAGCCATGGTATTCTCAATCATATCATATGTGTGTGAAAGCTGGACGATGGACAAAGACGACAGAACTGACACCTTTGAATTGTGGTGTTGGAGAAAAATGTTGAGCGTACCACAGACTGCCAAAAGAACAAACAGATCTGTTCCAGAAGTACAACTGGAGTGCTCCTTGGAAGCAAAGATGGCAAGACTGAGTCTTATATAATTTGGACATTTTGTCAGGTATGATCAGTCCCTGGAGAAGGACATCATGCTTGGTAGAGTGAAGGGTCAAGACTGGGCAGTGTTTCATTCTGTTGTTCATAGGGTTGCCACGAGCCAGAACTAACTTGAGGGCACCTAACAACAACATGATTCCCAGCACTGTGTGATATTCCTACATGTTGTAAATCCTACCTCTGTGGTGTTAATGGGAAACCCTTGTGGCATAGCAGCTAAGTGCTATAGTTGCTAACCTGAAGATTGGTAGTTCCAATCCACCAGGGGCTCCTTGGAAACTCTGTGGGGCAGTTCTACTCTGTACTGTAGAGACACTAAGAGTCAGAATCGACTCAACAGCACTGAGTTGGTTTTGGTTTTGAGAGAGGATAGGCTGTGGTTGTGTTAGTGAGGCAGGGCTCGGTGTGTAAGACTGTATTGTACCTTGGGGCAATTTCTTGGGATATTAAGAAAGGGAGCAAGAAGAAAGTTGCGGACCTCATACCATCAGGAAAGAAGCAGTGCCAAGAGCATAGCTTGTCCTTTGCAAAAGACCCGGGTGGGGTCCCTTCATCCCAGGCCAGGGGGAGATTGACCAGGTCCTTCCTCAGAGACAACAGAGGAAAACCCACGGAGCTGATGCCCTGAATTTGGGCTTGCAGCTTACTGGACAGTGACAGAATAAATTTTTTCTTTTTAAAGCCACCCACTTGTGGTATCTCTGTTACAGCAGCACTAGGTGACTAAGACACCCTTTGACACAGAAGCCAACTTTCAAGCATTTATCGGAGGAAAACAATTGCGTCAGCCGGCATGAGTACTCAGAATGCTTGGGCTAGAAGGTTCGCTGCAGTGTGGCTAATGAGGGCTGACACTCAGAAATAGCCTATGTTTCCAAACATAGGAAATGGGTTTTGAAGACTATAGTCCTGTGGTCACCATTAGCCCTCACCAGGAGGAAATATGGAAAAATATTAATATGGAAAGGATACCTTGATATATTGCTAAGTGAAATAACAAGTTATGAAAATCAGGTCACACCATCTTCTCAGAAAAACATGCATGTATATATAAAAGACCAGAAGAAAATACTCTAAAATGTTGACAGTGGTTATTTCTATTTTTCCCCAGTTTTTCTAAAATCGACACATAGCATTAGTATAGAATAACTCTTTTAAAACCATCTCTCACTGACAGAGGCATCGATGAGGAGTCAAGATGGGAGAAACCTAATAACATTCCCAGGCTCCCTACCACACACACACACAAAGTTAGCACATACTTACAGTCACCCACCCAGCCAGATGAGGTCACCAGCCACCACGCCAAGGCTTGTTTTGAACCTTAACTAAAAACCTATTCACCACTAAGCAATATCACTCTCTACCCCAAAATGGATTTCTGGTAGCCTCCAGCCTGTGCTCTTACAGGAAGTCTCCAGCAACTCCTTTCAGAAGCTGGCTGAGAGCTGCCCTCTGGAAAGTGGCCACTGAATTCAGGCAGCCAGGGAGTACCGGAGTCACGTGACAACAAGACCCAGCCATGGCTGTTACACGGTGAGCAATGGCATCAATCTACTAATGTCAGCATCAGTTCTCTGGGAGCCGATGACCTCATCCATCATACTCAAGTCCAGTGAGCACCTCTCTTGGGTCTTCCTCATTCTCTGACTATAGGGCTGAGGCAGTATGGGATAAGCATTGGCCCAGGCCTCTGCGCCCAGCCACACCTTTTAAATAAGGCAGGAAGCAAAAAGTGATGCAATGCTGACTCCATGCCAGACACCAAGTTGTGTCCTCTGCAAGGTAATAGCCCTTGGAGAACAGCTCAGCAAGGAAAAGGCATGAACCCCAATATCTGCATCCATAAACTGGAGGTGTGAAACAGTTTGGTGACTTTCTTACAAGTTGTACAACTAAGCAGAGGCAAAGCTTGGGTTTAAACTGTGTTCCCCCTGCTCTTCCATGATACCAACTTCCAAGATGACAAGACTGACTCATTTCTCCAAGGATATGACCCACCCCCCTGAAATCCCAAGAAGCCTGAGGTGTTGGAATCAAAGCTGGATGAAGCAACCAAACCAAGGACTAATTCCTGTCTCATAGGCTGGCCCTTGACCTTAGTACAGAAGAGCCTGGGGGCTGCCCCTCTGCCACCCTTTGCTAAAGAAGATACCGTGAGTGAGGAAAAAATATCAAGCAAGCACTCACCTTGGCCAGAAGACTGCTGGGGTGCCTGGCTTCCTCACAGTACAGTGGCCCCAACCAAACTAGCATGGGACAGCTGGGTGAGAGGGCTTGGATGCTGCTGTCAGGGTTCCTGCTACTAGGGTGGGCCTAGGTGGGTGGGAATAGTGGCAGGAGACAAAAAAGGGGGGCCCACCAGGCAGGACTTCATTGCCTAACCAACCAAGCAAAATATTTTCATTCATAAGTTTATCCAGCCTAAACATGCGTCTAATCCCCAGGAACTGACAGTTCAAAACGACTCTTAGGAGGCAGAGAGACAGGGTGCTCAGTTCAAAGGCAGCCGGGAACAGGCATTGCTGACATTACTGCTGATCTCCCGGGGGACAGCAGAGTCAAAGAGCTGCCTGGGCTTAAAGAATCCAGGCCTCACCAGGGAGGCCGGCTTCTTAAATGGCCGAGGGCCCCAAGCCATCAGCTCTCAGCCTGCCCATCCTTCTCCTCTTTGTCTCAGACAGAAGGAAACTTTTTCTTGGTTGTCATCAGCTTCACTCTCAAAATGGGTCCCAACTTGAAGCAGCAGAATAACAGTAACAAAACCAAACCAAACCCACAGAGTTGAGTCGATTCCAACTCATTCTGACCCTATGGGACAGAGTAGAACTGCCCCATAGTTTCCAAGGAGCACCTGGTAGATTTGAACTGCCAACCTTCTGGTTAGCAGGCGTAGCACTTAACCACTATGCCACCAGGGTTTCTAGCACAGCAGTAGTGGGGGGCAAACATGCCAGTATGTGCCCAACACCCAAGCAGCCCCAGTCTCTGCCAGGAAGGGCCTTGGGACGCTCAGCAGCCATGAGGAAGAAGGAAAGGAGGAGACAGGCCCTAGGAAGCTGTGGCCAGTGTTAAATGGGCTCAGGCCTGAATCAGCAGCCCTGCCCCTCCACCACAGGCCCGGTTGTAGGTTCAAGGAGGCAGGTCTGAGCCACTCTCAGTCTCCTGGCCCCAGGAGCTGGCTCTGGGGCTTCACTGGCTGGTGTGCAGGGACTAGCCAGGTTTACTCTCTTGAAGGCACCCTGGCTAGAAGAAGAAAGCTCTCCATGGATGCTTCCCAGTAGAGAATGTTTCTAGAATCCAGAATTTATATCCCTTTTGGCAGGCTAGGTTGCCCTTAGGGACTTTAAGACAACAACAATATAACAACAAAAAAATTCCCACTGGCCTCTACTTTCAAGAAAATATGTCAGCCCCATGAGCAACTAGTTTTGCATCGAGGTGACATCAACAGGCCTGCTTTCCCGTGGAAGCCTCTTCCTTCCAACGCAGCAGGAACAGTCTCAGAACCCTTTAGGTGTTTGCAGCCCCACAAACCCTTTCCTCCAAATCTTATTGCAAGGAACAACAAGTGGCTGCAGGAGATTGAGTCCCGGTGTCTACTGGGCCACCATGTGACAGGCCAGGTGCCAGGTGTTTACATGTTTTGTGCTAATCCTTACCTTCAAGGTAAAGGCCTATTTTATAGATGAGGAAACTGCAGTCCAGAAAGGTGAAACAACACACCCTAGATCACACAGGTAGTAAATGGGAGTGCCTGGACACAGCCCAGGGCTGTCTGCCTCCAAAAGTCACAGGAGCCTAGAGATAAGACCCCAGTAAGTCCAGGACCCACTTTGTCCAAGGAAGTCCTATACCTGGTGGCTGTCCGTTCTCCGGCTTCTGGAGAAAAGCAAGGGCCCCTGGAAGAGAGGTTTCAGGGGAGGGATGTAGAGTGAAGCCCAAACAAACACCTACATTCTTTCCCATACTGAACAGCCCTGTCTCAGCCACTTTCCATCCTATGCTGGTACCTACCCTGCTCCATCACCACTGTCCCTCTCCCACTTAGGCCAGCTTCTCGCACTCCTTCACTCAGATGGTTACTCACTCTGAAGAACTGATGTCCTAATGGAAGAATTTCTGGTACCATGACAAGCAATAACTTCAGGCATCATGAAGATGACATTTTAGGGACTTTCCTCAAACCATACCCCCTATGCGACTTTTTACCTACCTTTGCTTGGAGCCAGATTCAGTCAGTGAAAAGAACTCCAAGTTTGGAACAAGAATCCTATGTTCTAGACCCAGCTAATCTCAAGGAAGTTGTTTTTGTCCCTCTGAGGCTCAGTTTACACATCTGTAAAATGGAAATGACAATTCTGTTGGCTGTACCATAGGATGAGGCTGAAGCTGGGATATGGGCTTTGGTTAAGCCGTTGGAGTGGGAAATTATGCCCTTGGATACCCTCAGAGCAGGGTGGAGGTACTCCCCAGGTATAAACAGGGCTTACCTCCTTTTCAAAATGATGCACTAGGGAGAAATGCTGGTGTTACAAGCAGCACGCCCAAGGGCCATGATCCCCCAAAAGTCCTCGTGGCCACTTGCTGATCCTGCTCTGGGATGCTGAGCTCCAAGGTGGGCAGAGGAAGTGTCTGGAGTCCAGTCATTGACATTTAACTCATGGATTGGGAGCAGCATCATGTGGCATAGCAGTTATGAAAAGAAGGGCTTTAAACCTTGGCCCATCCAATTCTAGGGTCCCAGCCCTACTTCCTATTAGCTATATGATCTTGAGCAAGTTACTGCTTTGAGATTCAGCTTCCTTACACGTAAAATGGGGATAATAGTAGCTACCTCACAGGGCTCTTGGGAGGACTGAAAACATATAAAGATCTTAGCACAGGGCCTGATACATGTAGGTGTTCAATAAATGGTAAACTCAACCACATAAAATTACGTAATAGTCTCAGACCCAAACAACAGAGAAGGGTCTAGATCAGAGCCAGCCAACAGAAATGCAATGCAAGCCACATACATAATTTTACATTTTCTAGAAGCCCCATTTTAGAAAGTAAAAAGAAACCAGTGACATTAATTTTAATAGTGTCTTTTATTTAACCCATTATATTTGAAATATTATCATTCAGTATGTAATCAATGATCAAATATGAGATATTTTACATTCTTCCGTTTGAAGTCATCGAAATCCTGTGTGTAGTTCACACTTACGACGTATCTCCATTTAGATGCTAGATTTTCCTCCCAAATAAATTTGATTGGTATTTAGAGCTCATAAAATTTACAGTTGTAAAAGTCAAGTCATATGCTCAGGTGGTACCAAACATACTTAAAGCTTTCCAATAACTTTTTGAGACCTTCGGTCTGCTTTTTATAGTTTTCTTTCTCTTTCCTGTTGGCAAGCTGCAGCAGTTTTTCGTGTTTTTTTTTTAATTTATTTAAATTAATTAAAATTAAATCATTTAAAAATGCAGCTCCTCAGTCCCACTGGTCACATTTTAAGTGCTCAATAACCTTCTATGACCAGTGGCTACCACCTTGGGTGGTGCAGACTTAGGTGCCGCAGCGTGCAGATTGTGACCTTGGGAGGACCGTAGGCTCAGGGACCCTATCACAGCAGAAACGTCTCCCCTTCTGCAAGGTCTAGGACCGTAGTAACACCAGAGAGAGGCAACGTCCCTCAAGGCTCCATGCAGACCCTCTGCTTCTACCAAACAACACCACTTCTCCAGTTCCATCCTAGAAAATGTCCCCTGGGTCACCTAGAGTACTAGTTTCACAGCTGCCTCGACCAGGAAAGGTCCCTCGACTCTTTACATGGACATGCCTCTGTTCACAGCTTAACACTTTGCTCACAAACAATATCCTGGAACACCAAGCGAAGGACAATGTTTAGCACTTTGTTAAATAAGCTTCTCTGTGAGAACATGAGCCAATGTTTGATTGTGTTAGTTAGTATACAAGTATCTGTATCGAAGACAAAAGAACGAGAGCTAGGGACAGCTTGGCAGCAAGAAGGAGAGAATCAACTATAACAAAAATCAGACCCAAGAACACAAAGAACAGCCCCCGAGACCATTTAGTATAACGCAATCAGAGCACCACACCCTCTGAGGGTATCCCTAGATCACAGCTGGGAACAGGCATGGTGACAACTGGTAGTGACCACAAAAAACATACCACACGCTCTCTTGCTTCCTGAGATAGAAAAGATGGAAGGTAGTAAAACATTATGAAAAGAATCCCATATAGAATAGTAAAAGGGAGCTTGTGAGCAACCCAGATAGCCAAGAGCTGCCCATTTTTTGAAAATCTAGATATGTGTAACATGGACACACTAAGATGTGTCTACGCACATATTTAAAAAGCAAAAAAGGATACAAAAATCATTTCAATATGGTTGGTAAAATTATAGTACTTCTGACCTCTGGATACATGGTTATTTACATGTCTGTTCTTTAACTTTCCCAGGGGAACATAAGCTCAATGAAGGCAGAAGTTTTTATTTCACTTGCTGCTATAATGCATTGCATATTACAACACAATACTAAGTTCGATGGCTGGATGGGTGGGTGCAGCGGGTGGCCGGGTGGATGAATTTACTCTAAGCTACGTCCCCAAACTCATTACCTTGCTCTTTTCAGGAAATAACTGTTTTTCTATGGTCTACCTGCCCTAAATTTTGTACTGATCACATTTTTCATGCAGAGAACATTCTAGGCATCTTGCTCAAAAAGCTACATATTGATCACTTACCCACAGCAAGCTCCAGACTATCCCCAGATAATGTGGTAACTCTTCCCAAAGTCACAGGAAGGAGGGACTAACATGGTAAACACTCACCTAGCATCGTACACAAGGTGTGTGGGTGACAGCTGTACCCTACTCCCCCATACCCAGGCCACTGACTCTATCCTCAGCTGGAGGAGATGAACAGCCCCAACCGCCCTCTGGGTCTCCTCCTCCCCACACGTCATGAAGACCCTGCAGCCACAGAACCGCCTCTTTCATCTTGGGGGAGCTTCGTCAGGGCCTCGCATTCCACGTCACCCACAGGTGGTGGGGCTAGAAAACGGAGCAGCACTTTCAGCAGCATTTATACCTACGTCTAATTTCTGCTTACTAAGAGAAGTAAAGCGTTCTACCTCAAGTCCAGCTGATTGCAGGACACACATTTCCGGATTAACAGCTCTGCTAAGGATGCTTCCAGCAAGAAAATGATCTGTCTGTGATGTCTATTATTATATCCATATAACAAATAAATCTCAATACACTTTTAATAAGCAGTTAATACTCTGATATCAAATATTTACATCTCAACAAATTCATCCTGCATGGAATAGCTCTGGTTTACCAAGTTACTAAATCCACTGCCATCAATCAGTCACCCCAGCTAAACAGAAAGCTTCCTTTCCACTCTCAACAGAGGCAGAAACCTTTGGCATGTGGGAGTTTCAAGATCACCAATGCCTTCTGTCTGCTGTGCTACCCTGAGAGGTGGGACCTCAGTCATGGCCAGATTATCCCTTCTAGTGCCCAAGCCAAGCACCCAATAAGCCCCCTGAACCTTCTACCTTTGTTCCTGCAGCTGGCAGATATATTAGGAAGACCAAGAAGGGGCTGCATCCCAGGCAAGCTGCAGGGGCACCCAGGGTGGGAAGAGGCGACACATACAGTCCCTGCACTTGTAGAACTCACAATCAACACAGCTAGCAGCCCATCTCCTAAGCCCAGCTCCAATGCTGCCTCCTCTGTGAAATGGTCTTCAAGCAGTAGGCTACTACAGCAAGATGATCATCCCCAAACCCACCGTCTCATACCCCAGTCCCAATCCAGCACCAATTCCTATGGGTTCTTTCTTCAAAGTACATCCACCCTGGTCTGAGCCAGGGTCTTTGACCCTGATCACTGTAATAGTCTCCTCAGTGGGCTCTTTGGGTTCCTCCACCCTATTCCCCAACAGCACTGTCTCAACAGAGCAGCTAGAACCAGTCATCTTTTTAAGATACAAAACAGATCTCACTCTTGTGCTTAAAATCCTGTTATGGCTCCTCATTTCACCCAAAGTTCTTAGTGTAGATTATCAGACTCTGTCTTAATCAGAGGCTCTTTATTCTCTTTGTGTCATGGAGGACTCTCCCCATTCCCTCTGCAGTCTGATGTAGCTTATGAAGCAAGACTCAGAAATGTTTTTACACCCACAGAATTTACACAGTATTACAAATGAACCCATTAAAATGAAACCATTAGGTATTTTTAACTTTGTGATATGTATACATTAGATAATAAGATCTCATGACTACTATAATTTCAAAGTAGTAATGAACAGAGATGTTTCAAGGTATCTGTAGCATCTTAATGTGCAGTGAAAATACCTATAAATTTCCGTGGTTGATAAAGTCACAGGTACCATATAGATCTGTGGGGTTTTGTCTACTTTTGTAATTAATGTGCTGAATTTTAGCTAAAGGCTAAATTCCTCATCAAAGTTCAAAAACTCCATAAACTGTCTCCATGAACCCCTTGGGGGTTCAAGGGTACTAGGATAAGCCTCCAAGACTCTATGAGCTGCACCGCCTCATCGTCTCTCTGCCCTGTCTGCTCCTCTCTTCTATGACCATTTCTCTCTGGCCACATTGGCCTCCTTGCTGTTCCCTATACAGACCTGATACATTTTTGCTTAGGGCCTCTGCTTTGTCTTCTCTCTGTCTGAAAAGGCCCTGCACTCAATACCTAAATGGATAATCCCTTCGCCTTCTTCAAGTCTTTGCTCAAATCTCACCCTCTCATGGGAAATATGTTGCCCGTCTTCAGCATTCCCCAAACCTCTAGTCTTGCTCTATTTTTTCATAGCATTTATCTTCTAACATACCATATGAAGGTGCAGTGATAGAATTCTCCCCTTCCATGCAGAGGACTTGGGTTCAGTTTCCAGTCAATGCATCTCTTGCACATGCAGTTCCCAGTCGGGCATCTATTAACAGAGGTTTACACAGTGCTGTGGTGCTGACTGGGCTTCAGCAGAGCTTCTAGACTGAGATGAGCTAGGGAGAAAAGCCTGGTGATCTAGTTCCAAAAATCAAAGGAAATTCTATGGATCACAACAGTCTGATTGGCAACAGATCATGGAAATGGTGCAGGACCAGGCAGCACTTCGTTCCATTGTACACGGGGCCACCATAAACTGGGGGCCCACTTGATGGTGGTTAACAACAATGTGCCATATCATTCACATGTTTTATTATAATTTTATTCATTCCCACCCCTACCCCAGGCAAAGAACACAAGCTCCTTGAGGACAAGGATTTTGCCTACTTGGTTCACTGATGTATCCCTAGCTCCTAGCATAGGGTCTGGCAGAGAACAGAAATTCAAATATTTGATTAATGAACAGCCTCCTCAGTGGTCTCACTCCAACACCAGTCTGTACCCTCTAATCCATCCTTTCTCGTATCCAAATCTGATTACATCACTCCTCTCCCCAAACCTGTCAGGAACTTCCATCACCTTTGGATAGGGGCCAACCTCCTTTTAGCAGGACCCTCAAGACCCTCCACACGTGTTGACCTTCATCCACCTCTCTAACCCTTTCTCCGGTGGCCCTAGCTACCTCCCTGTACCTGAGAGGCTTCCCTTGTCCCGCACACACCATTTCCCCAAGCACAGTGTCTTCCTCTTCTTCGCTTCTGCTCTCTCTAGCTCCATCATTCTGCTGCCTTTTTTCCTTTCTGGTCATGAATTACACGAAACCGCCTGTGGTTCAGCTCACCTTCAGGTCCCTCACACCTAGCTCCAGGACTGAGACCCAACAAGTGCTCAGGGAATGTTCAATGGATGAATGAGTGAACAAACCAGCAGATGAACCAGGGCAGAAGCCTGCCCAGCCACCGTGCGACAGCAGCTTGCTGCCACCAGGTACACACCCTAGGTGGGGCCCGTCACCCTCTGGCTCCTGGCTGAACATCTCACAGAGGACCCACAGAAGCTGGTTCTCAGTTTGAAGAGATAATCCAGCTAATAACAGGATTAGTTCAGGCACATCCCCTAAACCATACACTTGAAACCTCTACCTGGGCAAATGTTTGGCTAGCCTCTGCCAGGATCCCTACCTCACCAACCACAGTCTTTCCCATGATGCACACAGCTCCTCAACTCTGCCAAACCCCCTATTAGGGCACAGGCCGGGGCTCAGAGATAAGCAGCCTGTTTCACAAGTGTCCCAAATGTCACAAATCCCCACTGCACAGCCCTGTCAACCTCCACCCCTGTGACACCACCTGCTCTTTGCTGTGCCAAGAAAGGTGACCATGCAGGCATAGCAGAAAAAGAGACCCCAAGAAGGCAAATGCTTTTGGCTCTGAACTGACAAGTGACATACAGTGGCACCTGGGGGAGCAGGTTCCAGAACTGTGGCATACCCCATATGGGGCAAATGTGCCGTCATGGCATCTCAGGTGCTAGCATTCCAGAAGCTGAGTGCAATGCTCCCACAACCCACACATACCTCAATCTCTGTTGGTTCCCCAAAAAGCCTACAGTAACTATAGAAGACCCCAGTTCCAGGGTTTGGGCTGTTGAGCTACACAGCAGGCTCACAAGGGCAGGGTTAGTGAATGGCCAGACAGCACAGGGAGCTGAAATGTCTGAGGTTTTGAGGGTCAAGTTTTGAAGAAGTAGCCACATAGGAAGTCACACACAAGAAGGATGATGAGCACGGACTGCCCAGCTCCAGCGCCTACCTCCTTACAGCTCTAATTCTGCCAAATGCTGAATGAAAACCTTCAGACAAGGTAACCATCTCAGACATTTGCTGGTCAATATGGCAGCAACTAGTCACATGAGGCTATTTAAATTTTAATTAAAAATAAATAAAAGTAAACATTTAACTCTTCAGCCACACTAGCTATATTTCAAGGGCTCACAAGCTACATGTTTAGTGGCTACCATATTGGATAGGACAGAAAAGAACATATTCTTTATTACCAAAACCCAAATCCATAGCCATTGAGTCAATTCTGCTCATAGTGATACTACAGGACAGAGTAGAACTGTCCCACCGGGGTTTCCAATGTTGTAAATCTTTACAGAAGCAGATTGCCATCTCTTTCTGTCATAGAGTGGCTGCTGGGTTCAAATCTTTGACCTTCCCATCAGCAGCTGAGCACTTAACCACTGTACTTCCAGTCTGTCTTATTTCTTCCTCACAGGTAAAGTTAAATAGTATGACTGCTGTGAAGAGAAGAAACAGTGCCTAGGATATAGTAAGTTGCCAATACGCTCCACCCTTCTCATAACTTACAGACCCTTCTGTGACCCCTCACTGCTCACGTCACCTACTTGAAGTCCTCTTGGTTAGCAGGTGTCCAATCCCTACATCATTCCTCCCTCAAGTTTGGGAGCTAGATCAGCATCCTCTTTGCTTTCCACTGCCATTTCACAACTGTGACACTGTCACACCATTTTACAAACAGAGAAATAGAAGTACCAGGAAGATAATAAATTTACCCAAGGTCATGAAATTAGGTGCTTATAAAACAACTAAAGGGCTTGGTGGGCCACCAGTAATGACTTCCAAAATCTCACTAAACTGATCTGCTGATCTGGAAGACAGGTGTGGAAGGCAGTATAATTAAAATAAAATAAAAAAAAATCAGACTCATTGCCACAGAGTTTCTTCTGACTCATAGCAACCCTACAGGGTAGAAGAGAATGGTCCTATATGGTTTCCAAGGAATGGTTGGTGGATTCAAACTGTCTATCTTTTAGTTAGCTGCCATGGCTCTTAACCACTTCACTACCAGGACTCAAAGAGGTAGCATAAAAAACCCACTGCTGCCGAGGCCATTCTGACTCATAGTGACCCTACATGAAACAGCAGAACTGCCTCACAGAGCTTCCATATTACTTCTGCTGGATTAGAACTGCTGACCTTTTGGAAAGCAGTCATAGCTCTTAACCACTATGCCACCAAGATTTCTGGAAGGTGGCATTAAAAAAACTCAAACCCACTGCCCTGAAGTCGATTATGACTCATAGCAACCCTGTAGGACAGAGTAGAACTTCCCCATAGCATTGCCAAGGAGTTCACCTGGTAGATTTGACTGCTGACCTCTTAGTTAGCAGCTGTAGCACTTAACCACTACACTACCATGGAAGTAGCATACAGGGTTATAAATTGTGGATATTTTACATTACACGGAAAGAGGGAATTAGCATATCAGATAGAATTAATGTTTTTAATCAGCTTATATTAAGATTGGAATATCATGCTAGATTACCCGGGTGGTCCCAATGTAAAGACAAGGGTCCTCAAATATGGAAGAGTGACAGAAGATCCAGTGTCTGAGTGATGTGAGGTCCAAGAATTAAGTCCATGAACTTATTTGTTCTGAATGCTACATAACTCACTGCTGAATATCGCCATGGACACCTTCAAAATACACCCCTTGGGAATCTATGCACCAATGCCAGTGCCTAGTCCACCCTTCAAAGCCATTTTGGACTCTGTTTCTGGAATGGTCATTGTGCACAGTGGCATGGTAGCAAGTTCACAAACTTCAATGTATAGTTGCCTGTGAGGAAGTTTTTAGCCAGTCAATAAATAACTATATTGGAACAACCTCCCTACTCACCTGATCTGGCCCCCAGTGACTTTTTCCTTTATCCAAAAGTAAAGGACATATTGAAAGGAAGATATTTGAATGACATTCAGGACATCAAAGGTAATACAATGACAACTCTCATGGCCATTCCAGAAAAAGAGTTACAAAATTAATTTGAAGGGTAGACTAGGCACCAGATTCAGTACATAGCTACCCAAGGGGAAAAGATGAATGTACTGATAGTCAGCATTGAGGTATGTAGCACTTTTTCTAGGATGAGTTCGTGAACTTAATTGTTAGGCCTCGTACAATGTGAAAAAGACTGAAACAACCATGCTAATTTTGAAGACAGAAGTGGGTTAAGAGCCAAGGAATGTGGGGAGTCTATAGAAGCTGGACAGGCAAGAAAATAGATTCTCCCCACAAAGCCTCCAGAAAGGAATACAACATAGCTGATGGGGAAACTCATTTTAGCCCAGTGATACCCATTTAGGACCTCCAGGGATACAAGTGTTCTCACTACTACAACTTCCTCTTAATACCACAGAAAACTCAGCACCAATATGCTTGCTGTTGCCTTGCATATTGTGAAGGGCAGCAGGAAGACAGTGTCCACCTCGTTTCCACCTTCCGTCTCTTTTTTGTCTTCACCAAGCCCCACAACTAGTCTCAGCATACTTCAGAATAGTTCATCTAACTGAAAACACCTATCTTCATCCAAGCTTTAGCTGCAAGGAAATACGGTTTTCACCTTGTCTACATCTGTATACTAGAATGTGCACTAGAAGGAATCTGGCATTAATGCTTAGTGCCAGTGTACTTCACCCACCACACTTACTCTTTATACTGATTCTCACTAAAAAAGACACCAAAAATATCACCAATTTCAATATGAGGAAACTGGGTATCAGAGAGGTTAAGAGGCTCTCACAAGATCACATACCTAGGAGGAATCAAACTTAGGACTGTCTGGATTGAAAGTTCATGTTCTTAACTACCATAAGCATGATGAGGGTCATCCTGGTCCTCAAGAGATCTAGAATAAAAGGTAGGGAATAACTGAGCTGTATGTTCAAAAGCACTAGCAAAGTGCTATACAAAAACAAACTTGAGGGTCATTCTAATCCTAAGACTCTAGGTTGGACCAAGTGAAGGAAACACAAGCCTATTCAGCCAGCCAGCCAAAGCCAAGTGTCGTCGGGTCGGATCCAACTCATGGCAACCGTATTCAGCCATAAATAGTCATCAAGCATGTGAGTCAGGCACTGGGGGATACAGTGGTGACCAAGACAGACATGTCCCCTGCCCCTGTCTGCACTGACTTGAGGTATTAACCAAATAACCACACAACTGAACTCATAACTACAACAACTCTGAGAACTAGGAAGGTGAGAATCCCATTTGCCAGTAACCCAAACCAAACCAAACCCACTGCCATCAAGTAAATTCTCATTCACAGAAACCCCACAGAGTAGAAGTGCCCCATAGAGGTTTCAAGGAGTATCTGATGGTTTTGAACTGCCAACATTCTGATTAACAGCCATAGCACTTAACCACTCTGCCACCAGGGTTTCCATTAGAGGATGTAATAAAACCCACAGCCATCAAGTCAATTCCAACTCAAAGCGACCCTAAAAGACAGGGTAGAGCTGCCCTATAGGGTTCCTAAGGAGAAGCCAGTGGATTCGAACTGCTGACCTTTTGGTTAGTAACTAAATTCTTAACCACTGCAAGGATGCAATAAGTGACCTCCAAAACCCAAACCCAACCTGTTGCCATCAAGTCAATTTTGATGCACATCTAAAAAATTCAGAGAAGGTTGCCTTGGAGAAGTTACAGTTATACCGAGAGACTTCAGTTCTGGTAGGAGGGGCTAATTAATCTGAATCAACCTCCCACAGACTAAACCTTAAGAAATAATTAAGTAATTTTTAATCTTCTCAAAAGAATCAAAAGCTAATAAGCAGAATTACCAGGATGAAACTTACAAAACAGTAAGGACATAGAAAGGTAAATTTAGCACTCAAAGCCACTTTTCCCTATGGGCATTTGCTGGTCTAGAAGAAACATGCAAAGATGGAATTATCTTTTGGTGACTGTTAGAATGAGAGGGAAGAGTCAAAGCCTAGAGTCCATCTATGATGGGAAACCTAATAACTTCCCATATAGAGTAAAGCTAATAATGCCTAAAGAGGTTCCGCCTCAGTTAGGATGACCAAAAATAAACCAGTCCTCTTGTGTGTTCATTTTCAATGAATTTCATATTTGGGTTATCTACCAAAATCCTCAAGTCCAGCAACAGCAAGTGAAATTCTCACTGAATTATTCCTAAAATAATTTTTTAAACTAATGACCAGCGCATAGCCAAAAATAACCAAGCACATAAAATAAGACATTATGAACCAGACAGCTACAACAAATCTGTAAACACTTCAGATAGTGGAATTTCCTTATCATCTATAAAACAATTATGCTTACTGTGTATAAAAACATAAGCTAGAGGGTGGAGTCAAGATGGCAGACTAAACGCACATCTCCCTAAATCCCTCTGGAAACCAAGACCTGTAATGATAATTAAACGGAGCCTTCTGGACACCTAGTGAGCCCTGGGATGTGGCATAGGGCTGTTAATTTAGACTTCAACCACTGAATGCAAAACCTCCTCTCTTTCACTGACCCCACTCTCAATGAGCAAAGGCTTGCACAGATGGAAGGTAACTCACCATTTTGATTTTTTTTTTTTCCTGTCTGTCTTGGCCAGCAGGCAGAGCTGAGACTTAACTGGCTGCTGGTCTTGGATTCCCTGCTGGTGGGACCAACAAGCATAATTGCCAGGTTCTGAGAGCCTGGTTTTGGACTCTACATCCTCTAGCATATCTTTCTGCTTCTGCCATGTGGTGGCCGTACAGACGCGCTTGTGCAGAACACCATCTTCATCCACTGGGAAACAGAAAAGCTCAGGCAGAGGCCACACCAAGACTTTGTTCCTAGGCTGGGAGGTGGCACCTGTTGGGGGGAGAGTGCTTTTCCAGCAGGGAGGCAGTGTTTTGCACAGTATTGCCAGGGGTTGGGGCCCAGAGGCAGAGGCTGTGGACTCTGGGCATTTCGGCACTCTTGGCCTCTCTTTCCACTGGGAGCCTCATCCTGGCCAGCTGGCAAGCTTGTGCAGGATGTCATCTTGTTGCACCAGGAGGCAGAGTCAGCCATGTGGAAGCCTCAGCTGAACCTAATTCCTGGGCTGGGAGGCAGTGCCTACCCAGAAGAGACCACTTTTTCAGCAGAAAAGCAGAATTCCACACAGTATCGCCTACAGCTGGGGCCCAACAGCAGAGGCTAGCAGGCCAGTAGTCTTTCTGTATTTTGAGCTAGTTTATAACACCGTGGGTTCAATGTAGAGGTGCTTACTTTGCCAGCTGGGAAGAGGGATGTATACACCTGAAAATCTGACTGACTTTGGAAGTTGTCAAATACTTTTTACTTCTCATTTTAAGCAGGCCTAGAGAAACAACTGTGGTCCACCTTCACTGCTGAGACCTGTCACCCACAAAGGCCTCTGTGAACAAAGTTACAAGCCTATGTGATGGTGGGCGGAGGCATCTCACCCATGACATATTTCTGGCCGTACACTCCTTGATAATATTTTGTAACCTAATCAAAACTTCCTCAAAAATATCCTCTTATTTCCTGGCACAAGGATCAAAGAAGAAGGGTTTTACAACCCCCTTGGCTTAATGAATTCCGACACAACACACTCAGCCCAGGAATGCTGAGGCCGGCCCAGCTCCACTGGCTTCCTCCAACTGCACTTCCTCCTCCACATGTGAAATGCAAGATTACAGAAAGGCCCTGGGAAGCTCCCCAGGGACGACCCCCTACACAGCCCTTAGAATATAGACATTCCACTCCCTACATCAGGAAGACAGGCTTCCAAGTTTATTATATTTGGTATGGCAAATAGACAAATACTAAAGAAATACCGTTCTTAGAACAGCTTAAGAGAGGCTTAGAGTGGGGGATGGTGGGCACTTACTGTCCCCACAGAAAGAGGTAAAAAAGAGCAAAGAAGGAAGAAATAGAGACAGCTAGATTAACTTTTAAGATGAATCTATCCCTTCTTCCTGCACCTTTGACCTCGAGGATAGAGTTGATTGAGCTCAAGGTATAGCTTTATTTTCACTGTTGATTATAATCACAATATATTTGTCTTGGGCCATTACCTAAAAGGCCCTAATGATTAACATGAAAAAAGACCACAATGTATCAGTTCCTTACTAGCTAACAGAGAGGACCCTAATAATCAAACATGAAGACAGACCACGAGGTATCAACTCCTTACTAACCAATAGCTTATGTGGTCAAAGAGCAGTTACCTCATTGATTATAAAAATAAAGAAAGACAGGCCTTGACAGGCTGCTAGTCTCCAGATTCCTGGTTGCCTCAGTCTCATTCTTTCGCTGACGCCACCCCTCCCTCGTGATCCCAGAACCCTGCCAAGGCTGGCTCCTGGCACTTCACAGCATCTCTCCCAGCCTCTATTGACCCACATGAAGCCCAAAAAGCAACAAATGTTGGAGAAGATGGTAACCTGGCAATCACCCACGGCATCAGAAGGCCCCCAAAAGAAACCACCTCAGAACTTCCCAGATGAAGCAGCTTTTCTGAAACTATCAGAAAGTGAATATAAAAGGATTATATAGAGAGCCCTCCTAGACTTTATACAAAATGCAGCAGAGCAAAATGAAAAATTAAGCAAGCTGTTTGATCTGATGGAACATCAGTACTCAGAAATCCAACAGATCAAGAACAAAATCAAAGACATAGAAACTTCAGTTTAAAGCCAAGAAAACAGAACTGAACAAATGGAAAAGAGAATTTCTGATTTGGAAGACAGAGCTGCTGACTCCAGCATCTACAAGGAGAAATCAGAAAAAAGAAACAAGAAAAATGAAGAAGCATTAAGAAGCATGTGGGACTCTATTAAGAAGAACAATCTACAATTAATTGGAGTTTCTGAACAGGGCGAGACACCTGAGAAGACAGAGAGTATTGTGGCTGAGCTGCTGACAGAAAACTTCCCAGAAATTATGAAAGAAGAGCATACAGATATCCAAGATACGTATCAAACACCACTCAATATAGATCTCAATAGAAAGACTCCAAGACATATTATAATCAAGCTTAACAAAATGAAACATAAGCAGAAACTCTTAAAGGCAGCAAGACTCAAAGCAAAACTAACATTCAGAGGGAAACCTTGTAGGCTTTCATCAGATTTCTCAGCAGAAATGATGGGAGACAGTGGCATGACACATTCAAAGCCTTGAAGGAGAAGAACTTCCAACCAAGAATTATATAACCTGCAAAACTATCTTTCGAATATGAAAATGAAACAAAGACAGAAACTCAGAGACTTTGTAAAAACCAAATCAAAGCTACAAGAAATACTGAAAGAATCTCTTGGCTTGGAAGAACAAAACCACTAACTTTATATTTTAGAAGGACACATTATCCAGAATCCTACTCAGTTAGGGAAGGTTCCAAATTCAGTCAAAGCTATAATGGTGAAAGAAATGATCTGGTGATCATATCATGTAAACTATGATATCATCTTACTCAAAAGAGGGATATACTACAGTCGTTATAGTCCTTCCAAATGGAGAGAAAGTTGACAAGACTGGTAGCAATCAAAATTGGGTTTATATATAACTGTATTAAGAGGGATGATAGGGGCATCCATAAAGTATGATAAAAAAGAAAACACTCCGTATCAAGAAATGTAATACAGGAATCTCGACAACCACAAAACCAACCCTTAAAAAAGTGAAAAATCAACTTACAAAGAAGAAGGTCGCAGAACAGATTAATAAGAACAACAGAGAAAACATCAAAACAAAAATAAACATATCACAATGGCAGCACTCAGCACATACCTATCAATAATTACATTGAATGTGAATGGATTGAATGTTGCAGTAAAGAGACATCGAGTGACATGTTGGATCAAAAGACACGATCCATCTATATGCTGCCTACAAGAAACTCACCTTAGACTTAAAGATAGGAACAAACTGAAAATGAAAGAGTGGAAGAATGTACATCAAGCTAACAATACACAAAGCAGAGCGGGTGTGGCAATTCTAATCTTAGATAAAATCGATTTTAATGTAAAATCCACCATCATGGACAAGGATGGACACTATTTATTGCTGAAAGGTTCAATACACAAGCAGGACTTAACAATGTTAAATATTTATGCACCTAATATTAGAGCATCTAAATACTTCAAAGAAACACTGACTACACCCAAAAAGGAGATAGATCACTCCACGATAGTAGTAGGAGACTTCAACATGCCACTGTCAATACTGGACAGATCATCTAGAAAAAATCTCAATAAAGACACAGAAGACCTTTTTGCCACAATTAACCAACTAGACCTCATCAACATATACAGAACTTTCTATCCACCAGTGGACAACTACACCTTCTTCTCTAGTGCACATGGAACATTCTCCAGAATGGACCATGTGTTAGGACATAAAGTAATTCTCAACAAAATCCATACCATTGAATTATTGCAAAGCATCTTCTCAGATCATAAAGCCATAAAAGACTAAATCAATAGCAGAAAAAACCTAGATAGAAAGTAGAACTCATGGAAACTGAACAACACCTTGCTCAAAAAACCATGGGTTATAGAAGAAATCAAGGATGAAATAAAGAAATTTATGGATTCCAACGAGAATGAAAACACTTCCTACCAGAACCTATGGGATACAGCCAAAGCAGTGCTCAGAGGTCAGTTTGTCTCCATAAATGCACACATCTGGAAGGAAGAAAGAAACCAAATCAAAGAACTGACCCTACAGCTTGAACAAGTAGAGAGAGAAAAACAGAGAGACCCCTCAGGCACTGGAAGAAAACGGATCATAAAGATTAGAGAAGAACTAAATGAATTAGAGAATAGAGGAACAATTGAAAAAATTGAAAAGACCAAAAGCTGGTTTTTTGAAAAGATCAGCAAAACTCACAAACCATTGGCTAAACTTACTAAAGAAAAACAGGAAAGGAAACAAATAACCCAAATGAGAAATGACAGGGGAGTTGTCACAACAGATCCAACAGAAATGAAAAATATCACAGCTGAATACTATGAAAGACTGCATTCTAACAAATTTGAGAACCTAGAAAAAAATGTACAAATTCCTGGATTCATATCACCTACCAAAATTATCCCAAGGTGAAGCAGAACAACTTAATAAACCCATCACAAGGGAAGAGACTGAAAAAGTCATCCAAAAACTGCCAACCAAAAAAAAGCCCAAGCCCAGATGGCTTCACCGCAGAATTCTACCAAGCTTTTAGAGAAGAGTTATCTCCAGTACTACTAAGACTATTTCACAGTATAGAAAGGGAGGAATACTCCCAAATTCATTCTAGAAAGCCAGTGTAGCCCTGATACCAAAGCCAGGGAACGACCAACCAAAAAGGAGAACTACAGACCAGTATTACTCATGAATCTATATACAAAAATCTTCAACAAAATTCTTGCCAATAGAATACAACAACATATCAAAAAAATAATCCATCATGACCAAGCTGGATTCATACCAGGGATGCAAGGCTGGTTCACCATCAGAAAAACAATTAATGTGATCAACCATATAAATATCACAAAAGACAAGAATCTGCTATTGATGCAGAAAAGGCATTTAATAAAGTCCAACACCCATTCATGCTAAAAAACTCTCAGCAAAATAGGAAGAGACTGCAAATTCCTCAATACAATAAGGGCCATTTATACAAAGCCAACTGCCTACGTCATCCTGAATGGAGAGAGACTGAAACAGTTTCCCTTGAGAACGGCAACTTGACAAGGATGCCCACTCTCACCTCTTCTATTCAACATTGTACTAGAAGTTCTAGCCAGAGCAATTAGACAAGACCAAGGAATAAAGAGCATCTGCACTGGCAAAGAGGAACTAAAAATCTCCCTGTTTGCAGATGATATGATTGTATATGCAGAGAATCCCAAAGAATCCATAAGGAAACTACTCAAACTGATAGAAGAGTTCAGCAAAGTCTCAGGATACTAGATAAATATAAGTAAATCAGTAGGATTCCTTTATACCAACAACGAGATTATTAAGGAAGAAATCACCAAGTCAATACCACTTACTATAGCCACAAAGAAGATAAAGTACCTAGGAACAAATTTAACCAGAGAAATAACAGACTTTTACAAAGAGAACTACAAATCCTTACTACAAGAAACTAAGAGAGACTTAGATAAATGGAGAAACCTACTCTACTCATGGATAGGAAGACTTAACATTGTGAAAACATCTATTTTACCAAAAGGAATCTACTTATATAATGCAACCCCAATACAAGTTCTGGTGACATTTTTTAATGAGATAGAGAAAAAAATTACCAACTTTGCCTGGAAAGAGAAGAAGCCCTGACTAAGCAAAGCACAACTAAAGAAGAAGAACACACTGGGAAGCCTCTCATTACCTGACCTTAGAACCTATTACACTGCCACAATAGTCAAAACAGCCTGGTACTGGTATAAAAACAGACAGATAGATCAGTGGAGCAGAATTAAGACCCCTGAGATGACACCATCTGCCTAAGGACAGGTGATATTCGACAAAGGCCCTAAGACATTAAACTGGGGTGAAAACAATCTCTTCAACAAATGGCGCTGGTGAAACTGGATATCCATCTGCACTAAATTAAAAAAAGACCTGTATCTTACACCTTATACAAAAACCAACTCAAACTGGATAAAAGACCCAAATATCAAATCTGAAATGATAAAGCTCATCCAAGAGAAAGTAGGAACAACAATGGAAGTTTTAATACACAATGTGGACAGACTTCAAAATCTGTCAAACAAACCACAATCATCAGAAAATAGATAAATAGGAACTACTAAGAATCAATCACATTTTCTCATCCAAAGACTTTATTAACAGAATCAAAAGGCCACCTACAGAATGGGAAAAAATATTTGGCAATTCTATGTCCCTTTAAAAAATGGCTATAGATATACCATTTGACCCAGTAATTCCACTGCTTGGAATATATCCTACAGAATCAAGGCTATTCACATCAACTGATACACGCACATGAATGTTGATTGCAGCACAGTCCACAATAGCAAAAAGATGGAATCAACCCAGAAGCCCAACAACAGAAGAATGGATAGGTAAACGATGGTATATATACTCAACGGAACATTATGGAATGACAAAGAACAACAATGATAGCGGGAAATATCTATGAACCTGGTTTCAACTGGAGAACATTATGCTGAAAGTAGTCAGCGACAAAAGGACAAATATTGTATGAGACCCCTAAGATAAGAACCTAAAAACAGACTGATGCATAGAAGACTGACGGCTGCAAGGGTGGGGAGGGAGGGAGCAAGGGGGGAGAGTTTAGATTAGTTAATAGAAATTTAGTTGGGTGAAATCAGGGACAGCACACATTAGAAAGAAGGTTAATAATAACTGAACTTCAACACAATTTGAGTATTCCTCTCATCTTAACCCAATATGGCAAGGAAAGAGTAGCCTGGGCAGGGGGCTGGGGATCACGCTGTCAGGCAAAATCAAGGCCAATTGGCACAGCTAGTGTTTTGCTAATGAGGACTCTGCACTCATTGGTGAGTGGTGTCTGACATCTTAAAAGCTGCCATGCTGCCCTCTGAGGATATAGCCAATGGTCCCAACTCAACAGAAATGGATGATCACCAATGACAAGAACGACATGGGGAAAAGAGAACCCAGAAGACAGAGAGACTCATGTGAGGGGGTCTCTACATCTACCCATGACCGGAAGATCTGAATACTGCCCGGCCACCTCCAGTCATAGCCACGATGGAGCTCACAAAGTGGAGTCTCACTGGCAACAAGGGAATAAATAGGGGTACACCCTGAGATCTCCAATAAAAGACCACAATTGATCATCCAGGGGCTTCAGGGTTCCCCTGGGAGCATGGCCCCTGGCCCTGATGCTGCCCCTGTCCATAAATCATAACAAAGGTCAACTTTTCAGACAGCAGTGGACTGGACTTGGCAATGCAGAGTGACCGTATCTTGTTGGAATTTTATGATTCTCTGCATCTACAGGATGTCATCCTGCTGACCTCTTGCTGGAGGAAAGGGAGGGGGTGGAGAGCAGGGGATAGGAGACTTTTGGGAGGACAGGACACATACCGAGCGCAGAAGAGGGGTGTGCTCTTACCAGGCAGGGAGAGCAGTGGGAACTGCATATAGGTGAGCATGTGAATTTATATGGGAATTTACATTTTCATTCAATCATAATTTAGAAAAACAATAAACTGGAAAGTAACTACAGAGACAACTTCTCTAAGAGCTGAAGGATTAATACAGATAGACATTAACTAGGTGGAGAAGAGATGGAGAGGAAAGACATTTCAAGCAAAGGGACCAATAGGCTCCATATTCTACCCTACTGTAAGGTCTTGGTGTATTAGATATTGTGGAAAGAGATAAGCCCTACTGGAGTGCAGAAAACAAGGGAGTAGAGGCATGTTGTGTCATAAAAGAACAGAGATCAATTGAAGCCAAACTCTGATAAGCATTTTGGTCTCTACCCTGAGAACAAGCACTGAAAGTCACCATTTGAAGAACACTGGAAACTTTTAAGTAGGAACTGAGGTGGGCAAAGCAGGTTTAGAAGATCATTCTAGTCTCCTGCTTAGCTCTGAAATATCGTCTCACTTCTACCATAGGAACTCATACAATAATCCTGAGATCCACACTGTGCTGGCACTATTTAACCCATTGAGTGAATAGTAACACTGAGACCCTGAGAGAAGAAGCAGTGGCCTGACTTAAGGGTTCAGAAGGTCTGTTTGGACTCATTTCATCTGGGAATACAGCACAGGAAAACAGTAGGTGACAGTCTGTATTGGCAGAGTCAACTAGAAGGCCACATGCCCTAAAGACTGCTGGGTTCCATTACCTGAGACCTGCCAGGCCTCAACATCCACACTTGGAGATGAAATATCCCGGCACCAAGGACTTGGGAAGTTTGAGCACACAACTGACATGAGTCATACAGTCTTAGCAGGCAGGGCAGCTTGTATGCATGTGTGTGCATGTGTGTGCATGTGTGTGCATATACAAGGAAAGATAGGATGGGGCCAAAAAGGACCACAATTTTCATACCCAACCTTAAACCGAGCCCACCAGAGGCATTGTGACTAAGGTTTGAAAGAACATTCACAACTCCCGCAAAGCAGGGCACATGCCCTGGGATAACAACTCTATCTCCCCAACAGCTCATGAAATTCCTCTTTTCTAGTGCCATGCAGATAAGTACTGTGGACAAATCGCCCACTCAGGGCCTAGCCACTCCTACCCTCACAGCTGCAGGCCTTTTGTACCCGCAAGCCACAGAACTGCCAGCCTACTCTTCACCCTGTAGTAAGCTCCTAAAGGATCACGGACAGGTCATAACCCCATCAGGGGCCAAGACTACCCCTGTCCCCTGCTCTGAGCCTGTCAGAGGGAGATTCAAGGGGTCAGCAGGCAGACCACCATCAGCCCAGGCACCCTTAGCAGTAGTGGGACCTTTGAGAGGAAAGTTCATTTTGTCAATCAGCCCATTGTTGCCCTGCCAAGTGCAGGCTCGTCCTCCCCCGGTGTGTCACTGGGCGCTGTTGACACAGATGTCAACTGTCAAGGCAGCCCTCCACCCTCCACCTCCCTCCTGGGGCATTCTGCAGGCCCAGCACAAGGGCCTCTGTCGCAATGTTCCCCACTGGCCCCTTGCAAGAACCAAGATTGCCACACCTTCGGAATTGCCAAAACTTGACTGGATACTTCATCATGCAGATTGGCCATGGAGGCTGCAGCTAACGTGTACAGGTATGGCAGATACTTGACTGTTTGCCAGATGACAAATCCCAACCAAGTGAAACCTGCAGACTTCACAGTATCTGTGGTGTGTGCTTCCTCCCACCCTCCCAACAGCAGCAGCAGGTGGTAGCCTCCTGGGGCCCATTTCCAACACAGGAAGAAAGGGCTGCCTCTTTGTAATTCACATGCACGTGAACTCAAAAACCAAGTTGAAACTAGGACATTGTGTGGACTGTCCTCTGCTCCCTTCACATTCACCTCAAATCTGCCTCTGGGAGGGGGTAGGGAGCAGTGGGCACCATAGGAATCAGTGGGTTCTCACTGGGCCTCAGTCCTCTTCCTGTTCTTTACTAAGCTCCACTTCTAGCCCCAGCCTAACTTGAGACAGAGGACAGCTACACCACGACAATCCACAAGTGCAAAAGAACATACAATCAGCAGTCACAGTAAAGACTCCTAAAATTTTGTAATGCCAGGTAACAAGGAAAGCTATCAGAACACATGGAAAAGTATATGAGGTCTGACAATTAAGTTCACAGACCCATGCTAGAAAAGTGCTCCACACCTTATTGCTGAATATCACCATGGTCACCTTCAAAGTACTCTCCTTGGGAAGCTAGGCACAAGTGCCAGGGCCTAGTCCACCCTTCTAAGCAATTTTGAAGCTCTTTTTCTGGAATGACTATTAGAGTTGTCATCGTATTACCCTTGATGTCATGAATGTCATCCAGATGTCTTTCTTTCAATATTTCCTTTATCTTTGGGTAAAGAAAAAAGTCATTGGGGGCCAGATCAGGTGAGTAAGGAGAGTGTTCCAATGCAGTTATTTGTTTACTGGCTAAAAACTCCCTCACAGACAACTATACAATTAAGTTCACGAACCTGCCACCATGCATAATGGCCATTCCAGAAAGAGTTTCAAAATTGCTTTGAAGGATGGACTGGGCACTGGCATCAGTGCATAACTTCCTAAGGAGAGTATTTCAAAAGTGACCATAGAGATATCCAGCAACGAAGTGTGTTGTATTTAGAACAACTAAGTTTGTGGACTTAATTGACAGACCTCATACGATCCATGGGATACTTCACTCCTTCGACTTTCATGATTCTACTGAGTTATCATGTTTGTGGTCTCCAAAAATGTCCACAATGGCCAGGACTGTGGGAAACCTACAAGGAGGAAAAAAGGCTTTGTCCCTAGTGAGCTCCCAGTCTGGATGGGGAAAGAACACACAGATTATAGCACAATGCAGAACGTGTACCCAGTGACTCGGTCAATGGTAGTCCTAAGGAAGGAAAAGCACCAAGTGCTGGAATGGACAAGGCAATCAGGCTTCTCATTGGTGTTGGACTGTTTTCTAGTTTAGCATGGTGGAATCTGGGAAGGGCAACAGCTTCGGAAGCTGCAAAGTGAGAATAAGCATTACACTGCATATGGACACTGAGCCTGGAACCAAAGACTGGCTAAGACCTCCTGGTATAAACTATCATCACCATTATTGTTCTCTTGGAGGGACAGAAGTCTCAGAGGGGAGAGGGCAGGGAAGTGACCTCCTTCAGCTCAATGAGCAAGTGGGCATTGGTGCCCACAGCTCACCTCCAAGACTGGTGCCCCAGGACCACCAGAGGATGCTGCATCAATATGCCTGGTGCCCCTTCTCAACAGATGTTGTTATGCACAAGCCACTCAGCCCTCCTCAGATGGGGCAAGATTTGATCCTTGGAGCCCAATCCCCACAGAGCTGTAGCAAGAAGCTGGGAGAAGGGACAGGACTGAGGAGCTAGACAGCACCCTGGCATAGCCTAGGCCCAGGCAAGTTGACAGGATAGGGTTTTAGGTCTCCAATTTTGAAACATCAATTTTGAAATCTTGCTCAATATGAAATTTCTTCCAGATAAAACCAAATCTGGTTTGGATGAATTGACACCTTGAACACGGGTTTACTATGTGGTAAGCGGTCCTCCCTGTCATCATGACCTTGGAGGCCAGGTCATAAACCCTACTCTGTGGCCTATAAGCAGGAGGGGAAACGGGCACGCATGGCATTCTGTCTTGGGAAAGTGTTGCTGGCAGGAGGCAGCACGTGTGGTATAACAGACAAAGCAGATACCAAATCCCCCTTAAGCATGTAATTCTAAAAATCTTCCCGCTGCCTAGTATCTCAGTTCACCCATCGAGTGAAGCCAGCCTTTGGTTTCCTCCTCCAAGAAGTCTGCCAGTTGAACAAAAGCACTACTAGGGAAGACCTCTGAGCCCCACAGATCATGGCCTTGGCCCATGACCCAGGGTCACACATATGTAACAGGTCTACGAGAGGTCCAGGACTCAAAGAAATGAAAGGACTTCCTTTTTCCTACAGGAAACAGCCATCCTGGCAACTCTGGCAGCACACCACAGAGCAGCTGGAAAGCTAGACAGCTGAGGTCCCTGATCATCTGACCTAGAAAGTCCTGCAGATGGTACATCTACCCACCACCCATCCCCATCACACCTTGATCACCAGGCTGGCATCAAGGCCAATACCCAGCGGATGACAACAGTCACAAGGAAGAGCACTCTGACTGTCATCTTGTTTTACAACTCAGGACAGAAGCACCAAGGTAATGATGATGATCCGCCTGAGTGTGGTAGAGTGAAAGTTTTAGGGTCAGTGTAGATTATTTGGAACCCTGGTAACAGTGTTTAAACATTCAGCTGCTAAACAAAGAGTCAGCAGTTTGAGTCCACCAGCTGCTCCTTGGAAACCCCATGGGGCAGCTCTACTGTGTCTCATAGGGTCGCTATCAACAGCAACAGGGTTGGTGTTGGTTTATAAATGACTTGGATGTAGCAGAAGTAAGTCACCCCATCAGATGACTCAACTGATAGCATGTTGTCTTTATCTTCTACCCTGATAGAACTTTAGTCATTTTTACACAGTGGCAGTACACATGGCTCTAGTGGTTATGCAATATAAGTCACAATTCAAATTCTACATTCAGTTCTATGCATGCTGGAAAGTTCAGTCCTGTTTGAGACATAACACTGCTCACTTGCTCAACAAGCATCCTCCGAGTGCCCACTAAGCAGCAGGTACAAGACCAGTGGGGCTGCCTGTCCAGAGGAGGCAGACTGGGAAGGGAGCAGACAGAACGCTGGGGTCTGCCACCAGTTGTCTAGACTTGCTCTTCGGTGTGGCCACAGCTCCCTCTAAAGTCAACCTGAGAATGATATGTTAGTTCCCAGGGCATGGCCAAGAGACCTGGGTCCTGTCCCTGAGTCAGCCAAGAAAGCAGCTTCAGCTCTGTGGCCCTCAGCTGTCCCAACTGCCAAGTGAGGATAAAAGGAGCTGCCCTGAATATCTCCAAGAGACAGCAGGACAGGACTCTAAACAGCAATGGTGATGCCTCTTATTGTAATTGTCCAGGTTCTCCTGCAGAGACAGGGAGCAGGTGCAAGGACCCAGGGTCCCCTCCTTAAGGATGGTCCTAAAATCTGTCTCTTACACTTTGTCAGTCCACAGTGCTCTAAACAGGTCCACAAGCCAAGTGGCTACCCCTTCATCTCACCAGAACTGTGCCACAGCCCAGGCTGCGAGCTAGTCACCGCACAGCCCCAGGCAGAGACAGGAGAATGATACAACACAACACCCCTGATTATGCTCCAATTCAATGCAAGGAAAGAGGTAGGGAAGGAAGCAAGTTGCCACTGTGATTCACCTGCAAACAAGGTCACTACCCACAAGACCAGGTCTGGTCTGACCTGGAGGTCACTCTGAAGCTTCTTCCCTCTCTCCACCCTAAAACCTCTTTGCCAGCATCTGTAAGAGTTCTGTCCTCACTATTGCAGCGAATTCCTCTGGACACTAGAAGCTTTTGAAGGCTAAAGGATTCCCTGTTAATAACCATTTAACCCTTTCAGCACATGTGGTAGTCATTGTCTTACATCTTCTACATGGATTGAAACTAATTTCATCCTCGGAATACATCTCTGAAGGTGTCCTGGTAGTTCAGTGGTGAAACTTCTCTCCTGCCAATCAGAAGGTCAGCAGTTTGAACCTATTAGTTGCTCTGCAGGAGAAAACCGTGCCATTCTGCTTCTATAACAATTTACAGGCTTGGAAATCCTATAGGGCAGTTCTACTCTCTTCTATAAGGTTGCCATGAGTTGAAACTGACTTGACAGCAGTGGGTTTAGGTTTTGCTAATAGATCAATGAGGTAGATATGCTTATTTTGAACATTTCACAGATGAGGAAAAGGAGACTTAGAGAGATGAAGAAACATGCCCAACATCCCAGGAGCCAGTGTGCTGCAGATCCAGGAACTGAACTCAGGGCTATCAGCGATACAGTGGTAGAATTTCCGTATGGGCAGCTCAGGCTCAGTTCCCAGCTAACGCACCCGATGTGCAGCCACCACCTGGCTGAGAGTGGTGGTTTGCATGTTGCTATGATGTGGAACAGGTTTCAGCAGAGCTTCCAGACTAAGACAGAGTAGGAAGAAGGGCTCCGTGATCTATCTTCAAAAATCAACCAGTGACACCCCTGTGGATCACAACAGAACACTGTTTGATTCACCATCAATCATGGGCATGGCACCAGACTGGGCAGCATTTTATCCTGATGCACACGGGATTGCTATGGGTCAGGGCCTACTTGTCAGCAGCAGACAACAACAGTCTGATCCTAGAGCCCATGATCTCCCCTCCGCACCTTCACTTAGAGAGGACCAGGCTTAGAAAAGTGATTTACAAACTATGTGCCAAAAAGCCCTAGAGTTCCAAGGTGGTACCTGGGTGGCCATCAAAGAAGGCAGAAAGGGCAGTGAAGCCAGGTTCTGAGCCCCTTCCCATTTCTCATGCAAAGACCTCAATTTAAAAAGCAGATAATCATTTAACTTGTAAAAATGGATCCCACCACCAAAACCTGCTCTGAATTGTTCTTTAGGGAATTCTCAGCTCACATTTCAGGATGCTGTCATTTCCAAGCAACCTTCTGATTTAGGGAGTGAGATACAAAGGAAGTCACCAAGAAGAACTTGAAGACTTCAGAATCTAGCTCTGTCTCCAGCAACTCACCCAGATGGGATGGCCTGTAAGTGATCATCTTTGATCCCTGATCAGTCACATCCCCCTATCAGGCATCTGGGGACATCCATCTGGGAGCTATGAGAGAAAAATCAACTCCCCCTCTTTCTTGATGGCTGTATGGCTTTGCCTCAGTGGCTCTGTCCTCTCTGGGCTCCAGGTACCTCTTTTACAAAGAAAGCACGTGCAGTAGGCTGGGGCTGAGTTGCATACCCAGCTCATTCTGCCTTGGGAGAGGGGCTCCTATAGCTGTGTACCTTTCTTCTCCAATGACCTGCAAACTCCTGGAGGGCAGGGCCAAGTCTCACTCATCTCTGGTTCCCTGGGGAGATGCACGAGACCTCTTGTGGAGTTTCTGCTGGACAAGTATGTGTGATTGGGCTACAGACAGCCACCCGCAGAAGCTGATCCTAAGATCAAGGAGCCACACAGTGCTTACTTCCAGGTGGGTCTGAGACCAGGCACTCCAGCTATGCTTTGAGTAGGATCCAGTAAAATGCAGCAGGTCAACAATAGTCTCAGACACATACGTCACATCTATTCTTGTTGGTACCTACTCCTGCCACTGAGATGGATCCTTCACTTAGAGTGAAGGGCCACAACTGTGGCAGGGATCTGAGCTCTTCTCCCCTTGCAAGAGGATAGTGGTGAGATGGAGGGCAGGGGCAGAACTGAGAGCAATTTGGGGAGAAGGAGTCAAGACACCAACTCCTTTCCTAGCCTACTGCTGGAGGACACCAAGAACCCTACAGCAACCCTGACAAAATTACAGGAAACCTCACATTGCTGTTAACTCTGCTTTACCCCTCGTTCCCTCTCCTAGTCCTACTGTCTCCTCAGGAAGCTGCCACAAACCACTCGGCCAGGGACTTGTCAAAAATGGCCGAGTTCTTTCCTCCTTTCCCATCTCAGACTCCCCATCCGCTGGGAAGGAGGCATTGAAACTTGGGCAAAGTAGGTGGCATGGCTGAATGGTGACCCCAGCAGGAAAAGGACACAGATGCAGCTTGCTTGATGACCAAACTGTAGGACCTAACCTGAGCAGGTCACTCCAAAACCATCTCCACTTCCGCATGACTCAGTGACTTTCTGGAGGGCTACAGGTCTCCCTCTCCCATCTCAGGGTACCCGCTGGTAGTTGAGACTCTGGCCCAAGAGGCTTTTGTATAAGTATGGCAAGGCTGTTCTACTACTAAAGATTTGGCTGTGATTTGATTTAAAACCAAGACATGCTATGTTGGAGGGACTATATCCCCTGGAAGGTGAGCTCTCCAACCCCAGTCTATAGCTCACCCAAGAGATAACCTAGATTGTATCTGATCAATGCTATTCCATGAGCCAGCTCAGAGGGACACAGGGTCTTAGAGTCAGATCCAACAGGTTCCTGTATCCCAAAACAAAGCAGGGTAGCCAAGGAGTAGAATAGACTAGGAGGTCTCTGACACCACAAATCACTTTTTTCCCACATCAACCCCTGTAAAGACCCCCATCTGCAGAGCTCTCAAAGCAACGCCATTGGCCCCTCAGATGATACCCATGTAGAGATGCTCAAGACACACCCTCCTGTCTATGTGAGGGGAGCTGAACACATCTGTTTCTCCTCACACTCCACTCCCTCACTTTAATCTGCCCTCCCCAGATGACAAGTGTTCAACTAGGACCCTCCATCCCCCGACTGGGTGCCTTTCTCAAACCCCACACTGGCAATTATTCCCAATTACACGATGTGACAAGGCGCTGGGGCCAGGGCACTTAACTCAGGCCCTGCATTATGCAATGTTTTTAATCCTCTTACTTAAGGTGGAAAACTGATATGGCACTCAGAGTTCACGTGAATGACTGGAAAAATAATTCTAAGAAATAAAAACATCACCATCAATATCACCTTACGGGCTCCCTGGAAGGATTAACAGGATGCATACTTTGAATTTTCAAATGCTCTCTGCTGAACTTTCCTTGAGTCTTATTGTTGTGAATGCTCCTTGGAGAAAAAGGAACCAAGAAGGGATTCCCTGGAGAACAGATCTTCTGTGGTTTTGAGGTGACGCTGTGCCCAAGACCAGGCCAAGGCTACCTGGGGCCCTGTTCCCCTAGAATATCAGGGGACCATGACCCAGCACGCATAAAGCTGGTACTCCCCCTCCACACAAAGCAGCTCAGAGCCAAAGTCCAACCCTCTCCCTCATCCCTAAGGCAGACCCCACTTCACAAGGCTGGGAAAGATCAGAGCTATCCTGCCTTCCAGAATGCCAGACCCCTAGGGACACACCCACGGATCCAACAACAAGGATTGTAGTTCCTTGAGTAGCTCAAGCCATGAAAAAGCAAGAAAGCCCTGTGCTCCATGAAAGGTCTTTAGTACACAGTGGGCACCCATCTCCTCCACGACGAGCTCTGCTACCAGTTCTCACTGCTACCAGGGTACAACAAGCTCACCCAGGGCCACCGGGAACTCCAAGTGCCACCCAGCAACAGGTGGGCAGGTGGGCAAGCAATAGGCCCTGCTCTCTGATATCCACACCCCAGCCCAGGGCCTGGCCTTTGGGTGGGAGGGGACAGTCCGATACCCGCAGGTACAATTACAGTGGTTGGGCCCATTAAACCTTGGGAATAAAGAACCGGTCTGGTAATTATCCCTAATCCCCTTCGAGCCTTTGTCTGCTAGCGGCACTGCCATAAGCCTAATGGTGTGAGATAAGTGGCCCTACTCCCCAACCCTTCCCATGGCTACCTCAGGCACATCAAAGGTGAAGGACTCAGCAAGCTCCAGCCATTCCTAAAAGGTTCCTGTGACAGGACTTTCCATGATGAGGCAGCCCCCATAGCCCCCACAGATCAATGAGATCCCTGGGGCTACAAAATAGCAGCAGAGGAGGATTCCAGACCTTGGAGGATCTGCTATCCGCGCAAGAAGTCTATGCCACCACTACCCAACAGCCATTCATAACTATATTCTGGCCAGGCTTAAACATGATGCCTGTACTCAAGGGGCTATGAGGGGGGTAAGAACTGCTGAGTAAAGAGATTCACCAGTACAATGCTGAGTCCTCAAGACAGTGATGGATGTTGATCAGTGGATAGGGCCACATTTTCTACAAATGATACAGAGGCTTCCGCAGGTGTTGGCTAGCCCATTAAAACTAAGAAGAAGAGGAGGCCTCTGTAACCCTAGACATATGTCCTACCTCTCCCAGGCACCATGGCCCCCCACTCAGCACTCACAATCTGAGTATCAGGGGTCATAAACTCAGATGCTCCCAGAGCCAAGCTACGATATTTTTAAGTGAAGCTCACTCAAGGTGTACTCACTGGCACACCTGGTACAGGAGAAGACAGTTTGTACATGTATTCAACCCCACGTCCTAGAAGCACTCAGTGCTCCCAGCCTCTCTTTCCCATTTCCCTTGTTTTAGTATAGACATAGTCACAAAAATAGCTATGACTTTTCTCTTGCCTCTGCTATAAGAAAAATCACATCACAGGCACAATACTGTATTGGAAAGGGATGAGGGTAAACGTAGGAAAGATGTCCCATTTAAAGAAGGTGACTGCTGCCAAGTCTTCCTATTTTTCTAGAGAAGCTCAGAAATCTGAATGTTTTAGTAAAATTTCCCAACTTTTTAATATCCACAATGAATTCCAATAATTTAAAACACTAAATAAGCCAAACAGATATGTCTGCAGCCGCTCCAGCTTGCAAGTTATGTTGCCCTGGATTTGTCTGTTTTCAGGGTCCTCTGTCCTACCTCAAATCAAGCTCCTCATGAGCAAGAATCATATCATGTACATCTCTGTGATGTTGGTACCTAGAACAGGCTATGGCATACAACAGATGCTCATTAAATGTTGGATAAATGATTGAATGCATTACAAGTGAATTAATTAATCATCTGTGCAAGATTACCAAGCTGGTGAGTACAAAGCCAAGAGAAGGAGCCCATCTCAGGCTCCTGGCCCAGTGTGCTTATCACAGCTCCATGCTGCCTCCCTCAGTTCCAGTCTATGACAGTAACGTAAGCAGCCCTCCTTTCATGCCTCAATTATTTCTTATCCACAAGTAGGGTTTAAATTCCAGTATTTCAAATTATATTTTGTCAACCCACCCAGCAGATGATAGCAGCATACCCCTTTCAAGCATGACTAATGGAAACATGTGACTCATGGGTTAGGTTCATGCAGCCCCACAATTTAGGAAGATCAACCCCTCAAGAGAAGGAAACCCTCTCTGAATCCATGATGTGCTCCTTATCCAATTTTCTGAATCCTGTAACCACCAGTGAGACATACAGTTGAAGCCTTTGGGCATAGAACCCTGACCCAGAGCCCCTGCCCTACAAGGTTAAGTATTCAGGTGCACATGAGGCCAGAGAACAGGGCTAAACTTCCAGTTCAACATGGCTGACTCAACACTGGTTGTCAATTATTAGTTATCTACTGTTATATAACATTACTTAAACAACACACACACCTACTATCTCACAGTTTCTGTAGGTCAAGAACTTTGCTGGGTCCTGTGTTTCAGGTTCTCATGTGAAAGGTACAAAAAAGGTTATCAGACAGGGCTGCAGTCTCATCTCAAGGCTCAACAAAGGAAGGGTCCAATTCCAAGTTCGTTGGTTGTTAGGATAATTAAGTTCCTTGTAGCCTGCTGCACTGAGAGTTTCTTGCTGGCTGTCGGCTAGAAATTACTCTCAGTTCCCTCCCATGTGGCTTCCCCAAGTGGGTGGCTGCTTGTTCTGTCAAAGCCGGCAGAAGAGAGACTCTTCTAGTAAGACTATCACAATCTTATGTAACATATTCATGGATATGATACCCTGCCACTTTGCCATATTCTGGCAAGTCACAGGTCCCAACCACACTCAAGGCAGGGAGGATTAAACAAGGACATGAGTATCAGACAGTGAATATAAATGGACACTATCTTAAAATCTGTCTACTAACACAATTTAGAGCTTTTTGCTGTTGTTGTTTTTGTTTGTTTGATACATAATCCCAGGAAGATCAAGAGAAAGGAAAAGAAGGCAACAGTGAATGAGAGATGTTGACACTATTTTGGAAGCTGTCAAGTAGATGAATGAATGATGCTGACTTAGGTTCCAGATTTCTCCAGTCTACTAAGCCTATGGTGGATCAAGCCTTTAAGAAGTCAGCTCCTGTGTGTAAAAAATCTCAGACAGGCAACAGAAGTAGAGGTTTCAGGTGCCTCTGAAAGCAGAGGTGCTATTGGATAGGAAAATGAACTAGCTAAAGCCTTTAAAAGGAGAAGCTAGATCTGCCAGATGCTACCCCAAATCCTATCATACAGGTAACTGTCTCCCAAACTTGCAAGAGACAGTCAGTTTTCTGGATTCAAGGACAGACTACCCAATAAACAAAGTATGCACGAACTTACTTGTACTTACTAATTTGCAGTGCACAGTTTTTTTCACCTGTTTTCTACCATATCAAAGATGTAATAAAAATCCATGTGAAATTTTGCACTAGAGGCTAGTAACTAAACACAACTAAATCCACAGATACCTTTCTTACTGGCCAATCTGTCCCCACTTGGACTCAGGGACACAAAACAAAACAGAGGAATACAGGGAAGCACATTCTGAAAATGGGGGGATTCAGTGAAAACTGACATACTGAACCCTGAAATCCCCAGTTTCTCTTTTATTCTCCAGTCTCCTTTCTTCTTTTTTAGTTCACAGAGTTACACGTGTCCGAAAGAAGACTGGAATATTCCTCCTTGAAACTGATCAACCCATGCAGAAACCACTAAAGGTGCCATCATTTGAGAATATCCCATCAAAATAGCTGGCTTCCTATCTAATCACACTAAGGGAAATCCATTAGTCAACAAATCCCATGCATGATCAGAGAGTTTCTGAACAACACTTTGGTGTCTCATCTTAAATATGAACCAAGAATCACTAGCCACTGAGAAGCACCCGTACATGAAAATGAGTAAATCAAGAGGAAATGAAAGGAACAAACAAAAGGATACAATATAAGGGAACAAAGGAAAACTCAAAAAAAAAAAAAACTCTCAATATCTTCTGAGAGATAAAAGAACATAAAGGACATTCTCTCCCCATGTAAAGTTAGAAGAGGCCAGATGCTCCCACCAAGCCATTTTTACAGTTGACATCAGACACAGGACTTATTGCAATGGCTCCAGAATTATGAAAGTATGGCACTGTGATCATTAAAGTTGTGTATCAACTTGGCTGGGCCATGATTCTCGGTGGCTTGGCACTTAGGGTACAGTTTGGCAGTCATATAATAATGTAATCACTTTCATGATGATAATCTGATATAGTATGACCAACTCCATAATGAGATCTGTCTTAAATAGTCAATCAGTACAAAGGCAATTCTCTTGGGGGTATAGCCTGCCATCAATATATGTGGACTTTCTGGAAAGTCTCGTGTTTGTCTGAACTCCTTTTCTTGGGACCTGAGTTATTCACTTACCTACTGTCTTGCCTGTCAATCTTTGGATTCATTCCATCTTCAAAGCCTGTGAGACAGAGCCCATCTATTTGTCTTGCTGATCTTGAGTTTGCCAGGGCCTATGAGAATCAGGAGAAGCCTCCACCCTGACCCACAGATTTGAGACATTCTAGCCTCTATAATTTTGCAAGAACAATGAATTCTTCATCTTTTTTCAGTGACTATACACATAGACCTTGCCAGATAGAATACATAGGAATCCAATCGACTACATCTGTGGAAAGACACAATGGAAAAGCTCAATGTCATCAGTCAGAACAAGACCAGGTGCTGACTGCAGAACAGAGTATCAATTGCTCTTATGCAAGTTCAAACTGAAACTGAAGAAAATTAGAACAAGTCCACAAGAGCCCAAGTACAAACTTGAGTATATCCCATTGAGTTTAGAGAACATCTCAAGAACAGATTTGAAGTAATGAACATTAATGACTAAGGACCAAATGAGCTATGGGATGACATCAAAGACATCATCCATGAAGAAAATAAGAGGTCACCAAAAAGACGCAAAAGAAAGAAAAGACTAAATTGGATGTCAGAAGAGACTCTGAAACTTGCTCTTGAACATTGAGTAGGAAAAGCAAAAGGAAGAAATGATGACGCAAAAGAAAAAAGATTGCAAAGGGTGACTTGACAAGACAAAGGAAAGCATTATAACAACATGTGCAGACAGCTGGAGAAAGAAAACAAAAAAGGAAGAACACATTCCGCATTTCTCAAGCTGAAAGAACTGAAGAAAATTCAAGCCTCCAGTTGCAACAGTAAAGAATTCTACAGAGAAAATATTAAACTTCGGAAGCATCAAAATAAGACAGAAGAAAAACACAGTCATCATACCAAAAAGAACTGGTCTACATTCAACCATTTCAAGAGATAGCGTATGATCGGGAACCGATGATACTGGAGGAAGAGATTGAAGCTGCATCGAAGGCATTGGCAAAAAACAAGGCTCCAGGAATTGATGGAATATCAACTGAGATGTTTCAACAGATGCAGTACTAAAAGTGCTCACTCACCTATGCCAAGAAATCTAGAACACAGCTACCTGGCCAATCAACAGAAAGAGATCCATATTTGTGCCTATTCCCAAGACAAGTGATCCAACTGAATGTGGGTATTATTGAACAGTATCACTAATACCACATGCAAGTACAATTTTGCTAAAGATCATTCAAAAGTGATTTCAACAGTATATTGACAGGGAACTATCACAAACTAAAGCTGTATTTAGAACAGGATGTGGAATCAGGAGTATCATTGCCGATGTCAGATGGATCTTCACCAAACAGAGAATACTGGGAAGACGTTTATATATGTTTGATTGACTACACAAAGGCATTTGACTGTGAGGATCATAACAAGTTATGGATAACATTGCAGAGATTAGGAATTCCAGGACACTTACTTGTGCTCATGAGGAATCTGTACACGGATCAAGGAGCAGTCATTCCAAAAAAAACAAGGGGACACCGCATGGTTTAAAGGTGTGTATCAGGGTTGTATGCTTTCACAACACCTATTCAACCTGTATGTCAAGCATATACTGGAGAAGCTGGACCATATGAAAAAGAACAAGGCATCAGGATTTGAGGAAAACTCATTAACAACAGCGTTATACAGAAGACACAGCCCTGCTTGCTGCAAGTTAAGGAAGATTTGAAACATTTACTGATGAAGGCCTAAGACCATAGCTTTCAGTATGGATTACACCTCAACATCCAGAAAACAAAATCCTCACAACTGGTCCAGTAAGCAATAAATGGAGAAAAGATTGAGGTTGTCATGGATTTCATTTTATTTGAGTCCACAGTCAATGCCCATAGAAGTAGCAGTCAAGAAATCAAAAGACGCATTGCACTGGGAAAATCTGCTGCAAAGGATGGGATCTCTTTAAAGTATTGAAAAGATGTTACCTTGAAAATGAAGGTGTGCCTGACCCAAGCCATGGTATTTTCAATCGCATCATATGGATGAGAAAGCTAAACAATGAATAAGGAAGACAGAAGAATTGATGCCTTTGAATTGTGGTGTTGGAGAATATTGAATATACCATGGACTGCCAAAAGAATGAAGAGATCTGTCCTGGAAGAAGTACAACCAGAGTACTCCTTGGAAGCAAGAATGGTGAGACTGCATCTTACATATTTTGGATATACTGTCAGCAGGGATCAGTCCCTAAAGAAGGACATCATTATTGGTAAATTGGAAGGTCAGTGAAAAAGAAGACTCTCAATGAGATGGATTGACAGAGCGGCTGTGACAATGAGTTTAAGGACAAAAATGACTGTGGGCATGGTGCAAGACCAGGCAGTGTTTCATTCTGTTTTACATAGGGTCGCTATGAGTCAGAACTAACTTAACAGCACCTAACAGCTTCTGTGGAAACCCTGGTGGTATAGTGGGTTAAGTGCCAAATCTGCTCACCAAAAGGTTGGCAGTTAAAATCCACCAGGTGCTCCGTGGAAACTCTATGGCACAGTTCTACTCTGACCTCTAGGGTCACTATAAGTTGGAAATGACTCAACGGCAGTGGGTTGGGGAACAGCCTCTATGATCACATGAGCCCTTTGCATTTTCTCTCCCTTCCTCTCTCTCCGTATCCATTGTTATAAACTTGATTCTGACTCACAGTGATCCTATAGGACAGAGGACCCCATAAGATTTCCAAGGACGCAGTTGCAGGATTTGAAAGGCTGATCTTTTGGTTAGCAACTGTAGCTCTTAACTACTGTGCCACCAGGGTGTGTGTGTGCGTGTGGTGTGTGTGTGTGTGTGTGTGTGTGTGTGTGTGTGTGTGTGTGTGTGTGTGTGTGTGTGTGTGTGTGTGTGTTCTTCTTCAGAGAACCTAGATTAAGCAAGGAATTAGGAAGAGAAACAACGAAGAAGTGTTGGAAATGAAACTTATGATTCTTAGGTGGTCACTTTGGCTGTCACTGTCATAGCTGAGATGAGAATAAGAGATGTTGTGCTGCAGCCTAGGAGAGAAAAGTGGCATCTGGAGTGATGTGAGGCTAAAGCCAGGCCAGTTAAATAAGATGATTGATAGGGAACCAGGGTCTTCTGGATTCACCCAGCCAAATTTCCAGGGGCATACGCGTATGAAGGCAAAACAGTCAAGGAGTAGAGAGAAAAGATGAAACTGGAATGTTTTAAAAGAAGGTCTGGGGTTCATTTAAGGATGCTATGGACAGCGAATGTCTTTCCTACCTAGTGCTGCAAAACAAACCTATGTATACGTCAGCATTATACATTACAGAGGCTGGGCAATTTCCACCTTCAGCAAATACTTGACTGTATGCACTAACTGGAGAACTAGCATCTGCCGGGAAGAAACACACGTTGTGGGTCTGAACACAGTCACCCTGTGCACAGAGTGCTGCAGGCTTAGGTAAAAAATCTGAGCCCTACCCAAGACCTTCAGAGTCAGGACGTTTGTATTTGAAGAGACATGTAGACCCACTCAGAACTGCTTCAAGAATAGGAAATCTGTATTTGAAGAAAGGATCTATGGGGGAAAAAAGTGAACATTTGCTTTTTTAATTTCTAACAAGTGGTTTGCCTTTGGATCACTGGGGCAGGAAAAGTCGGTCCATCAGAAGAACCTCCTTCCAGGACTGGAACTAAAAGGGAGCTGCCTGGTATGTTCACTTGCCACCACCTGGGTCCACTCAATGAATGGAAGCAGGAGAGATACAGAAACGGGCTGAGTTTGGACATGTTTCATTGGCATCTGCTGACCCAGCTCACGAAGGCTAGGGAGGAAAGAGAGGGGAAGAAAGAGCTGGCTAGGATGAAGTGTAGGGAGTGTGTGGACTCTTGAGCCTGCAGTGGTGCCTGTTGATCAACCCATGGAGGTTAAGGATGCACTAGAGAAGGGGCTGGCCGGTCTGACATGCAGAGAGGTGTGTGCACTCCCAGGCCTATGGCTAATGCCCAGTGACCTAGCCCATGGGGGACAGAGCTGATCAGAACCTAATTGAATGAAGACAGACAGAGAGAGAGGTTGACACAGTGAGCTGGTATAAGTTACTGCAATTTGATGACTTTCTCTGGACTGTACTTTGCTTACGCAGATGCTCAAAGTTACAACTAGTACAGAAGATTCTTCAGATCAAAGAACATGCTTGCCTCCCTAGTACTGGTTTGTTAGGACTGGATGATTTAAACACTGATCTAAAATGGGGGGAGATAAAGGCATGAGGTGGTTGGCTTACCTGTTTTCAGCAATGTGCTTACACTCAAAATGAGGGGGGACAAGGAACAGTTTCCTCTTTCCCTGATAGTTCTAAGGAAGAGAGCATAGGGGAAGATGTCACAATGAGGTGATTCAGCCATGTGGAATGACTGTTAAAACAGTTAATTGTAATTGTAAAAACTGCAATTGTAGAAGAATTGTGAAAGAGTAGGCTAAGGGGGAGGCACTGTGGACTAGGGCACAGCAGCCAAACCCAGTGTCCCTTAGAAGTTTTGCTATGCTGATACTTCATGAGGTTCAGAGCAAGGGGACAACCTCTTCTCAGTCAAATTTTATCAGACACCAGAATGGGGGGAAGCCAAGATGATTTTCAGAGAACCTAATGAGATCAGATGGACACCTGAAGCAAATCTAAACGGCTATTACCCGAGTAAACTCACTCTGTGGATTCTTTGCTTGCTGAAGGACTAATCGCTAATGACTGCATGGAGCTAGTGAAATGATGGGGAGGGGAAGTAATTCTCCAAATATGGGAAGAAAAAAAATAGCTAGAAAATCTAAAGGGTGGCCTGCAGTGGAATAGACAGTTTTCACACAGCCTTTCTCAGCAAGGTCTTGTAACTCCCGCCAAGTCAAATGACTGCTGAGGTGGCAGGTTGGAGGGGCTGTGCACACGAGGTGGTTGTGGCCCACCAGAGGGGAGCTGCACAGCTTGCTAATAATACTAATAAGGTGCATGGCACCCTTATGACGGTGAGACCGTCCAAGTAATACGTATGGGACTATATTGAGGCGATCAGTTAGTTTTACACCTCTCCTAGACTTAAAACGAGCAATCCCAGAGGTGAAAAAAAAGGGAAAGCACTACCACTAAGAAGAAGAGATAGGAAGGGAATGTGTTCTTTGGATCCAGGGCCCCTGCTCTGAGGATCTCCTAGACTTGGGAGACAGAGAACTGTTAACACCAAAGACATCACAGGATGGTGAGCAATGGCAGCAAGCAAAGCAGAAAACTGGCAGCAGAAAAATCAGGATGCCAGCAGGAGATGGCCCAGTAGGCTTTCCAGCCAACAGAGAGAGAGAGCTGAGTGCTTTCAAGGAAGCCACTTGCTGCCCGAGTAGTGTCTCTAGGTACTTGGCAGAGCTGGCCTTGTTGACCCAAAGAGTGAGAGAGCTGGGTTCCTTTGGACTAAGGCCTGTTGGTGGAGTGGAGTGCCATGGGCTCTTATCGGTGGAGCTAAAGAGCTTTGTAATACTTGCCTGAGCAAGGCAGAAGCTGGGCCAAAAGACCAAGAGGCCAAGGGCCAGAAAGAGGCCTGCCTGCCGGGGACAGCTGAGAAAAAGCTGCCCTGGTCGGAGAACTGTATGAGTAGTTTCTAATTCTGAATTGTAACCTGTTACCTCCCTAATAAACCCCGTAACCATGAGTATTGACTGTGAGTTCTGTGTGGCCATTGCGGTAAACTGTCAAACCCAGTAGAGAAGTAAAGAGTCCCATGGGAGGGACAGCTGGTGTCAGAACTGGTTAAAAAGTTGGAAGATATAGGTCTTTCTGACCTCCACCTCACAGGAATCAGCCTTGAGCTACCGACACTAATAGTGCTTCTCTCTCCCCTTCAAGAAGTTCCAGGAGATCAGACACCCCATCATCCTATTTTCACATATAATTAAAATGAAAACCTTGGCTCCTGGCCCTGATGCTACCCATGCCCATAAATCATAATGAAGGTCCACTCTTCGGACATGCATGGATTGGACTTGGTGACACAGAGTGACCATATCTTGGGTACACTTTATGGTTCTATGCATCTATAAGATATCATCCTGCTGACCTCTTACTGGAGGTAGGGGAGTGGGTGGAAAAGAGGGGAAAGGAGACTGTTGGGGGGATGGGACATGTATGGAGCAGAGAGGAAGAGTATGCTGTCACCAGGCAGGAAGAGCAGTGGAAGCTGCATACAGGTGGGTATGCAAATTTATATGGGAATGTACATTTTCATTCAATCATAATAAAAAAATGAAAACTTAAAGCTACAAAGAACAACAAAGAAAGAGCTCTAAGAAATTAAAATGTTGCAGCAGGAATAAAAAATTCAACAGAAAGTTGTAACATAAAGTTGAAAAAGTAGCCTAGAATAGTGGTTCTCAAAGTATAGGTCTCAGACCCCTAAGGGCTCCTGAAGCTATTTCAAGGGATCCATAAAGCTAAAATTATTTTTACAGCACTAAGCCATTATTTGCCGTTTTCACTGTGTAGACAGTTGCACTGATGGAGCAAGAATAGCTGTGGGTAAAACTGCTGGCACTTTAACAGAAACTGAAGCAGTGATATCAAACTGTGCTACCAGTTAATCAGTCACCATCAAATAGATTACAAGCCACAGCCACCCCATGTGTGTCATAGTGGAACTGCATGCCTATGGCAGATAAACCTCCAACTTGTTAGTTAGCAGCCAAATGCACCAACCATTTGTACCACCCAGGGACTCCCAAACTGTACTAGTAGGGTTTTGTTATATTCTTTATTGCTGCTGTGGATTAAATTATGTCCCCCCAAAAATATGTGATATAAATCCTAACCTCTATGCCAGTGGCTATAACCCTATTTGGAAATGGGTAATATTCATTATGTTAATGAGGAAGAATTAATGTAGGGTGTATCTTGAGTCAATCTCTTTGGTGATATAAAAGAGACAACTTAGCAAAGGAGGAATGAAGTATGATAGTTGCCAAGACACACAGAGATCTCTGGGGAACCAGGAAACGGAAGCGGAAGAGACAATGCCCTCCCCCAGGACTGGCAGAGGGAGAGACTTCCCCTAGAGCTGGCACTCTGAATTCAGACTTCTAGACTCCTAAACTGTGTGCCAACAAATTTTTGCTTATTAAAGCCACCCACTTGTACTAATTCTGTTACAGCAGTACTAGACAAGTAATAGAAATGTAGAAGTGACTTTAGACTTGGGTAATGAGTGAAGGCTGGAAGACTTTTAAGGTGACTAACAGTAACATCCTAGATTGCTTTGAAGAGACTGGTGGCAGCACTATGGGTGTCCAAGACAAGTCTAGTGAGAGCTCAGAAGGAAGTGAGGAAAGCTATAGGGAAGTCTGTCGTCTTAGAGAACACACATGGCATCAGCAACAGAACGTTGCTAGAAATTTGGATGTTAAGCGCGCTTCTGGTGAGGCTTTAAAAGAAAATGAAGGATGTAATTGTACAATGAAAGATCATCGGTGTTTTTTACGCAGTGGCAAAGAATTTGCCTGAATTACATTCAAATATTTGGTGGACAGCAGAAATTGTAGATGGTGAATTTGGCTATCTGGCTGAGAATATTTCCAAGCAAGATCTTAAAGGATGCACAAGATTTCTCCTTGCTGCTTATAGTAAAATGTAAAAGGAGATGGACTTAAAAATGGACTGTGCAAAATGAAAACGAAGCTTAAAGATTCAGAAAATTCTATTGTGCAAACTAAGAATATTTGTCCTGGAGTGTTCATCAAGGACATGGCTCCATAATCTATTGTTAAAGAGAGTGAGCCTGTGACTGAAGGATCTAACCAACTACAACAGCCAAAAATCCATCAGTTTAGACTGAAGGGGACAGAAGAGAAAGATGGAAAGAAGAGAACACTGTCTGCCTCTTGCAATTTTATAAGCAAGACACAGGCCAAAAGAGCTACATCTGTTGTCCTCCAAGAAAAGAAAAAGACCATCCCTAGGGCAACTTGGTGATCAGCAGAACTGCTGAAAGGAGCACAAAAGCAGCAAAGCCTTCTTGATTCCAAAGGGTAGGGCCACAGTCTTGGTTTCAAAGAGTCAGGTCTTTTCCAACTAGTTCTAAAGCATGGGGCTGCAATTAAGGTGTGCTGGGGAATGGGACAACTGCCCAAAACTGGGAAGGACAGAGTTACCAACCCAAGGGCAGAAAGAGGGGCTTGCCAGGGCCAGGGGGGTGGAGTTGATACTCTGATGGACTAGGAGAACAGGTCCACCCAAAGCCAAGGGAGCCAAATTGCTGTTCAGTGGGCCTGGAAGAAGGAGGTAAAGTCTAAGGGACTACTACCCAGAATTCAGAGAGCATGGCCAACAGAGACTTGAGGGCAGGGCCATTGACTACATAGTCTCAGAGAAGCGAGGATTATTTGCAAGTCTTGAGAGCTAATGTAGCTTGTTCTTCTGGATTTTGAACTTCTTTCCCTCCAGCTTCTCCCATTTGTAATGGAAATGTTTATCTTGTACCTGTTCCACCACTGTATTTATAAAGAGCTAATTTGTGATCTAGACTCCACAGGTTCACAGATGAAGAGGAATTCTGTCCCAGGATGGAATATGTCTAAAGTCTTATCCATATTTGATATAGATGATTCAAAGATAAGGTTTTGGACTTGGAGTTGATTTAAGACCTTGGGGAGGATATGACAGGGTGAATATTTTATATGTGGCTAGGATATGAATTGGAGGGAGAGGCAAAGGGTTGAATGTTATAGATTCAGTTACTTCCCCCCAAAATGTATGTTATCCTAACCTCTATGCCTGTGATTACATCCCATTTGGAAATGGAGTTATTAAGTCAATCTCTTTTGAGATATAAAAGAGATTAAATAAGCAAGCAGAGGAGATACGGAGTGAGATAGATACTGAAACATGTGGAGACCTCGAGAGAGCCAGGAATCAGACACGAAAGAGACAAAGCTCCCTCGCCAGAGCCAACAGATGGCGATTGAGACTGCTCCCAGAGCTGGCACCCTCAGTTTGGATGTCTAACCTCCTAAACTGATAAAAAAAACAAGTTTCTGTTTTTCAAAACCACACACTGATGGTACTTCTGTTACAGCAGCACTGAATAACTACAAGAACTGCTGGTCTCAGCATTGTTCATGGAGCAGTAATTGTTATCAATTCCATTAAATCTCCACCTTTCAGTATATACTTTTCAAATATTTGGTGTGGCAAAAGAAAGCATGTCTAAAGCACTTCTGCTACATACAAAAGTACTATGGTCGTCTCCAAGGAGAGCCCTGCTACAGCTGAGCTGCAGGCTGGCCTGACCACCTTTACCAGGGAAGACTACTTTTACTGGAGAGAACACGGTGGCATCACTGGGGGGTCTAGAGCTTACAGACCCCACCAGGTGATGCTGTCAGATGAGGTGACACAAAAATGATGGTCTATAAAAACTTTTGTGCAGTGTTTTATTAGAATTTATATTTTTTTATATCAATGTCCCTGTAGTTACTAAAAAAAAAAATCCTTAAGCCCCGCCTACACGTGTCAATATACTTACAAGGCTATAACTCTATGCTACTTTACTTTTTGAACCTTCTAACGTACTCCCACCAAAACTGTCACTATGACCCACTTACAGTAGCACTTTGAATCACGTAGTTTTGTCCACACACACTACAAGCATGTACTGCTTTTGTTACTGCTGTTGTTTTTATAGTTGCTGACTTTGTCCAATTTGGGGGTGTTTCAGCTACAATATTATGGTGATTAGCACGGATGAGTGACACCAACCCTAGTAAAGCCACTGAACTTACAGGCAAATTATAATTATTCTGACTTTGGTATTTGGCAAGTATTTTCTCAAAAATGAACAGAGGAGCCTGTCCCTTAAAGGAAAACAAGTCATGTATGTTACTTATGATAAAATTTGACCTTTCAAGCAAAATTAGAATTTTGAAAAGTATATTGGCCACAAGGAGCTTGAGAGCTTTCTCTGTGGTAAATGGTGGTGACATTTATAAATGTGATTGTTTGGTATTATATAAAGAAAAATGTCAACATTCTAAAGATCTACGTAACTCAGTGAATCAATTATTCTCTTAATAATAAATGAATCCATCACAAAATCAAGCACAGGCAAAAGATTCACTCAAAGCACAAGACAGGCCAATGGATCTTCGTGTACAGACAGAAGAAAGTTCGCTGGTAAGGCTTCAGAATCCATCCTGCAACTAACCTTGTTTAGTTCCAGTGTAGTATCAAAAAAGAATATCCACTATTATCTGAAAAAAACTACTACAATACTCCTCTTTTCCAATTATGCATCTAAATAAATTGAAACTTTTTCCAGATACTTCAAACAACATTATCACAACAGAGTGAAGAAACGAGAATACAGCTGTCTTCCACTAAGTCAGACATTAAAGAGGCTTGTAAAAATATAAAATGATGCCACTCTTTTCAATATTTTGTTTTCAAATATATTCATATCTTCATAAAATGATTTCATTCATGTTAATATAGTGGGTTTATTATTTTTTAATGAATTAATAATTTTTTTAAATATTTGATGTGGTAAACACCAGTAGATATTGTCAATATAAATAAAAGCTCTTTGGGGTTCTTAATAATTTTTAAGAATATAAAGAGGTTCTGAGACTAAAAGGACACCTAAGACTAAAAGGCTTGAGAACTTTTGGTCTGGAAAGTAAAATAACAACAACGAATAAAAGGAAATTAAGAGGAAAGGATAATTAAAGAATCAGTTCAGATGGTTCAACACTAAAACAAGGATTCCAGAAAGAGGAAATGGGCTGTGGAAGAGGGAATATATCAGATAAGTTTCTAGAACTTAGGTGTCCCAAACAATGAAAAAAATCAGCAAAACCTCATATTGAACTACAGAAATATGGTATTTCTACACACTGCTGATAAAGAGAAGATCCTCAAAGTTGCCAGACAAAAAAAGAGAAAGAAAACAAAACACCTTGCCCCTGAGTAGATTCCAACTTGCAGAGAGAGGAAATGGCCACATTTCAATGATAGAGATGACAGAGATACAGAACTGTCTCCTGACATTCTAATAGTAACATGAAAAGCTGAATGACAAAGGAGCAATAAATTTCTAAGGGATAGAAATCTGGTCATCAAATTTTATATCCAGTCAAACTACTATTCAAATATAATAAAAGTAAAACAAAGATTCAGGTACATAAGGTCTCAGAAAAAATTATATCCCATGCATCCTTTCTCAGGAAGATATTAGATGACATGTTCCTGGAAAATGACAGAGCAAAGCAAGAAAGAGAAAGGCACAGAATTCAGGAAACAGGTGATCCAACTGGATTTCCTTGCTGATAATGAACGAAGAACCTAGGTTAGCAACTGTGCCTAGAAAGCAACCATCCAACAAAAGAAAAAAAAAATGAAACAGATTTCCTGATGTGTTTGAATATGTCCAGAACTTATTTCCAGTTTAGTCAGAGAATTGGAAGATAAATAAGTCATAGAAAACTAAGCAAACAAAAAAGCAAGTCAGTTACTATGTACTTAATTCCAAGGAAAACAAAAAATTTATAAGGAAAAGAAATGTAATCACAGTATACTACATGGCTTCACTGTGTTCTTTCCCGGGTGGTGCAAACAATTGACGTGATCAGTTGCTTAGTTGCTGGGTTAGAATTAATTTGACAGCAGTAGTTTTGGTTTGGTTATAATCAAAAAATTGGCAAGTCCACCCAGAGGACTTGGAAAAAGAGCCTGGCAATTTGCTTCTGAAAAATCAGTCATGAAAACCCTGTAGAGCACAGATCTACCCTAACACCCATGGGCTTACCATGAGTTGGTACTGACGTGAAGACAACTGAAACTAGAATCTAGATGTTGATTTAACTGAAGATGCTGTACATTTTGGGGAGACTAGGAAAGGGAAACTATCTATGTACACATTTGGTGGAGATAAGAATTGGCACAGGTAACCTGATTCCCCATTAGCCATAAATGAAAGTCAGTAGATATTACAACTGAAAAGTCAAGGAAAAAAGTAATAAGCGTATTACTTAGAAAAAAATGATAAGTACCAGAAGAAACAACTGAAAGTGTTAATAACAGTTACTCCCAGAAACCAGAAACCAGGGGTGGGAAGGGATACGGCAAAGGGCTGCCTCTTTTCATTATAGCTTAGGGCTACTCTGCTATGAATATATATTCCTTTGGTGAAAATAACAATTAGATTAAAAATTACAATTTATCCGGGATGGCACTTGGCTTGGCGTACATTTTCACTCAGTCGTATTAAAGAAAAAAAAAAAAAAAATTACCCCAAAACTGGAAAAGCCAAACTGCTGTCTTCATAGGACCAGCCTAGTAAGTAGTGTCTAAATTTTTACTTGCCTCTACCCTATAACCATGGGACCAGCCAGTCCTGAGTCGAAAGCATGGCATGATTTGGGCATACAGGAAGTTAAGGACCCTTCTGTCTGAATGGATGACCCTACTCTCCTATAGCTGATACCCCCAGCTCCCTCCCAGTGAGCCCAGTCATCATTACCATCGTGTTTGTTACTATTTAACCAGTTACCACTGAGTCACCGCCAACTCACAGCAACCCACTGTGTCAGAGCCGAGTTGTTTTCCACTGGGGTTTTCAAAGTAGACCACCAGGCCATTCTTCCTGAGGTGCCTTTGGGTAGACTCGAACTTCCAACCTTTTAGTTAGCAGCTGAGCACCTTAACCATTTCTACCACCCAGGGACTCCCCGGCACCATTTACTGAGCTCTCATTACAGGGCCTGGCTCACAGCAAGTGCCTGTGAGCATTACATCATTCAGTGAGACAGACACTATTATTTGTCTCCTTTTTCCAAATAAGACTTATGCTCAGAGAGATTAAGAGATATAGCCTATCCCCTAGGGTTAGTGAACAGTGAGCAGAGACTGAAACCTAGGTACACAATCTGTCTCTCAACTCCCCTTCTCGCTAACCCTAGCCTCTTCCTTGATGAGACTCCTGCACCCTCGTTCCCAAACTCAGGTGGTCACAGCCCTCCTGAGGATAGTTTTATGAGTTTTCCCCTCACCATCATCTCAGTCTCCCAATAGTTCACACATGTCTAAGGGGAAGTCACTGAAATTGTCCACTGAAGCCCCAACGACCCTGAGAGGAAAGGAGGCAGGGCAGGCATTACCACACTTCACTTCGCTGGTGGTGGTGGTATTAGGTGCCGTTGAGTCAGTTCCAACTCATAGCAACCCTATGAACAACAGAAAGAAACACTGCCTGGTCTTGTGCCGTGTCCGCAGAAAAGAAGGGACTTACCTAAAATCACATAACAGGAACACAGGTGGCCTGACTCATCTTGTGGTAACCCTTCAGCTACACCCCAAGAAGGCCCCTCCTTGTCCAGGTGTACACTCTGGGGTTGGCCTCTTTGCAAAGAACCACCCGTGGGTTTCTAAAGTCCAGCTTTGAGTTTACTCTTGAGTGAGAATGGTGAGGAGTGGATGCAAAACAGACAACATCACACATGGCGCATTGTCCAGAAGAGTTGTCGGAACACACTGAGCGTACACCACAGGGGGACAGAGCTGAAGTCCAGACTCCAGGACATTCAGGCCTGGGGAGTCTGCTATTGACAAGCCCAAGAGGACAAGAGGTATCTGGGTGTCAGAGTGACCCAGAGCTGGCTTTTACTCATGGTTTCCCAGAGAGATCCAAAGTTGCTACTGTAGATAGAAGTTAGGGATATGAGGAGGTCATAGAGGATTGCCAGCATCCCCAAGGCAAACACATGTCATCTCTTCATCTCCATCTTCCCCATAGGACACAAAGAAGTTATTTCCCCAATATTTATTAGATTCAATGGTCCATGAAACATTCTGCCACCTGAGTCTTCTCTGAAGGCATCCCAGGTGCAGGACTGGGCTCAGTACATACTGGTGGATACCTGCTGAATGGACTGGAAAAGCATAAAGCCAGTCACTCCTCAGCAGGGCAGCAAGCTGGCTCTGCTTATGTTAGAGGAGGTCTGACTTCTTTCTAAACAGAAGGAAATGATTCCATAGGTGACCGTGAGTCTTCTTTCATTCTGTTAAAAGCGTGAATGTATTCTTAGACCAAACGTAAATTTTCTAAATGAACCCACAGTCCCCCAGTGAAGCCTGTGTACTTCTTTCTAGACTAGTGGTCCATAAAGTGTGGTCCCAGAATCAACAGCCACGGCAGCATCTAGAACTTGCAAAAAATGCAAACTTTTAGATCTCATACCAGAACTAAGAGTGGATCAGCAGTCCTAAGGTGGGTGGGGCCCAGCAATCCAGTTTAACAGGCCCTCCAGGTGATTCTGACCTATGCTGAGGTCTGAGAACCATCAATGGAGGTAAAATTCCCCCAAATAAGCCCTGTTGTATAAAGTAGGTTTATTCCTCAAAACCAGAACAAAATAACTCCTGGCACAAATCACTCACTCCAAGATCATTTATTCAACATCTGTTCTAGATATTGACTTACACAGATAACTAAGTGTATATAATATACAAGAAAGGGAAACAAAATAAATAAGTTTATAACTTACTACAGTTGTGTGTGCATGTTTGTGTTTGTGGGGTTTTCCCATCTACTCCCTAAGATCATGTGAACTCCCTGAGCAATGGGACTCCGTCAGGTTCCCCTGGAACATGAGCCCACACCTGGGATTCTTACGAGCAGAATTGTTCAGTCGACTTCAAATGAGACTAGAAATAAGCTAAACATCATTCTAGCAGAGTTCACACCCAGCTCCTGACATCTGGCGTGGACAGTTCAAGATTTGCCTGAACCCTCTCCCCCAAGATGTACACTTCTTCCCTCCTGAACTTTTCTTACTATCCCTTTGCTCTCTTTCTGCTCACCAAAAGTCCTGTCATGTAAGAGGGGAACAAAGAGATCATGTACCTCCCATTGCACTTTCCAGGGGACTGGACCACCCTACAGCTGTAGGATCTGATTGGAACTCGGCATCTGGCTCCTCCCCCTTCTTCTCCCTGACTAACCTCTCCTTGCAGCTGTGCCTGGTCAGGGTGCCTCCCTGCTGAAGAGCCGGGCCTGGGGTTTCCTTGTTCCTTCCTGCACATGTGAATCAGTTATGGGCTGATGGGAACTGGAGACAGAGTCAGCCTAGCCTGTCTTCCCTTGAGTTCCCCCTAGGAGCACGCCACAGGCAGGCAGACCCAGCTGGAGACCTGGGCCTGCAACATGGAACCCTCTGAAAGCCTCATGAAAGCATTCCAGGATGTAATAAACCCGTCAGGCCCAGGCTAATTTATATGTAAGCGGATGATTTCCCATTTTTCAGAATGTAAATGTTTAGATTGCAGCATTCCCCTGCCTCGGCATCCGGGGTCCTGCCACGTATGTGGTGAAATCCGCCCGTTTTCCACAGGGATCCTTAGATGGAAGAGCCTCAGTGCCAGTATCCACCAACTAGGCAGAGCTTCCTGCTCTCAGATGGCTCGTGTGAACCCCACACCAAAGGAACCACACCAGCACTTGCTTAATGTCAAGAAGTCTTTCTCTGGCATTCACAGGGGATGGGAGGAGAAAAGGAGCTTTCAAAGGCAGGGCCTGAGCAGAGAAAGTCACTCAGATTAGCTAGGTATTCTGAGATCTCATCCCTTTTATCCTGCTTTCCAAAATATTCTTCATTTGCTCTGTCCTCAAATATATTTTATTTGATCTTTGCATTGTATAAACAGGCAAAAGAAACAGATTAGTGGGAATAAATATAACACAACAATCCTAGGAAACCCTCCAGTTTGGCCCCAAGTATCCCACTGCCCATTCTATCCAAGCCTGTGTGCACTAACCCATGAGGCCCTGCCCAGCCAGCACCCTAGGTGGTCCATATGAGGCGAGATCCTAGGAAACAGAGGCCCCACCCAGGGCGCCATAAGCTTGAGGAACCGCAAACGCCTTCTTGGGTTCCAGCGCTCTGAACAACCAGCTCTGCAAAGCCAATGGAACTCTGGGAAAGAGCCTCTTCAATAACCTCTGGCATCCAAGAACTTCGACTATTTTTACCGAAGCACACTCATTGCCCACCACCGTGTTCAGTTAGTCCACAGGGTGAGTCTGACAAGCCACTTAGTCTGTTTCCTCACTGACAAAGTGAGGCAAGAAAGTCTGGCGTCCAAAGAATCTTAGGGAAAGTTCAGAAATGCTGCAGGAAAAGGCTTGCGGGTTCTAGAAGAAAACAGAATTCAAAGCTCTGAAGTGAGCTAGCCACACTGTGTATTTGAGCAAGTCATCTCACCTGAGTCTCAATTTCTTCATCTCGAAAATGAAGGCGACAGCGTCACTTTCCCAGGTGTTACTAATAAATCGCCACTGGTTAGACGTTTAGGAGTCCTTGGTTGGCACAAAAGGTTAAGTACTCAGCTGCTAACCAAAAGTTGGCACTTAGAACGCACCCAAAGACATCTCAGAAGAAAAACCTGCCAGTTTGCTTCTGAAAGGTCACAGCCATGAAAACTCTATGAAACAATTCTACCCCGTAGCAACGGGTTTGGGTTTTTGTTTGTTTGGATTTGTTTTTTAATTAAGCTTTTACTATCATAAGTTGAGGAACAGTCAAGGAAGATCGCCTGGGAGTGAACTGTTCACCTGTCCAAACGACCCTCTCCTTTGAGTGCTCACGGGCTAGGTGGAAACAGCAGTATTTGGGTAAGTTCCAGCAGAGTAAGACCTACAGTACATGGCAGAGCTGTGAGGAGGGCAGAGATGAGCCAGGGCTGCTTCTGCATTCAAGCAATGGATGCCTGGTTCACCCAAGAGGGCCAGGACTCAGCCCTGCACCTCTCAGCTCAAGGCCTCTCATCACTCCTTTATTAGAATTGCAATTGTGGATGGTTGGTGTAATCAATACCAACACCAATCTCACCTAGGAATCCTTTGCCTATCCTCAGATCCCACAGCACAAACAGGAGTCAAGGCCAGGGCAAACCACCCTTCCCCTGTCACGGCGCCTGACCTGAGTCAAGTCACCTAAAGGTAGCCAGGCAAATGCTCAAAAACAACTCCAGCAAGTTCCATTTCAGCTTTGCCTCAGGTCTGAAGCTGAACATCAATCCAAGGGTCCATGCTGACCTCTGCTATGAGCAAAATCCCCAGTTTCCTTCAGCCCTGGAGCTAGTCTGGGCACCAGAGTGATCCTCCTGCTCAGCCTCTGCACACCAAGTCCTGTCCACCTTCCTGCTCAGCCCATTTCCCCTCCCCAGCCGTCCCAAGGAGAAAAGGCTGCAAAGGTTAGCTAGGATCCCAGCCCGTTCCTTTGCAGGCAGTTAATGCTTCCTCCCCTGTTTGGAACATGACTGCTCCCAATAATTCCTGGCCAGTCCTGACCGTGCAGGAAAGCTTTCCCTGCTCCACCACCGGACAAACTGGCTAGAGCTTTTATTCCACGAATTTTCACTCTGATAATTGGAAGCAGGTCTCCTCCCTGCTTCTGTTGGGTTTAATGACCTACCTAAGATCACCTTTCCCACTGAGGCAGTTTGAACCCACACTTCCCTCCAGGGAGGCTGCCACCCTATCCTGCCCCATCCCAAGATGCCCTGGACCCTGGGCCTGCCCACAGCTGGCTCTTCTCCCTGGGGTCCAGCCTCCTCAGAGCAAGGCGAGGAGCCCAGCCTCCGCAGGAGCCTCCAGCAAACCCTTTGGTAAAAAATAGAACCCGCCGTGGAGTCGCATCCACGTTATGGGTAATAAAGGTCTTTATATGCCTATAAAGGAAAATTCCTGCAAAGCTTTTCCATCTTGACATGCCACATCCCATAAAATGACTGCTGCTCACACACAGCTCTTACACTTGTCCGAGGCTGACCCACACACACTGCAACCAAGTGATGCCTATGCCCGCTTGACCCATTATGCATGGAGGTTCAAATCCCAGCCCAACACCTACCAGCTGGCAGCATGTGCCCATCACGTCATCTCACTAAGCATTATTTCCCTCATGTGGAGCATGGGATGACAGCAGCACCAGATTCATCAGAGGGCTGTCAACACATGATTTGGCGTCTATTCATTCCCTCGACTCTTGAACAAACACCCACAAAGCCCCAACCCTATCTCAGGCCTACGCTGGGACAGGAGATTACAAAGTGAACTAGACTGACAAGATTGCCTTCATGGAGTTTCCATGTTAGCCGGAGAAAATAGATCTCAAACAAGCAACAAGTGAATGAACTTGCATTTCAGTGGAGGGTGCTATGAAGACAATGAAACAAGGAAACAGAAAAGAGTGTCAGGAAGGTGACTTTAGACTGAGAGTCAAGGTCAAGTGAGTTCATTTGTGAGCTAGAACATGCTGCTAAGCAAAGGTTGCTGGTTCCAACCCACGCAGCCACTCCTTCAAAGAAAGACTTGATGATCTTCTCCCATAAAGATTACAGCCTAGGAAACCCAATGGGGTAGTTCTACTCTGACACACGGGGTTGCTATGAGTTGGAAATCCACTCAACAGCCACTAAAACATTTTCATGTTTACTATTTTAACATATTAAATATTCTATCTGGTAAAATCAGTTACAGCATATGATGTGGTATCGCCCTGCATTATAGCACAGCTTGACTCACTGAGCCGTGAGATGCCTGTAGGACTCAAAAGTTCAGTCAGCCTCACGAGAGCCACTGGAAGCTTTGGGCTTTGCTGCTGCTACTTCATTATCTGGGGTGATAGCTGGGAGACCTGACCCAGAGAGAGATTATACACCTGTCACCTCTGTCCCGGCCTCCAGCTTTTCCCACTCCTCCTCAGGCTGAGTCTGTATGATCCCCATGACCCATAAAGGGCCAGGTATCTGTCCTATCCAACACCTGGCACACAGTAGGTGCTCTTAAGTAGGTGGAGGAGCAGAGCAGGATTCAGAGATGCTGCAAGTCCCACCTGACTCAGCCCAACCCCCAAACAAGCCCATTCTGCACGGAGGGGCAGAGGGAGGAAGCCTCATTTTATTCATATGAACAGTAAAACCCAGGTAAGGGCAAGATGCTCGTACCAAGTCACGTGTCAGCTGCAGTGCTGAGGGCTCAGTCTCTTGTCCTTTCTGGGTCCTCCTCCTCTCCCCAGGGCAGGTCACTTCCAGCCCAGCCATGGCCCACCTTTCTCTGGGAGACAAGGCCTCGCACACTGTGCACTCCCATTTCCTGCTCTGTCAGGACTATGTCACCCCCCTCAAGAACCAGCTCCGACGGACCTTCAGCTCACCACACCCCAGGGACAGGGCAATGGGCCAGACCCACTAACCCATCCCAAGCTGATGCAACAGAGGCAAAGCAAGGTCACTGAGGGGTCACACCAACGTGCAGCACATCCTGAGAGACAAGGCTCCACAAACCTCTCACCTCCTGCAGGGCCAGACAAGACCCTCTGAACCAGGGTGTACTGACTGGCCTTCTGCTTCATGCCTGGCCCTAGGCTGGCACAGGGACACAGTAGCACTTTCCTGCCCTCTGAGTGGAGATGCGACATGCGCCCTCATTCTGTAGGCATTGCTACATACCCAGATCCATGTCACCTAGCGCCCCCCTCTCCCCCCTGTGAGGACAAGTCATGCATAGCAAAGGTTGCCACATGACCACTGACAGAAAGAACACCAGCTGCACAAGTGGAAGACAGAGACGTATTTTAGAGGACAGGGAAGAGAAAGCTGGGAGAAAAGGGTGACATTGCAGGGTTTTAAAGTTCAAAGTAAGAGACAGAAATCCCGGGCAGAGGCCTAAACACACTGGTAAGGGCTGAGTTGGCAGTTGTGGGTCAGGATACATCCACAGCAGTCAAACCCAAGGTGAACCAGTCAGGGAACAACACAACAAGGGGAAGGAGGCATTTCCTTGAAGCCCCTGGCAGGGGACCTGAGTCCCAAGAATCAAGAATACAGCTTCTCCTGGGGCCTGGGGCATACGGTTTGTGGAAGCACTTAGCCCAAAGGATGTCACTATTGCCAACAATCTGCTTGGAATGCTTTATCCTCTCCCTGCTCATACAGGGACCACTCATAAGCCCAGGGACAGGTGTAGGGCTGAGCGGGGTCATCAATTTGCCAGGGGGATCTCAGGTTGTCTAGGGAGAATGGGGTGGCTGCTTCCCTCAGGAAACCTGACAAGGGCACAGGAGATTGGAGATGCCATGGGCACATGGCCAGGTGTGGCACACAGCCCTGCCCAGGTTGCCCAACCTGCTGCAGAAGGCATGGAACAAATGTTTTCACACCAGCGTGAAGCAGGCCCCCTTCCTTTCCCATCTCCAGTGTTCTGAGAAGTTTGACAGAACTACTTAGCCTCAACTTTCAATGAGGCAGTACCTGCTAGATCAGGACATGGGTGCCCATCAGGGCTGGGACCCTCAAGTCATGCCCCTGTGATCTGAAAAAACACCTGGGGACTTAACACTTCAACTCAGCCCCGTGGTAACTAGTTCATGTCACATCCGCTCCAGACCCAGTCTGCAGAGGCCAGTAAAATCTCTGACACAAGACTCTAAGATCTAGTGCTTCAAGTTCTCTTTTGGAAAGGAAGAGGTCATGCTATCTTTGCTCAGCAGTGGGAAATTCACTACCTCCCAAGACAGCCTAGACCATAGCTGACCATTCTGATAGTCTAGAAATTCTTCCCATCTCTCCATAACTGATTTCCTAAAACTTCCATGGGGCAGCCTGATCCTGGCCCCTAAGGTCATACAATCAGGTGCTTCCTCTTCCAGCTGACAGCCCTTCAGCTATCTGAAGAAGATGCTACGTCTTTCACCACTCAGTAACCACTGACAGGTTATTGCCAGACAGTGAGTGAGGTAACAGAGTTAAGATAAGAGCCCTGCCCTGACAGTCTACTGGGGGAGGAACAAAGCAAGAAGACACGCACTCCCACAGAGGGACAAGGAAGAACAGCAGTGCACACAGGAGGGTGTCACTAACCTAGGAGTGAGAGGCCTCCCAGAAAAGACTGCCCTCCAGGTGGACGTGAAGGAGGGCTGAATAACCACACAGGAAGGGTCATCAGGCACAAAGACTCACAGGTGCTCAGCGAGGCCTACAGCTTGTACATTCGGAAAAAGACAGAGGGCGAGGAGGCACCGGAGATGGGACCAAAGCCAGGCAAGAGAGACTCTTTGCCCTGCTACCACCCACCAACCCCTCCACCACTAAGTCACCTCCAAGTTCTTCACCCTTCTCCCCTGGGATCCTGGTTTCTCCCAGTCTCCTGATCAGCAAAGTCTCCTCCAAGGGTAGAGGAGATATGGGAGAATTGGGCGTAGTGGCATCCAGCACTCATTCAAGTCATTCATTTATTTATTCATTCATTCTCTCTTTCTCTCCCTCACACACACACACAATCTTTCTCTCTGGCTGGAACTGTCACGGGGCTGTGCTTTGCAGCCTAGGAGGCCTGTCCAATCAGCCATGCCTCCTGTCTCAGCTCTCTGGACCTTGATGACAGGTGAACTGAATGAGATGGCAAGAAATGGCCCAAGTCATCACCCCCTAGAGGGAGCATGGCACCTTTCTGCATCTTGCCACGTGCTGAGCTGGCTATGGGCAGAGAGAAGACAGGGCACCACGGTTCCTGCCCACAGAGAGCTCATAGTCTTCTCCCAGATTCTGGAATGGCACCAGCCCCCAGCCCCTGCCGGAGCTCATTCACTCAACAAACATCTATTAAGCTCCTACTGCGTTTCCAGCATTAAAACAAGTCTTTTTAAAGTTTCCACCCTTAGGTCTCTGCAATAAAATTGCACTGCACCCCTCGTGCTTTCCAATCGATTTACTCATCAGTTTTTTGTGGGTCCTACATCATGCACCAGCATTGTTGTGCCCACTGACTCACAAATACGAGTTGACAGTTGTGTCCTAGCTTTCACAGAGCTCATTTTCTAGAGCAGAAGACAGAACAACAAACAAACATGATAAGTGCTATGAAGAGAAAATAAGGTAATGTGATAGTAGCTAAAGGGAGCAGGGAAACACACTTTAGAGCAGGTGACCAGAAAACTCTGTCTGAGAGGGGACGTGAGATGGGACCCAGATGACAAGCAGTAGTTGACCACACAAAAATCTGGGTGGAGAAGTGCTTCAGTCAGAGGAAACAAGAAACACAAAGGACCTAAGGTAGGAGGGACAGCGGCTTGTTTAGGGAACAGAAAGGCCAGTGCAGTTGATGCTAATGATCAAGAGGACTCAGCCGAAAAGCCATCTGCTGACTTGCACATGTCATCAGGAAAGTCCAGTCACTATAAACAAAAATCATGTTTGGTAGAGTGGAGGATCAGTGAACACGAGGAACACTCTCAGTGAAATGGACTGGCACAGCAGCTTCAACAATGAGCTCCGACATAGCAAAGATCACGGAGATGGAGCAGGTATCGTATCACTCTGTTATAAGGTCACCATGAGTCAGAATCAACTTGACATCAACCACCTTTATTGGACTTTGACTCTAAGCTGGGCACGGTTTTCTTTGACTGCTTTCTCTCTTTAGCACCATCAGGACAGGCTAGGTTAGGCTGCAATAACAAACAGCCCCCAGTGACTCAGTGATTCTAAGCCACAGTGGTTCACTTCTTTTCACTGCACATTCATTGTGGGTTGGCTGGGGTTTCCAGCCCATCTTATCTTCATTCTAGGGTCTGGGCTGGCAGATAAGCCACTGTCTGAAATGCTGAGGCAGAAGAAAAGAGAAAGCAAGGCTAGCAACACCATACTGGATTTCAAAGCTTCCATCTACAAATAACTTGCATGATGTCTGCTCATGTTTGTCAGCTTTCACAAGTCACTCAGACATCTTAACATCAAGGGGGCAATCTGACCATGCAGCCAGGAAGAGAACCAGAAATACCTGGTAGGTGGTTCTTACAAACACCGTAATGAATGCATGTGTATTGGGCAGAAACTTGGAGCCAGTGGAGAAACAGGCCTGTGATCTCTAAGTGTTCCCACTAACCAACAGGCACTGAGGCTGCTAACCAAAGCAGGCTCAGCTTGGCAATGGAAGTATAAATGGAATCCTCAGTTATATACCTCTTCTCATTCGTCCCCTCATCAGGACTGTCCTGGGTCTTTTGCTGTGATATGTCATTATTGCTGTTGCTAGCTGTCATCGGTCCTGCCCCTGACTTGTGGTGACCCCATACACAATGGAACAAGATGTTCTGCAGTCCTGAGCCATACCAGATGAATCATTGTGATCCGCAGAGTTTTGACTGGCTGACTTTTGGAAATAGGTCTCCAAATCTTTCTTCCCAGCTTAGTTTAGTCTAGAACCTGTTCAACATCATAGCAATGTAGAAGCCTCTGCTGACTACTGGTGGCCACACATGAGGTATACTGGCTGGGAATTGAACCCATGTCTCCTACATGGAAAGTAAGAATTCTACCATTGAACTACTGCACATGCTGAATCATAAACAGTCCACCTATGAGGTCCCGGAAACCCCGGTGGTGCAGTGGTTAAGTGTTTCAGTTACTAACCAAGTGGTTGGCAGTTTGAATCCACTAAGAGCTCCTTGGAAACTCTATGGGGCAGTTCTACTCTGTCCTATAAGATTGCTAAGAGTCAGAATCAGTTCAATGCCAATGGGTTTGCTTTGGTGGTACGAGGTCCTACATATAAGGTCTAACAATTAAGTCCCGTGAACTTAATTGTTCTAAGTGCTACATAACTCATTGCTGAGTATCACTATGGTCACCTTCAAAGTACTCCTCTTAGGAAGCTATGCACTAATGCCAGTGCCTAGTCCACCCTTCAAAGCAACTTTGGAGCTCTTTTTGGAAAGCCATTGCACAAAGTGACATGGCAGCAAGTTCACAAACTTAATTGCATAGTTGTCTGTGAGGGAGTTTTTAGCCAGTTAACAAATTTGGCACACCCTCCCTTCTCACCTGATCTGGCCACCAGTGACTTTTTTCTTTACCTGAAAATAAAACAAATGTTGAAATGAAGACATTTGGATAACATCCAGGACATCAAGGGTAATGCGATGACAGGTCTGACAGCCATTCCAGAAATTGTTCCAAAATTGTTTTGAAGCATGGACTAGGTACCAGCATCAGTTAATAACATCCCAAGGGGTGTACTTCAAGGGTGACCTTAGTGGTATTCAGCAACGAGGTATGTAGCACCTTTTCTAGGATGAGCTGGTGAACTTAACTGGCAGTCCTCATATATTAGACTCACGTTCTCCTGTTATCTGTCTTTTTCCCAAATTTAGCCTGCAAATGTACTATATAAATTCCGTCAGTAAGCAGATCAAGCTAAGATACTTAATCAAAGGCAACTCCCTTCCAGAAGCAGAAAAGTGTCCCCTTTTCTCCATTCTTCCTCAAAGACTCTGGATTTGTTCCCTTTGCCCTTCTCTCCCTCTACATGGACCACTGAGAAGAGGACCTCAGATTCTGATGCAACCATGGCTCTTCTGGTGAGGCCAAGAAACTTCCAAAACCATAAAGATGTCCAAACATTGGCCCAGCTTCCTCCAAACAGACATAAACGGCCTTGCTCACATCCGGGCCCGCCAAACCCCCTCTTCTGGGCCTCAGGCACCATCTGGCACCTACACCCTCAAGCAGCCTCTAGCTACTTGTTGGCGGGGAGTGGGGCAGGGGAGAAGATTCAGCCACATCCAAGCCCAGCTCCCCATGGCTGCAGGGGAGGGAGTCTTTGATGGTACCTACCTTCACCCTTTGGCTGAACAGTGACAGCCTGCATGCTGAGAGCCAGTGCCAAGCCACCCCAAATCCGGTTATTTTTAGTCTGTTTGTTTATCTCATTTCAAGCTAACTCCGTGTCACCACTTGTTATCATAACAGAGAGCACCTGGATGTGTCTTGGAAAAGCAACAAATAAGCTTTGGAGAGTGCTGGGAATTGCCAGGCACACCAACTGTGTTTCCAGCCTGATGCCCCAGTTGCGACAAAGCAGATTCCTTTCTTCCCTTCACACAGAAAGCCTAATCCAGATAAGCCACTCAACAATGGCTGCCTGGCTTCTAAGATCTCCCTTATCCTTCATCACCCCTGAGCCTAGTGACAGGACACACACCTGGTGACATCAGCCTGGCACAGACCAGAGAGCAGATCCTGGCCAAGCACCAGGTCCCAAGACTGTCTTCACACTCAAGACATTCAGATAAGGCCAAGGGCAATTTCCCTCCCCCTCTACATGCCAACCTCTGGTCAGTCTGTCCGCAAATACCCAGGGTAACCAAGGACTGGGACAGTCCTGAGGGTCAGGTAAGTCTGGACAGGCTGAGAGAGCAAGAGAATCACTATTCTGACCACTACCTGCCAAGCCTGTCCACTGAGGCCACAGACAACTGCAGCAGGGCTGGGACTTGCAGTAACGTGTTGGGTGTCACAGAGTCTACAAAAAGTAAGTGTCTCCCTCATGTCCAGCACACATGCTTCACCCTGATCTGCTCCTGCCGGGTTCCAAGACTCAAATCCTCTCTCAGCCTGACTTCTGCCATCACCATCACCATCACCATCAGCTTCCTCTAAGTACTTTCGATGCCCAGACCCTGTGCTAGACCCTTCCAGACAGTACCTTACATGTGCCTTATAAACCAAAAACCAAACCCACTGCTGTTGAGTCAGGTCCGACTCATAGCAACCCTAAAGGTCAGAGTAGAACCGATCTGTACAGTTTCCAAGGAGCTCCTGGCAGATTTAAACTGCCTACCTTTTGGTTAGCAGATGTAGCACAACCCACAATGCCACCAGGGTTTCCTGTGTGCCTTAGAGTCACCCTCATTATTACCTTAGGTTAATCAATTTGCCTTGGCCACACAGTTAAGCAGCAGCAGCACCCAGACCTTTCTGCCTCCAAAGCCACCATCTATGGTCTTGCACTGCCTGGCTCTCATCTGTGGTTGAAGACAAGGAAGGGTGGCAGAGATCTCATGGGAACATCTCTCCATCCCAGTTTCTACCAGCATTCAAGTGTGGGGTCCAGCACAGCCCCCAATGAGTGCCTACCCTATGCTGTGCAGATGACTCTCGAGGAGAGAACAGCAGTCCTGTGCTCAGAAGGGCCCAGACCTGAGCCTGGCACCAGGAGAGAGCCCAGAGGGCTCTGCTTTCCATCCCCTGCCCCAGGTCTTCATCACCTCAGGGCTAGATTTCCTAACAGCCTTCCAAGTGGTCCTCTTATGACCAATGATTCCCTCAAATCATGCTCTTCTCCTGCTCCACAACTTTCAGTGGCTCTCATCCACTCATTCAACAGCTACTGAGCACCCAGCATGTGCTAGGTACTGCGCTGGGAGCTGTGGCTGCAATGGCAAGCTAGAAAAAGTGTATGACCCAGCTGGGGACATTTGCTTTCTGTAAAGCTGCTAGACCTTCAGTGTCTGTTTTAGTCATCTAATGCTGCCGTAACAGAAATGCCCCAAGCAGACGCCTTTAACAAACAGAAATTTATTTTGTCACAGTCCAGTAGGCTACAAGTCCAAATTCAAGGTATCAGCTCCAGGGAAAGGCTTTCCCTTTTGGCTCTGGAGGAAGGCCCTTGTTGTCAATCTTCCCCTGGACTTCAAGATTTTGAGGCTTGGGGACCCCGAGTCCCAGCACTGCTTTTTGGTGGGATGAGGTCCCCAACTCTCTGCTTGTTTCCTTTCCCTCATATCCCAAGAGACTGCTTCAAGGCACAATATAATCTTACAGGTTGAGTCCTGCCTCATCAACACAACTGCCACCCATCCTCCTTTATTAACATCTTAGAGGCAAGATTTACAACAGATAGGAATATTACATAACACCAGGAATCATGGCCTAGCCAAATTGATACCCACCTTTTTGGGGGGACACAATTCAACCCATAACCATATTCAAGAACACTAGTTCTACAGCCAGACATCACAAATTCCAATCTTATCTTTGCCACCTACTGTGTATGTTAGCTGTTACTACAACTGACACCGTATCTTCTACAGTGCTAGTCCCTTGGCTCTGGACAATGACCCCAGCAGACCCCTATGCAAAGACAGCAGATCTAAGTTCCTGAAGAATGACTCCTTGATGGTGTCTTCTTCCTCAGTCTCAGGGCTGTGCACAGAGGAGTGTGAGTCATAAGATCTGGAGGGAGACTGAGCGTGGAAACCAGAGCCTAACCCTAACCCTAACCTTTCTATGACTGCAGGTGGCAGTCACAGAAGCTCTTAAACTGTTAGCAGTGTCTGAGCTCTGTTCGTTATTCACAGAGGCCTCTAAGTGGATATATAACACCCAGAATGGCCATGAAGGGAAAGAGTTAGCTAAGGCAGCTACAGAGGTCAAGACAGACAAGAAGGGGAAAGTTGGAGAGGTCAGAAGGGAAGAGAAGAGCCTTAGGTGGGAAGTGCTGAGGGGCTGACACTGTATTGGGGCAGAGGTCACAGAAGGAGAGAAGGCAGATTATGAAGATCAGATTATGGAGGACTTAATGACTGATGTCTCTCAAGGGCAGGACGTGGAGCACCAGGACTAAGGCATCTCAACATAGAGAGCTCTAGGCCCTGAGGATGCCCAGCCCGGAGCTAGACAGCTCAGTAGGGAGCAGGTATGCTACAAGCAACTGTCCCCATTCTAAGGATGGAAAAGCTCCGAGACAACCGTAGTATCTATTCCTTATCCACAGGCAGGGAAAAGGCTGCCTCCTATTCTTACCTTGGTCTAAAGGATGCTCCTTTTCTAGACCCACATGGAGATGTGAAATCACAGCCATGTCCTCCCAGCACTGAAGGCAGACATCCTGTCCTCACTTGGCACCACTGTTCCCCCAACACGTCCCACAGTTCTCTTTGCATCTACTTGAGTGGCCGTGTGTAACAGGGTGGGCATGCAGTGGCTGTGGGGATGCCGTCAGAGCCCTCTGTGGGGTTCCAATCTGCCAGTAAGAAGAAGACCATGCTGACCAACCACATGTTGTTGTCAGGCGCCACTGAGTCAGTTGTGACTCGGCAAACCCACGCACAACAAAAGGAAACACTGCCTCGTCCTGAGTCATCCTCAAAATCGTCGCTGTGTTTAAGCCCACTGTTACAGACGCTGTGTCAGTCCACCCCCTTCAGGGTCTTCCTCCTTTGTGCTGACCCTCTACTTTATCAATTGTGGTGTCCTTCTCCACGACTCATCCTTCCTGAGAACGTGTCCAAAGTAAGCAAGACGAAGTCTCACTACCCTTGCTTCTAAGGAACATTCTGGCTGTACTTCTTCTAAGACAGATCTGTTTTTTATTCTGGCAGTTAGGGCATATTCAACAGTCTTCGCCAATACTAGAATTCAAAGACATCAATTCTTCTTTGGTCTTCCTTATTCGTTGTCCAGCTTTTGCAAGTATATGAGGTAACTGAAAACATTATGCCTAGGACCAAGGTGCACTTTAGTCCTCGAGGTGACATCTTTGCTTTTTAACATTTTAAAGAGGTCTTTTGTAACACATCCTTTGATGTCCTGACTGCTACTTTCATGGGCATTGATTGTGGATCTAAGCGAAATGAAATCCTTGACGATGTCAGCATTTTCTCCTTTTATCATGATGCTGCTTATTGGTTCAGTTGTGAGGATTTTTGTTTTCTTTACACTGAGCTGTAATCCATGATGAAAGCCATAGATCTTCATCAGTAAGTGCTCCCCGTCCTCTTCACTTTCTGGAAGCAAGGTTATGTGCCAGCTGCATAAATCAGGTTAATGAGTCTTCCTCCAATTCAGACGCCACATTTTTCTTCATACAGTCCAGCTTCTCAGATTATTTTGCTCAGCATGTATGAATAAGCATGGTAAGGAATATTTCACAAATACCCTCTCACCAACCCGATAGCACTCTATTTAAACCTCCCCTGGAAACTACCTGTAGCTTTGAAACATATAGAAAGGAGAACAGCCTCACACAACCAAATCAATACCAAACCAAAGTGTAATGAGGTGCCATTTTTCACTTACCAGGTTGGCAAAGGTCAGGAGGTTTTATAACACTGTGTAAGTGAAGATATTGAAGATACGGGACAACGAGTCACTCATATCTTTTCAATGATAGGTCCCAAGGTGGTATGAATAGCTTGTATTCAACTGATAACTGAGAAATCGGCAGTTTGAATTCACCCAGTAATACCATGGAAGAAAAGGCTAACAGCAACTGACATCTGATTAGTGGGGGAGTAATTTAGTTCATCTGCCTTGAAGGGCAACATGGCACAATCAATGAAACTTAAAAATGCATGCACACTGTGAAGAGCTTTTCTGTGTCTAGCTGTCTCTCCTACATGTACACATGTTCTCTAAGAGATGCACTGCAGCAGCACTGAGATATCATGGCAAGAGACAAAAAGCAACCACAAAGCTCATAGTACCATGGTTAAGAGCTACAACTGCTAACCAAACGATCAGTAGTTAGAATCTACCAGTTGCTCCTTGGAACCCCTGTGGGTCAGTTCTGCTCTGTCCTGTGGGGTCTCTGTGAGTCACAATCAACTTGACAGCATCAGGGTTTGGTTGGGGGGGGTCAGGAAAAGACAGTTTAGTTCTCTGTGCTGGGGTAGTTTGCATGTTCCTAGCTATGCCACCAGTATTTCAAATACCACCAGGGTCACCCACAGTGGGCAGCTGCCGGTAGAGCTTCCAGACTAAGACAGACTAGAAATGGCTCATTCTCTTGTACGTGAGGTCACCCTAAGCTGGAGTTGACTTGGAGGCAACAAGAACATGATAAAGGGAGCTCTTTATAAGCTGATAGGGAATGAGTGCCGAGGTATGCCAAGCTTTAAAAGGAAGACGCAACGGGCACCACGGCTTTTAGAATACACTGCTGCTTGTGTAGAAGAAAAAGGTGAGGGGTGTTAACATAGACAAGCACTGATGCCTCCACACTGGAGTCAGCATGTCTCTGGAAGAACACAAAGGTGGGTGGACAGAAAAGATGGAAAGAGGCCACTGTCACTGTCCACTGTCCACTCTTTTGTACCACATACCTTTGAGTTTTACCATGTATCTTAGTTATCTCATACTGCTTTAAGGCAATATCACCAGTGGGAACAAAGTGAAGTCTATTCTTATACAGTCCAGTAGGCTACAAGTCCTAATTCAGAGTGTCAACTCCAGGGGAAGGCCTTCCCTCTTTGTCGGCTCTAGGGGAAGTTCTTTGCGTTTCATGGGTCTGTCTTTGGTCTGAGAGTATCCTGATGGCATGAGGTCCTCACTTTCTGCTTCTTTTTCCTTTTCTCTCTTATACAATAAAAGGATAAGGGTGGTGCAAGCCACACTCCAAGGAAACTGTTTTTACATTGGAGCAAGGAGGCAACCTTAGAAAGAGTGTTACAGCTCCACCCTAATCCTCTTTATCATAAGCAAGTCTTGCTCTATCAACCACAGGTAGAGATTAGGAGTTACAACACAGAAAAATCACAAAATGTAGGACAATCACCCAATACTGAGAATCATGGCCCAGACAAACTGCTACAGACATTTTTTGGGGGAGACACAATTCAATCCATGATACCATGTATCTGTGTTACCTGAAGGAAATCAATAAACAAACCTCTTATGGGACAGCATTTCACACTTCTGCATCTGTCTGTCTAAGATTCTCCTCCACACTCACACTATCCCAGCAACTATGTGCTTTTCCACCAAATCTTCAGTGTCTCAACACTGCTAACCATATGGGGTAAATGGGAGGGCAGGGGCCAGCACTTTCAGTTAAAGGGTCTCCACTTCTTTCTGGCAAGCTGGCAGAGGCCAGAGCTGTGGGCAAAGCCACGGTCAGTGGGCCAAGCCCAACCCCCAGCTATCTTGCCCTGTGATGAGCAGCAAGCCGCACCCTGAAAGCACATCCATGAGGTAGCAAGTGGGGCACTGGAACAATACTCCAGGCAGGAATAGCACTGTGGTTCCAGAAATGGCCTGCATTGACTAATTTCTGTACAAAATTTCACCCATGATGAGTCAACACTCAGGGCAGACAGGAACTCCCCACAGGTTAGCCCCACAAGTTGTTGAGAAGGGTAACAAGGCAGAAAATACGGTGCCCTGACCACTGAGAGAGAGAACTCAGGGCCTGGATGGGCCCCCTGAGACCAGGCTACCTCATTCTGCACAGACTACTGTGAGAATCCACAGGGCCTGCCACAAGGTCGACCACCTTGAATGGAGAAGGTGACCACACATTCAGCAATGCTAACAGGCAGCACTCTCACTCTGTCACGGACTGCACTTCATCAGCTGGGCTGGACCAGCCCATTCCCCCTGATTTCACCTATCCATCCTCCAAAGACAGCCACCAATTACGCATTATTGCCATTTATCAAGTCCCTCAACTTCACACAAGTCACCATGACCTGGCAGTAGGCCCAAGGGCTGATCCTTTCCTTCCTCACTAAGGACTTACGTGAGTAAGCAGATTTTTCCAGCAGTCAAATCCAACCCTGTCACTTACTGCCTTGATAATCTAGGACTGTCATCTCACTTTCAGAGCCTTAGTTTCCTCTGCTGTAAAATGGGCTCATCTCTTTCTTTCTCTCTCTTTAATCCCCTCCCCCTACCCAATACTGTGAGGATTGAATGGGATCATGAACCCAGCACACACAGCGTGTGATACAAGTTCAGTAACTGATGGCTGCCATTAGAATTACCATCACTGCAGGCCCGAGGAAACCTATCCCATTCACCTCTCAAGGCCTTCTCCTCGGCACTCAGATCTGGGCAGGGAGGGGCAAGAGCAGGTCTGAGGAGAAGGCCACTCCTGTCTGGCCTTGGCATTCTGCAAAGACCAGTAGCAGCACCTCCATCCACACCTTTGTTTGCTCTCTCATCTCCTCTCCCCTTCCTGGGCCTTCTCACCCCAGCCCCTGCTCCTGGAGCAGCAGCAAATCCTTGTCAGCAAACAGCACATTAATTGCTTCTTGGCTGGGTTTCAGATGATATCACAGAACCATGCTGCTCAATTTGAGAGAACGGAAAGGAGGAGGGAGAAGCACCCAGCAAGACAAGCAACAGCCCGGATGATGGGTAACTCCAGTTACTAATTAATTAACAGCTCAGAACAAATCTGAAACCCCAACAGGTCGGGTGAACCAGCCCTGGGTGCCCTGCCAGCCCCTTTCATCAGAAGACAGCAGAGGGCTGTCTCAACCCCCTTCAGGAGGGGCACCATGGAGTCCTGCCACCCGCTGTCCAGAGCAGCTAACAGAGGCCAGGGACATGCTCAGGACGCATCCTGAGCCAGCCACTCACTCACTCACTCACTCAGCAGTCGTGTGCCGAGCTCCTACTATCTAGCATGAAAGTTGGGGTGCACGTCTGCAGTATTCCATGCTGTATCCCAGCAGTGCCCAGCATTTAAAAATCTATATATTTTTTCAATAAATGTACATCAAGTAAATGAAAGAACACAACAGTAAATGAAATAATGAGTACCCAATATGTTGCTGCTTCCTAGATACAATAATGAGCAAAACCAACACAGACCCTGCCCTCATGGTGTTTCCATTCTGGTACAGGAATGTCTATTAACCAAATAACCAGACAGTTCAAAGCAATACTATAGTCATGATAAGCACCATGAAGAGGCCCCACCAAGCTAGTGGGAGGTAACATGTTCCATCCTATCCCTCCAACCACGGGACCCAGAGACACAGAGTGAGGAGGAGCTCGCCACTGCCCCAGTGTGCCAACCCTCGTGGCTTCTCACAACCCCATGCCCCTGAACCCCCAAACATACGCTTTAGGCCCTCTGCACCCCATCACCACCAAAGGCCACTCACTCAGTAGTCTCAGCAGTTTCATAACCTCCCAGGCAGAGTGGGTAACCTGGGGAGTGTGTGGGTGAGGTTGGCTAAAAGATGCACCTCCAGGGCACTGCTCTGTAGCACTGAGGGCCACAGGCATTGATGTACACACATGATCCCACTCTGCCCTTACCCTGTAGAACCCCAACATGCCCACAGACTTTCCAGCCAGGTCCTGGACACAACCTGAGAGAGCACCCCGACCACTATTCCCAACTGAGGTCTCCGGGCCTCTCAATGCCTCACTGTCCAGATGTGGGTACCCACCATCGACCTTGAACTCCTGGAGACTGAGAATGGTGGGTTTCCAGAAGGAACTGTTTGGGGGGAAGAGGAGGAAATAAGCCTCAGCCTTAGTCTCAGCTCTACTCTTTTCTACTGTGAGTCCTGGGAGAAGCTGCCTAGCCACCTGTGACTCAACTGCTTTGTAAAACAGGAGTAAAACTGTCAGCTAGTGGGCAGCCACCAGGTCACATACACAACACCACTAAAGGCACACAGGGACTGGGAAGTCTGATCATGGATGGCTTCATTCTTGTGACTTCTTTCTGTATCACTGGAACGAAGGACGTGAAACCATCTTGGACCCCAAGTTCTGCTTCTCCCAACAGGTCTTTCCACCTGGACCATGGTTTATTGCCTCAGGTGTGTATATAAGTAGCTCCCATCGGCCTCCTTCTCTCCGGGCCAGGTGTCGCACACACAGAACCCAGGGTCCTTTTGCACCAAGAGTTGCCTAACATTTGGAAAGTGGCAAGCTACTTTCAAATGTTATTATCTGTATCAGTATTAATTCAGTGATGGCTCCAGGATTTCTACAAAAGAGTAGCTTATGGGTGGCCATCTGGTTAGACAGGCTAGGAAGTTATCTGGAGACCACATTTGCATAGCAGACTCAGGTTTTTCATGGATCATGTTGTTTCTTGGGGGTATCATTGGGAAGTGCTGATGGAGACTGGGGGATACACTTTGAAACCACCACTGATATTTGTGGTAACAGCAAAGACCTCCTTCATTTATTGAACTAGACACTGAGACAAGGGCTTGACACACAATGTCATTTAATTCTGTTTGTAAACAGAATTACCCCCACTTTACAGGTAAGGAAACTGAGCTTTAAAGAGACAGAATATCTTGCCCCAATTTCTGCAGCTGGTTCCAGGCGGAGGCAAGACTTGAATCCAGATCTGGGAGATCCCAAGTCCACGACTGCTGTTAAACACAACCGCTCCCACTCTTGGCCTTCCCTCCAGCCACCCCACGCTCGCTCCCTTCCCACTCGAGGGCACCCGCCCACTCTGCCTGACCACCCAGGCTGCCAGTCTGCAGCTGGACGGCTTCAAACTTCAAACTTCCCCCAAATGGATTTCTGAGCAGGATCTTTTTTTTTCCCCTGGTGAAAGGCTGAAAAAACTAGGCCTGCTGGTTACTACTGCCTAGAGCTTGTAGAAGCATTAACAGTGCTTAGACCAACTCAGGAGGCCAGTGGGTGCTTGCTCAGGTCTGAGCCCCTCGCTTAGGAACCCCTCATCCAGCATGGGGGGATGTGCAGGCTGCTCCCAATTCCCCTCCTGGAAGTGTGTGCCCTTCCTTGACACACCTGACAGATTCTCTCACCCAGAAGCCAGCCCAGCTCATGAGACAGCACCGCACAATGAGGCCCCCACCTGCAAAGAATGTCTCCGTAATCCTTGGGCTCTGCACAGGGCAGCCGGTTCACAGGGAACGGCAGCAAATCCCAGGATAAAAGCAGAAGCCATCCTGTTGACAATTCATTCGTGTTTCTCCCCAAATCCATCCACAACAGAACTGTTAAGCTTGTGTTTCCTCTCCTGTTGCAAACAATTGTAAAAATGATTGGTATCTGCCCTCAGTGTAGAGCCCCGTCTGCTCATCCCCAGGCTAAATCTTCCTGGAAGGGCTGCATGTGTGAAAAACATGCGTCCCCGGGATGTGCAGATAATGGTTCCTCTCAGACACTAATCACTTGCTCAGCCCAGAGAAGAAAAATGCAGAAGCTGGTCAACAGCAATGCTGCCTTTCTGGAAACCAGAGGCCTTCTGCAGACCGAGGGCTGGGCACGTGAGGGCAGAGAGGCTAGGACTGTGTCTGCAGACGAGACTGTTCCATGAGGTGCTATTCAGCCACCTGACCTGTAACCAGTTCTCTAACATCCTGCATGGGTCTTTTTCTCCTTTGTCTATGGCTATAAGACCTCCAAAGAGAAATAGTATCAGGGAATAAGGTAAGGTGCAGGAAGGAGAGCACTCAGGCCAGAGATCTGGACACCTGGTTCTGATTCTGCCTATACTTTCACCTCCCTTTCTCTGAGTTTTGCTTTCCTTCTCTGAGCATTTGGAACAGACGATTCCTAAGGGCCTACCCAGCTGGCATCTATGAGGGGGACATGGGGACTCAGAGATGTTTAAGCCAGAAAGCACTGCAGAGTCCAGTGTCAATAGCCAGTCCCCACCTAAGCCAGGGAACCAGCATCTTTGGGGCCATTTGTCTACAACTGGATACAACACAGACAGGACATCAAGGGCTAGAGCCAATAACTGAAGTATATATCTTACTCACATGAAGGGGCCCAGCATTGCACTACTAACGTGTAGATTTAAAAAAACAAAAAAACTAGCTGCTACGATGCAAATATCTTCTATGCTTCCTTATATTCTTCTCCCCTTCTTCCAATAACAGCTTTAATTTTGTTGGAGGATCCATCCCTTCCATATTCTCAGTCCACAAGTCCCAAATCTAAGGCAACCGATAAACTACATTCCCCTAGCCAAGTAACTGGTTCAGAGGAAGCCACATGACCAAAGCCAGTCCGATCAGAGTGAGCCACAGGACTTCTGCTAGGAATACTGGGATAAAACTTCTCCACCAACACTGGTGAAATGAATAAGATAGAATACAGGGGGGGCAGGGACACAGAATAGAACGAACTTGGCTCTTTCTAGGAACAGAGAGAAAGAAACGCCATTCTGGAGACAGAATTTGGGTGCTAGATCGAGCCACATCTGATCTCTCCACAGTCTATTTGGATAAGGAATAGTAAGAAACATCAAGTCTGATTTCTCACATTCCTTTAAAGGAATCCGTTGATGACCGTAGGAGTGCCTGTGTAGTGCAAATGGGTAACGCACTCAGCTAACTAAAAGGTTGGCATTTGGGGTCTACGCAGCAGTCTCCCAGAGGAAATGACTAGAGATCTACTTCTGAAAAATCAGTCACTGAAAATGCTATGGAGCATAGTTCTACTGGGACACACATGGGGTCACCATAAATTGGAATCAACTTGATGGCAGCTGGTTTGGTTGCCTGTCTGGCTGGCTATGTGTCTCTTTGCCAACTGAGATCAGATCACAGCCACAAGCATATCCAGCCAATTCTCTGGGTAGGAAATGAATTCATCCAACAGATCAACTCTATGCCATCAGTGATGACCAAAGCATAGTCCCTGCCCTCAAGAGCACTCACGTTGTTGGTACACAACCGCATATATTGGCACTTCCACTCAGTGTGACAACCGCCGTAACAGAGGAAGTATGATAAGTGAGGACACACAGAGCCTTCCATCCTAGCAGAGAGGGAATCAAGGAAGGTTTCCACGTAGATGCTGGGTCAGTTCTGACTAACAGCAACTCAACAGGGCAGAACAGAATTGCCGCATAGAATCTGTTAAGCCAAAATCATATGGGAAGAGATTGCCAGGTCTTTTCTCTCATGGAACAGCTGGTGGGCTCAAACTGCTAGCCTTTTGGTTAACAGCTGAGCACTTACCCACCGTGCCAACAGGGCTCCTAGATATGAGGACAATGGTATAATTTCAAAAAGCAGCCCACGGCCCCCCCAGAGTACCAGGGCCCATGACTGCGCAAACATTGCCTCTGCACCTGTTCTAACTACCCGCACACAGCCAAACGAGCACTAGGACCTCTTGGAAATCTCAAGGCCGGAGCTCAGAACCCAGTTTTCTCTGCCTGTGGGAGGACCCCAGGCTGCTCAGAAGGGGCCCCTCAGCTTCTCTAACACCTCTCTCAGGACACTGGAGCATCATGGCCACCAGCCCTGGTACACAGGAGTATGACACACCTACCCAGTTCAGCCAAGTCCCCTCAACCTTGCAGTTCCACATTCCATCAGGCCAAGGGGCAGGGTGGTAGAACCTACTTGGTTTCCTAACATGAGCCTCTAAGAAGTCTCTCCTTTCTTTTTTCAGTTTCCTTCAAAGCAGGCCTGGCTGGGCACGATGCCAACCTCCTGGAGTGCTTCTCCTGAAGACTGTCACCACTGGGCAACTCCTGAGGCCAGCCCACCTCTCACTGGGGACAAAGAGCTCAGCTATGGGGCCCAGGATTGGGTGGTGAGTGCAGGCCCTGTGGAGACAAAGATTTAACCTCAATTCATAGATCACATGTCCCCAGACCCTGGGAGGGCAGCTGGACTGTGCATAGTCCAGGAGAGCTAAGTGGGAGACTCACGTTTAAACACCCACTTTGTTCTCTCTCTTCTCATGCTTTTCCCAGAATGGATAGTTTGAGACCCCAGGCAGTCTGAAATCCCAACACCATCCTTCTCCTGGTTCCACTGAAGGTGTCTCTCCCAGAAGCAACCTGAGTTCTCCAGGCATAAGTCCTACCTGCTTTGTATCTCAGTAGAAGGGACTTATTTTCCTTGCAAAGGTGGGCCCCTCTGCTTAGAGCAGATCTCTGGGGGTCTGTTTAGCATCTCTTCCATGTTGGGCACATGCCGCACCAAACTTGATTACATATGGTCCCACTTCTCAAAAGCTCAAGGGGTAGCTGTTGCAGTACCAACAATAACATCACAACAGCTGCCCCTGACCCATACTTTTAACCTCACAGCTCTGCAAGGTTAAGCACTGTATTTCCCATTATACAGATAAATAAACTGAAAAGTTAGGGAGCTACCTTTCTGAGGATTCCCAGGTAGCAAGCAGCAGAGCTGAAATATGAATTCAGAAGTTATCTACAAAGAAAAAAGAAACAACTTTGAGCTTGACCATTTGTATACCACCTTCCTTATTATTTGTTCAGTATTGTCCTTTAAATAGAAGCCCTGATAGCATAGTGGTTATGTGCTAGCTGATAGGTCAGCAGTTCAGAATGTCTCTGCTTCTTTGTGGCAGTCTGTTTCTGTAAAGATTTACAGCCTTAGAAGCCCTATGAGACAAGCAGTTCTAGTCTGCTCTACAGAGTCTCTGAGTTGGAATCAACTTGATAGCAATGGGGTTTTTTGTTCTGTTTTGGCCCTTTAAATATTAACAACAACAGTAGTAATAATAACTAACTCAAATAGAATACTTAGTATATGCCAGGCACTTTCTAAATGCTTCATCCGCATTGCTATCATTGGCTGCCATCAAGCCAGCTCTGGCTCATGGCTACCTAATGTACAATAGAACACTGCCCGGTCCTGTGCCATCACCATGATCTTTGATAGATCTGAGCCCTTTCTTGGGCTGCTACTGTGCCAATTCATCTCATTGAGGGTTTCCCTCGTTTTCTCTGACCCTCCACTTTACCAAACATGATGTCTTTATCTAGCGGTTGTTCTTTCCTGGTAATGTGTCTGGAGTAAGAAAGACGAAGTCTCACCACCCTCACTTCTGCGGAGCATTCTGCCTGTATTTCTCCTAAGACTGATTAGTTTGTTCTCCTGGTAGTCCACAGCACATACAATCTTCTTTGCCAGCACCACAGTTCAAATAACTCATTGAACTCTCATGCAAACTCTATGAGGTAGCATTTATCACTAGGCTCCAGTTACAGGAAGAATGAGCAACAAGTCCAAGGTCTCAAGATTCATAGATGACAGAGCCAGGACTGGCCCCAGAACCCTGCTGTTGCCCCCACACTGCTACCACCCCACAGACTCGGGGTCTCAACCCTGGTTCTAATACAGGAGAAATCACAAGTTTAACATTCCAGTTAATATCTTCTAAAACACGTCAAACGCATCCATACTTATGAATTTCAAGAAGGCTCCCCATGACCTCCAAGAGTCGTCATGGGTACCATCAGTTATACGGACCATACTCCAGAAAACCTGAGGAGAGGAGGACCAGGAAAGAGAAGGTGGCCCTGGAGAGCCCAGAGACCCTAGCAGAGCCACCCCTTCTCTGGCACTGTGTAGACAACAGCCTGAATCTTGGAGGTCAGGAGAAGCCGGACAGAAGAGAGCAGAGAGGACAGCAGGGAAGACACAGAGACGATGAGGGCTTAGACCCGCAAGGCAACGAGTGACGTGTGCTGTGCTGTGAACCATGGTTAGCCATGCAGAGGCTGAGTCTAGCAAACAGCACAAAGAGAACAGAGGCCACCAGGCTTCCCATCCACTCCTGCTCTGCCACCTTCCCCAAAGCAAGTCTTGTCATCGCGTCCCTCCCTCTTGCTACCTCCCCCTTCCTTCCAGCTGTTTCCCTACCAACAGGAGATAATTTGGGGGGTAAACCAAAACCTATTTTTCTTTCTCTCAAAGGTCATCTAAAATGAGAACTCCCTGTCTGTCGTTTGTCCAGGTATTTTCCAAGCCTTGAAAGCTAGTTACCATATCACCCAGGTGGATACACAGGTATCACATCACACCCAGAAAAGGTACCCATCCATGTCCTTCACCATTACAAACAGGGCAACAACTACAGGTCAAATTCATGGAAACAAGAAATTAGACACTTGGCCAAACGCTCCTGCCTTTTGTATTTTCTAGCTCAGAGATCATCCAAGGTGGCTTTTCATGTCATACACAGGCAGCGGGGAAGAGACAAGCCAGAGATGAGCAGCAGCAAAGCTGTGTCCATGTCCCTGCAAACAAAGCGTCTGCTCACCCGTGAGTCTGGACAGTGGGTGTGGGCCACATCCTGAAATGCTCTATCCTCTCAGCACTAATCACTATGCTTTCCATCCGTGCACCCTAGGTTCTCACAGGAAAAGCCCGCACTAGAAACAGATTCAGCCTCAGCCTGAACACTAATACAGTAGTTAAACACAGATGGCCTCAAGCTGGACTGCTTGGGGTAAGTCCCCAGCATACCACCACTCTGGCTGCACAAGCTTGTACAAGATGTTTCATTTGTACCTCAGTTTTCTTATCTGTAGAACATGGGTAGTAACATCTACCTCTGAGTTGTAAGGTTTGAGTTAATACATGTAACATGCTTGAAACATTTTTTGGCATATTTATAAGTACCGTATTCGTTGTATGACTGTTTCAATTCAAAGAGCAGAGATCTGAAACAATTGGCTTCTGAGTCTCCAGTATAAAATCCTAAGCTCTGTCCTACAAGTGTGGTCCCCAGGAATCACAATCAACCTAACTTGGTTTCTCACTCTGCCCTGTCCCTCTCATTTCCACCCCTATCCCCCTAACCCAGCCTATCACACAGCTCTGGGAACATGGCTGGTGCCTGGTAAATGTTTGCTAATAGAACCAATGAGATTCCCAGTCCCCCCCCTCACCCAGTGAACTTCCTCTGCCTGAGTGTAGCTTTATCTCAGTCCCCTGGAAAGCGGGATGCCAAGGGTTATATGGTTCCCTCACCTCAGGATAAAACTACACACAACCAAGGAGAAATGAAACTTTGAGCAACCAGATGATGATGGCGAATGGAGCCATGGAGACAAATCCAAAATATCCTTTCTTCACTCAGAGAACTCACACAGGCTGCAGGCAAGACATACTTACAAATTGAAACTGGAGCCCCAGGAACCAGCCTCCAGCATCACAGAGCCTCTCTGCCTCTATAGAACTGTCATCTGGCAAATCACATCAGGGGCATAAAGCTGTGGGCTAAGGAGGTGCTGCCTACAGGACTGCTTCCTCAACCAGAGACATGCCAGAAGAATTGCGAGTGCCCACATGTCCACACCCTGCAGTAGGAACAGAAATGAAGCCTGTCAGTGTAGCGGCCTTACATCTGTGCAGACAAGCACCTGAGTGTTTCCACAAGTCCTGCAAGCCCTTCTTGTGTGATGCAAGATGCCAACAACAGCAGCTGAGATTCCCATTGCATAGGAATTCCTAGAGCCAGGCCACAGTGTCTCAGACCTGCTCCTAAACATGGGATGCTGCAGGAGGTTATGCAGCCTTTGGGGTGGGCAAGGAAGGCAGTTGGCCTTAATCAAGGGCCTCACTTTTCTTTCCTGCACCTTTATGAGGACTCCTACCTCTAGTGGTGTAGTAGTTAAGGGCTATGTCTGCTAAACAAAAGGTTGGCAGTTCGAATCCACCAGGCACTCCTTAGAAACTCTATGGGACAGTTCTACTCTATCTTATAGGGTCACTATATGTCAAAATTGCCTCAGTGGGTTTGGCTTGGTTTGTACCACAGTAAGCATTCAAGTGTAGGAAATCATGTAGCAGACAAAAGGAGTTGCACTGAGTTTTCCAGAGCCACAGACTGGCTTCAAGATCAACAAGAGCTCAGCCACACCAAGAACATGACATCACAGGCCTGAGCTCTGAGGGCATCTTCTCTAATAAGAACTTGACCTTAACACTGCTGAACCCTCAGCCCACAGAACAGCTCCTAACAAGTGCCAGTTAAATATGTTGAACTGAGAAATTGCAACTAGTAGAACCCAAATCTTTGCTATTTTATTCAAAAATGTTTACTTCATGTTTCCCCATTAAATATAAGCAACTTCCCCCTTGTATATATTTGCGCCACATTCACACAATGTGTTCCCCATCAACATGTGAATTATGGGCACAGGCCCTGAAATGTTAGTTTTGTGCTAAGATAAATATTGGAATAATATTCACTCTGCTTTTTTGAAGTAGTCAACATCACAATTCGTGATTGAAGAACTGAGGCACCATTTGCTTTGTTAAATAGCGAAGGATAACCAAGCAATCCCCTTGGGGGACAGGGATCAAACTGGCCTTCAGGAGCACTTTCTCGGCCTCTGTAATTGCTCTGTTAACAGTAGTCGTCCAGGCACAGCTCCTTTGATGGCGTTGGGCAAATACCCTGAGTCTCACAGCTGAACCCTGTGATAATGACAGTGATCACTGTGTGCCAGCACCTGCCACCACCAGCCCCAATACGGTAACACTGTAGCCCCACAACCTCCAAGGTCACCACCACCACCACCACCAAATCCAGTGTGGATTAGCTTTCCATGCAGCTCTAGAAAGAAGAAGAGAGAACAAGAGAGGAAGGACGTAAGGCAGGCAAGGAAAGGTTTATGTATGGCCCCTGAGAATAAATCCTCCCTTCAGTTACTCTTCATGGCACACTGGCTGGAAAACTGTTTGTCCCCGTGAAGCTGGTCCTCCATTTATACCTCCTGTGTGGTTCACCAGCGGGTCTCCCTCCACGATCTGACTGCAGTAAGAGCCACTGATCAAATATCTGAGAGCACACAACACAGAAGGACACATGTGAGCAAAACCACAGAGCTCAAATCCAGGTCACTCAGTCAGCAGCCCAACCCCTGTTCCAGAGATGCTGGCCATGGACTAGATAGAGTGAGAAGCTCAAAGTAATGCCTGAGATGAATCAGGCAGCTTCACCTTCTGCAGGTGAGGGGTTCCACAGCAATGACTCAAGCAACCTGGCAGCACTTTGCCAACCCCTCTTCCCTGAATTTGTTCTCTGCTGATGTCACAAACTGATCCTATAAGGGAATCAGGGCATTTATTAGGATATCCATTTTATAGATGTGGAAACTGAGGATGAAAGAGGCCAAGAAACGTATACCTAAGGCCAGGCAGCTGGTAAGGACCTAAACCAGCCTACAGTCCATGTTTTCTCACAGCGCCCTCCAGAGTCTGTGTGTTACGTCTGCTCAAGGGACCTGTATCTAGGAACCACATGACCAGAAAGTTCTCTGTGCTCTGCAAAATTACTAAAACTGGGTCCAGTGTCTATCATTACTAACTATCATGTAAACTCTCAGGATGTCAATTCCCTCAACTATAAAATAAGGGGGCTGCACTTATTATCATTATGACTGAAACCACAGTTAAGCACTCAGCTGCTAACTAAAACCCACCCGGTGACTCCTGGAGATGTGGCGACCTGATTCCATAGAGATTATAGCCACAGAAACCCTGTTACAGGACAGTTCTACTCTGTCACATGGGGTTGCTATGAGTAGAAAATTGACCCACCAGCACCTAGTAACAACAGCTATCAAAAGTATCAGCCACGTCCAGCTCAATTTACCTGTCTTACGTGAATCACCCTTCTTTTAAAATGGAAACCATGCCCAGCTGGCAGCTATGTATTACCTAGAGATCAGCTGCTCTCTTGGTCCCCTTCTTCTTGCGGCCCCTCCATGCCCTCAGCCTTGTGACCTGCAGCCCCTGAGACCTGACCAGCAAGGCACGGCAGGGCAGAGCAGGGCCGCGAGCAGCAGTGCATCAGGCTGGCAGTTCCTCCCCACCGTGCAGAGCACACTCACTTCCCTTGGGAAAATGTGACGTCACTGGATCTGACTTGGAGAGCATTAGGTTGTGATAATTTGAGCTCTGTTCAATTATTCCCATTAAATGCATGAGCAGAATACTGTAGCCAGTGGGTTAGAGTCTTGTTAAGAAAAATAAGTGGGCTTATATTTCAAATTGGAAAACATCTCTAACCAAAGCATCCAAATGAATGCAGTAACTTTAGACCTTTTCCTCTTCAGCCATGCCCTGCTCAGAGGAGAAATGTACCTCGTTTACCAGGATTTCGGGCCCACTGGTGATCTGCTCAGCTTAAACCCAGCTAATTAAATTAAGCCACAGCCACCTCACTCTTCACTGGGCGAGAGGGGGCCCATAAATTACGCTGCCCTGAGCTCCCCACAAATTGCCTCTCCCCAAAGAGGCCTTCACCGTTTGAGAGAACGCATCCAAAAGCAGTGCATGGCGGGAGGCCCCGGTTAATTGGCCCTCCCCTCAGAGTGGCCTCTCCCACTCGCCTGCCCGCCAGTGGGGCAATAATGAGCGGCGAAGCCAGGGGGTTGCTCAGGAAGTAGGGTGAGGAAAGGGCTTGCGTTCCCGAACCCGGCCAGTGGCCAGTGACCGACCGCACCAGCCAGCCCACGGTGCCTGAGGCAGTGGGGCAGGAGAAGGCAGGAGTCTACCTCCAGGGTGTGACCTCAAGGCTCCATCTTGGATGCATGACTGGAAGCCACAAGCCCGGTAGTGACTGAACAGGGGGGCAATCAGTAGGTGCTGCTGGGATGCCCCCAGGTCCCACCCTCCTCTGCAGCCCTCATGGTTTCTCAACCCCAGAGGGATCATAGGTAAGTAGGGGCCCTGGAGTTCTGCCACATGAGGGTCCCACCTCTGTCAACTCCAGAGTGAGCTCTGACTGCCTGTCAACTTTCACAGACGGCTGCAGAATAAGGCAGCCATGCAGGGCTTCCTGGAGGAAGAGGAGGAAACAGAATGATCCTTGGGTTTCCCACAGTTACCTAGAAAGTCCCCTACCAGCAGGGCACCTTCTTCAGCTCTCCAGGGTCCTTCCCAAAATACCAGAAGAGGAGACGTAGCAGTGCATAGTGTCTCTGCCTCGAGATGTTCACAGAAGTTCCTGTTTCTGCCGAGAGCAAAGAAAACACTCTCTCCTTTTAGCAATGGGAGTTGCCCCCATTGTGTAAGGGAAAGCCCCCTGGGTCTGAACGGAGGGAGATCAGCAAAAGACACGCAGCCAGAAAGTAAAAATGCAGGCAAGCCTGGGATGGGAAGTTTGCAGAGCGCTAATCCCCCCATACCAAGGGACTGATTTTAACAAGGCAGGCTGTTTGCGAGGCAATTCAGGTTGACTCACATATGCTGTTGTGGCAAGCTCTTCTGCTTTGTTCTGTGTTTAGAAATTTCTCATTTCAGACTTTCTTATCCCAAAATGACTGCTGTGAAAACCAGCTCCATTGTGGAGAACGCCTCGATTTAAGCGACATTTTTTAAATGTCACATCTCTGCACCAGTCTGCCACTCAAAAAGCAGGGTGGAGTGGGAGATTTCAGGCTAACCTCGCATTCACATTTGCTCTGCTCCCCGATGAGCTGCGGTGAGGACGCTGGGGAGAAGCTGAGCTCCTGGGTTGAGGAGCAGGCTGCATAACTCGGCTCTGCAGCTACAAAAACCCAGCAGGCCACAATGCACCAGGGCCAGTACCTCTCCATGCTGCTTTCTTGAACTGCTCTCCTAGAGTTTGGAAAATAGCTGTAATAGCAGACATTATGGAGCACTGTGCACCAGGCACTGTGCCAGGCACTTTACACGCACCATTTCATTAATCCACACAGCGCCCTGTGAGGAAGTCACCATGATCCCCTCTTACAGATGAAGAAACTGAGGCTTAGAAGAGCTAAGGAAGTTGGCCAAGGCCCTACAGTTGACCATCAAAGGAGCTGAGTTTCCAACACAGCTCAGACTCAGAGACACCCATCCTCAAGCCTCCTGCCATAGCCTGTGATGTATCTGCTCCACCCCATGGCTGGGTGCTGGGAGGAGACTGGTACAGAAAGCTGGGCTGGGAAAGACTGGTGAGCACAGAGAAAAAAAGCTAAGGCTGCTGGGTTTCCCAGCTCTCCTGGGAAAGCCAGTCCCAGCATGTTGCCGAGAGGGTGGATTCCTAGGTACGCCTAGCATAAAACAGCTCCAGTCCATCCAAGACCCAAGTAGGAGACTAGGGCAGGCCCTTCAATGGACCTGAGGAGGAGTATCTGGGGGGCAGCATCCGAGCAGCTGGGAAGTCACAAAGCTACTCCTCTGCACACCACCCGACCATGTCTACCAGATTGCCAGAGCAGGAGACAGACAGCTGGGCTACTTTCTGAGTCACACTGGGGTGTGGGTGACTCCAGGAAGCCCAGCTGAAAATCAACCTTCTCCCTGAGGCCACTGCCAACCCAAGGCTAGTCACGCGGAGGTATTCACCAACTGCTTAGCGCACTGCGTAGGGAGTGAGGGCAACTGAATCAGCATGTGGCGTGACCGGCACTGGAAAATCCGCCAACCCCTGCCCCTAGCAAAGGGGACCAGCAGATAGGGTCCCCCCAGCAAAGCCAACTCCACATGACAAATGCTAAAGCCAAGCGTGGGTACCCACTTGCCTGGTCTCAGTCCCGAGCACATGGGGACAACAGAACCGCACCTTCTAGAGGTCAATATCAACAGCCCCTTCCCTTCCGCCCTCAGATAAACACATACGTGATTGCTACGCACTTTGCTCAATCTCTGAGATGGAAACCCAGGGTTGTTAGCGATCAGACTTGGTTAATCTTGCCAGGCATCACCCACAGGACTGAGTGCGGCTCCTAGGGCGTGGCCCCCATCAGTCAAACCAGCCACATCTGCTTGCATTTCATCACCGACATGGTAAAGTTTGACTTTCAGCTGACCTTGAAATTCACAAACTCCGGCAAGGAGGTGGGGGTTGATGGGAGTGGGGGATAGGAGCCAAGGGAAAGCCGCTAAAAGGAAGCAGAAATAAACCAAAGCTGGGGCTGCCCATGCTTCCTCCTAAAAAATTAAAACCAAATGAACATATCAAAGGGCACTTTTCCCAGCTATTTCAGCTCCAACACTCCTCAGCTTTAATCAAGTCCCTGGGAGAGAAAGCCTCAAGTGGCTGTAATTTCCTACCTGCCTTCACCTGCACAGCTCAGGCCTGAATCTGGGAGTTATTTGGGGCTAGTTTCCCCCGAAGCACAAGCCCTTCCACCACGCCTACTCCATAAACCAAGCCCGGCTCTCAAGGCTCAGAGGACACTGCTAGCCTGGGTGAGAGGGGACTCACATTTCCCTGGGGTGTCAGTAAAGCTCCAGAGAGGTGTCACAGAGGCCAGTAGCTGTGACCCACCAGGTTTTTGGACAAAGACAGCATAGTCACCATGGGCAGGAATGAATAGACAGAAGTTGGAGGTGTCGATCAGTAGCTGTGGGGTGTACACTGACCCTTCATTTTAGCCTCCCAAGAGCCCTAAGACTAACAACTGTTGAGTAGCCTGCTCAGAGAGGGGAGGTGGACTTCCCGAGGTCACACTGCCGAGAGGCAGTAGAGCTGAGTTGAGACTCAGGTCCTTCTGGCTCCTCCGTTGGTGCCCATTCCATGGTTCCAAGCTGCCTCTGGGGCCCTTTCAGCTCTGGCATTCACACGTCTATTCAAAGACTTCCGTGATATTTGCTCCTGGGAAATCTCCCCCAGAGAAATTAAGTGTCTATACTCTAGAGTGGGGCCTCAGAATCCCAGAGCAGAGGGCAAACAGATGAGAGAGTGGAAGCTAGACCAAGTAAGAGGCTTCATGAGATGGAAAGGGGACCAGGCACCCCAGCTCACCCTCAGGAAGAAATGGTGCCAGCGCTTACTGAATGTTCACTGCGCGCCTGGGGCTTGCCGTACTTGGTCTCACTCGATCCTCACTGCACACCTCAGAGAGCAACTATTACCATCCCAGCACTACAAATTCATTCATTTATTCATCCAAAGAAGATGTATTTACCAAGAGTCAGGCACTGGGTAAGAAAACCAAAGCTCAGAGAGAATCACTGACTTATCCAAGATCCCATTCAAATCAGGGTATGTCCCCGAGCATATCAGTGTCGTTTGTGAGCACAGCCCAACAAATAATCCTTTTTTTTTCTTTCTAAACTGGTCATCCCTCGTCCTAGAGGGGCTGCCATCTTTAATGGAATTGTTTTGAGGATCATTGTCTCTGCACAAGCAACTCTGTACAGATGCTGTGGGCTCACTGGCCTCCCAATCAGCTGTGTTTGGGCTTGTGGTGAGAGTCATCCTGCCGTGCTATGCAGGAATGCAGAGTGGCCCATGTCAGATATGTCTGATGTAGGGCTGGCTGGCCCTGGAAGAGCCTGCAGGACATCCCATCTCAGGAGCTGGGGTTCTACAGGCTGGCTCATGGCCACAGTGCAGGCAGCCTGGGGCTCCATCAGAGACAGCCAGCCCCCAGGCAGGTCCAGGCACCTGGAACTCTCCCCAGCTCCTGCCAGAGCACACACCTAGCATACCCCGCAGAGTCAAGACCCTTCATCCCTGCTCAGAAGACGTTCTTCTCTAAATAGCTCATCCTTCCAGTACCATGAAGCCCTGAGTTGTGGGCCAGAGAGAACACCTTAGATCCTTTTCACAGAAGTACCAAAATTCAGAGCAGCCAAGTGATGGACTCTAAGAGTTGGCACGATCTTCAGACTTACAGAGTCCCACTCCTCAGCCCAGACCTCAGCAACACCTGACACACAGCACAGCCAGGAACAGGAGTATGTACTTGGGGTCAGGTTCAAATCCTGTTCTGACCTTAATCTCTTGAGGGTCAGTTTCCTACCTGTACGATTAGGATAGTAATACAGGAGGTGGGATTGGCATACTGGGCAGTTGACCCCACAGAGTGGTGCTGTGAAAAGGCAGGCTGCAATAGGTGATTGGGATTCCTTTGAAGGAAATGCAGGATAAGAATGTGGAGGATAGAACTGCCAAATGAGGCAGGTACCTAGCACATACTCAGTGCCCCATCAGAGTTGGTGGGTATTGTCGTGGATTGAATTGTGTCCCCCCAAAAATGCATGTAGCAGTTTGGCTGGACCTTGGTTCCCAATGCTGTGTGATAGTCTTCCATGCTGTGATTTTCCTATCCCATAAACCCTAATCTCTGCCCATGGTTAATAGGGCAAGACCAAATTATGTTAAAGAGGATTAGGGTGGGGCTGTAACATCCTTACTAAGGGAGTTTACCTGGAGTGCAGCTTGCATCAACTTTTATCCTACAAGAAATAAAAGGAAAATTAACCCAGCAGAGAGCTGGGGATCCTATTCCATCGAGAAAGCAGTACTGAGGACAAAGTGTATCCTTTGGACCTGTTCCTGTGCTGAGATGCTGTTAGACCAAAGAAAGACTGATGCAACACAAGGACCTTCCTGCAGAGCCATCAGAGAGAGAGAGAGTCCCGTGGTGCCAGCACCCTGAATCCAAACTTCTAGCCTACTAGACTGCATAAGAAAAAAGTTTCTTTTGTTAAAGTCATCCACTCGTGGTACTTCTATTAGAGTAGCACTAGATGACTAAGACGGATACCTAAGAGAGAGGCACCAAAGGGGTGAGAATGACATCAGGGAAGGGAGCAGTGTTAGACAGTCCAGCAACAAGCACTAAACTACCAAAAACATGACAGAGAGAAATGGGAGAAACCAAATACTCTAAAGAGCGATATCCAGCCCTCTTAGTACTCACTGCTCAGGGGGACCACCTTGCCCGGCAAATGTCCAGTCTGCTCACAGGGCCTTGAACTTTACCCTTAGGTTTATTCTTGTGGCCAGTCCTGGTCACCCGGCTGCAGTGTAGGGTCCAGCAAGTGTCTCCCAGGACTGGGGTCACCTTTGCCCAGCTCCAGGACAAACCCGTGCCACTATCACATTGACTTGAGGCAACATGAGGGTAGAATGGAGGTGAGCACATAGGGCCAAGGTTGGTCATGAGAGCTCACAGGAACCCAGGAGGTCCCACACACATAGGCAGTTAAGATGATCATCCTTCAGTCAAATTCACTGCAGGTCCTAAAGTAGCCAGGCAGACCTTGAGCTGACCCCAACAAGGTGGAACTTCTGCAAAGCACATCCCCAGTGGCCCTGTGTGGGGTCATGGTGGGGAACAGAACAGTCCTGCCCTGGGTTCAAGCCCTACAAGCAGTCAACAGCCCCTGAGCCAAGGCTTCCTCACCTGTGGAATGGAGAGGAGGATTACACTGGGTGTCTGTGAGGAGCAGGGGAGATAAGGGATCATGTGCTGGATGTGGCAGGCCCCTTCTCCCTATACCCCTGAGGCCCCTTGCTGCCCTGAGCCCTCCGGAGGACACAAGGTCACTGGCCCCAGAGTGCCACACTGAACGACCCCAAACCAGGGCAGTTGTAAGGTGAGCAAGGGTCAAGCCAAAGACACAATGGTGAGGTCCCTGATGGTGGGCCCCAAGTAGGACCAGCAATGGGGGAAATTCTTGAACAAGAAGGAGGGCTGTGAGAAACAGCTTTGCCCCTGCATCTGCAGGATGGAGGAGTTAGAGGACAGGATGCCTCTAACTAAATCTCTTCCAGGATAAGAAAGTGGAAACAACCCCTTTCCTGTTGGCCCCCAGCAAACGAGGTTGTACCAGCCCGGGTAGAACAACAGGCTGCAAATCAGGGCCCCCCAGAGAGGCCACCCCTCCCCATGCCTTGCTGCAAAGCAGATGCGCTGCTGTCCGAAGCCGAAGCCGCCCTCCACACCAGCTCTGCAGCTGGATGGATTCTTGACAGTTATTGGCAGGGCCTCGCTCTGGCAGACAGGTTGGGGGAGGGTGAGAAGGGGGAAAAAAAGCCAATTTTGTTTCCCAGGGAGAAACAATTGCTGCTGACAGCTGTCCATAGGAAAGCGGAGGCGCGTACCCACATAATCTAAACTCGAGCGGCCCAGGTCTCCCCTCAACCCAGAAATGAGCTTGTTAGGAGAGCCTGGATCCCAGCCGTTTCCCTTGACAGCTTCCTTCCCCTAATACATGGAGCAAATTGGCAACCTGTCCTCCAGCATTTGCATCCAGCGTCCCTGGAGGGAGATATCTCTATTATTCTGTTTTGGATAAAGGAGGCTGTTTGAGATGACAGGTAGCAAACGCCTCTTTAATAAACCACACTAGCAGCCAAAGAGCCAGGCTGTGGAGAGGGACTTGAACAAATAGGTAGATTTGCAACCCGGGAGCATTAGCAGGGCCAGCAAGAGCAGTGAGCAGGGGAATGTCGGGGCTGGGGAGAAATCACCCCTTTGTTATTCTGATTTAACCCTCTCACTACTGGAGCTTCTGCCCACCACTCTCATTCCCCACCAAAAGGTAGACTCAGGAGATAGAGTCACGGATTGCTTTCTGGCCCCAGGCTTGCAAACTACAATTTGAATACCTGAGCTCATCTCCTGCCATGGTGTGGCAAAACTCCCATGCTAGTCTGTAGATCTTTGATGAATGGTGTCTGTCTCTCCCTCATTCCATCCCAGCTCTGCTGCTGCTAAATCTACTGAGATTTTTTGATAATCCCAATTTGAAGGGAAATGAACATTTACTCAGCACTAGCCGTGTTCCTGCATTGTCTTGCTTGAAATCACAGAACCCCACTCCTCAGCTCTCATTTCATTTGCTTTGATGCAATTATTTACTCCATTGTACAAACAGTTTTCCATTCAGTTTTCTCTCCCTGGGGTCCGGGTTTTCCCCTCTCCTTTATCCAAAAGAACTAAGCTTAGGATGTTGAGTTCTGCCCAGTAGTGTGCTGGTAAATATTTAGCTGCCATCTAGCTCTCTGTGCAAATAAATAAATAGAAACCCGATGTATAGTGTTTGCTGATTTCTGTGATATAAATATTCCCAGTATGGCTGACCTCAACCTTCCAGTGCGATGTCACTCAATTCAGAGTTAGGAAGAAATGCACACAATCAGCTCACGCAAGCTGACTCCAGTACCCTCCTGATTCTATTCCTTAGTCCCGTGCCCATCCTCTTAGTCCAAGGCAGAACACGCACACACCACCCCAGATGCCATGTGGCCCAGCCATGCTTCACTCACACACCATTCCTGCTCAGCTGAATAATAAGACTTTGCTCTGGTACCACTAAGGACTCTTCCTCTGAGATCTCCTGGATTCATATCACTGCTCCATCACTTAACAACACTTGTGTGACTGTGGGTACATTTCATATCTACCCTGTACCTTAGTTTCCACACCTATAAATAGAAATCCTACCTCTCCAAAAACCCGTTGCTGTCAAGTCAATGCCAACTCACAGCGGCCCTAAAGGACAGAGTAGAACTGCCGCATAGAATTTCCAAGGAGCGCCTGGTGGATTTGAACTGCTGACCTTCTGGTTAAGCAGCTGTAGCTCTTAACCACTATACCACCAGGTTTTCCTCACAGAGAATGTGAGGGTTAAATCAGGTAATATGTGGCATGGTGCCTGGCACAAGCAGATGCTCAGTAACACTGACAGTCATCCTCCTCATCACCCTCACGACCACGGCGTGTCGGACATCAGCATAGCAGGAGCTTTCACTGGCCACACTGCTGAGGGCTCCCTGAGCAACACTATCCCTGTGTTTGGTTCTCTGAAGACACTGCAACCCAGACAGGTGGCATGAGTCACCCAAGGGTAAAGAAATGGCATTGCTGCTGAGGCCAGACTAGAGCCAAGAATTCCTGCACACCCCTCGCTTCCTGTAGTGTCTCTCTCCTTGTGCAGCCCTGGTACAACAGTTCGCTGCTCTGGCTGTACACTGGAATCACCTGGGAGGGCTTAAAGGCATTGCTGCCTGGAGTTTCATCCCCCAGTTCTGATTTAGTAGGTCAAGAATGCTGTGCCTGACCACTGGGATTTTTTTAATCTCTCCAGGTGATTCCGATGTATAGTCAGGACTGAGAACCACGTGAAGCCTGACGAGCAGGACTAGTCAAAGCAACAGCATCATGAGTTTGAGATGTCAGCATCTCTTCCCAGCAGGCTCTAGCCTAACCCTTCTCATGCCCCAAGCCCCAGGCCCAGCAAATCCCTGTATTTGGTGTGATCCACAGAGACTATGTGGCAGAAGGAATTCCAACAACCAATGGGGCACAGGACTGGATAGTCTGTTAAGGCTTCCCGTCCCAGGGATGTAGCAGCTCCCTGCAGCCCTCTGCACATCTACCACCAGTGCCTGGACCTCTGCTCCTCCTTCCTGCTCCAAGAACTAATGCAGGGCTGTATTCCTCAGTAGTCCTGGGAGCTGGGTGCACGTAGCTGACATGACTATACACAGTGAACTCAGGCCAAGAGCAGCAAAAAGAACACTTAGGTGAGTGGCCAAAACCCAAAGAGGCCTCTTGAAAAAGAAGTGTAATTATTATCTCACAAACTGTTTTCAACAGAATGCTAGTCCTATGAAATATTCATCAGGATTTTGGGAGAGAGACAATGAGATTGAAATACATTTCCAGATTTGAATACATTAGACAAAGTTAAATCAGTTTCTTTATTGCAGGACTTCTCAGAGCCTTTGATACAATAATATGTATGATTCACTTAATTATGATAAAAATTAAATAATAATAATAATAAATAACACCTATGAGGAGTCACCAACAGAGGAGATGAGATGCAGTGCTTCTCAAACTCATCAGACCATGGACCATTTTCCCACCCAGTAGCTCTTTGTGACCCACAAAGCACGTCTGAGGAAGGCTCAAGAAGATCACAAAGCTAACATCGGTCCTGCCACAACATCAGACAGAGGTGGGGTCCCCGAAAGATGATCACCAAGAGGTGAGAATCTTCTCTGGAAACAGGGTTGGCTGGAGAAGGACTCTAAGCCCAGAGTCCACTCCTGATCCTATGAACAGGCTTAAATAGGCTTGGGCAAAGCGTGGATTATGTAAATACGTATTTGGGGACTTTTTAAACACAGATTATTCACCCAATTAACTCTAATGGCCCCTCAGAGCTGAGAGAGACTATTGTGTAAACATGTGGGGCTGAACATGGCCTCAGCCCCAAGATTTCCTCAAAAGACAGGGTTTACGAGTCCCCCATAAGAGTTCCCGCTGGGGCCCAATTGGCAGATAAGTTCACTGCCCAGAAGGGAATTCTTGCCTAAAATTTGAAAAGAGCAAGAATAAAAAGAAGGATCCAGTCCCCTTTAAGCAAGCAGGAAGCTCTCTGGGTAGAAATTTTATATATTTTTTCATTTGCCATAAAATATACATTATGTGATACAGAACATCTGGTAGCCTCCGGTAGCCTAGCTCTTTCCCAGTAACAGGAAAAATGGAGGTTTTCTCCAGCCAACACCAAAACTCACATGTCTACAATATTTCCCACTGGATACAACCCAGCTGGGACGGATGCTGACCCATGCCAGCCTCAGGGAGGTGGTGGTGGCCCCACGCTCAGCCTGAGACCAAAGGAGGTCTGGCCAGGCATGGAGCTCCTGGGAGAAGCAAAGCCGTCTGCAGAAGATGGGGCTAGCGACCAAATCCCCAACATGCAGGGTCTCAACCTCCAAGAGACATACCCACAGTGAAGTCTACCACCTGAATGGGAACCAAGGCTAACTTTCTAATGCTCTCCTGGGCACTCAAGGCCCATGGTGAGGCCAAGAAGCTGAGAGCCCATCCCTGCCCAAAAAGAGTTTATAGACCTGTGTGGAGATGGGCTAAGGGCTGATCTTATCTCATTCCCCAGCCCACTCCTCCATCTAAATGTACACCTGGCACCACAGCCGGAAACCTGAGAGTCACTGCTACCTCCCGAACCCTCACTGCCCATGTCCCACCTGTCTTGGTTATCCATTGATGCTATCACAGAAATGCCAGGAGTGAGTGGCTTTAACAAACAGAATTTTGTTTTCTCACACTTTGTTGTCACTGGGTGGTACTGAGTTGACTCGAACTCAGAGTGATTGCCATGATTGAATTATGTCCCCCCAGAAATGTTTGTAGCAATTTGGCTGGGCCATGATTCTTGGGATTGTGTGGTTGTCCTCCATTATGTGATTTTTCTATGTTGTAAATCTGAATCTCTGCCTGTGGTTAATAGGACAAGATTGGATTATGTTAAAGAGGATTAGTGTGAGACTGGAACACCCTTACCCAGGTCACCTCCCTGATCCAACATAAAGGGAGTTTTCCCGAGCTGTAGTTTGTACCACTGTTCATCTTACAAGAGATAAAAGGAAGAGGAAACAAGCAGACTTGGGGACCTCATGCTGCCAAGAACGCAGTGCTTGGAGCAAAGTGTGTCCATGGACCAGAGGTTCCTGTGCTAAGACGCTCTCAGACTAAGAGAAGACGTAAGCATCACAAGGGCCTTCCTTCAGAGCTGATAGAGAGAAAAGGCCTTTCCCTGGAGCAAGTGCACTGAATTTGGACTTCTAGCCTACTGCACAGTGAGACAATATTCTTCTCTTTCTTAAAGCCATCTACTTGTGCTATTTCTATTATAGCAGCACTAGATGACTAAGACAGTGACCCCATGTATAACAAAAGAAAACACTGCCCAGGCCTGCACCCTCCTCACACTGTATCAGTCTATCTGGTTGAGGGTCTTCCTCTTTTTCCCTGACCATCTACTTTACAAAGCATCATGTCTTTCTCCAAGGACTGAACTTTCCTGATAACGTGTCCAAAGCATGTGAGACGTAGTCTCTCCATCCTTGCTTCTAAAAAGACAAATTTATTCATTCTTTTGGTAGTCCATGGTATATTCTATGTCCTTCACCACTACCATGACTCAGAGGGACTAATTCTTCTTTCATCCTCCTAATTCATCATTCAGCTTTCATGCACATATCGGGTAACTGAAGCACCATGGCTTGAGTTTTCAAGGTGGCATCTTTGCTCTTCAAAACTTTCAAGAGGTCTTTCCATCAGATTTTCCCAGTGCAATGTGTTTTTTTTATTTCTTTTTTTTTATTATTTAACATGACTGAGTGAAAATGTACATTCTCATATAAATTTACATACCCACCTATATGCAGCTTCCACTGCTCTCCCTGTCCAGTGACATCATACTATTCTTCTCTGCTCCACACGTGTCTCATCCTCCCAACAGCCTCCTTTCCCCTCCTCTCCACCCACTCTCCTTCCTCCAGCCAGAGGTCAGCAGGATGATATCCTATAGATGTATAGAACCATGAAGTGCATCCAATATATGGTCACTCTGCATCACCAAGTCCAATACATTCCTGTCCAAAGAGTGGACCTTCGTTATAACTTATAGGTAAGGGCAGCATCAGAACCAGGGGCCATGCTCTCAGGGGAACTCCGAAACCGCTGGACCATCAATTGAGGTCTTTTAGTGGAGGTCTCAGGATGCACCCCTTTTTATTCTTGTGTTGCCAGTGAGACTCCTCTCAGTGAGCTCCATCGTGGCTATCACTGGTGGTGGCCGGGCACCATCCGGTTCTTCCGGTCCCAAGTCGATGTAGGCACCCACTCTTGTGGGTCTCTCTGTCTTCTCGGTTGTCTTTACTGCATGTCATTTTGGTCCTCGGTGAGCATCCGTTCCTGCTGAGTTGGGACCATTTGCTGTGTCCTCGGATGGCAGCTTGGCAGCTTTTAAGACCCCAGATGCCACTCACCAATGTGGGGTGCAGAGAGCTCTCTTAGCAAAACACTAGTTGTGCCAATTGGCTTCGATTTTGCCTAAGAGCATGGTCCCCTGCCCCCTGCCCCAGCTACTCTATCCTTGCAATATTGGGTTAAGATGGAAGGAGTACTCAAGTTATGCTGAAGTCCACTTAATGTTGTTCTTGTTTCTAATGTGTGCTATCACTGCTTTCTCCCAACCAGATTTCTAGCAACTATCTAAACTAAACCCTTCCCCCTTACCCTTCCTCCCTCCCCTCCCTTGCAGCTGTCAAAGAGTCTTCTTCCATACACAAGTCTGTTTTTGAGATCTTATCGTAGAGGTCTCGTACAATATTTGTCCTTTTGTCGCTGACTACTTTCCCTCAACATGTCTTCCAGTTGAAACCAGGTTAGGAGATGTTTCCTGGAGTCATCATTATTCTTTATCATTGCGTAGTGCTCCATTGAGTATTTGTACCATAGTTTACCTATCCATTCTTCTGTTGTTGGGCATCTGGGTTGATTCCATCTTTTTGCTATCATGGACTGTGCTGCGATAAACATTCTGGTGCATGTGTCCGTTGGTGTGAAAGGCCTTGATTCTGTAGGATATATTCCAAGTAGTGGAATTACTGGGTCAAATGGTATATCAATATCCATTTTTTTAAGGAAGCACCAGATTGCTTTCCAAAGAGGCTGAACCATTTTGCAACCCCACCAACAGTGCAGGAGGGTTCCACTTTCTCCACAGCCTCTCCAGCATTTGTTGTTTTGTGTTTTCTGGATCATGGCCAATCTTGTTGGGGTGAGATGGTATCTCATTGTCGTCTTGATTTTAATTTCTTTGTTTTTTTATTTCTTGACTGCTGCTTCTATGGATGTTGATTGTGGATCCAAGTAAAATGAAATCCTTTACTTCAATCTTTTCTCTATTTATCATGATGTTGCTTATTGGTCCAGTTGTGAGAATTTTTATTTTCTTGATGGTGAAGTGCAATCCCTACTGAAGGCTGTATAGTCTTTAATCTTCAACAAGAAGTGCTTCAAATCCTCTTCACTTTCAGCAAGCAAGGTGTGTCATCTGTATATCACTGATTGTTAATGAATTTTCCTGCAATTCTAAGGCCCTACTCTTCTTCATATTGTCCAGCTTCTTGGATTACTTGCCAACCATACAGATTGAACACAACTCTGACACATACCTTTCCTGACTTTAAACCATGCACTATCCCTTTGTTCTGTTCAAACAGCTGCCCCTTTATCTATGTATAGGTTCTTCATGAGCACAATTAATTCCCACTCTTTGCAATGTTATCCATAATTTGTTACAATTCACATAGTTGAATACCTTTGCATGGTCAATAAAACACGGGTCAACATCTTTTTGGTATCCTCTGCTTTCAACCAGGATCAACCTGACATCAGCAATGATGTCCCTGGTTCCACATCTGCTTCTGAATCCAGCTGGAATTTCTGGCAATTCCCTGCTGATAAACTGCTACAGCTGCTTCTGAATGATCTTCAACAAAACTTTACTTGCATGTGATATTAATGATGTTGTGTGATAATTTTGGTGGGATCACCTTTCTTGAGAACAAGCATATGTATTGATGTCTTCCTGTCAGTTGGCCAGTTAGCTGTCTTCCAAATTTCTTGGCGTAGGTAAGTGAGCACTTTCAACACTTCTTCCATTTGCTCAAACCTCTCCTTGAAGGTTTGTTTTTCACCAGTGTCTTTAGTGTAGCTTAGACTTCTTCCTTCAGTACCATTGGCTCCTGATCATATGCTACTTCCTGAAATGGTTGAATATCAGCTAATTATTTCTACTATACCAACTCTGAGTATTCCTTCTCACAGTTTCAGAGGCTAGAAGTCAGAATTGAGGGTGCCAGCTCTGGGGGCGCGTTTTATCTCTCTGTGGGCTCTGGAGGAAAGTTCTTGTCTCTTTGGCCTTTTGCTCCTGGGCAACCTTCATTGACTTGGCATCTGTCTTTCCTTATCTCTGCTAGCTCACCTGATTGTTTAATCTCTTCCATATCTCAAAAGAGATTAACTCAAAACAGGCTCTACACTAATCCTGGCTCATTAACATAAGAAAGACAACTGTCATAGACAGAATTGTGTCCCCAAAATATCTGTCAGTGTGGCTACATCACGATTTTTCAGTATCATGATTATCTACCATTTTGTCATTTGATAAGATTTCCCTATGTGCTGTAAATCCTATCACTATGATACAATAAGATGGATTAGTGGAGTTTATATTGATGAGATCTATAAGCTTAAACAGTATCTTAAGCCAATCTCTTTTGAGATATGGAACAGGAGTGAGCAGAGGGTCACAGGGACTTTATATCATCAAAAAAGCAGCACCGGGAGCACAGCTTGTCCTTAGGACCCGAGCTTCCTGCAGAGAGAGGCTCCTAGACCATGAGAAAACTGATGACAGGGACCTTCCTCCAGGGAGCTGACACCCTGAAGCTGGATGTCTAGCCTGCTTGACTGTGAGACAATAAATTTCTCTCTGTTAAAGCTATCCACTTGTAGCATTTCTGTAGTAGCAGCACTAGATGTGTAAGACAATAACCTGTTCCCAAATGGAATGACAACTACAGGCAAAGAGTATAGGAACTGCAACAGAAATTTGGGGGGACACAAGTCAATCCACACACCACCCATCTCCACGTCCAGTCAGTTAGACATCCCAAGTATCTCCAAAATACTTCCCAGAGTTCTTTCCCCACCCACATCCTCCACTCCAAGCACAGCTATGTCTCTCTTAGACAACTCTACCTCCGCATTGGATCTCCTAACTTCCTCTTTAACTCTTCTTTTGTCTGCTTTTTGGAATGCAGATGTAAGTATTTCCCACTTAACCACAGAATCCTTCTTACTGTTTCATTTGCCCCGCTGCTCCCTTTGCTGGGGGAGCTTGCTTCCATCTCATCTTTTCTAAGCCTCCTCCAACTTATCCTCCAGATCTCAGCTCAGACTTCACTTCCTCCAGGAATTCTACCCTAGTCCCCAACAGATCAGACACCCCACTCATTGTGGGCTGTCACAGGGCCATATCATTCCACAATTCCCTGATAGCAGACACCCAAAGAAAAATTACTCCAAGTGCTCAGCACAGTACCTGGCATGCAGTAGATGGGCAATAAACACTTGTTTAATGAAAGGGCTCAACTGAGAACAACTAATGAGACGACGTGTCTTCAAGTCTAGCACTAAGAATGGTAGAAGCAAAGAGAGAAGAAGGGGCAGTACCTCCTGAGCCTGCTGCACAACTCTCTCCCTCATTTTAACCCTCACCACTGGCCTGCAGGATCGACACACTATTAAATGCTTGTAAACAGAAGAGGTTCAGAGAAGTAACTTGCAGAGCCAGGAAATAGTGGAGGCAGGATTTGAACCAATATCTAGCTGACTATAGCACCTATGCTCTTTTCTCTCACCATAGCACAGGGAGCCTAATAGAACAACTGTGGTTTAGTCATGCTTACAGGCAAAGGAGAAATGTCCAAGCAGAGAAATCAGCAAAAACAGGTAATGTGAGACAGCCAGTGGGGCTGGGAAATGCAAGTGGACTGGTAGGGCTACAGGAAGTCCTAGGGCACAAACAGAGAACAGAGAGCCTGGTGTGATCTATCAAGGCCAGGTAAGGTCACTGAATGTCACTGAATGCCTTCATCAGGAGCCTAGGTATTATCTTGGGTATCAAAGAGCCGTGACCTTCAAACTTGTCCTCTCAGAGATAATCACCAACTGCTTTGGAATTATAAGCTAGGTGAAACCCGTTAAGACTTTTTAGCAGACTACCATCATTAACCAGGTCCAGCATAGAATGAACGAAGAAACAAATGAACTAGCAAAAACAGGCCATCAGTAAGCATCCCTTCAGGATCTGTCATAGATTGAACTGTGTCCTGCCGACAAAGGTGTATAAAAAATTTGGCTAGGCCACAATTCCTGGTATTGTGTGATGTTCCCATATGCTATGAATGCTGCCTCTGTGATGTCACTGAGGGAGGATGGGCAGTGTTGCGTTGATGGGGTAGGACTCAGTGGATAAGACTATATTGGGCCTTGAGACAGTCTTTCGGGATATAGGAAAAGGAAAACAAGCAGAGAGTGGGGGACCTTGTACCACCAAGAAGCTGGCAGCAGAGTGCGTCCTTTGGAAAGAACCCAAAGTCCCTGTGCCCCAGAAGCCCCTGGTCCAGGGGAAGATTGATGACAAGCACCGGAGAAAGACTTCCTCTGGAGCTAATGCCCTGAACTAGGCTTTATCCTACTTTTCTCTGAAAAAATAAATTTCTCTTTGTCAAATTCATCTACTTGTGGTATTTCTGTTATGGCAACCCTAGATGACTAAGACAGGATCTAAAGAAAACGTACGTCCTGCTCCTTGTACAATCTTCCAGTGGCCCATTAGACTGGAAAGGAGGAAGATGTGGGTCCAAAGAGAGTCCCTGAGAATAAACTATATCCTATTGCCTAATTCCAAACTCTTCACCTTTCCTTCACCAGGAGGCCTTCTAGGTAAGAGAGAAGTCAAGTTCTGTTAACTACACTCTGCTTGAAAGTGACGTTCCCACATCCTTCTCCTGTCAGTCACTGCCCAGTTGCGTTCTTTAACACTTACACAATGGAATAAAGCACTTCCAGATGTTTTACTCTGGTTCCATATTATCTTGTTAATCCCTATTCCTCAGTGTTGCTCTCTGGCCCGTCACTGGCACTGCTCTCCTTGCATTAGAAACTGCTGCAGCGTTGGCATGAGTTTCCTTCAGCTCTCTGAGTGGCAGCCAGCATGTGCAAGCAAGCACCTAATGCCCACTTAGGTCTAAAAGCATTTCAGCCTTTGTTTATGTATTGGCCAATTCCAAATCCACTGGGCAACAAACATTTCCTGAGGGCCTACTATGGGCCAGACATTATGATGAGAACACAAAAGAGTGTGAAATGTGAGTTCATCATCTCATTGGATCAACAAGACTTCATCTCATGAAAAACTCTAACACTAAAACTATAAAAGAAAGTTCCAGAGAAGAGGTGTCCCAAGGTAGTACATATATTAAGTATCACATGAACAATTTGGAAGAAAGCCATCAGCACTCAGAAGAGGGAAGGCTCCAGGCCTTTGGATAAGACTGAGGGAGAAGACATCACAGAAGAGCCAGAGGAAGATTGAGCTAAGGCTTAAAGTTTGGCCAGAATTTTAATATGTGAAGAAAAGGGAAATGTCAATACAACTGGGCAGAAGGGCCAAGACAAAAGCATGGAGAAAGGATTGTCCAAGACTGCAGTGGAAAGCTGTACCTACAGACCTTGGCCAAGGAGCTCTGGTTTGCCCCAGTTAGCACTGTGTGGGCAACCACAAACTAACAGCTGTGTGCACGTGTGTGTGTGCACACCTGTACACACCACGCACACACCGCATTACAGCACCAATGTGATTATGCAGATCTGTGGCTGCGCTGCTTCTCTCACAGAACCAGCCAACAGGCAATCCTTAAGGCACTGGAAGTGCTACCAGGAGATGCCAATCTCAACAGTGCCATTTGTCATATTCTTGGAAGACATAATGATATAGCCATAAAGACTGCAGAAGTAGGGAAGAACTAGATACAGAGGCACAGCACGCCACCTTACCAACACCTGCCTACAGCAATTTAGCAAGGCCTGTCCTGGGGACCATTCCAGAGTTCCAGGAGATTAGGCTGTGGTTTTACCTAATACCTTAGTACCACTGTCCTTGGCAGCCAAGAGCTATTCCAGCTGCAATTCTTACTCAACAGGCCTCATTACAGGGTGTGGATTTCAGAGTGTGGCCAAGCTCACCACAACATCTAGGAAAGCTGGTGTTGCTGTCAACACAGTGAGGGACTTTGGGCTAGGCCTGTCCCTTCTCTGGCCATCAACTTCTTCATTTAAAGATGGCAGGGCACTGGGAAACCAATGCAATTTCTATGAGGCAAGGTCATAAAATTTCCAAAAGACTGAATTATTGGGCTGAAACCTGTGGGTACCATAGTTCTGGGGAACATCTAGCTCAATTGGCATAATACAGTTTATAAAGAAAATATTCTGCATTCCACTTTGGTGAGTTAGTGTTTGTGGCCTTAAAAGCCTGTGAGCAGCCATCTAAGATATTCCACTGATTTTACCCCTTTGGGAACAAGGTAAAATAAAGAAAACTAAAGAGACAGGGAAAAATTAGTTCAAAGGACTAATGGACCACAACTACCATGGCCCCCGCCAGACCAAGTCCAGTACAATTTGATTGTGCCCAGCCACCACCACTGACCACTCTGACGAGGATCACAACAGAGGATCCCAGACAGCGCTGGAGAAAAAAGGAGAACAAAATTCTAACTAACAAGAAAAGATCAGACTTCCTGGCGTGACAGAGACTGGAGAAACCCTGAAAGCATGGCTCCTGGACACCCTTATAGCTCAGTAATGAAGTCCCCCAGGAGATTCACCTTTCATCTGAAGATCAGACAGGCCCATAAAACAAAATGAGACTAAAGGGACACACCAGCCCAGGGGCAAGGGCTAGAAGGCAGGAGGGAACAGGAAAGCTGGTAATGCAGAACCCAAGGTCAAGGAGGGAGAGTGTGGACACGTCATGGGCTGGTTAACCAATGTTATAAAACAATATGTGTACTAACTGTTTAAAGAAAAGCTAGTTTGCTCTGTAAACCTTCATCTAAAGTACAGTAAAATAAGTAAAGATGATAGGGCAGGGCTTGTCAACTCTGCCACTCCAAAATTCAGAGGAATCATGGTAATTCCCATTTGTTCAGCAATGAGGCAAGAATTCACCTGGGCACCAGCCTGACCCAGTTATTTCCTAAGGGAGAAACTGCCAGCCAGTCATGTCTGTAGTGGAGTCCTTGTGTAACACCTTTGAGACTAGGCAGAGATGATCCCATCATCATGCCAGCAGATCAGTTTGGTCATGACACTGTTTTGGGGATGTAAAGTCAGTGGACTGAGAGAACCAGAGCTGGCTCTCTAGTATGCCTGTGGTTTAGGAGAAAGCCTCGGTTCCTCACAGCTTCAGTTTCCAAAGATGCAAAGTGAGGGTCAGTGTTTTAGGCTGGGTTCTCTAGAGGAGCAAAACCAGTGTAGTACACATATATAGAGAAATTTATTTCAAGGAAATACTTCACACAGTTGTGGAGGCTAGCAGATTCCAAATCCATGGGTCACATATCAGCCTGAAGGCTTGTCCTGACTTGTGTGGTTGCAGGGGCTGATGTCAGCAGGTCAGTCAGCAGGCTGTTGGCTCACTGAGCTGAGGGAGCTGGTAAACCCCAAATCTGCAAGTGAGATGCCAGTCTGCAGGCCCACATTCCAAGAACCAGATGTCAAAGCATGATAAGCCAGATACAGGATGGAAAAAGAGTAAGCTTTACCAGAAAATCAATATATGTTGGATGCAGGCCACATCCCCAAGAAAAGTCCCCTTCAACTGATTGGCTGCTGACAATAGATCATATCATGGACAATGATTACATCACATCTGCTGAACCACTGTTGGCTGCTCACATCAGATCACATCATGGAAGATGATTACATCATGTCTGCAGAACCATGCAGAATCACAGCCTATCCAAGATGACATATAACCTTAGCCATCACAATCTGTCTCTTGTCAAGTTGGCACCTGTACATATCTTCTTAAACCATCCATAATCACTAAGACAAAGTCAAACTTGTGCCTCACTTGATACAATTAACATATGTATAAACAAAAACATACTAGCCCACTTACATCTATTTTGTAAGTAATGAAATACAGAAGGGAAGAAAACAAAGATGTTATATATATGCATGTATGGATGGATAAAATCACATGTACACATACAACGAAATAAGGAAAAAATACTAAAACAATTATAGTCCCGGTTTCTGCAACTGCTCACATGCTCATAGCTAGTATTCAGAACTACCTTCTTCCACCACCCGCTTGTATTCCTTTTCCTCTCAGCAAGCACCTCAGCTGAATATGGTTCTTCATCTGATGGAGTGACCAAAATCTTCATTCCTGAAAGATCTGGACCATTAGTGGTCATATTAGAACTGAGTGGCTGTAGTTTTCCATTGATTTAAACTACAGGACATGATCATTCTAAGTGAAGCCCTAAAGAGTGGCCTGTATTCCAGACATACTCTTCTTAATCTTTGTTATATAATACCAATCTGATTGAACCAATCAGGATCAATCACATAAACCAATATGGCAACTCCCCTCTTTGCCTGTTGATCCAGAGGTGTGAGAATCCCACAGTGACCAGGTGGCATTCTTAACTTCCAATTCAACAGAATCAGTGTTGTGTCTCCAGGCGGGAGCATTTCTGCCTTTGCAACTAAGATCTCTAGAGCCACAGAGCACAGGGTCACAGGGACAGGAAGCAAAAATTTTGTGAGTGGGTCACTAAAGGTAATAATGAGTAGTACTACTCCCATTTCTACCCATGATTCCTGGACCCGTGAATCTTGGCTCTGTGAGAAAAAGCACCATATAGTGGACGCTGGTTTGGAGCCTATACAGAGGTTGGATATCTCTGCTCCAACCCTGCAAGGTATTACCTCCAGCCTAGAGCCACAGTTGTGTCTTTTGAAGGCAAGTCCATTGTTCTATCAAGCCAGCTGCTTCAAGATGATTAGCGACATGGTGAAACCAGTGAATTCCATGAGCACAGGCCCTTTACCCCACTTCCTTTGCTGTGAGATAAGTCCTTGACCCAAGGCGGTACTGTGTGGGATACCCTGACAGTGGATAAGGCATTTCTATAGGTTCAGTGGTGGTAGTTTGGGCATAAGCATTATATGCAAGGAAGGCAAATCCATATACAGAGTAAGTACCTATTCCAGTAAGAACAAAATGCTGCCCTTTCCATGACAGAAATTTTCCGGTGTAATCAAGGTGCCACCAGGTTGTCGGCTGATAGCACCTAGGAATGGTACCATACCAGGGACTCAGTGTCAGTCTCCACTGCTGGCCAACTAGACAAGCACTCAGCAGCTATAGCAAAAACAGCCGTGGGGACTGTAAGTCTATGTTGCTGACCCCATGCATAACCTCCACCGTGCCACCATGCCCACTTTGTTCCTGAGCCCACTGGCAATGAAAGGAGTGGGTGGAGAAACAGGCTGACTGGTATCCACGGGATGTGTCATCCTATCCATGTGATTGTTAAAATCCTCCTCTGCTTAGGTCACCCACTGTTGAGTATTCACACGAGACACAGATATCTTAACTTCTTTGACATATTCAGAGAGGTCTACACACATACTTCCTCTCCATACATCCATGTCACCGATTTCCCAATCACGTTCCATCCAAGTCCCTGACCATCCAGCCAAAATGTTAGCCATAGTCTATCAGTCCGTATACAGTGGTATATCTAGCCATCTCTCCTTCCAAGCAAAATGAACAACCAGGTACATTGCTCAAAGTTCTGCCTCCTGGGAGGAGTCCCCTTCACCATTGTCCTTCAGGGAAGTCCCAGAAAGGGGCTACGGTACTGCTGCTGCCCATTTCCTCGTGGTACCTGCAGATCGTACAAAACCATCTGTAAACCAGGCACAACTTTTCTCTTCCTTAGTCAAACCATTATAAGGAGAGGCCACAAATGCAGAACTGGGAGAAGGAAGGTAATGTGACAGGCATAGTGACCATAGACATTGAGCCATTTCCTCTTTCTCATACAACTTACGTGTGCCTTCAAGTCCTACTCAAGCCCAATCTCATATATACCACTTCCATTTAATAATAGACTGCTGCTGTGCACATCCAATGTCATGACTTTGTGAATCAGACAACATCCAGTTCATGATGGTGACTTGGTGGCGTATGGTTAAGTTTCAGTTCCTACTAAAGTCCAGTAACAAGTCAAAAGCTGTTTCTTAAAAGGAGAGTAGTTATCTGCAAAGGATGGCAGGGCTTTACTCCCAAATCCTAAGTTCCTGTGTAGTGATTCACCAATAGGGGCTGTCAAAGACTCCAAACAGCATTCTGTCTGCCATTGACGCTTCAAGCACCTTTAATCGGCCCAACCACATAGCCTAATCGGCCGAGCAGCTTGTGATCTGAACCTGTTGCAGTGCCTTCTTTTGTTCTGAACACCACTCAAAACTAGCATCTTTTTAATTCAGTTGATACATACTTTGGAGTAGCACGCCTAAGTGAGGTATGCATTGCCTCCAAAATCCAGAGATCCACTAGGTGTTGTATTTCCTTTTTCGTTGTTGTAGGTGGAGCCAGATGCAACAAGTTATACTTCACTTTAGAAAGAATATCTCAGCTTGCCCACACCACCAAACCCCTAGAAATTTCACTGAGGTGGAACGTGCCTGAGTTTTTGTCAGGTTAATTTCCCATCTTTTAGCACACAAATGTCTCACCAGTAAGTCTGGTCCTCGAAACTTCTTCCTTACCAGGTCCAGTTAACACAATGTAATGGACCAATGTGATGTCTTATGGAAGGAAAAGGCAATCAAAGTCCCCATGAACTAAATTCTGACACAAGGCTGGAGAGCTGATATTCCTGAGGTAGAACAGTGAAGGTATATTGCTAATCTTCTCAGTTAAAGACAAACTGCTTCTGGTGGTCGTTTAAAACATGCATGGAGAAAAACGCTTTAGCTACATCAATATCAGTATACCAGGTACCAGGAGATGTATTAATTTGCTCAAGCAATGACATCTGATCTAGAACAGCAGCTGCAATTGAATTACCACTTGGTTGTTTATGATAATCCACTGTCAGTCTCCAAGACCTATACGTTTTTTGCTCAGGCCAAATAGGCGACTTGAATGAGGGTATAGTGGAAATTACCATTTCTGCATCCTTCAAGTCTTTGATAGTGGCAGTAATCTCTGAAATTCTTCAGAGATTTTGTACCGTTTTTGGTTTACTATTTTCCTAGGTAGGACCTGTTCTAACGGCTTCTATTTGCCTTTTCCTACCACAAATGCCCTTACTCCACGTCAGAGATCCAGTGATGCCCTTACTCCACGTCAGAGATCCAGTGATGCCCTTACTCCACATGTCAGAGATCCAATGATGCCCTTACTACACATGTCAGAGATCCAGTGATGCCCTTACTACACATGTCAGAGATCCAATGATGCCCTTACTCCACATGTCAGAGATCCAGTGATGTCCTTACTACACATGTCAGAGATCCAATGATGCCCTTACTCCACATGTCAGAGATCCAATGATGCCCTTACTACACATGTCAGAGATCCAATGATGCCCTTACTACACATGTCAGAGATCCAGTGATGCCCTTACTCCACGTCAGAGATCCAGTGATGCCCTTACTCCACGTCAGAGATCCAGTGATGCCCTTACTCCACGTCAGAGATCCAGTGATGCCCTTACTCCACATGTCAGAGATCCAGTGATGCCCTTACTCCACGTCAGAGATCCAGTGATGCCCTTACTCCACGTCAGAGATCCAGTGATGCCCTTACTCCACATGTCAGAGATCCAATGTGGGGGTTCTACCAGTTGTTAAGTATATGCATTTCATCTACGCATTCTGGAACTGGGGAAATCACTACAGAGTGAATTCAGGTCCACTGTGATATGGACCAGAGCTAAGACTCCATTAATAACCTGTTCTCCATATGTCCCTACTCTGAATTGTGGGCCACAGTAACATCTTGGCTTTTCTGAATTAGCATCAATTAAGAGCTGGTATCCAGTAATCCTTGAAAAGTCTGATAATTGCCTTTTCCCCAATGAAAAGTGTCTTAGTCATCCAGTGCTGCTGTAACAGAAGTAACACAAGTGGATGTCTTTAACAAAGAGAAATTTATTTTCTCACAGAAAAATAGGGAAAAGCCCAAATTCAGGACATGAGGTCCAGGGGAAGTACTGATAAGCTCTAGAGGAAAGTCCTTGTCTTCAGTCTTCCCCTGAACTGGGAGATTCTGAGGTGCAGGGACCTCAGGCCTTTTTCAAAGGATGTGCTCTGCTCTCTAAACTGCCTCTTTCCTGATTATATGAGGTCCCCAACTCCCTGCTAGCTTCTCCCTTTTATATCTCAAGAGATTGCACCAAGGTACAATAGGATCTTACACATTGAGTCCTGCCCCATCAATACAACTGTTTCCCATCCCCCCACATTAACATCACAGAGGCAGGATTTTTAACATATAGAAACATCACATGATACTGGGAGTCATTTGACCTGGCCAAATTGCTGCACACATTTCGGAAGGCACACAATTCAATCCATGACAGATAGTCATTCACATAAAAGGCCAGAGATCTCTTTGGGGAAAGATTAACAGTAAAAATTTGGCATTATAGCGGGATCTTTCCTCAAGAGAACCTAGCTGCCTCTTCATTCAAGGGATGTGAGCTTATAAACTAGCTCAAGTCTAAGAATTGATTGAGAAATTGTTGACCCTCTGTTCTGGTGATTCCAGTTAGACTGCTGTTCATTTGACCTAGAATTCTTCTGCTTGTACAAACCAAGTAAATGTTTGATAGATTGTCAACCTACCTCCCTCCTAGGGACACCGTGACAATGCATAAATCTGCATAAATAGACCCATATTCTGATTACTACTTTGATTCTGCTATCCATTATGGTAAACATGCCCACCTTGTCTTTGTTTATTGAGTACTACCACCTAGCTCATACCACCATGAGGTCCAGTCAGCCCCAGTGTAGTGTTTTCAAGAAAAGAATAAAATAAAACAACATTTCTTTCAAGTTAGTTCTGACTCATAGTCACCCTATAGGACACAGCAGAATTACTTCATAGAGCTTCCAAGGAGCAGCTGGTGGATTCAAACTGCCAATCTTCTGGTTAGCAGTCATAACTTAACCACCACACCACCAGTGCTCCCCATTTTAGTTAGGTGTGTTAATTCAGTTAGAGAAGTTCCTACTGTCAAATCTGACTTAAACATAAATTACATAAAGTAACAACCACAGCTCCCTTCACAGATTTTTCTTTATCATTATGGTAAAAGATAGGTCTTCCAGGCAACCCATGGATGGGTTTGTGGAGCCAACCTGACAAGTCCACTCTATTCTGCCAATATCCCTAAGTGTTTGGATACCTTCTTCTACAGTATACCAAGGCAACTCTGACATTGCAACTTGATTTAGTGTAGGTCACCACTTAAACCTTGCTTCAGTGAACCAACCAAATAAACTAGATCCCTTTCTAACCTCTTGAGCTGAAACACTGAAGAATCTATGCTTAGCAAATCCATACCAGTAAACTCAGACTGATCCAATTTTATGTTCCTTGTGCAATTATCCCATACCCCTAATAGCCATTTCCGTGCCTATTCCCAGTTTCTGTTTGTATAGGTTGTAAAAATCAAGCAGTTCTTATGAAGTGTAGTATACCTCCTTCCATGTCACACTTTGTGCTTCACCTCTTGGGGCTTGCTGAAAATTAACTTTAGTTCTAGATATAGAAGCAAAAATGGGTGGTGGGGGTGGGTCCAGGGGACATTCAGCAATTTTTTGTAAAGCATCTGCTTCAAACAATACCCTAGGTAACAACCCAGGTACCACCCAAAGCAATATCTCAGACAAACACTGTTTAGGCACAATTGGGTTAATCTCATCAAATGGGAGTGGAAGGGATAATAGTTTTAGTTAGGAGGATAGTTTAACAGACAAAGATGGAGTATCTCTTCAGATGGGAGTGAGAGAGCTATTTCTGTCGGCAGGCAGAATTCAGAAGCTCAATGTCTCTGGCTTCCTCATTATTTGCCTCTACATCCCCAACCCAAGTTTCAGGATTCTCTTTCCTCCCAATCAGTGCCCTAACTTTAACTTCAGACATCACTGGGAAATCAACTTGTGCTGTTATTCAGCCACTCCAGTGGTAAAACTCTGGCTCTGGTTTTCAGCAATATCAGCTGTGTTACTACAAGAATAGGCTTTTTTTTTTTTTCAGGACACAAGTGGCAACTTTCAGTTCCTTATGTAGCACTTCACTTGTACTCTGAAGCCCTGAACTTACCTCTTTCTTTCACTACTTACGTGTGATACACCATGTGTGTGTGTGTGTGTGTGTGCGTGCGTGCGCGTGCACACACATGCATGTGTACAGAGAGAGTTATTTCAAGGAAACGTTTCACACAGTTGTGGAGGCTGGCAAGTCTCAGATCCATGGTTCAGGCTGCAACACATGGTTGCAAGTGTTGATGAACCCAAATTTGGCAGGCTGCTACCTCATAGGGCTGGAGGAACTGGCCACTTCCAAATACACAGGTCACACAGCTGGCTGCTTGTTCATGTCCCAGGAGCCAGAAGTCAGAGGATACTGAGTCGGATGCAGAATCAAGAGACAGCAAGCTTTGCCACAGCATCCATATATAGGCATACCTCATTTTATTGAGATTTGCTTTATTGTACCTCACAGATACTGTGTTTTTTACAAATTATTTGCAGAAACCATTCTTCAAGTAAATCTATCAGTGCCGTTTTTTTCAAAAGCACATGCTCACTTCATTTCTCTGTGTCACAATTTGGTAATTCTTATAATATTTCAAATATTTTCACTACTATTTTATGTGTTATGGTGATCAGTAATCAGTAATCTTTGATGTTACTATTGTAGACTGTTTTGGGCATCATGAACTGTGCCTATGTAAGATGATGAACTTAACAAATGTTGTGTGTGTTCTGACTGCTCCACTAACTAGCTGTTCTCCCATCTCCCTCTCTTTGGGCCTTCCTTTTCCCTGAGATATGACAATATTGAAATTAAGTCAATTAATAACTTTATAATGGTTCTAACTGTTCAAGTAAAGGGAAGAGTCACTCATCTTTCGCTTTAAATCAAAAGCTAGCAATGATTAACCTTAGTGAGTAAGGCATATCAAAAGCCAAAACAGGCTGAAAGTCAGACCTCTTGTACCAAACAGTCAAGTTTTAAATGTAAAGTTCTTCAAGAAAATTCAAATGCTATTTCAGTGAACACATGAATGATAAGAATGCAAGACAGCCTTATTTCTGATACACAGAAAGTTTTAGTGGTCTGGATAGATTGAAACAGCCACAACATTCCCTTAAACTAAAGCCTAATCCATAGCAAGGCCATAACTCTCAGCAGCTATCAAAGTCAAGGTGAGACCCTCCACCAAGAAAAAATTAAAACTCACCAAAGGCTCAGATGATGGCTGGCATTTTCAGCAATAAAGTATTTTTTAAATGAAGTTTGTACTTATTTTTAGACATAGTGCTATTGCACACTTAATAGACTATGGTGTGGTATAAATACAACTTTTATATGCACCAGAAAACCAAAAAATTCATGTGACTCACTTTATTGAGACTTTTGATTTACTGTCCAGCCAAGCTGATACGTGTCTTAACATTGCTTTCAGTTACCTTCCACCTGGGATGCTCTAATTCCTCTCCCACATACACCTGAGGTGAGGAGAAGGATCAAAAAAGGGGTAGTGTTGGGCAGTGGAGATTGCCCATTCTCAGAGGCAAGCATTCCTTGGTTTAATTTCTGATCGAATCCCCCACCTACTACCTTTTTGAAATTGTACATGACATTTACCCCTTCGTGCCTTGGTTTCATTGGGATCATGATGCCTACACTTCCAGGATGTTGGTAAAGATTTGGGATAATGCACATAAAGCACCTGAAACATATACTAGGGACACAATGATTTATAGTTATCATCACTTTACAACCAAAAATATAAGCAGGAGAAAAATCTATAAATGAACACAAGTATATATGGGAATTTAGTATGTAATGCCAATAGCATCTCTGCTCAGTGAGGTGGAAATTGATTATTCAATAAACATTGTCAGTCCAAAAGATTGTTACTTATGTTGGAAGAAAGCGTGAGGAATAGTTAAATTCATAAATCTTTCATCAGGCTATAATAAATTCTAAATGGACTACGTGAGATTCAAACACACAAGGACTGCCAATTAAGTCTGCAAACTCATTTTAGAAAAAGTGCTACGTACCTCAGTGCTGAATATCACTATGGTCACCTTCAAAATATTCCCCTTGGGAAGCTATGCACTGATGCCAACACCTAGCCCACCGTTCAAAGCAATTTTGGAACCCTTTTTCCAGAATGGCTATCAGATCTGTCATCGTATTATCCTTGATGTCTTGTCATTTAAATGTATTTATACCATACCATAGTCTATTAAGTGCAATAGCACTATGTCTAAAAATAAGTACATACTTAATTTAATATTTCAATATTTAATAATTTTAATATTTCTTTTATCTTCAAGTAAAAAGAAAAGTCACTGGGGCCAGATTAGGAGAGCACACAGGGTGTTCCCATACACTTATTTGCTGATGGCTAAAAATTCCATCACAGACAACTGTACAATTAAGTTCACAAACTGGCCACCTTGCCACTGTGCTTAATGGCCATTCCTGAAGGAGTTCCAGAACTTCTTTGAAAGATAGACTAGGTGCTGGCATTGGTGCATAGCTTCCCAAGGGAAATACTTCAAAGTTGATCATACTGATATTCATCAATGAAGCATGTAGCACTTAGAACAGCTAAGTTTTCAGACTTAATTGTCAGATCTTGTAAATAATAAAACAACTACTGGAAGAAAATGCGAGTGGATAGCTTTAAAATCTTAGAGGAAAGAGATGTTTTCCAAGCATATTATTAAAAATGGTAAGTCATAAAGAAAAAATTAACCACAATAAAAGCCTACTTTAAAAAAAAAAAAAAGGTTAAATGGAATATTTACAACATATATAACAAGGAGTTAATTGTCAACAAACAATTGTGAAGGGCCTAGTGTGTACCAGTATTCCTAATAGTATTCCTACATTCCTAACATTCAAAGAGCTCTCACCATTGACTTCTTTAAAATGAGCCCCCAGCACAAAAATGGACAAAGGAATAGACAAACAATTCATAAAATAGAAAATTAAAATGGTCACTAACAATCAAGTACAAACAAACACAATATGTAAGTTTTCTACTATCTGGAGGTGGGGCTAACACAGTAGAGTAATCAGAGTCACCCTCCGATTACTCTAAAAACAAAGACCCATAAAAACAGCTTAACAGATTACCTCGGACATTCTAGGAGCCCTGGATACCAGGGGGAAAGCCAGGAGAACAAGCTGGCCAACAGAGAGGTAAGAGTGGGTGCATAGCTGCTCAAATAGGGCAAGACAGGCCAGCAGGAGTCCTCACTGTACAGGAGGAACCTCCACACCAGCTCACAGAACACAGCCACCTTAGGATAGTGTATTTCTCAGCAGAGAAGCTGAGCTTCAGACAGACATGCCTACAGAACTGCAGCATTCTTCCATTTGAATGTGAAAAGGTAAGTTCCTACAGATGCATGTACATCAGAACTTTTCCTTTGGGGCACAAACTATCACCCTCTCTCAAGTGCTCCTCCCCATTCTTTTCTCCCCTGTATCAGGTGCCTGATTTTGATGTACCTGGACTAGAAGTGGCAGATGAGCAGCTTCACAAAGAGGGAACAAAAGGAAGTCTGAAGGCACCACTGAACCAGGATCTCAAGGCAGAAATGAGTCATTTCCCTAGGCACAGGGTTGCTGACCCTTGCCTCTCTGAGTGTGGGACCCCTCCCTTATTAGGTGCAGGACCCTTGCCTTTCACAGCATGTGCAACCAGCAACTTGAACCCACACTAATCAACATTCCCATAAGGCACTACAAATTTGGGAGCCAAATGATTGGGCATCCAAGCCAAACTCACATAAGAAAAGTAAACTGATCCTCGGGCCTCTGAGCCTAGCAACAGTTCTAACCACTCAGTGACAGGACTTTGGAAATTCTATGGCTCCAGTTAACAAAACAGCTCACATGACTAGTCTACCTGGACATTTTAAAAACTAAATACACATACACACACAGAGAGAGATCAGCACACAAGAACTGAAATGAAACAAATTACAATTTTCTGATGGCTCAGAAGCAACGGTCCACTTGAAATCATTTTAAGAAGTAGACCACTATGGCTTCAGAAAACTCAGAAAAGAAAGAATCAAAAAATTTTCCAGACAAAGAAGGCTTCCTGCAATTATCAGAGCGAGAATACACAAAAGTAATATTTGGAGCTCTGCTAGACATCAGGAAGGAGATTAGGCAAACTGCAAGAACATACCAAAAAATTAAACAGTCTGCAAGAGATACTTGATCAACAATGATCTGAAATTCAGCAGATTAACAATAAAATTACAGAATTAGACAATTCAATAGAAAGTCAAAGGAGTAGAATTGATGCAATAAAATGCAGTTAGTGAGACTGATGATAAAGCAACTTAATGAACATATTTGAAGATAAGTCATATAAAAGATTTTTTTAATGAAGAATCACTGAGAATTATGTGGGACTCTATCAAGAGGAATAATCTACAAATGACTGGAGTTCTGTAACAGGTGGGATAACAGAAAAAAGAGAGAACTGTTGAAGATATATTGACAGAAAATTTCCCTGATATCATGAAAGATGAGAAGGTATCTAAGATGCTTATGAAACTGCACACAAAATAGACACCAAAAGAAAGACACCAAGACATAGTATCTTCAAACTTACCAAAGCTAAAAGTAAGGATGTTCTTATAAAGGCAGCTAGTCTTCAACAAAAAGTAACACACAAAGGAGAGTCATTAAGAGTGAACTCCAACTACTCAGTGAAAGCCATGCTGGCAAAAATGCAATAGGAGGACATATACAAAGCCCTGAAGGAAAAAACTGCCAACCAATAATTATATATCCTACAAACTTGCTCTTAAATATGATGGCAAAATTAGGACATTCTCAGACAAATAAAAGTTTAAAGACTTTGCAAAACCAAAACAAAGTTACAAGAAACACTGTAGAAAGTTCTTTGATTAGAAAATCAATAACATCAGATACATACTCAAGGATAGGACAGAGCATCTAGACATCAACATGCATACAGAATCCACAGAGATAGATCAAAGCTAAAACACTGAAGAAAGGAAAACAGAGATCTCAGTATGTAAATGATGACCTTATACCAAAGGAGGGGCAAATTACTATATTCACAGATCTTTCAGATGAAGAGAAAGTCAAGGCAATATAAAGAAATTAAAGATTGCCTTAAACTCAGAACATTAAGGGTAAATGTAGAAGTAACCACAAAAGAAATTAACAATCCTACACATCAAAACAAGAAACAGAATCAAGAAGTCTCAGCAGATATAAAACCAATAACAATGAAAAAGATGAAAACTCATAAATAAAAATGGCTCAGCACAGAAAATTAAGTGGGACAGAGAAATTGTCAACAACTCACCAAAAAAAGGCACCAAAATGACAGCACTAAATTCATACATATCAGTAATTACATTGAATGTAAACTGGTTAAATGAACCAATAGACAGACAAAGAGTAGCAGAATGGATAAAAAGCACAATCCATCCATATGCTGTTTACAAGAGACACACCTTAGACTTAAGGATACAAACAAACTGAAACTCAGAGGATGGAAAAATATATACCAATTTAACAACTTTCAAAAAAAAAGAACAGGAATGACCCTATTAATTTCAAATAAAATAGACTTTAAAATTCACCACAGTGGACAATGAAGGATACTATATATTCCTTAAAAAGTCAATACATCAGGAGAATATAGCCATGTTAAATATTTAGAGCTTCTAAATATGTCAAACAAACTCTAAGAGCACAGAGACAAGTGAGACAGACAGCTCCACAATAGTAGTAGGAGATTTCAACACATTGCTTTTGGTGACAGAAAGAACATCCAGAAGGAAGGTCAATAAAGACACAGAAGATCTAAATGCCACAATCAACTAACTCAGCCACATACACATATGCAGAACACTCCACCCAACAACAGACACATATACCTTCTTTTCGAAATTTTCTACTATCTACTAGCAAAGATCACACACTCCACTGTCAGTTTGTCAGACTGTAGTAACTCATGTGTTGTTATGATGCTGAAAGCTATACCTGGTATTTCAAATACTAGTAGAGTCACCCGTGGTAGACAGGATTTAGTGGAGCTTCCAGACTAAGACAGACTAGGAAGAAGGACCCAGAATCCTACTTCTGAGAAAACTAGCCTATGAACACCTTATAAACAACAACAGAACATTATCTGACAGAAGATGAGCCTCTCAGGTTGGAAGGCACTGAAGATACAACTAGGAAAGAGCTAACTCTTCAAAGCAGAGTTAACTTTAATGACATGGATGGAGTCAAGTTTTCAGGACCTTCATTTTTTTTTAATTTTTATTTTTATTTAACATAACTGAGTAAAAATGTACATTCACATATAAATTTATATGCCCACCTATATGCAGCTTCCACTGCTCTCCGTGTCCGGTGACTGTACACTATTCCTCTCTGCTCCATACATGTCTCATCCTCCCAACAGCCTCCTTTCCCCTCCTCTCCATCTGCTCCCCTTCCTCCAGCCAGAGGTCAGCAAGACGATATCGTATAGATGTATAGAACCATAAAGTGCTTCCAATATATGGTCACTCTGGATTGCCAAGTCCAATCCATTCCTGTCCAAAGAGTGGACCTTTGTTATAATTTATGGGAAAGGGCAGCATCAGGGCCAGGGGCCATGCTCTCAGAGGAACCCCAAAACCGCTGAACCATCAATTGAGGTCTTTTAGTGGAGACCTCAGGATGCACCTCTTTTTATTCTTGTGTTGCCAGTGAGACTCCACTCTGTGAGCTCCATTGTGGCTATCGCTGGTGGTGGCCGGGCACCATCTGGTTCTTCTGGTCCCAAGTCGATGTAGGCACCCACTCTTGTGGGTCTCTCTGTCTTCTTGGTTGTCTTTACCGCATGTCACTTTGGTCCTTGGTGAGCATCCGTTCCTGCTGAGTTGGGACCATTTGCTGTGTCCTCGGATGGCAGCTTGGCAGCTTTTAAGACCCCAGACGCCACTCACCAATGTGGGGTGCAGAGAGCTCTCTTAGCAAAATACTAGTTGTGCCAATTGGCCTGGAATTCACCTAAGAGCATGGTCCCCCGCCCCCCGCCCCAGCTACTCTATCCTTGCAGTATTGAGTTAAGATGGAAGGAGTACTCGAGTTATGCTGAAGTCCACTTAATGTTGTTCTTGTTTCTAACGTGTGCTATCACCACTTTCTCCCAACTAGATTTCTAGTAACTATCTAAACTAAACCCTCCCCCCCTCACCCTCCCTCCTTCCTCTTCCTTGCAGCTGTCAAAGAGTCTTTTCTTCTATACACAAGTCTGTTTTTGAGATCTTATCGTAGAGGTCTCATACAGTATTTGTCCTTTTGTCGCTGACTACTTTCACTCAACATAATGTCTTCCAGTTGAAACCAGGTTAGGAGATGTTTCCTGGAATCATCGCTATTCTTTATCATTGCGTAGGGCTCCAGTGAGTATATGTACCATAGTTTACCTATCCATTCTTCTATTGTTGGGCATCTGGGTTGATTCCATCTTTTTGCTATCATGGACTGTGCTGCGATAAACATTCTGGTGCATGTGTCCGTTGGTGTGAAAGGCCTTGATTCTGTAGGATATATTCCAAGTAGTGGAATTACTGGGTCAAATGGTATATCGATATCCATTTTTTTAAGGAAGCGCCAGATTGCCTTTCAAAGAGGCTGGAACATTTTGCAACCCCACCAACAGTGTAGGAGAGTTCCACTTTCTCCACAGCCTCTCCAGCATTTGTTGTTTTGTGTTTTCTGGAGGACCTTCATTTTTTTATGTGGCACAACTCAAAATGAGAAGAAACATCTGCAAATATCTGTTAATAATCAGGATGGAGAATGTGCTAAGTATGAGTCTAGGAAAATTGGAATCATCAAAAATGACAGGGAATGCAGAAAGATTGACATCCTAGGCATTAGTAAGCTGAAATGAACTGTTGTGTTGTTAAGTGCCATCAAGTCAGTTGTGACTCATAACAACCCTATGCACAACAGAACAAAACACTGCCCAGTCTTACGCTATGCCCATAATCATTTTTATGCTTAAGCCCATCATTGCAGCCATTATATCAATCCATCCTTGAAGGCCTTCCTCTTTTTCACTGACTCTCCACTCTACCAAGCACAATGTCCTTCTCCAGGGATTGATACCTCCTGACAACATATCCAAAATATGTAAGATGCAGTCTGGCCGTCTTTGCTTTTAAGGAGTGCTCTGGTTGTACTTCCGGAACAGATCTGTTTGTTCTTCTGGCAGCCTGTGGTACATTCAATGTTCTCCAACACCACAATTCAAAGGCATCTATTCTTCTTGTCTTCTTTATTCATTGTCTAGCTCTTGCACATATATGATACAATTCAACATAAAATGACTTGGGTCAGATACACCTTAGTCTTCAAGGTAAATGTCTTATTTTCAATACTTTAACAATGTTCTTTGCAGCAGATTTTCACCATGCAGTGCACGTCTTGATTTCTCAACTGCTCCTTCCACGGGCATTGACTAAGGAACCAAGTAAAATGAAATCCTTGACAACCGCAATCCTTTTTCCATTTATCATGATGTTACTCAGAAAATTTAAAAAAAAAAAAAAAAAAAAAAAAAGGAGACCAGAAATCAAAATGTCTGGCACACAGAAAGCACTCAACAATATTAGTTTTTCTTACTTTCCCTCCTCTAAGAAAGACTATTTCCAATGTGATATTGACCTCAGTTGAGAAACCCTTGAAAACAGGCTCTGTCTTCTCCAACAGGTTAAGGGCTCCCCCCTAGACAATATGATTCTCTTTCTATTTCCCTTCCAGCATGTCACCTGATCTATTTTGTTCTCTCTTGCTGAAATGAGTCCCCTAACCAAACACCTCATTTCTCCATTTATCATGATGTTGCTTACTAGGCCAGTTGTGAGGATTTTTGTTTCCTTGATGCTGAGGTTCAATCCATACTGAAAACTGTGGTCTTTGATCTTCATCAGCAAGTGTTCCAAATCCTTTTCACTTTCAGCAAGCATGTTGTATCATCTGAGTAATACACATTTGTTAATGAGTCTTCCTCCAGTCCTGGTGCCTCATTCTTCATACAGTCCAGCTTCTCAAATTATTTGCTTGGCATACAGGTTGAAAAGGTATGGTGAAAGGATACAACCTTGACCCATACCCTTCCTACATTTAAACCATGCAGTGTCCCCATGTTCTGTTCACATGACTGACTCTTGATCCATGTACCGATTCCATAAGACCACAACTGTTTCTGAAATTTCCAATCTCCTTTATGTTAACCGTAATTTATTATGATCCAAATAGTCAAATGCCTTTGCATAATCAATGAAACACAAATAAACATTTTTCTAGTATTTCTTGCCTTCAGCCAAGATCAGCCATCATCAGCAATGATATCCCTGATTCCACATTCTGTTCTGAAACCAACTTGAATTTCTGGCAGTTCCCTGTCAATATAGTGTTGCAGTCGCTTTTGAATGATCTTTAGCAAAAGTTTACTCATGTGTGATATTAATGATATCGTTTGGTAATTTCTGCATTCAGTTGGATCAGCTCTCTTGGGAATAGGCATAAATATTGATCTCTTCCACTTAGTCGGCCAGGAAGCTATCCTCCAAATTTCCTGGTACAGAAGAATGAGTACTTCTAGCACTACATCTGTTTGTTGAAACATCCCAGTTGGTATTCCATCTATTCCTGGAGCCTGTTTTCCACCAATGCCTTCAATGTAGCTTCAACTTCTTCCTTCAGTACTGATCATATGCTGCCTCTTCAAATGGCTCATCACTGACCAGTTCTTTCTGGTATAATGACTCAGTGTATTCCTTCCACATTCTTGTGTTGCTTTCTGAGTCGTTTAATATTTTCCCATTAGAATCTTTCACTATTGCAACTTGAAGTGTGAATTTTTCCTTCATTTCTTTTACCTTGGGAAATGTAGAGCGTGTTCTTCCTTTTTGGTTTTCTATTTCCAGCTCGTTGTACACGTCACTGCAATACTTTAATTTTGTCTTCTCAACAGCAGCAGTCAGAACAAGACCAGGTACTGACTGTGGCACAGACCATCACTTGCTTATATGCAAGTTCAAATGGAAGCTGAAGATAATTAAAACAAGTCCACAAGAGCCAAAGTACAACCTTGAGTATATCCCACCTGAGTTTAGAGATCATCTAAAGAACAGATTTGATGTTCTGAACACAAAGTCCTGATAAATTGTGGCATGACATCAAAAAGACATCATTCATGAAGAAAGCAAGAGTTCATTTTAAAAAAGGAAAGAAAAGACCAAATTGGATGTCAGAAATTACTGAAATTTGCTCTTGAACATCAAGCAGCTAAAGCAAAAGGAAAGAATGATACAGTAAAAGAACTGAACAGAGAATTCTGAAATGAACTAGTATTGGCCATTTTCAATTGGACAATCATATGATCTACTATGCCAGGCATGACAAATTGAAGAGGAATGGCATCATAGTCATTGTCAAAAAGAACATGTCAAGGTCTATCCTGAAGTACAATTTTGTCAGTGATAGGATAATATCCACATGCCTACAAGTGAAACCTGTCAATATGACTATTATTCAAATGTATGCACCAACCACTAATGCAGAAGAGGAAGAAATTAAAGATTTTCACTATCTCCTGTAGTCTGAAATACATCAAACACATCATCAAGATGCACTGATAATTACTGGTGGCTGGGGTGCAAAAGGTAAAAACAAAGAAGGATCAGTAGTTACAAAATCTGGCCTTGGTAGTAGAAAAAACACCTGGGCTCATATGACAGAATTTTGCAAGACAAAAGACTTCTTCATTGTAAATACCTTTTTCAACAAAATAAACGGCCACTATTCACATCGCCTTACTTATCTAGTGCTCCTGTAACAGAAATACCTCCAGTGGATGGCTTTAACAAAGAGAAACTTATTGTCCTACAGTAGGAGTCTAGAAGACCAAATTCAAGGTGCTGGCTCAAGGAAAGACCTTCTCTCTGTGTTAGCTCTAGGGAAAAGTCTTCATCATCCATCTTGCCCTGTCTAGGAGCTTTTCAGCACAGGGACCTCAAATCCAAAATACACACTCTCCTAGCTCTACTTTCTTGGTCATATGAGGTCACCGTATCTCTTTGCTGACTTCTTTCTTTCATATCTCTAAAGAGATAGGCTTAAAACAATCTAATCTTGTAGACTGAGTCCTGTCTCATTAATAAGGCTGCTTCTAATCCTCCATCATTAACATCATAGAGGCAGAATTTACAACACATCAGGAAAGCACATCAGATGACAAGGTGGTAGACAATCACACAATGCTGAGAATTAAGGCATAGCCAGTTGACACACAACCTAGGGTGACCCAGTTCAATCCATGACACACATGTACCTCATCAGATAGAATACACAGGAAACAAATCAACTACATTCATGGAAAGGAACAATAAAAAATCTCAGTAACATCGGTCAGAACATGTGCAGGGTTCAACTGAGTAAGAATTTCAATTGCAAGTTCAAGTTGAAGCTGAAGAAAATTAAAACAAGTCCATGAGAACCAACATAAGACCTTGAATATATCCCACCTGAATTTAGACACCATCTTGAGAAAAGATTTAATGCAGTGAATGTTAATGACCAAAGACCAGAAGAGTTACCGGATGACATTCGAGGATATCTTACATGAAGAAAGCAAAATATCATTTAAAAGGACAGAAAAGTAAGAAAAGACCAAAATGGATATCAGAAGAGACTCCAAATTTGTTCTTGATCAAAGAGCAGCTAAATCAAATGGAAGAAATAATGAAGTAAAAGGGCTGAACAGGGATTGAAAAGGATGGCTTAGGAAAACAAAGCATTAAAATGAAATGTGTAAAGCCCTGGATTAAAAAAACTAAAATGGAAGCATTTCCCAAGCAGAAAGAACTAAAGAAAAAAATTCAAGCCTCGAGTTACAACATTGAAGGATTCTATGGGCAAAAGATTGAATGACACACAGGAAGGGTCAAAAGAAGATGGAAGGAATACCCAGAGTCACTGTACCAAAAAGAATTGACCAATGTTCGACCATTTCAGGAGCAGCATACAACCAAGAACCAATGATACTGAAGGAAAAAGGTTAAGATGCACTGAAGGCATTGGCGAAAAACAACACTTCAGGAATTAATGGAATACCAGCTGAGATGTTTCAACAAACAGATGCAATACTGAAGGTGCTCACTCCTCTCACTCCTCTAAGCCAAGAGATTTGGAAGATAGTTACCTGGCCAACCAACAGGAAGAGATCCATGTGTGTACCCTTTAAGGTGATCCATCAAAATGCAGAAATTATCTAACAATGTCATTAATGTCACATATAAGTAAAATTTTGTTAAAAATCATTCAAAAATGATTGCAAAAATACACAGAACTGCCAGAATTTCAAGCCAGATTCAGAAAAGGACATGGACTGAGAAATATCATTGCTGGTGTCAGATGGATCTTGGCTGAAAGCAGACAATACCAGAAAGATATTGATCTATGTTTTACTGACTTTTCAAAGGCTTTCAACTGAGTGGATCACAACAGATTATGAATAACAATGTGAAGAATGGAAATTCCAAAACACTTAATTGTGCTTGTGAGGAACCTTATATAGACCAACAGGTAGTTGTTTAAGTACAAGGGGGTACTTTGTGGTTTAATGTCAGGAAAGGTACACATCAAGGTTGTATCCTTTCACTATATTTATTCAAGATGTATGCTAAGCAAATAATCCTAGAAACTGGACTACATGAGGAAGAACACAGCATCAGGACTGAAGGCATACTCATTAACAACTAGGATACACAGATGATACAACCTTCCTGAAAGTGAAGAGGACTTGAAGCACTTACTGATGAAGATCAGAGACTGTAGCCTTCGGTATGCATTATACCTCAACATAAAACAAAAATCTTGAGTGAAAGTAGTCGGCGACAAAAGGACAAATATTGCATGAGACCCCTATGATAAGATCTCAAAAACAGTCTTATGTATAGAAGAAAAGACTCTTTGATGGCTGCAAGGGAGAGGAGGGAGGGAGGCTGAGGGGGGGAGGGTTTAGTTTAGATAGTTGCTGGAAATCCGGTTGGGTGAAATCGGTAATAGCACACATTAGAAACAAGAACAATATTAAGTGGACTTCAGCATAACTTGAATACTCCTTCCATCTTAACCCAACATTGTAAGGACAGAGTAGCTGGGGCAGGGGGCAGAGGACCGTGCTCTTAGGCGAAATCAAGGCCGACTGGCACAACTAGTGTTTTGCTAAGAGGGCTCTCTGTACGCCACATTGGTAAGTGGCATCTGGGGTCTTAAAAGCTGCCAAACTGCCACCCAAGGGCACAGCAAACAGTCTTAACTCAGCAGGAACAGATGCTCGCCGAGGACCAAAATGACATGGGGTAAACACAACCCAGAAGATAGAGAGACCCACATGAGTGGGTGCGTACATCAACTTGGGACCAGAAGAACCAGATGGTGCCCAGCTACCACCAGTGATAGCCGCAATGGAGCTCACTAATTTGAGCCTCACTGGCAACACAAGAATAAAAAGGGATGCACCCTGAGATCTCCACTGAAAGACCTCAATTGATGGTCCAGCGGTTTTGGGGTTCCCCTGGGAGCATGGCCCCTGGCCCTGATGCTGCCCTTGCCCATAAATCAAAATGAAGTTCCACTCTTCAGACACGAATGGATTGGACTTGGTGATACAGAGCGACCATATATTGGAAGCACTTTTTGGTTCTAGCATCTATAGGATATCATCCTGCTGACCTCTGGCTCTAGGAAGGAGAGTGGGTGGAGAGGAGGAGAAAGGAGAGTGTTGGGAGGATGAGACATGTATGGAGCAGAGAGGAATAGTGTGCTCTCCCACTTCAGGGAGAGCAGTGGAAGCTGCATAGGTCGGCATGTAAATTTATATGGGAATGTACATTTTCACTCAGTCATAAAAAAAAAACTTCACGAATGGACCAATCAATGACATCATGATAAACAGAAAAAAGATTGAAATTGTAAAAGATTACATTTTACTTGGGTTCACAATCGAAGCTTATGGAAGCAGTACTCAAGAAATCAAATGACCTATTGCCCTGGGCAAATCTGCTGCAGGAGACTTGTTTGAAGTGTTGAAAAGTAAAGGTGTTGCTTTGAGAACTAAGATGTGCCTGACCCAAGCCATGGTATTTTCAATCTCCTCATGTGCATGTGAGAACTGGACAATGAATAAGCAGGACTAAAGAAGAATTGACATCTTTGAATCATTGTGTTGGCAAAGAACACTGAAAATACCATGGACTGCCAGAAGAACAAACAAATCTGCCTTGGAAGAAGTACAGCCAGAATGCTCTTTAGAGGTGAGGATGGCAAGACTTCGGCTCACATATTATGAACATGTTACCAAGAGGGATCAGTCCCTGGAGAAGGAAATCACGCTGGATAAAGTAGAGGGTCAGCAAAAAACAAGACCTTCAACCAGATAGATGGATACAGTGGCTACAACAATGGGCTCAAGCATAGCAGTGACGTTAAGGATGGCACAGGACCAGGTAGGGTTTTCCTCTCTTGGGCATGGGGTCGCTATGAGTTAGAACGGACTCAGCAGCACCTAATGACAACAACAATCAGCAAAGAGCAAAAGGACTGACAAAACCCAGAATGTGGCATTCTCATGCAGTATGATGGCCTTCAGGAGATGCTTTTGTATGTGTATCCAAATGGTGACATGTAAATCTTTTGACTTTGCCAAAAAGGATGTATCTACAAAGACCTTTACTGACTTTTGTTTATGATAAATAAAACTGCAAACAATAACCTAAATAACCATCAACAGACAACTCTCCAAGTAAATTATATTTATAGAACACTCTGTAACCTTGTAAGCCACCCATTCTACTTCTGAGGCTGAGATTATGGGGACTTTTACCAACTACACTCTACACTTCTGTGTCTGAACATTTTACAATGGGAGTGTCTTACCTTCCTAATCAGAAAAATATGTTAAGAGATAAGATACTTACAAAAGTAAGGTTTTTATAAATATGAAAAATTTCCACAATATAGGGCTGAGTGAACAAAAAGAAATTATGAACAACAAGATCCACTTACATAAAAGTGCATGCTCATAGGAAGTTCACCAAAATGTTAACATTTGGGGTATCTTGGTTTTGTTTTGTTTAATTACCTTTATGTGTTATCTAATTTAATAGATGAGAAAACTTAGAGAGAAGCAGCCTCCCTGGCTTGATGGTCCATTCCCTTAACCACTGCTGTCCAAAGTAGGATCAGAGAGCCAGGAGGCCACCGCACCATCCACAAGTATCACTCCAGCAGCATCAACAAGTCATCTGGCAGAGGAAGGCATGAGTATGGCCCTTGAAAAACAACAGAAAGGCTCAATTTTGCTCACTGTGCAAGGGGTGGAGGAGGGGTCATGAGCGGGTTATTCAATGAACTCTAGGGACCCAATCCAGAGAAGAGGCTGCACATGCCCAGAGCGGACAACTTTCATGCCCTAGGATGGAGGTAAAGAGAGTTTGTGAATGATGCCCTAGCTACCTACCTCCCCATGCTGGGGAGACACGGAAGTGGCTGTTTCGTGGCTTTGCCCCAACATCTCCAACAGGCAGACTCCCAGGTTGACGGGTAAGTCCGGAGGGCCCAGCATCTAAGTGGAGATAGAGTGCCTCCGAGCCAGGCCAACTCCTAGGCAGCATTGTCAAAGACCCACTTTAGCCCCCCTCATACAGGGTCTACTTGCTAAATTGGCTGTGCCTGAGATCTACAGACTACCTGACTCCAAGCTTTGGTTCAAAAACCAGCAGTCACATTCAGACAGCATGAGTCCTGCAGGTGTCAGCACACGGGGAACCACAGGGCAGCTCAGGAAGTAGGCAAGGCAAGAAAGAACTCAGAACATGGAAGAATCTGCTAAGTTTAGGCTTTAAGGGAGTTTTAAAAATCATTGTTTAGCCTAGAGGTCCTTGGCTTTCTAAGGTCTTAGTGGAGGAAACTTATTTTCAGTCAAAAGATAAGAGAACTCCAGATAGAAATCACAAATGCCTACACCCAAGGAGGTAGTAACATGGTCATAAAGGCTTAGGGGCTGAGACCCGTGTGTGCCAGCTCTATGCCTGCTGACTGTGAGAGAAGCCAAGGAGACAGCACAGCTCCTGCCCTCCAGAAGCACCCAGTCAGGTGGGAGAAAGGACTCTCACAGAGGAAAGTTAGAGTGATGAGTCTTCACATCGATGGCTGGAGATCAGGGTGGCTTCTTAGAGGAGGGGGCTGGAGATAGTTTCAGGAAAGTCTGAAGCTTCACACTGAGAAACAGGCAAAGTCAGCTTAGAAATCAAGGAAGATACTACAACTAGGACAAGTCTAAGAGTGGTACCTGCCAACAGAGGCCAAGTCCATCTGGCCAGAGCAGGAAGCAGTGATGAAAGAGGACATGAGAGAGGTGGTGTGGGTAGACCTAGGAACCTCCAAACACTCGTGGAGATAATTATTTACTAATTCTGCTTACATCAGGGAAATCTATCACGGATCACTCAACCTTATGTTCCTGCAGCAGCCTATGCCCCACCAGCCCTCCACCCCCAGCTCGTGGCACTCAGTTACTAGGGGACTCATGGGCTGGGCTCTCAGCAGACATGTAAGGGGAAATCAATACCCACCAGGTTAGCGTTTGGGCCACCATAGGCAGTGGCATAGGGCAGCAAGGGGATAGCCCCCCGGGGACTCACAATGCCTTAACTCCTGGGAGATGAGGCCAGTGGACTGGGGCCCGTTCAAACCACCACTGGTGATTCACAACAGGCCCAATATCTCAGGCAGAGGAGGGTGGGGCTGTAGGGGCATGGGGTCCATCAGAGTGCAAACCCTGGTGGCCGGTGATGGGAAACTTCTCAGGAAGTTTACACAGGCCTGGTCTGGTATTTCCAGGTGAGGGCAGAGGATGAGTAGGAGGAAGAAGAGGCTTGGCAGTGGGACCACACAATGGAGGAGCAGTGGTGAGGAAGGGGCCTTGGGCACAAAGTGGAATCCACAGAGTTAAGACATTCAGAACAGAATGAGTGGTACCACCATCCATCCCATTGGACCCCTGGAAAGGGGCTTTCTGCGGGAAGTGCATTAGACTTAGGGAAGGGGATGTGGACAAAGCTTGACCTGGGACCTACTGAGTGTTAGTTCCCTGGCAGGACACTCACTGCTGGGCTTGGTCCCCTGTTCTGGCATATCTTATAAACCTGCCTGTGTCTTGCTCAATGCAACATCCCTGAGGCTGAATGCTAAGAACATGCTGACACGCAGTAGGCGTGCAGTCCAAACTGAGTGACCGAAGGATGCCCAGCACACTTGGTGGGCTGTTGCTGGAGCTCGAGAGAGAAAGTTGGGAGTCATTAGCAAGAACTGTAGTCATCACCCTGTTGGGGCTGAGCCTCTGACAGCCACCTCGTAAGGGCTCTGTCTGGATTCATACCTTCACGTCTCACAGCCACTTTAGAAGGTAAGTACTCCTCTCAGCCTCAATTTACGGCTGAGAAAACTGAGTCACAGAGAGGTCACAGCTTGCGAGTAAGTGGTAGCACCAGCAGCCAACCCAGCCAGAGTGGCCCTCTTAATCACTATGCTGTGGGAATCAAGGCCAAGAGTAGATGAGAGAGTGTGCAAGGGGAGACTTGAAAGGAGGCATGAACAGAGTCCAGGATGATTAGCCACATGCAGGAAGGAGGCGGAGGAGGAAAAGTCACCAATGAAGAGGGAACAGGAGCAGGAGGAAACCCAGAGTGCCGCCCAGCTCAGTCGGTGCTGGAATTAGTCCATGAAGGAATAAATAAGTGACAGATAAAGGAATGAGGATTGATGATGACACCGTGGAGCACAAAGTTGGAGGAAAATGGCATTCACGGTCAGTGGTGACCCTGCAGGGAGGCCAGGAGGCTCCTAGATTTGCAATTCATTCAAAGCTGCCAACTAAGGCCCCACTCACCCCACTGCGCCTGGTGCTCAACCCAGACAAGACCCAGAGGAAGAGGTCTCAATCCACTCTGTGGGCTACAGATCAGTCCCTTTCTCTCCATCCACCGGGACCCTTACTCTATGCCAAGATCTTTCAAGTAGGGAAAAGATTTGCTCCCCAAACTATCCACAGCTACTTCTAAGGCTGGCACTGCAAGATGTTGCCTATTTATAACCAGAAATTCCTCCATCACCAAACTGGACAAAAGAAGAGTGACCACTCCATAATGCCTTTGATTTTGTTTTAAATAAGAAGTGCTCATAATTGAGTCCTTGTCTGCATCCAAGTTACTCCTTTTCACCATATATGGCCAGATTCACTGTTTGCCAGGACTAGCCATGTTTTCCTTATTAAGCAATATACAAAGTTAGCAAACAGAGCCCGCTCACTGCCCTGTATTCCAACCTCAACTGTCACAGCCAAGCAAGGGCCAGACAAAGCTGCAGTGCATCAGAGGGCCCAGGACACTGGGCTAGGAATTGGAGACCCTATGACAGTCTGGCCCACCACTGATAGGCCCTTGGTATAAACAACAGTATGCCTACTGCATGCCGGGTTCATAATCACTCTGAGTGTAATTATTATTATCCTCATCTTACAGATGAACAAAGTGAGGCATTGAGGCACCACAAAATTTGTTCACAGTCACCCAGATGAGTTGGCAGTGGCAGAAAAAGACCCACTTCTGTACAACTACCTCACCTACCTTTCCACTTCCCCCACTGCATCACCCCTCTTCTCTTGGCTTATCCACCAGTAAACTGAGACAGTTGGAAAAACAAGTTTCAAGCTCTCTCACATCACCTTTCAACACATCCTTTGGTCAAGGTCTGAGGTAGAAGAGTATTTTTAAAAACACAGACCCCAGTCCACATTCTCCAGCAGAGAGATCCCCAAGGCAGCAACATAGAGCAAGCGTAGAGCCTCCACTGTCATTTGGAACCCAGAATAGAGGCTTGCTCCTTCCAGCTCAGCATCTCTGGCTTGCAGGATTTTCCCTATATTCACGGCCCCCTCCAGGAAGCATTCCACCCTGCACGGCCCATCACACCCAAAGCCTGATGTCTGGGCCTCAGCCAGCCTGGTTCCAGGACTTTGGCATGTGTCACCTAGGATGCAGAAGCTGAAGACAAGTTGTAGGACTGAATGGAAAAGGCTGAAAGCTCCATGTATCCTCCCCAGTGGACAGATCACCCAGTATGACCCTGAAAGCCATCAGACCAATGCTGTATTCAATGTCTTTGGGGCTCACTTCTCCAGATGACCCACCACTCCTGAGAATCACCTGGAATGAGTGACTGGTTGGGCCTGTGGGCCACAGGGCTCAGCCCAGAGCTCTAAATGTAGCTGTCTGGGGACCTGGAACTTGCATGCTCAACCAGCACTCCAAGACAGTAAGACGGTCATTAATGAGATCCACTGCGCTAGGACCAGATGCTCTGGCTTCTCACCTGCTGTCCTAGGCTGGATTCTCTAGAAAAGCAAAGCCAGTAAAGTGTATACATATATAGAAAGAAAGAATTATATAATGGAAACAGCTCACACAATTGTAGAGGTTGAAACATTCCAAGTCCTGGATCAGAGTACAAGCCTCATGTAGCCATGGAAGCTGATGAACCCAAGGTCAGCAGGTCAGAGAGTAGAGTTCCCACTCACAGGCTGTGAAAATCAGTGAAATACAAGATGGTGAGAGAAACTACAAGGTTTCCCCTGATTCAAGCAGCTGCCCACTACCCACAGCCGTCTAGTAGAGTTCAACTCACAGCGACCCTAGAGGTCACAGTAGAACGGCCCCATAGAGCTTCCAAGAAGGGGTTGGTAACCCCAGGATGGCAGGTTGGGGAACAGAACTCTTCCTCACAGCTTATGAAGATTGATGAATCCTAAGAACTGCTAGCTCAAGTCCTGCAGTTGCTGGATCCATAAGCCAAAGCTTTGGCAAAATGAGCAGACAGGAAGTGTGCAGTGGGAGGCAGAGAGTTGAAGCCTAAGGGGACAGTGAGCCACCACAGGCCCCACCCCTGCTGATACCATAACACATTCCATCATGGCAGTGACCAGAACATTACACAACACTGAGAATCATGGCCCAGCCAAGTTGACACACAGTCTTAACCATCACACCTGTCTCTCCTTCCTCTTATCCTTTTCCCCTTCTTGCTTCCTCATTCTCTATATATGTGACCCCAAAACATGCAGCCTGTGGAAGCTCTACAAAATGCTACATGTCTGTATATGGTGCAAATGGTCCCTCTAGCCATAGTATTTGGCACTACCACCAAATGATTGAGTGGTACTGTGCAAATAGGGTAACTGGAACCCATCAAGGGGAATGGTCAATTTTGTCATCCCACTAGGCTTAAAATGAGCCATCTGAGAGGCAGAAGAAGATCTCACCACCATGAAGAAAGAAGAGCCAAGAGTTAAGCACATCCTTTGAGCTGAGGCTGCCTGCACTGAGAAGCCCCTGAAACCAGGACACTACAAGAGAGTTGTAACATGGAAGATGGTGAGGAACAGAAGCAGCACAGGCAGGAGACCAGCAGGAGGCGACATGGTAGTCTTCCCAGACTATCAGGGAAAAAAGCTGAGCACCTCTGTCAGAAAGATTGCTGGTGGAGTAGGGTGCCACTGGGTGCCTATCAGCAGAGCTAAAAGAGCTTTGTAACACTTGCCAAAGCAGAGGAAATGCAAGGCCAAGAAGGAGAGGAGCTGAGGGCTGGAGAGAGACCTGCCAGCTGGTACAGCTGAGAAGAGGCTGTCCACCTGGAAGGACAGTATCCTGAGCATACTGAACCTGAACTGTAACCTATTACTTCCCTAATAAATCCCATTAACTGTGAGTAAGTTCTGTGTGGCCACTGCAACAAATTACTAAGCCCAGGAGAAAAGTAGTCAGTGCTGTGGAAAGGATGGTTGGTGTCAGAAATAGTAAAAGAAAAAATTGGAGGATAGAGGTGTTTTAGTTAGCTACTGCTGCTCTAACACAAATACTATGAGTGGGTGGCTTTAATAAGGAAAAGTTTATTCTGACATAGTCCAGAAGGCTGCAAGTCCAAATTTATGATGTCCACTCAGGGGAAGGCTTTCCCCTTGTTGGCTCTGGAGGAAAGTCCTTGTATTGTATTAGTCTTTGTTCAGGGAGCATCTTAGCACAAGAATCTCAGGACTGCAGGGTGCAGTCTTCTCCCAGTGCCACTTTCTTGAAGTGATGAGATTCCCAAATCTCTGTTTGCTTCCCTCTGCTTTTATCTCTTGTAGGATGAAAGGATAAAGGGTGTTGCAAGCCGTACTCCAGGGAAACTCTCTTTACAGTGGAGCAGGGAGGTGATCCTTTAAAGGAATTTATAGTTCCACCCTAATCCTTTAACCTACAGCATAGAAAAATCACAAAATGGAGCACAATCACAAAATACTGGGAACCATTACCCAGCCACATGGCTACACATATTTGGGGGAGACATAATTCAATCCATGACAAGAGGCCTATGTGACCTCTACTTCATAGGAATCAGCCACGGGCTGTTCATCTGGATTCTCCTTCCCCCTTGTAAAGTTAGACAAGGATGCCCTTGTCACACAATTTTCACACTGACCTTCCTTTATATATTGCACTTTTTAGCATTTTTTCCACTAACCTGTCAATAACAGTGGTGCTGGTGCTGGTGGTGGTTGCTGAGGAGTTGAGCCCAGCTCATGGCAACCCCATGTGTGCAGAACAGAACCGCTCCATGGAGTTCTCAGTGCTGTGACCTTTCAGAAGCCGATGGCCAGGCCTGTCTTTCATAGCACTTCTGGGTGGGTTTGAACATCCCACCTTCCAGTTAGCAGGCAAGTGCTTAACCATAAGTACCACCCAGGCACCTCTGGCAAAAATAGACAAAAACCTTCACTGTTGTTGTCAGGTGCTGTGCTGTACCCCAAGCTGCCTTTCACACCCCCCAGATTATAGCATCTCAATCCACACAGGGACAAAAAGGCAACCCCTTTCCAGCCACATCTCCTTGGGAACCTACCTCCTTCTCACGTATGCTCTGCCAAAGCTGAACATCAAATAACTGTCAGTTAGATGAATGAATGAATGAATGAATAACCTTAAATGAATAACTGAATGCAAAAGCGATCCAGTCTCAACACCAGCTGATTTGCTTCACACTGGTAAAATTTTAAAAGACTAGCAAACATTCCAAGAAATGACTCTTACTCTCGGACTGTAAAAGCGCTTCCATCCATGATGACAGCTTGCCATCTCTTTTCCAATCAGGAGTTGACTGTGTCTGTGATTGTCTAAAAGATACCTCGTCTCACACTACAACCAGATACTCCTGACCCACTAGAGTTCAGAGACATTTCTTGAATCTCAGCCCCCACGCAACTCATCACCACCAGATCAGTTCAGATACCCTGCCTGTCTTGTTTTCTGTTCTGAATTAGAGCAAAAATTGCATCATCTTAATTAGTATAGTAGTACATATCTTGGTAAAACCATCCAGTGATTTCAGAGTGTAAAATAAAACAAGGAAACTGTAGCCCCCATGTAGACACTATCTGTAGACAGAGTGGTATCTTCCCTTCTTAGGAGACCCCATGGCCTTCAGCACTCTCCTAGCACATTTGAAGTTGCTAAATACCAGCTCACACAGTTCAATTTCACTTAAATTCTGGGGAAACCAAGGGGTCAGCAGGGTTGGCTACCCTGATGTAGCCATTGGTAGCCCTCAATACCATTCTCCCCAATTCCCAGAATATCTCTGCCTGGCTCCCCGCCGTCACCTCTTTCTGCCCCAAACCATCTTACCTGTGGTAACTGATGCCTGATCACCTTTCTCTAACTTTTTTGTGTTAGCTTAACAAAAATAGCAACACACCTCACTGCTTAACACCAGCAAGAGTAGTCCCCCAGCAGAGTGAAAGTTTCACCCTTCTAAGCCCTAACCCCTACCTGTTTTTAGACTCAGTCTCCTATTATACTTCTGTGCATCATCTGAACTCCTGTCTATCCCCTTCACAAGTTTCTACCTTCTGTCTTCTTAAATTTGTTCAAGACTGTCCTTCTGCCCAGAAAACTCTCCACTCCAATTTTACAGGATGATATCCCACCCCCAAATGCTAAGACTCAACCCATAGGACACTTTCTCTGTGAAGCCTGGCCTGGTGCTCCCAGATGGAAACTTTGGTTAATTGCCCCCCCTCATCAGAACTGTGGAAGGAGGCTTTATCAGATAGCTCTCAGCACCTCTGAGCCATAGGAGACATTTCTTCCTAGTCCTGACTTCTGAGGTAGACCACGAACTCCATGAGGGCAGAGACCATGTCTCTGGCTTCTCCATGGACTTTGGCAGTTATGTGAGTATATTAGACACGCTAATAAACAACCAACCAGAGGAATTTGTTCAGATGCATGAAGGATGAAGTCATCAGGGAAATACAAGATACACGTGGTTGAGGAACTTGAAGAACGCTGCAAGCTCTGCAGGTGCTAACAATCACAGTGCTGATGGAAGGTGGGAACACTCAGACTTTCAGGACGTGTCCCCTGAGGAACAATATCCCAGGCAGAGGAAATGGCATAAGCAAATCTTGGAGATGAGAAGTAACAGAATATCAGAATGGGAAGCAAGGCAAGCTCGGACTCAAAGAAACCTAAGCCCAAGAAACAAGCTTAAAGTCAGACTATAGACAACATGAAGCCGCTTATCAGACCACAGTGGTGGTAACTGACGCACTTTTAGAAAAATACATCTCACCCATCTCACATTAGCTCAAGACTTTCTCTCTGCCTGAAGTGACCTTCCCTACCTTATCTTTGCAGGACCAAATCCTTCTCAACCTCCAATACTCAAAAGCCACCTCCTAAAATATGGAATAAAATTCTAACTCACAGAAAAAAAAAAAGACCAGATTTACTGGTCTGACAGAAACTGGAGAAACCCCAAGAGTATGGCTCCCAGATGCCCTTTCAACTCAATAAATAGGCACACCAGCCAAGGACAAGAAGGCAGAAGGGGACAGGAAGGATGGTACACAAGGTTGAGAAGGTGAGAGTGTGGACATGTCATGGATTTGGGAACCAGTGTCACATAACGATAGCCAAGTGCCATCAAGTCCTATCAGTATCCGACTCATGGCAACCCTAGGGGCTAGCTTCTTGTTAAACAATTCGAATATGTATTGTCACATAACAATATATATTCGAATTGTTTAATGAGAAGCTAGCTTATTCTATAAACCTTCATTTAAAATACAATAAAAATAAATAGTAACCTTCTCCCTGAAGCCAGGAACTAAAAACAAATACACAAAGTCTTCTCACCATCAGAAGAATCTAAATAACAAGAGAAAGCATCCAAAAAGAAGGCTCCTCTAGAGTTTCACTGACTTTTCTCCATATGGAAATGTGTGTTACTCAGTTCAACTCCACAAACACTTGTTGACACCCAGCATGTGGCAGAGGCTTGTCCAAACAACCGGGGTGCAAAGTTAGACTTTCACGGCCCCAGCCCCCAGATCTAGGGAAGTCTTGTCAAATGACTACAAATTTACAATTACTCACACAGAGTGTAGGTGGTATGTAAAATAAGAAAGGAGGTAATAAAAGGCTTCCATATGAAATAAAAATAAGCCAACACACTAAGGATTCCTCCAACATGTATTTATATGCATTCACTCAAGAAACATACGAAAACCTACTGTGTGCCCAGCACTGAGTGCCTAGAAACTGGCTATGCAGCAGGGAGTTGGGTGCACAGAGGAGGACATTCCACACACAATACCTAAAATCTGTGAAGAGTCAAAGGTAAAAGTTACGTGATCAGGACTGGCTGCCAAAGGATGGATGAGAGAAAGCAGAATGACTCACAAGAGATGGCAAAGGCCTGAAGTGGGGCAGTGGCAAAGGCTCACATAGAGAGAAGTGGATACATCTGGGGTAGAGTACAGGGGTAGAGTACAGGTGCAGAGTCAGCAGAGTGGGGCCTCAGTTGGTCTGTGGATTCCAAGACAGGAAGACACAACCATCTTCTGCAAACCTGGCCCTGGAGCTAGGCCTCCTGAGCCACAGTGCTCCTCACCTACCCCAGCTATGCCCCTGGCCAGGTCAGGGGATGTGGCTGACGCCCTTGCATAGGCCACAGACAAGGTGACTGATCTGTCTATGGCTTCACCCCCTAGTCTAGGTCTTCACTGTCATAGACATCCCCTCTGAGCACCAGACTCTACCCAAAGCCTATTCCATACTTCCTCCTGGATGATCCTTGGGAAACTCAAATGCAACTTGGCCGAAACGAATTCATCCCTTCTACTCTCCAGACCTGCTCTTTCAGCTGCATTTCCCAATGCCAAGGACAGCTCCCCATCACTCACGTCCTAAGCAAGAAGCGTGCAGGCCACCTGGGTCACCTCCTGCCTCCTCATCATCCATTTCGTTAGCTAGCCCAGCCAATTCTATTTCCAGTTCTCTCCGTCCTACTGCCGAGACCACTTCCCACCAGGATAACCACAGTGGCCTCCCAATTGGTCTCCCTCCCCCTTCCAGACCATTCTTCCACACGGCAGCCAGGGTGATCTTAGAATACAAATCTCACCATGCAGGTTCACACCCAAGTTCCCGTCATGGCTCCCCGTTGCCCTGTGGATCAAGGCCTTGGCTTGGCTCGCAGGTTCTGCGTGTCTGCCCCACCCCAACCCCCCACCTCCCCTTCCTCCCTTGTGCTCAGCTCTCAGCCATGCTGCCCTTCTTCGTTCCTGAGCCACAGGTGCTGGCCCTCATCACCACACCTTGGCACATGCTGTTCCCTCAGCCATCATCACCCTTTCTGACCTTTGCTCAGTTTGCACTCTCCAACCTTTGGGTCTAGTTACATGCAGGAAGCCTTCCCTGACCACCACCTCCCCACCACAAGCTCTGTGTGCCCCCGGAGCCCTGTATTCCAACTTCTCATCTCTCCATCTCCTTCCCTGCACTGTCCAATACCACAGGCCCATCCTTACAGAATATTCTACTGCAGAGCGCTGCTCAGACCGTAAGCTCCATGAGGGCAGGGGCTGAATCTGCCCAGCTCCTCACAGTCACCCAGTGTCTGGCATAGTGCCTGGGAGACAATGGGAAGCTGCACACGGACTGAACGAGTGCACCAACAGCTAACAAGGAAGGAACTGGAGGCCGGTGTGTGGGCGTGAGGGGTAGAGACCCCTCTCTTGTGCTCTTCAGTGGACCTGGGCATTCCATCTGAGGACTGGTCAGTGGGGAAATTCATCCTTCCTTGGGAAGAACTGGTGCAGTAAACGGCTGCCTTCCTGACCCCGGCAGGAGGTGATCATTCAGCTATGCCCCCCACACCAGAGTAAAAAGTACATAGTTCCAGTTTCACTTCAGCTGCCCACAGCCAGACCTAATTCATAAGGAAAATCACCCAAAGCAGAACTACCCTCCTCCAAACCCTCTAAGTGAGGGAGGTCACAGAGAAGGGAGCTGCAGCCACATGCCCAGCCTTTGCTTCACATTCCTCCTTCCCCGCCACAGCCAGCCCAGGGCTGGGCCCAAGCTCTGTCATGGTGCAGGAAGGTCTTGGGGGCCAGTCCCAGATCTCAAGCCAATCGGACCGTGCCCATAAGCCTACCCCGCAGCTTCATGCCTTTCAATTTCTAGACCTCCTTGCTCCCTGGCATGCCACACAAATTATTTCGGTCTGAATGTTCCCTAGTCTGTCAGGGAAGAGACCAGCAGAAGGGGGTTGAGGTGCAGCACAAGTGATAGACTCAATCCCCGCCCCCCCCCCAGGCTAGACCCCAGCACCCTCCCTTAGGACTTCCACACCTGAAGTGGTCCTTCCACAACTAAAGGATGCCTCCCAGCCAGAGACCTAGGGTGGAATGGAGGGAGCCTACAGCCAAACATTCAATGGGCAAAGTGCCAGCTCTACCTGCCATCCCTTTATGAAAAGTCAACTATCTCTCCGGGTGGTGGTTTCATGGGTGTTTGCTTTATACAAATCTGTTACACTGAACATTTTCTGTATGTGTTGTATTTCACAATTTAAAAAAGAAAAGACGACTATTTTCACGGAATGTAAACATGCATGAATTTCAAAATCCAAGCTGGTGCCAGAATCACCAATCAGGATCAGAAGCTGACGGGGCCGTGTGCAGAGCAGCCCAGTGAGTTTACTGCCCAAGAGGCCACTACACCACTAGGTGCCTGTCAGCTCCTCTCCACGCTGATAGGGAGCTCCTTCCCATTCCCAGTGCAAGACTTTTGGGGGGAAAGTCAAAAGATTTGCTAGGACACACACTGTTCTCTGGCCTTTTGCCACCCTCAGCACCATGCCTCTCATCACTGCCCATGCAGCCTGCCAGCCAGTGGACCCCAGGCCCACGACACCCAAGCAGCAAAGCTTCACACGCGTTAGGGCCTGAGGCCATCCTCCAGAAGAAAGAGACAAGTACCTGCAGAAAGCAGGCAGTCCATGGGACAATCACGGCAGCCATGGGTGTGTACAAAAAGGAACAGGCTGACTAGTCAAATAAATGCAAGCCAAACAGCATTTTTCACCCAACAGACTGGTAACAAAAAGAATAATGAAAACAAGAGCAGGCAAAGAAGCAAGGAAAAACCTTTTTCTACACCAAGGAGCAAAGAAAAGAATTAGCATGCCTCTCTCCGGGGCTATCTGGCACTATCCACCACAACACCTAGACAGTCATGTTTATAAAGCAACTCCACTTCATGAAAATATCTGAGGAAACAAGAGGAGAGCTATGCAGAGATACAGATGCGCTAATATTTTGAGTAGTACTTATTACAGTAACAAAAAATTGGAAGAACCATAAATAAGAATAACCTATGATATGATAGAATATGATACTGATTATTAAAAAGAAAACAGTATACTATTATTAAATGTTTCAATTACAGATTCCATAGAAGAATGTTGACTGAAAGGAGAAAACATAGAACAGAATTTCAAAGTCCACAGAATGTAGACTTTCTAGAGCCATGGAGGTTGGACGAACCCCCAAAACTATTGCCTGGAGATAATCTTTAAAATTTAGATCAAAAATATCCCCTGAAGACACAGAGTGGCTATATCATGTGTGCACTTTACGATTCTCTGCATCTATAGGATGTCGTCCTACTGGCCTCTTACCAGAAGGGAGTGAGGAGGGGACAGGAGACTGCAAGAGGATATGACACATATAGAACAGAAAGGAGGAGTGTGGTGTCACTAGGCAAGGAGAGCAGTAGGAGCTGCACATAGGCGGGCATGCAAATTTAAATTGGATTGTACGCCTTCACTCAATCACAAAAACATGTATATTTACCCCACTGAAGTCATCTTAAAACCAAACAATAGTTTAGCTTAATGAATAAAGAATGTCTGCCTTGAATTCTGGGCTCTCTTAAGATCTATATGGGACTAAATTAACCATAGAAACTCAAAAGATTAGATGGGAACCTTAGAGGGCAGTGAGTTTATGCTTATGTGGGAGGAACAGTTGGAAAAAGGAGGGTGAGAATGAAGAATGTAATCACCGTTACTGAACTGTACATGTAGAAATTGTTGAACTGGTATGTGTTCTGCTGTGCATGTTCTCAACAACAAAAAAATCAAATAAATAATTTTTTTTAGCAAAAGAAAGCAGTGGTTCCTCATGTGTGACTATAAGATGTCTAAGACTTAGTGTTGGAGAAAGAATAGAATAGGGTAGGTGAGGGTAATCCCATGCACACTTGCAAAGTGTGTGTGTGTTTCTATATACATTTATTTCAGCACGTGTGCATATAACTCACACAGGCAAAAACATCCGGAAGGACAAATGCTTAGGAGGAACCATGGAGGGGCAGATTGTAAGAAAGTTTCACTTGCTCTGGGTTTTTACTTTTTATAATGGTCATGTATTATCATAAAAGCAATAAAGACATCCCATTAAAATGAGGCACCGTGTAAGATAAAAACATCTAAATCCACCAGGATAGGAAAACCGGGAGAGGAAACATAGCAACAAAATTTTGGAAACTAGAAAGCAGATGGATGAGAGGAACTGACTTAACAGACCTAAGAAAACTAAATCCTAAGTCAGCAGTGAAGAAAGCCAAAAAGCTACCTGCTGTTCACCATAGAATTATACAAAGCCGTAGGAATCAGAGGCACCAGGGACCTAAGAAATGCGGGGCTCAGAGCAGGAGGGCTAGCTGAAAGCCCTTGTAGTCGGCCTGGAGATATACAGATGCCTTCTTCAGCTCCTTGCGGCCAGGTGCCTGCAGCCCCCTCTCTGGCAGAAGATGGAGGATTATTTTCTGTGAAGGGCTAAGCAGAAGGACTCTTGCTTGGGGGACACCAAGTGCAGTTAAGGGCACAGGTATCACACTGAAAACAGGGGATTAAATGCAAGCTGACAGATACCCTGTCAAGGACCCTGCAGATCTCAGAATGCTGGTAGCCGGGGAATGCCCTCAAGGCAGCAGGATGGAGACGGCTGCTCCGGGTCATCTAGCCAGCACTAAAGAAGACAGGCAGAAGTTCTCCCAAAAGACTACCGTTCTAGGGACAACACAGAGAAAGTAGCCCACAGCCAGTTTTAGCACACACGAGTAGACAGGCAAGGATTACCAGACATTAGAGGATATTCTCTAATATAAAAGACAGCAGAATTATACATGGAGAGGAAAACTCTAAAAATAATAGTTACGTAATATGGTAAGAAATAACATTGCTTCCATGAAATAAAAAGAGGATCCTGAACCAACAACAATATGCAAAGAAATAAAAAGGTTTCCAGAAATTAAACATATTATAAGCCAAGTGCCGTCAAGTCGGATCCGACTCATGGCGACCCTAGGGGCCAGGGTGGAACAGCAGAAATCAAAAACTCAGTAGAAAGGATAAAAGATGACGTTGAGAGAATCTCCCAGAAAAGACAGTAAAAAGCAAAGTACAGCATACACTGAGATCCAGCACACAAACAACCAGAAATGTCCGTTATTGCCACAAGAATGCTGAATAACAAAAACACCACCTCAGCAGCGTACAGTAATGCGCATTATCGCTCATGAATCTCGGGTGGTTACTGATCTCGGCTGTGGGCTGGCTCTGTTCCACATGAGTGTACTGTCCTCCTGGGATCGGCGGGCTAGCCGGGGTATGTTCTCCTCGTAGTGACGATGGCAGGCAAGAGCAAGTAAGTGCCGTCACTCAAGCAGCTTTTAGTCCTCTACTTGTATCATGATCACCCACATCCCACTGGCCCAAAGCAAGCCATGTGACTGAGCCCCAGCATCGTAAGAGGAAACCATAAAGTTACATGGCAAAGGACATGTGTATGAGGAAGAGGCCATTTATGCAATCTACCACACAAGAGTTCAAAAAAGAGACAGAAAACAGAATGGATAGAAGGAAATCATACAGTAAATAATTTAAGCAGAGTTCCTAAAACGAGCTGACATGAATTTCCAGACTGACCAGCCCACTAAAATGAAAGTAAACAGGATCATGCCAAAATCACACCAAATATCAACATGATATTTCAGAATACTGGAAACAAAAATTAGTTACTAAAAGCCTCTAGAGGAAAAAAACAGCCACAGGCTTCCTACAAAAGATCAAGAAGCAAAATGGTACCAACACTTTTAACAGCAATATCAGAAGAAGGCAAAGGGCAAATCCTTCAAAATTCTGAAGAAAAATTATTTCCAAAATAGAATTATACAAGGTCTGACAATTAAGTCTGTGAACTTAATTGTTCTAAGTGCTACATACCTCATTGCTGAATATGACTAGTCACCTTTAAAGTACTCCCTTTGGGAAGCTATGCACAAATGCCAGTGCCTAGTCCACCCTGTAAAGCAATTTTGGAACTCTTTCTGGAATAACCATTGTGTGTAGTGGCATGGTGGCAAGTGTATAAACATGATTGTGTAGTTGTCTACGAGGGAGAGTTTTTAGCCAGTAAACAAATAGCTATACTGGAACATCTTCCTTTCTGATCTCATCTGGCCCCCAGTGACCTTTTTCTTTACCTGAAGGAAATATTGAAAGGAAGACATTTTGATGACATTCAGGACATCCAGAGTAATATGATGACAGTTGTAATGGCCATTCCAGGAAAAGAGTTACAAAATTTCCTTGAAGTGTGGACTAGGCACTGGTGTCAGTGCATAGCTCCCCAAGCAGAATACTTTGAAGGTGATCACAGTAATATTCAGCAATGAGGTAAGTAGCACTTTTTCTAGGATGAGTTCACAGACTTAATTCTCAGGCCTCATATATCCATCCAAACTGTCAAATTAAATGTGATAAGAAAATAAAGAATTTCTAACAGGGGGCGGAGTCAAGATGGTGGACCAGACACACATCTCCTTAACTCCTTCTGAAAACTAAAGCCAGGATTGATAATTAAACAGAGCCTTCTGGACACCCAGTGAGTCCTAGGACATGACATAGGGCTGTCATTTTGGACTACATGCACTGAATGGGAAACTTCTTCACTTTCGCTGACCCCCGCCCTTGTTGAATGGCCAGCTCTCACAGACTGAATGTAACTACCAGCTTCGACTTTTTTCTTCTTTGTTTGCATGTGGCAGTGATTCAGCTTAACTGGAAGCAAAGTTCTGCCACACTACTGACATGACCAGCAGGTGGAATAGCCACACTTCTGAGAGCCTCGCTCTGGACTCTGAGCACCATGGCCCCTCCACCCCTCTTTCCAAACTTCCACCATTGATTCAGCTATTTCACAGCTGGTAAGAGAGCCTCTGCGGGATGCCATTTTGTCCAACTGGGAGGCAGTGCTACCCAAACAGAGGCCTTAAAGGGGGTTAATTCCCAGGCTGGGAGGCAGTGCCAGCCTGGGAAGCACTTCTCCAGAAGAAAAGCTGTGTTTAGAACAGTTTACCCTTCAGGTAGGGCCAGGCACCTGACGACAGCAGGGCAGTAGCCTGTCCACACTTTGAACTAGATCACAGCATCTAGGGATGGTATAGAGGTACCTCCATTGCCAGCTGGAAAAAGGGGCTTGCACACTTGACAGCCTGACTGTTTTTGGAAGCTGTCAGATAGCTTTTACCTTTCAAAATAAGACTACCTAGAGAAAAAACTGTGGTACAGCCTGACAGCATCTCTTCCAGTCTCGAGTGACCCACACATAGAGTCAGTTGATGGCCTCCCAGTGACTCCATAAGTAGAGCCAGAAGGTAGAGGATGCTATCACAGAGATTCCACTGGGCCCAGTCATTGGAGTACATAGAGGTAACTGATGATCAACTTCCACTTCCGCTCCTATTAAGGCAAAACCAGAGAAACTAAACAACCCCTAGATACCCCAAAAGCAACAGACCTTGGCCTGACACTTAAGGAAAAATCCAAACATGGCTCCAGAAAGCTCCAAAAAGAAACAACCAAAGAACTTCCGAGATGAAGAAGGCTTTCTGAAACTTTAGGAGGTCGAGTACAAAATAATTATACATAGAGCCCTCCTAGACATTACACAAAATTTAGCAGACCAAAATGAAAAATTAAGCAGCCATTTGAACTGATGGAACTCCAGGATTCTGAAATCCAATGGCTCAATAACAAACTTAAAGAATCAGAAAACTCTACTCAAAACCAAGAGAACAGAACTCAACAAACGGAAAACAGACGTTCTGAATTGGGAGACGGAACTACTGACACCAGCACTTAAGAGGAGAAATCAGAGAAAAGACACAAGAAAAATGAAGAAGCATTAAGAAACATGTGGAACTCTGTCAAGAGGAACAATCTACGATTAATTGGAGTTGCTGTACAGGAAGGAACAACCGAAAACACAGAGAGGATTGTTGTTGGCCTGAAGACAGAAAACTTTCCTGAAATTATGAAAGAAGAGAACATAGATAGCCAAGATGTGTATCAATTGCCATACAATGTAGACCCCTTAAGAAAGACTCCAAGACATAATCAAGCTTAACAAAATGAAACATAAGCAGAAACTCTTAAATGCAGCGAGACTTAAAGCAAAGCTAGCATTCAGAGAGAAGTCCTGTAGGCTTTCTTCTGACTTCTCAGCAGAAACCGTGTTGGCACAGAGGTAGCGGGGTGGCACATTCAAAGCCCTGAAGGAGAAAAACTTACAACCAAGAATTACACATCCTGTAAAACTGTCTTTCAAATACAAAAATGAAATTGCAGATAAACAGAAACTCAGAGACTTTGTAAAAACTAAACCAAAGCTACAAGAAATATTGAAAGACGCTCTTGGCTTAGAAGAACAAAACCATGAACTCTATATTTTAGGACACAATACAGCACACATCATCCAGAAACCTACTCAGTTAGGGAAGGCACAAAATCCCAACCAAAGCTATAATACTAAAAGAAGTGATCCAGTGATCATATCACAAAAACTATGATACCATCACACTAAGAAGATGAATATATTATAGTAGTTATAGTCTGTCCAGATTGAGAGGAAGTTAATAAGATACTTAAAACTTAAAATTGGGTTTAAGCACACATTATTAAGGGAGATCCTAGGGGTAGCCTCAAAGCACAACAAAGAAGCAACATATCAAAACAAGAAATGCAATACAGTAGTCTCAACAAACACAAAACCAACACTGAAAAGGGAGAAAAATCAATCCATAAAGAAGAATGTCCCAGAACAGAATAGTAAGAGCAACAGAGAAAACATCAACACAAAAATAAATACAGTAAAATGACAGCACCAAACACCTATCAATAATTACATTCAAGATAAATAGACTGAACACTCCAGTAAAGAGACAATGAGTGACATCTTGGATCAAAAGACACAACCTGTCTATATGTTGCTTACAAGAAACTCACCTTAGACTTAAATATGAACAAACTGAAAATTAAAAGATGGAATAATATATACCAAGCTACCAATATACAAAGAAGAGCAGGTGTAGCAATACCAATCTCACATAAAATAGATTATACTGTAAAAAAAGAAAAAAAAAAGCTCAATAAAGACACAGAAGACTTTATTGCAACAATTAACCAACTAGACCTCATCAGTATATACAGAACTTTCTATACATCGTGTTGAGTGAAATTAGTCAGCGGCACAAGGACAAATATGGTATGAGACCCCTACTTTAAGGACTTGAAAACAGACTCATGTACAGAGAAAAGACTCTTTGATGGCTACAAGGGAGGGAAGAAGGCAGGCAGGGAAGGAGCTGGTGATAGACTAGATAGTTGGTAAAAATTTGGTTGGATGAAATCAGTGACGGCACACATTAGAAAGAAGATCACCTTAACTGGACTTCAACATAACCTGAAAACTCTTCCAAAATTAACCCAATAGGTAAGGACAGAGTAGCAGGGCCAGGGGTCCAGGGACCATGCTCTCAGAGGACATCGAGGCCAATTTATATAACTGGTCTATTGCTAAGAGGGTTCTCTTCACTCCATATTGGTGAGTGGCATCTGGGGTCTTAAAAGCTAGCAAGCTGCCATGTAAGGTACACCAAATGGCCCCATCTCATCTGGAACAGATGACCACCAAGGACAAAAACAACACAGAGGAAAGAGAACCCAGAAGACAGAAAGAACCATGTGAATGGGTGACTACATCAACATGTGACTGGAAGAACCAGATGGTGCCCAGCCACCTCCAGTGACAGCCGTGATGGGGCTCACAAAGTTGAGTCCCACTGGCAAGACAAGAATAAGAAGGGGTACACCCCAAGAACTCCACTAAAAGAGCACAAGTGATGGTTTGAAGGCCTAGGGATTCCCCTGGGAGCATGGCCCCTAGACCTGAAGCTGCGACTGACCATAAAAACTCCTCTGACAGGAATGGATTGGACTCAGTGACACAGAGTAATCATATTGTGTGTGCACTTTATGGTTCTGTGCATCTATAGGATGTTGCTCAACTGGCCTCTTACTAGAGGGGAGTGGAGAGGGTGGAGAACAGGGGACAGGGGATTGTTAAGAGGATATGACTTGTATAGAACAGAAAGGAGGAATGTGCTGTTATCAGGCAAGGAGAGCAAAAGGAGCTGCGCATAGGCGAGCATGCGAATTTAAACCAGATTGTACACTTTCACTCAATCACAACAAAAATAAAAGTAAAAAGAATTTATAGCATGTACAATTTTTTTTAAACTTATCTGTAATGTACCATTTCTCAGGAAACTACAGAAAATATGCTCTGTCGAAAGGAGGGAGTAAACCAGAAGTTGAAAGGCATGGGATTCAGGAGACAAGACATCTTATTGAGAAGACAGATGAAGCTAATTCTCGGGATAAGGATGAAGGAAAAAGCTCAGGATAACTGGTGTACATCACACATAGAGGGAAACCAGGCCAGACTGGGCAAATCTGAAGGCTCAAAGAGAGAGTTTGTCAGGAAGTGAATCTGACCAAACAGTGAATGTGTTTGAAGATATTAAGAGGAGATTTACATAAGTGGGGGAATAATGTGTAAACAAAATAGTGGTAAATATAAAGCTAAGCAAAATGATGATGATATTAACTGTGGGGAAAACAAAAATATACATAGCAAAGGGAAAAGACTCATTGTTTAATATGACATAGCCCAAGTATTGTAAATACTGATCTATCAAAACACATAATAACAACTCTCTTGGCAGCTTAGAGGAACAGAAAGAGAACACGTGTAGGAAAAGAATGGAGGAGAAATACAAAGTAAATCAAAGGGTAAGCACCATCCAGTCAAGGGGTAATGCGTAAGACTGTAAAAAGTAACAATACAAACATCTTTTATAGATTTGTAGAAGTAAATTTTTTTTAATTAGTTTAAAGGGTTAAAATTGGTTGTTTCTAGGAAGTGAAGATAGAGAGGCAAGTGAGTGGGTGGAAGAGGGACTTCTTTATTCAAAGAAAGTGTTGTGTAAGTAGTAAATTCTTTAAATTGTGTTTATGGACGACTTCGATAACAAAGTAAAACTAAATTTAACAAATATATATTCCTCTCAATAAAAAGGAAAGATGGAGAAAGCTGTGTGCTGGCCACTGTCAACAGCTTCTAAATGAGCAGGCAAGAAACTCATTCAAGCCAGGCTGGGGGACAAGTAGAGGGTGAAGGATCAGGTCACAGGTGATGGGACACAGGAAGAAGAGATTTTAATTCTGAGTGGCTAGATCAGCAATACTGATCAATAATTTCCAGTGTGGAGTTCACGTGCTCCAGCATTTTTCTGTTTTTCTTGAAGAGGCTGTCATAGATTGAATGGCATCCCCAAAAAATATGTATATCAATTTGGCTAGACCATGATTCCCAATATTGTACAACTGTCCACCACCATGTGGTCTGATGTGATTTTCTTATGTGCTACGAATTTTGCCTGTAAGATGAGGTGGGATAGGAAGCAATTGTGTTTACGAGAAAGGAATCAATATACTAGATTGGACTGTGTCTTGAACCAATTTCTTTTGCGATATAAGAGAGAAGTGAGCAAAGAGACAGGGAGAACTCATACCACTAAGAAAGCAGCGCCAACAGCAGAGCACATCCTTTGGATCTAAGGTTCCTGTACAGAAAATTTCCTACTCCAGGGGAAGATTGATGACAAGGACCTACCTCCAGAGCCAACACAGAAAGCCTTCTCCTGGAGTTGACACTCTCAATATGGACTTCTAGCATGCCAGACTGTGAGAGAATAATTTTCTGTATGTTAAAGTCATACAGTTGTGGTATTTCTGTTACAGCAACATTACATGACTAAGACAGAGGCCTTTCCAAAAAAAATCCTACATGCAATATTGTTTTTAAAAGTAAAAACTAGAAATATATGAAATGTCTACCAATAAGAAACTTGTTCAATGAGTTGTCAGACATCCATAAAACAGAACACAAAACAGATGTTTGACAGAAGGTGGAACTTCGTGTGCTGACATGGAAAGATAGCCAAGATACATTATTAAATGAAATGATGAAGGCAGAACTATATGTATCATATGAGTATATTTGTGTAAATAATAACAACAATAAGGTGTATAACTATATGCTAAGAAAAAGAGGTGAAAGTCTGTAAAGACAACGGATAACAATGGTCAGGGAAATATGACTAACAGAATGTATGCTTTCTATATTACATTCATTCTTCAAATATTTATTGAGCACTTGTATATATTATGGAAACCCAGGTGGTGTAGTTATTAAGAGTTACAGCTGTTAACCAACAGTTTAGCTGTTCAAATCCACCAGGCACTCCTTCAACACTCTATGGGGCCGTTCTCCTTGCTATGAGTCAGAATCAACATGAAGGCAACTGGTACAGGTAAATGTTATGCATCATAATGTTTGGACTTTTTACACCAAGTTTCAACAAGAAAATAAAGATTCAAAAATAAGGAAAAGTTAATGCTAAAATAACTAGCTCAAATGTTTTCAGTTTTAAAAATAAAATGTCACCCAGAGGATACAGGAGGATGTGAAGCCAGGTCAACCTAGACTACAGAAAGCGTATTCCAAAAAGCTAGAAGCCTGTGAGTGGATTCCTCTCCTCCTCACATCCTGAGCTAGGATCACAGGCCAACAAGCTGGCCACACTTACTGGAAAGCAGCTCTGTCCCCAAAAGTTCTGCCTCATGGGAAGAACTCTATGTGATCATACCACCACACCTAATAGGCTCACTTAGGCTAGAGGCTGGAAAGGGACTTAGCTTAACCTAGAACTCAGTGTGGCCAGGTGATGGTCACCATGGCTCATAAGTAGGAATGTTCTCTGACCTTCTGAAGCTGTCCATTGCAGCCTGCATGAGGTCTGAAACATCCTTCCAACCTCATCTAATGGAGTCTTTTCCTGGTGGTTGACTTCTACACTGCTAGGAGTTCCACAATGGTGCAAATGATTAATGCATTTGGCTACTAACAAATAGGTTGGTGGTTTGAGTCCACCCAGAGATGCAATTTACTTCCAAAAAATCACTCTTGAAAACTTATGGAGCACAGTTCAACTTTGACATACATGATTGCTGTGAGTTGAAGTCAACTTGATGGCCACCGGCTTAAGGGGTGTAAGCACCTTCAGTAGCATGAAGTAGAAGCAGCACAGATCTTACAGCTGGTCAGCTCTGCACTTTGGCACTGACTGGCTTTACTACCCTGGGCAAGTATTTCAACATCACTGAATCTCTGTGAGCTGGAATGAGAATGGCCTAATTACTAGCCCACTGGAAGATTAACTGGAATAATCCAGGAGAAAGAACCAGCCCAGTAGCTGGCATGTAAGAGCTGCTCAACAGATCCTGATCCAGTTCTCAGAAAAGGATCCTGAGTCTTGCCTTCTAGCAGGGCAACTCATGACCTCACCCTTCCTTCAAAATCAGCCACAGTTAAAGTTATCTGGTGACCTCAAATGACAGAGAGGAAACTCAGGGAATGTGTGGGGGTGAGTGAAGACTGACAAGTATAGGTAAAAATACAACACCAGAAGGTCCCTTACCAGAAAGCCAGAGGGCTCTTACAATAACGCATTCCAGAGGCCAACCACAGGCACAGAGAGAATAGGGACACTTCTTAGGACAACCACAAGACAATTTCCCGGGAAAGACAATACTAGTCAGAAAGGCTGTGACATATAGCACGAGATACTTCTTCCAAAGCACCGTTTCAGCTGTAATCACACTAATTACAGAAAAAAGATATGAATTAATGTATAAAAATTAAATCCTTTGGTTCTGATCTAGTAAACAGATATATTTTTAAATTGACAACCCACCATACTAGTAAGAATGTAAATAGATACAGCCTTTCTGAAATATACACGGCCAACATGTATGACAATTTAAAATGTGCACATGGATTTAGCAATAGCTATAAAAATGTTGTCTACATCAAGAACTGTGAAAGACAGTTATCTGACCAACCAACTGGAAAAGATATATATTTATGTCTATGCTGACTCAACGGCACTGGGTTTGGTTTGATTTTTGGTTTTATTCCCAAGGAAGGTGACCTAACTGAAAGCAGAAATTATCAAATAATATCATTAGTATCACACACAAGTAAAATTTTGCTGGAGATCATTCAAAAGTGTCTGCAAAAACACATCAAGAGGGACCTGTCAGAAATTCAAGGTGTCTTTGGAAGAGGACGTAGAACCAGTGATATAATAGCTGAAGTCAAATGGATCCTGGCTGAAAGTGGAGAACACCTGAAAGATGTTTCCTTGTATTTTATTGAGTATGCAAAGGCGTTTGACTCTGTGAATTGTAATAAATTATGCACAGATTTCAAAGAATTTCAAAACACTTAATTGTGCTCATGAGGAAACTGTACATAGATCAAGAGGCACTCACTCAAACAAAACAGCAGAATACTGCACGGTTTAAAGTCAGGAGAGGCATGCATAGGGGTTATATCCTTTCACTACACTCTATCTGAATGCAAAACAAATAATCCAAGAAGCTGGACTAAACACAGGAGAATGGGGGAGCATCAGGATTGGAGGAAAACTCACTGCCAACCACGTTATGTAGACAATACAACCTTTCTTGGTAAAAGTAAAAAGGATATGAAACACTGATAAAGATTAAAGACCACAGTCTTCCATATGGATGGCGCCTCAACATCAGGATAACCAAAATCCTCACAAGTGAACCAATAAGCAACATCATAATAAACAGAAATTATTGAGGTTGTCAAGGACTGCATTTTACTGGATCCAAATCAATACACATGGAAGCAACACTCAAGAGATCAAGACACATTTCATTGGGCAAATCTACTGCAAAAGACCTCTCTGAAGTGTTGAAAAGCAAAGATGTCACCTTGAAGATTAAGAAGCAGCTGATCCAAGTCATGGTGTTTTCAGTCACCTCAGATGCATGCAAAAGCTGGACAATGAATAAGGAAAGCCAAAGAAGACTTGGCGTTTCTGAATCGTGGTGTGGCAAAGTGCACTGACTAAACCATGGACTGCCAGAACAACAAACAAATCTGTCTAAGAAGATGTACATACAGAACGCTTCTTAGAAGCAAGGATGGCAATACTATATTTCACATCCTTTGGTCATGTTATCAACAGGGATCAGTTCCTGGAGAAAGACATCACGCTTGGTAGAGGGTCAGTGAAAAAGAGCAAGATCATTAACAAGATGGATTGACGCAGTTTCTACAACAATGGGCTCAAGAATAATGGCAGTTAAGAGAATAGTGCAAGACTGGGCAGTCTTTGGTTCTGTTGTGCACAGTACCGCTATGAGTTCAAAACGACTCAACAGCAGCTAACAACGACAGTAACGACATCAAAATTTTAAAAGGGCATAACTCTCCAACACAGTATTTCTACCTCTAGTGCTTCTTCTACAACTTTATTTGCACAAGTAAACTAAGATGTAAGGATGTACACTGAAGCATGCTTTTCAATTTAAAATTTTTTTTAAAGTCTACTGATAAATCATGGTACAGTCATACCATGGACCATGGTATGTGGGAATACCCAGGATACATTATTAAAAACAATGTACACACCGCTACAAAATGTATAATCCAATTTATCTTAAAAAGGTATATACCTGCATATGTACACAACTTCTTGAATGATACCTAAGAAATTATTAATTGTAGTTATTTTAGAGAGCAGGGTGTTGTCTTCAACATTTCACTATAGTCTTTACTGTATAGTTTGGAATTTTTATCACTAATCAGGGAACTTTAAAAGCACTCATGTCATTCAACCCAGCAAACCCACTTTTAAGAACTTATCCCAAAGAAAACATGACTTGTGCTTAGCAAATATCTGGTGAATAATAAATATGAGCAGAGACATGGCTACAAGGATGTTCACATCTGCACTGGTGAGGAGAACACAAAGCTAGAAGCAGCTAACACATCCACTGGCAAATCATGGCTCCAATCAATGGAAGATGATTTGCAGCCACAAAGCTGATGTTCAGGAACACTCAACGACAATCATGGGCATTGTCATAGATTAAGCTGTACCCCCTAATAAAATGTGTATAGCAGTTTGGGTAGGCCATGATTCCTGGTATTGTGTGATGTTGCTACATGCTGTAAACTCTGCTTCTGTGATGCTAATGAAGGAGGATGGGCAACCGTTGTATTGGTGGGACAGGACTCCATGTGTAAGATTATACTGTACCTTGAGGCAATCTCTTGGGATACAAAGAAAAGGTAAACAAGCAGAGTTGGGGACCTCCTATCACTAAGAAAGAAGCAGTTCTGGGAGCAGAGTGCATCCTTTCAAAAGGAACCAGGGTCTATGTACCTCAGAAGCTCTCAGTTCAGGAGAAGAAGGATTACAAGGACTTTCTTTCTAGAGCCACAGAGAAAGACTTCTCCAGGAGCAGGTGACCTGACATTAGACTTGTAGCCTACTGGACTGTGACAGAATGAAATTTCTCTTTGTTGAAGCCACTGACTTGTGGTGTTCCTGTGACTGCAGCACTACATGACTAAGACAGGTATTCACAATGTAATAAAAGGAGAAATTCAAGTGACAAAAACGTTAGATATTTAGCACGATCCCCCTTTGTTGTACACACAGCGGTAGTGAGATTATTTCAACTTTTTTCTGCCTTCGTGTTTTCTGACTTTGTACAATGAATATGTACTGCTTTTTAAAAAGGAGAAATATTTTCATAAATAAATGATATATTTGGAACAAAAGCCTGACTGAGACACTTGTCCCTGTGTAAAACTAATTAACAGCTTCCACAATCTCTGCAGCAACCAGTCTTGCAGTGTGATCACATGTTGGTTACCACCAGGATGTCCTACAGCACCAAAGGAGGAAGTGACTGATTCCTGAGCACTTGGATGTCGTTTCAAAATCCAGACTCCACATTCAGAAGTCTCTGTCTCCCTGTCCCTGGAGCCTCTACAAGGCCAGGCTGGGAACCTAGCAGCAGGTGTGTGGGACTAAAACACATCCTTTAGGGTGCAGGCTAGTTGTGTTCTGATGAGTTGGGAGAATTTGCAAGGGCCTTATCACCCCTCTGACCCTCTGTCATGTTTCTGTGTGACAATAATCCCTGCCCTGCCTGCTTTCCGACAGGGAGGACGGAATGAGCAAATGAGATACCTACTGTGTTCTGTACTGATGAAGACCCTCAGGAGAGCACACTTCGTCCATGTTACCACCATGTCTGACTCTCACAGACCCTTGGTGATGACCCCCAATACATGCTGAGCCATCCCCCACTCCCACCCTGCACCCATCTCCCCCCCACCCCCCATGGCCCCGTGCCCACCAGCTCTCCGAGCACTCAGCCACACACACCTGCAGTTCCCTCCCTGACACATCTTTCAAGGAAGTCAGCTTCCCAGAGAAAAGCAAACCCCCTAGGCGGCTGCTAGAAGCAACAGTAACCCTACTGTCCCAGTTATGAGAATCCTTTTGCAAAGAAAGTTTTTACAAAGAGAAAGGCAAAGAGAGCAGGGGGGACTATGACAACAGAAGGGCAGAGTAAACCATTTCAAGTCCTGACACAGGCAAACTGGTTCTGAAAGTCACATGTTTCTAAACAGGATCGCGCAGCCCTGTCCTGTCATGCCATATATAAGCTCGTGAAAAGCCCCATTGGTTTGAGTTCCCGGTTTGTGCAAATAGTGTCAGGGGAGCCCGCAAGCTCCCTCCCCATCTATCATTGCCAGCACATTTCCCAGGCCTGGGATGACTCACCTCATCTCGAACTCACTCTGTACACAGCTTCCACCGTGCAGGCCACAGGCAGCTCTGTCACCAAGCATGCCAATGCCGGCTTCCCTTTTATGGGGACCACAACAGCGGCGTCCATGATGACGGAACCATGGGCATTCAGAGGGACAGGAGAGGGCCAGGGCGGTGGAGAGGATGTGTTTACTTTGATCACTCAGCTTGGGATTCAGGAGCAACCCCTCTGACAGCTCATCAGCCCTGTGGAGAAGACACAGATCTTGAGGTCAGGGCAAGAAAAGCCCAAAACAAGTTAAGAGCAAGAACCACAAAAGAGGAGAAGGTGCAGAGACCTTCAGTTGCAAGACAGAGTCAGCAGCTCCCGACTAACTGGAAGGTGCTCTCCTAGTGAGGGAGATGTCCCAATGCCTTCCAGAGACCCTAAGTCCACACCCAGGTCAAACACACCCACAGCAGCCTGAGTCTGCCTCAGTTATACAAAGTTAGTCATTTAACCCCAAAGCAGGAATTCTTCTATGATAGTCCATTTTAAAAAGAACACACACACATATACACACACTAGCAGTCCTGAGATGTTCTACATATGCTCTCAAGAATGTTGTTCCCAAGAGTTAAAACTGTCTCTTGGAAAAACGTATCACTCTGAGAGCACATGTTGCATGGAATAAGAAGGGCTTGGCTGCATGCATGTGCCATAGCCAGCCCCCTTCTGTATTCAGGATATGATTTACGGCAGGTGGCCTCACACTCCCTATCTTGGCTTTACACATCAACAGACAAAAAACAAGTCTGTCTGCTTCCCTGAAAAGAGTCACATGTACTTAGTTACGTGATTTGATGCGATCTCAGATGAGCCAACAGGACCGCATGCTCCCTGTGGTGCTCTTAATGTTGATGCTTCAGATTATCAGAATATATTGAGCTTTGCTAAATACAGTTGCATTTAGACATCTATAGCTAAAGTAAAAACTCTGATTTGTGTTAACATTAGCCACTTGATGCTAGCACCACCCAAAGAGACTGGAAGTGTTAATGCTGAAAAGAACAAATAACAATCTACAACATAAAACCAAAAAACAGACCCAAGTCAATTCCATTGCAGAGTAGAACTGCTCCATAGGGTTTTCTTGGCCATAATCTTATGGAAGCAGATCACCAGACCTTTCTTCCATGGTCACTAGATGGGTTTGAACTGCCAGCTTTTTAGTTAGTAGCTGAAGGCAAACCGTGCATGCCACCCAGGGACTGCTCAATCAGCACTCTTAAAAACCAGCATTTATTGATACTGTCAGTGCCAGGGTAACAGGACTTGATAAAACGACTTGGTGAGTACAGGCCTTTTCTCTTTTCCCAGACAGGCAGCATTTATCAGGAGGCCACAGGCGCTAACCACAAGTGTACAGCCATGAAGCATTTTATAGTCCAATAAGAACAGCACAAGGCAAACCCAGTTTTTTCCTTGGGGAGATTTGTTCATATTTATTGAGTATCTCTCCAAGTCAGATATTATTCCAGAAGCAGGGGATGCAGCAAAGAACAAAAACACAGAAAAGATGTATTCTTACCTCATAAAGCTTATATTCCAGTAAAAATGCAAGGAAACGAAATTTTACACTTGCTGATTTGTCCCTTAGAGCAGCAAAGTCCTTTCCTCATTGAACATTTTGTCAGAAATCTGAATTTTCTCTAATATTTAAACCTTGGTGTCAATCAATGTATCTATTAAAAGGGTTACATGATTGTGAGGCTGTGTCTACATTGAGAAAAGAGACCCCTGACCTATAAAACTGGGTCCTATTTTCTATCTGAGTTTTCCCAGTCAGGTCAGATGTCAGGCTATATTCAACATTTCTGAATTCCTTACCATCCAGCTGTGGGAAAACTTGGAGCATTAGACCACCTACCAAGAACCCAGATAGGCCTGAAAACATCTAGCGAATCCTGAGACGTTCTATGGATGCCCTCAAGAATGTTGTACCAAGAGTTAAAACTGTCTCTTAGAAAAACACGTCACTGGATAAAGATAACTCATGTTGTGGGATCTAATTGTCGGTTCTAGTGCATGTTCCAAAAAAGGACACAGGGAAGAAGTAGCATGCTCTCCTGGGTATGTATCATCAACAGGGATCTGGTCTGGCAGAACCCAAAGACAACTCCAAATGAGGGACAGCTCTGGCCCCACAAGGATGGAACTCTGCCAGGTCATCGGGGGGAAGGGGCAGTTGCCCCTCCTGTGAGGCACGAGTGGAGGACAGAAGACTGAGAAGCCTGAGGTTGGCTTGGCCAAGGTGAACAGCAGGTCTCCTTGCCAGCTTTGACCGTGAGTCTTCCAGCCTGAGTCCCTTATCTGGGCCTGCCACCTGACTTCCAAGAACACATCCCTGAGAAATGGTCAACTTCATCTCTCCCTCAGTGAAGACAGGGCTTCAAACTGGTTCATTCTAGTTTGAACCCCAGCCAAGAATTTCACTTCCACCTCAGATATGCTGTATCAGAATCTGCAGTTTAAAAAGATCCCCCAGTGATTCTTAGGTATAACAAATTTTGAGACTCATTGCTCTACTGGAGGTTCTCAGAGCTGGTCCCTAACAAGGAGTACTAGTGTCACCTGGGAACCTGTTAGAAATGCAAATTATCAGCAGGAGTTCCAGTGGGTAGGGACAAGTTCAAAGCCCTAGGTGATGATGGAGCTTTTCCAGGCTTCTAATCATTCTCTGATGCACCTTCCAAGAACCCACGGGAGGTGGCAGGGGCAGGGGTGGGAGTAAGATGGATGAACTGAAGGCTTGGCTGAGTGCGCTTAGGACTGAGGTGATGTATTTTCTAACCAGCGAACACATCTCAGCTAGCTACCGCCTCACTCATTTTTCCAGAGTGGTTATAATTATAGTATTTGTTTCATAATTGCTGTCTATTTGCAAATATGAAATCCCTGAATCTTAAAATAAATTACAGTTCCTTTTTTATTTAATAGTCATTATGTTGCTAGTTTACAAAAAGGAAAAGATATCCCCAAATTATTTTAATAACAATCCTAAGGTGAGCAAAGCTTGAGTTTTCAGAAGGTGATATGAACTACTAGTATGCGAGAGTTACTAAAAGTAATTTTATTGAACAGCTTAGCTATGAATTTTCAAATTCCAGTCTCAATGGTCAGTGAGAACAACCTTTGGTCTACCCTTTTCTGGCTTGCTCTGACCTCAACACAAAGAGAAAATCTAAGTTTGCTATAATCAGTGTTCCCCATGAGACATTGGTATAATGAAGTAGGCCAGTGACTCTAATTTTTCAACTCATATTTAAAAGGAGTAGAAGTGGTGGCTGTGGTGACACAGTGGTAGACTTCTCACCTTCCATGCGGGAGACCTGGGTTCAATCCCTAGCCAATATCCCTCAAGCACAGTCACCACTCCCCTGTCACTGAAGGCTTGCACACAATTATGGCACAGAACAGAGTTCAGTGAAGCTACTAGACTAAAAAGGACTAGGAAGGAAGTCCTAACAATCCACATCCAAAGCCTCAGGCAATGAAAACCCTGCAGATCCTAACAGCCCAATCCTGCAGTGCACAGTCACCAGGAGTCAGAGGCAGACTCCACCGCAGCTAACAACTACATTTACACAGGGCTCTGGACTTCTCCGGAGGAAAGGGTGGGTGGCACAGGTGTTAGTCTGTGTTTGGGGCTGTTGAAAGACTTGTAGTAAGCCGGGCTGTAGATGCTGGAGCTCAAGCTGCAGCTGGGGCCCTGGGCAGTGCCACGCGGACAGGCAAGAAGGCCGTCAAGCAACAGGTTTAAACCTCACTGTTGACATGCCTGTCGCCTCTGAGTGAGGCCAAAAGCTGACACAGTTGTCAGAGCCCAAACAAGAATGTTCAGAATAACTCTGTGTTGCTATTAGAGGAGGGACAGACACGGCCACTCCCACCCTGTGAGATGTTTGAGCCAGGTGTGCCCTACAAAAGGCCACGGTGCTGCACTACTGGCTGCGGAGTCGTGTTTGCTCACCACGAGGACGGAGGTGGTGCGGCGAAAACAAAAGCTCGCTTTCTGAGAACAAGCACCTCCTCTCCCGCTGAGGGCTGCACCAGAGAGCTGCAGCTCAGAAGTCCCAGGGTCAGATTGCTGCGCCAGCACTGTTCCCGGACAACAGTGGACTCTGGTGCCTTGTCAGACAATAGGCGTCTCCCCACGGTCCCCAGGGGGTTTGAGGCAGGAGCACGCAGTCTCTCGGCTTTGGCTGTCCCACTACTTCACATGCCCACAGCTGCCCCTGACTGCCTGCCACAGCCTCGTCCAACAGCCCAACCAGGACTCTTGCTTTGTGAGGCACATGTCCCCATGCTAGGCTTGGAGCTGTCATGGGCAGGGCTGGGTGTCATTCAGTGAGATAGCAAATAATTATGGAGCACCTACTACACCCCTGAGTTCCTGGTGATGTAAATAGTCAAGCACTTAGCTGCTAACCTAATGTTTCAAGATTCAAGTCCACCCAGAGGTACCTCAGAAGAAAGTCCTGGTGATCTACTTCCAAAAAATCAGCCACCGAAAACCCTATAAAATACAGTTCTACTCTGACATGCATGGGATCACCATTGACTGGCGAGCAACTAGTTCCATGTCCCTGGCTCCAAGGCAGAAGTGGGTGATACACTGAAGGACAAAGTAGTCCAAGACCCTGCCCTCAAGGAACTTGTATTCTACTTTGGACCAGAGTCCCCTGACTGCTCACTACCACCAGTCACATGACCTGAGCTATGCCACCTCACCTTTTGCCTCAGCTCTCATCTGAAGAAGGAGAACAAAACTACTGTATTGACAGAACAGATGTTGCTCAAACATCTGCAGATGCCACTCATTGGAGGCAGCCTGGCATAGCATCTAAGAACTAGCATCTTTGTACGACCCCACGCATATGGAATATCTTCTTGTTGTTGTTAGGTGCTATCGAGTCAGTTCCAACTTATAGTGACCCTGTGCACAACAGAATGAAACACTGCCTGGTCTTGTGCCATGTCCACAATCGTTTTCATGCTTGAGCCTATTGTTGCGGCCACTGTGTCAATCTGTCTCATCGAGAATCTTCCTCTTTTTGCTGACCTTCCACTCTAACATGCATGATGTCCTTCTCCAGGGACTAATCCCTCCTGACAACAAGTCCAAAGGATGTAAGATGCAGTCTCTCCATCTTTGCTTCCACAGAGCACTCTGGTTGTACTTCTTCCAGGTCAGATGTTTGTTCTTTTGGTAGTCCATGATACATTCAATACGAAATACGCAGAGCAGGCCAATGCTTAGAGACAGAGAGCAGCTTAGCGGTGACCAGGTGCTCAGGGCTGTTATTGCCTAATGGATATTTTCTATTTGGGGTGATGAAAAGTTATGGAAATAGACAGTGGTGATGGCTGTATGTCACGGTGAATATAATTAATATCACTAATTGTATACTTAAAAATGTTTAAAATGGCAAAAAATTATTTCCTACATGTACCATTTAGTGGCATTGATTACATTCTTCAAGTTGTATAATTCTCACCCTTCTTTCTGAGTTGCTCCCCACCCATTAACCATAAACTCACCACACCTTAAGGTTCCTATCTAATCTTTCAAGTTGCTATTGTCAATTTGATCCCAAACAGTTAGTTCTTAAAAGAGCACAATGCTCAAGGCTGACCTTTTCTACCAGTTAAACTAAACTATTGTTTGGTTCTAAGAAGACCTCAGGGGCTATTTTTGTTTTAAGGTTTAAAAATTATTTCAGGGCAATAGTTTCAGGAGTTCATCCAACCTTCATGGCTCCAGGAAGTCTGGAGCCCACGAGACTCGGAAATTCTGTTCTTCCTAAGAAGGTAGATTTTATGTTCTATATTCTTAATCACAGTAACCGTAAAAGACAGAGAGAGAGCTAGCCCCAACAGCACACTGCCTAGGTTTGAATCTCAGCTCCGACACTTACTAGGTCTACTCGTTGCCTAGGGCTGGTATAAAAATTTGCCACAAACTAAGTGGCTTATAAGAAATGAAATTTGTTCTCTCACAGTTCTGGAGGACAGAAGTCCAAAACTCAAGGTGTCAGCAGGGTCCTACTCTTTCTGAAGGCTCTAAGGGAATATCCATTCCACACTTTTTTCTTAGCCCTGTTGTTGCTGGTAAGCATTTCTTGGCTTGTAGACCCAGCGCTCCAGCCTCTGCCTCAATCATCACATGGCATTCCCCCGTTCTTCTCTTCCTTTCCTTATAAGGACATCCCACTCCAGTATGACCTCATCTTAAATAAATATATGAGGCCTGACAATTAAGTCCATGAACTTAGTTGTTCTAAGTATTACATGCCACATTGCTGAATATCACTATGGTCACCTTCAAAGCACTCCCCTTGGAAAGCGATGCACAGATACCAGTGCCTAGTGCACCCTTCAGAGAAAATTTGGAATGGCCACTGTGCATGGTGGCAAGTTCACAAACTTAATTGTATAGTTGTCTGTGAGAGAGTTTTTAGCCAGTAAACAAGTAACTGTATTGGAACACCCTATATACCGACCTGATCTGCCCTCAATGACTTTTTTCTGTATCTGAAGATAAAGGAAATATTGAAAGGAAGACATTTGAGTGACATTCAGGACATCAAGCATAGCATGATGGCCATTCCAGGAAAAGAGTTCCAAAATTGCTTTGAAGGGTGAACTAGGTGCTGGCATCAGTGCAGAGCTTCCCAGCGGGAGTACTTTGAAGGTGACTGTAGTAATATTCAGCAACAAGATGTGTAGCACACTTTCGAGGATGAGCTCACAAACTTAACTGTCAGGCCTCATATTGGCAAAGATTCTATTGCCAGAGTAAGTTACATCTACAGGTATTGGTTAGAACTTGAAAATAACTTTGTAGGGGAACAATTCAACTCCTAACACTAAATTAGACTCTTTGTGCCTCTGTTTCTTTATCTGCCAAACGACAATAAGAAAAATACCTGGCTCTCTGGGTTGGTGTGAGAAGTGAGCGAGTAAAATACCTGTGAAATGCTGAAACCAGCACCTGGCACGCTAACATCTATCAAGTGCATGTTACTGTTACTGTCGTTACTGTCCCTTATTCTTACTACTGTTGTGCCACATGCTGGAGATACAGCAGTGAAGACAAGATTGCCCCTGTCACTGAGAGCAGTGGGGCTGCCAGTCTGATTTGCACAATCTGATCATTGGTTCTCAAGAGCCCAGGGTAGGCTCCTCACTCAGACTTGGGGGGATTGGAGAAAGCCCTAAATGGGTGACATCCCAATTGAGACTTGAAGGCTGAGTAGGTATTAGCCGGGCCAGGCCAAAAGAGTTTGGAGTGGGAGACAGGGCAGTCAGTGGGAATAGCATGTGCAAAGAGCGGAAGCCAGAGAGAGCAGAGTAGGTTAGCGAGGGGCACTGAGCTAGAGTGCTCAGAGGACTGCTGTGAGATAAAGGAGTTCTGCTCACTGGCAGCCCTGAGAGCCTGGCCCCTGTGCAAGTGCAGACATTATTTACAATTGGCTTTTCATTAAAAAACCAAACCAACATCTAGAAATAAGCACTTACTAGGCCCAAAGCAGTTCTGACTAGGAACTGTAAAACAGATAAGATAACTAAGACCCTTTGCCTGGCTCAAGGACCCCCAGATCCCCACCCAGACCACAGGAGACAGCTCAGGTGGAATCTGTCTAGGCACTCAGGGCTGTGGGACCCAGAGCTCCTGCAGTATCCTGGTGAGGTCTGCCCTTCCAGTACGGAGAAGTCTCTGCCTGTGGCAGAGACCCACACACCACCCACTGTGCGGACGTCAGCTCATGCGGTCTCCCCACAACACCTCCAATGCCTGAAGCCCATGTCTTATCTGGCATGGCAAAGTGAAGTGTGCCATGACGAAAAATATAGCTTCACCTGCGGACACCCAATTGCCTTCTGCTAAATAAGGCTGAGATTCATATTTATAACAAGAGTTTCTGCTCCAAAGGCTTTCTCAGAGTAACTGACAGGTCTAAGGCCCCGATTTTGCAACAGGCGGGCAGCAGGCCAGGACAGCAGAGCTGACAGGTGGATCACAAGGAAAAGAAGTTTGTGAGACCACTCAGTGGTATGCATATGCCTCCTTCAGCAGGGCCACCAACAATCATCCTAAATGACACGGGCAGAGTCTAACCCTGGGGGCCCACTCTATACGGTACAAAATGCCCAGGAAAACCCATGTGAGGATGCTGGTGGGCCCTTCCTAGCAGGGATAGTGGGTCTGGCAACAGTGACTGCCCAATCCTGGACCACTTCCTCATTGTGTGGTCTAAGATATTTCATTTACCCTTTCTAGGCCTCAGTTCCCTCACTTACTAGTAACTTTCAAAACAGCTGTTACTTCCAAAGGCTGTCCTGGAATTGCAATAATGCACATCCAAAGGCCTGGAAGATCCTGGCCCAAGCTGGCTCTCTATAATATTAGCTATTATTACTCCCATACTTTTCTGTCGGACAAACACTAACAGAGACGTTGTCATTGGCATCTCCAAGCAGCAACTGCTATTCTCTTCCATTCAGGACACACTTAGGGCCAAGAGAAATACTTCTGAATACCTTTTGCTTTCTGGGGACATATCCAAGGGGAAAAAATATTTATAGACACCTTTTCTTTCCTTTTTTTTTAATACGGATGTGACTGAAGCAAACAATCTACTCTAAAATCTAAGGTTAGTAACCAAAAAACCAAAACCAAACCTGCCCATTGCTGTCAGGTAGGTTCTGACTCTTAGTGACCCTGTCAGACAGAGTAAAATTGCCCCCATGAGGTTTCTAAGGAGCAGCTGGTGAGCATGGTCAGCAGCTATAGTGCCTAACCACGGGTGACCAGGGCTCAGAAAGGCCCACAGAGCATGAGGGAGCGCAGAGCTTAATGCATGTGATGACTAACATACTCATTTGGAACCAAACTTGGGGCCCGGGGAGCTGTTTTGTGTGCACTGTACACACTTGAGGTATCTAGACTCCTCTGGAAGCACATCCTTGGCTGTCTGTAAAGCTGGGGCCCATGTTTAACAGCTGTAATTCACCATGGTGGGGGCTGGTCATTGGTGGGCTCCTCCACCATGCCACACTCTTGCTCATGAGTCTAGTGTTCAACCCCACTGTACTCTGGGGAATAACAGAGTGAATCCTCACCACAGGACCAGGACCATGAAGCTCCAAACAGACAGCCAGGTATGTTAGCAAGAGCTTCACAGCCACTTTGGAGAGCCACAGCGTGGTCCACGGAGAGAGTCCACAGCCCCAGAATGCACTTCCTCATGCCCACCACAGTTCTGCTCCCCATATGTGTGTCTTTCCACCCGGCTGCTGCTAAAACCCACTCTATAAGCCACACTTGGGAGAACTCAGACATTTCCCCAAGCAGTGAACCTCACAGACCTGGGTTCCCATGGCTCCCCCAGATCAGCTCCAAGGGTGCCCACTGGCCTGCCCAGTCATATAGAGTTATCACTGAGACAGCCGGTGCCCCACTCCCTAGCAGCAACTCTCAGGGTGAGAAGTGGCAGGTAGATCACGTCCCCTCCCAGCACAAACAATGTAACATTGAGGAGGAGGCACAACTCAGCAGGGCCAGTGGGGCCACACTGAAGCGCCACAGAGTCCACACCTTGTAATTAGCCCATGGGCCCACAGTGGGGACAATGGCCTGGAGAAGCCAGCAAATGGGATACGTGAACTAAAAACCAGGTCTCTGTGCCAAGTGTGCAACTTAATTACATAGTCCAGGTACCCTCATCTCTCATGAACTCTCACCTCAGCCCGTAATAACACAAAAGAGGGATTAAAGACTGTTTTCCAGGCCAAGGAGGCCAGATCTGTGCCCTCAGAGCTTAAAGGCTGCAGCAAGTAAGACCCAGAGCTGATAGAAGTGACCCTCCCAGTGTCCTCCATGGGAGATAAAGTTGGGCAGGTATGCAGCACCAGTGACCAGCATGAAAATCTGATGCTATTTTTACACCTTGCAACAATGGCAGCCTCCCAGTACTGAAAAGAAGATGCACCCTCTGGGCCATGACAGCAGCTACTGCCCCCTTGCCCTACTCAGGCCTTCTCCCCCGTTGCAGTCACGGCCCCACAGGATACCACGGCACCTCACACAGCTCCTTCTCTTTCCAGGCAAGGGCAGGCTGTCTGAGACAAGTCAACTGCCAACTGTGGCCACTGTACAGGGTCACAGCCTCATTGCAGCATCCCCTAGAGTGAGAGGGTACAAATCTCATCCTGGGGGAAGCAACAGGGGAAACTGACTGGGAAGAAGACGGTCACTATTGTACTGCACAGGGGAACAAGCCACAGAAAGCCCCTCTACCCGAAGGATCTGAGGCCCTTTACAGGCTGCCAAAACCCACTATGGCCTTGAGACAATACTATATTCCCTTGCTTCATTAAGGAAGGTTGAGGAAGGGGCCAGTTCACAGGTAACAGCAAGGAGGTAAGCCTAGGGGGGCTCATCTGAGCCTCTCGCCTGAGATCACAACCTCACAGAGGCAGATTTCATCCTAAGCTGATCACCCAAGCCCCCTAACCTTCTGCTTCCGCTGGGTCATGGCCCCTCTGTCTTAGGCTGGGTTCTCGAGAGGTGCAAAACCAGTACAGCGTATAAACATATAGAGGGAGAGGTTTATATAAAGAAACAGCTCACACAACTGTAGAGGCAGAAACGTGCCAAGTCCTGGATTGGAATACAAGCCTCACGCAGCCACAGAAGCTGGTGAAACGCAGGTTAGCAGATCAGAGAGCAAGGCCCTGTTCACAGGCCATGAAGGTCAGCAAATCCCAAGAAGGCAGGCAAGACTGCAAGGTTTCTCCTGCTTCTTATAGCCCCAGGGGCTGGCAAATCCAGGATCCACAGGTCAAGGAACAGCAGTCTTACTTATAGGCTGTGAAGACTGATGAATCACAAGAGTTGCTAGTTCTAGTCCCAAGAACTGGACATCAGAAGACAAATAAGACAGCGGCGGCTGCTGGATCCACAAGGCAAAATTTTGGCAAGGTGAGCAGGCAGGAAGTAGGCTACAGGTCCAAGTGCAGGGCATTGGCTCCAGGAAAAGGCTTTCTCTCTTGGCTCTGGAGGGAGGTTCTCGTTAATCTTCACCTGGGCTGGAAGCTTCTGAGGTGAGGAACTCTGGGTGCTTTCCAACAGACATGCTCTGCTCGCAGCCCTGCTTCCTGGCAGTATGAGGTCCCCAACTCTCTCTGATAACTTCTTTCTTCTTTCTATTATAGCTCAGGAGATTGCCTCAAGGCACAATACAGTCTTGTACATTGAGTCCTGTCCACCAACACATCTACCACTCTTCCTCCCTCATTAACATCACAGAGGTAGGGTTCCCAGCAACCAGGAACATCATACAGTAACCAGGAAACACATCCTAGCCAAATGGCTACACAAACTTTTAGGGGTGCACAATTCAATCCAGGACACAATCACAAACCACATCTGGAAAAGCTCAAAGCCAACTCCTGAAGACATGGAAGATCATGCCTCAGAGAAACCCACAGGGAGCTCAGAGTGCTGCACCTCAAGGCATCTCTGCAGGGTGTGCTGGCTGAGAGTCAGCGACAGTGGCCAAAAGAGGTTGTTGCTGTGGACTGGGTGCTTCAAGGTAGGCAGTTCCACCCAAATGCTTTATAAAGGCCCCCTAACCCAGCCCATATGCTTGGGGGGAAAGACAGAGACCCCAAGTGCTGAGGATCTGGCCTAGCTTGGGAGTTAGGAACCAGAGCCAAGACTCAAGGCAATAGAAGCACAAATTCTAATACTAAAATGGGTGATTCTAAAGGTCCATGTTAGCAGAAAGCAGAGAGAAAAACAAGCCACAGCGGTCAAAGAAGGGTCTGCCAAGGGGAAGTGTTTTTCTGCCTTGCCGCCGCCCTGCCACAAAGAAGCAGATTAGGGAAAGAAGACAGAAGACACAGGGTCAGACATAGATCCTCCCCTGCGCCACTTTGCAGCCTTCACGGACGTGGTAGTCTAGACACCATGAGCACTGAGCGTGGACAGCAACAGGGTCTAGCCTGCTGATCCGAGCAAGGTGCCTCTGGACCTGCGGCACTGTCCCTGGAAACAGGAGAAACCTGGTGCTGAGAGAGCTGAGACCAGCTAACAACCTTAAGATGTACTTCTGACCTCACTCATACCACCTGTGATAGTTAGGGTTGTGTATCAACTTGGCTAGACTATGATTCTCAGTCATTTGGCAGTCAGGTGATACTGTGATCACTTCTAAAACCAAGTCTGATATCTGATCACCCCCATGAAGGGATCTGCTATGAGCAGCCAATCAGTTGCAAAGGAGTTTTCTTGGAGTTGTGGCCTGCATCCAACTTAAGTAGGCTTTCTGGCAAGGCTTGCAGGCTTTTGCTTGCTCTGGATCCTGTAGCTGGCTCTTGTTCATCTGATCTCCAATTTGGAGGACCTGAGCTAGCAGCTTACTTGCCATCTTGCCTGAACATCTTGGGATTAGCCGGTCTATGTACCCTGTGAGCCAGAGACCTGCTATGAGAACTACTCATCTTGGGTTCACCAGCCCTTGTAGCTACTTGAGTCAGGAGAGGCCTCTGGGCTGACCTAGGGATTGGGACTTTCAGTCTCTCTAAGCACATGAGCCATTTCTTTGACATAAGTTTCTCTACATGTATATTTATACGCTTTACCACTTTTGCTTCTCTAGAGAACCCAGCTTAAAACAGCACCTTAGATATACCGCCAACTCAGCAACCTAGAGACCCTGCTCTGCATTCCTAACTCCGCTGAGTTCCCACCTTTACACCTGTGCTGCCTGTCATGGCAGCCAGGGCTTGGCAGGCGCTAGGCAGGTGCATAGCCATTCACAAGACAGACAAGACCCCCTTTGCAGGTTGTGATGAGGATGCCAAGCCCAAGGGGCTAAAACTTGACAGGCCATTCACCAGCACTTGCCATCAGCCCAAACACTAGCGTCTACACAGCTGCCTGCTGATAGGCACTGCCTGGCCCAGGCAGAGAGGGGTGCTCTCTGGGCTGCCTATGTTCTGCCCATGGTCCCCATCATTCCTAGAGCCTGAAAAAGTGCCAGAACCACCGAGTCAGCTCTGTCCACTGGTTAGTGTGGCAAACCCTCACTGCCCCATCTTGACATGAGCAATACAATCACCTCCTCAGGAGGTCCTGGTTGTAAACCCTACCACCAAGGTAAAGGAGGAAGTCATGCAGTTGAGTGCTTAGCTCACTGCTTAAAATGCACATGTGGGTTCACTCTGGGAGTCTTTCCATCAATAGGCTCTGGGTATGGGGCATATTCTGGCATTTTCATTCTGGAACAGGTCACCTGTGGCTAAAATTAAGCACCAAAGTTTGGAATCAGTTTACCATTTCTATCAATATCAAGGAGATTTAAGGAGCTTCCAGTGACAACCACACTTTCACTCACTGGCTGAGTATCAAGGAGGTAGGGCTGGTTGGAGCCCTGGCCAGGCTTGAGGAGGGAGGAGCACCAGGAAAGCAGCCCTGAGCTGCCCTCCCTGGGACCATAGAGCCTCTGCCCCACCTGGTGGCGTCAGCCCACTGACGAGGAGCCTGGTTTAGACTCAGACCACCTGGTTTCAAATCCCAGCCCCACTGCTTCCCTGCTGCATCATGTTGAGCAATTTGCTGAACGTCCCTGGTCTCGGTGTTCTTATCTCTAAAATGGGACTAATAATAGCACTGCCTACTGGGGTGAAGATGCACATGCCAAGAGATGATATATAAAGCCTGTGGCACAGAATCTGCCGAACACTGGCTGTCACGCTAGCTCTCACCTCTACCTGCCATCGCCATCAGTCACCTATGAAGGACCTGTGTGGGCTCCAGACAGTCATCACAGAAAAGGTGGCATTCTGAAGCCCTCTCCCCATACCACCTGGCAAAGAAAGTCAAAGAAACAGAGATGAACCCAGCTGCATATGACAGCCCTAGAATTTTCCCTCCCAGTGACAGCAGGTCAGGAAGCCCTGGCCCCTCCAATAGAATGGGACAAGGCCTGCAAGGAAAGGGTTCAAAGTCCCAGAGAAGCACATTCTAAGTTAGAGTCTACCCGGGGGTGTCTCTGCCCAGCCAAGAAGCAGTTGTCCTCAGGGGAGCATCCTAGGTTTCCCATTGGAAAGCTCCTCCCTAAACAGACCCCAGAGAGAGTCATACAAGGCCTCAGTTTCCTCACCTACAAAATAGGTGCAAGAGCTCCTCTCTCATCCCCTCTCCCAGGGAAGTAGATCATAACAAAAGGGAGTGACAAGCTGCAAAGTCTTGAGAGCCATACAGTCCCAGCTCCTCTACTGCTGAGCCATTTCTCTGGGCAGCAGCCAAGGCCAAGCCAATGCGCAGGGTTGTCCAGTCCTGCCCCAGCAGGGATCTTCTCAGCCTACCCCCGGGGCTTCAATCAATGCAGAATCAGGGAGAAGGGTACTGAGGCACAGGAAGCCCGGAGACAAAGTGGGAAACGAAGGACAAGGACCACCCACCCCAGCGTTTCAGAGCCCAGGCACAGCAGGCACCAGGAACGGTGTGGGAGCCAAAGCCATGCTCAGAAACAGCCCTCAGACCCCGCTCAACAGCTGCTTAAAGCTGACTCTGCACATGTGGTCCCCCCACCCAATCAGATAAAGAGCAAACACGAGACGTGCTTCCGAAGTGAGGTCAGGAAAAATTCTAACTCTGTCTGTGCTCTGAAGACTACTTTTTAAGAGGATGCCCATACTCTAAATGCTCTCCGAACCGATAGCATCAACAGTTATTTATTTACTGATGTACCATAGCAGGCACACGTCATTTCCTTCTAGCCTCACACCAGCCCTAGAAGCCCGGTAATATCGTTACCCTCACCTCCCAGAACAGGAAACCAAGGCCTAGAGAGGGGAATGACTTACCCCAGGTCACACAAGCAGGAAGCGGTGATGTCACTGAATCCAGAGTCTGCACAGACTCTGAGTGACAAGCCAGAGGCCAGCGGTTGAGCAGCTAGCTCAGCCCCTCTCCTCCCTGTAGCAATGAGGACCAGAGAGAGAAAGGGCCCTCAGCCGATGAGTGGGCAAAATGGCAGAAATTCAGCACGAGCTACACTCAGAGCCTACCACCCATCTCTCAGTTTGTTATGCTCTGGTGGCTTTTGTGTTGCTATGATTCTAGAAGCTAAGCTTTCAGTGTTTCAAACACCAGCAGGGTCACCCACAGTGGACAGGTTTCAGCACAGCCTCCATAAGACAGACTAGGAAGAATGGGTCACAACAGAACATTGTCCAGTTCACTTGCTTTGCACATGTCATCGGGAAGCGTCAGTGGCTGGAGGAGGAAATCATGTTTGGTGAACTAAAGAGCCAGTGAGGGTAAAGCAGGTCCCCACTGAAATGGGTGGGGACCATAGCTGCAACCATGGACACGACCATGGCAGCGATCATGAGGGTGACATGGGATTGAGCAATGTTTAGTTCTATTGTACATAAAGTTGCCATGAGTTGAAGCTGACTCAGTAGCAACTGTCTATCTACCTATCTAAACTCAGAGCACAAGCCCTGGAATTAAACAGACCTGGATTCAGATCCCAGGCCCTCCACTCACAAGCACTAACCACTCTAAGCCTCCTTTTCGTCTTCTGTAAAGTGGAGACATTAGTAGTCTATGGGACTGTTGGGAGGTTTAGAGGACTTAGCACAGCTGGGCACATGGTCAGTTCTCAATAGACACGACATTTTACCAAAAAACCTCAAGAAACCTCTCTCAGCCATCCTGCCTCATGCCCAAGCAGGAGTAGGGAGGGGAGGGGAGGAGAGCATGCTTGCATCTTCAAGACATACACCAGTCTATGCATCATCGAGGACAAACGAATTACCTGCAACTTCCTCTGCGCCCTACCCACCCACCCTTCTGTGTGCCCTTAAACATGCCATGGAGTTCACCAAATGCCACAGGCTTCATTTAATCAAACCTGTGTGTGCACATGCACAAGTGCACACACACACACACACACACACACACACACACACACACACACACACACTGGTGCTGACTCATCCCACATCTGATCTCCCTACACATCAGAAGAAGGGAGAAGGTGAACTGTCACCATTTCCCTGAGACCCAAAGAGGCAAGTGTCTCTCAACTTACGGGACAACATTGCAACCAAACAGTTCAAGATGTCAGGCTGTCTCCTTAGCTTTGGGCTCTCTTTCTGTAAAATGAGTGGATGAGCTGGGCCAAGGTGTGAGAGCCTTGGGGTTTCAACACCATGCTTGTTAGAGGAAGGCAGAACTATCCAAGATAGTTGCAAGTCACATATGTCATCTTAAATTTTCCATTCATCATATTTTTTAAAAAGAAACAAGTGAAATTAAATTCAATAACCTGTTTTAGTTAACCTGAAGTGCTAAAAATATTATTATTTCAACATATAATTTATACCAAAAAAATTACTGAGCTATTTCTTACAAAGTCGTTGAAATCTGGTGTGCGTTTTACCCTTAGAATATGTCTCAACTGGGACTAAATGCATTTCAGATTCTCAGTAGCCACATGTGCATAATAGTTCCCAAACTGGACAAGTCTAACAGAAGCCAGTTGCTGGGAGTCAGAATCAGGCAATGGGTTTGATATTTCACTCTTTTTTTAATGGAAGCTGGAGATGAGAGGACTGAGCCCCCTTAGCAGGAGTCCCTCTCCCTACACCTCATTTTCCAAGCTTGCAGCTGTGACTGAGTGCCCTGCTTTTTATTAAGAATGACTATAACTATCGAGCAGAAAATAATACTCATGATCGTGGATCTAGTCCTCACATGCATCACAACGATCATATGAGATAGAATTTTACAAAGGATGAAAATGAAGGACACATTGTCTAAGATCACATAGTTATTAATTGGTAGAGGTGGGATTGGAACCTAGGCAATTTGTCCCCAGGGTCTTGTCTCAGGATCACTGCTCTACACTATCTTTTTAACTCCACCTTTCCCTCCTACCCCCTTGGCCACACCTCAAACTGCCCAGCCAGGGCTGGGAAGTGCCAGGAGAACAGCTCTAGCCTGCTTCCTCCCTTCCTCCCGCTGATCCCAAGACCTCCACAAGCCAACCTGGGACCCAGGCCCAACTCCAATCCACTCTCACCCACTGCCACCTGGCAGAGCTGGCAGACTCAGCTCCCAGAGGAGCAAGAAGCACCATCCACTCACAGCCTGGTAAAGGGGCTAATGAAATACCCAGCATGCCCCCTACCAGGACTGGGGACCCCAGCCACCTCATCGTCCTGCTGCCAGCCAACAGGCTCTAGTAATGCCACACAGAATTCAGGAGCGGGCAGAGCAGGGTGAAATCCCTCTTTATAGAGTTATTTTTGCTGTGGAATTTTCACTGGCCTATAAAATATTTTTATATTTATTACACGTTTAACGGGAGCTCCTAGAATCAACAGGGTGTAAATAATGAAAAGTAGGGCAGTAAAGGCCCCAATAAACCTCGCACCAGCCCTTTGATGCTCCCTGTGAGCTCCAGTTTCTTCTTCCTCCCCAGACCCCGTCCCCTTGCCCCAGAGCAAGTCCAGAAGGCCAGGGGACCCTCAGGAAACCCATCTCTGACTCCAGAAGTTAGGCTCACTCATTGGCTGCTGGGGCTGTGCCACTGGCTAAACTCCTTGAATGTGCTGACCAAGAAAGGTCCTACTGTGTGCCCAGCCTGTCCAGTGCTCATGGGAGCTGGACCAGGAAGAGATGGAAGACCCCGATGAGAACCTCCACCACCCCCAGCCCTGTGATCTCAAATTTCTCCCATATTCCTCAGTCCTGACATCAGCTCTAACAGCACAGACACTCACTGGAACATGCTATCCTCAAAGCTTACTGGTGAGCCAGAAGCCTTAGGAGAAAACACTATCCACAACACTGGCCATCATGGATTCTGTTACCTGATTCAGTGTGCCTGCATCCTATGCCCACAGAGGCTCCCAGAGTCCCTGTCTGCATCCTCTCCCCAGCACATACCAGCCACAGGACAAAATGCCAGGGGGTGCAGCAGCCCCTCAGGCCCTGTTCCAGATGGGAACACAGAGGCACAGAGAAGAAACAGACCTACCCAGGGGCAGGAACCAGCTGATGACAGAGCCAGGGTTAGCCTTGGTTGACAAACCACATGTCAGGGAAATAAAGATAACCTGAGCCCATTATTGAGCAGGAACTCCCCTCTCCATGTGCCACCCTACCTCTGCCTGCTGGGAACCCTGATGGTCAGGGCCTCAGTCTCTGACACTCCGATCCTCTCCGTTCTTGATCATTTGATTGTCAGCAGATCTGGTCCATGCTCACCCCAACCTTCCCCCCCAGAGCTCAGCCCAGCCATCTGCTGCCCCTCCTCACATGTGCCAATCACACACCTGAGAACCAGTAAGTGTCCTTTCCCAGACCATCTCCATACCGCACAGTATGCTCCACGTGACAAGATGCCCCCACCCCTCACAGCTCCAGGCTGCCGAGGTCTCTCTTACAGTGTGACACCACACCCAGGAGGACACCCTGTCCTTTCACCAAACTAAGACAAAGAATGTCTATTCCCACATCTGGAGGTGGCCTTCATAGCTGGTTTTTTGTTGTTTAAGCAAACATAGCGTTAGCACGGGACTAGTTCACCCCAACTTGGTATCCAAAATCGCTGCTCTTAAGCCTGGTCTGCCCCACCAAGGACTTGTGGGGATTGAGTTTTTGAACCTAAATGCAAAACTTTGCATTCCTTCTGAGTGAAGCCCAGCCCCTGACAAGGGCCACACCGCAGCCCTCTGAGGCCACCTCAGCACCAAGCCAGTCCACACTGCCTCTCCCCAGCGCGGCAGCCTCAGCATGTCAACAAGACCACACAAAGTGCCTGTCCTTCATCACAAATGATGGCGAGCAACACAGACCTGCCCCACCAAGAGAGGCCACGCGGGGCCTGGGCTTGCGCAGAGGGAGGAATTCCTGCAGGGCTGCAGTCGGAACAAATGGGAGGGTGAAGGGTGTGCAACCCGCAGCTCTTCAGACACGAGTCAGGCTGGAGCGGCTGCTCTCTGGGGACAGATCAGACGGCGGCTCCTGCCTGCAGCTGCCACACCACCAGGAGATTCTTGTCTCTCAACTCCCGATAATTATAGTCCCTGATGCTCAGTTAACACCCATGTCATCGCAGGGTGTTGGAACAAGCAGAGTCTGAGTGAAGAAAATTAAACAACAGCACTTGACAAGTGGCCCGTCCCCTGTGGCAGGCACTGAGCCAGGCCAAAGGGGACAGCCTTTTAGCCTCACCGGCCCACCCGGGAAGAGCCCTCCCTCCAGGCAGGTAGGAGCAGGTGGCTCAGGGCAGGAGACAGGGGGTCATGGTAAGAAGAGACAAGAGCCCATTTTATGCTTGAGAGAAGCCTGAAGTGAGGAGGGGGGAGGTGAGGAGCTACAATGGCTCTTCTTCTGGAAAGGGGATGCCAGAAGCATTTGTCCTCACAGGAGACACTAGGCAGCTCCCATGGCTTCTACAGTCAAGAGAAGCTACCTGGACATCTGCTCCCCTGAGATGGGCTCACCTGGTCTGCAGATTCAAAGAGGCCTGGGACTCCAGCCCTGCTTCATGGGCTGAGCAGGTGGACCATACTCAGCCTCAGTGAGTAGGAAGCGAGATCCTACTTCCCACACTCCACCACACCTGTGGTGAGTCTCCCAGCCTTCTAAGGAAGCAGGCCAGGGAGAAATGGTGATCATAGAGGACTGTACTCAGGGCCCTTTCCAAATCTCACTGTCTCCACCCAACTCAGCTCTCCCACATGGTCCTGCAACCCAAGGAGCTCGCAGCCCAAGACGCTGAAGCTGAGCCCCCCTATTGCCAGAGGGACTTCACTCGTACTCCAAGGCCCAAGTCCCCAGCAAGTTTCAGTACCAAACACTCGTTTTCCACCCCCACCCCACACTCTTGGGTCATGCAGTCAATCAACAAACCGTGATGTAAGCCAGCTGTACTGGGTTAATGTGTAGAAGATAAGAGGGTCTGCAGAATCCTCCCCCAGATCTGCTGCTGGTGCCAGCCACTCAAGCAGTCACGCTTCTCCCTCTCAACCAAACTGGGCTCGTGTTGAGGGTCAGACACAAGTCAGAGGGAACAACCAGGTCTGCAGTGCTGTTGATCTCCTGCCAGCTCCTGTGCAAGCACTTCACACTGCTCTCAACCCACCTGGCTACACCTACCTTAAAACCCACCTGGCTACACCTACCTTATAACCCACCTGGCTACACCTACCTTATAACCCACCTGGCTACACCTACCTTATAACCCACCTGGCTATAGCTACCTTACAACCCACCTGGCTACACCTACCTTATAACCCACGTGGCCACACCTTTCTCATAACCCACCTAACCATACCCATTTTATAGCCCACTGAGCCATATCCATTTTTATAAGTGCGAAAACAGGGGGGTGCTGAGAGGTTAAGTGGACTGTCTGAAGTGGTAGAATCAGCATTATAAACCCAAATCCCGTCTGAGAACCATCTGAGCCCTTTACAAAAGATAGTTGAGGGAGATCCCTGGACAGACTCTCCAAGTCCTCAGTTCCCCTACAGGCTCTGGCTGTCACCACCCTCCTGTCCTAAACTTCGGGTGAAAATAGTTCTCCCAAACCCCCGCCCAAACACAGGCTCTGAGGAGATCCAGCTTCTCAGCAGCCACCGTGAGACAGCACACATGTTTTCTATGCCCCTCCCTCCTCCTGCTCCCCCAGCATGCTGGAGATATTATTATTATTTATTATTTGCTGAGTGATGATAGCATGCTGAGCATCAGGCCTGAGAGCCCAGGCTCTGCCAAAGCCATGTGAAGTTGGCCAGCCAGCATCACACAACTCCTGGCGACCAGCTCCAAGAGACACACGCTGCTGGGCTGGTTGCTCTGGTCCTCATCCCTGAAAGCCTCGTCTCTTGTCTTCACGTCCCTTCAGCATCTCCACTAACCCCCCACCCTCCAGCCACAGGAAGTGTCTTCAGTGGGGACAGCCAGATGTTCCAGGGGATGAGCCTCCTAGGAGAAGTGGAGAATCATCGCCTGCAAACACAGGAGAAACCCCTGACATCACAGCCTCCTCAGCTCAGCCCATACACTCATGTCTACTGGCTAGAAGAAACCAAGATGTATGGCTCCTCCTCTCCTCTGCACCCAGCTCACCTCTCCTCTTCCTCCTCAGGAGAGAGAACTGGACGCTACAGTAAGTTCCCAAGTGTAAGAGAACCCCAGGGACCCTCTCCGAGGGTGCAGCAACCACCTCCAGCACAAAATTGAAGGGGGCACTGAACTCAGTAATCAAGACAAATAATATTTTAATGCAATATTTTTAAAAGTCAAAATTCTGCAAAAAAATAAAAAAGATGAACTATCAAAATTTTAAAGAAACACAGGATCACAATCATTGATTTTTCCTTTTCTTTAGAAAAGTTGGATGCTCCTTGAAGGCAGGACAATATTTACTCATCCTCTCTTTAGACTGGAACCCTGGTGGCATAGCGATTAAATGCTACGGCTGCTAACCAAAACGTCGGCAGTTCAAATCCAAAAACTCTACGTGGCAGTCCTACCCTGTCTGCAAGGTCACTATGAGTCAGATTCTACTGGACAGCAGTGGTTTTTTGATGGGTCTTCTCAGACCCCACATAACTGAGAGCTGGACCTGTCCAAGGTGCTAGTGGCACAACCAGGAGACCTGACAAAGGTCACTGAGACCTACAAACAGGGTGGGGGCTCTGCCACGCCTACAAATCCCTCCGTGGCTTCCTCTCTGGTCCCTATTGCCTGCCTGCCCTCTAAGCACCCCCACACAGTGAATACCTCCTACCAGATTCGACTGAGGCTTGGGGATCCCAAGGTATTCCCACAAGAATGGGGCCATGGTTGTTAATGACAGAATGGTCAAGTCTCCCCTCACGTTCACCCAACACCACCAGGGCAGAGGATCTCCTGTGTGCTTAGAGAGGCTGGATGGCATCCACTGAGGACACCAGGGCGGACTACTGAGGAGGGAGTAGGCCTTGCAGGGTTTGGTCTAAGCAGCCAAGGCTCTGACATGAAGGCTGTCATGCAACTATTTGACAGAAATGTGTCACCAGGTATTCTCCCCCTTGCCACAGAATAGGCACTCAGTTATGCTGCAGCAGCTGCTCTGCAAGAAACTTCCTGAGCCAGCGAGCCACATGGACCATCCTGATGACTGGCTTGACTTCAGCCTTCACACTCGTCTGCCTGGGCCTGAGAGATACCATCTCCCAAGACACTCCAATCTGTGTAGTGTGCTGTGATTCACAACCCTGAGACATCCCTCCCCAGGCTACTGCGTAATTATCAGCCTCACCATCTTCAATTACGAGGCTTGTCACTCATCTCCAGCCATCAGAAGGAAGTGAGTGAGGAGATTAATGTCTTTTTAAAAACTGCTTTCATCCCTTAAAAGGATTCCTCTGCAAATGCCATTTGCATTTCTAAGAGGAAAGGCCAGCAAAGAAGCAACTTGGTTATTCAACAGCTTCCCCAACCCCCTCAGCCGTCTCTGATCATCTGTTCCCAGGGTTCCCAGAGCTCTGAGGCTGTGCTTGGGGAAACCCTTCCAGCTTCTCCAGAATGCAGCCAGCCCCTCAGGCTGACCTGGGCTTTCCTGATACGACAGAGAGGGCAAAGAGTCCTGCCAGGTCCTGCAGTCACACAAGGCAGCTCCCCAAGCATTTCCCCCAGGATTTCCCTGGCCATCCCCATCCTCCCACTCAAGACATGTCCATTTGGCCAGAACGGAGGAGTGGGCACTGTGAACTGAAACAGAAAAGTTCTATGATGAAACTCAAGGGCCAGGCAGCTCTCTCCCCTCACCAGTGTGCTTCCAACAACTGATATTAACTCATTCAAAAATGGTTGCCCCCAGCTTTGACCCTTCTGCCTTCTGAATCACTCAGAGTGTTAACCTATGTTCTCCAGAGATTTAACCTTGACTGTATCACTCAGTCAAAAGCCCAGTCTGTCAGTCTGTCCTGGTCAGTCTGTCAACTTGCCCAGACAGAGCCCTGGACAGACGGAAGGAAAGAAGGCATAGGGTCCCAAGGAACATCCCACGGCTCGAGGTAAATACAAGCAGGGGTGGGCACCCCAGGATTTGTGCCAGGCCTGCAACTTTGAACTAGACATTAAAACCATGTCAACTGACTGAAGCATGCTCCCTGGTGTCAGGGACTGCTGTGTCCCTAGTGACTACTAGTGCAGGACTGATAGGCTTAATTAGTGAATATAAATTGAAAGCCTCCTGCTCCCTGCATGGCAGTCAGTGGAGATGCGGACAGCAAAATGTAAAACTATGACAAGATGTGTCACTAAGACAGATCTAGGAAAGCTGCTGCTTGAGGGAATCTCCCACCCCGTACTAGCCATGTACCCAAGCAAAGTTGCCAAGAGTCATTAGCACCACAGTCCACCAGGTATGAGACTGCTCTTTACTTCCCTGTGGACAAGCACCATCTCCATATCTGATGGAAAAGAAGAAGAGGAATATGTGATTTTGAGAGGCTTGGATGGAGCTGTTCAAATCCCAACTTCTCTGCTTACTAGCTATGTGATCCCGAACAACACTTAACTTTCCTGTGTCTCAGTTTCCTCACCTGTATCATAAGGTGATAACAGCACATGTCTCTTGGGTTATGGAAGGACTACATGGGTTAATACACGGAAAGCACTCAGTACAGTGCCTGGCACATGGTAAGGGCTTGGTAAGTGTAAGCTGACACTGCTTGCTATCATTACCCACTGTCCTTACAACTTCAGGGAACAGATCCTCCCACTGGCTTCCTCGGCATTCACTAACCACTCTTCTCTGTGTGATGACACTAAAGCAGTATTTAAAGAGAATTACGGCTTGTGTCAGGAGCACAGGGGAAAGTTGACAAGTCCCAGTGGGAAAATCAGGCACAATACTCTGAGGATGAGACACAGACACCATTAGTGAGGCTAGAGACGGAGTGGACTGAAGGGTCATGTTAGTGTCTCAGCATGAGACAAGGTATTTCAGAATAAAATATACTAGGGGTTTTGAAGGCTGAATAGGAGTTTACCAAACAAATCTTGCCCAGTCCATATTAAGTATTCCATAAATAGTTGATGACTACACCAAACAGAGTAGAAGGGCATTCCAGCTAAGGGAAATGAGAATTTATGGTGTGTTAAAGAATAGAGAGGAGGGTACTGAAAAAGCAGGAAACTAGGCAGAGCCAAGTTAGGAAACGGCCTTGAATGCCACATTCAGAGGTCTTGGCTTTACTTCACCAACTCTGCAGAGCCAAATCAGAAAGGACACGACAAGCAGAGCTGCATTTAGAAAGACAGCTCGACTTGCAAGCTGGAGACATCAGTCTAAAGACAGAAAACTAAGAGGCTGTGGCAGCCTGTCTGCCTGAACCTACTGAGCCCTGCTCACCATTTGCCCCCGGGTTTTCTTCTCAAGAGAAAGATTATATTTATAGGTCCAGAGACAGCACATGCCCAGCTACTTCAGGTTTAGGGCATAGTGCCTGCAGCTGCCTGTTATCAGAAAAAGACTTCAGCCAAGACCTTTTGGGAAAGCATTCGTATCTACATCCAAGTCCCCAGTTGACAGACAGAAGTGGGCTCAGAGACAAGTTCAAGACATAAATTAGAAACTCTGATGGCAGGCTGGCTTCTGGAATTCCAGCTGACTTCTCAAGCATTTGTGGCCTGCAGCCCTTTCTTCTCCCTACCAAGGGTGCCCCTTCCCCTCTGCTCATCCAAGGATGCTGGCTGGAGGATTTCCTTTCAAACACAGGTGGTGACATTCTGTGTCGCAGGCATTGAGAACCCCCCTGTTGTTCTGTGAATTACCCAGCTCAGCTCCCAGGCTGTGCTCTGACCTCACTGGCTTGGCTGAGATGCTGAAAAAGCTGCCGACACCACCCTGACCGTCTGCCCAGCGGCTGGGGCCACACTCAGGCAGCTGCCCCAACAGGCACTAAAATTAGGTGACCCACTGGAACCAGGACATGGTATCATGTGATCACGAGCAGGTCACCGGAGCTGTCCTAGAGGGCGATTCTTTCAGCCCAAATTCCCTTTGATGCTCAGAGAAACTGAGGCCTGGAGGAGGGCAGGGGCCGCCAAAGTTGTGGGAACCTGATCTTTGTTTACTCGTTTCAATAATTGTTTCTGAAGACAAAAAATAAACACATCCCTAGCAGAAATAAAAATACATGCCATGAAGAAGTAACAGAACTGAAACATCATAATCCTGCCACCTGAGCTAATCTTGGCTTACATTCTGGTGTGTTTCCCTCCTTCTCAGATATTGTTTTACACAACCAAAAACACATTCTACAGACAACGTCATAAATTTTTTTCTCCAGTTTGAATTATTTTGACAGCTCATTAAAAATGCTTCATATACATCAATTTAATTCAATATATAAGATTCCATTTTAATAATGTGTCATACTTAATATAATTAAATAAATCTATTTTTAAAGACTTACTTTCCACGTTTTGCTATTATACTCCAGTGGGTATCTAGGTGTCTGAATCTTTGTCCACATCTGTCATGATCCCCTCAGGATGGATTTCTAGTGGAGGAATGAATGGGTCCCAAGAGAAGCATTTTTAAAGGCCCTTGATATATACTACCTTCTCCTCTCCAAAGCACCAAACCACAGGCCCACTTTTGGTAGTCACCAACACATACTTCTGCCACCTCTGGCCATGACTCCTTGCATGGATTTGCTCACTCCTGGGGGAATTCTCTCCCAGGGAATCTATGTCTATAAAGCATGCCTGCCATGCACAGCAGATGTGTGAATTCTCTCAGTGCAAGGCTTACCCAGGGTTCTCATTCGCTCAGCTAACCACAGGAGACACAGAAAACAGTCAAGCCCAAGAACCAGGGACACAGAGTTCCTATTCCCATCTATGCAGCCTTAACTTAGAAGCCAAAGCGGAACCCTCTGATGAGGTCCTTCCAAACAGTCCCAAGGGCCTCTCCCACCACTGGCACCTCTCTCCCAGTTCACCAGTGTTACTGTGCCTTCATTACACACCCAAGAAACAAGTCTTTGAGTGGTACAATCTCCTCCTAGATTCCCCCAGCAAGGTTAGCAGATGACCCAAATTATGACACCAGGCTTAAGCCAGCCACCCATAAAGCAACTTGGCCAAGAGTCGAATGGCCTTTACACTTCCCGGCACAGAAACTAAACTCCAGCTCAGTGTAAATAGGTTGTCTCTGGTCCGACGTCAGCCGCATTCACCGGCAAGTTATGGATGGCACTGCTGTATCGCCGTCATAAATACAGCCTCTTGGCTAAACAAAGCTGACAGTTTTGTGCCAATAACCTTTGAACCACTCAAGCCCAGTGTCAATTGTATTTGTCTTCGAGCTGAGGTTTACTCTAGACTGTTTGCTAAACCAGGGCTCATCTGCAGAGATAATTCAAATATATTACAGGCACCAGGCAGACACCGGGGCCCCCTCCCCGTGCTCCTGCACCTCCCCCACCTGGCCTCACGCTGGTCTTCACCGCAGCAGCCTGGACACACTGCACATCCCCCTGACCATTCAGCATGTTTTACCAAGAAGGAACAAGAAGAAAGGGAAAAAAGAGACACTGAGGCCAGGATTGCAGCCCTGGCTCTGCCTCAAGCTCTGTGAGACCCCAACAAAGCCACCTGAGCATGTTAACCTTCTGTTTCTTCCAGAACAAGGGAGGTGAAACGTGGAATACCTATTTTTGGAAGACTGTTCAAATATTAAATCAGGCCACGTGAAGGAATCAGTTATCACTAGAAAGTGAGAACCCTTCATGGGTTCTGGGTTCCCGGTTTTGCCAAGAGCAAAAATACCCAAATTCTGCAGGTTTAAGAAGCAATCAGTGTGGAGACACTCTAACCTGACTGGGGAGGAGACAGAGGGAGTACTAAAGAAATACGTATAATACATAGGTACCTTCTAACAAAAACCAATGCCACAGAGAAGGAGCCCCTCTACAGATGCAGATGCGATCACCACCACCACGGCCACCAGAAAGGGGGCTGATGTGCGCAATTTTCATGTCCTGAATTCCTGCTGCATGCTGGCACAGGGCTGCAACTCCTTGCAGGGAGACAAGAAACTCAAGCACAGGTGTGCATCAAATGCACTTCCCACAGCCATCTGACCGCTCCCACCTGCGTGCCTGTGCAATCTGGGGTCCTCTCAGCCAGGACCCAGTCCTCGGGGCCTCTTCCCATTTGGCATGCTTTGCCCAGTCCCAGTCCAAAGCTTACTGGAGGAGCCAAACCCCCCGAGGACATGAAAGAGAAGCCCAGGAACCAGTGTTACACTGCATCATCTCATGACTATGAAGTTCATGGGGTTAGGGAAGTGGTGGTGGGACTGCAGTGGTGAGGGCTGTGTTTAGATTATGTCCTGAATCTCTCTTGAAAAGTGAATATGTAGAAACTCAACAAGGAAAATACAGTAAGGAATGGAAGGCGGCAAAGAGAACAGCCATGTTCAGCAGAGCTCCCAGGCAATTTCTAACACTGTAGCCACCAGCATCTATATCCATTCCCCACATCTGTAAAATGGGAATAATATGCTTTGACCATAGAGTCACTGCAAAGATCCCACAAAATCGGGAACAACAAAGTTTTCACATCGTGAAGCAGATTCCACAAACAAACAGCATTCTCGTCCTCATGGCCATACGCCTGGGCTCCCTCCATCCAGTGAAGAGACATGAGATCCAAGCTCTGCTCCTAGCTGCACCTCTAATTTGCCACGAGACCTCAGAAAAGTGCCCCCTCACCCCAGCAACCGTGGTGCTGACTAGAATAATGAGAGATTTGCACAAAGCGGTCTCCAAAGTCCTTTCAACTCTGATGCCAAGGGATTGAGTCTGTGATGTGGGTCAAATACTGACACCCACCCAGAGGTCAGTTTTGTCCCTCCTTCCCACCCCACCAGTCATACTGACAGGGTAGCAAGGAGGAGGTTGGCAGAAGCAGGGTCAAATTGTCACAGTGACTCACCTCTTAGAGCCTCCACCCCTATGAGCATGCCAGGATTTCTTCCAGCTTCCACATCTCATCTTTTCTGCATCTGGGAGAAGGGAGAAAGGTTGCCCTGCTCAGGACCTAGCTCATCTCTTTACCATCACCAGGCCTGCCGGGACAGAAAGAGCAAAGCAGCAGTGCCTGTGCTGAGAAGGGAAAGCAGAAGACATTTATAAATGACCCTCTTAGCTGTTTACGAGACACCTTCTGAGAGAAAGCAGAGGAGGAGAAATAAACTTGAAGTAGGGAGACCTGGCTGGTGTCCTCGATGTGCTTTGATAAACCAGCTGCACTGGCGTTTCTTCTCCCTTTTTATGGCCACCTTTACAGCCCTGTGTTTGGGACTCTTTATCAGGGGCCGGAAGGAGAGAGGAGCAAGATCCAAGGCAAAGAGTCTTCCCCTGTAACTCTGCAAGCAGATACAACGTCATCTGGAGATCCAGATAACCCCGGTTTTCCTTCCAGCCCAGGCGATGCCATCCAGACTCCCAGATCTAAGCTGAACCAGGAATTCCCAAGCACAGCAGTAAATCTGCAGAGCCAAGCCCTCCTGGTGGCCCCTGATGGGGCTGAAAACAGGACTAGGGCTAAGGTTTCCTTGAGACCGGGAACCAGCCCCCAACAGGACTCCACATGTCTTGGGGCTCCCTCCTAACCACCATAACCCAGTACTCCCTGCTGGCCTGGAGCCATAACAGCCTGGGGGGGGGGGGGTTACACCCAGTCAGTGGCTAGGGCTCTGCCATCTCCACCCTTTTGAACTTGCCAAGATTGTGAAATAGTTAAAAACACACGCACACACACACACAAAAAAAAAAAACCTGAGCTTGCATCAGGCAACTTGGGTCTGAATTCCAACTCTTCTCCTTGCTGTTGCCTGGGGCCTTAGTTTTCCCACCTATAAAATGGTCACACAATCAGACTCTAACTTCACAGAAGCCAACACACAGAATCAACAAAAAAAAAAAAAAAAAAAAAAACAGGTCTTGCATCAGGCCACCTAGGTCTGAATGCCAGCTACTCGCCTTGCTGTTGCCTGGGGCAGTAACTACCTCTAGGCCTTAGCCTTCTCACCTATAAAATGGTCACACAATCAAACTCTAACCTTACAGGACCCAACACACAGAAGTAACTCAATAAACAGGAGCAGCACTCATACTGTGTGGCTGGGCACCCTAGTTATAGAAATGTCTGAGATGCCAGAATTCATGCCCCATTTTTCCCAGACTAGCTGTGCCTGAGAGGCCTGGAACCTTTATCCGAGCCTCATCTGAATGATGGCAGCCCTGTCGCAGCCCTATGTGTGTGGAAAATCTTATTGGACTCCCAATTTGAGTCATTGTACTTGAGGCGGGGGGAGTGGGGAGAAGCAGCATCTGTTATATCAGAGATGGACAAAGGCATGATTCCAGGGATCCCACAGTCTGCAGCCTAAAATAAACGTACAGATGCAGGCTATGCTAAATGCCATAATCTGGGATTGTGCTGAAGAAGCAGGAGTGATGATAGTCATGGCCCTGAGAGAGAGGCTGGAGGGGGCATCTCGGAAAAGGAGTCTCTGGACTGGGCTAGGAGTAAGATTTCACTACCACAAACGAACAGGCAGGCTAACAGAAGGAAGAAGCCGTTCTCTGCATAATAAGCAGGTGCTAGGTGAACACCACGGAGCTGATGCCGAAACCCACCGGACTCCAGCAGTAGAGAGTGAGCCGTAACGGTTGAGTAGCATCCCACTGGCAAGAGCCTTGAGCATAGGCTGGGCAGCTCCAGCACTGCGCTGAAGGTGCTTCACGAGGAGTCCAGGGTCGATTACAGGGTGTGAGGATCGGGTAGAGGTATCAGTTTAGATTCTGTTTCCAGAAATTGCTCTTAGATGGCGACAGCAAAGGTCCACCGACAGGGGAGGGGCCACGGAGACGGAAAGAGCTAGCAAGTGAGTAGAACTGAGCAGCAGAAGGCAGAGGATCTCTCTGGCCTCCGGTATTGTAGGGTAGCGAGCTTGCGGGCCGCTGACCCATAGAACCAGGTGATTGTTTGCCCGGTCTGCAATTCCCGGCGCGGGCGCTTCTTGAGGGCAAATGAGAGGCCAGAGCCGAGCGCCAGAATGTGTCCCCGGCGGCTCCAGAAATTAATCGGATCGCGCAGCGGGCTGGGTGAAGTTGCCACTTCTGGGCCTGGGCGCAGGCGCCCCGGGCGCAACGCAGCGAGGCAACCAAAAGGCACGGACACCCCGCGTGCGCCTCTCCTCTGATCCGAGGATGCCCAGGGCCCTCACTCCCGGCTCTGTTCAAATCTTAGGAGGAAAAATCTACACGCCTTCTCCGCGCTGCTCCTCTCTCGACACAGCCCACGCTCACTCCCGTCGGATCGTGCCTCGGCCTCAGGTCCTCTGTGCCGACAGCGGCAGTAGCAGCACCCGCTGGGTCCGGGGCGAAGTGATTCCGAGCCCGGGCTCCTTGGCCCTGGCGCCAGCGACTCGACCTCAGCCTCCTGTCACCCAAAGTGCTCACCCTCCTCCCTTCTAAGAGTCCTCCAACAGCTTCTGTTGAATTCCTTCGGCGTCGTGCCCTGGGCCACCTCGCTGAACCTCAAACCAGCTTTTTGTTGCGGCTACTGGGTTTTTTAACACTTTATTTCGAAAGAACAGCATCGCAGGAATTTACGAGGATAATACAGCCAGGCTTCTGGTACCCTTCACCCAATTTCCCCCAGTGGTTATTCCTTTCCTCCGCATCATCACTACTAACTGGCAACCAGTCAACTGCTCTCCATCTGTATAATTTGGTATATAAATGGACTCATTATACAGCATGTGGTCTTTTGAGATTGGCATTTCTCACTCACATAATGCCCTTGAGATCCACCTACAATGTTATAGGTATCAATAGTTCATGCCTGTCTACTGCCGAGTAGTTTCCACCGTGTAGATATACCAGTTTGTTGAGCCATTTACCTGATGTGACATATTTCATTTGTTTCTAGTTTAGGACTATTGTAAGAGGCCAAGCATCTGCCCCATTTTTAACACTGTTCAAAATGTTTTTTCAAATGTAATCTTTAAAAGGTTGCTCATATTTCACTTACCCATTTATATACTAACACCTACCTTCTGCCAAAGGGTGACCTGTTTTTAAAGTACATACAACGAAACTAAAAAATGAATAAAAATCAAATCAGGATGGTCTGGACTGGAGACTGATCTCAAGAGATTTAGCATTAGACATGCTAGCCAAACCATTCACATCTGCAAAGGTGGGGGGGTGTAACTGGAGACGCTTGCTTCCCTCTTTCCATTCTTTCACCCTCAGCCCCTTCCCAGGCCTGCCAGAGAGTGGAGGGTGAAGCAGAAATTGGGGCAGTGAGGGGGGAGCCCAGATACTGGCAGCTGGAAGTTAGCAAAAAGCTCTTCGAATGCAGGCCAGAGCCCTCCATCTCTCCATTCTCCCACCAGGGCAAATCACTGAACCTTGGTAGCGGGAGCCTGGCCCCTCCCCAGAGGCTGCTCTCCCCACACACTGGCAGCCCAGCTGCTCCAGGTCCCACCCCCTCCTGGCAGGCTGTGGGTGGCTAAGGGAGGATTCTTCAGTGCCACATCTGAGGCCCGGCTGGACCCCTAGTCAGGTGGGGTTCTCAGAGTTGCTAAATGCAGAGGTCTCTACGACCTTGGGCAAGTCTCTTCCCCTCTCAGGCCCTGAGGCTCCCAGACCCTCCCCACCACTAGCCAGGCAGCTTTGCCATCTAGTGATAACTTTGCAATAACTCTATGTGGCCCTGTAATAGGGCTCAGGATAGTCAGCAGCACCCAGACTTCAGCCATCAGGCCTCATGGCTGCCCCTTCTCCTTCCGGAGGCTTCCAGAGGGGGCTACTTTGCAGAAGATTGGGTACAGGGGATACAGAACCAAAGGGCAAGTACAAGAATGGGGAGATCACTCAACAAACAGTACCCCAGCTCCTCTAGCTAGTCCATCTCAGCAGAGTGGTGACTGGAGTTTGGCAACCCCTGACACCCCCCTCACCCCAGCAAGTTGGGTGCCTTCTATAGTTCAACTCTGGCCTCTCACTCAGAGGTACCTCTGTCTGTTGCCCCCTTCCTATCATCCTAGAGCACAGCCCTGTTCAGGCCACTTCCCAGGTCAGCCACCCTCAGTGACTCCCCATTGCTCAGGATATCTCTGGCTGGCAGTCAGGGCTTAACTGGCCTCTCCAGCCTAGTTCCCATTACCATGGGCTGTGCTACTCAAAACTAACTCAAACTTAAAAATCCCTGAATATTTCCCACATTTCCACAAGTCTCTGTGCTTTTTCTAAATGTTCTCCCCATCTGCTCTTATGGAAATCTTGTCCATGTCTCTAGTCCTGGTGAACAATGTTCTACCTTTAGGATGCCCTCTCAGATTGCCAGGCCCACAGCTACGCCACCAGATGCTCACAGTAACCCTGGGGAGCTGAGCTGGCGAGCCAAGAATGAGGATCCCATATCAGAGCTGTGGAACCCAAGGGCCCAAGTAGGGGAAATGTCTTGCTTTGCCACTTCCACTTCTGCTCTGTACTTCTCCCTTGCAGAGGTAGGTGGTCATGTTTGTCTGGACTACAGATGAAGGGAAGTCACCTTAAACTCCCTAATCGGAGAAGGGTGGCTGTGCCCCCTGTCAGCTGGAATTTATCCAGGTGTCACAAGCTTCCAGGCCCTAGTGCCTCCTCGGGAGGTCTGCCACTGTCAATGTTAGCCAAACTTCCTGGTTTCTAGAGGAAGAGGCTCCTTGGGATGTGTAGGTGACAAGGATCTTCCAGCCTAGCCCAGCTCTACAGATGACACTGCCTCCAGGAGTGGCTTAGAGGGCAAGAAAGCTGCCACCAGCATGGTCCAGACTCCAGACATTTGATTGAAAGCAATGGAGAAGGAACGACAGTGTGCTAAGAGGGTCTAAGCCTGGGGACAAGATCCCATGGAGCCTTCAGCATAGCTGCTCCTCCCTTCTCACCATTCACAGACCCCTGGAGTCTACTCTCCCCTTTGTTCTGCCAAACATGCTCGCTTCTGAAGCCCAAGTCAGCCAGGGACTTGGCAAACATTTGTCAAGACTCGTCCCCTCACTCTATGTTCCCAGTATTTGTCTGCTCAGCGAGATCTGGGCTCTGTGCACAGACAAGCCTCTCCCCTGAGGCTCAGTGGGGAGCCGCATCCTGCAGGTACCCCAGGGTGGAGGTCTCCCTTTCCACCCAAAGTCCATCCTCTCTCAACCCCACTTGAAATGCTACCATTATCCTACAGTATCACGAAGTCCCCCAGGGCAAGAATCACATCTGGGGGCTTTGAGTCCATCAGTCTGTCAGTCACACCTCAGTGGCAATGAGTTTGAGCAGGTTCTGGAGAGAGGAAGATGAGAAGTCCGTGTGGCCTGTAGGCTTCGGGTAGGCGGTGAGCATGAGTAAGAACACAGCAGGAGAAGGAAGGAAGGCTAGAGCACCCTCTCTGGCTCACCCCCAGCTCCGGCTTCCATGAGAGGAATTGACCCCATCCTGTGTCTGACCGCCCAGGAGATAGTCCAGCCCGGCCAGTTAAGGTCAGCACACCCTGATCAGGGCTTCAGGAGGCAGACAGCTCCCTGGAAAGCAAGTTCTTTAGGGAGATGCCAGACACTGATTTCACAGGCCACACACACCAGGGAGGAGACAGATAAACACCTGTATCAGATGTGCTCCCTGTGCACATTCTAGATGGATGTGAGTCTCAAGGCCTCAGTTTCCTCGTTCGCATAGTAAGAGCCCAAAGTGGAGCTTATTGGCCTGGAAACCACAGATGCAGCTACCTCACTCTCTACAGCATAAGGGCAGGACAGACAGAAAGAGACAGGCCCCAAATGTAGAGTATAAAAACCCAGGCAGAGTCTCTTCACTTCTCTGAGCCTTGATGCTTTTGATCCTTGAGGATCAAAAACAGTCCCTGCTTTCCAGGTTTGCTTTGAGAACTGAAGGAGCCACAGGGAGATGTTAGCCTGGCACATCCCTGGATGCCGAATCCACAGGAGCCATTGTTATTATGACTGTTATTCATGATTCCGGGTGAGCCACTGAACCTCTCCCAGCTTGGGCTCCTCATCTGTGAAATTGTGCTGAAGTTGGTTGAGATGATGAAAAGAGCTGACACAAAGAACCCAGCACAGGTGCACCTTGTAGCAGGTAATGATAAACATTAGGCCCTCTGCACACATCCCCACCAAACCCAATCCTGACTCACAGTGACCCTATAGGATGGAGTAGAATTGTCCCACAAGTTTCCCAAGACTATAATCTTTACAGAAGCAGACAGCCACATCTTTTTCCTATGATACTGCTGGTGGGTTCAGACAGCCAGTATTTTGCTTAGGAGTCAAGTGCTTAACCACTGCACTACCAGGGCTCCCTGTGCACATTCAATGCACTGCCATCAAGTCAATTCCAATTCATAGTGACCCTATAAACAGAGCAGAACTGCTCCATAGAGTTTCCAAGAAGCACCCAGTGGGTGTGAACTGTCAACCTCTGGTTAACATCTGTAGCACTTATCACTGTGCAACCAGGGTTTCCTGCACACGTTCAGAAGGTATTTAATAGATGTTTGTTGACTGAAATAGCAAATAGCTAGCAGGAAACTGAAAAGGACAAGGAGCAACAGACCCATAGGTTCCTTCCATCAGTATGGAGAGGTGAAGCTGCTTTGGCCACCCAAGGGTCCAGGCAGGATAGCCCAAGAGGTGGTATGCCTTGTAACTTGCATACATTGCTCAGGGGTGTCTGAAGATGAGCCTACCTCTGCACCTGCCCTCAGTCACAGCACCTCTACTAAGATTTCACTTGAAAGAATATGTGTCCTTACAAGGACAAACATTGCATGAGACGCCTACTATGATGACCTAAAAACAGACTCATGTACAGAAGAAAACACTCTTTGATAGTGGCAAGGGAGGGGAGGAAGGAAGAGGGCTGGTTATAGATTAGATAGCTGATAGAAATTTGGTGGGCTGAAATCAGTGAGAGCACACATTAGAAAGAAGATCAATTTAAGTGAACTTCAACATAACATGAATACTGCTACAGTCTTTATCCAATACTGCAAGGACAGAGTGGCAGGGGCGGGTTCCAGAAACCATGCTCTCAGGGGACATCGAGGCCAACTGGCATAACTAGTGTATTGCTAACAGAGACTTCTCCACCCCACATTGGTGAGTGGTGTCTGGGGTCTTAAAAGCTAGTAAGCTGCCATCTGAGTTACACCAAATAGTCCCAACTCAGCAGGAACAGATAATCACCAAGGACAAAAATGACATGGGGGAAGAGAACCCAGAAGACAGAGAGACCCACATGAATGGGTGACTACATCAACATGTGACCAGAAGAACCAGATGGTGCCTGGCCAACACCAGTGACAGCCATGATGGGGCTCATAAAGTTGAATCTCAGTGACAACGTGAGAATAAAAAGGGGTGCACCCTGAGAACGCCACTAAAATTCCACAAATGATGGTCTGAAGGCCTCAGTGTTCCCCTGGGAGCATGGCCCCTAGACTTGATGCTGCCCCTGGCCATAAATCATTACTGAGGTCAATGCCCCAGACAGGAATAGATGGACTTGGTGACACAGAGTGACCATATCATGTGTGCACTTTATGCTTCTATGCATCTATAGGATGTCGTCCTACTGGCCTCTTACTAGAGGGGAGTGGAGAGAGTGGAAAAGAGGGGATAGGAGATTGTTACAAGGATATGACACATATAGAACAGAAAGGAGAAGTGTGCTGTCACCAGGCAAGGAGAGCAGTAAGAGCTTCACATAGGCGGGCATGCAAATTTAAACTGGATTGTACACTTTCACTCAATCACAATAAATAAATTTAAACATGTATCCTGCCACTAAGTCATCCAATCTCCTATTTTTCAAGTGAGGAACTCAGCATCTTGAAGCCATGGAGGTTCGTCTAGGGTCATTCAGTACCTCTATGGGCTGCTCCCCATGTCCCAGGGGCAGAGGGAACACAGATGGCTGTGCACCCAGTCACAGATGGCTACGAATGTCCAGTCTGAGCCTGTCCTTTGTTAGCCTTGCCATGGCTCTGCCCCGACCCAGCTCCATGGCAAACTCGTGCTCCTTCGCAAGACTCAGCGGGAAGACTGCTTCCTCCAGAAAGCCCACCCTAATCTCCAGGACTGCTTTTGCTGACCCAGTTCTGTGTCTGATGGCATAGGAGCCAGGTGCTACAGCTGCCAAGTAAAAGATTGGTGGCTTAAAGCCACCAGACATTCCTTGGAAACTATGGGGGCAGTTCTACCCTGTCCTATGTGGTCCCTATGAGTTGGAATCAACTCGACAGCAACAGGTTTGGGTTTCTTGGTTATTCTGTGTTCCCATGGCTCCTAACTCCCTCCACTTTCAAAGATGCATCCAGCCAGCTTAGAAGTACAGTTGTGTTTACAGATAATCCCATATGAAGGACTGAATCAGGATTGTCCATCACCCCTGGGTCCTTGACCTTAGCTAGTACCAGCACATAGAGCGGGTACCTGTTGAATGATGAAGTATGGCCTCCATCCATAAAATGAGGAATACCTTCTGCCTAGTCTACTTTGCAGAGTGAGAAAAGGTGGTCATTTGCTGTGGTTGAACAGTCAGGGGCTCAAGTAGAGGTCCTTCTCCTGCTGCCCTGGGTAGGTTCTGAGGGCAGGCAGCCAGAACGTTTCACCCACCAGCTTCTTCTGCCATCTCAGAGCCTCACTTCAATCAGCAGAGACCTGGTCTGGGCACGTGGGGTTCCTGACCAAGAGCCAAGTGTACCCACTAGAGGTACCTGCCAGGTAAGTACACACCTTCTCAGCAATAATACTTATTTGGGACTTGCAGAGAAGGGAGAAACACAGAGTATTTCAAAGTATTCTTTGCTTGTAGAAGACAAGGGGCCCTGAAAGCCCTGGGCATCTGGCAGGACCTTCTAGAGTTGCCCTGAGCTGCCCCCAAAACTTCCACAGGTGGCTCTTGATGAACTCATAAGCCTATGGCTGGGAGGCAGCACTGCACACATGGTCCTCCCCAACCTCACAGCAGCCCTGAGAGGTAGGAACTCAGCATCTCCCATTGAAGAGTTGAAGAAACTGGAGTTCACAACGCTAAGGTAGCAGAGCTGGCATTCACACCCAGCCTGACTCCAGATGAGCCTGGAGGGCCGAGGAGAATCTGAGCCCTATGAGGATCTCTAGCTCTATTCCACTCGGGCTAAGAAGCGAGGCTGGAGCACAGAGGTGTACCCCTAGAACTGAGACAGCTCTCCAAACTAGCCTCACAACTCTGCTTAAAAACATACTCCTAGCCCCCTACAGAGGGTCAGCCCAAGGACCCCAGGATAAATGGCAGTCATTCCATAGCATCAGTCCTGTGTCTCTGGAGTTCCCAGGCTCGGGGGGAGGGGGGGGCAGTCTCACAACACCAAAGAAACATGAATATTTCATGAATAGATCCCTCCTGGCCTCCAGTTGTGTTTTCAATTGTCATGAAACAATTCAGAATTTCCAACTCAGGCCTAATAGGCTGCCGTCAACCAGTCAGCCAGCACAGGCAGGAGTAATTATTTTAAAAGCTTCCAACCAGGCTGTTTACTGGGCCTGCTCCCCAAATCATCTGTCTGCCGTAGTGGCTATGCCCCTTCAGGCCCTAAGCACCCCATGTCTCCCCACACAGCAAGCAGACAGCAAGGCAGCTGTGAAGCACAGGCCACAAGAGCCTGCAAGGATGGGAGAGGCAGGCCAAGCCTATGGGTGGGTAAACTAAGACCTTCCAGTGGGGCAGCTCCCAAAAATCAGGGACAATAATTTCTCACCCTTATATTTTCCCCGCCAAGCTGTGGCCATCTGTGCTCATGGTGGATAGATGGACAAACAGATGGATAAATAGGGTGAATGGAGCAGCCCAGTGAATGATGTTGCAATAGCCTGCTCCCATCTCACCCCTTGGAATCCACATGATACTCTCCAGTCTAAGTGATCTTTCAAAAACATAAATCTGACCAGCTCTCTCACACTGCTTAAACTCTTCATCTGTTCCTCTTTGCCTTCAGAATAACACCCCCACTCAACTGCAAAGGATTATGACGCACTACAGTATCTGGTTCCTACTTAATTCTCCAACCTCCTCTTCCCTCATTCCCTGCCTTGTCATCTGCCTTTGGTGCTATTCTGTAGCAGCCATGCTGCCTTTCTCTCAAACTCTCAAGTATACCACATTTCTCTCACATCAGGGCCTTTGCATGTGCTGTTCTCCCAGGGAGGGGTAAGGAGACAAGGGCAGATTATGAAGATTATGAAGCACTACAGTATCTGGTTCCTACTTAATTCTCCAACCTCCTCTTCCTCCATTCCCTGCCTTGTCATCTGCCTTCAGTGCTGTTCTGTAGCAGCCACACTGCCTTTCTTTCAAACTCTAGAGTATACCATATTTCTCTCACCTCAGGGCCTTTGCATGTGCTGTTCTCCCAGGGAGGGGCAAGGAGACAGGGGTAGAAATACTATGCCAAACAAACTCTATAGTATGTCATTCAAGAGCCTTCAACACTACCCTGTAGATTTCCTCTCCAGCACTGTGCTCCAAATATGGTTATACGTTTGTACATCTACCTCCTCAGCTTAAACTCCATGAGCAGGAGCCATCCATCTCTGCATCTCTGTGATCATGGTCATGAAGCACGTGCTCTCTAAACCTCTGCAGACTTGAGAGAGGGCAGTCCAAGAAGGTTCTACAGCAGGGTTCCTCCCACTGCTCCTTACAGATACTGACCAGTCTGCAGTGAAAAAAAAAAATTTATTTCTCTTTTTGCTTTTGCTACCAGGAACCTCAGAGTACACTGTAATCACTGCTCATGTACATTAGCATCTTGCCTGATCCCAGAGTCTTCTCTGCTTTCAGGTCCTCCAACTCTCTCCTTCTCAAGGATGAACAAGGGGGCACAAATGGATGTCTTCTCTTGCTCTGTAGGTCCATCTCTACATGGAATCAGCAGACTCTGAGCCTCCCTTAAGCCTTCTGGTAGCACTCCCATATCTCCCCCACAGATGAATGCCAGAAAAGTCCTGATAAACTTCAGACTCTCCCAACAGAACCAGTGCCTCTCCATCACATTAGGGTAGACTCTCACTCCTTCAGCAGCCCCCTGGGAACCTTCACATGGCAGAGGCCTCTAACCTCTAACCCCTTCCCTGCTACCATCCTAACTCAGAAGCTTGCTAAGAGATGGCAGCCAAAATTCTTGGGGGAATGTGGTATTCCTCAGGGTATTTGGAGCTCCCCTAATCCTTCTAGGGTGAAGCCTATGACCCTAGCCTGGTCAACCACAGCCCTAAACCACTCTTCCCCACAAAGCGATTGGTTTAGAAGTAGGCATGTGACCTGTATCTAGTCGATCAGCATATTCAAATCATCTTGACCTCTCCATAGTAAGCAAGCCCTATAGTAAGCAAAAGAGGCTCGGCACTGCTCTCAAGGAGCTTACAACTAGGAGGGGCAACAGAGTTTAACCAGTCATTGCACAAATAATTATTTCATTACTGCTGCAGTAACAACCACAAAGGAAAAAGGCACTCTCCTTACTTTCACAGGACGTTAAGAAACACCACAAGACTGTAACTGAAGCCGTGTGCCCATTAGATTATTCAGATGTGACAAATTCATCTTGAAGTTTTGTACTATGGAGAAAAACTTCTGATTAAAGCAAGTCAGTTTGGATGAAGAGACACAACAAATAGGTCAGTGATTCCTGCTGCTCTTTTTTGCTTAGGTACCAGGAAGCTCAAAGCTAAAGTGATACTCAGGTACAAAGACTGTTACTTCTGCTCCTAGCAGATCCAGCCCCATCCTTCTTCTCCTGGGTCTCCAAGCCCTCTACCTTCATGGTGGAAATACATGTACCCAATATGTGAAAACCTAAAGGGAAATTATTTTTGGAAGAAGGGAAAAGGAAATCGTAAAGAACATGTTTTGACCTACCAAGAACTTCCAGGTTGTCAGGCTCTGGCCCCACCCAGCCTGCTCAGCTGTCCTAGCAGTTGAACAAGAAATGAGGGGCAGGTAGATCAGAGTGTTCTCTGAGTTTTCCCCAGCGTGGTCATACTGGTTGAGTCAGGCAGGAGCAGAACACTGATTCTGCTGGAGTGTTCTGCTCCTGCCTGACGCAACCAGTGTGACCACGCTAGGGAAAACCCACCAAACCCACTGCAATTCAGGAAGGACCCTATTGGACAGAGCAGATCTACCCCATAGGGTTTCCAAGGCTGTGTATAAATCTTTATGGAAGCAGACTGTCACACCTTTCTCCTGCAGATTCCTATGGCTCACCTTTCAGCAGCTGAAACACTTTAACCACTGGCTACCAGGTCTCCTCAGTGGGGAAAGAGGGAAACAAAAATAACAGCAAACTTTTAAAGAACAAAGCAACCTGACAGGTGTTACCTTTAGCACTCAGCTTCACCAGACATAATGCTAGGGTCCTCAACTTTGTCATTTCATAGATTCTTCAACCACCTTACAAAGCAGTTATTCACTTGTTTCACAGACAGGTAAGTAGAGGCTGGGAGAGGTTATGTGACTTGACCAGAGCCAAACAGTGTAAGATACAGACAAGATTCCCACACAGGCTATTAGTTTCCACAGGCAGGGTTCTTGGCACCACGGCCCGTGGATGAGAACACAGCAGAGAAGGACACTACCACCACCCCTTCACCTCCTCAGAATAAAACCCCCAGAAAATCGCTGGTGTGCAGTGTTGGAAGGATGAGATGTGGCAGTGAAGCCTCTCCAGCCAGGTTCCTGTCTCCTGGCCTACACTGTAAGGGTCTTGCAGTTCCATTTATGCCCACAAATGTCCAGGAGCTTAGGGTAGGGTTAAAACTGCCGACGACAAGGCCCACAGGGCCAGATCTGCCAACGGGCCATTTGCACACACAAAACAGACAACGGGTGGAAGAGAGAGAGGCGGACGTTGGAATCTCGGGCAGCGCAAGGTCCAAGCCACAAGACTGCGTTTCCGCAAGGCGGCCTCTAGGTTCAGGTCTGAACGCGCTGGCATCCAAGGCGCATAGTTTATGCCTTAGGATTCCGTGTGCACCGATCCCCGCACACCGGCCGGAGAGGGGTTACAGCAGCTGAGGGTCAAGAGGAGACCGCGGAGTCCTGGAAAAGCGAGACAGGGTGTAAAGGCCACCCCTCAGGGCCTGAGCGCCGTTGGCTCGGGGAGCTTGCCGCGGCCTGGCTTCCGGCCTTTAGGGTTAGGGCGGGGGTCCCGGCGCTGCTTGTTCCGGAGCCAGACGGCCCTGGAGGCGCAGCTGAGCAGGGCGCCAGGGCAGGCGACAGTGCCACAGCCTCCCCAGCACCAGCTGTCAGCGAGAACCAGGGAGGGAGACGGCGCCGGTGATGGCAACTCATGCAACATTGATGCCCGGCCGCCGCCCTGCCATCTCCCAGCACCTTATGCCCAAGCGGGCACCTCAGAGTCCCGTGGCGTCGGCGGCCAGGCTCAGCCGTTCCTGTCCCTCAGTCTGGGCCTGGATGGTCAGAGCCGAACTCCTTTTCCATCCCACCACCCCAGAAGCTGAAGGTTCAGAATGAGCCCTAGGGGAAAGCCAGAGCAGGTTCTGCCAACCTGTCTCCCCCACGAAGATTCACACGCAGGGTTATCCGGCCACTGGGCAAAGCTGAGGAACCCCGAGGCCTACGGGTGGGAAACAGGCAAGCCCCTAGTTCCCCTCAGTCCTTCCAGTCTCCCAGTGGCCACGAGCCAGGAACCGACCTGAGGGGCCACTTGGGCAGAGGCCTCCCACGTGCGCCGTCGGGAGAAAGGCTGCCGCTGGAGAATGCGCAAGAGAAGGAACCGGACAAGGGGTCAGAAAAGCGTCTGTCCTTGTGGGATCGGCCTCACCTTAATTCACCCAGCCCAGTCTCTGAAGAGGGATAAAAGGGAAATTCCCCAAGCAGGGTCAATCGGGCGATTGCCCCTCCCCAGTACCCCCTTACATAGTGAATTCCTGGGGTCTATCCTCAAATCTCTGTAGCTGCCAAGCTCTGTGTAGCTGATTCTCTCTGCCAACCTGCAAGCCCAGCTCCCTTCCGCAGGCTGAGCAGGAACAGGAAAGGATTGGATCTCATAACCCCGGCTTGACCATCACCAGGCAGGCCACCGGGAAACTTCGATCAGACCCCGACTAAACGGAATCCGGCCCAGTCTCTCATTTGCCAGGTGGGCAACTGAGCCCCCAGGAAGACGACAGTTGCTAGGCTATGCTGGGACCCCAGCAGCTACGACCACAGGCGGCTGGAGTCCCTCCCACGCGCGCGCCGTCCCGGGGCGCGCCTCCAGGCCTAGGGCCCTTGCGGAGAGCCTCGAGACCCTAGCCTGCGCCCCGAGGGAGGGTAGGGCCCCTAGCTGGCTGGACTGCGCGCAGCCCCTTCCCCGCTGGCCTAGGCAAGCGCCTAGCTTCCCCTCCCCCCCTTCCCGCCTCCCTGGCCCGTGTCCCCGCCTTCCCCGCGGGCGACGGGCGGCGGCGGCGGCGGCGGCAGGAGGAGCGGGCCGAGTCGAGGCAGCCCGGACCTTGCGCGCTGGGATGTAGCGAACCAGCGGGGGCCGAAGCAGAGCTCAGAGCCGGAGACTGAGTTGGATCCGGGGCCCCAGCCGGAGCTGAAATTTAAATCAGAGTCGGCGTTGGGCGAACCCGAAGCCGACGAGCCGCAGACGCAGAGCAGCCCAGGTAGGGTTAGAGACACTGGGCTAGGGACGCGGGATCTCCACCTTAGAGGGGAGCAGGGAGGTGGCGGCCGAGTCCCGCGCTGTTTGCTGGGTGCGGTCCAGCCGGCAGAGCAGGACTGAGCGCAACGCGCAACGCGCAACGCGCAACGCGCAACGCACCGAAGGCCAGGCGCCATCGAGGCAAAGCTAGTTCATTCCTGAGTGGTGCGCATGGTCACAGCTGCCGTCTCCGGCCCCTACCTCACCTAACTGGTGGGCTCACCCCACGCTTCGTACGCGGGAACCCTAAGAAGGCAGCAGCTTAGGGGGCGCGGGCCGTACTCAGCGAAGGACGTCCTGCGCAACCTCTCCAGGCGGTGCAGGGCGCAAGGGGTCTGAAAGGATAAAGGGGTAGGCGAGAGGGCAGCCCGCTGTTCCCTGATATGCTGAGATGAGGGCCCCAACACAGGCGGACGCGCTGGCCCTTCTCCTTGGCCTGGGACCTCTGCCGTAGCTTCGCGTCAAGAGGGTATTTGTCCTAAACGAAACTGCTTCGCTCGTTCGTTCGTTTGAGCAGCGATTTGGCAGAAAAGCAGCACACATCGGCCTGAGCCCAGGCTCCCTTCGATTGCCAACCCCAAAGTCACGCCACAGCTCTGGGAGGCACCCCCAGCCCGGGGCTGCCTGGCCTGCTCCCAGAGCTGCCCTCACATGTAAGGGTCAGGCTTCAGCTTCCCCTAACAGAAACCCTAAATGCTTTTCTCAAAGTCCAATAAAGACATTCCCACGGCTTCTCCCGGTTCTGGTTGCTGACGGAGAGTTCCTGAGCACACAGCCGCTTCTCTAGACCCGGGTCTGGGAATCCTGAAACTGACCGACCCCAAAAGTTGGAGCCGACTCTACAAGTGGCAAAGCTAGGGCCCAGAAGCTGGGTCGCAAAAATGGGAACCCCAGGCTGGAATCATGGGACCATGGTTTTCTGATTTCTGGTTTTAGATTCAGGAACTCCCTGAATCTAAAAATATTAAATCCACCTCTCTGAAAAACTAAGACCCTGGTGTGCAGAATTCTCGGGATCCCTGTGGCCTCTGACAAAGGCCAGGACCAGAGCAGGAAACCCCAGGGTGCTGTCCACTTGGCTAAGGATGCAGGTTTAGGGTAATGGTGACGTCTAAGGTAATGATGGAGGCTGTGGGCACCAGAGCAGCACAAGAGAGAGATTTGCTAACCCCCTGACGAGCCACTATGGGACTCTATCTCTGCCAAAGAAAGGAAATGCAGTGCACTGGGTCACAGAGCTGCTGCTGCCTAACTCTAGGTGGTGGAGGCTGTATTTGCTGACCTCCGAGCCAGAACCAGAATGCCCTTCTCCCAGAGAAGCAGCTGCTGGAAAGAGGAGACTGAGGTGCAACAAACACTGACCCTCTATTCCCCAGTTATGTGGCCAACTGAGGCCATTTTCCTAGCTCTCTTGTTTCCCTCAGCCACCTTCAGGAACCAAACATTTTTTGCTGGGGTCAGAAGAGCAATGGGCCCTTAGCAGCCACTGACGGAGCAGCCCATAGCACAGAGACCAACCAGTTCCTCACTCGCACTGGGTGCCCCTAGCTGCTGTCCAGCTGAGTTTGTCCCCACATCTCCCTACCAGGACAGGCTGGGGAGCCCTGAATGTAGGAATCCCGAAGCTGGGGTCCTGGGAAACCTACAAGGACCCAGTGAAATTGTTCCCAACCCCTGCCTGAGCACTCCTCTCCCCCTCACCCAATAATTGCTTGTGTTCAAAGAAACAAGAGCTTTTATTGGGGAGGGGGTGTTAAGTCAAGCAGAAGGAGGTAGGTGGTCCCAACTGCACTCCCAAAACTGGGTTTTCTAGTTTGAACTTCTCCACAGCCTAAGAGGCTTAGGGCTGGAATGTCCCAGAGAGCCATGGATGGCCCTGGGGGCAGACCATGGCACATTCTTTCACTTTTCCTACAGTTTCTTGATTCTGGGGGACAAAGATTAGGACAGGGTACCCCTCAGTGGATGAAAGGATATACCCCCCTCCCATGAGGACCCTTCACCTGCCCTTTCCAAATTAAATTACTGGACCATTCTTGAGCATAGACTCTGTTTTGAGTGAGTCCAGCCTCAGAAAGTGTCCCTGCGACGATCCTTTTAGTACTTACGCAGCCTGTGCTCCTCTGCTCAGCCAGGACTTGATTTCCTGAAATCAAATTTCCTGAAAAACCACAGAATCATTGTCGATTCTGTTTGACCTAGGAGGGATGGGGAATTAAGGCACATAGTTCCAGCTCCAGAAGCCCCTTTCCCTCCTACCCTCCTGTCCCATCCTGAAGTGACCTGGCTACTGCCACAGTGGGCAGAGATTGCCGTGTCCCATGTCAGACACAGGAGCTGAATGAAGCACAACACAGGTGAAGCCTTGCCTGAGATCACACAGCCAAGTCAGGGAAACAGTGAACCTATGCTCTTTCTGTATCTTACCCTGTATAAGTGTGTGTGTGTTGCATGTGGGAATTTGCAAGAAGCCCCCATCCTGGCGGACTGAAGTCAGCCAGAGGTTGTCGCTGGGGGAGAGCAGAGAGAGACAGCATTGAGTATCCAGGTTATTCTCTAGGGAACACCCAGGACCAGAGAACAGACTCCCCAGGGATTCCCACACTAGCTTCATCCCCTCTCTGGGGCTCAAGCCTACTGAGAACACAAGGCTTTACCGAAAACGGTCTGAAGGCCTTTCCATCGACATAGCAGGCATCAAGATTTCCAAATAAAGGGGCTGTTGTGCCTGCCTGGAGCACTGCCAGAGGCCTGAGCCCTGAGGGGCACACAGCAGGTGCTCAATAACTGCATTAAATGCATGAACAATGAGGGCTACAGCCCCTCACACTGCATAGCTGGAGCGGCAGTCACAGAATAGCCCCAGCCCCCATCTGGGCCAGCTGAAGACTCTTGTTGCCTTGGGTAGGGGGGAAGATGGGGAGTAGGGACCCTCGTCACTTAAGTCTCTGGATGCCCAGAAGCGCAGTATTTTTTCCATCACCCTGCCCAGAGGTGCATTGTGCTCCCCCACCTTGGCAGACTTAAACACACCTCCTACCCCCTACCAGCTAGCTTTTTGCACCCTGAGACTCAGAGTCTTGACTGTGTGTGTACACATATGTGCCTGGGTGCAGTGATTATGTGTGTGTGCAAACATGGCACATCTGTGTAGGTGTGCAGTTTGTAGGTGGTTATGCACGCTCACGTGCCCTGTCTGTACAGGTGGCACACTGCCAGGGTAAGGCAGCTACATGGAGGATAGTGTGGGAAGGGGCACTCCTTGGCATGCTGCACCACCTAGATACCTACTTGAAGGCTGCTACTTGGAAACCCTGGTGACACAGTGGTTAAGTGCTTCAGCTGCTAACCAAAAGGTCAGCAGTTCATATCTACCAGGCACTCCTTGGAAACTCCATAGGGTGGTTCTACTCTGACCTAAAGGGTTGCTATGAGTCGGAATCGACTCAGCAGCAGTGGTGGGTGGGTGGGCAGGCAGGAAACTTAGCCAAGAAATGTGTCAAAAGTGGGTTGAGGGCAATCTGGTATACTGGGCAATCATACTTCCCCATGTTCCCCATCCCCCATAAACAGGACTAATTTCCTCGCAGGGGTCTCTGAACTTAGAGAAACATCCCTTGGAGTAAAGGGCAGGAGGTACTGAGTCTCTGTAACCTAAACTTAGGAATCCTCCTTCTAGCCTCAGCTTCATAACCTGTCCTCTGTGGTCACAGGCACCCAGGAAGAATGGGCCAGGCCCTAAGGAGGCATGCCCTCTCCCTATAGCCCAGAGCTGGGGATGTTGGGCTGAGGCCAAAGAAGTGGGAGGCAGACATGGTTCCACCCTGTGCCCACCCCTGCCCTACAGTGCTCACCACGGAGCTCAGCCTAGGGCCTGGTTGCATCCCTCCAGAAGGGCAGGGTGAGGGCTCAAAGGCAGTGCCTTCAGAGCGTACCAGATGCTGACTGCCTGTACAGGCAGTCCCAAGGAGAGACCTCAAGAGATGAGCATATACCAGGCTGGGTGAGGGCGCCGGTCTTGATCACTGTCCTCTCAACAGGGGCTGTCTTAGTTTGCTGTGTCTGGCGGATCTGAAAGCAGGTGAGGGACAGAAGGCAGCTTGGGGTCTGGCGTGTCCAGAGGAGCAGGTCAGGGCTGTGTTCTATGGCCTCATGTTGTCTGTTTGCTCAAGACGCTGAGGTCTTAGGGCCAGTTAACAATTGTTGAGTAAAATCCTTCAACAAACTTCACTGAAGCTGGAGGATTGATGGAGGGAGTCTTTCTCGGGGGGGTGAGGGGGAGAACATCTTCAAGCCCAGTGAGGGTGCTGCTGCTTAGCTCCCACAGTGTGGGAGAAGCTGGAAGACTGAAGACTCCTTAGGCAGCTGGGATAGGGGTTGGAGATGGAAGTCACCTCGTAGGTAGGGAAGCCAGAGCGGGGCCCTGGGCTGGCAGAGCTGCCCTGCAAGGAGGCAGAGACAGCCGGGGCCTGGCCATTTGGCTAGGCCGTTGAAAGTGCACAGCCAGGGGAGAGAGAGGCTGTAGGGCCTGCCGGTGCTCTTGGGGTCTCCCACTGCTCTCACCAGCAGCCTGGAGCAAACAAACGTTTCGTCTGATTAGAAGCCATCGTTTCTATCCCAATGCCGGAAAACTGACTGCGGTGCAGAGGGAAAGGCCTGAGAAGCAGCCTTCGGGAAGAGGGTCCAGGCTGATTAGGAGGCAGCGTCCGGGGGCCCATTAGAGCGCAAGCTGCTGTCACTCAGCCCGGCCCAGGTCCAGGGAGAAGAGGCCGGGGGAGGAGGGGCCCACAGCACCTTGACAAGGACACCGTAGGGAGCTGCCGGAACGGGCCCATGCTCAGCCCCCGCCCTGGCGCTGGCTCGGAGGCGCCGGCTCGGTGCGATCCTGCTCCGGGAACATTCACTCATTCTGAGGTTGTTCGCACTGAGGCTGAGGATTTTGAGGCAGCCCAGACAGGAGCTGACTCTGAGGGAAACTAGTCATTTGGGGCCTGAGGTGGGCACAAGCCGCGCGGGACTCGCAGGCCAGATGCGTTTCTTTTGTGCGGCCGAGGGAGAACTCCGTGTGTCACCGGGGAAGGAGGGAGAGGCGCGGCGAGGCCGCGGGGGGCGGGGAGGCGACGGGAAGGTGCCTGCAGAGGGGGAGGGCGCGGGGGAGCCGAGGAGGAGGGAGGGCGGCAGCGAGGGCGCGGCGGCGCGGGCGGCTTGGAGCTGGATTCCGCCCGCGCTCCCTCGCTCACTCGCTCGCTCCCTCCCTCCCCAGCCCCCTCCTACCGGGCCCACCCCACCCACCACCCCTGGCGCAGGGACTGCTGGAACCTGGCGGTGTGTGCTGTCGCTTTAAGACAGACTCTGCTGGCGCCGTCCGGAGCCTTAGAAACCGGCCCCGGATCGGGAGCCGGAGCCGGGGCCAGGCGGGCGGCTGAGACCCGAGCGGCGGGAGCGCAGCACGCAGCCGGGTGCCCGGTCGCGAGAAACCGCCGCTGCCGCCCGCCTGGCCCCGCAGTCCCGGGCAGTCCATGGGGCGGGCGCGGCGTCGCCGTGGGCGCGGGCAGCCCCGAGGGGCAGCAGCTTAGGCACTGCGCTCTTGTCCCCGTAGGTCGCAGCCAGGCCTTACGGGCGCGCCTAGCCCCAGGTCCTGGAGCGCCCGCCGCGGTCCCAGCCTCCATGGACGCCTTCAAGGGGGGCATGAGCCTGGAGCGGCTGCCGGAGGGGCTCCGGCCACCGCCGCCACCGCCTCACGACATAGGGCCCGCTTTCCACTTGGCCCGAGCCACTGACCCCCGTGAGCCGCTGGAGAATTCGGCCAGCGAGTCGTCTGACACGGAGCTGCCAGGTAAGAAAAGCTCCCCGCGCGGCGCGCGCGGAACCGTTCCCCGCGTCCAGCGCGGGGAGCTCGAAGTAGGGCCTGGCGCCCGCGCGGGACACTGAGACTCTATCTGCCCCGTGAGCTTTCTTTTCCCGTTCTTAACCTGACGGTAAATGCGGAAATTTACGCAGACACACACACGAAGGCACATTCACGAGGTCCCCACGCGCCAAGCAAAGACCTACAACCAGAGGGCCAGACTGACAGCCGCTCTTAACTGGGAGCAAATAGAACGAAAAGAGAGTTGGGTTTGCGGTGCTCTAGAACAGTCAGCAGGACAGAGGACCAGATTCAGACAGGAATGGGGACAGGAAAGTACCCAGAGAGACGCGGAGGGCCGACACCCCAACAGAGAGTGGATAACAGGCTAAGGAGAGATCAACGAGAAGGCAGCAGGACAGAAAAAAATCAGCAAGAGGGGATATCAAGGAAAGGAAGGCACAGAGAGGACAGCAAGGGTGAACGGGTCACAGAGCGAGGCCCTGGTCCCGACAAGGCCAGACATAACTCTGATCCAAAGATTCTGGCCCCAAGTGCGCTGCCGAGCCCGGAGCCTCCAGGCCTCCCATCCAGGGCTCCGAAGCAGCTTCGGTCTGTCTCCTCGGCTCATTCTGTCCGAGCTTGAACTTTTTCCCCCTACCCGCCGCCAGCTTGATCGCCGAGTGGGCGGCGCGAGCCGAGTGAACAGCTAGTAGTTCCCGGCTTCTCCTGGCCCCCTAGGTTTCTGAGCTACTCCTGCAATCGCGGTCCCAACTCAGCGCCGCAGCCGAGCTCCGGACTCCCTCCGGCGCTGGGGCACCTCTTCCTGCGTTCATTTCTTAATCCACCGACGGGAGTTTCTCTTTGCGTTTTTAATCTCTTTCTGTTTTGCATCTCTAAGTGCCTTTTTCTGAAAGTTTTTGTTTCCTTGATTAGAAAAACGATCAACGTTGGACTGCGGTTTTGTCTTCAAAAGTTTTGAAACATGGTCTTTTGTTGGTTTTTCTTTTTAAAAGACAGAGGAATATATCTAGATTGGTTTTAAAACTAAATCTAGAAAGATGGACAATGTACTGTCTTTTTCCAATTAATAGGAATTAATTAGTATAGTAGGAGTATTTCTCTGGAGTTTTAAAATATCTATATGCAAAAAAGTATTACTATGAAAATTTTTTAAGTCGATCCAAAATGGCATATTTCTTTGGGATTTTTTTCAAAATCTATTTTCAGTAGTTATTTTGAGGATTTAAATGATCTGATTATCATGTGTTTCTCTGTGGTGTAGATTTTATCTTTACCAGGGCATTGGTTATTATTGGGAGGTGGTTAAAAATCTATCTACAATGATACGGTGATTGTTGTAATCCCAGAGAAAGCAATTTCGCTGTGTTCCTTCCCAGGCTGTAGAGACGTACAACACTGCACTTAGCTGTTTGCACACACGTTTCTGGCTTCTTAGGCTGCATTTGCATTGTTCCTACCTGCTAAATTTTGAGCATTTGTGACCCTTTCTGTGTTTCAAGGCATAGAGCTGTGAGCTTTTCCGGGCTTCTGTGTTTCACTTTTAAATTCTTTTTCACATTTCTGTGTTTCGATGAGTGCATGTGGTTTGTGTCGTTTCAAAGACAGAGCACATGCAATGGAAAGCTTAACAGGGTCTCCTAGACTGTCTGTCTGGGCTGCTGATGGAGAGGTTTTATAGGCCTTGGGACTGAAGGCCCAGAGCTAAGGCCGAGAACCTGAGCTAGGGCCCAGCCGCTGTGCTCTGGCTGTGTTGTGCCTGACTGAGGCCTCCCCCAAACCCTGGGGAGAAAAAACAGAGGGCTATAGGCCACAGCCTAGCTCACCCCTCACTAACCCCACTGGCTTCAGGAGAGAAAAATCTGAGCCTTCCTAGGTCTGAGTCCAGAAAACCAGAGACCCCTCCTGTTTAGAACTCCAAGAGTCTGCAAAAAAAGTGCACATTTACCTGTGACAGTGCAGCAGGACCCCGGCTTGAGTTCAGGCTCAGGGAACAGGCCCTAACCAGCCAGCAACCCGGGCTCCTGAATTCTTCTCCCCTGCAAGCCAAACAAAAAGTGCCTTTTGACGACCAGGCCCCAAGGTGGGCTGTTTCCAATGGGGACAATCCCAGGGACTCTGGCAGGGGGAGGGCAGCCACAAAGTGGCAGGTGTTTCGGTGGAACCGGGACCGGGTGCAATGGGCCTAAGCCCCAGGTGACCGGCGCCCTGTCCTGCCTGCTGCAGAGAAGGAGCGTGGTGGGGAACCCAAAGGGCCAGAAGACAGCGGTGCGGGCGGTGCCGGCTGCGGCGGCGCGGAGGACCCTGCTAAGAAGAAGAAGCAGCGGCGGCAACGAACGCACTTCACAAGCCAGCAACTGCAAGAACTGGAGGCCACGTTCCAGAGGAACCGCTACCCCGACATGAGCATGAGGGAGGAGATCGCCGTGTGGACCAACCTCACCGAGCCTCGCGTGAGGGTGAGCCGGGGGAGTGGACCTGAGGGGCCTGACTTACCCAAGGAGACCCGTGCAAGGGGCTGCCGCTGCCTTAGATCAGCTCTAGAAAGCTTAAACCCGTGCTCGGACTTTCACCCTTAATGCCACCACTCAAACCTGCTCTTTCTCTCCATGGAAGGAGACCCGGCTTTAGCTTCTGGCACTTTCAGTGGCTACTAAGACCCTTACCTGCTAGCGCCCTCACCCCTTCGTTGACCAGCATCCCATCCCACTCCTCTGACCTGTGTCCTACCTGACCCTCGGCTTTGCCACAGCCTCAGTCTAAAGACCTGTGCCCCAGGGAGCTCTCCCATGCCTGTAGAGCCCAGGACCCACTCAGATGGATGTTAGCGGCACACCCCAAACCAGAGCCTCTGGGTAAAGGATTCCTCACTGCTGGGGAACCTGGGGATCTACTAGTGCCTCCTGCAGCCAAAAAAAAAAAAGAAAGAAAGAAAGGAAAAGGCACATCCTGCCTGGCTGCCTCAAAGAGATCTAAAAGGTGTATAGATTTTGCGTCTGCAAGCTTCCTGGGGCAGTGAGCCCATTTTACACCGAATTTCTCCAGAATCTCAGGATATTTGCCACCTGAGTCTTCCCCAGCCAGTCAGTTGAATGCTTTGCCTGATGCCTCTTCCTATAGTGCTTGGGTCAGGTCAGGTGATGGCAGTTCTGGTGGCCAAGAGGCACTGCAATCAAGCCCCTTTTCTGACATAAGGTCTCAGTCCCAAGACCAGACTACAACTCCAGCTCCTCACTCTCTGGTGCTCCCCAAAAGCAAGGCTTTCCCACCAGGGCAGCTACAGAATCATTTCTTCCCTGGGTGTGCAAATATTTAATCGGATATTGAGAGCACCTCCCCAGCAAGACCAAAGTTCCACCTGGCCAGCAGGCTCCTTGCTATAACCCCAGCCCTCACCCTCACCCTCACCCTCACCCTTCCTCAGTCAAGTTGGCTAGCCCAGTGGGACACAGGGTGAAGACAGAGTCCTCACTAATGTGAAACTCACTAGTCTTGCCCTGGTTTATCTGGTAGGGGTGGGGTGGAGGTGGCATCTCACAGTGTTGGTACCAGGGACACAGGAAGCGGAGATGCAGGGGTGCAGGGGTCCAGCAATCCAGCAAGGGACCTAGCCCAGGGCTGGAGAAGGGACTTGGAGGACAAAAGGGCATCAGGTGGAAGGATCAGTGAGGACAGGAGTTGGGAAAGGTGTGGTTCTTACCAAATTTTATGGGGAAAGTGGAGTGGGAGATTAAGAGTGAAACTGGTAAGCAGTGAAAGGAAATTAAATATTTTGCGGGAAAACATTTGGAATATATTTAGGCGGCAAGAAAATATTTAAGGGAGAAGCGTGAGGATGAAGTTTTTGAGAATTAGAACTATTCAAGAGAAGTGAGAAGGTCAAATATTCGGAAATAATGAAAAACTAAATATTTGGGAACAATACGATGTGTAAAAACTAGGGATACAAAAGAAAACAATATTTGGAGGAGAAAAAACAGGTTCGGAGAACGAGGCGGACTGAAATGAAAATAAACATATGCAGCAGAAATGAAAACATAAAATTGTCAATAAAGATGAAAATAGGCCATTTGAGGGATGAAGCATGCATTGAAAAATTGGGGGAGTAGGAAGATACTATATTTAAGGGATGAAAAATGGCTTTGTATTTGAGAGAGAGAAAAGGAGACTAATATTTAGAAGATAGTCCCGTTTGAGGGAGAGAGCATAAAATGGGATGCTTGGGAGCTGAAGAAAGAAAACGAGTATTTTAAAACAAAGAGGACCCTATTAGGAGAAGAAAACTTAATTTAATTTGGGAAAGAATCTGAAGATCTGAAAAAAGAAACGGCTAATATTTTCTGAGGACGGGAAAGGAATCATTACGGAGAGAAGGCAGGGGCGGAAATTTCGGTCCAAGAAAAGAAACAATATTCGGGAAGAAGGAAGCCGGCCGAGGGCTCAGGGTGAAGGGAGGTGGGAGTGGGGGGCTACCTTCCTGCCCTCGGCAACCCTAACCTTCTCCCGCCCCCTCCCTCCAGGTCTGGTTCAAGAACCGGAGAGCCAAGTGGCGGAAGCGCGAACGCAACCAGCAGCTGGACCTGTGCAAAGGCGGCTACGTGCCGCAGTTCAGCGGCTTGGTGCAGCCCTACGAGGACGTGTACGCCGCCGGCTACTCCTACAACAACTGGGCTGCCAAAAGCCTGGCGCCAGCGCCACTCTCCACCAAGAGCTTCACCTTCTTCAACTCCATGAGCCCGCTGTCGTCGCAGTCCATGTTCTCGGCACCCAGCTCCATCTCCTCCATGACCATGCCGTCGAGCATGGGCCCGGGCGCCGTGCCCGGCATGCCCAATTCGGGCCTCAACAACATCAACAACCTCACTGGCTCCTCGCTAAACTCGGCCATGTCGCCGGGCGCCTGTCCGTACGGCACGCCCGCCTCGCCCTACAGCGTCTACCGGGACACGTGCAACTCGAGCCTAGCCAGCCTGCGGCTCAAGTCCAAGCAGCACTCGTCGTTCGGTTACGGCGGCCTGCAGGGCCCGGCGTCGGGCCTCAACGCTTGCCAGTACAACAGCTGACCGGCCAGCGCGGCCACGCGGGCCGGCGGCCGGCACAGCGCCGGGCCGGGGGCGGGCGCGGAGGACGCTAACCGCGCGGCGAATCGCGCGCCTGTGCAGCCCCCTCCTCCCCGAGTCACCCGCCTACCGGTTGGTTTTGTGTTTGCTTTTCCGGACCCCAGTCTGCCCTTCAAAAATACCAAAACAAAACAAAAATCAAAAACAAAAAGACGTCGGAGAAAGTGCCGCGGAAAAACGGATGAGTTGCAATTTCCCTCGGGGTGGCGAGGATGTTGTGTGTTCGCTCCCACGGGCCCCGGCGGGACACTCCGCGGAGCAGACGCGGCGCAGGAGACCAGCTTCGAGGTCTGGCGGCCCGAAAAGGGTATCCTTGTAGCCTGCGTCCTGCGCCGCGGTGGACCCGGACTGTGCCACCGGCCCTATCGGCTTCGCTTGCGAACTGACTGCGCCGAGTCCTGCCGGCCTTGAGTCTCGGCGCCTCCCCAGCCAGGCCTGCGAGCCCTGGGTCCTACACGAACCCAGGCATTCTCCCCGAGCCAGGCCCGGCTGAGAGCATATTCCGATCAGAATTGGAGTGGGCGCTGGGTTGGGGATGGCAGTGCCCAGCTCGCGATCAGGGACTCGCCAGAACGCCGCACACGGCCCTGGCGCGCCCTGTAGTCTGATTTTAAGGCTATGGAGTCGCGACTGATGGGGCTGATGTGACGGAAGAGATGGTGAGGGCTCGCCTCACAGCATCCCAGCTCCCGAGCTAAGCCGCACACTCAGGGCCTTTGCTCCGCTCCTGGGCGGAGGTGGTCCCAGTCCAAGCGAACAGCCCCTTCCACCCCACCCGCAGTGCAAGAGTCGAGTCAGGAGAGCGCGGGGCGCGGCGAGGGCTCCGCGCCGCGCCCACTTTGCACACCCGCTCTCCGGCCCGCGCCCCTGTTTACAGCGTCCCTGTGTATGTCGGACTGACTGTATAGAATTATAAATCTGTCTATATCGACTTGTCCATGTACGTCTATTAAAACCATAGTCCGAGAGTGCTGACCAGTACGGAGCCCAGACTGCTTCATTCGGCCGAGAAGGGAGGTACGTAGGAAGGGAACTGCGAGACCTGGGTTCCGAAGGTAGGAGGGAAAAGCCAGTCAGCCACCCGCCGGGGTCCTCCACCGGCGACTTTCCCACCAACCATTCCTGACCTGTTTGGTCCAGCCGGGCTCAGGCAGACATCCGGAGCTCCGTCTCCTCGCCGGTGTTGTGCACCGGGCTGCGCGCGGCCTCTCTAGCCAGAACTCTCGTCCGCCCCCAGCTAAACTGTACAGACTCTTCCCAGGCTGGGTCTACAGTGACCCATAAGGCTCCAGAGCGATAGGTGCCGGGGCAGCTGAGAGCCTGAGGTTGCCTTTTTTTCCCCGTGGGTTCGGTACCCGCCCCTCGGTGACTGGCCCTGGCTATTCAGGACTGAGGAGGCTGGATCAGCCACACTCGTGCCTGGGCCTCCTGCTGCCTAGTCCCTCAGAGATTCCACCCAGGGCATGCAGCTGTGCTAGGCAAAGGGTCCATCACACAAGAGTCACTTCTTCCTGCCCTTCTATCCCAACTTATTGGGGGCTGCCGACAGTCTCTGTCAGTTTTTGGAAACTACTAAACAAGGCCAGAGTGTAAACTTGCAGTAAAATTTTGCTTTTCTTAAGTAAGTCGCTTCTAATGGCAAAACAAAATGTTTGCAGCTGCAGTAGGGGTGGAGAGAAAGTGGGGGAGTCGGGGGAGGGGCTCCTGTTCACCTTTAGAATCACCTTGTGACCAGAACTGGACCCGGTGATCACTAGCTGGGAGTAGGACATAGCCCTGGGCTTAATCGTGACTAATAGATGGAGAGCCCTATGCACATATTCTCAAACCAGGTCAACACTGGCTCTGAGGTTAGGAGTATTATCCTTGTTTTGGTGGTGATGGAAAGCAAGGCACAGAGAGACTATGCAACTAAGCCAAGGTCATAGGGAGCCATTAAGTCCTCAGATTCCAAAGCCAGACATCTTTCCATTGGTCTTCTCACCTTCAGCTGAGGAGTGGTCTTCCCTGGAGGATGGTTCAGCCTGATGCTGTGGGAATTGGAGCGTGTGGTTCTGAGAGGGGCAGACCCCAGAATCACAGGCTAGAGGAAGGGAGGGGGAGGGAAGGACAGGGGCTGGAGCCAGACCACCCCTCCCCCAGCAGCTCCAGTCCAGAGCTACGACCCCTTACTCTCTGGAAACATAAACACAATCACATCTGGATTCGGAGTGCCTCCCCCAGCTTCACACATCTGCCAAGGCCAGGGGCCCTGGTCTCACTGGAGGGCAGGAGGCAGGGGAGACCTAAAGGGAAGTGGGGGCTGAAGAAAGGTGGGAGGCAAGGAGGAGATCTCTCCAGAAAGTCCAGCCTAGCCCTGGGTAAGGGAGATGCAAAGCAGAGTGCTGGTGGAGACCCAATATGGCTAGGTGGCCACCAGCCAGACAGCTGCAGACTGGTGAAGGGCAAAAGCAGCTCCAAAACTGATCCCACCATCCATCATGGACCTGGAGCCATTGCCATTCAGGTGAGTCTAAGGCCTAGCCTTGGCCCCATCCAGCTATTGTGAGCCAGCTCTTCCATGGCTGGCACAGAAGGGAGTACCTAGCTCTTCCAGGCTGCACCGGCTGGAGGGGACTGGGAAAAATAGGGGGCCCTGAAAGATCCTCTGAGAAAAGGGGATAGCCCAGTCCTGCTCCATCTGAGGAAGACTGGGGAGGGGGGCACCATTCATTCCACAGTTGCTGTGCTTCTGCCCTTGGCACTGGAGATTGAGCAGAGGAAAACAGAGCACTCTCTGCTCTTGTAGACAAGTAAACAAACGCATGGATAATTACAAGCTAGGCTGAGTGCTTTTGAAGAAGAAAAACAGGGTGCTGAAGTTAAAAATGGGAGTCCTACTTTAAACAGAGCCCTGGTGGCACAGTGGTTTAAAGCTAAAGCTGCTGGCAGTTCAAATCCAGCTGCTCCCTGGAAACCCTGTGGGGCAGTTCTATTCTGTACCATCAGGTCTCCGTGAGATGGCAATGGTTTTTTTTCTACTTTCAACAGGGTGATCAGGCACGGCTGCTGTGATAACAGGCTCCACCTCTGTCTCCAATAGCAAGTACTAAAATCTATTGAGCCCCTGCAGGCCTTGGACTAAGTGTGCATTCTTCATTCAAGAGCACCTCTCTCTACGCCATGATGCTATACAGAAGGCTTTCTTATTACCCTCTTTTCCTGCTGAGGTCCCTACAGCTTAAAGAGGTCAGGTCACTCACCCAAGTTCACACAGCAGGAAGTGACACAGGATTCAATGGCAGTCAGTGCCTACTCTCTGCCCTCTGCACGGGGCTGCCTCATGCCAGGCACCATGGGCAACACAGAGAAGGGACATTGACGTTGAAGAGGAAACACAGGACTCCCCCTACGAAGCAGTTAAACATGTTTGCTCTTATCTAGCCTTCATGAAGTGAGCCCCAACATAATGCAGCAGGTGTAGAAGAGGCAGGAATTCAGACAGGAGGGCAACGAGGCTGGCACACCTGTTTGCAGGCACTGTGGGCACCAAAAGAATATGGAGTGAGCCACTGTGTCAACTTCTGGACTGTCTGGTCATTGAGGGACAGGCACCAAGTCACCCCTAGCTTTATGGTCCTAACTAGGCTGCAGGTCTCCTGGGCCATAGCATCCCTGAGCTCAGCTATGGAGCAGAACCAACTGCTGGAGGCAGGAGATTATGGCCAGGGTTCAGGCCCTGGAGGTGGCACTGTGTAACACTTCAGTTCCACCACTGACCCTGCCACTCCCACATGACAGAGCAGCAGGGCCTCAGCCACCCAGAGGGCCAATCTGGGAAACGGAGCTGAGGGTGGCTCTATACCTGTGGCCCTTCCAGTTTCCGGGGCAGGGACCTCTCCTCATGTCTCTAGAACAAGGAGGCAGTGGGGCAACTATTTTGAGTTCCAGCTCCACCCTGGGTTACCTGAGGCAAGGGGCTTAACTTCTCTCTGAGCTTCTATTTCCTCTCCCATAAAAGGGAAAAACAAATACTTCACACCATTTTTTAAAGAGACAAATGAGGTGATGTACATAAAGTGTGTTAGTTGTGCTGGCATATAACCCAAAAATTAAACCCACTGCCATCAAGTCAATTCCAACTCAAAGAAACCCTACAGACAGAGTAGAACTGCCGTATAGAGTTTCCAAAGAGCACCTGGCATATTTGAACTGCTGACTTTTTGGTTAGCAGCCATAGCACTTAATCACTACGCCACCAGGGTTCACAATGCTGGCATATAGTAAGTGTTCAATAGTCATTATTGGTGGTGTTGTTACCATTAAAATGAAGTGTCCTGGTTCTGGCTGTCCTCTTGAGGGCCCTGTTCTGCCACTTTCTGCATTAATAGGAATTCTGTCTAAATTTCTCCAGTAGGTCATTTCTGAAAATGTCTTTTGGAGCATGGCTTGGCTTTCCCTTCGGCTTCACTGTGAACATGTGTCCTGACAAACAGTCCTGCCCTCTACGTCTCCACCCTCAAGCCACCCCACCCAGGAACCAACCTAAGCTTGTCTCTCAGTAACCTAGCCTGCTGCCATGGGGTTCAGTCAGTACACAACTCTTCCCAGCACCCACGATGGCCTGGGAGACCCAGAGGAATAAGTCCAAGCGCTGCCGTCCACTGGGCATTGGGAGCAAGGCAGATTGCTATATGGTCAGTTTTTAGAGGAGTCATGGAAGCAGAGGGTATGCATCCACCCCAGAATGCCCTAAAGGCTTCTTGCATAGGACAGCAATGCCTGATGTTCCCTTTGATACAAGCCTGGAAGGAACTCCCTCTTTCCTACTTTATGCTATGTTATTGCTAACTAACATGAGACCCTTCCTAAGTGCCAGGTCCCATGCCAAACACTTTAATAAGAATTATGCCATGTGCTGCACCTCACAGCAGCCTCAGGAGGCAAGCGCTTGTTGGCCTTGCTCACCCAGGAAGAAACAGAAGCTCGGAGAAGATAATTAACTTGCCCAAGGTCACCCAGCTCATGAGAGATGGAGTCAGGACTGGGACTCAAGCCATCTGACCAGGACCCATGCACCCACTGTGCCATGTACTGTCCTGAGCCTACATAACCGACGTGAGCCACATATATACTGAGGGGGGGAAAGGAAGTAAAAAAAAAAGTGTAATCTACGTCAAGAGGCTGTATTCAGCTGTGCTCTGGAAAAGAGAAAGCGAAGGTGCCAGGCCCTGGGAGTTGTGCTCACAGACTCAGGGCTGCATCTGAAGACAGCAAAGGGTCTGGGTGACAGTAAGTCCTGAGGATGTCCTGGGTGGGGGCTACAGGGTGGGATGGACAGGTGAGGGACAGAAAAGTTTCCTGGTGAAGGCAGGGCCTCAAACTTGACAGCACTGGAATATTGACCATTTCCTTGATGGGTATTTTGAGTCTCCTTTTCCCCCAGCCAGCCCTCCCAGACTTCCTAACAGCCCCACTGGCCCCTCACACCTCAGGAACCCTGCTGACCACACTGTGCTGTTGCTTTCCAGGTGCCTGGCTTTTGCCTCCTGACTGGTTGGCATTGCCCAGGGCAGGTGTCCACCTCTTGAATGGAGCCAAGAAAGATTGAAGGGCTTGAATTCCTGGAGTCTGGATGCCACATTGGAGCAAGGTCAAGGTGCAGGAAGCTGCAGTGGGAGCTGAGTGGAGGCAGAGGGCAGGATGGCCTCATGCAGGAGGATGAGTGCTACCCCGGCTGTAACCACGTCTCTCTCTGCACCAGCCCTTGCTGTGCCCTTTCCATGGTTTCTCTTATTAGCCTCATTTTACAGATGGGAAAAACTGACATTCAGGAGGGCAGGTAATCTGTGCAAAGACACAGCTTTGGGAAGTGAAAGCCTGGCCTATCTGACTGCAGAGCCCATGGGCTCAATATCTGTGAGGCTTCATCCTGGAGGCGGGGTGCTGCAGCTGTGCAGGGTTGCTGCAGGTACAGAGAGCCAGGAGGGTGAACTGCATCAGACAGGGGCAAGCAGCAAGGCTCGGAGAGGGATGTGCACACAGTAGGTGCTCAATACATGTTTGCCAAATAAAAGAATCAAAGGAGTGCCTTACCTCACTCACACACCCCACAGAATATATCTTAGCCCTTTTTCCCTCCCTCCACTCCTTTCACTTCTCTCTTGCTTCTTCCCTTCTTCACTCACTGGCTCTTCCCTCTCAGCACAGGCAACCGTCAACACTGCTTTTTAAGGTATATCCATATTTATGTGCTTGCTTTAATCAGCAAGGCATTAGGAGGCTGACACCCAGGACCTCCATGGACTGAGCTCACTACCAGGACTGGTTCATGGTTTGCTGCTGGTTGATGAACCTTCCTCTTCCAGCACCCCCTGTAAGGCCCTGGTGACAGCTGGCTCCGTGCAGCCCTCGCCCTAGTTCCCCATCCCTCTGGGCAGCACAGCAAGTGGAACCCCATTAAGGACACTTCCTTCACTGAATGTCTAACGCCTGACCTAGAGAGAGCAACTCAAGGTGGAGGACTTTCCTCTGTAAGTGTAGCATGAAATTAAACAGATCTGCCATTGCATGTCTGAAGTTTGGTTGGTTGTTTTTGGTTTTTTTACCGAGTTTCTCTGTCACAAAATGAAGCACAGCAGACTACAAAACAGGATGTAAGAGCAATGCCCAGGGGCAGATGATCCAATAGGCAAGGTAAGCACAGTGCTTATTTTGCTTGCCAGATCATCCGTAAAGAATTCCAATTTTTTTCACCACATCAAAGGTTCGGATTCCAGGTATGGCTGGTATCTGTCTGTCTCCTGACCCCACAGCTCCTTCCTCCAGAACCAAAGAGTCTAAAAATTTACAATCCCTGACAGTGGAGGTGACCCAGTAAGCAAGGTAAGCATGGGCTCACTTGTGCTTACTTACCTATCTGTAGTGAACAGTTTCACATCAAAAACAGTAAATCCCACAGGAACTTTTCAACTGCAGATGATCTGATAAGCAAGATACTCACTGTGCTGATCTTGCCTATTGGATAATCTGCTTCTGACTATACCATTTTTGTTTTTATATGTGCCCAGAGAAATTCCTGGAAACCCTGGTGGCATGGTGGGTTAAGTGCTGCATCTGCTAAGCAAAAAGTTGGCAGTGGGAGGCAGAAACTCTATGGGACGGTTCTACTCTGACCTCTAGGGTTGCTATAAGTTAGACACAACTCGGTGGCAGTGTGTTTTCGGATTAGAGAAATTCCTAGATGCACACAGAGTGTTAATATGAGCTACCTTCAGGGAAAGAGAAATAAAGGACTTTTTTTTTTTTTATCCTTACCAAGGTTTTGTTGGCTACCAAGGTTTTGCTTAGTATGTATTACTTTGGTAGTAATGAACTAAAACAATAAATTTATTTTGAAAAGTATACAAAGGCCATTCACACTAACTGATATATGCACACAAATGTTTATCGCAGCACAGTCCACAATAGCAAAAAGATGGAATCAACCCAGATGCCCAACAACAGAAGAATGGATAGGTAAACTATGGTATATATACTCAATGGAACACTGTGCAATGATAAAGAGCAATGATGATTTTAGGAAACATCTCATAACCTGGTTTCAACTGGAGGACATTATGCTAAGTGAAAGTAGTCAGTGACAAAAGGACAAATATTGCATGAGACCCCCTACGATAAGAACTTAAAAACAGACTCATGCATAGAAGAAAAGACTCTTTGAAGGCTGCAAGGGTGAGGAGGGAGGGAGGGGGCGGGGGAGGAATTAGATTAGATAGTTGATAGAAATTTGCTTGGGTGAAATATGGGACAGCACACATTAGAAAGAAGATCAATATTCTCCACTAAAAGACCTCAATTGATGGTCCAGTGGTTTTGGGGTTCCTCTGAGAGCATGGCCCCTGGCCCTGATGCTGCCCTTTCCCATAAATTATAACAAAGGTCCACTCTTTGAACAGGAATGGACTGGGCTTGGCAATGCAGAGTGACTATATATTGGAAGCACTTTATGGTTCTATACATCTATAGGATATCATCTTGCCGACCTCTGGCTGGAGGAAGGGGAGTGGACGGAGAGGAGGGGAAAGGAGGCTGTTGGGAGGATGAGACATGTATGGAGCAGAGAGGAATAGTGTGCAGTCACCGGACAGGGAGAGCAGTGGAAGCTGCATATAGGTGGGCATGTAAATTTATACGTGAATGTACATTTTCACTCAGTTATGTTAAATAATAATAAAAAGAAAGAAGATCAATATTAACTGGACTTCAACATAACATGAGTACTCCTCCCACCTTAACCCAATATTGCAAGGACAGAATAGCTGGGGCAGAGGGCTGGGGACGATGCTCTCAGGGGAAATCGAGGCCACTTGGCACAACTAGCATTTTCCTAAGAAAGCCCTCTACACCCTACACTGGTGAGTGGCATCTGGAGTCTTAAAAGCTGCCAAGCTGCCATCTGAGGGTATAGCAAATGGTCCCAATGCCGCAGGAATGGATGATCACCAAGGACCAAAACGACATGGGGGAAAGAGACCCCAGAAGATAGAGACCCACGTGAGTGGGTGACTGCATCAACTTGTGACCATAAGAACCGGATGGTGCCTGGCCACCACCAGTGATAGTCATGATGGAGCTCAAAAAGTTGAGTCTCACTGGCAACACAAGAAAAAAAGGGGTGCACCCTGAGATCTCCATTAAAAGACCACAGTTGATGGTCCAGGGGTCTCGGAGTTCCCCTGGGAGCACAGACCCTGGCCCTGATGCTGCCCCTGTCTATAAATCATAACGGAAGTCAACTCTTCACACAAGAATGGATTGGACTTGGTGACACAGAGTTTGTGCGCTTTATGGTTCTATGCATCTATAGGATGTCATCCTGCTGACCTCTTAACTGGAGGAAGGGGAGTGGGTAGAGAGGAGGAGCAGAGAGGAAGAGTGTGCTGTCACCTCACAGGGAGAGCAGTGGGAGCTGCATACAGGCGGGCACACAAATTTATATGAGAATGTACATTTTCATGCAATCATAATAGAAAATAAAAGAAAAAGAAAGTATACAGACCTGCCACCAGCAGGGCAAGGAGTAGCTCTCTGCCCACAGGGTCCCTGTCCTTGCCCCAGAGAGGTCCATCATCACCTACCTGGGATATGCTAGCCCTCAGGGATTCAGCCTCTTTAGAGGGAGGCCTGTGTGACAGGGATTGAGTAAATCTCATAGGTTTTTTTTTTTTTTTTTTTTTAAACAGAAATGAGGTTTTTTTTTTTTTTCCTTATAAACTCATTCCTTTTAAACAGGTATCAAAGCAGTGAATACCAACAGGAATGTACAGAGAGAAGAATTTGTAGTGAACTCTCTCTTATTGCTAAGAAAAAGTGTTCTCTTCAGTGTAAGGGTCTTCCCTTTCCCTCTTGCTTGTGTCTCCACTTTATACGCACCCCCATTTTCAAACCCAGCAGCCTATCTGCCTTCCTGCCTTGCCCTGTCCCCGCCCCCTCCCTCCCAACAGCCTACACACCAGCAGCAGGATCATGGAATCTTTATTAAAGAGGTCCAAATTACCAGGGTTTTACTATACTACTAAAAATAGGCATGCTTACTTAGCCTGTTTAATAAGCACACCACTTCTAATTTTTCTGCCTGTGTAAACTAAAACATCGTTCCAGAAACACATTTTTACTAAAACAAGAATTCAGGATTTTTCTTCTTTGTTTCTCCCTACTCTCCCCTTCTTCCTCCTCTCTCCTCCTATCTGTCCCATGTGTCCCCCACAGCCCCTTCCCCCACCCCAACACTTTTTTAAAGTTTCAAAACATAAAGAGAAAAGTAACAGTAATTTGGACTTGGCTTTCATGAAAAATGGACCAATTTTTTTAAGTGTTGGTAATTTGTCCTGAAAATGGATATAGGGAGTCGTGCTGGAAAGACTTTGAAGAATGGGTTTTTATGAGTGGAAAATGAGGCCTGAGCGTGCGGGAATGCCTGCTGCACTTCCCTTCTGTGCCTGGAATGGTGCGGGCACGTGTGATAATCACAGCTAATAGCGCCATTATTGCTATTATCACATTATATTATTATTATTCATCAGAATCAGACAAAGCTTATTAACCCACTTAATTGAACCAAGGCCTTAACGTTCCAGTGACTTCACAAAAAGTGCCTGGCAAACCCTTCAAGACACTGCAGCCACAAGGCAGCTGGCCACTGTGCCCGCTGCCAGGTTGTGGTGGGCCCAGCAAGGGCTTCCCCAAACTGTTCCTGCCTGTGGCCTATTTGGGAACTTTCCAGGACACACTGGATGGATGCTCATCCTCACCCATCCTCCAGACCTGCATTGCACACACACCAACACACACACACACACACACACACTCTCTCTCTCTCTCTCTCTCTCTCTCTCTCTCATATGGACACATGCACATACCTCACTTTCCTTTTAGGTAAACCTGACTTAATAAAAGGATATGTTTACACAAAACATCCCCCCAGATCCAATGTGGTCAAGGATCTCTCCTTGGCTCTCAAGCTGGCATTTCTATTGAGCCACAGTGGCTGGTATTGCATACATAGCATACACAATTCATGGGGAACACCTGGTTTCTCCCAAACTTGGCACTGGCTCCACCAAAGCTTCTCCACTCTCCCACAGTCCAGAGCATGGGGTAGGGTTGCTGAAGCCCACTTAGCCCCCTGGGCTTTCAGAGATGCACCCAGCCTCTCAAGGTGTGGATACTGACAGCTGTGTGGCTGGTGTAGCTGCCCAGGGTCAAGCGGCCTGGCTCCTAGTCCTTGGGCTAGGCTCCTCCTCGGGGATGACTTTCCCTTCATGGAGCCTGTGTTTTACTTCTATAAAATGGTGCTGGATCTGCCTGCCTCTCAAAGTTCACTACAAGGGTCTAAACAGACCCTGGACGTGACAGGTTTGAAGAAGCTCAGGCCCTGAATGGAGTTTAGATGGGCTGTTTTTTATTGTCTGACGTACTACCACTGGGAATTTCTGAACAAGGAAGCTCTTTCTTGACCAACATGGCAGTCTCTCACCATTCCCCATAGTGGCCCTGGCCAGGCAGGCCTCACAAGGGAAATATCTTACTTTATTTCCTTGGGCATAATGGTATCCCCAAGGCCCCAGCAGGGATGCTACATTGCCCCAGGTGCCCCATAGGGTCAGGAACGACTACTTAGAATCACCTTTCCACCCTTCAGTCCCTGGAGTCCAGAGTTTCCACCAGTCTTCTTCATTGCCAATGGACCCCAGGCAGCAAAGTCAATGAAAGTTCCCCTGCAGCCCCAGGGCAGCCCAGGCCCAGCTCAGTCATTCTCCAGGGCTTGAAGGCAGGAGACAAGTAGACCAAACTGGCTAAGAGTGAGGGCTTGGGAGTTAAAGTCTGGCTTCAGCTCAGCCCTCACCAGTGTTAACATAACCTCTCTGAACCTCAGTTTCTTCATCTGTAAAATGAGGATAAATGTGAAAAGGTCTATCTGTGTTTGGTACTTCACCTGTAACTAAACAGGCTCAGGATAACGACTGGGTCTCTTTCCTGTTCCCTTTCCTGTTCTCTTTCCTCCTCCCCACATGAGGACTGACGTGGCCTATCTCAGGTAGTCCAGTTACTGGTATCCAGTGTCATGGCTTGACCTCTTAGTCCACAGCTCTTCCTGATTGGTCTTGGGAGAAGAAATATCTGTCGGTGGAGGAACTGAAGTCTGACTGAAGGTCAGGTATGAAAGGTCAAGGATGAGAAAGGAGAAATTAAGACTAACAGGAGCAATCTGGGAAGGCTTCCTGTTAGAGGGGGTGTAGTACTGAGTCTCAAAGACAGGCAGGACTGGGATGGGTATGCAAGAGTGCAGGCAAGACTCAGCCAGGCATAAGGGAGCCCTGGAAAATATGGGAAGAGGAGGAGGAGACAGAATAGAAAATCTTAAGTGTCAGGTGATAGGGATACTGCTGCTTGTCAGAGAGACAGCAAGAATTAAGTCTGGCTGGGTCACTGCCTTGCGTAGAGTCCTTCGTGGCTCCCATCCCCAAAGTTCGCACTGCCAAGCTGAGTACTCATGGCCTTCATGATCTGCCCTGCCTGCTCCCCATCACCCACCCCACACCACAAGCTGTTGCCAACTCCAACTTTTTGCTGTTCTTTAAACACTCTGCTGGCTCCTACTACTTTTCCTTTGTGTGTGTGGTTCCTTCCACCAGCCACATGTGTACACATAAAGTGTGTACACAACTCACATCCACACACTCACTGCTCAGTGTCTTTCCACATTAAAAACTGTGTTGTCTGTCATTCCCAACTATCAAATGCATATTCGTTCTTAAAATTTTTTAAGTTCAGAAAAGTGTAAGGACAAAAATAAAGATCACTCAAACCACTGTTAATATTCTGATGATGATCTTCCAGACTTCCCTCAGCATGCCCACATATACAAGGGTCTAACAATTGAGTTCATGAACTCACCCTAGAAAAAGTGCTACATACCTCATTGTTGAATATCACCAAAGTCACCTTCGAAGTACTCCCCTTAGGAAGCGATGCACTGATGCCAGCACCTAGTCCGCCCATCAAAGCAATTTTGGAACTCTTTTTTCTAGAATGGCCATCAGAGCTGCCATTGTATTATCCTTGATGTCTTGAATGTCATCAAAATGTCTTCCTTTCAATATGCCCTTGTTTTTCAGTAAAGAAAAAAGTCACTGGGGGCCAGATCAGGTAAGTAGGGAGTTATTTATTTACTGGCTAAAACCTCCCCATAGACAACTATATAATGGAGTTTACAAATTTGCCACTGTGCCACCATACACAATGACCCAGAAACAGTTTCAAAATTGCTTTGAATGGTGGACTGGGTGCTGGCATCAGTGCATAGCTTTCCAAGGGGAGTATTTCAAAGGTGGTGATATTCAACAATGAGGTATATAGCACTTAGAACAATTAAGTCAGAACTTACATATACACATATAACATACTCACTTGCTACAACTGAAAAGATGCATCATGTGCTGCTCCAGAGTCTGCCTTTGTCATCCAACAAAATGCCAACAACATCTATCCTTATCAACAAACCATTCTTTTTAAAGGCCACGTGTATGGATTCATAATCATTTGGCCAGCTTCCTCACCAATGGACATTCAGGACATTCTCTGTCTTGTTCTGTTACAATAGGCCACTGCAAACACTCTGTACAGCTGTGTGTGTTTGCCATTTGGCTCCTTAGGGTGATTTCTGGAAGCAGAACATGTATATAAAACCTAAAACACACTGCCTTCTAGGAAGGCCACACCAGGTTGCACGGCCAAAAGTATGCAAGGCACCCGCACCCTGTACCCCTGCTAATAACACCGGGTTTTATCTCTCACCTTTGCCACCTGAAAGAGAAAAAATACCTCACTGCTATTTTGTGTGTGTGTGGTTGTACTTCCCCATTTCTTTTTTCATACAGATAGTGCCATGTACATACAGTTCTGCAATCAGCTTTCCATACAGGACAACTGTTTCACTCCTTTGCTGTTTGCTCATTCAGTGGTCAGGCAAAACAAACAAACAAACAGATGCAAGCCAATTGCCTCATTTCAGGTGCCCACAGCTCCCAGCCTTGCCAAATGAGCTTACAGTAGGTGCAAGAGTAGATACAGGGCAGGAAAGGGCTGACTACAATGTCACCGGTACACAGGCCAGTCTTCCAGTCCTTGGGACAGCTCTGTGTGGACACTGGCAAGCCAGTGAATTCTGCCTGCTAAGCCCCAGTCAGGCCTGCACAGGGCATCCTGTCTGTCACCCAAGCCTGCCTATGGGCCTGCTTTATTGGAATCTAGGGAAGGGGACATCCAAGCCAAACGTCTGCCTGCCCAGGCTCTAATTTCCTGATTAGGCCTGCAGTCACCATCCCATCTGAACACACTGATTGCTTCCTGCCATTGTAGTCTCAATCTCCACAGCTCCCAGGGCCCAGCGAGTAGCCAGACTTCAGAATCTCAACCAGGTAGTGAGAAAGTGCCAGAGAAATGGCAAACTAGGCCTGAAGGGCCATTCTCCTGTCTCTCAGAGTCAAGCCCTGCTCAGAAAGGAATCATGACTTGATTTCTGAAGTTCGATAAACAGTTTCTTTAAGAACAAGGTTGCTATGAGATAGTGGAGCAGACAAGGACATGAGCGACCCTCATTCAAATACTGATTTTGTCCTTTACTGACTCTTGCCTTCATCTAAGGCAATCTCTCTAAGTGCTGATTTGCTCACCTATAAAATAGAAATAACCATTGCCTCAGCAGACTGTCACACAGCATTAGAGCAGAATGGTTACAGAGTTAGACAAACTTGGTTGTGAATCCTGGTTCCTCCTTTCCTAGTTGTGCAACCTTGGGTAACTTACATCACCTCTTTGAACCTCAGTCTTACCATCTGTTTAATGGGAATAATGAAAATACCTAAGTGTTGTTATAAGACTTGAATTAAGCAGAAATGCTGACGAAATGAGGCAGTATTTCTGCAATCAACAAGGAGGACCTGGGTGTACCTTTGGAGCCCAGACCTAACCTCTGCTTGCATGTGTTCTCCTGTAGGCAACAGGGCACTTTTTGAGACCCCAATTCCAGGGAACAGTTGTCCTCTCAAGATGCTGAGAGGCATCTTGGGGGCAGGGATGGCAGTGCACTTCTGCGTTGTTTACACTGGGTAGAGCCATTCTCTAGCTTCTTTCCAATAGTTTTAGCCCAAGATCTTCATCCTGCTCTTGCCAACTTCCTTTCTGAGACTTGAGTTTCATTTTGCAAAAGTTGGTCACACTTGCGGCCTTTATATTCTGGGTGGTACTTCACCTACAGGACTCAGATCCTAGTTGGGGGGCTTTTTGCATGATAGGTAAAGCCCCTGCATATTTCTTTACTTCTAGCTTGAGAGGTCTCTGTGAAACAGGGTGATCTTTTATATAACCCAAATATAATCCAGGTTCCACAAGGTCTAATTTATTCCTGGGGTTCCATTTAAAGAAGGCACATCACAGCAATCAAAAGAAACCCCAAAATAATTCCAATCATTATTTGCCTCTCTCAGCATAGAAGTGGATCCGATTCCTAACCCACAAGGATACTTTCAGTCCCCATTTTACCCTTTCCAGATCTCACTAGCCTCTCTCCAAAAGTCTGTGACTCCCCATCTTCAGCATCTACTTCCTTCTTCCTTCCCTGACTCCAGCTCTCTATTGCGTCAATTCACCAAGCCCGGCTGGTGTCTTAGATTGCTCTCTCTTGCCCACAACCCTGGTTCTGTACACAGAGAATCCACGGCAGACCCAGTACGCCAGAATGCTGTGCTTGCTTTCCAGTTCTTGGGTCCTAACTCTCTGCTCTTCTCATGCCTATCACCTAAAGCCTAAAATAAAAGCAGTCAAAATAGAACGCGTGGGAGAAAAGCCATGTGGCTGACCAAGCAGACAAAAGTCTTCTCAGCAGAATGTGGGGAAGAGCGAGGACCCCCATTTGTTAGTAAATCTGGCTCTGACAGATTTTGCTCCTTTCCCCCACTTTACAATCCCTGTGACTAGAATCAAAGCCCCAGCGACACGGTGGTTAAGAGCTTTGGCGGCTAACCCCAAAGATCGGCAGTTAGAATTTGCCAGCTTTTCCTTAGAAACCTCATGGGATAGTTTCACTCTGTCTTACAGGGTCACTATGAGTTGGCACTGACTTGGCGGCAGCAGATTTTTACAACTGGGATCAGCAAGAATCACCTCTCCTTTCTGAGTAGCCCTGTTAGAACTCTGTCTCAGGAGTCTGTGGGACAGTGGAGCAGGCCCAGGCAATTTGGGACCTGCGATAGAGACCAAAACCAGGAGGAGACACTACTGGGAATAAAACCTGACCAGCTGAAGAGCAGTGTGCTTTGGGAGGTGTCCTGTCTCACCTGTATTAGAAAAAAAATCAAGGTGTACGGCTTCCAGCCTCTTAGCATTAGAGTTCCAGAGGCTACTGGAATAAAACAGGAGTGCTTATATTCCCAGTCTCTGCCTGGATCCCCAGCTTCCTGCTGGGGAAATCAACAAGTAGTTGGGGGGAGGGGAGGTGATCCAGCCACTTTCCAAACACCTCCAGCCATGGACTCTAGATCCCTCCCATGAGAGCTGGGGTAGGAAGTGGGTGTGACCAGAGGAAGACTCAGGCCAGGGACCCCTACATTTCCTTGCAGTCCCCAAGCTACCAGGGTGGCAGGATGGCAATAAATGAGCCATGTGGGGACAGCCCAGCTGGATCCCAAGGTGGAAGATAATAGGAGTGTCCTGCTTTCCACAGCTGGGCCTGGGCAAGCAGAGCCACTTCTGCCCCAGGCAAATCAACTGAAAGTTTTGGCCAAGCCTGTTTAAGTTGGGGAGAGCCCAAGTGGGAATTCCAATCTGCCAGTGTTTGCTCTGCAGGCAAATAGAGCCAAACAGAAATGCTGCTTTGGGACTTTGTGCCAAATATCCATCAGCTTGTTCTGCCAGCAGGGCCAAACCAGCCCTCTCTGCACGTCATCTCCTCCCTGCGCTCTGCTCTCTGACAGCCTGTCTGCTTGTGCCCTTGGAAGCACTTGCCCTCCCACACCACACTTGGTGGGCCATGCTCAGTGCTAGGCTGCCAGGCCCAGGACCTGACCCAACCAGTTCTGGAGTGCCATCAGCCCATCTGGCACCAGCTCCATCTAGGAACCCATTCATGCCTGCTTCTGCTGGTTCCTGGCTTCTACTTCCTACTCTCAACACCCGCCATTTCCCTCCTACCACCCTGATATTGGCATAGTCTGGATGAGAAGCAAAGGCCTGCATATCGCTATTGCAGCTGGCCTCCCAGCAGGAGGGTAGAGGGTTGATGGCTGGGAAGCACTAACTATAGTTGACTGCACTATATTGTATTTGATTCTTTTAGCTAGCTGGGCATATCATCCCATTTCTCAAGTGGAATAGTTGAGGCTTAGAAAGGTCAGACATCTTGCCCAAGGCATCCCAGTGAAGGAACCCAGGTCTCCTACCTCCAAAACCATTGCTCTTTGTATACTGTTCCTCTTGAGGTAATTTTTTAAATCTCTCGTTGGTTCCCCGATCCTTGGTGAGAGCAAGTACATGTGTTTTAACACTCCTCTGAGCAGCCTTGACAACCTAATGGGCACAGCTTGCAACATCTACTTTGCACCAGTCCTGACAGGAGAGTTGGAGACAGTACATAGGGCCTGCCCACCCTACTGATGAGGCATATGTGCTCAAGCACCCTGGAAACCCATTTGCATTCCACACTAAGGCTTCCTTCGCAGTCAGACGCTGACACATAGGCCACTGAGTTTCTCCCCTTGCCAAGAGGGGCACAAACACCCTACCTACTTCAGACTCCCTCTGGGCATCAGCACAAAGTCCTCTGCAACAAAGAAGCAGCTAAGCTACATCCCTGTTCTCAGAGGACTTCCCCATATGACAGCAGGGCTCATGCTCAAGAACTTCCCCATATGACAGCAGGGCTCATGCTCATGGGCTGTCCTCCTGGGTCTCATTATCACAATTCTCAACTTGGCCCTGAGAGTGTGGTGAACTTTCGCAAAGGGAAATGATCTCAGTTTCTTAAAAAATATGTGCTCTCTTGAATTATAACAATTATTGTCACTCAGGGAAACATTCTCTCATTGGGTCTGGTTGGATTACTGTGTCCCCTTCTCAATAGTGACCTCAAAAGGGCCAGGCTGGATGTGTGAGTCTGTCATGACAGCACCCCAACACCCAGCCCAGCTCAGTCAGCAGCAGTTAGTGTACAGATGTTTAGGTAAGTGACTGTCAGACAGTATCCTGGGTCCTTGTCGCTGGGGTCAAGGAAGGCTAGAGCCAACATAGCCACTGGCTGTGGCCTCTGGCCAGGGTGAGTCCTGAGCCTCCGCTTCTCCCCACTCCTTAAGTCTGGCAGTGTAAAGTGGGTGGTGAGTGGATGTGTTCCAGTGACTCAGACTTCATGGGCACTAATTCAAGCCCGATTCCCAAAGGTCGGCAAACACCATGACCACACAGTAATGGCGAGGCCGCTCAGAATGCACGTTTAATGGGGTGTGCTGCAGCCTAAGATGCCCTCAGTGTGCGAGTACCTCTCACCCAGTTAATTCTCAGCTACTTCCCAGAACTTGGGCCGCTGCTTCTCAAGCATGTCTTCAAGCATCAGCCTCAGCACATGCACCATCTCGTAGTACAGTTCTTGAAGCCTGGAAAGCGGAGTGGGAGGAGCCAGGGCCTGAGCTCAAGGCAGGCTGCATGGTCCTGCCTTGCCCTGACCCCACCTGCCACACACTTGGCAGCTGCTCAGTTACCACATTTTGCGGGTGAGGTCAGAGAAGATCACCGTGCTCAAACCCAGCATCTGCCCCTCTCCCTGTGACCCTCTGGCGTAATCACTCCATCTCACAGTCATGTCACAGAGAACAAACTCCTGGACTCAATGGAATTGACTCTGTGGAGGTCCCAGAGAACACCTTGCCCACTCTTGGGCTAGGAGAAGGGGTTCCTTGACCCTCCTTTTTTCAGTTTCTCCAGTCTAAGAAGCCCTCCAGGGGATATTTGTTGAGAAGCTTGGCTTATCTTATCACGTCTTACTTGCTCTAGAGCCCACCATCGTTCCCTAGGGTCCACCACCCTTGTGTCAGGTTTTTGTATCCTTCCTCCTCAGTAGAGGCCAGTTACAGTCACAGTGACCTTACCCAGAGCACAGGCCCTGAGCCAGCCAAGCTAAGAGCCACAGAGGCTTTTTTTTTTTTCACTGAATCAGCCCAGAAGCCATACACGCATGGGGTAAGGGAAAGCTTGCCAAGGTTTGTACAGGAAGATGGTGGCAGAACTGCACCAGGCAGGCATCTAGGCTCCTGATTTGCCACCAAGTGCTCTTTCCACTGCTCTTTGGAAATAGATTAGTGAGGGACTGGACAGGGAAAGTCAGGGTAGAGCATTTAAAGATGGCCAGGTGGCCTGAGGAGAAGGGGAATAGAGTGCCACCAGCTGCAGCAGCCCAGCTGGCTGAGACAGCATCTGGGCTGTACTCCACTGTATATACATGGAATTCTGTAAACTAAGAAGGGCCTCAGTCCATCACATACACCCTTCCTGTTGACCCCCACTAACCCATTTCCCTGTCCTGGGGTACCCAGCACAACCCCAACTTCTAGGAAGCCCAGTCTCCTAGGACTAGGGGTGGTGGGGACGGGACTGACTTGTAGATAGTACTGTCCTGGTTGTCCAAAGTGGAGAAGTAGATGTCAATGAAGGGTAGGCTAGTGCCAAAATCGTCCAAGACCATGGGGTCAGTGTGCCGCAGGGTCTTCTTGAAACTCTCCATCAGCTCACTGAAGCTGTTGTATTCAACACTTTTCTGGAGAGGGAAGCAAAAGTGAAAGAAGTGATGAGGAGGTGACACTCAAACTCCACCATGGGCCCCAGGTGAGTCCTGAGCCTGGCCATGGATTCATCCCTGACCTCTCCGGGCTTGGACTCTATCCTGAATGAGGCAGCACATGAACACCACCTTTGTCCACTGGGCAGCTATCTCAGAAGGAATAGGTGACAGTCTGAGTTTGGCTCAGCATGGCCTCCACCCACCCTGGACAAAGCTGGGGCCTAGGAAAGAGAGGCAAGACTGTCAGGATGACAGATGTCTCAGACTCAGAGAAGGGGCTGGTGCAGGATGGACCACCCATGGGAAGGAGAAAGAGGCAGCATAGTCAGAATCTAGCAGGGTACCCAGGGCTTGGCGTGGGCAGTCCAGGGCATTGAGGCTGAAATAAGAAGGCTCCCCACAGTGCCTCAGAGCAACATCATGCTTCAGAACTCTTCTGCTGTTTGTGCTTTTTCTTGGCCTGGGTTTAGAAATTACCTAAAGAAACTGACACAAGGAACTGATGCCACGTCTAGCTGGCTCCAGCATGACCTCAGTGACCAAGGCACTCCAGCACAACTCCCTGGCCTCAAAGACCCATCAGTGGCATTTTACCCATGATGGAAGAAGAAGTTATAATCACAGACCGAAAACCAAACCCACTGCCATCAAGTTGATTCGAACTCACAGTAACGCTATAGGCCAGAGTAGAACTACTCCACAGTTTCCAAGGAGCACCTGGTAGATTCGAACTGCTGACCTTTTGTTTAGCAGACATAGCACTTAGCCACTACCTGGAGAAATACACAAATACAGAGCATAAAGCTATCCTGGGAAAGACACGTGGCCTTACCTAAGGCCACAGATGCCTGAGAGTACCTGCCCTCTACACAGGATCCAAGAGTCTTCTTCCTGGCCACTCATCAGCCCTGACTGCCCACGTTCTGTCTGTCCACATGCTGGTAGCAAGCACCTACCTGGGTGTGCATCAGATAGTTGACCTCCGCCTGCCGCCGCTTCAGAATCACCTGCTTATCCTCCATGAGCATCGATTGCCTCTCCAGCTGTAGATCATGCTCAAACTTTTTGATGGAGTCCTAGAGATTCAGAGGGTGCAGGTCAGGGGCAGTCTCTTGCTTTGTGCCCACCCTGTCTGTCTTCTTCCCTAGCCTTATACCACTGCTCGAGCCCCTCAATAGGAGGACCACTCCCCCAGTGCAGGGCCAGCCCCAACTCAAGCTGCCAGCTGCAGTGACAGCAGATTTCCACTGCTGGCCACTGTCACTGCATAGGTAAAATGCATTGACTCATGGAGAGGAGTTGGGCTAGGGTAGAGGGAACTCATCTGGCCACCTCTTCTATACCTTCACCTCGTCTCCACCTCCAAAGGGAGACCCAGCTTGACATGTTCCCTGGGGACATGGTCCACAGCCCTGCCTGCCACACCTCACATGACCCCAGTCCTTGAGGGCGCAACCTCACCTCTGTGTGGATGATCATCACACCCACAAACATGCTGAGGAAGACAAAGGAGGCAAGCAGGATGAAGACAATGGTGAATGCCTGGCTGAGCAGAAACTTCTGATCATACAACTCCTCCTGCAGTTCTGTCCAGCCATCCACCTGCTCAGGCCAGGGCAGAGCATGCTGAGTGCCAAGACGCAGTGGAGCAGGACTCATTCTACCTACCTCAGGGAGCCCCGGCCCAAGGGGTGCTTCCTGCCCAGTCACTGAGGATGAGGCTGGCTCTACCTCCGTCTCAGCCCCTCGAAATCTCCCCAATCCACTGGCCTCTCATTAACCCTGGGAGGCCAGCTCCTGGCTTCCTTGGGTGCAGCTGAAGTATCCAAACAAGAAGAAGGTCCCACATGAGGCTCAGCCTGTTGACACACCCACACCACCTGGGCAGTCCCTTCTCAAGGCCCCTGAATACTCCACCACTGTTCCCAAACACGATACCGTGGCCAAGCTGAAGAGGGTAAAGAAAGCCACACCCAGGCTCCCCCAGTTATTCTGGCCACCCGTCTCTGCAGCTCCAAACAGGCAGAAGCCTAAGACAGCGAAGATGTACATCAGGAGGAAGAAGAGGACGAGCACTGAGGCCACGGTGTAGGCCGTCTGCCCCACAGCGGTGATGAGCGTCTGCAAGGCAGAGAGACCAGGGTTAGGCAAGTGCAATGGGCTGTGTGGTCCCCAGAGGACAAGGTCACATCTGTCCTTGAGCTCAGTCTCCAGCACGCAGCACCCCACTTGCCACATGGTAGACGCTTAACAAGTGTTGGCTGAATGAATGAATGTTGGCATGAGTTACCCCTAGTTTGCTCTTGTGGAAGGCTGGCTCAGTCAAACAGTGGTTTATTAGTACCTGGCATTCACCTCAGTCACCTCTGGGCAGCTTATCAGGACTGCCTCAGGCCTGAGCTGGCCAGCCTCTCAGGACCACTAGCCACTCCAACTGAACCCCAGCCTGGTTCTGTGGTCAGCCCAAGGCATCCTGCTCTTGCTTCAAGGCTGAGGGCCAGCCCAGAATACTCTTTCCTTCAGCTACAGGCTGAGTAGGGGAGCCACCCTGGGAATAAGAATGGTAAGGCTGAGAGGAATGTAGCTCCCATTCCTTCCACCCCTGTCTGTGACCTCAGTCTTTTTTTCATGAAAGGAGAGTTTGTCTTATCTCCCTACTACGCTGCTCCCTGGTGGGGAGCACCGCCTATGGCTCCTTGTTACGCATCTTCCATGTCCTGGAGTCTTGCACTTAGTAGATGCTCGATACACATTGATCTATCTAGCCACTTTCTTAGACATAATGCCAAGGTTTTTTATAATGATGATGATGATGATTAAACGAAAGCATACAATCCAAGTCAATTTTGCATACTCACCTCTCTACAACTCTATCTTCTCTCCCCATCCTTTCTTTTTAAAGTTGTCGTTGAGTTGATTTTGACTCATGGTGACCTGTGTGTGTCAGAGAACTGTGCTCCAGGGGGTTTTCAGTGGCTGATTCTTTGGAAGTAGATCACCAGGCTTTTCTTCTGAGGAGCCTGTGGGTGGATTCTAACTTCCAATCTTTCGGTTAGCAGCCGAGTACATGAACTCTCTGTACCACTCAGAGTCTCCAATTTCAAAGTCGATAGCTGTTGTCAAGCCAGCTCCAACTCACGGGAACAGAATAAAACGCTGCCCAGTCCTGCATCATCGTCATAATCGTTGGCATGTTTGAGTCTCTTGCTGAGGCTTTGATGCCACCTCGTTTCACTGAGGTCTCCCTCACCCTTGCTGGCCCTTTATGCCACCCAACAGCATGTCCTCCTCCAGCAACTACTCCCTCTTGATGACTTGTTCAAAGCAAGCGAGCTGGATGGTGTTCTGCTGTGATCCACAAGATTTTCACTGGCTAATTTTCAGATATAGATTGCCAAGACTTCCTTCCTAGCCTGTCTTAGTCTAGAAACTCCACTGAAATCTGTCCACTATGGGTGACCCTGCTGGCATTTGAACTACCCGTGGCATAGCTTCCAGCATCACAGCAACACACTCAAGCCACCACAGTATAACAAACTGGGAGACGGCTGATGGATTTCAAGATAGGGAGGTGCTACTGTTTTTCTCATTTTAAAGAGAGGGATCAGAGATGTGAAATGTCAGAGAAAGAACTAAACTTCCAAGCCCTAATTGTCCTGCACCACTACTCTCAACCACCAACAGTCCTAAGCACTGAACCTGTTTATTGGCTTGATACTAAGCAAGGAGCTGCTGGATAGAGATGAGACACAGGTGGAGGCAATTTGGGAAGCAGAGAGACAACCCAAGAGCACTACTAGGGCTGTCCCACAAATAGACTGATTTGGCAGCTGCCTACAACAGAGGAACTCACACCAGATGATGGCTTCCTCTTCTTGGGGGAAGAAAATCAGTGGTTTCGGATTTATTCTTAAAAAGCTGAGATGTTAAAAGTAAAAATAAAAAGCTGTCCCTCTTTCTGCTAGATGGAGACAGAATGTCTTTTCCAGGAACTGGTAAGACTAAAGAGGCAAGTCATCAAAGAAACACTGCAACTCAACATGGTCTGCGTAACCAGTCTGCACAGGGCAGGGAGATGGGTGCTGAGTGTTAGAACTTGAGACCCATGTAGGAAGGAAGGAATGAGGTCCCAGGTCAGTCTCCCACTTCCTGCCTATCTCACTGGGGACTAGTGCAACCTGAGGTCAAAGATGCCCAGGCATGAGAATGGCAGTGGAGAAGAGGAGGTTATATTCTGGAAGGAATCCCCACATTGCTCTTGGCCATATTCTTCAAGCACATCCAGGCAGGATTCTTTAGTACCACAGTGCAGATGTCCAGTCCCAGTGGATGGTTTCCCAAATTCCATAGACTGGGGGCTCCTTCTCTGAGGAAGTCCTTGGCTTTCAAGACCTACAACCTGGGCCCCAGTCAGGCCTGATTTTGCATTAGCAAATTCTTTGGGGGAAGCAATCCCCAGGCCACAGTTTAGCTCTGTTGGACTAGAGATGGAGCACCATGGCACTCGGGCCCTGGGACCTACAGGTGTGGAGAGACCTTGAGGCAGGTCGGCCACTCAGATGTGCAGAAAGTTGTCCACACCAAGACGTAGCAGGTGGAAGTGGAGGCTGGCATTTAAAGGCTGTTTTTGCAGCTGAAACAGAGAGGACACAGGGCAGTGTGGCCCTGGGTACCCAGCTAAGGGAACTTCTCTGTGTGCAACACAAGAAACTGTTTAAGCTGTGAGGCGGAAAGCAGAGTGCTATTTTAATTAATCAGAGAACGGAGGCCAAGTATGAGCCAGAGTGCTAGCTCTGGGCACTGACGCTGCAGTTCTGCCAAGGGCTTACTTAAACTTCAATTACTGTAAGCCAGCACTGAGGTGCAGGTCCCCACTTTGGCACTTCCAGCTGCCCCTGGTCAGCAAGACAGGCCAGCATACAAAGGGGGATCTGGGATCTCATAATGTTGCAAAGGCTACAGAAGAGACACAGTGTGTGACTGGGGTGGGGTGGCCTCCAGACAACCACTTTAGGATACAGTGCTGTGCTTAATGGCAGGAAAACTCTGAGGCTAGGCACAAGCTACACAACCTGAGGTATGTGTGTCTGCATGCCCACAGGTCTCTATTCAGGTCCCCATGGGCCAGAGGCTGAGCAGAGGGCTGCAGTCACAAGCAAGCCAGGCTGAGCTCTGGGATAAAGCCCTTGGCCAACAAGGAGGGCTATGCTTCCTCCCTGGTTCCCTGAGCAGAAAGATGGGTTGCCTTTGTCACACCTTTACCCCACGCACCTTTAGGCCTGCACTCTCTGACCAGGATAAATGTAATCAGCAGGCAGTGGTTGCCCTTGGAATCACAAGGTGCAAATCTGGGTCACTATCCCCCCTTCCCAATTACCTCCTGCCATTAATCCTAAGACCCTCCTGCCATTAATCCTTTCTTCCCTCTATGCTTCCCGGGGCTTCCTTTCCTTTAACCGAACACTCATCATGCTCTCCCTCACACAACTCCCACGGGGCTCTGGCAACCTCATTCCACGAAGATCTCTGTAACAGACTGAATCGTGTCCACCAGAAAGATACACATTGAAGTTCCAACACCTGGTACCTGTAAATAGGACCTTGTTTGGAAGCTGGGTATTTGAAGATGTTATTAGTTAATGTGAGGTCACGCCAGTCCTGGTCCCATCAAAGTGGTGTCTTATGAAAGAACAACACAGAGAGATAGACGGACAGAATACGCAAGCCAAGGAGCTCCAGGAGCCATCAGAAGACAGCAGAGAGGCATGGAATGAATTCTCCCTCTATATCCATTGAAGGAATTGACACAAGCAATATTCTGATTTGGAATTCTAACCTCCAGAACTGTGAGACAGTAAGTTTCTGTTCTTTAAAGCCATTCAGTTGGTGGTATTTGTCATGGCAACCTTAGGACACTCAGACCTCTCTACTGGCCTCACCTGAAAATCCTCTCTTGCCCAACATAACCACTTTCCCAGCAGCCTCTCAAGGATCACCACTCATCCCCCACCAGCCTCAGATTCAGGAAGCCACCACTCCGCATTATCTTTGGAGCCCTGCCTCTGTGAACAAAGTTCCTGCTTCCGGGCAGAGCCACTTTCCAGTGTTCCACAGCCCTTATGTCTTGAGAATTCTACCACCAGGGCTTGCTGTCCTCTTGTTCACCCGGCCTGCTGTCCCACCCTCCCCAGGCTTCTTTGTCCCTTGACTTCCTAATGGCTGGTGACTCTTGTACCACTTTGGGCTCCTGCTCCCTTGGTGCCCATCATTCAAAATGATCAGACTATACTCCCCACTGTCTGGTTACTCCCTCACACCATCACCTGGCACAGACCTCCCAGTGACTTCAGTCTCCTTTCCTGGCCAATCTGCCTTCCTCTCCTCCCAATCTGACATCAACTCCTACATTCAGCATCTCAGCCACTGCTCTCCCTCCTTCTAGGACACAGCATAGAGTCTTTCTCTAGCCTACGAACAAGGGGAGCCACGGTTGGGTTTGAAATGAAGGATGTCGTGATTGGACGTGCATGTCAGAAATCTGCTCCTCTTCTGCTGCCGGAGCATTTAGGATCCAGGGCTCCTAGAGTTCCAAAATTGCTCTGAAGGGTGGACTAGGTGCTGGTGTTGGAGCATAATTTCCCAAGGGAAAGCACTGCAGGAATCCAGGTGGCAGAGGAAAGACGATTGTTATGCGGGGTAAAGAGAAGTGGACAAGTCCATAAATATTTAGGAATCCATGCAGCAGAACTCTGAGAGATTGGAGTCAAAACTGACACTCATATTTACAACTTGGCAACCAAATGAGGGTGGTCCCCTTCACCAAAGGATGAAGTAGAGGAGCCGCCAATGCTTTGGGACTTGAGGGCCAGGGTGAAGGAAGGGTAATGAGCCCTAGTGTAGACTTGCTGAATTCGAGGAGCATGAAAGACTTGCTGAATTTGAGGAGCATGAAAGACGTCCAGAAGGTAGCTGGGTCTGAAAGTCAAAGAAAGAAGTCTAGGCAGATGAAGACCCCTGGAAAAATAGAGGAAGAAGGAGAGTCAGGAACAGGAAGAGGATATGGAATGTGTGGCTAATTGCCTCTGTGATCAATTGCCTCCTTCACTATGAGACCAGAAGAAATGGATGGTGCCCAGCTATCACTGCTAAACTTTGTGATCAAATATTCCATAGAAGAATTCTGATTAAAGGGAGGAAAACGTCAAACACAATTTCAATTTTTCATGTACTCTAGACTTTCTGGAACCCTGGAGGTTAGATGAACCCATGAAACTATTGCTCAGAGATAATCTTTAAACTGTAAACTAGAAATATTCCGAAAAGTCATCCTAAAAGCAGACAATAGTTTAGTTTAACTAGTAAAAAAGTTCTGCCTTGAGCATTATCCTCTTTTTAAGAACTATCTATATAGGATCAAACTGGCAACAGCAACCTGAAAGATTAGATAAGAAACTTAGAGGCAGTGAGTTTATGGTAATGGGGAAGCAACAACTCAGAAAAGGAGGGTGAGAATGGTTGTACAACTCAAAGAGTATAATCAATGTCACTAAAGTATACACACAGAAACTGTTGGTGTATGTTCTCCTATACATATAAAGTCAAACAGTTAAGTTTGTGAACTCATCCTAGAAAAAGTGCTACATTTCTCATTGCTAAATATCACTATGGTCACCTACAAAGTACTGTCCTTGGGAAGCTATGCTCCAACACCAGCACCTAGTCCACCCTTAAAAGCAATTTTGGAACTCTTTTTCTGGAATGGCCATCAGAGCTGTCATCGTATTACCTTTGATGTCCTGAATGTCATCAAAATGTCTTCATTTCAATATTTCCTTTGTCTTTAGGTAAAGAAGACAGTCACTGGGGGAGCAGATCAGGTGAGTAGGAAGGGTGTTCCAATACAGCTATTTGTTGACTAGCTAAAGATTCCCTCACAGACAACTATACTATTAAGTTCATGAACTTGTCACTGTGCCACTGTGCACAACAGCCACACCAGAAAGAGTGCCAAAATTGCTCTGAAGGGTGGGCTAGGCATTGGCATCAGGGTATAGCTTCCCAAGGGCAGTACTTCAAAGGTGACCGCAGTGATATTCAGCAATGAAGTATGTAACACTTAAGAACAATTAAGTTCCTGGACTTAATTGTCAGACCCAGTATTCCCAAAGAACAACTGAAAAAATTAAATTTAGAAAGGAAAAAGAAAGACCTCCCAGAAGGTAAAGATTGTTCAGACAGAGAGTATAGCGATTAAGAAGGGAACTCAGGACATGGCCTTCAGAAAATAACATTTATGGGCCAGGCAAGGGAGAAAGGTACATGAGAAGTCATGCCTAAGAGGCTGGAAGAAAATCAAGAGAAAGCAGTGACAAGGAATGCCAAGGAAAATGACCACTGGGTTTGATTACAAGGATGTTGCTAGCAACTTGGAAGAGGGAAGTTACTCTGGCATGAGAGGAGGAAGGCAGAGCAGAATACAAACGGAAGATGAGGAAGTGAAGACGGGGAGTCAGACAGTTCTTTCCAAAAGCCAGGCTGTGAAGGCATGTGGGGTGGGGAGGTAGAAACAGACCGACTACACTGTTCGGGAAGGGGCACACATATGCAAGTGACTACCTGAGAGGGAGAAGGGATGAATGACTGTGGAACAGTGACAGGGGAGTCCTCTAATATTTCACTTTTCTTTTCCACTCAGACTTGGAGTTCTGTCTCAGCTCCTTAGTGCTGCTGTAACAGAAATATCCTAAGTGAGTTTAAAAAAACAGACATTTGTTTTCTTACAATGCAAGAAGCTAAAAGTCTGAGTTCAGAGCACTGGCTGCAGGGAGATGTCCTTTCTTGTCTATTTTAGCTTCTAGTAGCTCATAATCCTTACAGTTTGTGGGCTTGTAGATTCATCAGATTCTCTTGTCTTCTGATAGTGTCTGCCTTCCCCATGCCTGCTCCTTTGCCTCTGTCTATTCTGCTCCTTATGTCACTCAGCAGTGATTAGGGTTAGGAACATTCTACACTGATAGGATAGCACTAGCGTAACAAAGAAAACTCTGTCCCCAAATGGAATTACACCCACAGGTATGTTGTTACTATTGTTAGCTGCCATCCAGCTGACTCCAGCTCACAGCTACACCATGTGTGCAGAGTAGAACAACTCCATCAAGTTTTCAAGGTTGTGACCTTTTAGAAACACCTGCCAGGCCTGTCTTCCAAGACAGGTGGGTGGGTTTGAATGGACAACCTTTTGGCTAGTAGCCCAGCAACTAACAATCTGCACCACCCAGTCTCTTTCAGTTACAGGGGTTAAGGTTCTAACCCATATTCTGAGGAGGAAAAATTCAATCCGTAACAGGCTCCTGAAGTACAGGACACAGGCCCTAAACAGTGGGTCACCCAGACCTTGAGCAGGAGCAATCTCTCTGCAAGACAAGACACTTCCTGAATGGAGAAGCAGGTTCACACCAGTGCCTTCTTGGAGAAGATCAGCTTTGCATGCAGAGCTAAGGCAAACACACTGTGTCTAGGACAGTTGCTTGAGGGCATAGCTGAGGGCAAAGTGTCACTCCTCAGGTGTGGCCTAAAACCTTGTGAACCAAAGAAAGGGCGAGTATTCTGTGACTTTCAGCAACCCAGGAAGACTTCTCAGCAGAAGCAGCATTTCCAGAGCAGCCTGAATGAATTAGTAAGACTGTTACCATCAACTGAAGCAAGAGATTTTAGCTGCTTGGGGAAAGCAGTGAGTGGCCATGGTCATCAAAAAGCTGGAGACTCCTAGGTATATAGTTCAAAGGGTCATGTGTCATAAGAAAACCAGTCATGTAGCAACATGGGAGACAGGAAAAGACCAAATGGTCTCTGCAGTCGGACAGTGACATTTAAATGCTGAGAGACCGTGGGCTGAAGTATAGCGCCCAGGTCCTAGACAACGGGTCTTCTCCTTTCCTGGGCTTCAGTGGAGCCGATTCCTATCCTACAATCATTTTAAGATTAAACAAGATTGTAAAGGTCAACCTGCCACACAGTACAACCCAGTAACTGGGAGACAATAAGCATGAGAATTACTATTTCTTCAGGGGCTGATGGGTCCTATAGCCTGCACTCCCAGAGCCATGCCACCCCAAGGTACTTACTCGGATACCCCGGCTGTAGGCGATAAGCTTGAGGATGCGTAGGGACTGCACGCCACTAGCAATGTTGAGGTAGGGAAAATGTTTGCCCTTGATCTTTCGGAGGGAATAAGGGATTGATATAATGATGATAATAAGCACATCCAGCAGGTTGTAGCCATCTTTCCAGTAGCCAATGGGGTCCACAAAGACCTTAATGCAGAATTCAGTGCTGTAGATGGACACAAAGATGATCTCTGATGCCTACAGTGGTGGCAAGAGTGAGAGAGGTCAGGTTAGGTTGCAGAGACTTATGGTCTTGCCTCTCTCCCTACCTGACTCATCCATTCAAGGTAGGGGATGGGAAGGGGAGTGAGAAGCCCAGGCCAAGTCCTTGGTACCTAACGGGGCACTCAGTGTGTTCCCTACCCCATGATCCTAAGCCTAAGTCTAGTTTAGACCCCAGGTTCTTGAGAAGGACTGACTGACAAAAGAGTCACTACACAGAACCTAGTACAAGGCAATTCACATGTCAGCCAACCTGAAAAAATACTAAGTTTTCTAGACAACCTGAACATACATTTAGGAATATAGACAAAATATTCATATGTCTACTTATACATGATCTATTAATTTAGCTTATCATGTATGTTTAAAATCAGTTAACTCAAGTAAGGTTTCTGAAGAAATCATGTTTTTTCCACTTTAAAACTTTATGAAAGTTTTCAAGTTCCTCTCATGAATCTACAACTCCAACAGCTTTGTTTTCACTGAGAGACACTTTTTAAACCCATCTGAATTTTTCCTCATCATCTAAATTGACTTCCACCTAAACTGAGTTATCATCTTAACTTTCATACAAACCAGTTCATTCACTGATCAGAAAAGCTTTTAATTCATCACCTGCAATGTGCCAAGCAAGCACAGTTTTGTTGTTGTTCCGTGCGGTCAGGTTGGCCATGACTCACCGCGGCTGCACTCACAACAGAAGGAAACACTGCCCGGTCCTGCACCATCCTCAGAATCTTTGCTGTGTCTGAGCCCATTGTTGCGGCCACTGTGCCAGTTCACCTCCTTGAGGGTCTTCCTCTTTTTACTGTCTCCTACTTCATCAAGCATAATGTCCTTGTCAAGGGACTGGTTTCTCCTGATAACAAGTCCAAATTGTGTGAGATGAAGTCCCGTTATCCTTGCTTCTAAGAAGCATTCCAGCTGTACTTCTTCCAAGACAGATTCGTCATTCTGGCAGTCCATGGTGGATTCAATATTTTTCAGCAACACCATAACTCAAAGGCATAAATTCTTCTCTTATCTTCCTCATTCATTGTCTGGCTTTCACATGCATATGAGGCTAATGAAAATACTATGGCTTGAGTCAGAAGCACCTTGGTCTTCCAGGTGGTAATTTTGATTTTCAACACTTTAAAGACTTTTGCAGCTGACTTGTCAATGCAATATACGTCTTTTGATTTCCTGACATTGCTGCCAAAAGTGTTGATTGTAGACTGAGTAAAATTAAGTCCTTTAGAACCTCAGTATTTTCTCCACTTAACACGATGTTGTTTGTTGGTCCAGTTGCGAGGATTTTGTTTTCCTTAAGGTGTAATCCATACTGAAAGCTATAGTCTTCAGTTTTCATCAGTGAGTGATTCAAATCCAGTTCACTTCCAGCAAGCAAGGCTGTGTTATCTGCATAACCCCAGTTGTTAATGAGTCTTCCTCCAATCCCAGTACTGCATTCTTCTTCATACAGTCCAGCTTCTTCTTGGATTATTTCCACAGCATACAAAGTATGGGAAAAGATACAACTCTGACTCATACCTTTCCTGATTTTAAACCATGCAGTATCCCATTGTTCTGTTTTGACAACTGTCTCTTGCCTCGTGAGCACAGTTACGTGTTCTGGAATTCTTATTCTTTGCAATGTTATCCATAATTCATTATGATCCACACAGTTTAATGCCTTTGCACTGTCAATGAAACACAGATAAACATCTTTCTAGTATTCCCTGCTTTCAGACAAAATCCATCAGACATCGACAATGGTATCCCTGGTTCCACATCCTATTCTGAATCCAGCTTGATTTTCTGGCAATTCTGTCAATTTACTGCTGCGAGTGTTTTTGAATTATCTTCAGCATATTCTAGCCAGGTAGCTGTCTTCCAAACTTCTTAGCATAGATGAATGAGTATCTCCAGCACTGTATCCATTTGTTGCATTGCATCCATTTGTTGAAACTTTCCAGTTGGTATTTTGTCCACTTCTAGAGCCTTGTTTTTTGCCAACACTTTCAGTACAGCTTGGGACCTCTTCTTTCAGTACTGTCAGCTCTTGATCATATATCCCCCCCATGAAATGGCTGGATGTCAATCAATTCTTTTTGGTACAGCAACTCTGTGTATTCCTTCCACCTTTTTTTTTTTTTTTTTTTTGGATGCTTCCTGTGTTGTTTAAAGGACCCTGGTGGCATGGTAGTTAAGTGCTACATCTGCTAACCAAAAGGTCAGCAGTTCAAATCCACCAGGTATTCCTTAGAAACTCTATGGAGCAGTTCTACTCTGACTTAGAGGGTTGCCAAGAGTGAGAATCGACTTGACAGCATAGGTTGTTTGGTTGGTTGGTTGGCTGGTTGGTTTTGGTATTGTTTAATATTTTCCCCCACAGAATCCTTCAGTATTGCACTTTGAGCCTTCATTTTTTTCCTTCAGTTCTTTCCGTTAGAGAAATGCTAACTATGATCTTCCCCTTTGGTTTTTTTATTTCCAGGCCTTTGTACATTTCATTATAATACTTTACTTCGTCTTCTGGAGCCCCCTCTGTGAAATCTTCTGTTCAACTCTTACTTGATCATTTCTCCTTTTCACTTTAGCTACTCTACATTCAAAAGCAAGTTTCAGAGTCTCTTTTGACATCTATCTTGATCCTTTTCTTTTTCTGTCTCTTTAATGACCTTTTGCTTTCTTCATGTATGATATCCTTGATGTCATTACACAACTCTTCTGGTCTTCAGTGTTCAATGTGTCAAATCTATCCTTGAGATAGTCTCTAAATTCTGGTGGGATTTACTCAAGGTTGTACTTTGGCTCTCACGGAATTGTCTTAATTTTCTTCAGCTTCACCTTGAACTTGCATATGAACAATTGATGGACTGTCCCACAGTCAGCCCCTGACCTTATTCTGACTGATGATATTGAGGTTTTCCATCATCTTTTTCCATAGATGTAATCTATCTGATTCCTGTATTCTATTGAGTGAAGTTCATGTGTATAGTTGCTATCTACGCTGTTGAAAAAAGTTATTTGCAATGAGTAAGTTATTGGTCTTGCAAAACAGTATTAACTCTAGTTCTGTCTCTATCACCAAGGCCATATTTTCTAACTATCAATCCTTCTTTTCATTTCCAACTTTTACAATCCAATCATCAGTACTTATCGATGCATCTTGGCTGCATGGTTGATCAATTTCAGATTGTAGAAGTTGGTAAAAATCTTTAGTTTCTTCATCTTTGGCATTAGTGGTTGGTGCTTACACTTGAATAACAGTCATGTTAACTGGTCTTCCTTACTGACATATGGATATTATCCTGTCACTGACAGTACTGTACTTCAGGATATAATTCAAAATGTTCTTTTTCAGGATGAATGCAATGCCATTCCTCTTTACTTTGTCATTCCTAGCATAGTAGACTAGATGGTTATCTGAATCCAAATGGTTGATACTAGCCAATTTCAGCTCAGGATATTTCATGCCTAGGATATTAATGTTTATGCATTCACTTTCATTTTTGACAACTTCCAATATTCCTTGATTCATACTTTGTACATTCCACATTCTGATTAGTAATGGATGTTTGCAGCTGTTTCTTCTCATATTGAGTCATGCCATACTAGGAAATGAAGGTCTTGAAAGCTTTACTCTATTGCCATCATTAAGACAACTCTACTTTGAGGAGGCAGCTCTTCCCCCGTCTTACTTTGGGTGTCTTCCAGCCTGAGGGGCTCATCTTCTGGGATTGTATCATACAGCATTCCACTGCTATCCATAAGATTTTCACTCACCAGTTTTTTCAGAAGGAGGTTGCCAGGTCCTTCTTTCCAATCTGTCTTAGTCTGAAGCTCCCCTGGAACCTATCCACCATGGGTGACATTGTAGTTGAAATACTGGTGGCATAGCTTCCAGGATCATAGCAACACACAAGCCCCTACAGTTACATGAACCGGTAGTTTCAGACACTAGGAAATGTAACAATAAAACACAACATTTGTAATCCCCAGGAAGCTTACAACAAAACAGAAATAAATGCTTAGATAAATACTTATATAGTATAACATCAGGTAGGAAGTAAAATAAATGAAACAGCAAAATGAGCTTGAGGAACTGGTCAAGTTGGGGAGGAGCAGCTATTTCAGAAACAGTGGTCAGAGGAGGCCTTACTGAGTCCAAGAATGAAGCCAGAATGGGACAAAGCTTCAAGGAAGTGGGGAAATGGCAAGTTCAAAAGCCCTAAGATGAGAAGAAAGTTGCTCAAGGAACAGCAAAGTCAGCATAGTTAGAGAAGACAGTGAGGGAGAGTAGAGAAGATCTGATCAGGGCCATAGGCAGGTAGGTACCTGGCTGTGCAGGGCCTTGTAGGCCTGATGATCACTTTCCCATTTTAATCTCAGCTTTGGATGAGGGTATGGTATGAACTGATTTGTATTTGTAAGAGTACTCTGTGGCTGCTTGGTGGGAAAAAAGACTGAGGACAAGGGAGCTGGCAAGAACAGCAACTGGGAGGACACATATGGAGGTTATTATAGTCATCCAGGTGAGAGATGGATTGGATTGGGGGAAAGCAGTAGAGAGAGGATGACAGACTCTGAATGTATTTTGTAGCACTGAGAACAGAGCTTGTTGATGGACTAGAATGCAGAGGAGAGAGAAAAGGCAAAGGAGACACTAATGTTTCAAACACAGCAATGGGGTAAATGGTGGTGCTCTAACTGAGATGACGCTGGGGTGGGCTGAAAGGGGAAGATGCAAGATTTCTAGAGGGAAAGACAAAGGTTTTTTTTTTGATATATCGCCTTTTAAATCTATGTCAGATGCTGCCTCTAGAAGTTGTGTCTCAAGCTACAATTATCTATTTGAATAACATTAGGGCAGCAGGTGTTTTTATTTGTTCTGTATACTTAGATTTGTGACCTCTATATAACTCACATGAGTTTTTAGTTATTACTTTTCTAAAAATCTATTATGTAATATTTAAAGCACACAAAAAGGCATAATGAATAATATGATGAACAACTATACCACCCAGAATAAAAATTAAAATATCACCATTACATACAGAGTTTTCTGTGGAAACTCTGGTGGCATAGTGGGTTAAGTGCTATATCTGCTAGCCAAGAGGTCAACAGTTCAAATCCACCAGGCACTCTTTGGAAACTCTATGGGGCAGTTATACTCTGACCTATAGGGTAGCTATGAGTTGAACCTGACTCAATGGCAGTAGGCTTTTTTGGGTTTTGGTGGATTCCTGATTGATCAAATCAATCCCACAGAATTAACCCTACTGTACATTTAGTTTGTCATGCTCACATATTTTACACTTTTACCACACACATACATATTCCTAAAAACACATACTATTATTTTGCATTTTTAGACATTAAATAAATAGTACACACTAATGTAGGAAAGGAGCCCTGGTTGACAGCCTGCTGCTAACAAAAAGGTTGGCAGTTTGAATCAACTAGCCACTCCCTGGAAACCCCATGCAACTATTCCACTTTGTCCTATAGGGTGGTTGTGAGTGGAAATCGACTCGATGTCACTTAACAATACTGATACTTAGAAATCTCACATATGAAAATACTACAATTTTTTTTATCTAGTTACGTATTAGGAAACCTTGGTGGCCTAGTGGTTGAGTCAAAGGGTCAACAGTTTGAATCTACCAGGTACTTCTTGGAAACTCTATGGGGCAGTGTTACTCTGTCCTGTAGGAGATGATGTCAGCTATTCAATGGCAGAGGAGTGGATTTGGTTTTTTGAGCTTAGTTACCAGTTTAGTGATGTTTAACTTGCTCTCAGTTTTTTACTATTGAATGTGCTTTTACATTTGAACCATGTTTTAATGTACACACATATAAGAATTTTTCTATTATATACATAAGAGTGGAATTACTAGCTTGTAGGATATGAGCATCCTTAACTTCACTGGATGTTGTCAATTAGGTTATTGTACAAACTTACTATAACATCAGTGATGTTCCTGTTGCTCTGTGTCTTTGTCAGCACCTCCTATAGTCTAATTTTTTAATTTTTGTCAGTCTGGTGAATATGAAACAGTATCTGATTTATGGCTTTAATTTTCACTTCTCTGATTGTTAATGGTACTAAGCACATTTTATACACTTAGATTATAAATTGCTTGCTTCTGTCTTTTGCCAAATTTTCTACTGGATTATTTTGCCTTTTTCTTACTGATTTGGAAGACATCTTTTATACATTTTCCATCCTAATTCTTTGCCTGTTACATGTGTTGCAAACATCTACTTCCACAATGACTTGTCCTTTTACCTTTTTAAAGGTCTTCTGATGAATAAAATTTTAAATTTTAAATGAAACAGAGCTATCTTTAATTTGTTCTTCATGGTTTATATCTATTTTGCACCTTGCTTAAGTTTCTCCTCCCTGAGATGCAAAAATATGCTTCTAAACATTTTTAAAATTCCACTCTTCAAGCCAGATCTTGAATCCAGTTGTGTACACTGTGAGGTAGTGATCCAGCTTCATTTTTCTAGATGCATAACCAACCATTCTAGGACAATTTAATGAAGAATCTACCCTCTCGCTGCTGATCTGAAGCGTCAGTTGACATATATCAGGTTTCCATATAAGCCAGGGTCTGTTTCTGGGCACTTTGTTCCTCTCCACTGGTCAGTTTATCTACCCATGCATCATCTCCCTGCCTCACTTACTCTAGCTTTACAGTAGATCTTTTTTTATTATACTTTTGAAGAGGGTTTACAGAATAAACTAGTTTCTCATTAAATAATTAATACACCTATTGTTTTATGACATTGGTTAACAACTCCAGCACATGTCAGCACTCTCCCTTCTTGACCTTGGGTTCCCTACTATCACCTTCCCTTTCCCATCTTGTCTTTTACTCCTTGCCCCATGCTGTTGTGCCCTTTTAGTCTCATTTTGTTTTGTGGGCCTGTCTAATCTTTGGTCAAAGAGTAAACCTCATGAGTGACTTTATTACTGAGCTAAAAGGGTGTCCAGGGGTCATACTCTTGGGGTTTATCTAGGCTCTGTCAGCCCAGTAAGTTTGGTCTTTTTTGTGTGTTAGAATTTTATTCTACTTTTTTTTTTTCAGTTATGTCCTAGACCCTCTGTTCTGACTCTCGTCAGGGCAGTCAGTGGTGGTAGCCGGGCACCATCTAGTTGTACTGGATTTAGTCTGATGGAGGCTATGGTAGTTGTAGTCCATTAGTCCTTTGGACGAATCTTCTACTTCTGTCTTTAGTTTTCTCCATTATCCCTTGCTCCCAGAGGGGTGAGACCAATGGAGTATCTAGCATGATTGCTCATGGCTTTAAAGATCCCAGATGTTATTCACCGGAGTAGAATATAGAACATTTTCTTTATAAACTATGTTATGCCAATCCATCTCACGCAGGGTCTTCCTCTTTTTTTTTTTTTTTTTTTGGCTGATCCTCTGCTTCAGCATTGGGAAAATCTGCTGCAAAGGATCTCTTTAAAGTGTTGAAAAGTAAATATGTCACCTTGAAGACTAAAGTCTAAAGTACACCTGATCCAAGCCATGGTATTTTCAATTGCATCATGTGCATGCAAAAACTGGACAACAAACAAGGAAGACAGAAGAAGAACTGATACCTTTGAATTGTGGTGTTGGCAAAGAATGTGAATGTACCATGGACCGCCAGAAGAACAGATCTGTTCTGGAAGAAGTACAACCAGAGTGCTCCTTGGAAGCCAAGATGGTGAGACTGCATCTAACATACTTTGGACATGCTGTGAGGAGGGATCAGTCCCTGGAGAAGGACATCATGCTTGGTGGCGTGGAGGGTCAGTGAGAAAGAGAAAGACCCTCAACAAGATGGACTGACACAGTGGCTGCAACAAGGGGCTTAAGCATAAAAGTGACTGTGGACATGGCACAAGACCAGGCAGGGTTTCATTCTGTTGTGCATAGGGTCACTATGAGTGACAACAAACTCAACGGCACCTAACAACAACAACTACTTTTGCCATCATGATGTTCTTCTCCAAGAACCAGTCCCTCCTGACAAGAATTTCAAGGTATGTGACACCAAGTCTTACCACCTTTGCCTCAAAGGAGCATTCTGAGTGTATTCCAAGCCATATTTGTTTACTTTTTGGCAGTCCATAGTATATTCACTATTCTTTGCCAACACAGTAATTCAAAGGCAACAATTTTTCTTCAGTCTTCCTTATTCATTGTCCAGTTCTGAATGCATATGAGGTGACAGAAAACATCATAACTTGGGTTAGGTACATCTTAGTCTTCAAGGTGCCATCTTTATTTTTTAACACCTTAAAGAGGTCTTTTGCAGCAGATTTTCCCAACGCAATATGTCTTGTGATTTCTTGGCTACTGCTTCCAAGTAAAATGAAATCTCTGACAATTTTGACCTTTCTTCATTTATCATGATGTTGCTTATTGGTCCAGTTGAGGACATTCTTTCTTTATGTTAATATGTAATACATGCTGAAGGCCATAACCCTTCATCTTCATCAGTAAATGCTTCAAGTCCTTTTCATTTTCAGCAAGAAACATTTTGTCAACTGCATTACACAGGTCATTAATGAGTCTTCCTCTGATTCTGACAGACATTCTTCTTCATATAGTCTAGCTTCTCTGGTTATTTGCTCAGATTGAGTAATATGGTTAACGAATACAATCCTGACACTCACCTTTCCTAGCTTTAAAATAAATATACAGTATCCTTTTGTTCTGTCTGAACAACTGTATCTTGATCTATGTACAAGTGTCATACAATATTTGTCCTTTCATTACTGACTTCTTTCACTCAACATAATTCACTCTAGATTCATCCATGTTGGGGTGTTTTGCAGATTCACCATCGTTCTTGATCACTACATAGAATTCCATCATGTGTATGTGCCAGAATTTATAATTCATTTGCTCACCAGGCACTTCAAGTTTGTTTCCATATTTTTTGCTCTTGTAAATAATGCTGCAGAGAACATGGGTGTGCATATGGCTAGTGGTGTGACACCTTTAGGAGTGGGATATATTCTTAGACGGGGGATTGCCAGATCATAGTGTGTGATGGTTCAGATTGAGTGTCAACTTGGGTGGGCTATGATTCTTAGTGTTTTGTCAGTCATATAATGTTATGACCACTTTCCTGCTGAGATCTGATATGAGATCACCTCCATGATGGAACCTTCTGTGAGCAACCAATCAGTTGAAAGACAGTTTCCTTGGACATGTGGCTTGCACCCAAATATAAGTGGACATTCTGTCAAGGCTCAGGAGGTTTGGTTCATTCTGGATCCTACAGCTGGCTCCTGCTCATCTGATCTCTGGTTATTGGGACTTGAGCTAGCCTACAGTCTTCCCTGTTGATCTAGGGATTTGTCCATCTTCACAGCCTGTGTGCAAGAGCCCTGCTCTCTGAACTGCTGATCTTGGGTTCACCAGCCCCTGTGACCATATGATTCAGGGGAAGCATCTATACTGATCCACAGGCATGGGATGTTCCAGCCTCTACAACTTTATGAGCCATTTCCTTGATATAAATCTTTCTGTATATACATTTATACACTTTACTGATTTTGCTTCTCCAGAAAATGAAACCTGAGATATAAAGTATTTCTATTTCTAGTTTTTTAAGGAGGCTCCACAGTGGTCGTACCATTTTTTGTTCCTACCAGAAGCACCTAGGAATTTCAATTTGCCAGCAACCTCTCCAACATTTGTAATTTTCTGGTTGTTGTTGCTTTTTCGTTTTGGTTTGGTTTTTTGATTTATGTCAGTGATGTCTGGGTGAGACGGTATCTCACTTTAGCTTTGATTTACATTTCTCTAATGGCTAATGATCGTGAGCATTTCCTTACATGTCTGTTTGCCGTCTAAACGTCTTCTTTGGTGAAGTGCCTGTTCACATCCTTTGCCCATTTTTTAATTGTATTATTTGTGTTTTTGTTACTGAAGTGTTGAGGTATTCTACATACTTTAAAGGCTAGATCTTTGTCAGGTAATGTCATACTCAAAATTTTTTTCCCAGTCTGTAGGTGCTCTTTTGTAATCATTTGATGAGCATAAATGTTTAATTTTTAGGAGCTTCCAGTTATCTAGTTTATTCTTCTGCTGTTTTTAAATTGTTATGGTTTTATTCAATTTACACCATGTATTAGAGGTCATAGTTAGTATCTCTTTATAGACAGAAATCCATGTATACATCTCTAGAACTAATAGTTTAGACTATGAAATTTTTTATGTCTCTTAAGTCTCCCATTACTTTTTTATATTACTATCTTTCCTAACAAATTTCCTGTAGTTTGACTTGTAGAACTTCTAAGTCTGGATTTTGTTGACTGTACATCCACAGTTCTGCTCAGCAGGTTCCTCCACCATTTGTATTTCCTGCAAATAGGCAGCTGGATCCAAAGACTTGATCAGACCCACATTTGATCTTTGGCAAGATTACAACTGCTATTCTTTCACAGGAGGCAGAAATATCTGGCTGTCTCTTTTTATGATGTTTCATGAGGTTAAGAGTCATGATGCTCAATGCCTAGATCCGTTAATTCATTGAAGGTCGAAAAAGTGGTGATAGCCTATCATTTTTCATTTATTAACTGGAATACTTCTTTAAACAGCTGTTTCCTCTTATCTACTATGAGGTTATCCACTAATACGGTTCCTATATAAGATCCAACAATTAAGTCTGTGAACTTAATTGTTCCAATGTTACATGCTTCATTGCTGAATATCACTACAGTCACATTTGAAGTACTCACCTTGGGAAGCCATGTACCAAGACCAGTGCCTAGTCCATCCTTCAAAGGAATTTTGGATCTCTTTCTGGAATAGCCATTGTACACAGTGGCATGGTGGCAAGTTTGCAAACTTAATTGTATAGCTATATGTTAGAGAGTTCTTAGCCAAAAACAAAATAAACTATATTGGAACACACTCCCTATTCATCTGATCTGGCCCCCAGTGACTTCTTTTCTTTACCTGAGAATAAGGAAATATTGAAAGGAAGACATTTTGATGACATTCAGGACATCCAGGGTAATACGATGACAGCTCTGGTGACCATTCTAGAAAAAGTTTCAAAATTGCTTTGAAGGGTGGACTAGGTACTGGTATCAATGCATAGCTTCCTGAGGGCAGTACTTCAAAGGTGACTATAGCGATATTCAACAGTGAGGTGTATAGCAATTTTTCTAGGATGAGTTTGTAAACTTCATTGTCAGGCCTCATAAGAAAATTCATGTAAGTTCATATAAGAAAAGTTCCCTACTACCCTACAAAAGTGACCAGTCCCAACTCAGCAGGAATGGATACTCACCAAGGACCAAAATGACATGGGGTAAAGACAACTCAGAAGATAGAGAGACCCACATGAGTGGGTGCCTACATCAACTTGGGACCAGAAGAACCGATGGTGCCCGGCCACCACCAGTGATAGCTACCATGGAGCTCACTAAGTTGAGTCTCACTGGCAACATAAGAATAAAAAGAGGTGCATCCTGAGATCTCCATTAAAAGACTTCAATTGATGGTCCAACGGTTTCAGGGTTCCCCTCAGAGCATGGCTCCTGGCCCTGATGCTACCCTTGCCCATAAATCATAATGAGGGTCCACTCTTCGGACACGAATGGATTCGACTTGGCGATGCAGAGTGACCATATATTGGATGCACTTTATGGTTCTATACATCTATAGGATATCATCCTGCTGATCTCTGGCTCGAGGAAGGAGACCGGATGGAGAGGAGGGGAAAGGAGACTGTCGGGAGGATGAGACTAGACATGTATGGAGCAGAGAGGAATAGCGTGCTGTCACTGGGCAGGGAGAGCAGTGGAAGATGCATATAGGTGGGCATGTAAATTTATATGGAAATGTACACTTTCACTCAGTCATATTAAATAAAAAAATAATAATTAAAATAATAATAATAATAATAAGTGACCAGTTAGGTAGTGGTTGTGTGTATGATTTTTATCATTATAAACTTATGGATATTTGATGAGTTTCAATTCATCATCATTATTATTCTTATTGACACTAGCAGTGTCTCATCTTTGACCAAGAGAAGCCTCTTCAAGTTATCTCCTATGTCCTTTTGATAAGACTCTACTAGACTTTAATAGCTTCCTGGCTGTGTATGTGACAAGATATTGCCAGTTCATCTTGTATATTTCCTGCCCTAGACATGGAGTCAGCCATTTCTCTGAGAAGACCTGTTTCTTTTGTTGTTGTCTGGTGCTGTTGAGTTGATTCCAACTCATGGCAACCCTATAGATCAGAGTATGACTGCCCCATAGAGTTTCCAAGGAGTGCATGGTGGATTTCAACTGCTGACTTCTTAGTTAGCAGCTGTAGCACTTTACCACTACGCCACCACGGTTTCTAGTTCTGTTTCTTTTAGTGGAAAATAATATTTTACATCAGACTGTGGGCACTGCTTATGTGATCAATGTTCTAGGTCTTTTAGTGGGTAAAGTATCTCAAGAGTTCATACCCATACTTCTAATTCAATGCAAAACTGCATAGTTTTTATTTAAACTTTTCCGTATTACATCTGTATCTTTTTTCTTCCATGAGTATCTTAGTTCTCAAGACATAGGGGATGATGGAATTAAACTATTCCATCATCACTTATTTGTTTTATCCTGAATTGCATGTAGCAACAACCCCAGAATAACATTACTTATAGTATCATCACTAACTTAATTGCTGAAAAATGGTTTTACAAATGTTTTTGTATTGGCTCTCTCCATTTACTTGTATCTTTACTGTCAGAGGATATATTTGTTATATACTATACTCTTTCCCTGTGAAACCACAATTTGTCTAAGTGCTACAAATAACTATATTTTTAATGTTCATTACCAGTCCTAACATTGATGTCTGTCTACACATTTTGGTTGGCTAAATTATATTCTTTAGTAGACTCCTCAGAAAGGCCCCATGGCAGCAATGTTCCCCAAATTACTAAACACTGATAACAGTTTGTGCCTTTTACACTTAAAGTCAGTTTTGCAAGATCTTACATCTTTGGTTCATATTTTCTAAAGTATCTTAAATGTGTTATATTCATTTTCTTCTAGCATAAAGCATTCCTGTAGAAAAGTCAGATAATGATACAGTTTTCTTCTCCTTGTGAGCTACTCTGGAATCCCTGGTAACATAGTGGTTAAGTGCTACAGCTGCTAACCAAAAAGTTGGTACTTCAAATCTGCCAGCTGATCCTTGGAAACTCTATGGGGCAGTTCTACTCTGTCCTATAGGGTCGCTATGAGACAGAATTGACATGACAGCAGGGGGGTTAGTTTTTCTGGTTTATGAGCTACTTTGCCTACTTAGTGTTTCCTCTACTACTTTTCTTTAAAATATAATAATTTTATTAGAATATGCTTTGGTATTGGTTGTCTTGAGTCCATATTCTTCAGTACATAATGTGTGTTTTTCAACATACAGTTTCAAATAATTTATTTTAGGCCATTTCTCTTGAGTTATAGCTTTTTGTGTCTGTTCTTGCTTTCTGTTGTTGTTTTGTTCTGTTTGTTCCCAAACCAGAGGATCCCAGTATCTTTATGTTGGATCTTTATTTCCCATCTTCAACATTCATTGTTGTCTCTTGAATCCTTTCAATCTGTTCATTTCTTACTGACTTCTTAAATTTCCTCCATTTCACTCATTATTAATCTTAAGGTATTATCTATTGCAGTTAATTGCTCTGTCCAGTTTAGCCTTCATTTTTTAAATAAGTTTTATTTTTTTTTAATTTTTATTTTTATTTAACATAACTGAGTGAAAATGTACATTCACATATAAATTTACATGCCCCCCTATATGCAGCTTCCACTGCTCTCCCTGTCCGGTGACTGCACACTATTCCTCTCTGCTCCATACATGTCTCATCCTCCCAGCAGCCTCCTTTCCCCTCCTCTCCGTCCACTCCCCTTCCTCCAGCCAGAGGTCAGCAAGATGATATCCTATAGATGTATAGAACCATAAAGTGCTTCCAACATATGGTTACTCTGCATTGCCAAGTCCATTCCATTCCTGTCCAAAGAGTGGACCTTTGTTATATAAATAAGTTTTATTTTTAATACTTTCCTGAGTTTTGTCACCTCCTTTGTGTTCTTTCACAGCTCATACTATTTTTTAATAATTTGTTTTTATTGTTTCTGAGAATATACACCTATATAGTAATTTCTACATTTACAGTTCAGCAGCATGGATTACAGGCTTCAAGTTGTGCAACCATTCTCATCTTCATTTTCTGAGTACTTTTGTATTATTTTCTTAACATATACCTGTTTTGAAATAGAATACTACAAGTTTGATCTTTTCTGAGCACGTCATTTGGTGAGCTTTCATTACAGGGACATTATTCTCCAGCTTATTCTCATTTTCTCTTGCAAAAATTTTGTATGTGGTTTTACCTCAATTCTTTTATGCTGCCCAGAAAGGACAAAAAAGTGTGAAATTAGCTATTCTGAGCTTTTAGGAGGTGTGGTTCTAACACTAGCGCTCTCATTTCTGTTGAGTACCTAAAAATGTGGGAGCAGACTTTTCCTGGCTCTGTCCCCCTCTTCTAATTCAATCTGGACCTCTCCTTTCTTCCTCTCTATGACTCTAACCTGCTCCATTTCTGTTTCACACCAATATTTTTCCTAAGTATACAGTCCTGTCCTTGAAGGGAATGCTGGCTGACAATTTTTTGCCTGTTTTTAATTTTTTTTATTGTGATTAAGTGAAAGTTTACAATCCAAGTCAATTTACCACATAAAATCCCAAGTACCTGCCTCTCTGCAACTCTGCTCTCCTCACCCTGTGACAGTACACTCTTCTTTCTCACTCTCTACTTCCATTATCTACTCAACCAACCCTTGTCCCCTCCGCTCCAACCTCTCCTCTCCCTTCTAAAATGAAACCAGTAGGACAGCCTCCACATGTATATTAAACCATAAAGTACACACATGAGATGCCTCACTCTGTGTCCCCACATCCAGTCCATTCTTTGTGGCTGGTCATTCTTGAAAGTTCATATGGTCTAGACTCCTGCAACCCCTTTACAAATTTCTGGGAAGGCACTCCTCTCCCTTTGGGGGCAGCAGCACTCCTCTAAAGGTTAGCCCACCATGCTTTCAGGGAATTCTTAGTGGCTCCCCTATTTCTTCCTGCACAGAAGCTCTAGACACAGCTCTTCAGGTTCTCAGTGAGGACACTTTATCAGCTACTTTTATTGTAAATGCTGCATGAAGGTTTTACTTTTGCTATCTAGCTGCTCTGTTTTTAAAACAGGATTCAAAAAGATTAAGAAACCATGTCACTGCTATTGCTGCTTTGTTGCTGCTGCCATATCCCCACATTGACGAGTATATTTTTAAGGTTCTTAGAATTTTTCTACAGAAAATTTTCTTAGAACAAAATGTCTTAAATGTTTCACAACATTTTCAAAAATAAAACAAGTGAAACAGAAGAAACTAGACTCATTTTGTCTGCTTACCTCAAAAAGTCTGAACAAGCGGAATTTTATTTCATAATTAGTCCACAAGACTGCAAAAACGGCATTCAATGAGATGGTGCTGATCATAATTAATTTAAAGATAGGGCCCTTTATGACTCTCTGCACAAAAGCCCGAAGCTCAGTATCTTTCCTCCTGTCAAAAATTTGAATAACGAGTATTACCTTACAAGGAGCTAGATGTATGCATGACAAATACCTTTTTGTAGAGAATGGGATGTGCTTTCCCCCTCCTATAAATACAAATTTATATGTACTTTAAAATAAAGAGGTAATGCTGATGAACGACCACTAAAACATGACAACCGTTGATGGCCTGTCCCTATTCAGGGACTCAGCTCCCTGGGATCCCTGAACCTCTCAGACAGACTGGTTACCACTCCTTCCCAAGGGAAAAAAAGCATTTACTCACTCAACAAATTTTTTGTGAATGATGACTACATGGCAGGCAACAGAGTAGGCACCAGGGATACAGTGTGAGAAAAAATATATATTGTCAGTCTGGTAGGCAATGTTGATAATAATCAACCAATCACTCATACGAGCTTTTACAAATCAATGATGAAAAGCTGAATGCCCAAAGAGAAAATGAGTAAACACACAGCCAATTTATGAAAGAAAAACAAAGAGCCAATAAATTTAGCAAAAAAACATTCAGTAGCACTTCTAATTAAGGAGCTCCAAATGAAGCCATTATTTTTGCTTAAAAACACAGCAAAGACTTACACAATAGTTAATGCTGGCAAGAATATAGTGTTACGGGGTGTTTTCATAAACTGCCAAATCAAACTCACTGCCACTGTGTTGATTCTGACTCATAGAAACCCTGCAGGATGCAGCAAAACTACCCTATAGCGTTCCCAAGGCACACATGGTGGATTTGAACTGGAAACCTTTTGGTTAGCAGCCATAGCTCTTAACAATGATGCCACCGGGGTTTCTCATAAACTGCCAGAGGAATGTAAAAGATACCATCTTTCTGAAAAGCCCTGAAATGGTCCAGATCCTCTTAGCAGTAATTTCCCTTCCAGGACTCTATCTCAAGAGAACACACTCTGAAATGTAGATAGTGACTTTAGCCCAAGATGTTTATTCATAAAATCAAAACCAAACTCACTGCTTTCAAGTCAGTTTCAACTCATAGCAACACTACAAGACAGAGTAGCATCACCCTATAGAGTTTCCAAGGAGCACCTGGTGGATTCAAACTTCTAACCTTTTGTTTAACAGCCATGGCACTTAACAACTATGTCACCAGGGTTTCTAGCTTTATCCACAGTGGAGAAAATTTGAGAACAATTTAAAAGTCTAATGAAAATAACTGGTTAAGTAAATTATGGCTTACCCACATCATGCACTATAATACAGATACTAAAATATGTATTTTTCATGATTTAGAAAAAGGCTTCATTTACTGGTAAAGTAAAACACAAAAACTGTAAAACAAGAGACAAAAAGTCTCTACTCAAACTGTTCTCAACTGTGTAAAAATCAACAGAAATAAAACTCAGCATGAAATACGCAAAAATATTGACTGGTTTTTATATCTGGGTAGTTAGGTTGATTATAAGTATTATTTTTCCTTATTATATTTGCCTTGTGATGCAGTAATTGAGTGCTACAGCTGCTAACCAGAAGGTCAGCAGTTCAAATCTGCCAGGTGCTCTTTGGGAAAACTCTGTGGAACAGTTCTACTCTGTCTATAGGGTTACTATTAGTTAGAATTGACTCGAAGGCAGTTGGTTTGGTTTTCTTATACTTACCTTGTACCTTCCAGTGTTTCTCAGGGTGTATGTGTTACACATACAGTAAAAATTACAGACCATACATACTTTTAAAAAACAGAAAAACAAGGTATGTAGTTTTTGATTGTTCTCCAAGTCAAGATACAGGCCTACTAACAGAAAATATCTTCAACTTATCTAGCAGTCATTAGCAGAAAAGTTCAAAGTGGAATCAAACTAGTCCTTCAGTCTAGAGGTCAAATAACAGAGTGACTCAATGTTGACTTCCCCAACCAGTTGTGACACCAAGTTTGAAAAACAAAATGTTTGGCTCAACCCTCACCAACCTCACTAATCAGAGAAACCAGGTTTTCAAGGACATGCACCCCAATGAAGGAAACAGAAGAGCACCTGTGAGAAGAGGCTAAGACAGCAGTCACATCCTGCCCCTACACTGTCATCTGCGTAATTCTTAGCAAGCAGTAAAGATGGAGTATATTTACCTAAAACTCCTGAGTTGTTCACGGCTGACATCCTGTGTAGTATCATTGCATAAAGCCTTAGAAATGCGTCTCAAGTAGCTCTGGAAATAAGAGAGTTGAGACATTTTCCAAATTCTCGATTTTTATTTCTTGTTTTTATTATCCCACAGAAAATCTCTGCTTAGAGATTTCCTTGGCACCCGGATTCTAACAAGCAGCTGAGAAGCTTCCATGAAGGGAATCTTCATTTTATGAGGTCACTCTCAGGGCACTCCAGTACCTGTTACCAGCCAGCAGGCCCCTGGGTAAGGGACGCTCCCCAAGGTTCTCACCCACAGATACTCCCAGGAGACTGTGAACACCTCCGCTGAGCAGCTGGCAACCAGGAAACTCCAGGCTAAAGGTGGGAAACACCAAACATAGGCCAAAGCCTCTCCTTCCTTCAAGAAATATCCATCTGGTATACAAAGGCCCTTAAAAATATGCTAGAACAAGGTGTCACATAATGGGGAAAAAGGACATCCTGGGCTCAACTTGGGGAACAGGCCTTAAAGGACAAGCAAAGATTTTTGGTGAGTTTTGGGCAGGGATGAAAGAAATATGGGCAGAAAAGGTAACACATCAAATCTGACTAGCTTAGGGCATGGAATGTGCACACATGAACTGCCTAAATAGACTACAAGGAAGGAGGCCGTGTGGTGGAGATATTTGAAACACAAGAGCAATCAAGATTTTTCTCTGTTGAACTCTCAGGATTAATATATTTTCCTCCTTCTCCTAAACTCTTCAACAACAAATCAAGACAAAAGGATGTGTGTAGCCTTGAGTTTCATCAAAGGCTTAGTAGCTAAATCAACCTAAGTTCTTAGGGCATAAGAAAAGGAAGTAACCACAACTACCACCCCAACCACCCCCAGTATTCTAAAATAAATGTATATTGCCATTCCCAGCAAGAAAATATTCTTGGAGGCAATCAATATATTGAACTGGGAAATAACATGTACCTATGTTTTCCACTTAAAATCATCAACAAGAGGGGGCAGAGTCAAGATGATGGACTAAGCACACATCTCCCTATATCCCTCTGGAAACCAAGACCTGAATCGACAATCAAACGGAGCCTTCTGATCACCTAATCAGCCCCAGGGCACAGCACAGCACTGTTAATTTGGACTTCATACCACTGACGAAAAACCTCCTCTCTCTCGCTTACTCCCATTCCTAGCGAGCCCTGGCTCTCACAGACTGAAGGTAAATGCACCATTTTGACTTTTTTTTTCCTCTGTCTTGGCCGGCAGGCAGAGCTGGGTCTTGCCTAGTGGCTAGACTCAGATGTGCTGCTGGCAGGATAGGCAGGCAAAATTCCCATATTTTGAGAGTCAGGCTTAGGACTCTGTTAATCTAGAAGGACACTTTGGACCTTTCTTTTTATCTCTGCCACATCAGGGTCTGTACAGATTCCCACTGCCAGTGTGCAGGATGCCATGTTGGGTACGGAGATTTTAGCGGGACCTAATTCTTATGCCTGGGAGCCAGCACCAGCAAACAGGACAGTGCTTCTCCGACAGAAAAGCAGTAATTTTCACAGTGCCGGTTATGGTGGGGGTCCTGCAACAGAAGCAGAGGAATCACTACCTCTCAGCACCTTTAGCCCCTCTATCTGTTGCCTGTGTGGAGGGCGCCATATTGGATATAGTGGCCACACCTGGACTTAATTTTTACCTTGGGAACCACAGCCTGCCCACAGGAGAGCGTTTTCCTACCAGAAAAGCAGTACTCTACACAGTGTCGCCTAAGGCTGGACCCTGTCAGCAAAAGCCAACAGGGCAGTAGCATTGCTGTACTCTGAACTAGTTAGTATCATCTGGGGATGGATATAGAAGTGCTTAGTTTGCCAGTTAGGAAGAGGAACCTCTACACCTGAAAACCTGACTGACTTGGGAAGTGGTCAGATACCTTTTGCTTTACATTTTAAGACAGCCTAGAGAACATCTGCACTCCATCCTCACGGTATCTCTTCCAGCCTCTATTTATTCACATAGGACCTGAAAAGCAACAGACACTTGTGGCACACAAGAAATCACCCATGGCTTCAGAAGGCTCCCAAACAAAGCAACCAAGGAGTTTTCCAGATGAAGAAACTTTTATGAAAGCATCAGATAGTGAATACAAAATTATTATATGCAGACCCCTTCCAGAACTTATACAAAATGCAGCAGAACAAAAGGAAAAATTAAACAAGCTGTTTGACCTGATGGAACACCAGTACTCTGAAATCCAACAGATCAAGAACAAAATCAAAGACACAGAAACTTCCATGCAAAGCCAAGAAAACAGAATGGAACAAATGGAAAAAGGAATTTCTGACTTGGAAGACAGAGCTACTGACACCAGTGTCTATGAGCAGAAATCAGAAATAAGAAAAATGAAGAAGTATTAAGAAGCATGTGGGACTCTATTAAGAGGAACAACCTTCAATTAATTGGAGTCCCTGAACAAGGTGAGACATCTGAGAAAACAGAGAGTATCGTTGCTGAGCTGCTGAAAGAAAACTTCCCAGAAATCATGAAGGAAGAGAATATAGACATCTCAGAAGCATATCGTATGCCACACAATATAGATCTGAAAAGAAAGACTCTAAGACATATTATAATCAGGTTAACAAAATGAAACATAAGCAGCAACTCTTAAAGGCAGCAAGACTCAAAGCAAAGCTAACATTCTGAGGGAAACCCTGTAGGCTCTTGTCAGATTTCTCAGCAGAAACCATGCTGGCACAGAGACAGTGGCATGACACATTCAAGGCCTTGAAGGAGAAGAACTTCCGACCAAGAATTATATATCCTGCAAAACTGTCTTTCAAATACGAAAATGAAATTAAGACATTCCCAGATAAACAGAAACTCAGAGACTTTGTAAAAGCCAAACCAAAACTACAAGAAATACTGAAAGAAGTTCTTGGCTCTGGCTTAGAAGAACGAAACCACAAACTTTATATTTTAGCACGACACACTGCTCAAAACTCTACTCACTTAGGGAAAGCTCCAAAGTCAATCACAGCTTTCATATGGAAAGAAGTAATCCAGTGATCATCATGAAAACTATGGTGCCACGATATTAAAAAGACAGATGGACTACAGTCATTATACCCCTTCCAGATAGAGAGGAAGATGACAAGACTGGTAGTAATTAAAATTGGGTTTATATATAGTTTATTAAGGGGGATCATAGGGGCACCTGTCAAGCACAACAAAGACGTATCATACCATTTGAATAAATGTAACAACAACTACAAAACTAGCTCTGAAAACGGTGAAAAATCAACTCACAAAAAAGAATGTCCCAGAACAGACTAATCAGAACAACAGAGAAAACATCAACACAAAAATAAACATATCACAACGGTAGCAGTGAACACATACCTATCAATAATTACACTGAATGTGAATGGACTGAATGCTCCAGTAGAGATATCGAGTGACATCTTGGATCAAAAGACATGATCCATCCATATGCTGTCTGCAAGGAACTCACTTGAGACCTAAAGATAGGAACAAACTGAAAATTAAAGGATGGAAGAATATATATCAAGCTAACAATGAACAAAGAAGAGCAGGGGTGGCAATTCTAATCTCAGACAAAATCAATTTTAATGTAAAAACCACCACTGTGGACAAAGATGGACACTATTTATTGCTGAAAGGTTCAGTACACAAGCAAGACTTAACTATATTAAATATTTATGCACCTAATATCAAAGCACCTAAGTACATCGAAGAAACACTAACTATACTCAAAAAAGAGTTAGATGACTCCACAATAATAGCAGGAGACTTCAACATTCCACTCTCAACACTGGACAGATCATCTAGAAAAAAGCTCAGTAACGATACGGAAGACCTCATTGCCACAATTAACCAACTAAACCTCACTGATATATACAGAACTTTCCACCCATCAGCAGACAACCACATCTTCTTCTTCAGTGCACATGGAACATTCTCCAGAATTGACCATGTGTTAGGACATAATGCAATTCTCAACAAAATCCATACCACTGATTACTGCAAAGCATCTTCTCAGATCATAAAGCCGTAAAAGTTGAAATCAATAGCAGAAAAAACATAGCTAGAAAGTGGAACTCTTGGAAACTGAACAACATCTTGCTCAAAAAAACATGGGTCATAGAAGAAATCAAAGATGAAATAAAGAAATTCTTGGATTCCAATGAGAACGAAAAACACCTCCTACCAGAACCTATAGGATACAGCCAAAGCAGTGCTCAGAGGTCTGTTTATCTCCATAAATGCATACATCTGGAAAGAAGAAAGAAACCAAATCAAGGAACTAACCCTACAACCCTACAGCTTGAACAAGTAGAGAGAGACCAACAGAGGAATCCCTCAGGCACCAGAAGAAACCAGATCATAAAGATTAGAGCAGAGCTAAATGAATTAAAGAATAGAAAAACAACTGAAAAAAATTAAAAAGACCAAAAGCTGGTTTTCTGAAAAGATCAACAAAATTGACAAACCACTGGCTAAACTTACTAAAGAAAAGCAGGAAAGGAAACAAATAACCCAAATTAGAAATGACAGGGGAGTTGTCACCACAGATAAAACAGAAATCAAAAATATCATAACAGAATACTATGAAAGACTGTACTCTAACAAATTTGAAAACCTAGAGGAAATGGACAAATTCCTTGACTCATACCACCTACCCAAATTATCACAATGTGAAGCAGAACAACTTAATAAACCCATCACAAAGGAAGAGATTGAAAAGGTCATCAAAACACTGCCAACGAAAAAAAGCCTGGGCCCAGAGGGCTTCACTGCAGAATTCTACCAAGCTTTTAGACAAGAGTTACCTCTAATACTACTGAGATTTTTTCACAGTATAGAAAGGGATGGAGTACTCCCACACTCATTCTATGAAGCCAGCATAACCCTGATACCAAAACCAGGGAAAGACCCAACAAAGAAGGAGAGCTACAGACCGGTATCACTCATGAATCTAGATGCAAAAATCTTCAACAAAATTCTTGCCAATAGAATACAACAACATATCAAGAAAATAATCCATCACGATCAAGTGGGACTCATACCAGGGATGCAAGGCTGGTTCAACATCAGAAAAACAATTAATGTGATTAACCACATAAATAACACAAAAGACAAGGATCACCTGATTTTGTCCATTCATGCAGAAAAGGCATTTGATAAAGTCCAACACCCATTCATGCTAAAAACTCTTAGCAAAATAGGCATAGATGGTAAATTCCTCAATGCAATAAGGGCCATTTATACAAAGCCAATTGCCCACGTCATCCTGAATGGAGAGAGACTGCAAGATTTTCCCTTGAGAACAGGAACTAGACAAGGATGCCCACTCTCACCTCTCCTATTCAACACTGTACTAGAAGTTCTAGCCAGAGCAATTAGACAAGACCAAGAAATAAAGGGCATCTGCATCGGTAAAGAAGAAGTCAAAATCTCCCTGTTTGCAGATGATATGATTGTATATGCTGAGAATCCCAAAGAATCTATAAGTAAACTACTCAGACTGATAGAACAGTTCAGCAAAGTTTCAGGATACAAGATAAACATAAGTAAATCAGTAGGATTCCTTTATACCAACAATGAGACTGTTAAGGAAGAAATCATCAAATAAATACCATTTACTATAGCCCCTAAGAAGATAAAGTAGCTAGGAATTAATCTAACCAGAGAAATAACAGACTTTTACAAAGAGAACTACAAGAAACTAAAAGAGACTTAGATAAATGGAAAAACCTATCCTGCTCATGGATAGGAAGACTTCACATTGTGAAAACGTCTATTTTACCCAAAGCAATCTACTTATATAGTGCAATCCCAATACAGGTTCCAGCGTGATTTTTTAATGAGATGGAGAAACAAATCACCAATTTTGTTTGGAAAGGGAAAAGGCCCTGGATAAGTAAGGTACTACTAAAGAAGAAGAACACACTGGGAGGCCTCTCATTACCCGACCTTAGAATATATTACACTGCCACAGTGGTCAAAACAGCCTGGTACTGGTATAAGAACAGACAGATTGATCAGTGGAACAGAATTGAGACCCCAGAAATGACACCATTTGCCTATGAACAGCTGATATTCGACAAAGGCTCCAAGACATTAAACTGGGGTCAAAACAGTATCTTCAAAACGGTGCTGGCAAAATTGGATATCCATCTGCAAGAAACTGAAACAAGATCTATATCTTACACCTTATACAAAACCCAACTCCAACCGGATAGCCAAGTGCCGTCATATCAAACCTAAAACAATAAAGCTCATCCAAGAAAAGGTAGGAACAACAATGGAAGTTTTAATACACAATGTGGACAGACTCCAAAATCTGTCAAACAAACCACAATCATCAGAAGAGAAAATAGACAAATGGGAACTATTAAGAATCAAACACTTTTGCTCATCCAAAGACTTTATTAATAGAATTAAAAGAACACCTACAGAATGGGAAAGAATATTTGTTAACTCTATATCAGACCAACACCTGATCTCCATAATCTATAAGATACTACAAAATATCAACAAGAAGATAAATCTTCCAATCAAGCAATGGGCAAAGGAGATGGACAGACATTTCTCTAAAGAGGAGATCTAGGCAGCCAAAAAACACAAGCGGACATGCTCACGATCTTTAGTTATTAAAGAAATTCAAATCAAGACAACAATGAGATACCATCTCACCCCAACAAGGTTGGCCATGATCCAAAAAACACAAAACAACAAATGCTGGAGAGGCTTTGGAAAAAGTGGAACCCTCCTACACTGTTGGTGGGGTTGCAAAATGGTCCAGCCTCTTTGGAAAGCAATCCGGCACTTCTTTAAAAAAATGGGTATTGATATACCATTTGACCCAGTAATTCCACTACTTGGAATATATCCTACAGAATCAAGGCCTTTCACACCAACAGACACATGCACAAGAATGTTGATCGCAGCACAGTCCACGATAGCAAAAAGATGGAATCAACCCAGATGCCCAACAACAAAAGAATGGATAGGTAAACTATGGTATATATACTCAATGGAGCACTATGCAATGATAAAGAATAACGATGATTCCAGGAAACATCTCCTGACCTGGTTTCAACTGGAAGACATTATGTTGAGTGAAAGTAGTCAGCGACAAAAGGACAAATATTGTACAAGACCTCTATGATAAGATCTCAAAAACAGACTTGTGTATAGAAGAAAAGACTCTTTGACAGCTGCCAGGGAGGGAGGGCAAGGGGGGGAGGGTTTAGATTAGATAGTTGCTAGAAATCTAGTTGGGTGAAATCGGTGATAGCATCCATTAGAAACAAGAACAATATTAAGTGAACTTCAGCATAACTCGAATACTCCTTCCATCTTAACCCAATATTACAAGGATAGAGTAGCTGGGGTAGGGGGAAGGGGACCATGCTCTTAGAAAAAGTCGAGGCCAATTGGTACAACTAGCATTTTGCTAAAAGGGCTCTCTGCACCCCACATTGGTCAGTAGCATCTGGGATCTTAAAAGCTGCCAATCTGCCATCTGAGGGCACAGCAAATGGTCCCAGCTCAGCAGGAACGGATGTCCACAGAAGACCAAAATGACACGGGGTAAAGACAATCCAGAAGATAGAGAGACCCACATGAGTGGGTGCCTACATCGACCTGAGACCGGAAGTACTGGATGGTGCCCGGCCACCACCAATGATAGCCGCGGTGGAGCTCACTAAGTTGAGTCTCACTGGCAACACAAGAATAAAAAGGGGTGCACCCTGAGATCTCCACTAAAAGACCTCAATTGGTGGTCCACTGGTTTCGGGGTTCCCCTTGGAGCAAGGTCCTGGCCCTGATGCTGCCCTTGCCCATAAATCATAACGAAGTTTCACTCTTCAGACACGAATGGATTCGACTTGGCGATGCAGAGTGATCATATATTGGATGCACTTTATGGTTCTATACATCTATAGGATGTCATCCTCCTGATCTCTGGCTGGAGGAAGGAGAGTGGGTGGAGAAGAGGGGAAAGGAGACTGTTGGGATAATGAGACACATATGGAGCAGAGAGGAATAGTGTGCTGTCACCAGACAGGGAGAACAGTGGAAGCTGCATGTAGGTGGGGATGTAAATTTATACTGGAATGTACATTTTCACTCAGTCATATTAAATTAAAGCTTTAAAAATCACTTCCATTAATGGCCACAAGATTCAAACTTTTGTCTCATCATCTCCCTCTACTTTTCTCTCTCTCAGTATTACATCGTCTGAGAACTCCTCCTGCCTCTTTGGGTCACATACCCCTGAAGCCTCCTGAACTCCTTCCTGAGAGCTACTCCAAGAGGGCCTGATCAGTTCTCCATCTGGCTCCACCTGCCTCCTACACCAACGTGCCTAATGCCACGGGGCAAAGAGAGGCCTCAGTAAGCATGTGCTATGTGACATGTGAATGAATGGCATCAGGATACTTATGTTCAATTGAAGTAGCTGGGCATAGTGGGATTCCATCCCCAGAAGCCCCAACCGTACACTTCTATGCCTTCTCTTTAAGCATCAAAGCTTATTTTTGTGTAAGAAATTGACAGGGAGACTAAAAATGTAATGAATTCTTCCATGCTGCTTGGATGGATGGAGAATGCCGGCCAGCTGGCAGTAGCAGAGTCCAGAAGTTCTCAGTGTGCTTCAGCTGCACAGTCAGCCATGGCCAAAGTTGGTTTCTGGCCCCTGATGAAGGTATCTGCAGATAGCCTAGGGATGGCCCTTCAGCTGGGCAAATGAAAAGCAACAGGAAATTAGAGGTGACAAGCTTCTCCAGTGCCAGGGCCTACTGAAATACAGTTGTGCTTCCTTATCCATGGGAGAATTGGTCCAAGATCCTGGCAAATACAAATTTAGAGAATGCTCAAGTCCCCTGTATAAAACGGTGTGGTATGCAATCTACTCACATCCTCCTATATACTTTAGATTACCTCTAGCTTATTTACAATACCTAATATAATGTAAATGCTATGTGAATAGTTGTTATACAGTACTGTACCACTTGGGAATAATGACAAGCTGCAAGGCAAACAATATTCAAACAAGTGCCAGGGAGATATTATCCGCGCAATTGTAGGAGGCTACTGGTGGCACAGTGTTTAACCAAAAGGTCACAGTTTGAATCTGCGAGGTGCTCCTTGGACACTTCATGGGCCAGTTTCTACCCTAATCTATAGGTTGCTATGAGTCAAAATCAACTTTTAACAGTGGGTTTTTTGGGGAGTACAGTACAGTATGCCTAAACATCATTTCACTCACGTGGATTTGGCAGAGTCCTTGGGCATGGAGCAAATCCAAGTTTTGCTCTTTGGACTTTTTTCACTCTCAAATATTTTTGATTCACATTTGGTTGTACCTGCAGCTACGTATCCTGCAGTTATGCAGTGCCAGCTGTACTCTGCATCTTCTCATGGATAGGTAGGCAGGCTAGGTATCCTAGGATAAGAAGGAGAAGGAGCACGTCTTCTGCCCTTGCAGCAGCAAATCACACTCTGCCTGACTCAGGCGGCACTATCTCAGCCACATGTATCAAGGGAAAGTCAGCAGTCGACAGCTGTGGTGGTTTGATGACTCTTAAGCTTTCTGGCTACCAAGAGTACTCATTTCCTTACTAGTCCCAAGTAACTGATGCTGAAACACAAAGCTCACGTATTATAGCCAAAATCTGTTATAGCTCTCCTCTCTGTACCCCACATTGGTGAATGGCGTCTAGGGTCTTAAAAGCTGCCAAGCTGCCATCCGAGGACACAGCAAATGGTCCCAACTCAGCAGGAATGGATGCTCACCGAGGACCAAAATGACATGCGGTAAAGACAACCGAGAAGACAGAGACCTACAAGAGTGGGTACCTACATCAACTTGGGACCAGAAGAACTGGATGGTGCCTGGCCACCACCAGCGATAGCCACGATGGAGCTCACAGAGAGGAGTCTCACTGGCAACACAAGAATAAAAAGAGGTGCATCATGAGATCTCCACTAAAAGACCTCAATTGATGGTCCAGTGGTTTTGGGGTTCCTCTGAGAGCATGGCCCCCGGCCCTGATGCTGTCCTTTCCCATAAATTATAACAAAGGTCCACTCTTTGGACAGGAATGGATTGGACTTGGCAATGCAGCGTGACCATATATTGGAAGCACTTTATGGTTCTATACATCTATAGGATATCATCCTGCTGACCTCTGACTAGAGGAAGGAGAGTGGGTGGAGAGGAGAGGAAAGGAGGCTTTTGGGAGGATGAGACATGTATGGAGCAGAGAGGAATAGTGTACTGTCACTGGACAGGGAGAGCAGTGGAAGCTGCATATAGGGGGGCATGTAAATTTATATGTGAATGTACATTTTCACTCAGTTATGTTAAATAAAAATAAAAATTAAAAAAAATCTGTTATAGCTCTCACTATTTTGCAGGAAATTTTATGAAGCTGAAAGTTCTACACTTCAGTATATTTTTGAATGTTGGATTACAAAATACATAGAGTGCTCCATTTGTAATTATAAAATTAACAACTGTTATGGATTGAATTGTGTTCCCAAAAGTCCTAACTCCTGACACTCCTCTATCCATGGTGTTTTCAATGGCTGTCTTTCTGAAATAGAACACCAGGACTTTTTTCTGAGGAGTCCTGGATGGACTCAAACCTTCAATCTTTCAGTTGGCAACCAAGTAGGTTACCTATTTGTACCACTCGGGACTCCAGGAAATTCATACCCTAACTAGCCCTAATAATCTAGTAGCTTAGTACATGGAGGGAGGTCAGATCCGTTTCCAAAGAAAACATACATGGCACTGCTTGTTTTCTTCAATGAAAGCATAAAGAACCACTCTAGCTACCCAGAGATTTTCTAAAAGCTAGCATTGTCAAAGAGTGACCATTACTTCCAGAACTTTCATGAACTCCATCCACTTTAGCAAAGGACACTGTCAAACAAGTTGGCCCTGGCTGTAACCTGGGGAAATCATGCTGGGAGTCATAGGTCATAGCCGGTCAACTCCTCTCTATTCCAGTGATCATTCAGAAAGGAAAAGGAGGCAAACCGAAGCTTACCACATCAGAGAAACTCCCCTCATCATGCAAAGATTTGAAACAGAAGTGTACGTGGGAGCCTCCAACTCTCTACAATGTCTCTTTTAAGTGGAGACGAGCTACTTGCCACAAGTCTGCAGGTCCTGTCAATCAGATTTTACCACAGTGAATACTCCCATAGACTTCTGATAGGGAATCTCTGACTCTGTCTAGTAAAGTCTGTGAGTTCTAGCAGATGCAAGACCCCTTAACATGGACCTTATGTCCAACCCACATGGACACGCTAATTAGGAACTGCACTCTCAAGTCCTCACCAGTGTGATTATGAGCCATAGCCTGCTATCTTCACTATGCTGGTATATATCAACATGGCCAAAAAGTTTATCCTTTCAGACTTACATTCAAAATAGGGGGAAAAAGTTCTACTCAAAATTGACGAAAGTCAGTCAAATGACACCACAAGGGAGCAGACAGACAAATCCAGAAGGTAGAATATTCTACAGGGCAAGTGACCCAGTTTTTACAGTAAGTCAATGACATGGAGAAAAGAGACAGAGGAAGAAGGCTCACTGTGGGCTGAGATTAAAGAAATACAACACCCCGAACAGGGAAAGCAGTGGAAGCTGCATATAGCTGGGCATGTAAATTTATACGGGAATGTACATTTTCACTCAGTCATATTAAATAAATAAATAAAAGAAACACAATACCCAGATGCCATGAGTGGACCTCATGGGGATCCTAATTACAACAAATATACTATGCAAAGACATTATTTATTTATTCCCTGAAAGTACAAAGACATTCAGGGCAATTTGATTTTGCCTGGACGTTAGAATCATTACGGGATCATGGTTTACTTTGTAATGTGTGATGATGGCATTATGATTTACCTAGGAAAATGACGGTATTTGCTAGAGATGCTTACTGAAGGATGTAGGGGTGAAATTATATGCCACCTGGGATTTAAATACTTTAACAAATAAAAAAATGAGACCAGTTTATATGAAGCAACTGGCGAATCTAGGTGATCATCTGATGTACATGGAGGTTCGATATATTATTTATGTTTAAAAAGATTAAAATTGATTTCCCTGTGTATTTGTCTATTCTGCGTATTTTGTATAAATGGGGTCATACAGTATTTAGAATACAGGGATTTTTGTCTGCTATGGGAACCGTGGTGGTGTAGTGGTTAAGTGGTACAGCTACAAACCAAGAAGTCAGCAGTTCAAGTCCATCATGTTCCCCACTCTGTCTATAGAGTCACTATTCAGTCAGAATTGACTCAGTGGCAGTGGTTTTGGCTTTGGATTGGCTATATTTCCTCTTGTATCTCCACAGTCCAGAACATACCTGGTCCATAACAGGCCCTGTCTTAGTCATCTAGTGCTGCTATAACAAACACTACACGTAGATGGCTTTAAAAAAAGAAATTTTATTCTGTCACAGTCCAGCAGGGTAGAAGTTCAAATTCAGGACATCATCTCCGGGGGAAAGCTTTCTCTGTTGTCTTTAGAGGCAGGTCCTTGTTGTCAGTCCTCTCCAGGACTGGGAGCTTCTGAGGTGCAGGGACCATGGATCCAAAAGACATGGCCTGCTCCAGGAACTGCTTCTTTCTTGATGGTCGAAGGTCCCCATTTCTTCGCTTGCTTCCCTTTCCTTTACATCCCAAGAGACTGCCGTAGGGCACAGTATGCTCTTACAGATTGAATCCTGCCCCACCAAGACAACTGCTGCCCATCCTTCCTCATTAACATGACAGATACAAGATTTACAATAGACAGAAACATCACACAATACTGGGAATCAGGCCTAACCAAATTGCTACACATATTTTTGGGGGAAACAACTGAATCCAGGACAGGTCCCCAGAAATATCTGTTGGATGAATACATAAACAGGAGGGAATTAATTTATCCTCATAGTGGGGCTAATCTAATATTGCCTACTTTGCAGGGTTGTTTTGAGGATTACTTAAAAATAAAAATGTTTTACACACTGGGAAAAAAAAGACTCAAATTGAAGCACTGAACTAAAGACCTTTGGTAATAAAGTTTACAACAGTTTATAAACCTAACAGTTTTGCCCTTCCCTTTAAAAAATATTCTAAGAAGTAAAAACTCTAGTGTCCAGGCTCTAGCTTCCCTGTGAGCCAGAAAAGTCTGGGCTCTTCTTGCCCTTCCCTTCCCTGCACATTCTGTACCCATAGGATAAACTAGCCACACCTCTTGGCCTCTCCCAGGCCAAGAACTGGCTTCAGAGTGCTCAGCCTCCTAGTCATATTTCTCTATGGTTTCTCAACTTTGGGGCAGTGGAAGAGAGGGTTGGGAAGGAATGGTTTGCTTGGTATAACAGTGATTTTTCTGGCATCTGAAGTGAGACAGGCTACAAAGATCATCTGTATTAAATCCTACTACCATATGCTTTTGATGTAAAGTGCTTAAGAGTTACGGCTGCTAACCAAAAGGTCAGAAGTTCAAATTTAGCAGTCACTGCCTGGAATTCCTATATGGCAGTTCTAGTCTATCCTATAGGGTAGCTATGAGTCAGAATCAACTCCATTGCAACTGGTTTGGATATTTTGGTTTTGTCATTTGCTTCAAGGGATTAGCACATATTCCTTGAATGGCTATATATGTTCTTTTAATTTGCATTATAATTTCTTTAGAAGGGCATTCTCAAGTTCCTTCAAAGAACACTAGTATTGCAATTTTCAAAAATTAGAGTAGTTGATATTCCTTTTAATGCCTGTCACTGACACACAGAGTACGTAGAGCTCATTACTGGCTAGTACCCAAGCTGCTTCTAGCTCAGAGGCTGCAGGCCCTCAGTTTAGGAGCACACCATGCAAATAAAACCCAAACCCACTGCTGCTGAATCGATTCCACTCATAGTGACCCTATAGAACAGAGTAGAACTGCTCCATAGAGTCTCCAAGGAGTACCTGGCAGATCCAAACCACCAACCTTCTGATTAGCAACTGTAACTCAACCACCACACCACCAGGGTTTCCATCATGCAAATAGTGAATAAAAAATGACCCTCAGCAGGGGGCAGGGGACCATGCTCTTAGGCGAAATCGAGGCCAATTGGCACAACTAGCGTTTTGCTAGAAGAGCTCTCTGAACCTCACATTGGTGAGTGGCGTCTGGGGTCTTAAAAGCTGCCAAGCTGCCATCCGAGGACACAGAAAATGGTCCCAACTCAGCAGGAACAGATGCTCACCAAGGACCAAAATGACATGGGGTAAAGACAACCTAGAAGATAGAGACCCACATGAGTGGGTGCCTACATTAACCTGGGACCAGAAGAACCGGATGGTGCCGGGCCACCACCAGTGATAGCCGCGATGGAGCTTACTAGGTTGAGTCTCACTGGCAACACAAGAATAAAAAGGGGTGCATCCTGAGATCTCCACTAAAAGACCTCAATTGATGGTCCAGAGGTTTCGGGGTTCCCCTGAGAGCATGGCCCCTGGCCCTGATGCTGCCCTTGCCGATAAACCATAACGAAGGTCCACTCTCTGGACACTAGTGGATTGGACTTGGCGATGCAGAGTGACCATATGTTGGATGCACTTTATGGTTCTACACATCTATAGGATATAATCCTGCTGACCTCTGGCTGGAGGAAGGAAAGTGGGTGGAGAGGAAAGGAAAGAAGGCTGTTGGGAGGATGAGACATGTATGAAGCAGAGAGGAATAGTGTGCTGTCACTGGACAGGGAGAGCAGTGGAAGCTGCACATAGGTGGGCATGTAAATTTATACGGGAATGTACATTTTCACTCAGTTATATTAAATAAAAAAAAAAAATGACCCTCAGCTCCTTCTTAACTCACTAAGTCAAGCAAGGACCTGGAAGATCAATCACTGTGACAGTGAACCCTGTATTGTCCTGTAAGATACTTGTCCTCTCCTTCAACTACTTATCTGCAAAGTGAGGATAAAACTCACCAAGAAGGCTCTTCAAACATTTGTGACTTTCATAATCTAACTACTTAAGTAGCAACAACAGCCTAAATCCAAACCAACTTTAGCTCCATCAGAACTGCTGTACCCTCAGAGTTCAGTTCCTTTTCTACCTTGCATCTGTGAAGTAACATACTTTCTTAAATTCGGGGGTTATACAGTATGTGAATACTCCCCATCCCAATTTTTAATCTTTTAAGAAAATCACTTCTCTTTTCAAATATTAGAAACATAATTACCTGGGTTGGTGAGTAAATATAAGGAAAAATACCTCAGCATCAAGTTCAAATCATTTTGTATTTAAGCACTGATTTTATAAAATGGGGCACATAGGTAAACTAAGTTTACAACGTAATCTGTTCATGTAAATTGCCTTCAAGATAAGCTGCAGCTAAGATGTATATTAGATTTACACGCATTTTGGAAGAAGTCACATAGAGGCAGCTACTTTTTCAATAAACTGGGCCAGTTTCACATCCCTCTTGGTGAATTCACCACAGTCGTGCGAGGTGAGAGTTATCTGAACCTAAGGAGAGAGAAGCAGTTTTTAAAACCCCGAGCAACACTTCATGTTATTCACCTTTGGTGGTTCAGAAATTAATCTGTTATCCCACATTCATGTTTGAGAACCGGGAGAATTAAATTAGTTTAGAAAATGCTACATTATGAGTAAGTACTGCATTTCCCAAACCAGCAAACTCTAGAGGCACAGTCTGCATTGGGCTTGGCCCAGCAGCCATCGAGGGACAAAAAGGTTCTCTCATACCAAGAGGCAATTCGGCTGCCGGGATCCCAAATCTTGTTCCATTTTAACTCTCATTACTTTAATTACACAGACTACTTTCAGGCCACTGAGAAAAATCCAAGCTATCAAATGTAGTACCTTAGCTATGACATTCAAAGGACACATTTTCAAATTAAAGAAAAAGTAATACTCCAACTTTTGGACAGATCAGTTAGAAAGCAAAATTATGAGCTAGGAAAGGCAACCTGGAAAGAAAAGTTTGTCCTGCTACCAGAGTATTTTGAATTTCTCCAATAAACCACTAGAATATCTGTAAAAATTTATCTTTTTTCAAAAATGACTTCCAAAAAAGAACCAAATCCTGGATAATAAGACATTCCAAATGGCACTTTTGGAAGTGGTAGGGGGACATGACTTTTCTTACTGTGCCGTCATAAAAATACTTGATACAGACTTCTTAGTCTGCCCTGTGCCTTAAGTACTAAACAGTATTTAATAAAAAGTTACTACTGAAAGCACAGGTCTTGAGAAAATTTATTTCCCTGAGATAAATAAGAATATAGCTATCTTATTTGCTATTTCTTTCAGTAACATACATTAAAGGGTTTACAAATTTATCTGCATGACTGACATTCAAGTTTAATTTGGAATCCTAATTTGCTGAAACTTTCTGAGTTTCAGCAAAAGACAAGTATGAAAATAAATAACTTACATCCCTCTGAGCAAACCTGAAACTTTGTTACTAATTCACAATAACTCATAAGAGTTCTAAGAGAAAGGGTCAGAGAATACTTTCCCAAGCAAAATGGCATTTCTCTGCACAGAAGAGTACAAAAAAGAAAGAAGTTTCTTAAGTTCTATAATTAAGATGACTCAAAAATAAGACAATTTATTTACCTTGTTATACACATTGAACCATTCTGGGTGATGATTCATCTTCTCCGCTTGTAGGGCAACTCGGGACATAAAGCCAAATGCCTGCGTAAGATGAAGTCAAAATTAAACAGTGACACTGTCCTCTGCTCTGAACCTGAGATACCAATGGAATTCAACCAGATGAAGACATAACTAGGATCCTTATGGAAGCCTGGAGAAATCAAGAAGGGAACTTGCTCTCCACAGAGCTGAGCTGACAGTGTAGCAGGACTGTGACCTGCTGCTGGATAGTGAAAAACAATCAGGCTGAAATAAACAAACCAGGAAATTGGTCTCACCCAATGACCTGTCTGGACTGTTTAATTGTCCTCAGGACAGACTCTCCAAAACAGCATGGGAATAATTTTCCTTCAGCCGAGTGCCTCGGGTCTCACCCCCGGCCCTCAATCTCTAGAGCCACTGTTTGGTACAGCGCTGATCCTTTTGTTTTTCATTATAGGGCTGCAAGCTAGGCCATCAACAGGAAAATAGGAACAGGTCTTCTAAGAGTATCATAAGCAAATCATGGCAGAAAGGAACAGTTTCCCAATTCTACCTCCCCACAGGAATGAAAGACTACTTTCATTCACATCTAGTTGTGGGCATTGCTAACTGTCACTGAATTGTCCCCAACTCACGGCAACCCCATGCACAACAGAACAAGACACAGCCCCCTGATCAGCTGTTGATCCAACCATTGTGATCCACAGGGCTTTCACTGGCTGATTTTCGGAAACAGATCATCAGGCCTGTCTTCCTAGCTCATCAAGGTCTGGAAGCATCTCTGAAATCTGTTCAGCATCACAGTCACACTCAAGTGTCCACTGGCAGAAGGGTGGTGGCTGCACATAAGCTGCAGTGGCCAGGACTCACACCCAAGTCACCCCCACGGGAGGCAGGAATTCTATTACGGGGTCGCCACTGCCCCCTCGACACCTAGAGTGAAACAGAAAAGCCTGGTTTGCCTGCGTGGGGTCTTCTTACCACTACAACAGTGTACCTGCCTCAGAGCAGAAGGCAAGTCAGTGGGCTGCAACCCAGTGACAGGCCTATGTGTGGACCTGTGGGGCTCTGTCTTCATGACACAAGGAAAGTAGAAACATCATTTTCCCAACTAAAAGGCAAACTTAGACTAAGGAAAAAAAAAACTTGTTTGCTTTCCAATTTTTGTGAGGGTAACCACAAACAATAGGAGAGGCTGACTCTATCATGTCCGGAAGGCAAAAATAAATTTACTTAGTAAGACTCAAAGTTAACAGCACATTAACTACAAAGCTACAGTGGAATTCACAGGGCAGTCCCTATTTGCCACATGAATAAATATTTAATTTCATTACCCCTTTCCAGTAAAACCACCATGATGTTAGCTGGGCTATGTTCTTTAGATCATAAATGACATAAGGGTGCATTTCCTAGGTAACAGTGGGAAACATGGACAATTTCCAACAATTCTGTCTCATTCATAATGGTTCTTGTCTCAGGGCTAATTTAATCTGGGATAAAGATTCTCATTTTAACAGTTAAGACCTGAAGGGCTGTCCGTGTTTAAGAAAGGAGGTTCAAAATTCACTTCACCATGTATGGAAACATCAGTGGGAAAATAATACTTGCTCTCCTACTCTTTCTCATTTCATAATCTGATTCTTTAGGACAGTATGATGGGAGGATGCAAGTCAACTGTGAAATCTCTTTTTACTACTCAAAGACAGAGTTAACCCATATTGAACGACATATAATGAGAGGTTTTTATTCTATATCACTGAGAGAGTAATATATGCACTAAGGGCATGCATGGGCTTTTCAGCCAAAGAGTCCTGGGGTTCAAATGCTTACTTTACTACTTTATTGCCATGTGTGTCTTAACTCTAGCCTCAGATTTCTTGTCAGTAAAATGGGATAACAGTAAATCCTCACACAGTCACTCTAAGAAAAAAAAATGAATCAGGGAACATAAAAGCACTTAGCATGGTACTTGGCTTAGACTAAGAGATTAATAATGTGACATTATTCAAGTTTGTCCCTGTTTGGAATAGTGCTGCCACAACCACCACTGGCTTAACTGCATAAGACAAACTTTACAAACATATTAATATGTGAAAAGCTCTTCCAGAGCCTTGGGACCCTAATATTCCAGGAAGCGTCTCCCAGAAGAAAGGCCTTTTCCTTTCTTTTTCTCACTTGCCGTGAAGATAGACTCTCACACTCATCAAACAAGCATAGTATACTGTATCTTGACCCACACTGAACAGGGACAACAACTTAATGATAATAAATCATCTGAGCACAGTCCATCACTGCCCAAGTTCTCAACCCTGGGGCCATAATTTCTTTGAATCATATCCCTTAAAAGGCCCCAAATTATGTTTAGAATCCTTTACCATTTCCCAACAGCCTGTGAGAACACCTATATCTGAAGTGGTCTATTGGAAAAAAAAAAAAGCATCTTAACAAAGCATCTAACATACCAACATACAATGTAAAAAGTAAAAAAGACGTATCTGAGGACTGTCCAAACCTGTACTCTCCACAGTTTAACACATTTCTCTTCAACTGTCACCTACATCACAAAGCCAGATAGAACAATTCAAATAGATTTACTGAAAATTCTCCCTTAGGGAACAACCAATCGTCTCTAGAAAGATTACGTAATCCTGCTTCCATATAACAAAACCAAACAATCCTGAAAAAGATTTTTAAACCCACAAGTGAGAAACAACGCTAACAATACACATCTAAATTAAAGTGAAAGAACTTCTACAAGGAAACTGGATGAGTGTGGATAGGAAGACAAAAGAAAAAAGGAGAATTCTGATTATTTGGAATATTATAATGTCGAAACACGATCAAAGAGCAGACTTGGTACCCAGGGGAAAGTATCTGTCTCTTCTTTCAAAGGTTTTTTGTTTTGTAGCCCTAGCTACCTCTTTACAGAATTCAAACCAGAGTCTAAAGGCCTCAAGCTAGCTAAAAGTATGGACTTTCTAAAACTATTTCACAAAAGCAAGCTGGAAACAACTCAAGGCCGAATACCACTAACAACCGATTTAGAAGACTATGAGTACAGTGCTCCATTATTAAACCAGCTGTATGAGATTGGAGCCCTGGTGGCATAGTGGTAAAAAGCTTGGCTGCTAACCAAAAGGTTAGCTGTTCAAATCCACCAGCCATTCTTTAGCAACACCATAGGGCTGTTCTTCTCTGTCCTAAGAGTCTCTATGAGTTGGAATTGATTCAACAGCAGTAGATTTGGTTTCTTTGCCTTTGGATATGAGAATAAATGTGAACAACTACTCTAAAACAAAGATGAGAAAATAAGGGAGCAGGGAAACCACAGTATTGGAAACAGAATAACCAGGCACAATTAAAGAGAATGCTGACACATTATGAAAAATGTAACTAATGTCACTAAACAATTTGTGTAAAAATTGTCAAATAAAAGCCTAATTTGTTATGTAAATTTTCACTGAAAACACAGTATTATTAAGGAGAAAGGAAGTCAGTGGAACGATACCTACAAAGACTTTAAAAAAATGGAAGTGAGAACAAAAAATTTTACACCCAGCTAAACTATTGTTCAAAAAATCAAACATGATACACATACATTTCTGAAATCCAATAACTCAGGGAATAATTTCAATTAATCTTTCTTGAGGAAACTACTACAGGATGAAGTACAAGTAACTAAGAGATTAGATGAGAAATTATTCCAAAGATATTGACAATGTGTAATAAAGTTATTACACTCTAGAAACAAATTCAAAATACTTCTGAGGATTATATAAATACAAATGTTATAAACTATTAGAGGGGTTGAAAGAGAAAAAGAAAGAAAAGCGAAAGGTTGATGAAAGTAAAAAAAACTTTGATAACTAGGAAATACTAGAGGTATAAGTAATATAAAGGTATAAAATATACACACTAGAACTACAGAATAAATAACAGATATAAATCATTTCACAGAGGAATTTTACTAAATTTTGGTTGAACTTTAGGAACAGTTATCTCCAATAAAATTTAAATTGTTAACAGAGCACAGAGAAAGATGAAATATTTTCAAGTTATTTTTATAAGCCATATCTCTAGATCCACAAAGATAGCACATAATAATGAAATTACAGACCCATCTCCAATTTGCTGAAATCTTTACAAAACCTAGCAATATACTAAAAGAACAAAACACTGTCACCAAGTGAGGTTTATTCTAAGAATGCAAGGATAGTTTAATATTAAAGAACATATTAATATAACTCATTATACTGATAAATCGAAAGAAAAAAATAGGGTTCCCACAAATGCTGAAAAGACATTTGACAAACATCTATTATTTATTAAAAACTCTTAAAAAAAGAGATAGAGTCCTCAGAGATAAAATATATTCTCAGCCCAAAAGGTAGCATCATTTTTAAGAGAGAAACTCTAGGATAATTCCCACTAATGTAACAAAAAACACAAAATAAAGGTTGATATACTTACTAGGCAAACAACAACTAATTAGAAAATAATATTGTAAGAGTCCATTTCAAATGAAACCAAAAATTATCTAGGAATAAACTTCACAAAAAGTGTAAAAGTTCTACATGCAGAAAACTGTAAGACACTACTAAAAAACATAAATAAATTTGACTACTCTAAAATATTTTCTGTATGACAATAAAAGCCAACAAACAAAATAAATTTTAAAAATCTGTATTTGCAATATGTATTTCCTTAGCATATAAACAGCTTCTGCAAATCAATAAGACCAACCACTAACTTTTTTAAATGCATAAAGAATATGAAAAGATAATAGAAAATAGTATCAATGGTTCTTAGCCACAAAATAAAAACTGCTCAAATTTCATTCATGATAAGAGAAACACAAATTAAAATTATAGGTTATATCCATCTGATTAACAAAGATTAAAAAGTTTGATAACACTTGGTACAGATATAGGAGAAAAGGCATTCTCATACACTGTTGGTGAACATAAATTGATATAATCATTATGGGAGTCAATTTGGCAAAAGCAATCAAAATTAAAAATACTATGCTCTTAGAAAAATACGTACATGTCGACAGACCAAACAATCTACTTCTAGAACTTGTCCTAGAGACATACATGTATTAAAATAACAGTCACTGCAGCACTACTTGTAATAGCCACAAACTTAAAACTGCTAAACAGCAATCAATAAAGACTGGTTAAAACAGATTATGATACATGTGTACACTAAACAGCATACAGCCATTAAGAATGAGGAAGCTATTTATCTGCTAACATGGATGCACCTCCAAGATAGATTACTAAATGAAAAGTAAGTAAATATAAAGATGTAGAACAATACCAAAAAAACAAACACACTGCTGCTGTGTCAATTTCAACTCATAGTGACACTATAGGGCAGAGTAGAACTGTCCCGTAGAGTTTTCAAGGAGCGGATGGTGGATTTGAACTGCCAACCTTTTGGTTAGCAGACACTATGCTACCAGGGTTTCCATGTAGAACAACAGTCTACCAATTTTATTTTTTAAAAGAGAAAAAAAACTATATGCTTATAGATGTATTATATCTCTGAAACAACATACAAAGTCTGACAATTAAGTCCACGAACTTAATTATTTTAAGAGCTACATATCTCATTGCTGAGTATCACTGGCTAAAACCTCCCTCACAGAACACTGTGCACGGTGGCAAGTTCATGAACTTAATTGTATAGTTGTCTATGAGGGAGTTTTTAGCCAGTAAACAAGGAACTATATCAGAATACCCTCCCTACTCACCTGATCTGGCCCCTAATGACTTTCTTCTTTACCTGACGATAAAGGAAATACTGAAAGGAAGACATTTTGATGACACTCAGGACATCAAAGGTAATATGACAACAGCTCTGATGGCCATTCCAGAGACAGAGTTCCAAAAATGCTTTGTAGGGTGGACTAGGTGCTGGCATCGGTGCATAGCTTCTCAAAGGGAGTACTTTGAAGGTGACCATAGTGAAATTCAGCAACGAGGTATGTAGCACTTTTTCTAGGATTACGAACTCAGTTGTCACACCTCATGTAAGGAACAGGTCATTGTGAATGATTGCAGAAGTGGGGAGAAAAAGGAGGAAGTGGGTGATTGAGAATAAAGAACAAGAAGGGACTTACTCTGGTACCTTTTGAATTTTGTACTGCATATATATATGATCTATTTTCAAGAATTAATTGATCTAGGGAAAAAACGAACAAGCCATGAAAATGAACTTCCCACTATAAAGAGATCCGGGATCCTGCAATGCATATAACCTGGTTCATATTAAAATATTTTGGCTCACGTTAACTTCTTAACATACGCCTACCTGTTTAGGTGGGTTTTTAGTGCCAATTTACAGCATAGTTTGTCTATGAGCCATGTTCTGTTGAGCTATGGCCATTTCAAATAAACATATGGCCAACAAATAACATATAATGGCTGATAATAGTTTCAGTCTTTCCTCTATTGCAAATTACAAACATTTTATGAACAAGTCAATGAATGCATGATGAAGTATGACTTTTTAAGTCACTCTGCCATTTTAAAGAATGTAAGTATTACAATCACAGTAAATTAGGCCAATGAAGTTTGTCATTTGGAAATCTCCAAACCATCAGCAATTAAAAGGTTTTTCCACGAACCCCAAATCAAGTACTCTTTGAGAACTTTAATTTTTCTTAAAGTTCCTTTTGTTTCATTTGATTTCACAAAACTATGAAAGACTATCAGATGTGTAAAACCAAACCAAAAATCTTGTCTCAGTCTGTGAAATGTTTAACAGCAACTGAATTTAAAATGCAGCTCCAGTACAAATAACATGTATGACTTATTAAAGTTCTAAGACTAAACTTCTAGCACATATTTACAATACAAATCTTTCATTACTCAGAGCAATTCTCTTTGATATAAGTCCTTTAAATCATTTCCCTTTTATATTTTGATTATAGACTATTTTAATTATGCACTAAAAAAGAACATATCTCCCACTAAGAAAATGAGCACCAGCTACTCCAAAGTAATTTCCCCAGCACAATCTCCATTAAGCCTCTAAATACTTCCTTTACTAATTCAATGAATTAGAACTCTATTGTTTATGAATCACCTTTATGTTTGTAGGCCTATAGCCCTTCTTTTATAAAACACAATTGCTATGGAAGGAAATGATATTTATATCTGATTAGAAATGAAAACACTATTACATAAATCAGTTTGGGCATTTCTTCACGTCTTGAAACATGATCAGCAATTTAGTCTAATTGGTGATCAAGGAAACTATCTTGTGATCAATTAAAGTAATTACCAGATTCCGGCAACACAACCTACCTTAATTTCAGCTAGAGTCTGCACTTCTTCAACTTTAATTAAAAATAATGAAAATTATTAAGCAAAATGCAAGGCAAGATCATTGCCAAGCACGCACATGTCACAGGACAGGACCTTCTCTTGGTGTTGGTGACTTATATCAATCACATAAACATTGCTCGTGCACTGAGGAAAGGTATCCTTTGAGACAGAATACGACTACATGTCTCACCACAACCTTCGCAGGGGAAACACTCTTTGCTAACTGCTCTAGCCACTGCAAAGGCAGTATCAGATCCCGATCTGTGTATCAGCACAAGGATTGTGAGGAACAGATCCCACCAAAAATGTATTTGATGTATGCTTTCATCTCTGCGTTGTCAGCCACATTCGAGCACAGTGGTTAACTGCAGAGTCTTTAGGGTCACAGGTCTGGATGCAAGTCCTGGCACTGCTATTCACCAGCTACATGACCACAGAGAAACTACTTAACATTTGAAGTGAGCCTCAGTTTCATCATACACAAACCAGGATGACTCATGTAACATATTTTATATTAGGCCTAGTACTCCATCCACTAAGCACTTTCGTTGTTGTTATCATTACCAACACCTAAACATTACAGTTTCTGTGGCCTGGAAAGGAGTAATTCTTTGGCAAACCTAGCAGATAACCCATTTGAGGCCAAAAGGAATTTATGTTTGTAAGGCTGAGAAAACCAGAAACATCTTCAGAACTGTTTCTCTAAGTAGCCATCCTCATAGAGGATACACTGATGGAACTTGCAATCTGTGGGTGAGCATTTTCACCAAGCAGGTGACTCACATCTCCCTGAGGAAGCCTGGCTAAAGGCCTGAGGACAACTCTTGGTACAATCTGGTGTTGCCTGGAAACACACAAAGCCCTCACCAATCCCGGGCCACTAATCTAGCTAGTCTCTGCTTGATCCATTATGAATCTCCTGTGATTTCTATGGAGCATATCTAACTCTTAAATGAAAGCTGGTCTTGCCAGGCACTCAGGACAGTGTCTGCAGCTCCTTAAGGGGCAGCCTGCCCTACGAAACTAGGCTGAAGGTATCCAACCTCAGCTGGAGGCAGTGAGTACACCACCAGTGAGAGTACTCACTTCCCAACATTGCCTTCAAACACTGCTCACAGAGCCAGAATATCTCAGAGCCTTTGGAGAACAGTTCTTAAACTGCCATTCTGAGGAATTACTGTAATATCCTCAGCAGTCACTTGGAAAAATGAGCCAGCTCTTTAGCCAATGACACAGCACCACTTTTCAATACATACTGTTAAATGAAAAAGCAAGGTGCCAAACAGCTTTCTTCTGCAGAGCAGGGATTTATCATTACATTAGTGAATTCCTCCTAAATTTCCAGGCTAGGAAAACTTCACTTTGCTATAGGTTTCCTAGAATAAGTCAACTTTCTACAGGCAGCCGAATCTAATCAACATGAACACCTCTACACACAGTTTCACCGAGGGGCCCTACATTTCTGTTCCACTTTTAGTTACAGTTCTCTAGATAGATTTCACACAGCTCATGTATGTCAAAATGACATGTTGGCCAACATGATCACAAGCTGAGAGTATCTTTTCCCAGAAAAGACACTACTCATTTCCAAACTCCTCTGCTCATAAATTTCAATTACATTTCCCCTAAGTATCATCAACTGCTAACTGCTCAGCCCGATTAGCTCCTTTTTGAATTTTTCACAGCTCTTCAACTCTGCTCTCTTGGAATCAGCACATTTCACCAGTTTTCTGTCTACCCGTCTCCCCTAAAGTGCACTGAACCATGGATTTCCCAAAGCACCCCAAGATGAGTCCTCAGAGCACCCACTGACCGGGTGTTCCCCAATGCCAGGACAATTTGTAATGCCTCCTGTTGACTGGGGCTGTCCATCACTGCTAGTCTTCTGCCCCAGAAAAATCCCACTGGACATTTCCCTTCCTAATCTGTTGATAATCCTTATTTGTTAGCTTCCAGGGTTTTATGAGGTAAAAGATACTACAAAGACTACCAAAGTTTATTTCGTTTGTTTTAGCACTCTTTTCAAAAATTATAATTTAAATTTCTTGGTATTTTCATCACTATAAAATTTATAAAAATTCCAATTTATATAGAAAAAGGTCACTGGGCTTTAGCTTTATGCATGCAAACCACTAAGATACACAGTGTATACAACCAAATGTATTTTGAAAAACTCAAATAATATACAAAACGGCAGAATCGACTCCTAGCTTTTTCTTCTTTATGAATCAACTGGCTCCTTTCAAGAGATGCAACTACTGTTTAATATAATTTTCAACATGAAACTGCCTGGCTCTGTTAATGTAATAAAAAGAATCTATATGCATTTAATTGATTCTTTAAAAGACAAAAAAGGCAAAAAGCCTTTTTTCAGCCTTTTGCTCAAATTGAGACATGCCAAATTACACGGGGAGTCAAGACTCTGCAACGATTAAAAGGCAGAGGAAGAGAACTGGGTCCAGGGCAGAAAGGATGCCAACTCCCACCCCCAGGGGAGGGGGCACTAAATAAATACTTTAAAGAAGCAAAGCAGCACTGAACTTGGCTTAACGGTACAGATTTCACAAGCAGCACACAGTGTACAGCCTTCTTATCCCACTTCACATCACAAAATGTCTGATGATATAAAGATGTATGCACACACCAACAAATTCATACTGTTATTTTTACTCTGGGAATCAATTCACCTTTAAGAGTTTTTTAAGAAGTCTCTGCCACATTTGCCAATATTTCCTGTAAGAAAAATGTGTCACCAAAATATTCATGCCTGATCCCCTGAGATAATTCCACACACATAGGACCTCTGCTGACAGACGGCCGCAGTAAGTCACCAGGAGAAAACCATCTGCCTGACCCACATCTCGGAAAACAGTGCCAATTCAGAAGAAGTCCAGTGAGGAAACAGACCATCTCAGGTGTCGTCTGTATCTATGTTTCTAAAGGCACATACAGGTTGTGAACTTGGAAAGGTCCCTGAACCTGTCAAGAGTGTTCAGACGCTGAGCTCTGGCAAACCACACATACATTCAGAATTCATCTTCAACCTGTTATGACAAAGCTTAAGGAGAGATCTATTCCTACCCTTATAACCTGTGAGTAAGAATTTTTTAGTTGTCTTTTAACAAAGAAAATTCTCAGGGGCTTGAGGCTACTAGAGAGTAAAATAAGCTCAGCACTTACCCTATCTTGGGTATCAAATGACTCACAAGGTCGGGTGGTGTCATCACAAGCCGGAAGGGTCTACTCTGAATTCTATCTCATCTAAGGCCTTGATCGTATTCTAAACCCCTCTCACTAGTCTCTGTAACTCAGAGGCTCATGGCTTCCGAACTTTACCATTATGTGAGGAGGACTCATAAAAATGTGGCGAGTGCTTTACTAAGAAAACGTGCTACTGTGGAATACTGACAAGGTTTCAATTTGCTTGAATGCCATACAAAATGACCTTGTGCCACTTTTTTTAAATCTAGAAAAGTTGCTCTGTGTGGCAAAATATACTTTGTTGCATCCTGAATACAAACAGAGAATTATCAAGTCCTTGCATTAAAAACTCACAAATACTGCTGTCAGCTTAGGGAACAGCAGTACATGGAGGAACATTTAAACAGAACAAATGCTTACTTAAATCAGTTTCTTGCAATAGTCTATATGAATTTACCTTAAATTCAGCTGTAGATCTAGTAGGAGTTTTTAAAAATAACTCACAATTCCCTGAAAAGAAAAAACAAAAAGGTTTATTTTCCTGAATGTACATGAAAAGGAAAGTGTGCTTTTTTTCCTCCTCAAAGCAGGCTGGCATTCAGTTCCTCCACAGAGTGACTTTCTCTGTGCAGGTGAGGGCTAGCGGTCAGGAACACGGCTGCAATGCTCCCTCTCTGCGCCAAGACCCTAGCAGCTTGTTTACCATCCCAGCAGCAGAAAGGAATGCAACTGGCTCCAAAATACAGGGACAACTACAGCACACAGATACTGACGGGGTGGGAGTTCTCTGTCACTCGATGCAATTACTAAGGGAGAATTTTTCCCTTTGGCTTTCAAAAGTTTATTATTTCATACTTTATGCAAATCATACTTCGTATATTAGGCAATGATATTTAAGAAATACTCAAGTCAAATTAAAGGCTTCAATAGCCTTGCCAAAAGCACTGTGATTTTCCTATAAAAAAATTATTCCAATTTGTTGATCTTACATAGGATGAAACATACTGTAACAATCTTCATAATTTATGTCCTGTTGGGACACAATGATTTAAAGTAACATAATACAGAGCCGCATCACGGCTAATCTAAACCACCTGACCAGATAAACACCAGCTTCCCTTCTCTCTTCAGCAAGGGCATTTCTGTTTATTGTCATATCATTTCCTCATTCTAGGAACGCGCAGAATAAATGCAACCAACCTGCATTTCAACGGGCGGCTGAGCCGGCCTTTCCATGTCAGGAGGTTTGCAAGCACACAGGTACCAGTACAATGTCAAGGGCTTACGAGACAGAAAGCAAGCCAAGAATTCCACCCTCAGAACCATATACAGTGAAGCAAATACGGATTCATCCAGTACAATCTGGACCAGGTGTGGTGTTACAAACCCTGGTTGTTGTCATTTTTGAATTTTTTTATTAATATATCACAGAAGAATTCATTCTTTGAAACAAATTATGGGGCCTTACTATATAAGCCAAATTTTTACAAATGCTTCAATCATGCCTCCTGCCATGCTCATGGGCACTCATGATCTGATTAACCACACTGCAGTGCCCAAATTAATCAATGTCTTTGGGGGAGTGAGAGATCTGGATAAAAGAGAAAGACAAGAGGCACACTGTGGCACTGACCCTGGGGAGTTCTTCTCTGGTACACAACTGCACTGACAGCCTTCAAATGGTGAGTCTTCTCCAGGCTCCAAATTCCCTCACCCTCCTCACATATGCAAAACCTTACTGGGCAGAGGGAGGTTTTCAGGGAAGGGTTTAAAGTTACAATAGAGAAAGAAAAAGTGCAGGAACACATGTGCATTCGGCAGATAACAATTCACTGAAAATATTTTAAATCAAAACAAAACGCCTGTCTGACCAAATTTTTATAAACTTGGTTGGGGAAGAGGAAAACAAACAATTGTTTAAGGGTGGTTTCAAATATTGCTTTCTGCTGTTGCTGAGAATTTTCAAAGCTTTTCATGCTCCATTGGAGACGGCTCTGCTTCACAAACTGTTCTGGTCGATCTTGCCAAAGAAATGGTCTGATACACTTTATTACAAGTTCATCGATTTGCTTACCCAGGCAAATACATATGTATAATTATCTCTGCCCATAAAGACCAATGTAAAATAAGATTCCTCCACTACAAGCAACATGATAACTAAAATACAGCTGGATGAGACAGTACAAAGAGATAGAAGGCTTTCCAACCCCAGCTCCACTGAAGTTCACTGCAACATCCTAATCACTTCCACCAGGCCTCAAAGGGGCAGAACCCAGCCAGCTTGACCAGCACCATTTTTCAGTCTCTCACAGGTTTCAGTACAAAAAAGAGGACAGCAAGTTGTTTCCTTCTGCCACAACCTGGAGACTTCTGATTTGGGAAACTAAATGGAAGATATCATTTTGGAGTATACTTTTATCCAGGCACTTGAGTTACAGCCTGACATCACACATACTTGTAAAAATTTACAGTGATAATAACTAAGAACCCAGATGTAAATACATCCATCTATGGTCACCTGATCATCAACAAAGGCCCCAAGTCCATTAACTGGGTGGAAAGACAGTCTTTTTGATAAATAGCGCTGGCAAAACTAGATGCCTATCTGTATAAAAAAAGAAACAGAACACACACTTCACACCACACACAAAAGCTAATTCAAAATGGATCAAAGACTTAAATATAAAACCAACAACTAAAAAAATCATAGAAGAAAAAAAAAAGTCAACGCTATAGGCACCAATACATGGCATAAATAATAGGATGTATACCATAACAAACAACACATAAACTCCATTAAGATAATCTAGAAAACTGGGATCATCTAAAAATTAAACACATAAGTTCATCGAAAGACCTCACCAAAAGTGTAAAAAGAGAATCCACAGATTGGGAAAAAAATCTTAGCTAAGACAAATTTGATCTCATCTCAAAAATATCTAGGAAAATTCAATATCTCTATAACAAAAGGACAAATAATCCAATTAAAAAATGGGCAAAGGTTACGAACAGACACTTGACCAAAGAAGACATTCAGGCAGCTAACAGACACATGAGGCAACATTCATGATTGCCAGCCATTATAGAAATGTAAATCAAAATGACAATGAGATACCATCTCATCCCAACATTACTGAAACAAATAAATAATAAATAAAAAAAAAACAGAAAATAAATGTGGGCAAGACTGTGGGAAGACTAGAACTCTTACACATTGCTGGTGGGAATGAAAAATAGTACAACCATTTTGGAAAATGTTATGGTGCTTCACTAAAAAGCTACACATAGAAATACCGTAAGATCTCTCTATCCCACTCCTAGGATTAAATCCTAGAAAAACAGGAGCCATCAAACAAAGAGACATGTGTACACGCAGTTTCACTGCACCATTATTTACAACGGTAAAAAGATGGACACAACCCAAGTATCCATCAACAGATGAATGGATAAACAAACTATGGAACATACACACAGTGGAATCCTACACAACTGTAAAGAACAATGATGAATCTGTGAAACATCTCACAACATGGATGAATCTGGAGGTCATTATGTTGAGTGAAATAAGTCAACTAAAAAAGGACAAATACTGTGTGAGACCACTATTATAAAAACACACTTGAAGACTTACAGAAAGGAGCAATCTTTGATAGTTGGGGGGGGGTGTAAGAAGAGAAAAACATTAATTAAACAATAGATAAGTGGTAACTGATGAAAGGTAAGAGATTAAAGGAATGTCAGCATAACTTGACCAAGGCAAAGTCGTGGAAGTTTCTTAGACACATCCAAACTCCCTGAGGCACAGAATTACTGAGCTGAGGGCTAGGGACCACAGTTTCAGGCAACTTCTAGCTCAATTGGCATAGCATAGTTTATAAAGAAAATGTTCTATATCCCATTTTAGTGAGTAACATCTGTGGTCTCAAAAGCTTGGAAGCAGCCGTCTAAGATACTCCGCTTGTTCCAATCTATCAGGAGCATGGGAGAACCAGGAAAACCAAAGACACAAGGAAAAGATTGGCCCAGAGGACTGATGGACCACAACTACCACTGCCTCCACAAGACTGAGTCCTCCACAGCTAGACGGTGCCTGGCTACCATCACGAACGACTCCGACAGGGACCACACTAGAGGGTACCAGACAGTTGGAGAAAAACATAGCACAAAATTCTAATTCACAAGAAAAGACCATCTTCACTGGTCTAACAAAGACTGGAGAAACCCTGAGAGTGTGGTCCCCAGGCACTCTTCTGACTTAGTACTGAAGTCATTCCTGAAGTTCACTCACCCTTCAGCTGAAGATTAGACAGATCCATAAAACAAAATAAGACTGAACAGGGACACCAGCCTAGAGGCAAGAATGAGAAGGCAGGTAGGGACATGACAGCCGGCAATGGGGAAGCCAAGGTCAAGGAGAGGAGAGTATTAACACATTGTGGGGTCGGCAACTAACGTGGATTAACATGTGTATTCACTTTTTAATGACAAATTAATTTGCTATAAACCAACATCTAAAGCGCAACAAAAAAAGAAAATATGTTGGCAGTCAACAGAAATACAATAAAACTTAGCAAGCTTAAGGAAGAGAGTTTTTAGAGAAAACACTCTCCAAAAAGCAAAAACAAACAGAAAAAAACACTACCATCAAGTTGATTCTGACTCATAGCAACCCTATAAGATGGAGAAGAACTGCTCCATAGAGTTTCCAAGGAGCACCTAGTGGACTTGAACTGCTGATCTTTTGGTCAGGTACATAGCACTTAACCACTATGCTGCCAAGGATTCCAACACACCCTCAGCTAAGTCAATAAAAGATTCAAGGTAAGAGATTACAAATGTGCAGTATTATTGGTGACACTCTAAATCAGTACTACCAACAGTGAATGCTGGTGAAAAATGAGTTCTTTTGTCCCACAGCACTCACAACATGGACTGACGGCACACTTGCTAACTCGTTTCAATCATCTTTGCTTCTTCCTTGATTTCCAGAATCACTTCAAAATCAGCTCACTTTGCTCTGAAGTAATGAGGCCTTAGGTCAACATGCGTTACTGCAGCCTCAAGCATTGGCAGGGCTCTACAGTGGCAAAGTCTTGTCACTGAGGTATGATGTGACTATTACCAAGCCCAGACCTTCTCACAATCCTGACTCTCTGTTTTTTATTAACCTGCATTCTAGAGAGTTGATCCAGCAGTTCTACTGCTAGGCTTGTATCCTAGGGAAATTCTCACACTTGGACACAAAAAGACACAAGGATGCTTGTTACATAACTGACAGTAATGAGCACTGAAACTCTCTCAATTTTGTCCATCAACAAAGGAATGGATGAACTGGTAATTTATTTAAACTTCTGTTTGACTTAGAAACATTCAAGAGGAATAGATAGTTTAAAAATAGACTTACTGTATCAAAGCAGTGCAGTACAATGTTGAAAGAATATCGTATCTGACTAGGAATTCAAAAGCTGGATTGACACTGTCATCTGAGTACAAGGAGATGGCATTATCAATCACAGAGCACAGTATTCTCACACATGGAGTAATGTTCAATAAAAAAAAGAGTATTAGCTATTGATAAAAGTATCATCATCCAATAGCATGCACAAGGAACAGGATGTCTCTGACTACCTTCTGACTATTCCAGCTTTCACTATTGATTACTTTTATTCATCCTGTACATGGAAACACCTACAGGACAGATTCTTTTGTGATCAAGTAGCACCTTCTGAGCATAACTGATTCTTGCTGAGTAGGGATTTTAGTATGTCTCGGGGCCATTACTTGAAGCACCGATTCTCACTGTTTAGTCCTGAGGTCAAAGAATACCATCAGCATTTATAAAATAACTACTCCAGGTAAGGCACTCACTGAAGTCCTATGAACAAGTTTATCACTCTTATTTGACAAAAAAGAGAGTAAGACTCAGAGAGGTTAGACCACTTGCTTAGAGTCACACAGCTCACAAGAAATGAAGTTGGGATTCAAAGTCAAGTTTGTCCAGCTCCAAAAATAACCTTGTGTGTATTTGTGTACAAATTCCTGGTGTCAGATTATACTTTTTCCACTTACTTCTTTTACCTAAAAGCTAATTATAGCAAATGTAAGTTCTCTGTGATAGTCATTTAAAATTGTTAATTACAAGAGAAAAATAAAGTTTCAAGAAGTTTAGAAAAAGCATTTATAGGATGCTGTCCTGCTGGCCTCTTTCTAGATGGGACAGAAGAGGGTGACAAGGAGGGGACAGGAGTTTGCTAAGAGGATATGACAAGTATACAATGAAAAGGAGGAGTGTGCTGTCACCAGGCAAGGGGAGCAGGAGATGCAGATAGGTGGGCATGCAAAATAATTTGGATTGTGTACTTTCACTTAATCATAACAAAAAAAAAATTTAGAAAAACTATTATATTTTGTTTTTATTTTTCCCTATAATTATCACAATAACATTCATTTAACTTTGTATCTTCAATGTTCTCGTATTATTACAGCATACACTTATTTTGCAAGTGGCTCCATGGTTTTCTTACTTTGAGAAGCTGCATAATCTTACAAAGAACGTATACCTTCTTCTTTTACAAATGATTTCATATAAATGCTTCAAGTTGGGCCTTATGAACGTAGAGATTCTTTGAATTCTCTACCAACACATGTTAAGAAGAGTTTCAAGGTAAAAAAGAAGAGCGACTGTATGATTGGGGGTTTATGGGATAAATGTTAAGGTTTTCTTTTTTCAATCTTTTTTTTCCACACCCAATAAAAATATTAGATAATATGATAAAGCCCTCAACAACTAAATACCTATTTAAGTAACAAATTACTTTAGGTAATAGCCTGCCATGCCCAAAACAACGACAACTGAATCTATTAGAGCAAACATTCTACCTAACAAACACGAAAACGGTGGAGATGCTCTAACTAAATCCTCGAACATGCAGGCAGTGTGCACTGTGAAAAAAATCCCCGGAGCCGACTGCTCAGGAAATACTCTCAAAAATATCTCTTCCAAGCACACGTGTGACCAAAGACACGCCAGCCAAGCCCACACTCAGTTCACACATTTGTCCAGGAGAGACTCACTCACAGCAGGGCTGTTAAGACGACCCAGGGATGCAAAAGAACTTTAGAGTTACCTGTCTTTGGTGCTAAAAATAAATAAATAAAACAAAGAGTACTGCTCTAAAATTACCCACATCACAAGCTTTCAAAATGATGATCTTTACAGAGTTCCATAAAGAAGTCAAAAGTCTCCATTGCCCTCTGGGACGCCTAGTCTCACCTCAAGCTCCCAGTGCAAGCTAGGAGGCTGTGCCTATGCTAGTGTTCTGAAGTGCATTCTTCACGGAAACCTTGGAACTACCCAGGACTGCAAATCCAGGGCTACGGTAAAACCAAAACTATGCTGAGCTGTGAATATGGGAAGTGGGAGTGAGGTCACAAACAAGCTGGGGGTGATTCTGAAGCAGCACACAATGGAGAGAACAACACCTCAAGAGACCAACAGGATTGGAGCTGGCAGGGGCTACAGCTGCACCCAGCCTCAATCCATGAGGCTTGGAAAGGCAGCTCTTAAAATTTTCAGAGTTTAAATTTGTTTTCTTTACAAACTATATGTTCTGCTTTATCTTGAAATCCGAATCGACGGCACTTGGCTTTTGGCTATCTTGAAATCTCTCTAGGCCCAGGTAGAATATTCTGGGGAAGTACTCAAGGAGTTCCATGATACAGAAAATCCATGAAACCAAGAAGGGAAAGTGCTAGGGCTGCAGGTTTCACTCCACCACCTTGGATACTTACTTCTCCCTCTCAGTCTTGGCTTCCTCATCCCCGGGAGAAGGACTGGCTAGCTAAGGACACCTACTGTGTGGCTTCATGACCAGCATAAGGAGAAAAGTGCCAGATTTTATGGTGATAAAAAATTCTTCTTCTCATATCATAGAATGGGGACTTTCCAGGCCAGCAATCAGGTTGTTTAGGAAGTGAGGGGTTGTTTTTTCATAGTAATTGGGAGAGAATCTAGAGGTCTCTGTCTGGCATACACACTGTAGTTGGGGCCTTAGAAGTGTTTTTACAAGCTCCAGTAAAACTTGAAGGTGGTTAAGTGTCCAATTCATCTTTCAGTTTCATGCATTGTGAGCAGACACCATGTCACAGATGTCTATCTGAGCCTTTGTAGAAAGAGCACTTTTGAACCTTTTTAACGTGCTTCGTGTAATGCTGCAGCTTGTTGTAGACGGAAGGCTGAGGGTCAGACTCCCATTGCCTTTCTTAGATGTAAGTGAGGTTTCAGGCCAGGAGCTGCACCCACATGTAGTGAACACTGCATAGGACTTTAGTTGTCTCTGTTTTTTGCACAGATGGGAGCATTCTGCACCACTGCTTCGCCTGATTGCCACAGATTTAGGGAAAATCTGCTTCTAAGGGTGAGAAAAGTTCCCCCTATACCCAGCAGATGCCCACCACACACAAACACACACACATAATGGATAATGAATGCAAAGTTTTAAATTTTTCAGAATGCCAAAACAATAAATAAAAACAAAACCTGAAAGCCAGAAAGCAACTATACTACCATACGTTTGTAATATAGCAAGTAATTCTGCCTGGCCACCTTCTATTTGTATATCACTTCCTAAGAAGAAAGGGCAGCACTGAATGGCAACAGCTAAAAGAAACTAAAGTTTGCCAATTTGGGAAGTTTCCAGGTTTGTGTTTTCTCTCAAAATCCAGTACTATTTGGTATTTTCTTTAAAAGTGTTTCCATTATGGCCAGGTATATTTCAAACATGATATTTTTAAAAGGACTGAAAAGTCAGCTTTAATAATGTATATAGGCTTTTAATCTGCTCACAAGTCTGACAATAGAGAAAATGAACATTAAGATAAATTAATACAGCCATTTAAGCAAAGCATTTGGCTTTTACAAGTATTGTTATACTCTACTTTATTAAAAAGCTTAAAAAATTATAGCTAACTAAAAAGACCTTTCGGTATAACACCTTCCTTTTGCCACTTGTAATTTTATGAGTTAGTAATAACTGAGTTTGGTTACGTCAAAACAAATGGGAAATGGTTTGGGTTTTAATGCAGTATTTTTAAACCTGGTAATAAATTCCTTTAATAGCATTCTAAATATACACATTTTTTAAAGTAATTAAAATCTCTAAACTTCTCAGACATTCAAGCATTCAAGTCTTCTCCAGCCTCATGACCTCCTAATTCTATTCCTTCCTGCCTCCCCACCACAACCTCAGTGCCAGCTTCCCAGTCTCCACTCTCACACAGAGTGGAAGGTTGATTCCCATTCTGAGTCAAGCTCTAGTCCATACTCCAATCCCATGTTCCCATAGCACCCTCCCAATATACAGAACTACCATATAAACAGACTGTTAATAAAAAAAACAGACGAAGGTTCATCATACAGTGAAACTCAGGCATAAAATGCCAAAAAAAAAAAAAAAAGCACTGACATCCATATTATATTACAGACATAAAGCAGTTAAGTCAGTGAAAAAGCGACTTCAGTATAGCTCTGCTGCCACATCTTAGTGAGAAAACTACTATTAAAAGGAAGTCAAAGAACCAAGAGGTGAGGCTAATAAAGGCATAGTTTCGCTTCTGAGACCCAAACTCTATAGCAAAGTTAGTTCCCCTCTGGCAACCACAGCCTATGGATCTGGTGATGTGCTTTATGATAAACAATGAAAGGCAGCAACATCACAGGCATGAGATTATAGGAACTGCAGACCAAGAATCAAAACCTCAGACCCCCACCCTCACAAAGCTAAAACGTTTCCTCGTGTGAGGAACATGGAAACACCCCTAGAAATTTTTGGAAATAACATTTGAGTCTTGGCTCCCAACTGGATAATTTTGCTCTCACCAAAAACAAGTCCAATCAAATTCCTCAAAGTTTTTAAGGAGCTTCCTACCAATTTCAAGACACAGCCTCCTTCCAAACCCAATGAAATGAAAGGCAGAAACCAGGAACAGAAAAAAAATAAAAACTAAATAATATATACACAAGATGGTTTGCCATTTTATGAAAAACAAATGAGAATTAGACTCACATCACACTGATAAACTGAGAGGCTGCCAGTGGTTTTCAGGGCAGATGTAACATTTTAACAAATGTGATTGTTTGTGAACGAAATAATTCTGATCAAAAACTTAATTGCAGCCAAAGTGAGCCCTGGGCTATGTCACCATAATCCACTCTGACAGGAAGCAATGAGTGGAGATTCCTACTGTGAACGGTGCACATGTGAAAGGTCAGCTTTGGCCTGGAACTTCAAAACCGTTAACGTGTAAAACAGTGTGCATTAGAGCCCGGAACAGCTAACCACTGGATTAGCGGATGTCCGCTGTGTGGGTCTGATGTGCTTTTGGCAGGTAATGGTTAATTTGTAAATAGGCAATGTATTGCAACTTTCTTCTTTGCCTCTTCTCAACATCTACCAACAGAATTCATTCTTAATTATACTCCCAGAATATTGCAATATTAGAAGAGATTTAGATCCTGGTCTTAATAGAACCAAAAAAGTGATTAGAATGAGTGATTTATTTTTAAAGTAAACTTATTTTTAATAGTCTAGTGAAGGGGAAGCTGCATGCATTTAAAAGATAGATGCCTGTTGATAGAAATAATGAAGACTGTTTTCCTTGTAAAATAGATATACTATATTTTTATGCAAATAATACAAGATTTCTACATTCGTCTGCCAACCAAGTCCTGTGACAAGGTTCATAAGCACGCTATGCTGATAAATTTTTTTACAGCACCATTTACAAAAACACTGGCATAGCGGTGCTTACAAAAATACTTTGCAAGGAAAGGGTGCAGCTAGCAAACAAACATGGGAGGCATGCATTATTTGTGTAAAACTACGGTATCTGCTCATTCAGTAACCACTTTATTATAATAGCCAAAATTTGCCAAGTAAGGATCTCATTAGAAGAAATACATAATTTACTCAAAAACTATATTCTGAAGAACCAATTACACGATTACTGGCTATTTTACATGGCTTAAAACAAAAGTCTAAATAAAAATGCAATTAATGCCACAGTTTTCAGTTTTCAACAAGAGATGTTACTTTTGAAGGAATCAAGTTAAACACTACCTTATAAGCCAATGCATGCCCTTTTATACATATGTAGCTCTATGAAACTGGTCCATCTGGCTTTAAGTAATAGCCACTTTTCCCAAATCTAAATCACCTAAGGTAAAACAGCATTAATAAATGATTAAGAGCTGCCACCGTGCTCTTCATTATTTTAGGTTCAAGTCATTTCTGGGTTAAGAAATGATGCTTCTCTCTGAAAATAACCACATATTCTAAAATAAGTTTTAATTCTAGTGTTAAAAAAAAAAAACCTGGTGGTGTAGGGAGTTAAGTATTATGTGTGCTAACCAAAAAGTCAGCAGTTCAAACCTGCCAGGTGCTCCTTGGAAACTCTGTGGGGCAGTTCTACTCTGTCTACAGGGTTGCTATGAGTCAGACCCAACTCCACAGCAGTGTTTTTTTGTTTTGTTTTGTTTTGTTTTTTAAGGTTGAGTCAGAGCCGTGGTGGTACAGCGGTTAAAAGCTTGGCTGCTAACTAAACGCTGGCAGTTTGAATTCACAGTTGCTCCTGGGAAGCCCTGTGGGGCAGTTCAACACTACCCTATAGGGTCCTTATCAGTCAGAGTCAATTCAACAGCAGCAGGTTTTATGGTTGTATCACTTGGCCAGGGACCAGATGCAGCTCATCGGCCCTTTGTGGGCTAAATTCAGTGCTACAGAGTTGTTGTGAGACAACAGTGATGGGTTTTGGTGAAGGTGGTTACAGAGGCAGACTCACTGCCAGCCGCTGCGTGATTCCTGCTCCCTTCAGAACATGAGCAGATATCTTCAGAAGCAACATCACACATTTACTTCGAACTGCAATGGAAGAAGACAAGGGAGAAAAAGAATCATGGTCAACAAAACACAAGTTCAGAGTTTTTGATGGTTCTGCTTTCCAGACAAGATCTGAAATTTTTGAAATACATGGAAGACCTAGACTCTCCCTAAGAGTCTGCTCGTAAAAGTATGTGAAATACATTTACCAATCTGCTGCTCCATACCAAGCAGCTTCCTGAGTTCTGGACCCTGAGACACCAGCCCAGCGCCTCAAGGAGCTCACAACAAGTGAGACAGGGCAGAAAGGCCAACCATGAAGAGCTCTTCAGAAGTAAGGGAGCAAAGGAGACTGCAATCAAGAAAGGTTTTAGTGAAATATCGGTGCTATGCACATTCACGTTACAATTTCACCCCCTCCTTCACATATGTCCAAGCAGAAACAGCAACAACAATTCCAGGGCACAAGGAGGGTACTTAAGTTACTTAACAAACTAAATTTATGCCAAGTCTACAAACAAAGAAAAGATTTCATAATTCACCAAAAAACATTCACAAGGCTCCAAATCAGTCATCACTAGTGTTTTCTCCTATCACTAAGTGATTAATTCCACCGGGTAACACACTGACACCAACACTATAAATTAAACGCATTAATTCTTCTTCAGTCTGCCATATTCACCGTGCAGCTTTCACACACACATGCGGCAAATGGTAAAGAAGGAGGTCATCGAAAAAGAGAGAAACCCTTCATGAGATGGGCTGACACAGCAGTCTCAACAACAGGCTCAAAGAGCACCAATTGTGAGGATGGTGCAGGACCAGGCAGGGTTTTGTTCCATACGCAGGGTCACCACGAGTTAGAGCAAACTCGGTGGCACCTAGCAGCAACAATACACAAGTACGTCATTTTAGCCTCACTCCTAATCGTTTATTCCATTGCCACAACTTTTTCAGGGTAACAATTCTTGGCTGCTGTTCCACTTTCTTGGTGAGGGTGGAACTCAAAGCAGCTCACAAACTTCCCTCAAAAAGATGATCAACAGAGCAGGAAGTGCCTCTACACTGAGTTCCAATGCAAACGGGGCCTCTGTGTTCACAGTTACAGATCCTGTGCTGAGATGCTGTGTGATGTCAAAACTTACACTGCCATCCCAGGGCAAGATTGTTGCTGAGGCAACCACAACTTCTAACTAAGAAATGTAGTTTCAAGTTCTAATCATGTTTTTAAATACTAAATGACCAGAAGGGTGGCCTTACACTTTAGTTCAGTTCTGAACTGTGAATTAATTTTTGCAAATAAATACAGAGAGCTATGTTAACAGTTTCTTTTGAAGGATCCATGTCAAATAGGAGAATAACAAAAAAATTAATCATTCAATTCTTATTTGTAGGAGCAGATTCTCTGAAGCTTGTAAATTATTGCGATTTATGGTGAATCATTATTGTATTCATAAATGCTGGAAAGTTGGTGAACAACATGATATAGTGGCACCCCAAAATAATTTTATAACTGCAGGTGTGCAAATCATAACATGTGGGAGATGACTCAAAGGATAATGGAGGATAAAGCAGTGTAGGAGAGGTCACATAAAGGAGGGAGGGGATAAGGGCATGTACCCCAGTTTTCTGAGATGTCTTTAAAACCAAGCCACTCATTTAAAGGCAAATGCAATGGAGCAGTCAGGACTGGGGCAGCAGGCTCAACCAAGTTACATGAAAACAAGCAGAGGCAAAATGCTTCATAATTTACAACAACCGAATCACGTTGCTCACTCTTTTGAGGTTAAATGCTACTGACATAAGCTACACCTGAATCCAATCAGTGCAGAGACGTTGAGAAGATTCACACGAAAGGGCTAAATTTGTCACAAATGGGTTGGTTTCCGATCTTAATGTACCCAAGTTGCTTTACTCTGACCTCCATTGAACAAATCAACTTAATGGGCACTAGGAGTGCTATAAAACTTAACAATGGAGTGATTTTTAACTTTTAAAATACAGTTATGAAGCAAAATGTTGGATAGCTTCTACAATACTGGAAATCAAATTAAATCTAGATGTTTTTTAACAGTCTTGACAGATATAATCCTAGTTACCATGTAAATTTATGGTAAGCTGCTGTGATATTAGCCACAGGTGCTACTTTTAATATATGAGCTGCATCTGGCTGGGAATAGAATTTCTCAGAGGACTGAAAATGACCTCACTATCAGACAATGGAAGGGGAAAAAAACCAAGACCACTGTGGCATATAAAAAGCTGAAGATGTGGTCCACAACTAAATATTTCACATAAAATTCATTTTAGTTCTGCAGTTATAGGTTAAAGGATATTATGCTTTCAATATTTAAGAGGCATAGATATATTTCAAACAAATAGCCAAAAGATTAAGAATGTAGACAGTTATGAATACCCTGACTACGTATATAATAGTAGTTTTCTAACCTTTGATCAACGTCAGAAAAAATGATGCACTAAGACTTGAAAAGAAAATTCTTTCATGGTTCTCAGGCACATGACATGATTAGACACCACTGAGCATACCAAACCTAACATGTAACAATTGCTGATCACCACATAGCAGCAGGAAACCCTCGTGGCACAGTGGTGAAGTGCTACGGCTGTTAACCACGCCTGGCCAGCATCACTGATTGTGCTTTTAAAGTTCTGGAGTCATTCACTGTGTCCAGGAAAACATTCTCATCAGGTAAAGAAGAAAAAAAAAATCACTGTTAAGTACCATTCTGAGTTTGAGAACCTGTGATGTCACCAACAGACAACTATGATGAGAAGACTATCTATTTAATTCAAAAATAAAAAGATGAGTATGTATGAATCACAGAATCATTTGCTTTTACGAAATCCTTCCTGCACCAATCAGAAACCATCATTTGCCAAAGAACTGGTAAGTGTGGAAATGTGATAGGGGATTTACACAGATTTAATTTCCTATGAAATAACTCTTCTCAAATTAAACAAGCCTTCTTTATCTGAAAGAAAAAAAAATTCCTACAAGACAGTCATTTCTATGAATATATTCCCTCTACCACTACACTAAGCTGCGAGAATGGTAGCTACAAAGCTGGATAATATAACATTTTCCTTCTTGCCTTCTCAAGTTACCCGAAAGGCTTGGATTTTTTAGTTTCAATAGATCAATCTAGGTGATGATTTCTATTTACCTTTTTTAAACTTTTTTATTAGTGAAAATGTACAATCCCATATAAATTTGCATGCCTGCCTACATGCAGCTCCCAATGCTCTCCCTGCCCAGTGACAGCACACTTCTCCTCTCCATTCTATACATGTTATATCCTCCTAATAATCTCCTATCCCCTCCTCTCCACCATGTCCCCCGCCTCCAGTAAGAGGTCAGCAGGACAACATCCTATAGATGCATAGAACCATAAAGTGCACACACGATATGGTTATTCTGTGTCACCAAGTCCAATCCATTCCTGTCCTAAGAGTTGACCTCCATTATGATTTAGGGACATGGGCAGCATCAGGGCCAGGGGCCATGCTCCCAGGGGAACCCCGAGGCCCCTGGACCATCAATTGTGGTCTTTTAGTGGAGATCTCAGGGTGCACCCTTTCTTGTTCTCATGTTGCCAGTGAGACTCAACTTCATGAGCCCCATCACAGCTAAATCACTGGTGGTGGCTGGGCACCATCTGGTTCTGCTGATCACATGTCTATGTAGTCACCTACTCATGTGGGTCTCTCTGTCTTCTGGGTCCTCTTTCCCCCAAGTCATTTTGGTCCTTGGTGATCATCCATTCCTGCAGAGTTAGGACCACTTGGTGTACCTCAGATGGCAGCTTGGCAGCTTTTAAGACCCAAGACACCACTCGCCAATGTGGGGTGTTCTATTTACCTTTTTAACAAGTAATGAGACCTGTGCCCTATCTCAGTGGACATCAAGACCCTGAGTATGCTTAGCAGGAAGAAACTGTTATGGATCCCTGGTATTTTTGCGATCAATTGACAGTGCTTATATGGAACATTTACAAAAGATAGACTCACAAAGCCTTGTCTGTGAAGATGGTTACTGCACAAAGTTATTGGTTAAATATGGCCTATCCATTCAATGGAATTATATAAAATTATAATGGAATTCACACAAAATTGTGAAATTATGAAAATTTCTGAATTAAACTATTTTACTCACTTGGAAAAATGTTCACCGTACATGAAGTGAAAAAAGTAACTGACCAAAAAGTAGCTATAGTATGACCCCAATTATGTATGTGTATGTGTGTGTGTGTGTGTGTGTGTGTGTGTGTGTGTGTGTGTGTGTGTGTAGCATATTTGTATATATACATATATATTTATGGAAACCCTGGTAGCATAGTGGTTAAGTGTTATAGCTGCTAATCAAAAAGGTCGGCAGTTCAAATCCGCCAGGTGCTCCTTGGAAACTCTATGGGGCAGTTCTACTCTGTCCTGTAGGGTCACTATGAGTCGGCACCAACTTGATGGCACTTGGTCTGGTTTTGGTTTGGTTATGTATATTTATACATACATATGGTGGTGCAAACAGTTAAGCACTGGAAGGTTGGAAGTTCAAAACCACACACAGATGCCTTGGAAGCAAGGCCTTGCTATTCGCTTACAATCTTAAAAACCCTAAAGAGCAGAGTGTACTCTGTACACATGATGTTGCTGTGAGTTGGAAGAGATTTGATGGCAACTACCAACATACAAATACACCTTCACACATACTACATTTTTTTTAAGTGAGGAGATGGATACAGGTATATTCTTCTTCTTTGTGCTTTTCTGTTTTCCAAATTATAAAACATATTATGTGATCAGAAAAAAGTTAACAAAAAGTATTTGTTAACAAGCTAAACACACCAACATAACATGTTCATGTCATTCCTACACAAGTGAGGCCAGGCGGAGTATGAATATTCTGCAAACACTAAACCTTCTAGCCACAGCTTGCAGTTTTAAACAACTAGAAAGAAGAGATAAACTCACTCTCAAGCTTACATAACACAGTTACACTTAAGATGCTCAGAATTACAGTGGCCTTCTCTTCTTCACATCTGTGTGATATAGACGGCTTGGAAAGCTGGGATCACTCAATGTGGGGCAAGTTTATCTTTCCTATGCAGAGTTCCAGCTCCAAGTCAAGTTTTCAGCTGCCCTCTGTACACCTTCTATCTGGAGCAGGTTCGACACTCAAGTCAGAAGTTGACTGCTAATCTGTAACTGATATAGAACTATTAACTCATCAATCTGGCACTATAAACTAATGCTTTCACAGGGCAAGGAGACTATGTAATAATTTATAGGTCAAATTCCTATCAGTAGCAGCTATCCTTCCCATCAAGACATGCAAAGAAGACAAAGCCTTTAAGCCCTACAAAAGTAACATTTTTTTTCACAAACAAAACAAAGAAATAGACTCAGTTTTAAACAGCACAGTTGGTCATTCAAAAGTCTAGGACATTAAAAAAAAAAAAGTCTAGGACATTACTAAGCAAAACCACTACTCACGTCTTGAGTTACTCTACAACCCTTCAAAACATAGACTTGTCTTAGAGTGGAACGGCGACTACGGTGCGGCCGGTGCTGAGGCTTTGGAAACGGCCTTGCCATCTGCTTGTTCAGTAAGTCTTAGTAAGTTCTTCAACATCCTATTTTTTCTACCAGCAAAATGGGGACACCAAGACCTAGCCTGACCAGGCTGCCGGAAAGTTTCAATGAAATAACCTGTGCTATTTCACAGGCTGCTTAACAAGGAACTACTGATACCTAGTAGACACTTAAACATTCATAAAGCACTTTGTGACTCTCTGCACTGTCACAAAGAAAACAAGTTTGGCTGCATTTTAAGTACAAAATGTCATATTATGCATTTCTTGTATGTAGAATGACCTTACATCAGTATTTTTATGCCAGAATTTCTAAAAATATTCCCCCAAATGAATCCAATATCTTTAACTTTTACCTAGAACATCACCAAGTTTTATATACATTTTTTTTTAGTTTATTTTTATTTGTTTACTTTTTCTTAAATCAGCCAAGAGTACTGAGTCAGTAATGACAGCAAAGAAAAAGAAAGGATCTGATCTGAACAAAATCATGTTGAAACAGAAATGAGTACCTAAGGGACAGCAAGTCAACAGGCCTATAGCAGTCGGCTGGTGCAATTCTTTGTGGAGGACTGGAAGAATCTGCCGTGGGCCCTCCGGACACCAGTATTAGCAAAAGACTGGTGCGAGTGGCTGAAGTTGTAGATTCAAAAGCCTAGGTGAATACGAGCCCAGTCTCTCAAAGCAGGAGGCAAGCTAGTGGAGACACCCATCGGGGCCTGTTTCTTTCTCTGATGCTTTAAAACTGCACAAAAACCAAAGGCACAATCAAGGCTATAGTTCTTCTGGGAGGTGCCCAAGGGACTGCAGATCACCCTTTATCATCCCACCTTACATGGCAACATCACAGCCAAATAAGCTGGCCACTATTAGGAATCATCTGTGTCTACGAATAAGGATAGGAAGGAGCAGAAAGGTCTCTGGTGAGAAGGAGCTCTCGGTAATGCTATAGATTGAACTGTGTTCCCCAAAAAGTGTGTATAGAAATTTGGCTGGGCCATGTGTGAGGTTCCTACATGCTGTAAACCCTGCCTCTGTGAGTTGTTGGTCAGGACTCAGTGTGTGGGATTATGTTATACTTTCACACCATCTTTGGGGATATAAAAGGAAGGGAAGCAAGCAGAAATTTGGGACCTCATATCATCAAAACACATCCTTTGGAAAGGGCCAAGTGTCCCAGTGCCTCAGAAGCTTGTAGTCCAGAAGTCTGATGGCAAGGAACTTCCTCTCAAGTCAGCAGAGGAAGCCTTTTCCCAGAGCTGACACCCTGTTTGGACTTGTAGCTTACTGAACTATGATAGAATAAAAGTTCTTTTTAAAGCCATCCACTTGTGGTATTTCTGTTAAAGTGGTGCTTGATGATTAAGACAGGTAATAACCTATAGGAGACAAAAAGATTTTAAAAAGTTATGTTCCCCTGGGGTTTAGGATGCTGACTAGGATCACCCATGGTAAGCCCAACCAAGGGACCCCACATGTTCAAAATGCACCTGCACTACACGGGACTCCACCACTCCTGTTAACTTGTCTTCCCGTGGTGGCTTGTGTTGCCATGGTGCTGCAAGCTATGCTACTGGTACTTCAAATAGCATTAGGGTCATCCATGGTGGACAGGTTTCAGCAGAGCTTACAGCAGAAAACAGACTAGAAACAAAGAAATGGCTGTCTACTTCTGAAAAAACTGGCCAGTGAAAAACTAATGAGTAGCAGCACAACACTGCCTGGTATAGTTCTGGAAGATTGGACCAATTTTAAAAAAAATCCAAACCCAGTGCTGCTGAGCTGATTCCAACTCATAACCACACTATAGGGCAGAGGAGAACTTGCACCACAGAGTTTCCAAGAAGCACCCGGTGGATATGAAATGCCAACCTTTTGGTTAACAAATACAGTACTTAACCACTATACCATTGGGATTTCTGGAAGACTGCAAGACACTCAAAATACAACTGAGGAAGAGCTGCCTCCTCAAAGTAGAGACCAACTTAACAGTATGGATGGAATAAAGCTTTTAGGATCTTCATCTGCTGATGTGGCACAACTCAAAGTGAAAAGAAACAGCTGCAAATATGCATTAATAATGGGAACACGGAAAGCATAAAGTACAAATCTACGAAAACTGTAAGTCACCAGGACTGTATTCTTTCACCATACTTACTCAATCTTCATGCTGAGCAGACTGTGAAAAGCCTAACTACATGAAGAACGCAGCCTCAGGACTGGAGGGAGACTCATTAACCACCTGCAATGTGCAGACAACACAATCTTGCCAGCTGAAAGTGAAGAGGGCTTGAAGTACTTACTGATAAAGACCACACAGTACAGCCTTCAGTACAGAGTATACCTCAACATAAAAAAAATACAAATCCTCAGAACCGAACCAATAATCAACATCATGATAAATGGAAAAAATACTGACATTGTCAAGGATTTCATTTTATTTGGTCCACAATCAATGACCACGGAAGCAGCAGTCAAGAAATCAAAAAGTATATTGCACTGGGCAGATGCACTGCAAAAGGTATCACTTCGTAAAGTAAAGGCATCACTTTGAGGGTTAAGGCACGCCCGAGCCTGGTCGGGGTGTACAGGGTCACAGCTGCTAACCAGAAGGTCAGCAGTTCAAATCCACCAGGCGCTCCCTGGAAACTCTATGGAGCAGCTGTACTTTATCTATAGGATTGCTACGAGTTGGAATCAACCCGATGGCAGTGGGTTTTTTGCTTTGGACCAAAGCCATGGTATTTCTAATTACCTCATATACATGTGAAACCCAGACAATGCATTAGGAAGACCAAAGAAGTATTGATGCTGGCAAAGAATAAGGAGTATACCATGAACTTCCACAAAGAACAGATGCGTTTTGGAAAGAATATAGCCAGAACGTTCCTCAGAAGCGAGGATGGTAAGACTTCATCTCACATGTTTTGGACATGTCATTAGAAGGGACCAATCTCTGGAGGATATTATTTTTGATGAAGCAGAGATCAGTGAAACTGAAGAAGACTCTCCAAGAGATGGACTGATACAATGACAGCAATGATTACAAGGACAGCACAGGACCAGGCACTGTTTTATTCTGTTGTACATGGGGTTGCTGTGAGTCAAAATGAACTCACTGGCATCCCACAGCACTGGGCTGGATACCCTGGAAATGTGCATAAACACAGCCCAAGCCTCTGTCCTCAAAGTGCTTACATCTTAGCAGAAGAGAGATACAAGTGAGTAGTTGTATTTCTCTGGTATATAATCTAAAGTGCCCTTCTGGCACTGGTTCATTGTCACTTTGGGCAAACTACTTCATCCTTGACCCTGGTGCCTTCTACTGCTAACATTTGCAAGTTCAGTATCAAAACAAGGCTGAAAGAACACCACAAACAAGTAAGATAACCAAAGCCCTGAATAATAAAATGGAAAGAACAAACAGAGTAGTAATGTTTGAGCATACAAGCTCCATTTCCTCTCCAGGCTGGCCTGTACCCTAATCCTATCAACATGATCCTTTCTGTGGTCATCACTGACCTCCTTATCACTTAATGCAATGGTCATCCTTCAGGCCTTATCTCACTAGACTTCTCAACAAAATTGATTCCTCCCCCCTTTTTACAACATCATTTCCTTCTTCTTTTGGATTCTGTAACATGACACTGACCTGATTTTCTTCCTATTTCTCTAACAAGTCTTCCTGGATCTTTCACCAGCTCCTTCTCTTCTATTTAATTCTTAAATGGACTGAGTTCTGAGTCCTCTTCTCACTAGAATTTCGTCCTGAATGATCTCATCTATTACCTTGATTTTTTGCCATACACACCTATGAGTCCCCCAGTTTCTACAGTTCAGGACTTTCCTCTGAGCTCCTAACACAGATAACCAACTACCCTCTCTAAGGAGACATCTGGATGTCTCACAGCAATTAACAATGTCCAAACAAAAATAGTGATTCCCCCCGTACTCTGATCCTTTTCGTCTCCCACACTTTCCCTACTCAGTAGTATGGCTTCCAACTACCCAGTTCCTCCATGCCCCAAATCTGCAGTCTCCTTGACATTCCCGGCTCTACTTCCTCGGCACCATCACCAGTACCCCCTAGCTAGGGAGACATGTGTTTTGTCTTTTCATCTCTAAAACAGTTAATTGTGTCACTGGTTCCTGCTCATTTAAACTCCTAACAGCTCCAAGTTCTACACTTGTGTCTCCTCTTTCACAGTCCCTGTCCACCCTAGCAATGATATCTTTTCAGGATAAATACAGCAGTTTCCATACTACTCTCCCCAGTTTGATTTTTGCCCCTTTACTCCTTCTGAGAGTGTTCTTTTATATCCTGAGTGGCCTTTTAGAGAGGCCTTCCCTGACTGCTTTCCTCAAATTGAATCCACTCTTTCCACTATCCTCTCTCACAGCACCCTTTTCTGCTGGACAGGAAGTATTGCCTACAGGCAAAGACTATGAACTGCCTGGGGCCAAATCCTGGCTCCACTCCTTACTAGCTGTGGGGCCTTGGGCAGGTTACTTAATCTAAGCCTTAGCTTCCTCATCTTTAAAATGAAGGAAATAGTGTCTACTTCACAGGGTTTTGTGACGATTAAATGAATATGTGTGAAGTCCTTATAATAGTGCCTGGCACATTGCTTAAGTGTTCAACGAGCATTAACTATTAGAATTTTCTTTCATGGAATTTATTATAACTTATAATTATACACTCGTTTTCTTCATTCATGCTGTCCCTCTACCACTACACTGTAAGCTCTCTGAAGATGGAACAATATCTGCTTTGGTCACAACTGCAGCCGAGTGTCTAGCACAGTTCCTAGTATACTGTAAGTGCTCAATAATTGCTCATTATTATTAAACACACAGTGTCACGTAAAATTCTCTAGAAATGGGTGGGACACGGTCAGATAGAGTAGGGTAGGTAGAATCGGGTATGATGAGGAAGAACAGCTTGAATAATGGTAGAAAAGAACTGAACTGAAGGTCATGGTTCGGTTCCAGCATGGCTACCAACACTGTGTGGCCCTGGCCGAGGTACTCTGCATCCCACCCCTGGAGCCCTGGTTTTTTCTCATCTTCAGTAATAGGGGATAATAGCATAACTCGGAGTTACCTTATAGTTTTATGTCTAAAACAGGGAGGTGGCCTTCTGCAGAAGAGGAAATGAGAAGTAGGGTTTAGGGCCAGACCTGTGGTCAGCACTGAAAAGCTTTGAGAGGCTGAAGTATATCCTATAGACTACACCAGGAAGGCACTGGGACTTACTGAGCAAAGCCCAACTTGGTCACCACAAAGTGACATGTGGGCCAGATGGGGGCAGAGAGACCCTTGAGGTATCAGGCTGCTAGGAGGCTGCTACAAGTAGAGCCCAAAGGGGAGGTGAGTGGCTCCCAGACCCAAAGCACAGTCTTGGTGAAAGACATGAAAGGAAGGCTGACCAGTTCTTGGTCAACAAGAACAATTAAAGATAATCGTAAATAATTCTTCAGTTTCAGGTCTGGGGGCTTCAGAAGATGGTGGTACTGGTGAGAGAAACAAGCAACCTGGAGGAAAGACAGAAAGACAAGAGTTTGTTTCAGACACCCCAAAGCTGAGGCACTGCTGAACCCAAGGTGAGCTCACCAGGCCCTTGCCTGCCAATCGGTACTCCAGCTCGCTGAATCTATGTCAAGGACCTAATTTCCCAAGCACAACAGGATGTGTCCTCTTTCTCCATCTTCAACCTTTGCCACCTGCTCAGCCGTCCCCTAGTTTCCCAACAAAAACCTATCAAGGAATAATTCAAAACCCCCTTTCCCCCAGCAGCTAGACTAGAACACCTCCTTTGTTTCACTAGCACTTCACAGTTCAGTGCCTGATTAAACTGGCAGTAAAAAAAAAAAAAATTTTAAGTATCAGCTATCTTTTACAATTTAGATGAGCCACCTCCCCCAACAAACCTGGGCGTTGCTCCAAGCAGAAACACAATCATTGCTTCTTCAGCATTTTCCTCCTTCCACGCCTTGGGCCCAGTGCAGTGCTAGGCCCTCAGCACTTGCCAGTTCAAGTACCTCACTGCACAGATTTTGCCAACAGTCACAGGTCTCTGCTGCTCAGGGGGGAAACCAAGGGGCTCAGCCTCAACTGAGTGTGCTTCAGGGTCCTGCTGCATGCCCCTGCCAGGGCTGTAACAGAGAGGGCAGGCTATCTGAACAGCCAGTTTGATGAATGATATGGTAGGAGGCCACAATCTTGCTTTGCCGGCTGAGCACACCAGTAAATAGATTCATCACTGGCATTTCTGTTTTGATAAGCTTGATTTTAACGATACAATTAAATATCCTCTGATTACTCAACAGCAATACCTAGGTTACTCCTCAATAAGTATAGCTTTGTTTGTTTTAGCTGGTGAATATTCCCTTTCTCAGGGAAGTGTGGTAAAACTCATTTAAGTTAGAAAAGTAATCCAACAGGTAGTCCTTGGAAAACAGAACTTTCTGTATGTATCACAGAGGATTTGAAATGCTGCTGTAGGAACAAGAGTGGGAATCTGGCACCTTCTAACTGTGACAGGACCCAGTGTGACCTCAGGCAATTCCATGATCTCCATCAGGGTCAGCATTCTTCTGTAAAATCTAGTGTCCCATTCTAGCCTAGATCAGAGGACAACATGATGATAAATTATCTGCAAAACATGAGAGATGATATTACTGCTTTGTTTAATTTAAAAGGGCACAGAAGAAAATGCAGACACAGAGACTCAGAGCCGGGGAAGAACCTCACCCACCTGTCCACACTGTTACCTGAAGCCCTCCCAAGGGCAACACTGTTGACAGGTGGGTAGAGTTGTTCTTGGCAGCTGGTCCCCACCAAGTCACAGGAGCATGAGTGCTGTCTCTGGTACTCAGAACTACTGACTAGCTGGTAAGTTTCCTCCATCAGGCACCCAATGCTAATATTTTGAAATAGCTGAATGGCAAGTTCCTGAGTCATGATACTAATGCACTAAAAACTCTATTGGCAAAAGCCCGGCTGTGCAAACCTGAACACTATTGATAACATTCACGTTGAGGCAGTGAGTTGAATACCAAAGAAAAACAGAATGGAAAAGAACAACACCAAAGTACTTGTTATTATTTAAAGTCTCCTTTAAATTATTTTCTGTAATTACTGGGCCAGCAGTCCATTGTTATTAATCCATATTCAGCCCATTTAAGCAGCACCAGTCTGAAAACAAATGCCTTAGTAATTTTCTAACTCTTGAGTGTTATTTTCTTGTCAGTTAAATTTAAAGCAACCCATTTATGACCACATTATGTCAAGTTAATCTCATCTAAACTGCTTCACAAACCCTAACAGCTACACTAATGAAAGCAATTTACATAAATGAAATTTATGTCAATGCATTTCATAACAAATTTTTTATTTTATAATAATTATGGTACTTATATGATAACATCTGTTGATATTCACAGTCTAAACCTGGCAAAGATTTAAACCCACAGCATTTTCCATGCATCATGTACATTATCTGTGAAAAGCAATAAAAAAGCAATGAATGCATTAATCATACCAATATCATCTGCAAAGCATAAATCTGAAATACCTTTCATGTCAGCTCAACTGCTTTTTTATTTTTTACACACCTGATTTTACGCCATCTGTAAAAGGGTAAGACAAAGACTGTTGAGGAAATTATATTTCTTGGCTGTTTGACTTTTACAAAATACCCAGACTAAGTTCTGTAAACAGAAGATTTACTATACGACTAAGAAAAAAACGATGCCGTTAAAAGTCCATTTTTATTAAAGGACAGTGTAATGACCGCAGCATTTCTGCACTACCTAGTGGTGCTGTACTTGCATTTTTCACACCTGTTTTACATTTCCCCTCATCTATCTACTGCCTGTGTTTTCACAAGCATACATCGGGTCTAAACCTACTGCATGACATAAATGACATGGAAAACTCCAAAACGCTGATGTTCCAGCTACCACCTGACAACATCAGTGAGGTCTTGCCCACAGCTCCCTGGAAATTCAGCAATAACCCCGAAGTGGGCATCAATATTAAATAAGCCACACAGATACTTTCATCAGCTTCTCAAAATTTAGGTAAAGTTTGCTAATGTCTGAGTATCTCTACTACCCATTCCAACGCAAGCTATGGACCCTTGCCCGGGTTTCTGGTCTACTGTGGCTGCAAAGGCCATCAGTGGGCATGTGTTAAGCACAAACTACTGTGAGTGATAATAACATTAAAAACAAAAAAGACAATCAAACTCAATTCTGTCAAATCAATTCTGACTCATAACAACCCTACAAGACAGAGTAGAACTGTCCCATAGAGTTTCCAAGGAGTGTCTGGTGGCTTCAAACCATCCACCTTTTGTTAGCAGCCATAGCTCTTAACTACTACACCACCAGGATTTCTGATAACTATATATATGTTCCTTTTACCAAGCCAGGCATGCAAATATCAGCATCGAGTTTAAAAGCAAAATGACTTTCTCATCTACCTGATGCAAAGCCTTTCTAGAGGTGGCTCTGTCCCCTCACAGGCTGAGTGGGGATCTGCTTTCAAGAATGCTCAGATATGCTGTGCTACTGGTTTCTTTGTAGATGGAAGAGAAGAAGTGGGAGAGAAGGGGATAGGTGCTTGTTAAGAGGACACTACATGTATAGAGTGAAAAGGAGGGATGTGCTGTCACTCAGGTGAGAAGAGCAGACGGAACCGCAGATAAGAGGGCATGCAGAATACTTTTACCTAATCATGATAAAAAAAAATTAAAGAAATAAATTAAGTAGAAGCATGATATGGAAAAGAAGAATGCTCAGACGTAACACTGGTATGACTGCATTGCTGACTCATAACTTTGATGCACAACAATAAGCAATAAGATCGGAACAAACTCATTCACAAAGAGTTTTTGAGAGCTTCACCAGTAACCTGTAGAAGGTTGCTAAGATTTTCATTAACAGTCATCTCTTGTCTGGTATTACCAAGCTATGACTTCACTAAGTGTTTCAGAATGTTAGCTATAAACCTATTATCAAACTCCTCAATAAAACATTTTTACTAAGTAAGTCAACAACAGTAACTTTCAACCGCTCTACAGCTGGAGTCTGGGCCCCAGGAAGAGAAGCACTTTACAAACCCACACTCCCAGACGGCACTACTGTTGCCAGATGCACAGGGCCCCTGTCACCCCCAAGGCCGGGATGTTCGGAGTGCAGCTCCCACTCCCTGCTTCAAGCTTCATGAATCTTTCTGCCGCAGCAGTTACAAAACCAAATTGTGATGAAGACGATACAGAACAAAAAAAGCTGATCTTGTCCTACAAGAAATACTACACTGTGACAAGCTATCAGATTGAAACATGGAAAATTGCCATTTTTGCAGGTCAAAAAAGCCACCCAAATAATTAAACCTAATATAGTCCAATGTCCTCCTGGGCAGCCCTACCTAAGAAAACACAGGCAAGGCACAGGAGCTCCTCCAGGAAAGCAGGGAACTAGAGTGATTTCTCCTTGAGCTTGGTCCCTTTTTCCTGAATCAAACGTGTTCTCCATTACCGGTCAGGAACTCTTTATATCCTTCACCCAGAATTCTTAATTCAACCAGAGTACCAAGCCTTGTCAGGTTCTCAGCCACCACTGCTTCCTATTCCTGATACTCAGCTGTTCTGTGCTGAATAAGAGTGGCCCATGAAATGCAGAGGGAGAGAAGGGGGCAGCCCCTTTAGGGACTTAGGTTCCTACCTGGCCAGTCCAGGCTCTTACCCTAGAGGGCTCCACCTGCTGGCATCTGGTATAGCTGTTTCCCAGGTTCCAAAACCTTACCTTCTGCATTACTTTAAAGCTTCAAATTTCCTCCAGTTGTACAAACTCCCCACTTGTCGCCATCTATGACAATGAATAGCAAAATTTATCTTTATGGGACACTCCCACCCACATTTCTAACTGTCCTTTTGTTCTTTCAATGCAGACACCCTGCAGTTGCCAAACACCTAAGAATAAATTTATATGTCACTTAGAGACCTCTCCCTCCTTATGTCTACATGAACACACAAAAAAAGCAAAACTCCTTGACAAATGCAAGCCTCACCCTGTCTGAGTCCCAGCATTCCAGTGTGGAAACTCCCTGCCTCCACTGCTGGTACTGCCACACTAAGTGCTCACAGCATCACTCCTCACCAATGCCCTGCCCACCAAACCACACTGTGCTGCAGGGCAGTGCAATCCAGAGCCGGGCACCACCACCAGCACAAGAACAGGGGACTGGCAGCAACCAAAACCCAAAGTGACCAGATCCACCTATGTCATTAGGATCCCTGGGAATGTACATGCTTGGAACCTCCAAGTATTTGCACCCATCTGAGCTAGCAAATGAATGTGGACTATTTGGAACTAAGCATATCTCAGGATAAAACCAGAGGGGAAGAAGTTCAAATGTATTTTGCTTGGTATTGACCACTACAGCAAAACCTAAAATACCCCAAACACTTGACAAACAGGCTTTTCACCCAGTGTCCATGAAAATGTTTCTAAAACGTATGGACCTAGCCAACACAGACAGGAAAATGTTCATTTTCCTTAGTAATAAAATAAATTAATACTAAAACAAACTTGTGGTACATTTTACACACCTTGTGTAAGTAAACCATTTAAAAACTGGAACGCCCAACCAATGCCTAAAGACTTGCTGTGAGTTAAAAGACTATGTAAATAAGTGAAAACTGCTCACAAACTATTAAGCAAAAGAAACAGACCTTTTTTTTTCCAACCTGTACATTCAGCAAAGATCTTTTAAAAATAAAAAATGTGATGACACCCAGTGCAGGTCACACTCTCTTAAAGGGAGGTGGGTCACCAGCACTTGATTGTGCGTTCTGGAGTTTGCAGAACTGAGGCCGGGGAGGTGCTGCTGCTGTCAGGACAGAGAACACAGTGGGCCTCCCTTAACTCCTGTCTAGGGTGGAGATGTAGCAAGACAGTCACGGTCTCACCATGGTTTGCACATGTACACGGTAAGGCCTGCTCACAGTAAAAACTTACAGACTCATGGGCTATAAAGTACACCCTTCGCATCCATGTTTGCACACATGCAAGAAAAAAATTTCTCAGGTAAGACAACAAGCACATACATTTAAAAAACTGGTAGACATTATCTAATTGCCCTCCAAAGAGATTATATCAAATTACAGTCCCACCTCTTCCCTATCCATCCGCTATCACAGCCATGCCTCCCTACTTAACCTGCTCAGACTCTAAGGCCCATTGTGTTCATCCCTCCCTTGCACACTTCTTACCTGGCCTTGCCCCTCTTTTCCTCCAATGTGTTTGTTTGCTAGAAGCTCAGCCCTTGTTAAACCCTCCTGCAAGCCTGAGCCCAAGGAATGGCACATGGCTGGATAAAACATACAAAATTTTCACATTAACTACTGACCAGCAGTCTGCAGCAGGCACAGAGTACCACCCAGCAACTGACCACACTTCCCTAGTCAGTTCACTATGCTTTTCCTCAAGATGACTACCACACACCTTCTGTATCCCCAGATCTCCAACACTACTCCCTCCTACCCCTGCTCACCCTCAGTTGATGGCCTCATTGAAAACAACAAAAACAATCAGATGAGTTGTGTCTTCCAGGACAAACAGAGCAGCCTACCTACACCTATATTCAGATACAATGCCTACCTGCCTCCATTTGCTCATTCCATCTTGCCCTCTCTTGCCTATGTAGGACTGCGCTCTTGTAATTTTCCCCTCCCTACTGATCATCTGGAAACTCTGGTGGTGTAGTGGTTAAGTACTATGGCTGCTAGCCAAAAGGTCAGCAGTTCAAATCCGTCAGACGCTCCTTGGAAATTCAATGGGGCAGTTCTACTCTGACCTCTAGGGTCACTATAAGTCAGAATCAACTTGACGGCACTTCATTTGGTTTTTCTCGTTGTTGTTGTTACTGATCATTTAAGCTGTGGCTTTTAAGACCAACTGTATACGGACAACTCTCACACTGATACCCCAGCCTGAGCTGTGACCTCACATATCCACCTGCCAACCCTGATGGCACCACTTGGATGACAAATTAAGTATCTCAAACTTGACTGATGTCCAAAATAGGACTCTTAATTCCTCCACCACCCAATACTCACCTTCCCCTCACTTCAGACTCATGTCCCACCACTTTCTTCCCCTCTCTCTGACTACTCCACAACATTGGCCTTCTGCTTCTTCCTCCACCAGGCGAAGATCAGGGGGCACAGTCAAGTGGCGGACTAAGCCCACGTCTCCGTATATCCCACTGGAAACCAAGACCTGAACTGATAATCGAACAGAGCCTTCTGATGACCTAATCAGCCTCAGGACACGGCACAGGGCTGTTAATTGGGACTTCATACCACTGAGTAAAAAACCTCCTCTCTTTTGCTGACTCCGGCTCCTGGCTAGCCCTGGCTCTCACGGACGGAAGGTAAACGCACCAGTTTGACTTTTTTTTTTCTCTGTCTTGGCTGGCGGGCAGAGCTGTGTCTTGCCTAGCGGCTAGACTCAGACACGTTGCTGGGGCGATAGGCAGGCGAAATTCCCATATTTTGAGAGCCAGGCTCAGGACTCTGTTCATCTAGCCACTTTGAGCCTTTCGTTTTATATCTGCCTCAGCGGGGTTTGTATGGAATTTCGCAGTCAATGTGTGGGATGCCATGTTGGTAACGAGATTTTAGCGGGACCTAATTTTAGGCTGGGAGCCAGCTCCTGCAAACAGGATAGCGCTTCTCTGACAGAAAAGCAGTAATTTACTGAAGGCCACCTATGTTGGGGGCCCTGCAACAGAAGCAGAGGAATCACTACCTCTCGGCACCTTTAGCCTCTCTGTCTGCTGCCTGTGTGGAGGACGCCATCTTGGATACAGTGGTCGCAGTGGACATGATTCTTAGCTTGAGAGCCAGAGCCTTCCCACAGGAGAGTGCTTTTCTACCAGAAAAGCAGTACTCTACACAGTGTCGCCCAAGGCTAGGCCCTGTCAGCAGAAGCCAACAGGGCAGTAGCATTGCTGTATTCTGAACTAGTTTGTTATCATCTGGAGTTAGATATAGTGGCACTTACTTTGTCAGTTCAGAAGAGGGACCTCTACACCTGAAAACCTAACTGACTTGTGAAGTGGTCAGATACCTTTTGCTTTACATTTTAAGACAGCCTAGAGAAACATTTGCAATCCATCCTCACAGTACCTCTTCCAGCCTCTACATACTCACATGGGACCCAAAAAGCAACAGACAATTGTGGCATACAAGAAATCACCCATGGCTTCAGAAGGCTCCCAAACAAAGCAACCAAGGAGTTTTCCAGATGAAGAAACTTTTACGAAAGCATCAGGAAGTGAATACAAAATGATTATATACAGAGCCCTTCTAGACCTTATACAGAATGCAGCAGAACAAAATGAAAAACTAAGCAAGCTGTTCGATATGATGGAACACCAGTACTCTGAAATCCAACAGATCAAGAACAAAATCAAAGACATAGAAACTTATACGCAAAGCCAAGAAAACAGAATGGAACAAATAGAAAAAAGAATTTCTGACTTGGAAGACAGAGCTACTGATGCCAGCATCTATGAGCAGAAATCAGAAAAAAGAAACAAGAAAAATGAAGAAACATTAAGAAGCATGTGGGACTCTATTAAGAGGAACAACCTTCGATTAACTGGAGTCCCTGAACAGGGTGAGACATCTGAGAAAACAGAGAGTATCGTTGCTCAGCTGCTGAAAGAAAACTTCCCAGAAATCATGAAGGAAGAGAATATAGACATCTCAGATGCATATCACATGCCACCCAATATAGATCTCAAAAGAAAGGCTCCAAGACATATTATAATCTAGCTTAATAAAATGAAACATAAGCAGCAACTCTTATAGGCAGCAAGACTCAAAGCAAAGCTAACATTCTGAGGGAAACCCTGTAGGCTCTCGTCAGATTTCTCAGCAGAAACCATGCTGGCACAGAGACAGTGGCATGACACATTCAAAGCCTTGAAGGAGAAGAACTTCCAACCAAGAATTATATATCCTGCAAAACTATCTTTCAAATATGAAAATGAAATTAAGACATTCCCAGGTAAACAGAAACTCAGAGACTTTGTAAAAACCAAACCAAAACTACAAGAAATACTGAAAGAAGTTCTTGGCTCTGGCTTAGAAGAACGAAACCACTAACTTTATATTTTAGAACGACACACTACTCAATACTCTACTCATTTAGGGAAGGCTCCAAAGTCAATCACAGCTTTGATATGGAAAGAAGCAATCCAATGATCATCATGAAAACTACGGTGTCATCATAATAAAAAGAGGGATGTACTACAGTTGTTATACCCCTTCCAGATGGAGAGGAAGATGACAAGACTGGTAGTAATTAAAATTGGGTTTATATATAGTTTATTAAGGGGGATCACAGGGGCAGCTGTAAAGCACTACAAAGATGTATCATACCATTTCAAGAAATGTAACACAGGAGTCTCAATAACTCCAAAACCAGCTCTGAAAAAGGTGCAAAATCAACTCACAAAAAAGAATGTCCCAGAACAGACTAATCAGAACAACATAGAAAACATCAACATAAAAATAAACATATCACAATGGCAGCAGTGAACACATACCTATCAATAATTACATTGAATGTGAATGGACTGAATGCTCCAGTAAAGAGACACTGAGTGTCATCTTGGATCAAAAGACATGACCCATCCATATGTTGTCTACAACTCACTTGAGACCTAAAGATAGGAACAAACTGAAAATTAAAGGTTGGAAGAATATATATCAAGCTAACAATGAACAAAGAAGAGCAGGGGTGGCAATTCTAATCTCAGACAAAATCAATTTTAATGTCAAATCCACCATCATGGACAAAGATGGACACTATTGCTGAAAGGTTCAGTACACAAGCAAGACTCAACTATATTAAGTATTTATGCACCTAATATCAGAGCACCTAAAAATGTCGAAGAAACACTGACTACACTCAAAAGAGAGTTATATGACTCCACAATAATAGTGGGAGACTTTAACACTCCATTCTCATTACTAGACAGATCATCTAGAAAAAAGCTCAGTAAAGATACAGAAGACCTCATTGACACAATTAACCAACTAAACCTCATTGATACATACGGAACTTTCCATCCATCAGCACACAACTACACCTTCTTCTCCAGTGCACATGGAACATTCTTCAGAACTGACCACGCGATAGACCATAAAGCAATTCTCAACAAAATCCATACCACTGAATTACTGCAAAGCATCTTCTCAGATCATAAAGCCATAAAAGTTGTAATCAATAGCAGAAAAAACATAGCTAGAAAGTGGAACTCTTGGAAACTGAACAACATCTTGCTCAAAAAAAATGGGTTATAGAGGAAATCAAGGATGAAATAAAGAAATTCATGGATTCCAATGAGAAAGAAAACACTCCCTACCAGAACCTACGGGATACAGCCAAAGCAGTGCTCAGAGGTCTGTTTATCTCCATAAATGCAGGCCAAGATCATTCTTGCTTCTTGAACTTGGTACTCTGTCTTCTCTCCATCTGGACTTCTCTCATATCTTGGCACACTGAGCTTTTCCATGTTATTGTGGCCTCCAATGTCCCCTTCCCAGAGAAGACTTTTCATACCACTCCATCTAAAATAGTACCCTTGCCCCTCCATACTTCCTATCCTCTCTTCCATGGCACTTAGAATTTCCTGAAATTATTTTTTCTATTCATTTGCTTATTGTCTGCAATGTGAGATACATGAACTTAGAATCTGGCATACAGAAAATGCTTAATAAATTCTTGTTGAATTAATGAATATTGCTTTAAGAAACAAATTAAATGAATTTTTTTAAAGTTAGCTGCATGCACAACTGGTGCATTTGAAATAAATGGTAAATATGGAGAGAGGCTAGAAGAACAGGAAAGAAGTAGCTGTGATAGGAAAAGGTAATACAATGTTGTTACACTATCGTTACAATGACAAAAATGGCCTGCCTCTTAAAGGAAAAGTGAACAGGAATCTGCAGTACCAGAAGGTCACCACTCTGACCACCAGTTGTAAGAAAGAGAAAAGCAGCCCCTTACACGTGGGAGCGGGCCTGGCACTCGCACCTGGGTCCTGGTGTCATTCTGTTCAACATAAACTTCAACATCAGACAAGGCCACACTGTGCCCATGATGGACCAAGACAAAAATACAACTACTCTATAATCATGTCTGAACACAGATAAAACATGGACAATTGTCCAAGCCACAAAATACCAAACAACCCCTTCTCCCAGCTAATATGAGTGATTATTGCTTCCCTACCAATCAAGCCTCACTTTTGTGTACTCTGCCTATAGGTAAGATTTATTTAAAGATCCATTCCTACAATTACCCTCATTTCCTGACATCATCATCTAATCCAGAGCAAAGCTCTGCTTCCTTAAAAATTCCCCCAAATCACTAATATAAGCCCAAATCCTGTATTAAGTCTTTTCTGACACCCTCTTCCTGAGACAACCCACGACTCTCCAGGTTCCATTCTCTTTCACTGCAGTACACCCAACTTGCTCAGTCACAGACGTATTCCTAGTGGTTTCTGGCTGTTGGGCACTGACAGTTGTCATCATCAGCTGCCATTACAGGCCACTATACATGCAGAAGACTGGCTGGGAAACTGACCCCGAGATACAATCTCAGCACCAGTCCTCTGAATAAATTCCCTGACTTCAGCTGATTGTATTATCTGCCTGTATCACCAAAAAAGCTGGGTGAAGGGGAAAAAAGCCTACTTAATGAAACATCTTAATGAAGACCATTACAACTCATCAAGGATGTCCTGTATCACTTCTCTTCCTTAACATTTCTGAAAGCCACTCCCGCTCAAGGCTAGAACGGTTCTGAAGTACTCCCAGGCAGAGACTGAGGCAGCACCACTCAACTAGTTTAAGCCACATGTTCAAGCCCAATAAATTAGCCCAGGCTTAAAGAAGTCAGGCCATACACATGTAAGAATTTTAATAAGGTTGGAAAACGCTACTTAGAGCTAATGCACAAGCTAACTGTACCAATGGGATTCCCTGCCACCAGCCACCAAGTGCTAAGCCCCTGACAAGAGCTGTTGAGCACGTGGGGTGGCAGGACAGGCGGTTTGTTTGCCACAGGTTTCCTTAGGAGTCAGGGACTCACAGCAGAAGGCTGGCAGCCAGATGGATGAAGGGCAGAAGGGTGCAAGCAGCTCAGTGGAGCCAACAGCACTGACTAGGAAAACAAGCCTGAGCTTTCTATGGTGGCACTCTGGTCCTCACACACCCTCCTAGAAACCAGCAAGCACTATAATCAACGCCTGCATTTATCAAACGCCCGTTTGTACCCAGAACTGTGTTAGGTACAATAGAGAGTTATTTAAGCAAACATACTCTCTGACTTCTAGATGCCAACACCTAATATAAATAAAAACAATAAATCTGTCCAAAGGATTGCCAAACTAACTGAACAAACGTGAAACAGTCAAAAGCATTTACCTTACATAAACGCAACAGAGTAATAACTGAAGGGCAAGTCATGGGAGATGACTCTCCAAACAGGGTGGGGCTCTAATGGAGCAGTGACCTTGTTAAGGACAAGTTGCCAACGGAGACGTCAGGTGTTAAGGAAAGCTTTTTGAGGGCTCCCTATTGGGAAAATGGGGCAATCAGGGAAGAAAGTGCAGCCTGGGCAATAATCCAGAGGCAGAAATACAATTACAGGAAGAAAGAAAATTTACCAACCTCCCAGGGCAAGTAGGGAAATCAGACAGGTACGTATAGGTTTCTGTATCATTTTTACAGTTAAATACAGAAAGCTCACATCCTTGTAATGTTATTTTAAATTTCAAAACAAACTGAATATTCTAACAACACTAAATCCAAATAGTAATTCTGACATTTGATTTTCCAGGTAACACAAACCACCTCCCACCCCCAGAGCTGAGATACGGCCAGGTGAGTGGTAGTAATTGTCATCAAGGATGGAGGAACTGTCACTGAATTTTTAAGAAAAAGAGGATGCACATCCAGAATCCACGTGGGACTAGACAGTCAGCAGTACCAGATACAGCCACAGCCTGAGGTGACAAAAACAGACCCAGGCACTAGCAAGAATTGATAATTACCTGATTAAAATTTTTGAACAAGAACTCTTTGTAGATGGCATTTCTTTCACTTAATTCCGACCATCCTGCCGCTTTAAGGTCAAGTATTGCTTGAGTCCTCTCCTCTGCTGTCAACCTGTGAGCATCTGCTGACTGTAACAAGAACACATTTAATATCTAGTAATGTAGAGACCTGGTTAAACTCAAATAAACTTATAACTTTTTACCTTACGTGTACCCATTGCCATTGAGTTGATTCTGACTCACAGGGCCCCTATAGAAGGAGAGAATGACCACATGGTTTCCAGGGCTACCAATATTTACAGAAGCCAATTGCACTTGTTTCCTCAGCAGAGCAACTGGTGGGTTCAAACCGTCAATTTTTTGGTTAGCAACCAAGCACTTAACTACTGTGCCACTACAGCTCTTAAAAAAACTTTCAAGGGTGAAAAATTCTAACTATCTTCAGTTTCTTCCCAAAATCCAAAGTTCTGAAAAGACAGACAAAAGCAACTCTGTGCAAACTGAGCTGCCTTCATCGTAGGTTGTCTCTCCACCCCTTACTGGCGTCTCAAGTTCTAAAATTCTGCTTCTCTGGCTTACTACAGATGCAATTCAGATTGATCATCAGCACTGGCCATCTCAGACATTTGGCAGAAGTATAGCACTCCAGGACTTCAAAAACAAAGGGGGAAAAAAAGTCTCTGCAAATCTAGTGGCAAGACCAGGATTAGAACTCAGGTTCCAAACTCCTGGTCTGCTGCTCTTTGAAAGGTTTCACACAGAGTAGCCTTCACTACTTATTCACACAGGTCTTAACCATCTGGGATCATTATACCCTTTCAGGATCTGATTAAGCCAACCACAGAGGGGGAAAAACCAAACACACATTTACACAAAATTTTGTATAACTTCTGGGCATTCAAAGACCCTCTGGACTGCAGGTAAAGGTCCTAGCCTTAATGGAGTGAGTTTATGAAACGCTTGCTCAGAACACTAGAAGACAAAGTCCCTCTAGCTGGACCACAGTGGTGCCCAGTCCAAAGCACTTGTACGCACTGTCCACCTTGTTTCTACTCAGCCCAATGACGACACAGGCACAAATCCAAATTCTGCTCGTTAGCAGGCCCACATGTACCACACTATTTGTTACTGAGCTGAAGAACTCTAAATACCACGGCCAGAGAAAAGGACATCTTCCTAGAAATCAGAAAAGCAGGGTCCTCAGTTTTCTGGTTTAAGTGCAAACGAACACCTCTGGCCATACCTACTTCAGAGTTACTAGAGGCTTATGTGACAGAGAAGGCCACCCAGAAAGACTGAGCTAATATAAGAGCTGTCACCAAAGGGCATCACAGGGCAGAGCCTGATTCTCCACCATGAAGCTGCAATTCACTCCCAACAACATGATCTGACTTTAAGACAACTTATTCTGTGAAAAAGAAAAACAAATGCCAATCAACCACCTTTCTAGCTTTTCTCCCTCACTAGAACAGCTACCCCCTCCCACAACTAACAAAAGACAAAAATGAAAATACTGTTAATTAAATAAAATCATTTATAGGCTTGTTACCAAAATCTATTTACTATTAACAACCAAGAGACCTACTCAGTTTTACAATGACAGTTCTGTAGGAAATTATTTAAAATTCTTATTAAACATTTAAACATTTTAAGTCAACTCAGTACTCTGGAAAAGAAATGAATTATGTGTGTCCACACTGAATAGCTACAAAGAAAACTACCACACCTGCTATCAGTAATGCAGCAGTCACCTGGGCCTGAGGAAGGGCTCTGAGCCGTCTTCTCTCTGGAAACTCCACCAGCCACATCCCCCAGTGTGGTAAGTCATGTTCAGTCGGTGCCCACCACAGATGTCTTCCCAGGAACAGGGATTATGCTCAAATCTGTGGAATGGAGCCAGTGCATACATCTAATGCTAATAGTCTGGCTGGGGGCTCAACCTCAGTAGAACCCTTTATTGTGGACTTTATTTATTTTGGAGTGGGGAAGGGAAGAGGGAAAAGGGAGACTAAGACAAATACAGGACCTGGAGTGAATAAACTTGATTCAGGAGTGCCTGAGTGATATAAACAATTAACACATTCAGCTACTAGCCAAAATGTTAGAGGTTAGAGTCTACCCGGGGGCACCTCAGAAGAAAGGCCTGGTGATCTGTCTCCCCCAAAAAATCAGCCATTGAACTCAACAGAACACAGTTCTGTGCTGATGCACATGGGGTTGTCACGAGTTGTAGTCAATCTAAGAGCAGCTGGTTAACTGGCTAAAGTTGATTCAAGGTCTGAATTTGTTCCTTTAACTACAGAACATTGATGTCACTTAAACAAACCACAAAAAGAAAAAAAAATCCCACCCAAATCCAATGCCACGGAGTCCATTCCAACTCATAGCCATTGTACAGGACAGAGCAAACTGTCCCACTGGAAGCACTGATGGTGCAGTGGTTACACGTTACTGCTGCTAATCAACTGGTCAGCAGTTTCAAACCACCAAGCATTCCTTGGAAACTCTATGGGGCAGTTCTACTCTGTCCTATAGGGTTGCTATGAGTCAGAATGGACTCGACAGCAACAAGTAGATAGGTAGGTACTCTTTACAGAAGCAGACTGCCACATCTTTCTTCCGTGGAGCAGCTGGAAGGTTCTAACACTGTAACCTTTCATTAGAAGTCAAATGCGTAACTACTGTAGCAACGGAGCTCCTGAAGAAGTCACTTAAGCTATATGAATTCCAACATCCTCCCCTCCATAGCGGTGACCGAGCTGGGGTAGTGCAGTGGTTAAGTGGTACAGCTGCTAACCAAAACGTCCCCAGGTCAAATCCACCAGCTGCTCCTTGAAAGTCCTATGAGACAGCTCTGCTCTGTTTATATGGTCACTAGGAGTCAGAACTGACTTCATGGTGATATTACAATACCTACCAGTTCAGGGTTTTTTGAAAGGCTTAAAGATATCTTGAATGTAAAGGCACCCTGCACAGAGCCTCGTACCAGGCAGCAGCTCAAATTATGTCTGTGTGTTCCTTCAGCCCCGAACACCCAAGTTTACTCAACCTCCAGCCTCTTGAGCAAAGGTGCGCAGTCGTGCAGGCCTACGCGACAGCAAGCGTTCAACCCATCTTCTCCCACTAATGGCCACTCAACCTAATGCGTACCTCCCTCCACCTTACAACTATCCTCAATTTCTTCTTTAAACAGTGCCAACGGTCAACCTGAAGAAAACGAAATGGTGCGCTTTTGCAACGTGTCTCCACTAGGTGATGCTGCATGTTAAAACTTTCCCTCAAATTAATTTACCCCAAAATACTGATTTTTAAAGCGAGAAAAGTTCACTCAGTGTTCCCTTGAAAAAGGCAAGGAAAAAAGTAACCTGTGGCACAAAAAGTATCATTTATTAATAACTTCTCAAGGAAGAATTAATGCAAAATTATAGCCTGACTGGGCGCCCTGGTGGAGAAGGTCTCTGCTCTCACGGAGCGTACAATCTAAAGGGCCGAAGAGCACGGCTGTCCGTCTACCCATCAGATATTTTTACAACCACTTTTCATATTTTTTCATTAAGCACATCTCGTTTTCTTTGTTTTCTCGTAAGCAAATTTGGAGGCTCTGACGTAATTTCTAGGGCAAGCGCAAACCGGAAGACGCTACTACGGACACCCTTCACTCAGACTAGCGCGTCGGGCAGGTGCCGGGGCCCCAAAGGCGGTGACCCAAACGCCAAGCCCGGAAGCCGCGCCGCGCCGACTTCGGAGCCCTCCAGTCCCTCAGTCGACGCTGCCGAGCCCTTGCCCACCGCCCGCCAGGCCGCCCAGCGGACCCTCCACACTCACCATGGCCGCGAGGCCCGCGCGTCGGCCCCGCAGCGCGGCTAACACACACCGCGTAGCCCCCCGCGCCCACGGCGCCGCCGCCATGGTCCTCCGCCGAAGGTGCCCGGCGCGCTGCCTGTCCGCCCGCCCGCGTCTCGCGCGCGCCCCGCTCAGCGTCCAGAGCCCCGGCACTCAGGCCGCAGGATCAGTCTGAAGCCTGGGGACGCGCCGACAGCCGTCAGCCCGGGCCGGTGTCCCCCACGGCCCGACCCCGCCTGGAAGGCTGCGGCGCGGCTCAGGCCCCGGAAGGCCCCCAAGAGCGACTATGGCCGCCAACGTTGTTGACTGACGGAGCGGAAGACGCGCGGCAGGTCCGGAGGCTGAGGCGGCCGCCCGCGCGCTCTGTGCCGCCTCTGCTATTTTCCCGTTGCCTCCCGGCTCTGGTGTCTGGTGTTCCAGCCTGTGCAGGGGAGGTAGGCCGGCTGGCGGGGCGCTGGGGGCTTTCTCTCAGGCTTCGGCTTGACCGCCTCGTTTGCTCTTCGTGTTGGGGACTCGGGCCCCCACGTCGGGCCCGGTGTGCAGGGCGCTGGCAAACTGGCCGGCCGTCCCCCGCTTCCATCTGGGCGTTGGGGCGAGCAGCCCGCGCCGGCGAGACACTGTCGTGGGAAGGGGACACGAGGAGATGGGCTGCGGCTGCTTGACGGCCATAACTTCATCATTCGGAGGGTGAGGGATAGGGTCATGATCAGTAGTTCAAACGCCCGACCTCGACAACCATCCATGTAACAATAATGCTGAGTTCGAATCTAACTTAACTCTGCCCTGCCATTATTTAGTTTCAAGCCCTAGGGCAAGATTCTTCATCTGTATTTATCTAGATAATCAGGGAAAATGTTAATTCTCTAAAAAGTAGCTGTATTATTAACACTGGCACATGTAAGCATTCCAGAGATACTTGTGGACAGATTTAATTTCCTCTTCTATCATTTTTTTTGGGGTATTGCTTCAGGTATAAAAAGCAACTCCACTGCCAGTCGGTCGATTCCGACTCAGTGACCCTGTAGAACAGGGCAGAATCGCTCTACAGAGTTTCCAAGGATCGCCTGGCAGATTCAAACTGCCGACCTTTCGGTTAGCAGATGTGGGACTTTGCCACTATGCCAACAGGGTTTCCGACGACGCTTCGTGTATATGTATGTATGTATTTGTATACGCACACATACCTTTTTTATTCTTATTTTCCTTTTATTGACATGGAATTCACTAAGATTGAATTAAGTTTTTACAGTACAATGTGGTCATTCTTAATGTATCCCTGTGTATCATTTTTATAGTAGTATAAGCAAATTAATAATATAAGCATTTTGCAGAGGATAGAGCAGTAGATTGAAGAATGTATGTTAAAAGATAAGTCTATTTAAAGTCTATTTAGCTGTGTTGCCAGTTTTACTTTCTATATAGATTTGGCAAAAACAAACGCTTTGCCTCATAGTAACTTACAATTCAAACTTTAGGCCACACACAGATTCTTTCCTTTTGCCCACTTAACAGGATATATTTGAAGAGCAAAACTTGGGAGAAATTACTTTGGGTACCCTGATCAAAAGTTGCTTGCTGATCTCCAGGCATGTGTCCAAGACACTTAAGTTCATGCTCGCTTTGGTTTACTTTGTCTGGTGCCTAAGGCCCAAAACAGACTAGGGGTGAAATTAACGGTTGTGTTTCTCATATTTTTTTTTACAATCATGAAAAATGCTCTACAAACTTGCTCATTAAAGTGAGAACTGAAGAATTCACTGGCAGGTGTGAATTAACAAATGAGTGATGGCTCGTCACTGTTTTCCTTCCATAAAGCCGTGGATGAGACTGCAGGATCCCAGCTGCAGTCATGAATCAGCAGGAGCAGCAGGATGTGATGCCCATGAGCAGGAATGCTCTGCCCTCACACCAGCTCCCCATTTAAGAGGATTTAATTACCTCAGCCAAAATTTTACTGAGCATGTCCTCTGTAGTGAATGCCATGCTTGACTTGGGATGGTTTAGCTGGTCTTGGACCACTTCCCTTTTTTCTACTTCCCATTCCCTCTACACTAGTGCCTCCTGGCCGACCAGCCCCTCTACTACTCTCGAACACCCCCACCATGTAACATGTCTCAGTCAAGTGTTAGAAGCAGATTTGGTGGATTTGGTGGAATCTTAAGAGCCTCCCCCAACCTCCCAGACCAGAGTCCCTTTATACCAGAAAGCATGAAAAGGTCTACACTTTTGATAAGAGTAATTAGTAATTAGTAATTAGTCAGCTGGTACTGCTCTAACAGAAATACCATGAGTGGATGGCTCTAGCAAAGCAAAGTTTCTTCTTACACAGTCCAATAGGCTAAAGTCCAAATTCAGGATGTCGGCTCCAGGGGAAGGCTTTCCCTCTCTCAGCAGTGGAGGAAAGTCCTTGTGTTGCATCAGTCTCAGGGAGTATCTTGGCACAGGAACCTCAGGTCTGAAGGACACACTCTGCTCCTGGTGCTGCTTTTTTGATGGTGTGAGGTTCCCAACTCTGCTTGCTTCCCTTTCTTATAAAAGGGTAAAGGGTGGTGCAAGCGACACTTCAGGGAAACTCCCTTTACTGTGGAGCAGGGAGGTGACCTTAGGAAGGGATTTATAGTCCCACCCTAATCCTTAATAACATAATCAACTCTGTTAACCACCAGGAGAGATTCGGATTTCCATGTAAGAAAATCATAAAATGGAGTGAAATCACAGAATATAGGGAATCGTGACCCAGCTAAATTACTACACATTATTTTTGGGGGGACACAGTTCAATCCATGATACACACTCTGGGAATCTTTCCTCAATAAAATGATATCATCTATAACCATACTATCCAGCAAAAGAAGACAGACTCAGTAAGTAATGCCCAGTTGACTCAAAGACCTGTTACGTAGCTTAGAAAAACCCAGCAACAGGAAATACCACTTAAACACGTACACACACACACACCAAAAAAAAAACCAACAAAAACGCCAAGATGCTTAATTCTAGCTATGGGAAACACGATGAAAATGTATTGTGATGGTCACCACAGCTGTGTCATGAGAGGCTCAGCAGGCTGCCTTCCCATGGAAGGGCTCTGGAGTCAAAAAGCATAGGTTTGAAAGTTGATCCAATTGTTACCAGGAGTCTTTGAAGAGCCTCAAGGGGTCCATGTGAGACCCACAAGAAAAAATTACCCAGGAAGACTTGGCTGGTCCATGAGAGAAATGTTTATGGGAAAATGAAAGCATCTTCAAAGTGGCACAGCAGCAGAGTGTATAGCACTTCAGCAGGCTGTGCCACTGAGCAAGCTCAGGGTTAGGTTTTTATAGTCTGTCTATGCCCAGGGTATAGCTGGGGACAAGTCAGTGATGGGGATCTGAAGAACCCGCTTTTGGATGGTAGGAGGCTGCTTGTTCTTTGATTGCATGAGCACAGAATTTAAGATGGTACCTGCTTCAGGGGCTTCCGGGACTTGCAGCAGGACTTCATGGGGTGACACACCTGCAGTTTCTTGTTGACTTGGTTCACTTTCCCAGTCCTGATTCAAACACGCTATTGCTCCCACTGGAAGGACATAGAGCAGTCACCTCTGTCTCATCTACACAGTTCTCTAAATTTGGTCTAAACTGGCTTCTCTGAAAAATACCTTTAGGGATAATTTAAGCAACTCATCCCTGGCTGTGGGTGATAAAATAAGTTGCTTATCACTCAGGAATGTTCCAACATGTGGTTATGCTTGCCCTTCACATTCATGTCTCACCACCACTGGAACCTCCATGACCAAATACATGGGGCCTCAGTTTATTCTTGTGTAAAATGAGTTGTGTCAATCTTATAGAGCTGCTTTGTAGATTAAATGAAATAGTATATGTAAAACACATACCGTGGTGTGGTTATGCTCACCCTTCACATTCCTGTCTCACCAGCGCTGGAAGCTGTGTGACCAAAATACATGGGGCCTCAGTTTATTCTTCTGTAAAATGAGTTGTGTCAATCTCATAGAGCTGCTTTGTAGATTAAATGAAATAGTATATGTAAAACACAATACAGTATATGGTACACACATAGTAATACTCAAATGTTATTACTGTAAGAAGTGGAATCACTAGTCTTGGTTTTTGTTTCCTTATGTTCACAATTACAAACATGCAAACATCTGAGGTTTTAAATTCTAGCTTCATCAGATTACTATCTTCGTGACCTGGGCCTCAGTGGAGGCCTCTCTGTACCTCAGTGGAAACCATGATGGCATAGTGGTTAAGTGCTACAACTGCCAACCAAAAAGCTGGCAGTTTGACTCTGCCAGATGCTGCTTAGAGCTGTGGAGCAATTCTGCTCTGTCCTTAGGGTCACTATGAGTCAGATTAGTGGTGCCTCAGTTGGCCCATTTGTAAGATGGAAATAAAGGTTCTTTGCTGAGTCTTGGTCCCCTTTTACCAATGACCACCTGTCATGGATTGAGTTGTGTGCCCTCCCAAAAATGTGTAGTAATTTGGCTAGGCCATGACTCCCAGTATTGTGTGATGCTCTTATATGCTGTATATCTGTCTGTATAATGTCAACGAGGGAAGATGGACAGTGGTGGTGTTGGTGAGGCAGGCTCCATCTGTAAGATTGTTTTGAGCCTGGAGACAGTCTCATGGGACACAAAAGACAGAAGCTAGCAGACAGATTTGGGGACCTCATACCACCAAGAAAGCAGTGCCAAGCGCAGAGCTTGTCCTTTGGACTTAGGGTCCCTGTGCCTCAAAAGCTCCCAGTCCGGGGGAAGACTGATAACAAGGACCTTCCTGCAGAGCTAACAGAGAAAGACTTCCCCTTGATTTGATGCCCAGAATTTGAACTTGTAGCCTACTAGAGAATGAAATTTTTCTTTGTTAAAGTCATCTACTTGTATTTCTGTTATAGCAGCACTAGATAACAAAGACACCACCCCAGCCATTGCCGTCTACAACATGACTCGTAACTATAAAAGTACGAACTCCCATCCAATTTAGCACTCTTAAGAAGGAGACGCTTCTAAAGTTCTACTTTAACAGAATTTAGAGTGCTTATAAACATGGCATGGGGGCAGCATGTGACATCTAACTTCTTGAGGAGAAAGAGAAGTGAGATTAACAGCCTGAGGCTCATTCCTAGGAGGTAGAGGTCAGATATGCCTTCACCCTCAAATGTTTTTACCAATTCTGTTCGTCACACAGCACCTACTACTTGTCTGCTGGGCTTTGCAGTGGCCACACAGAACTCACAAACAGTATTCATAATTATGGGTTTGTTATAAAAGTAACAGGTTACAATTCCGATACAGTTTTTTGATCAGGATACCTTTTTCTTAGATCCCTCCAAGCAGGCCACTTTCTGGCCCCTCAACCTCTGCCCTGCTTTTTTAGCTCTGCCCATAGGCACCCCTCTGTACCAGTAACCCTCAGGCCAGAGGCACCCACTCTACTAGCAAGCCTTCTGCCCAAAGGCACTCAGCTCTTCCACCAGAGGTTATAAGTGCCTTGCTCCGTGGCCCAGGAAGCCATGTGCTGTCTCCTGCAAGTCCCGGTTTAGCTGTCTCTGGTATTAACAGCTCTCTCAGTCTCCTCAGTCAGCAGGGATCACTGGTCTCATGAATGTACTCTAGTCCTGTCTTGGTGGTAGTGCCAGCCAGCCAGCCAAGTGCCGTCAAGTCGGATCCAACTCGTGGCGGTAGTAGATGCCCCTTTCCCATCTCTTGGGATGGCTCACTTTAAGTAAGGCAGGATGGCAAAACTGTCACAAATTGAGTACCTAAACCAAAACACCCACTGTCCTCAGGTCAATTCTGACTGATAACTACAGGACAGGGCAGAACTACCCTAGTAGATTTGAAGTGCCAGCATTTTGGTCAGCAGCTCTGTAGTGTCTCTCAAAAATACGTGTCAACTAGGCTAGGCCATGATTCCCAGGATTGTGTGGTGGTTCTCCACTTGGTGATCTGCTGTATTGTAAATCCTAACCTCTATGACATTAATGAGGCAGCATTAAAGGCAGTTTAAACTGTATATTGAATCAATCTCTTTTGAGATATAAAAGAGAAGCAGAGAGAAAATGTCCTCATAGCACCAAGAAAGAAGCACCAGGAACAGAGCATCTCCTCTGGACCTGGGATCCCTTGGCTGAAGAGCTCCTAGACCAAGGGAAGACTGATGATGGCAAGGACTTTCCCCAAGAGTGAACAGAGAGATAAAGCCTTCCCCCAGAGCTGGCACCCTGAATTCAGACTTCAAGCCTGCTAGACTGTGAGAGACTGAATGTGTTTGTTAAAGACATCTACTTGTATTTCTAGCAGCACTAGATAACATTGACCAGTCCCCTCATTAGAGTTCTACATATTTGATTTGCATGGTTCCACCCCTGCAAGGGCACTATGTACCTTATTTACATTATTAGCAAGCCATCCAAATGCCTGGTGGGATACAAGTATGTGCATAGTCACACCTAGTCACTTAGTGGGAGTTTCAAAGACTATTGCTAGAAAACCCTCTGCTATCAAGTAGATTCCAACTCATAGCAACCCTATAGTTCAAAGTAGACCTTTACCATAGAGTTTCCAAGGAATGCCTGGTGGACTTGAACTGCTGACCTTATGGTTAGCAGACACAGCACTTAACCACTAAGCCACTAGAGTTTCCACTAGAAGGGCTATGTTAATTTACTGCACAGCAGTGTTTTATGAAATAAACAATCATGCTATCTAAATATACACTGGAAACAGTGTGAAATAATTTATCATTTTGTAATTAGCTATCTTATATCTGAACTTAAGAGATCTTTCAGGAACAGCTTTTCAGAAACTTTGTATAACCAAAGACACAAGGGAAAGATTAGTCCGAAGGACTAATGGACTACAACTACCACAGTGTCTACTAGACTGAGCCCAAAACAACTAAACAGTGCCCGCTTACTAACCACCAACTGCTCTGGCAGGAATCACAAATAGAGGTCCTGAACACAGTGGGAGAAAAATGCCAAACTAAATTCAAATTCCCCCCCCAAAAAAAGACGGCTTGCTAGTCTGAGAGAAGCTGGAGAAATACTGACAGTATGGCTCTTGGACACCCTTTTAACTCAGTACTGAAGTCACTCCTGAGGTTCACCTGTCAGCCAAAGGACCCCTGGTGGCATAATGGTTAAGTGCTATGGCTGCTAACCAGGTCAGCAGTTCAAATCTGCCAGGTATTCCTTAGAAACTCTGTGGGCCAGTTGTACTCAGTCTCTAGGGTTGCTATGAGTCAGAATGAACTCAATGGCCCTGGCTTTGGTTTGGTTTCATAAGGCCAAAAAGAAACCCTAATGGTGCAGTGGTTAAGAGCCAAGTCTGCTAACCAAAAGGTCAGCACTTTGAATCCACCAGGCATTCCTTGGGAACTATAGGGGCAGTTCTCCTTTGTCTTGCAAGGTCACTATAAGTCAGAATCAACTCTACAACAATGGTTTATTTTTTTAAAATAAGGCCAACAACAATACACATGAGCGTTGTACTTCTTATTTCAATCATATATATGACAAATGGGCACACCAGCCCAAAAGCAAAGACAAGAAGTTAGAAAGGGGCATGAAAACTGGATGAATGGAAACAGGGAACCTGGGGTGGAAAAGGGGAAAGTGTGGGGGCACATTGCAGGGATGACAGTCAATGCCACAAAACAGTGTATTAACTACTTAATGAAAAGCTAATTTGTTCTGTAAACTTCCACCTAAATCACAATAAAAAAATAAAATTCATTTTTAAAAAGTTTGTATAAATTATATGGTGTCTCTTTACTAAATGTGTCCTGAAGTATACTGAAATCAACCTGCATGCATGAACAGTGTTTTACTCTTCTTTTAGACTTAACTTTGCACAGTGTTAGGAGCGTTTTAGGGCTCAGTAAATGCATGCTGATTAGACAGCTTTGACTAAAATTTAAATTATGCTGTAGAACTGAAAAGCTTTAGTTATGGTGATAAAATATACTCTCTCCTAGCATCTCCCTTATTCAGAAACACTTCTTAAACCACTTCAGATTCTGTCAGTGAAATTAGAGATGACAAACACCAAAGTGTTCTTTTATTTTCCATCAGTAAAGATGGCACATACCAGTCCCTACTTGTGAGAGGTCACACTTGTCAATTCTAGTTAACCTTCCCATCACAACATGTTCTAGCTTCTAGACTCTTGAAATAATAACAGAAAACAAATCTTGGACATAGGGGGAATCAAGAGTTTTCCAAAACTATAATCTGAAAGTCCTATTTCTGTATTTATACAGTAAACATATTGACATTCCAGTCACTATTCTACCAGAATATGTCTTCACATTGTAAACTGGGTAACTCCCTTAAAATATGGTATTACATTCAAGTAGTAAAAACAAGAACAGTGAATTCTATTGAATATTTTTGCATTTGCTTATTACACTACTAGTTAAAGTTCACCTTACAATTTTTTTACACATTCAGTAATTCAAGAAACAATTCTTCTCATTTGAAGGATGCTGAAAGTCAATCTTCCAATGAAGAAAATGTATGAAATTGTAGCATTAATTTCTGAAATTCCTCTTTCCAACTTTTACTTTCAGTCCATCCCTACTCCACATGTTCCTGTTCTTGTCCTGGAATAAGCCACCGAATACTCTCAGTTCGAATGGTAGCATACATAATAAAACTAACTAAAAAGAATACGGAAAATACAAGCAACCAGTCCACGCTTTTTATCAAGGTGCTCGGTAGAGGGCCTGATTGGTCAGCTTGAGTTACCACCACATTTTGCTTGGCTTCTATACCTGGAAGAGAAATCAGCTGTTTCAAATCAGAAAAAGCACCTGCCACAGACTTTTCTAAAGTACTATACATGGTATGCAAAGTAATATGGAGTCTTTAATATAAACACCACCACTCATATATCTGGGATGGATTTCACTAGCCTGTCAGTGTAATTTGCAACTTGCCTTTCTTCCCACCACATCAAAGGAGCAGGAATCCAATCAGCTGTTCAAAGCAAAAACTAGAATTTCTATAAACTCATCAGAGGATTCTTAACCAATGCTGCCTGCAGGGCTCCCCAGAAGGTGTCTGCAGATTAAGCAATGCCAAATTCAAAATGGAAACCCTGGTAGCATACTGATTAACTGCTGAGGCTGTTAACCAAAGGTTGTCAGCTTGAATCCACCAAGTGCTCCTTGGAAACTCTGTGAGGCAGTTCCACTCTGCACTACAGGGTTGTGAAGAGTTGGAATCTAGGTGACAGCAGTGGGTTTGGGTTTTTTAATTCACAATGCATTTTCCTTTAAAAAAAATGCTTTAATTTACTGAAAGAACTGAAGAATTGTTAGAACACCACACTGCCACTGGGACCAGTAAATGCCAAAGACTGCAACTCCTGGAGTGTAGATTTTCTTAGAATGTTGAGCAATGTGACTCCCTCTCCCCATTGTCAGTCTAAATGACAATCCAGGACAAGGTTCAGGATATGAGATTAAACACTTTGTAAAAAGCCTCTACTCCTAGAAGTAGAAGGTCTTCCTTCTTTAGTGTTAGTGTGCAAGTAATTACATGTAACTTAATATATATGGAAGGTATATTATAATTTATATCTATTTCCAATGAATACAATTCCGGAAGAAAATAGAGTGTTCATACTTGAGGTATTAAGGTTTTTGAGGAGAGAACTTTTCCAGTTGAGGAAATGTCTTCCATTGACAATGCTTCAACTTTCACAAACAGCAAAAGGTAAGGCCACATGTTTTGGCAAATGTTAATGAATCAGAACAGTGTGTACAATAAACAGAAAACTATACAGCAACAAAAATGAACAGAACAGACTAAATATAGATGAATCTCACAATCATAATGTTAAGTGAAGTAAGCCAGACACAAAAGAACACATACTGTATGTCCCCTCTAGCACACAATTCACAAACAGGCAATACTCGACTATGGTGTTCGGAGCCTAGATTGCAGTTATCTTTAGGGGAGGGCAGTGCTCAAGAGGGGCTAGAAACGTTTTTCTTGATTGGAGTACTGCTTACCCAAGGTGTTCACTTTGAGAAAATTCTTCATGCTGTACATACCAATTTATGCATTTTCTTGTATAAATACTATAACAAGGTATCTACAGGTGAAGCATCTCATATGTAAATTAGAACTCAATAAAGTATATCTTAAAAACAGGTATTTACAATCATTAAAATTACTCAATGTTAAGCTCACCAATGACTGGGAGATATTTTACAGGAAATAGTTTATTGGAAAAAAAATAGGTTACAACTCAGAGTGAACCTTGAATCCTTACGATAAAGATTACAGCAGGTCAGAACCCATGGAAGGCATATACCCCCAGCAATAAAATATCTCCTATAGTATACTATTTCTACATACCTGTCTGATTAAAAATGAAGATTTTCAGAGTTTCCAGTGTTCGCTCTGTATGATTAAATCGAGCCATTGGTTTAGCTCCTTGAAATAACAAAATGTTAGGGACAGCTACGGTGCCAAACCTAGTAGAAAGACTACAAGAGAAAGCTGTCAGTCAGAAAACTGGATTTAACAGTGGGTGGTTTAGTTGTCTGGTACTGCTCTAACAGAAATACCACAAGTGGATGCCTTTAAAAAGAGAAATTTTATTTGTCACAGTCCAGTATGCTAAAAGGCCAAATTCAGGATGCCAGTTCCAGGGGAATGCTTTCTCTGCCAGCATATGGAGGCAAGTCCCTGTCTGAGTCCATTCCTCTGGACTGGAAGCATCTGAGGCGCAGGGACCAGGTTTAGCTCCCAGCTCCCAGAACTGCTTTGTTTCTTGTTGGTGTGAGGTTCCCAAATCTCAGCTTGCTTCCCTTTTCATCTCAAGAGACTGCATCAAGACACAACCAACTTCACACATTAAATCCTGCCCCACCTACACAGCAGCACCCATCCTCCCTCATGAACGTCATAGAGGCAGGAATTCCAACACGGAGAAACATCACACAACACCAGGAATTACGGCCCAGCCAAACTGCTACAGATTTTAGGGGGAACACAATTCAATCCATGACAGTGCACTTTCTACACACTCACCTCATCTAAATGCATAGAAATAAATGAGAAAGGATCAGTTTCATGTGACCTAGGGAGGTTTGTGACAGACAGTCTTTAGGCTTTTCACCTGTTTTTGAAGTCTTTCCTAATGGATCATGGTTTGGGGGTATTACTGTTCTGCTCCCCAAGTTGCTTTCTATTACAGTGTAGAACTACTCATGACACAAATATGATTCGACTATTTAAGTCCCACAAAAACACTGCTGCCATAGTGGTTAAGTGCTACTGCTGCTAACCTAAATCAGCAATTTGAGTGCTCCTTAGAAACTCTATAGGGCAGTTCTGCTATCTAATAGGGTCACTGAGTCAAGTCAACATGGGTTTGGGTTTTTGTTTTCAGTATTTATTTAAATTCTTAACCAACCAAGGTGATCAGACCAAAAATTCTAATTCACAGAGAAGTACAGTGTGTCAATATATTTCATCAAGTTTTCAAACTGTTTGGAATGCCCCTTCTCAAAACAGATCAACTTAAGGTAAGCACAGGAGAATATATTATCAAACAAGCACGCCAAGAAGCTCCCAGTAAGGGTAAAGCAATTTGGAAGTCATCTGATCTATTTATCCTTCACAAGACACAGAGTAGTGAAGATCTAGAGTCAAAGAACTCTGGGTTCAGGCCTCCGTTCTGCAGTTCAGAACTGGTGACCTTCAGGAAGGTTACTGGGCCTCAGTTCCCCCCGTGAGTAAAAACGTAATGATGTTGGATCATCAGGGTTTTTTAGTATGTGATGGAAATAGATGTCCCAGCCCATACAAGAAGAACAAGGGTTATCTATTCTCCATAAGTGAGGTACCACACCAGATGCTGAGGATACCTAGAGGTGAAGGGAAGAAGGAAAACAGCAGATAAAAAACCAGTGAGGGGTGAGGGGAGCAGTGCTGGAGCCCATACCAGAGAGTCTAGAAAGAAGTGAATAGATATGAGAGTCAGCCCTGCCAGTTTGGGAGCAGTGGCAGACCCAGTCAAAGCTGGACATCTCACCTCAACTTCCTTCTAATCAATCTGTTCCCATGGCAGCTTAGATATTTCCCTGAAGCCCTTATGAGAATTATTGATTTGTTGATAATTTCTTTCTTCATAAGCAGTTTGAGGTAAATGTTGGCAATAACATCTCTGTCATGGATTGAATTACGTCTTCCTGAAAATGTGCTTATTAACTTGGCTAGGCCATGATTCCCAGTGTTGTATGATTGTCCATCATTTTGTCATTTGATAGAATTTTCCTGCTATAAATTTTATTACTATGATTTAATCCGATGGATTAGCGACAGTCACATTGATGAGGTCTACAAGACTGAATAGTGTCATAAACCAATCTCTTCTGAGACATAAAAGAAGCAAGCACAGAGACATGGGGACTTTCATACCACGAAGAAAGCAGTGCCAGGAGTGCAGTGTATCCACTGGACCTGAGGTTCCTGTGCTGAGATGCTCCCAGACCAAGGGAAGACTGATGCATCACAAGGATCTTCCTCCAGAGCCTACACGGAAAGGGCCTTCCCCTGGAGCTGGCACTCTGAATTTGGACTTGTAGCCCACAGAGCTGTGAGAGAATAAACGTCTCTTTGTTAAAGCCATACACTTGGGGTGTTTCTGTTACAGCAGCACTAGATGACAGTCTCCTATACTGAAAATCAGTGGGGTGTAAATTAGTGAAATTTTACTCAACTTGAACTTATTTCCATAATGTTTTATCACCAACTTGACCATCTTCGAGATTGCCAAGTTTATTCACACAGAACTTGCTTGTCACTTGCTCAGGAGTAGCTCGAAACCAGAAGAGCAGGGGACACACTGCTGATTTCAGAGGAAATCTGCATCATCTGAGCAAAGTCTCTGTAATTTACTCTAATGACACTTGAAAAATACAAAAGTTCAATGAACAGTACAAAAGAAATATAAACCAAGGGTAAAAATATCACCTTGAAAAGATAAATTAATTCATCGAATAATCAGAGTGTCTGCTCTGGGACAGGCAAGCAAAAATAAATGTAAGCAAGAGAAAAGACCAAAAAGAAGGGAAACAGGAGCGAAGGAAAGAAAGAAATCCTAAACTGACATAGACACGGGTAGGGACCTAAACTGTAGGTTAAGTCACATATGTGACACTAATAATTATGCTTACAAAAAAAAAGTATGAGGCATCAGGCAGAGCCACCTTTAAATCCTATTACAGAAAGCAGTCCACTCTTTCAGAGGCCTCCAGAAAATGACACCATCAGCTCCCTCAGGTGTCAGACCCCCACACCTTCCCTTGCCTTTCCCTGTCTTCAATTCATTTTTGAAGGTCACACCCAGTCACCTCTGCTTCTAACTTAACTAGTTCCAACCTCCAGATGACCACAACCACCACCCAAAAGGATGACACATAAACCACCTAAAGGAAGATACCTGCTGTGCTGAGACGCGTCCAGTGCCAAAAAATGAAGAGTTGGAAATGCCCGAGGTAAGGAATTAAAATGAGGGGCCAGACTGGCAGAAAATGGGCACCATGGGGTATAAAACAGGACCAGTGTACAGTCACTACCATTTGGGTTTAGAAAATCCATAAGGTCCTAGAAGGAAAGAAACAAGTGTCAAAGTCAGTAATAAATGGGCACGCACATTCTTGTAGAAAGATATCCAACAGTTCCACTACTGCTTCCCAGGGGAGGACATGGTGGGTGAAGGCATGGGTCCATCAATCAACAGAAAAGCACTATAAATGACAAGTCATAAACCTTCCTCTAAGATTTCCTAATACTACTATTTGAATATTTTTCATAATTCATCAATTCAAATACTAAGCACTCAGGGTACAGACCACTGCCCTGGCCTTTGACCTGTTAGTCTAACTGGACCTAATGGCATTATTGAAGCACTATAATCTCAGAGTCAAACCATCACCTCAGCAGACCAGAGTCTGTCCTAAGCAGCTAGAACGATATATTTGGTCAAAGGTTGGTTCCATTCTATGGTGCACCACCCCTGCCACCACCCTAATTCAGACTATTAAAACTGGTCTCACCCAGCTTCTGTGGGTGACACCAGTGAGACAGTCCTGCAGAGCTGAGGCATAGTGTCTACCAGGCACTGAGGGGAGGGTGTGAGGCCAGCACTGATTTGGCACTTGGAGGGCAGCTATGAGCACTAAAAGTACTTTGAAAAATAAACCAAACCCATTGTCACTGAGTCAATGACAACTCATAATGACCCTACAGAACAGAGCAGAATGGCCCCATAGGGTTTCCAAGAAGCAGTTGGTCAATCCAAACTACCAATCATTTTTGGTCAACAGCCAAGCTCTTAACCACTGCACCACGAGGACTCCTAAAAGTACCACATTCTTACTTAAAATGAGTAACACAACTCTCAGAGCTTGGGTTTACTTCTCTTATAGAAGTAGCCTGGAATTTATCTTCCTCTTCTGGCTTCTTAATGATCCTGCAGAAATTTCCCATTATCCCAATACTCCCTTAGGAATCATCATTTATCCAGCTATCTGGAAAAGCATGGCTGGGTTTGTAACAATTGCCTCAGTTCTCCATCATAAATGCTGGATTCACACTCCTTGGAGGACAGAGAAATTTTTCATCAATACAGTAATTTAGTAATTCAGATATTTTGAAGTTGCTACCATAATAAATACTTCATCCTGGGGCTGGGCTCTGAAGAAGAAAAATATTGTGATTCTGAAGCTAAGCACCTTTTTGTCCATCAGGACTTTTATCATGAGGTTTGATGGTGAGACTACCCCAAGAATCACTAGCTTAGACCACCTAAAAACATAATTGACCCTAGCTATTGCTCCTCCTTTCCCAATGAGCACTGTGCAGGGTGAGGGCAGTTTCCACTGATGCAGCCATTAAGAGCTATGCTACTTACCCAAACCCACTGCTGTCAAGTGAATTCCAGCTCCAGGGCAGACTGGAACTACCTACGTTTTAGTTAGCAGCAGCAGCTCCTAACCACTGCACCATCATGGCCCCATGCTATTTACAGCACAGTAAAAACTGTGACTCTCAGTGTGAAAGTTGACAGCAAATTAAATTGTAAAAATACATGCTGAAAAGAAGAAAGGCACTCAATAATGTGTTTGCTTACCTGGGACATATTTAAAATTTTCAGGGTGAAATTTGCTAATCCCGTCACATTTCTCTCCTCACAGTTCACCTTGGGGGATTTCAGACTTTCAGTGTTATTGGACTCCTCCACTGGAGCCTGCTCTGGCTCTGCCACTTCGGGCTCAGTATCATATTCCTCCTCTCTGTCTGGGAAGTTTGTTCCAGTGTTGTCCAGAGAAAGGACACTCTCTCTGAGATTGCACCTGGAGTCTTCCTCGCCGTTGGCCCTGCAGGTGCCATCGCTGGGCCCTGAGCTCAGTCTGTTCTCAGCTTCCCCTGGGATTACAGACAGCATCACCATGTGATCACTGTCACTGTCGAGTCCCACAACTGCATCAGCCTCTTCTGTTGATGTGTCCTGGCCGATCAGGCCTTGTGGGGGCTCCTCCTTACTCAGGTACACAGCTCCCGCCTGGAGAGACTGAGCAGGAGATTCCTCAGACCATGCATAATCATTTTCCCCTGCAACCAGAACACGCCAACATGGTTATGATCATATCTGACTTCAAAATAAATAAACCTCAAATCATTACAGTTCTCCTCAAATACAAAATGGTCCCCTATAGAGAAAGAAATCACCCTTTCCATCAAACTCTCTGAGAGCAAAAAGCCACCCACCATCCTCTAGACCATGAAGAAGGAGCATACAGGGATACCAGATCAATGACTGCCAAGTAAGTGGACAGATAGACAGCTTCAAAGCCTACTGCTTGTCCTTTGGTTGTGTCCAAAGGCATTCCAGCACAGATAGCCAATTAAGAAAAGATGATGTAAACATTTTAACATTTTGTTTTGATTGATAAGAATACTCCAAAAAAATAATGGCTTTATAACAGACTCTCCTATGGCAAAGCATCTCTGCATACCTTAGAAGAGCTCTGTGAGAAGGGCAGGACAAGGGTTCATCCCCAAGAAATAAATGGCCGCACTGTGGCACAGACAAGCTCAACACAATGCAAACGGCACACAGCTAGTAAACAGCAGAGCCAGATCTAGGAGCAAAGTTTTCTGGGCCCTAGTTCCAGAACAGCCCTAACATCCCCACCATAATACTTCCAGGAATGCCAAGCTGCGTTGCCTGAGGAACATGCTTGGGCCACAGCGCAGCTCCTTGCTCACAGCTGGACTCAAGCTAGCCAGCCTGCTGCCCTTGGGAGGGCAAGTAGAGATGCCCAGAAGTACAAAGGCAGCAGCAGGAGAAAGAACAGAGCTTTCTTCCCACTTTAGAGCCATAAGGTGCATCCTGGCAAAACACTCAAATATGGGAAGATTCCAAAGCAATCTTTTATGTCCATTTAGCAATCTCCAGTAATCTCTGGAGCAATGACTGCTGCCCTCCAACTCTCCTCAACACAACATCAGCTGCCAGACTCTCTATCAAGTACTGACCAACCAAACCCATTGCCATTAAGTCTATTCTGACTCACAGCGACCCTTTAGGACAGAGTAGAACTGCCTCCACAGAGTTTCCAAGGAGCGCCTGGTAGATTCGAACTACCAACCTTTTGGTTAGTAGTCGTAACACTTAACTACCACATCACCAGGGGAAACAAATAAGCCCCCTACAGCCCATCCTGAGGGAACCTCAGTGCCTGCCTTCAGGCACCCTCACCATCTAGGTGTGGAACCAACACCAGTATAGCGAGATCTGTCATGCCAACAGCATGTCACAGGAGAATGAACGATCAGCTGGCTTATATGCAAAGAGATCTAGGAGCTTTCTAGTGTATGCACATCTTTCTAAAGTTTCAAATATCTCCCACAGAAATTTGCAAATTTGTCCAGTGATTCAAAAACATTCTCTGGGAATTCGACTTCCAGCCAAAATGGAGTAGTGAAACTAAATTAGCCCTTCTTCCTGAAACAAGCATAAAGTACGGGGAATGTATAGAATAATAGTTTCAAGACATTAAACACCAGGCAACAAAGATATCACTAGACCGTGATCCTGAGAAAAAGGAAACAAATGAGGTAAGCCCTATAATTGCCCCAGTTAACTACTGTAAGAGAGTTGTCAGCCACGGTTCAAGGAGAAAAAACCCAGGCAGAGCCTGGCAGACTTGCTGAGTTGAAGAGAGGGAGCTAAGAGTCCAGTGAGGTTGAGGAAGCTATAAGTTTCCCAGACAGGACACTGGAGAAGAGAGAGCTGCAAACAGAGAGGACTCCAGGGACCTCCAGCAGGTACTTCTTGTGTATTTAGCAGAGTACTGACCAGTACATGCGTGTGTGAGTCAAGTACCCAAAGCCTGGAAAAGGAATTATCCAAGGTTCAGAGAGAATAGTATCCAATACTGTCTAGCCAAAAGCTAGACTGGAAAACCTCATAATTCAAAGGGCACTGGGGGAGAATACACACATGGGACTTGCCTTAGGAATGGAGCAGTTAGTCTTAACACTAAATACAATTCTGTTCCCATCTAACAGGCCTTAAAAACAAGATCTGAAAGAATCAAAACCCCAGAACAAAGCTCAAGAATATTTATAGAAACATAAATACTGTAAAATATCCAACACTCTAAAAGATAAAATTCTCCCTCAGAGACTATATTGCCAGGCTGAGAGTTGCAGACCATAGTCTAAGGAGAAAATTGGCTCAAACGGCCTAAGGTAATATAAAGAAACTGTTCTTCGTCTACTTCGATGAGTAGTGTCTGGGGTACTAAAAGCTTCTGGGCAGCCATCTAAAATATTCCACTGGTCACACCCCACCTGGAGCAAGGGCAAATGAAGAAAAACAAAGACACAGGGAAAGATTAGTCCAAAGGACTAATGGACCACAGCTTCCATGAAAGCAAAGTCTGAGTACAGCATGTCTATGACAGGGATCACAGTACAGGATCCTGGACACAGCTCACTTAGGGGAAACACAGAACAAAATTCTAACTCACAGAAAAGACAAGGCTTCCTAGTCTGACAGAGACTGGAGAAACCACAGGAGTATGGCCCCTGAACAACTTTTTAACTCAATCCTGAAGTCACTCCTAAGGTTCACCCTTCAGGCCCATTGTCATCCATTGAACTGTAACCCCAAAAAATGTGTATAGCCATTTCGCTGGGCCATAATTCCCAATATTTTATGACTCGCCTCAATTTTGTGATTTTCCTATGTTGTATGTTAAAGAATATTAGGGTGGGACTGTAAATCCCTTCCTACAGTTACCTCCCTGCTCTACTGTAAAGGGAGTTTCCCTTGACTCTGGCTTGCACCACCTTTTATCCTAAGATAAAAGGAAAGGGAAGCCAGCAGAGAGTTGGGAACCTTACACCATCAAGAAAACAGCACCAGCAGAAGAGCACGTCCTTCAGACCTGAGATTCCTGTGCCAAGATGCTCCCAGATCAAAGACTGATACAACATAAGGACTTTCCTCCAGAGCCAACAGAAAGAAAGCCTACCCCGGAACAGACACCCTGAATTCGGAGTTGTAGTCTACTGAGCTGTGTTAAGAGTAAACTTTCCTTTCTTAAAGCTATCCACTTTGTGGTATTTCTGTTAGAGCAGTACCAGGTGACTAAAACACCCATAAAACAAGAAATAATCAATGTAGCTCTACCATATATAGAAGACTAAATGAGCACTCCAGCACAGGGTCAAGGAAGAGAAGGCAGGAGGGGACTAGAAAAGTGGAAGAATGCAAATGAAGAACCCAAGATCAAGGTGGAGACAGTTTCAATGTGTCACAGGGTTGGCAACCAATGTCACAAAACAATATGTGTATTAATTGTTTATGGAAAAACTAATTTGCACCGTAAACTTTCATCTAAAGTACAATAAAATAAGGTAAAATGCCTATCTCACATCAGATCAAAGACTGAAGGCATACAAAAAAGCAGGAAAACGTAATCTCAGCAGAATAATCGACCAATCAAAAATAGCTCAAAACTGAGTCTTCTCCACCCCATATTGGTGAGTGGCGTCTGGGGTCCTAAAAGCTAGCAAGCTACCACCTGAAGTACACCAAATGGTCCCAATTCAGCAGGAATAGATGATCACCAAGGACAACAATGACATGGGGAAAAGAGAACCCAGAAGACAGAAAGACCAACGTGAATGGGTGACTACATCAACATGTAACCAGAGGAACCAGATGGTGCCCAGCCACCTCTAGTGACAGCTGTAATGGGGCTCACAAAGTTGAGTCCCGGTGACAAGACGAGAACAAGAAGGGGTGCACCCTGAGAACTCCATTAAAAGACCACAACTGATAGACTGAAGGTCTGGGGTTCCCCTGGGAGCTTGGCCCCTAGACCTGATGCTGCCTCTGTCCATAAATCATTACTGAGGTCAACTACTCGGACAGGAATAGATTGGGCTCGGCAACACCGAGTGACCATATCATGTGTGCACTTTATGGTTCTATGCATCTATAGGATGTTGTCCTACTGGCCTCTTACTAGAACAGAGTAGAGAAGATGAAGAAGAGGGGAAAGGAGATTGTTAAAAGGATATGACTTATGTACAACAGAAAGGAGTAGGGTGTTGTCACCGGGCAAGGAGAGCAGTAGGAACTGCACACAGGTGAACATGAGAATTTAAACTGGATTGTACACTTCCACTCAATCACAACTTAAAAAAAACCTCAGAAGTGATACACATGTCAAAATTAGCAAGCAGGATATTTAAACAATTTTAACTGTATTCCATGTTCAAAATCATACACATATATTCACATATATGATATTTCTACATACCCACTCACAGACACACACACACAACACACACACAGCCCTGGTGGCACAGTGGTTAAGTATTGGCTGCTGACCAAAAGTTTGGCAGCTCAAATGCACCAGGTGGTCCTTGGAAACTCTACGAAGTAGTTCTACTCTGTCCTATAGGGTTGCTATGAATCATGATGGAACTGGGTTAGTTAGTTACATATATAAAGAAAAACCTACTGCTGTGGTATTGATTCTGACTCATAGCAACCCTATCAGTCAGAGTAGAACTGCCTCACAGTTTGCAAGGAGCACCTGGTAGATTGAACTGCTGACCTTTTGGTTAGCAGATGTAGCACTTAACCACTATGCCACCAGGGTTTTCTTTATACACACATACAGACACACACACACACACACACACACACACACATACATGCACACATATACATATACATGTATATATATATGCATATATATATTGTTCGGGAGAGGGTGACCTGAAACAGAAGCAGAGACACACCAGTCCAAGGGTCTAGTGAAGTTTATTGGAAGAGAAAGAGAGTGGGGTCTGAGCCACATGGTTCAGCCCAGCCCCTTCCCTACAAGGGCAAGCTTTTCATCATTTTAAAGTTTCAATGAGGTAGTGTGGGGTGAGGGGGGTTTATGGTTTGATAAGGAAAGAAAGAGGAGTAGAAAAGAAATTCTGGTTAGGGGACTTACAGTAAGAATAAGGAAGAAGTTAGAAGAGCAAGGGCTAAGGCTTGTTTATGGTGAAGACTTTGATAAGGAAAGGGCTTTCAATTAGCAGGGTAGAGAAGACGGGCTTAAAGTTATTTATGGTTATACCAGGTGGGGCCTACCGGGCTGTCTTCAGCTGATGGCAGGTCTGATCACCAGATAAGATGACTTCCCTGAAGGACACAGTCCTCTCAATGACCTCCCTACATTTCAGGGACAGTGTTCCCTCATATATATATATATATATATTTATAAACACATAAAACAAAGGGCACTGTTAACAAAATTAAGACACAAGCCACAGACTGGAAAAAAATACCTTGTAAAACACCTATCTGATAAAAGACATATCTAAAACATACAAGCAAAATTTAAAACTCAACAACAGGAAAATGAATAACTCAAAAGATTGTCAAAACACCTGAACACACACCTTGCTAAAGACATACAGATAGCAAACAGTTCAAACTACTACATGAAAAGATGTTCAATAGCATACATCAATGTTGTTAGGTGCTGCTGAGTTCATTACTACTTACAGAGGCTCTACAAACAACAGAATGAAACACTGCCCTGTCCTGCACCATCCTCACAGTCACTGTTATGCTGGGCTATGCTGTTGCAGCCACGGCGGCAATACATCTCATTAAGGATCTTCCTCTTTTTCACTGACCCTCTACACCAAGCATAATGTCCTCTGATTCCTCCTGAATCCTCCTGATTCTGTCTTTGCTTCAAAGGAGCATTCTGGTTACAATTCTTCCAAGACAGATTTGTTCACTAATTTCACAATTTGTAGTATATTCAATGTTCTTCCCCAATTTAAAGGTGTCAATCTGTCTTCAGTCTTCCTCATTCAAGTCCAGTTTACCACATTATGAGATGACCAAGGCTTGGGTCAGGTGCATTTTAGGCTTCAAAATGACATCTTTGTTTTTTAACACTTTCCGACTCGATGGCACTTGGCTTAGGCTTAAGAGGTCTTTGCAGAATACTTGTCCAATGCAGTGTGTCTATTGTTTCTTGACTGCCATTTCCATGGATGTTGATTGTGGATCCAAGCAAAATGAAACAGTTTACAAATTCAATCTTTCCTTCATTTATTAAGTTTGTTGTTTATTAGCACTGTTGTGAGGATTTTTATTTTCTTGATGTAGAGGTGTAATACACAGTGAACACTAGGGTCTTTGATCTCCATCAGTAAGTATTTTTTAAGTCCTCTTCACCTTCAGCAACCAAAGTTGTGTTATTTGTATAACACAGTCTGTTAATAATCCTTCTTCCAATCCTGATGCACCCTTCCTCTTCATACCATCCAGCTTCTCCAATTATTTATTCAGGACACAGATTGAATAGTTACAGTGAGACTGAGGCACACCTTTCCTAACTTTAATCCATGCAGTGTCCCCTGTTCTGTTCAAATGACTGCCTCTTGATCCATGTACAGATTCCTTATTAGCACAATTAAGTGTTCTGGAATTCCCATTCTCATTCTCCATAATGTTATCTATAATTTGTTACTATCCACACAGTTAAGTACCTTTGCACAGTCAGTAAAACACAGATAAACATCTTTCTGATATTCTCCCCTTTCAGCTGGGATCCACCTGACATCAACAATAGTATCTCCAGTTCCATGTCCTTTTCTTAATCTGGCTTGAATTTCTGGCGGTTCCACCGATGTGCTGCTGCAACTGCTTTTAAATGATCTTCAGCAAAATTTTATTTGTATGTAATATTACTGATATTGTTCAATAATTTCCACATTTGATAGGATTACCTTTTTTAGAAATAGGAATAAACATAGATCTCTTCCAGTGAGTTGGTCATGTAGCTGTCATCCAAATTTCTTGGCATAGACTAGTGGGCACTTCCAGCACTGTATCTGTTGAAATTTCTCAGTTGGTATCCTGTCAATTCCTAGAGCCTTGTTTTTTGCCAGCACCTTCAGTGCAACTTGCATGTCTTCCTTTAGTACCACTGGTCCCTGGTCATATGCTACCTCCCGAAATGGCTAAATATCGACCAATTTTTTTGGTACCATGACTGTGTATTCATATTCTTTTGCTGCTTCCTGCAACATTTAATATTTTTCCCATAGAAGCCTTCAACATTACAATTCAAGGCCTGAACTTTTCCCTCTGTGCTTTCAGATTGAGAGATGCTGACTATGTTCCACCCTTTTGGTTTTCTGTCTCCAGGTCTTAGCCTATGTTATCATACTACTTTGTCTTCTCGAGCTGGCATTTGAAATCTTCTGTTCAGTTCTTCTACTTCAGCATTTCTTCCTTTTGCTTTAGCTACTGAAAGTTCAAGAACAGTTTTCTCAGGTTCTTCTGACATCTGTTTAGGTCTTTTCTTTCTCTGTCTTTTTAATGACCTCATGTTTTGTTCATGTATGATGTCCCTGATGTCATTCTACAACTTGTCTAGTCTTCAGTCACTACCGTTCAACGCATCAAATCTATTTTTGAGATGGTCTCTAAATTCAGGTGGGATATACTCAAGATCGTACTTTGGCTCTAATTGTTCTAATTGTCTTTGTTTGTTCTAATTGTCTTCAGTTTCAACTTGAACTTGAATATGAGTAACTGACAGTCTGTTCCACAGTCAGCAACAGGTCTTACTTTGACTGCTGATACTTAACTCTTCCATTGTCTACTTACAGATGTAGTCAGTTTGATTCCTGTGCATTCTGTCTGGAAAGATCTACATACACAGTCACAATTTATGTTTGTGGAAAAAAAGTACTTATAATGAAGAAGTTATTGATCTTGCAAAATTCTACCATGCAATCTCCAGCATCATTTCTATCATCAAAGCCATATTTTCCAACTACCAGTTCTTCTGTTTCCAATTTTACATTCAAATCATCAGTAATTTCAATGTATCCTGAATGCTTGTTTGATCAATTTCAGACAGCAGAAGTTGGTAAAAATTTTCAATTTCATCATCTTTGGCCTTGGTGGCTGGTACATAAATTTGAATAACAGCTGTATTAACTGGTCTTCCTTGCAGGCATATGGATATTATCCTATCACTGACAGCATTGTACTTAAGGCTAGATCTTGAAATTTTTATTTACTTTTTTACTTTGACAATAAAAGAAACACCATTTCTCTTCAAGCTGTCATTCCTAGCAAAGTAGACTGTCTGATTCAAAATGGCAAATAGCAGTTCATTTCAGCTCACCAATGCCTAGAATATGGATGTTAATGCATTGCATTTGATTTCTGATGATTTCCAATTTTCCTAGCTTCATACTTCGTACTTGCCATGTTCCAGTTATTAGTGGATGTTTGAAGCTGTTTCTTCTGATTTTGAGTCCTGCCATCAGCAAATGAATGTTCCAAAAGCTTCACTCTATCCACATCATTAAGGTTGGCTCTACTTTGAGGGAGCAGCTCTTCACCAGCTGTCTTTTGAGTGCCTTCCAACCTGGGGGGGGGAGGCTCATCTTTCCACCCTGTATCAGACAATGTTTGGCTGCTATTCATAAGTTTTCATTGGCTAATTCTTTTCAGAAGTTGACTGTTGGGTTCTTCTTCCTAGTCTATCTTAGTCTGGAAGCTCACCTGAAACCTGTCTGCCATGGGTGACCCTGATAGTATATGAATACCCACATCACAGCAACATGTAAACACTCACAGTAAGATAAACTGACATACCTGTGAGGGATTTAGATAACACAAGTACCTGGAAATCATTAATGGTGATGGCTGAACCATGTGATGCAAAAAACAAACAAAAAAGAAAACAACACCATCCAGTCTATTCCAGCTCACAGCAAACCTACAGGGCAGAGCAGAACTGCTCCACAGAGTTTCCAAGAAGCATATGGTGGATCTGAACTGCTGATCTTTTGGTTAGCAGACACAGCACTTAATCACTACACCACCAGGGTTTGCGAACCACATTATGAACATAGTTAATGTCACTGAAGTATACATGTGAAGATTCTTGAAATAGCCAATGTTTTGTAACCTATATATTTACCACGTTAAAAAGTGAAAGAGAGAAAAGGAGTCCACCAAGGCTACCACTAATCCAAAAGACACAAAATAATAATTGGTTGTAGAGAAACTAGAATACTTAACACTGCTGGTTGGAATGTAAAATCGTACAACCACTTTGGAAATCGATTCAGTGCTTTCTTAAAAAGCTAGAAATAGAAATTTCATACAAATTCTAATTCTTGGAACATATCCTAGAGAAACAAGAGGTGTCACACAAACAGATACATGCACACCAATGTTTACCACTGCAATGTCCAGAATCACAACAAGATGGAATCAACCTAGGTGTCCATTAACAGATGAATGGATAAACAAACTGGAATATGAGGCATGACAATTAAGTTCACCAACTTGCTACCATGCACTTACACTGGCAGCTCTGTACAAACAACTCAGTAAGGTTTCATAACCTTTGTATATCAGTGTCTCAGAGCTGTCTTCATGTCCATGTGTAGTGGTGTCTTGTTGAGTGGTGTTGACTATTGTTCTGTGTTTTTGTGTACTGTCACAAGAACTACAAGACCGAACAAACATTAAATTTCTTGTTAAACTTGGCAAGAGTGGAAGTGAAATCAGGACATGTTAGTCCAAGTTTATGAGGATAATGCCACAAAGAAAACAGCAGTGTGCAAGTGGATTGAAAGTTTTTCTAGACAAAGAGAAAGCATCACTGATGAAGAGAGGTCAGGGCATCCAGTAACAAGCAGAACTGATGAAAACATTGCAAAAATTCATCAAATTGTATATCAAAATCATCAGCTGACTGTGAGAAGCATAGCAGAAGTAAACATTAACAGAGAAACAGGAAAATCTTAACTGAAAACTACTCATGGCTCTTGTATCATAGCAATGAACCAGCTCATATGGCACTGTCTATTTGGGAGTTTTTAGCCAGTAAACAACTGTAATGGAACACCCTACCTACTCACCTGGTCTGGCCCCTAATGACTTTTTTCTTTACCCAAAGATAAAGGAAACATTGAAAGGCAGACATTTTGATGACATTCAGGACATCAAGGTAATACGATGACACCCCTGATGGGCATTCCAGAAAAAGAGTTCCAAAACTGCTTTGAAGGGTGGACGAAGCACTGGAATCAGTGCATAGCTTCCCAAGGGGAGTACTTCAAAGGTGTCCATGGTGATGTTCAGCAATGAGGTACGCAGTACTTTTTCTGGGATGAGTTCTCACACTTAATTGTCAGACCTCGCACTATACAATGACAAAGAACAATGATGAATTTGGGAAACATTTCATAACACAGAGCAATCTGGAAAGCATTATGCTTAGTAAAATTAGTCAGCTGCAAAAGGGCAAATATTATATGAGACCACTATTATAAAGATTCAAAATATGGTATAAGCACAGAAGAAAATAGTGTTTGATGGTTATAAAGTGGGGGAAAAGAGGGATATTCATTAATTAGATAGTAGATAAGAATTAAATTAGGTGAAGGGAGGGACAACACATAGCAGAGGAGGAGTCAGCACACGTGGACTAAACCAAAAGCAAAAAAGTTTCCTAAGTATAACCCAACACCTCACAGGGCTCTGGGGACCATAGTTTCAGAGGACATCTAGGTCAACTGGTATTGCAAAGTTTTTTAAGAAAATGTTCTGCATCCCATTTTGGCAAGTGGTGTCTGGGATCTTAAAAGCTAGCAAGCGACTAAGTAGCATTAATGGGTCCCAGCTCACCTGGAGCAAAGAAGAATAAAGGGCATCAAAAACATACGGAAAATATGACCCCAAGAGACAGGAAGGGCACATAATCCACAGACTACATCAGCATGAGACCAGAAGAACCAGATGATGCCCAATCACCACCAATGACTGCCCTGACAGAGAACATAACCAAGAGTCTCCAACATACCAGGGGAAAAATGGGGTGCAGAACTTCAGTTCTATTAAGAAGACCAGACTCAATGGTCTGACAGACAGGAGGGTCCCTGAGGAACACAGCCTCTGGACTTTCTGTTAGTCCAGAAGTGAAACCATTTCTGAAGGCAGATCTTCAGATAAAAATTGGACTGGACTAGAAGACACAAAATGATACTGGTGAAAATTAAGCTTCTTGGCTTAAGAAGATACATGATATTAACTAGGCAGTTCCTGCCTGGAGGTGAGATGAGCGGGCAGAGGGCAACAGGGACACAGAAAAAGAGGGTAGAAAACAGCAGTTTGGGAAGAGCAGCCAGAGTTACACAAAATATGCAAGTTTGGGTATGACAAATTCATTTTGATTGAAAACTTTCACTTAAAGCACAATAAAATAATTAGGAAAAGAAAAAAACAAAACCCCACAGGGCTATTGAGAAAATTAAATGAGAAAAGATGTATATGATAAACAAGGAGCCCGGGTGGTACACAGTTACAAGTTCAGCTGCTAACAAAAGACTGGCAGCTGGAAGCAACCAGCCACTCTGTGGGACAAAGACCCGGCAGTGGGCTTCCTTAAGGTCACAGCCTTGGAAACTCTATGGGGTAGTTCTACTCTGCCCTACAGGGTCTCTGTGAGTCGGAATCAACTCAGTGGCAAGAAGCACATGATAAACACTCCATAAATGGCAGCAATGATGATGATGATGATTGTGTTTATAATTCAACAAGCAGCACGATTAATTCTACAGCCTATGAATTCCACATTTTCTATCCATACCTTCTTCTCCATCTCCACGGACACTCCTCAGGCCAGCCATAGCCATCTCTCACCTTGACAACTGTTGCAGGCACCTAACTCGTCCTCCCCGGAATCTTGTTACAATGTAGTTTCTGGCAAATCTGGGGTGAAGGGCAGATTCTCAGCACAATGTCAAACTGAAAATAACCAGTTTCAAGCCCTGCCCAGACCATGCTCCTCACAGCAACTACGGTGAAACTTAAAAGGCAAAACAGATCATGTTAAACCTGCTAAACCTTTTCAGTGGCTCCCCGTGACCCTGTAAATCAGTCTACTTTCTGTAGCATAGCTATCAGGGCTCACATGATGTGGCCATTGTCTGCCTCGTACCTTGACGTGCCGCCACCCAGGCATCTCTGTTCCCTGAACATTCAAACTCTCCCCGACCTACCACAGAGACTTTAACCAAACCGAACTTACTACTGTCAAGTCAATTCTGACTCATAGCAACCCTAGAGATCTGGGTAGAACTGCCCCACAGAGTTTCCAAGGAGTACCTGGCAGATTTGCAGTGCTGACCTTTTGGTTAGCAGACAAACACTTAAATAGTACATCACGAGGGTTTCCACCGAGGCCTTCAGAGAGGGCTGTTTCTCCCCCAGGAAGGTCCTCCACTCACTCGTATCTCCTGGCTAATCCCACTCATCCTTATGATCTCACTTGAAACTTAACCTCTATAAGGACACCTTCTTGACCCTCAAAGGGGTCAGGATCCCCCATTATGAGATCTGGTGGTTCCCTGGGACCCTCCTTGACACATTTACCACTCCTCTAATTTTCTAAATGATTTGTGGTCATTTAATGCCTGCCCTCCCCACCAGACATGAGGCTGACTCATGAATATATTCCCTGTGCCTCGCAAAGTGCCTGGCATATGAGTTGTCAGTAAGAATCTGCCAGCTGAGTGCCTAGTGAACATGGGCACGGAGGTCCTGAAGTCAGAGGTGGCTCCCATTCCTCAACTTGCAATCTTCTAGGGATGTCCTCTGCAGGAAAATGGCCATGGATTTTCAGCCTCCCTAAGAAGGACACAAAGGAGCCGTGGTAGCACAGGTGCTAAGCGCTCGAGGGTCAGTGGTTCAAGTCCACCAGCTGCTTCAAGGGAAAAAGATGTGGTAGTCTGCTTCCATAAAGGTTACAACTTCAGAAACCCTATGGGGCAGCTCTACTCTGTCCTACAGAGTCACTGTCTTAGTCATCTAGTTTTGCTATTTACAGAAATATGACAAGTAGACGGCTTTAACAAAGAGAAATTTATTTTCTCACAGAAAAGCAGGCTTACAGCCCAAATTCAGGGTGTCAGCTCCAGGCGAAGACTTTTTCTGTTGGCTCTGGAGGAAGGTCCTTGTCATTAATCTTCCCATGAACTGGGAACTACTGAAGAGCAAGGACCCCAGGTCCAAAGGATGCTCTCTGCTCCTGGCACTGCTTCTTCCCACATGTGATGGAGGCCCCCAACTATATGCTTGCTTCCTTCTCCTTTATATTCAAAGAGATTGGAGATTGCCTCAAGGTACACTAGTCTTACAGATTGAGCCCCATCCCACAAATGCAATTGCAGCCCATCTTGCCTTATTACCATCAGAGAGTCAGGATTTACAACATGTAGGAAATCACACAATCCCAGGAATCCTGGCTTAGCCAAACTGCTACACACAATTTTTTTGGGAGGGGACAAAATTCAATCTATGACAGTATCAGTCAAAACTCAATCAACTTAACAATAATAAAGAAGGTACAAGCTGGTGAAGGTTACTCTGTCCTCACCCCATTTATGGACTGGCCAGGAGGACCAGCAACACTCCATGGCAGGTATTAGATTCAGCATTTACAAGACAATTTAATGATCTGACCCCGAATGATGGCATATCCAAAGGGTTGGCAGTTCTACTCTGCTACACTCCTTGGAAATTCTATAGAGCAGTTCTACTCTGTCCTATACAGTTGCTATGATTCAGAATCGACTGGACAGCACTGGACAGTGGGCAAGACAGGCTCACACTAATTGCAACAGCAAATTACCTCAATCTGCCAGAGTTCTGTCAGGACCTGTCAAAGCACACTTAATGTGGGAAATCTGAGAAGAGTTAATAAAGGGACAACCAAGGTTTGGGCAAAATGTAGGGAAACCCAAAAGCAATGGTAATAAACTTCAGGAGCAGAAAGGGCAGAGAGGTAGCCGATTGTCACAGCCCTACAAGGTTCACGGAGGAAAACAGTCATAGAACCTTGAAACAGTGAAGGCAACACAGAGAAGGCAGCCTTCTAAAGCTGTGACTTCCAATGGGGGAACACAGTCAGCCTCTGGTAACTCCTGAGGGAGGGAGCTGACGACATCAATACCCTGACCTCACTCTCCTCTCATTCCAAACCAAAGGAAGCAAGACAGGAGAGCCAGTGGCATCCCTGAGGCCAGCCACCCATGGCACAGAGTGGGGTAGAATAGGCTGGTGAATGATCTGAGGACAGGCAGAAGATACACGGCATGTGCTGTCACCTTTCTGAAGCTGGTGGTTAAGCGCAGTGGAAGTGCAGATGTTACATTTGGCTAGGAAGTCTAGCTGGCAAAGGCTGTAACTATAGCTTCTCCCCTTCTGGCTACTCTACCACCTTGGCAAAGACTCAGGTTCTGAGTGTCAGTTTTACTCACCCATAAATGGGGAAGACAGCAACATCTATTTCATGAGCATATGAAGATGACATACAACAATGCACAAACAGCCCTAAACATAAGCCCTGGTACATAGTGAGTGCTTTTATAAACGCTTGTTGTGTTATATTTAGTCCTCACCCTTCTCCCTGCTAGCAACAGCCACTCCCCACTCCCCACCACTCCTTCCAGGACACTCCTGGGAAATGTAACTTCTGTCTATTCCTGCTAAATTCTGAAGGACAAGTAAGGTCAGAGGGTCTGGACCTACACCCATTGTGAGGAGTGGGGTGAGAAAGCAATGAGAGTAAGGTCTTCTCCACTCCCTACGTCAGTCAGCCCACCTCCAGCCACGCCACTGGGGTGGCTGCCTTTCCCTACCAGTGAGGAAGTCCACAGGGCATGCAATGGCCAGCAGGAGGTTACGTGGTCATTCTCTTGTGCTTTTCTGGTCTGTCCTTGGTGGAGACATCTGAGCAGGAGTGGTCTCCTTAACAAAGGGTTCCATCAGGGCACAGAGGAAATAAGAACAGGAGGCACAGCGACACTCTGTCATTTACCGGAAGTGCCAACTTGGACAAATTACTTTAGCCTCTCCAGTTTCATCAGTTTAATCTGTAAAATCGAGATACTAAGGGAATCTATCTCGTAGAAAACGACGTAATGTAATACTTCGCACAGTCCCTGACTCTTAATAAGAGCACAATAAACGTCGGGTATTTACTATTCACCAGGAACCCACCAGATGATATTCCACGGTAAGCGTCTGATTACACTGTCACTGCCGAAGTGGCCTGAGCTGGTCTGGACGCGAGTGCACCCCACCACCACCACTACCCAAGCTGGCAGCGTACCCAGGGAAAGAGGCCAGCGTAACAAGAGGAAAAGCACACGGGGGAACCCAAGAAGAGCCAAGGCGTGCACTGCCGGCCTTCGCGCAGAAAAGCGCGTCATCCCAGTAGCTGTCCACCTTGCCCCATCACTCACGCACCGCCGCCTTCCACACCGCCGCCAACGCGCACTCACCCTCCAGGCCGCCAACGGGAGGCCCGAACGCCCACAGCAACACCGGCCACCAGCTGAGCAGCCGCATGGCGCGGAACGGGTGGCGGCCAGGACCACCACTCAGGCTGCGGGGTAACTGCCGCAAAACGACACGAGTCGCTCTCCCAGCCAGAGGAAGAGTGGAGGCGGAGAGGCAGGGAGCGCGGGCGTGACCCATACCGCCATATTGGAAGCTGGCAGTTGCCGTGCGCGCCATCTTTGAGTCGGGCGTTCGGCCTCTGTTGGGGTGGGAGTCGGTACGTGGCTCGCTCAGGGCTTCTTGAGAAGTGCAAGACGTTGTAGGTTGTTGCGAACTTTGTGGAACCCCAAATCCAGTCATAAGCCCTAGCAGAGAGGCCCTCTTTCTTCAGTAGTCACCAGGGATTGGCTGCTTGTAATATTTACAGCGCCCGCCCAGGCAGGATTTCCAGTTTCGTTCTCTGACCGGTAAGGCTCAGAAGCCTCCTTCCGGTGCCAAATTCACAGAGCTTTTGGAGACCGCAAATCTTGGAGTCCTTGCCCTTACCCCTGCTACTTTTCCTGGGGTTGCCAGATTAAATACAAGATGCCCAGTTAAATTTTAATTTCACGTGAACAATGAATAATTTTTAGCCTAAGGAAAATACCAAAATTCATATTTAACTGAGCTTTCTGGCAACCCTAAGCTTACCTATCTACATGGGACAGGAGGTTCTGCCTGGTTTGATGTTTAACTGGCATGCAGGACAGTATTTCCTTTTCTGAGCTATCCCCAAATCCAAGCTGTGGGGTATTGGTTCTCAGACTTGGCTGATGTGGAACTAACGCGAGCAGAAAGCTGAGAAAGATCTACTTAGCACGAAGATAGGGAAGAGGGTTATTGAGGTGTACAAGTGAGGACCGAGGCTGTACATCCCCTCAAGCAATGGAGAGAGGGGCCAGGGTTGTGAGAAAATTCTGGGAGTGAATGAAGAGGATAATTTCTCCATGTCACAGATTAGGGTGCTGTGGGCAGGTCTAAAACTCAATAAAGCAAGTTTAGAGTACAGAAATACGTTCGTTCGTGCAACAGGTATTTCTTGAGCGGCCACCAGTGTTAAATAAACGTAGAGACTGCAGGTTTCAAACTTACTGTAAGAGGTAAAAAAATAAAACTAGATTTCAAAGATTTTTACATCTATCCACTGGTAAATATAGCCATGTTAAGAGTAAATCCTGACCCTAGCAATTATAGTAGTGTATTAAGAGTAGCACTTACAGTAGCCCCTGGGTGTTACAAATGCCTAGGAGCGCATCCAGAGGCACCTCAGAAGACAGGCCTGGTGATCTACTTCTGAAAAGTCACAGCCTTGAAAATCCTGTGGAGCAATTCTCTGTACACACGGGGTTGACAGGAGTCCAAGTTGATTCTCTAGCAGCTAACACCTCTACCACAAGCAAATTATGTAACCTTTCTTAAACTGCTATTTTTTCATATGAAAAATGTGGTGAAATATTTGTAAAGCTGTTAAGTCTATTAAATGAGATGTAAAGCAATCAGCACAGCACCTAACACAAAGTACTTCTCTGTGGTAGTCATTATTTGTGTGGTGTTGTGAATTATGTAATACAGCCCTTTTAGCCAAGCATGGTCTTGTGACAACTACACAATGATTGGATGGAACTACACAAATAAGGTGCTTGTGGGCCACCAAGGAGAGTGGACAGCTTACTAACAATGCAAATGAAGTACATGGAATCTTGTGTGGCAGTAGGACCATGCAAATAAAACATATGAAACCCTCACAAGGGGATTGGTCAGTTCTGCCATTCCATTAGGCTTAAAAAAAGATCCAATCCCAGAGCAGAAAGGGGGGCCTACTACCATCAAGAAGAGCTGAGAGCAGAGCACATTCATTGGTCTTGGGGTCCCTGGCTGAGAACCTCTTTAATCTAGGAGACACAGCTGTTAACACTAGAGACAGCAAGAAGCAGTGGCAAAGAAACAGCAGCAGCAGAACCAGGGGACCAGCAACAGATAGTCCATTGGTCTTCCTGGCCCATACAGCAAGGTGGCTACAATGAGTATACCAATCAATGGAGCCAGAGAGCTGAGCCTTTTGGTAGTAAGCTTACTAACAGAGTGGGGCCTCTGGGCACTTGGCAGAGCTAAAGAGCTTTATAACACTTGACCTAACAGGGCAAAGTCTGAGAAAGGAGGCCTTTCCTTAGGTCGGCTAAAAGGAGCCCCTGAAGGCTGAGAGGAGTTGACAGAGCTGTCCTGCACTCAGCAAGGCAGACTGCCTACTTGTGCCCTGTTGATGCCAACCCCCAAGCTTTAACCTGTTACTTCCCTCATAACCCCCATAACTGCTGAGTATTGTTTGAGTTGTGTAGCCACTGCTGTGAATTACTGAACCTAGCAGAGAAGTAGAGAGCCAAGAGAGGGACACTTGGTATCAGAACTGGTAAAAAGGATGGAGGGTGGAGGCACGTTTGGCCTCCACCTTGTCAGGATAAACCTGGGGTTGATGCTGATTTTGACTCTTTCTCCAGCTCTTGATGAAGTTAAGAGGCGGTCCAATGCCCCCATGCCAAGATTTTTACAATTTGGATCATGAAATTTTAAGGGACTAACCATAATCCCTTATACCCATGAAAGAGACCATGAGACCATAAATAACCATCATTAACCTCACCCCAGGACGCTTCTTATAGACTGCAGTGGTATAGGAATCCTCAGGTACTGTTTTGTATGTCCCGGAGGATCTCAGATAATGAACAACACAGATGAAAGAGTTCCAGAGTTTATCATCACAGCCAGCATTTAGCTAAGTACCTTCCCTCACCCCCAAAAGTAACAGTAAATTTGTTGTTACCAGTAACCCCTCATACCTGATTTGAAAGTGCATGAAAAGCTAACGGGACAGGGACTATGATTCATGTTTAGTGAAAAGGAGGCTGATTTGACTCCAATATTGATGCCCTATGTTTATTACACCTTCCATTTTAGTACCTCCCTTCCCTTCCTGTGTTTGTGCTTTAGCTGTTTGTTTGGACAGGTGCATTTACGGATGTTAGGACTACTGTTTTTCAATAAATACTACAGATAAACACTCTAATGACAACTCAGCAGTCAACAGTATCAAATGCACACTTGACTGCTGCCACCAGGTGGCATACGCACTTGTTTTTAGTGAGAAAACTACCTTCAGGTTTGCTCTAAAACATTAAATTTGGTTTTGCTTTTGCCTCTGGGGGAAAAAAAAACTGACATCATCCTCTTCCTTTGGTTGAAACTAAATCTATACACCAACACTGAGGTCAGAGATTGGTCATGCAAGAGTCTGATATTTGGAAGTACACATAACCATAGATTTGCATTCTTGGGGGAAACTCTGGTGGCGTAGTGGTTAAGTCTACATCTGCTAACCAAAAGATGAGCCATTCACACCCACCAGGTGCTCCAAGGAAACTGTATGGGGCAGTTCTACTTGGACCTGTAAGGTCTCATAGTCAGAATCAACTCGATGACAATAGGCTAGTTAGTGGGCACTCTTGGTGCTTAGTTTATCCCTGTTGATAGATCTGCCTAAGTTTTTTAAATCTGATCAGTCACGAGGACCTCTCTGTGTGCATGTATGTACATGCATGTGTCCAAACCACAGACAAGAATTCACTTTTATATTTAGATACTGTGGTAAATTATATGTTCTAAAGATGGCCACAATGACATCCCATGCCCCCCTGAACAGCATATCGGAGCAGGGGACATCACTGTGGCCATCTTTAGAAAATATAATTTGCCACAGTAATCTAAATGAAAGTAAATTCTTGTCTGTGTTTTTGACGCACACATACACACACAGAGAGAGGTCTTCATGACTGATCAGACTGAAAAAACCTAGGCAAATTGATCAACAGGGACAAAATAAACACCAACAGTGCTATCCCTTGCCCCAGTATGCTGTTCTGGAAAACCTAGTGGTATAGTGATTGAGTGCTATGGCTAACCAAAAAGTTGGCACTTCAAATAGGCCAGGCGCTCCTTGGAAACTCTATAAGGCAAGTCTACTATGTCCTGTAGGGTTGCTATGAGTCGGAATTGACTTGATGGCAGTGGGTTTTGTTTTTTGGTTTAACATGCTGCTCTACAGTGTAACTCTGCCATTGGCCGTCAATAGGAGGAGTCTAATTCCCTCCACTTAAAGTGTGCAAATGCTGGTGGCTTAGGAGTCAAGTAGCATGGCTGCTAACCAGAAGGTTGGCAGTTTTAATCTACCAGGTGCTCCTTGGAAACTCTATGGGACAGTTTTACTCTGTCTATAGGGTCCCTATGAGTTGGAATCAACTCAAAGGCAGGGGGTTTGGTTTGGGTTTTGAATCTGGGTGAGCTTATAATTAATAAAATGAGGCACAGGGGACCTTGTAAGATTTTTGAGGCTAGGTCAAAAAAGGACACACACTTTATCACTTTTTTTGCTAGAAGACTTGCACTGGAGCCCTGAGCAACAAGATAAGCATTTGGAGTGCCCTTAAGCGGCCAAAGTCTAAGGAAGTCAAATTAGTGTGCATAAAGAGACCCTGAGACTCGATGAAGACAGATGTCTACTATCCTGAGCTGATTCCAACCTTATGCCAGCTTTAGCCATCAACTGACCACAGTTGCTTGAGAGACCCTAAGCCGGATGTGTTCAGCTGAGTTTTTCCCAATTCCTGACCCACAGACACAGAGATTAGAAACACATATATAGTGTTATTGTTTTAAGTCACTTCTTACAAATACAACTGGATCATTTTATTTAGTAATGAAATATTTCTGATATGTGGAAACTATGAATTAATTCAGTAACATCAGTACTTTGGACACATATTCATAATCTTCTCAACGCTTCTTCCACAGTTACTCTTCCAAGCTCCTTCCTCATCTCTATTAATATCGTATTTTGATAGAATTAAATTGACCCAATGCACTCATTATTATCTCATCAATACTGAATATTCCTTGCAGTTATGATAAAAGGAGATTAAACTGAGCTGAATGGCAAGTACCCTAACTACAGGACTCTTCAATAATTCATTATCTTCCCAAGATACTTTGAGTTGTGCCCTGGAGCACAGGGTAAATCAGACCAATGTGTAATTAAGAAAACTTTAAAAAAAAAAAGTACAAGCTCTTTCCCAACTTGGCCTACTCATCCTAAAATTTCACTCTATCTTACTCATCTAGTGCTGCTTGTAACAGATACACCACAAGTGGATGGCTTTAAAAAGAAATTTTATCACAGTCTAGTAGGCAGGGCATCAGCTCCAGGACAAGGCTTTCTCTGCTGGTTCTGGAGGAAAAGTCCTTGCGAATCCTCTCCTAGACTGGGTGCTTCCGAGGTGCAGGGACCCAGGGTCCAACAGACACTCTCTACTCCTGGCACTGCTTCTTCCCAGATGATATGAGATCCCTACCTCTCTGATTCCCTTTCCTTTATATCCAAGAGAGCCTCAAGGCACGATACAATCTTCTAGATTGAGTCCTGCCTCACCAATACAACTTCTGCCAATCTTCCTACATTAACAGCATATAGGCAAGGATTTACAGCATATGGGAACATCACACAGTACCAGGAATCATGGCCTAGCCAAACTGCTACACCTATCTGGGGAAGGAATGACACAATTCAGTCCATGACACACTGGTAATTAAACCTAAGTTTCACTGATACACATGAGATGCTACCAGATATAATCACAACTACAAACCTCAAGTGTTAAAGAGAACACCTCTGCATTTGTAATCTGGGTATTAACAACTCGGCTTTTATGTTTTCACTCAGATGGTTTTCTCCCAAAGATATCATTCCTACTTGACTCATTAGGAAAGGAAGCATTGAGAAAATGGCTTGCTGAATCTCACAGAAAGGGTTTCTGACAAAGCTAAAGCTGGAACACCAATCTGAATTTAAGACTTCCAACACCATGGTATACAATTACATTTCAAATGCTATCATACCATTAAGCAATACTACTACAGTAGTGCATCTACGTGTGCATTATTAAATTTAAATAAATCGATTTTATTTAAATGCACCGTTGATGTGGGTCAGGAATTCCACAGTAGCCTAGCTGAGTGATGCTCACTCAAGTTCTCCCACAAAGCTGCAATCAAAATATTGACTAAAGCTGCAATCATCTGAAGGCTTCCCCAGGGCTGGAAGATCTACTTCCAAGAAAACAAGTTGATGCTGTTAGCAAGAAAATTCAGTTCTTCATGACATGGATCTCTCAGTTAGTGTCCTCATGACATGACAGAAAGCTTCCCCAGATCAAGTGATTCAAAAGAGAAATGCTAAAGCCACAATGACATTTATGACCACAATTGAAACTCGAGACCGAAAAGCCCCAACATGAGGGTTGCTTGAGGTCGAAGGCCTGACAGACTTTGTTTTCAGATCACCCCCAATTCACAGCAAAAGACTTGACCTCCACGTTCCACAATGAGCCCCGCGCAGTAACACTAGGGTTGGGCCCTTTAAGTTACCAGTATAGATTCAATGAACTACAGGCAATGAATGACTCCTTTTGTTTGGATAATTGAACTCTTAACTAATGATAAAAGAATCAGGCAGGCACGACAGGGAAGTAATTTGTGTTTAAGCATTCTTTTTTCAGATTGCTGGCCAGATGACATCTAGCACCACTTTGTTTCCCTGATGGCCAGTGAAGGCTTGTGAGGTTGTTAACCAGATGACCTCCACCCAGTTCACTTCCACCCAGAGGACCCCCATATGCCCCAAGTGCCCACATTGTCCCCACCATCCACATGTGGTTTTTCCGTTTAAATACTTCGACATTTGCCTAACAAAATTTGAGCAGAACCCGACAGAGTGAATTCTCCCTGCTCCCTGAGTCTTACAGGCACAATAATAAACTTTTGGGGTGGGGGGGGAGGCAGGTAACAAGAATCTGGAGTTTCATCTGGTAACACAATCGAGTAATTAAATTTTAGTAACCACATATTAACACTTGAGTACAGAAGTCCCTGAGTCGTGCAAACAGTTAAGCCTCAACTGCTAGCTGAAAGGTCAGCGGTTGGAATGCACACAGAGGCATCTCTAAAGACAAGTCTGGCAGTTTGCACCCAAAAGTTCACGGCCTTAAAAAACTCTATGAGGCAGTTCTACTGTACACATATAGGGTTGCCAGAAGTCGGAAGCAACTCAATGGCTGCTAACAACAGTGCTGAATAAAAAAGTGAAATCACATTGACAGTTCAATTTTTTTTTTCTTTTTTAGTACTACTTTATTGTGCTTAGAGTGAAAGTTTACACAGCCAAGTTAGTGAGGGAACTCTGGCCCTGAAATTTCAGGGAAGTTGTTTTGAGAAGGGTCCATCTTCAGAATAAGGGGAAAAAAGGCTACGGTAAAAAGTTACTAGCTGACCCAGGGCACAAACTTATTAGGTGATATGGCAACTACAGAGTCATGTACTGGATGTATGTGAGCGCAAACAGAATGAATCAGGGCAGAGGGAGGGCCAGGGGACGACCTTTTCGGGAAGTAAAAAATCTAACCATAAAAGGGATGACAGGACTTAGGTCACATTTGTGAAAGGCTGTTCACCCCACAGTACTCAGCCAATGAGGAACTGGGAGAGGGACTCATGAGTTAGGGGATAAAATGTTTGTGAGAAACTGTGCACACCCAGGCCGGCTTCTTTAGCTTGTAGGCGTGGACACTGATTTTGCAAAATCGATCAATAAAGCCTCGCTCTTGCTAATTGAAGTTGGACTGAATTTCTCGAGCATTCGACAGTTACAAATACTGGTGATAACCTATCAGTGACCTCATAAAGGATAAGGTGGCCTGCCTCAGCCACTGGGCTAAGGTCCCCGTCGGGGTTTATACTGACCTGCCAGTTACCAAGAGGAATTGAGATGGTACCCAGGGTGCCAAAAACGTTTCTCAGTTGTTTCACCCAATGATCAGACTTCACATTAGCTGAAAACAGCCTGGTATGCATGCCCCACATGGATGACCAAAAACAGCCAAGTATGCCCCACCCGGTATAACCATAAAACCATAAATAACTTGATGTCTGTCTCCCCCACCCTCCTAATTGAAAGCTCTTCCCTTATCAAAATCCTGACCATAAACAAACCTTACTCCTCCCCCTTCTAATCAACACTTCTTCCTTATCAGACCATAAATCCCCTAATTAGAATTTCCAGCTACCCCTCTTCTCTTTCTTTTCTTATCAAACCAGAAAACCCTCACCCCACACGACCTTATCGAAACTTTCAAACTATAAAAAACTTGCCCTACCAGGGAGAGGCAGGCTGAGCCACTCTCGGTTCAGACGCCACTCTCTCTTCAAATAAACTTCACTGGACCCTTGCACTGGTGTGTCTGTGCCTCTGTTTGTAGGCCACCCTCTCCTCAACAGTTAGGTTCCCCTTTAACAGTTTCTACATACATTATTCAGTGATGCTGGTTACATTTTTCAGTGTGTCATCATTCTCATTTACTCCATTCTGGTTGTACTGCTTTTAGTTCTCTAGTCTCCCTGCCCCCTTACCTTCTCATCTTTGCTTTAGAGTAATTCTGACAATTTTGTTTCCTATACATGATTTTTTCAAAGGAGCTCATTAGTCATGGTGATACTCTTTATTTTATAAGCCAATCTATTATTTAGCTAGAAGGTGACCTCAAGGGAACATAGGGCTTTCCAGTGATGGGAACTGTACACAGTAGAATGCCAAGCCTTTCTTTTGCAGTGCCACTGGGTAAATTTGAACCACCAACCTAACAGAGTAGTCAGATGCAGAGTTTATGCCGTCAAGAGCTCCCTGTATTATGATACTTTAATATTAAAAGATCTTTTTGAATTTATAACAAAAATAAAATTATAATAAATTACGACAAGCATTGGGTTATTTTTGTTTAGTTATATCCCATGTAATTCTTACAATATCCCTGGTACAAATATTGCACACGCTTTTAACATGAAGATAATTTCCCTAATGTCACAAGTTCAGTGGCAAAGCTTGAACTTGAACCCAAAGCCAAACTGTCAGTACGCCAAATTGTCCATATGCATTACTATCATTTAATTCTCACTACAAACCCACTTCTGAGGCTTAGAAAGGTTAAGCAACAACTTGATACAGGTCATACACTAGTCAGTGACTGTGCAAGGGCTCTAATCCAGACCTATCTCTATGTCCAGCGTGTTCTGCTACAAACAGAATCAAAAGAAAATACACATTATAAATACCAAATCAGGAAGGTAAAACAAGTAGGTTGCTAAAACAAGGCTTTACCAATACTCAATGTATCTATTTGAAGTCAGAGTTCAAACATTTAACAAAGTCTATATCAACAATTAGCTTCATATAAGCAAATTACAAGGAAAAGAAATCACTTTGTCAGATGCCATGAAAAGAACAAAGCCTTATCCAAATGTTTCCACTCTCATGGCAAGATTGCTGTAGGCTGTTATGGCAGGGAAGAAGGAGAAAGAGAAAGCTTACAGAGGATGCTTTATCAGAGCAGGAGACTAGCGAAGAAAAAGAATTCTGTGTGTGAGATAGGACAGAGTATAACATGAAAACGAGAGAAATACACTTAGTGATATCTCACATTTCTAACATCTGTGCAAAAGGACATTTTCGAAGCAGAGACATGCTAGGAAGACAGCTCAGGCTGGGTGTGGCACTTCAAAATAGAGGTTATTTATTTTTTTTGCTTCTCTTCCTTACCCTGCTGGTCTTTCTTTAAATACCAGTTGTTTACATTAAATTTAAAAAGAGTGCCATTGTAAACATTCTTTTGATTAATGGATAATCCAACATCCCTCGTGATAAACAAATAACAAACCAGGAATAAGAGAGAACTTCCTCGAAATGTTAAAGGATATCTGCCATAAACTTAGAGCTAACGTCATATCTGATGCTGAAAGACTGATTGTTTTGTCCCTGAAATCCGGAAGAAGGCAATGATGTCCATTCCCACCACTTCTATTAAATGTTACATTGAAAGTTCTAGAGGGCACAATAAGAAAATAAAGACATATATAATTTGAAAAGGAAGCAAAGCTGTTTTTATACACATGACATATCTTGTATTTAGAAAATCCAGAGGAGTCTACCAAAAAACAATTAGAACTAATGAGTTTAGCAAGAATTCCACATAAAAGATCAATACACAAAAATCTATTATTTCTATAAACTATAAACAATCCTAAAATGAAGTTAGAAAACAATTTATTTCACAAAAAACCATTAAAAATAATAAATACTTAGGAATAAATATAACAACAACAACAAAAAAAAAAACCCTACTGCCTTTAATTCCTACTCACAGTGACTCTAAGGACAGAGTAGAACTGCCCTATAGTTTCCAAGGAAGATTTGCACTGCTGACCTTTGGTCAGCAGATGTAGCACAAGAAGTATAACTTCTGTACAGTGAAAATTATAAAGTGTTGCTAAGAGAAATCAAAGGCAACTTAATTAGCTGGAGCGATTACCATGTTCATAGAGGGAAAGACTCAATACTGATACAGTGTAATTTCTAACAAAATCCTACAGATTTACAGAAATTGACAAACTGATCCTAAAATCAATATGGAACTACAACAGCCTAGAATGAATAACCAAAATAATTCTCAAAAAAAGGTGGACTTACACTACCTGATTTGAAAATCTATAGAACTACAGAAATCAAGACAGTATGGTACTGGCATTAAGTATCAACATATAGACCAATGGAACAGACAAAATAGCCCAAATGTAAACCACCACACCAACTCATTTTCAATTACCACACCAAGGCAATTCAGTGAACAAAGCAGTCTTCTCAACAAGTGGTGCTGAACTAATTAAAATAAAATGTACTGTATACTTACAGTAGGTGAAGTTTTATATGTAAGACATATGTCAATAAAAAGACATAACAAGTAAGGACATTTTTAAAAATTATAGGACAAACAGGAAAACTTTAAAACTAGATAATCGCTACTGAGGAACTGATTAATTTTTAAGTTCAATAATATGTTTTTGCTTTTTAAAGAGTCTTTGGGTTTTAGATACATATACTGTATCACTTTAGGATAAAATCATTTGAAAAACGTGCTTTAAAGTAATTAAGGGAGATGAGGAGTGGATGTGGACACATGAAACCAGAGCAATCATGTCTTCGTAACTGCAGAAGCTTGGTGATGCACAAGTGGACGGTCATTAGCCTCTGTCTTATATGCTTTGCATGTTTTATTTCAGAATTTTTAAAAAGCAAGCATTATACTTTAAAAGATGTCCCTTTTCTTTCTTTCTCATGTATGTGTATTTCTACAGTCCCAGTTACTCAGAAAACATCACAATCAGTTTCAGTCATCACGCATTCAGCACCTAGCACACTGGGGATGCACAATGCTTTGCAGTTCTTATTACTCATTTATTTGTGAGACAGAGTGAGCACAAAAGCCATATAAGTAGCTCCTAGCACGATTTAAAAGCCAGGATCATCACAGTTTATGAATGACCTCTTAGCTGATACTTCTAAGCTTAGAAAGAATCAGCACAATAACCAGTTCTGCTGGTAAAATCCATTTAAAAACTAGCCTATCAAAAATCTGTCAAACAAACCACAATCATCAGAAGAGAAAATAGACAAAAGGGATCTATTAAGAATTAAACACTTTGGCTCATCTGAAGACTTTATTAATAGAATTAAAAGAACACCTACAGAATGGGAAAAAATATTTGGAAACTCTATGTCAGACCGACGCCTGATTTCCATAATCTATAAGATACTACAAAATATCACCAAGAAGAAGATAAACCATCCAATTAAGCGATGGGCAAAGGAGATGGACAGACATTTCACTAAAGAAGAGATCCAGGCAGCCAAAAAACACATGCAGACATGTTCACGATCTTTAGTTATCAAAGAAATTCAAATCAAGACAACAGTGAGATACCATCTCACCCCAACAAGGTTGGCCATGATCCAAAAAACATAAAACAACAAATGCTGGAGAGGCTATGGAGAAAGTGGAACCCTCCTACACTGTTGGTGGGGTTGCAAAATGGTCCAGCCTCTTTGGAAGGCAATCTGGTGCTTCCTTAAAAAAATGGATATTGATATACCATTTGAGCCAGTAATTCCACTACTTGGAATATATCCTACAGAATCAAGGCCTTTCACACCAACGGACACGTGCACTAGGATGTTTATCGCAGCACAGTCCACAATAGCAAAAAGATGGCATCAACCGAGATGCTCAACAACAGAAAAATGGATAGGTAAACTATGGTATATATACTCAATGGAGCACTACGCAATGATAAAGAACAACGATGACTTCAGGAAACATCTCATGACCTGGTTTCAACTGGAAGACATTATGTTGAGTGAAAGTAGTGAGCAACAAAAAGACAAATATTGTATGAGACCTCTACGATAAGATCTCAAAAACAGACTTGTGTATAGAAGAACAGACTCTTTGACAGCTGCAAGGGAGGGGAGGGAGGCAGGGAGGTGGGAGGGCTTAGATTAGATAGTTGCTAGGTATCTGGTTGGGTGAAATCAGTGAATGCACACATTAGAAACAAGAACAATATTAAGTGGACTTAAACATAACATGAGTACTCCTTCAATCTTAACCCAATATTGCAAGGATACAGTAGCTGGGGCAGGGGGTGGGGGACCATGCTGTTAGGCAAAAGCGAGGCCAATTGGCACAACTAGCGTTTTGTTAAGAGGGCTCTCTGCACCCCACATGGTGAGTGGCGTCTGGGGTCTTAAAAGCTGCCAAGCTGCCATCCGAGGACACAGCAAATGGTCCCAACTCAGCAGGAACGGATGCTCACCGAGGGCCAAAATGGCATGCGGTAAAGACAACCGAGAAGACAGAGAGATCCACAAGAGTGAGTGCCTACATCGACTTGGGACCGCAAGAACTGGATGGTGCCCGGCCACCACCAGTGATAGCCACGACGGAGCTCACAGAGAGGAGCCTCACTGGCAACACAAGAATAAAAAGAGGTGCATCATGAAATCTCCACTAAAAGACCTCAATTGATGGTCCAGTGGTTTTGGGGTTCCTCTGAGAGCACGGACCCCTGCCCTGATGCTGCCCTTTCCCATAAACTATAACAAAGGAATGGATTGGACTTGGCAATGCAGAGTAACCATATATTGGAAGCACTTTATGGTTCTATACATCTATAGGATATCATCTTGCTGACCTCTGGCTGGAGGAAGGGGAGTGGATGGAGAGGAGGGGAAAGGAGACTGTTGGGAGGATGAGACATGTATGGAGCAGAGAGGAAGAGTGTGCAGTCACCGGACAGGGAGAGCAGTGGAAGCTGCATATAGGGGGGCATGTAAATTTATATGTGAATGTACATTTTCACTCAGTTATGTTAAATAAAAATAAAAATTAAAAAAAAAAAGAAACCAAAAAAAAAGGGGGGTGCACCCTGAGATCCCCACTATAAGACCTCAATTGATGGTCCAGTGGTTTCAGGGTTCCCCTGGGAGCATGGCCTCTCACCCTGATGCTGCCCTTGACCATAAATCATAACGAAGGTCCACGCTTCGGACAGGAATGGATTGGACTTGGCGATGCAGTGACCATATATTGGATGCACTTTATGGTTCCATACATCTATAGGATGTCATCCTGCTGACCTCTGGCTGAAGGAGAGTGGTTGGAGAGGAGGGAAAAAAGATACTGTTGGGAGAAGGAAACATGTATGGAGCAGAGAGGAATAGTGTGCTGTCACCGGGCAGGGAGAACAGTGGAAACTGCATATAAGTGGGTATGTAAATTTATACGGGAATGTACATTTTCACTCAGTTATATTAAATAAAAAATTAAAAAAAAACAGCCTAAAGCTTAGAAATAGGCAGATGAGCTGTAGTTTCACTTGCTCTGGACTAAATTAGCTATTTTGAGAAATAACACATGTTAAAATAGCATTTCAGAATGAATAAAAATTGGCATTAAAACAAAAAAACCAAACCCAGTGCCATCCACTTAATTCCGACTCATATTGATCCTATAAACAGAGCAGAACTGCCCCATAGAGTTTCCCAGGAGCAGCTGGCAGATTTGAACTGCGGACCTTTTGGTTAGCAGACACAGCACTTAACCACTACAACACCAGGGTTTTCAGAAATTGGCTTTACATGGCTTAATATTAAAACATTTGTTTTCTATTGAGTTCCTTGAGAGTAGGGACCATGTCTCACTCAGCGCAGTACATAGGATGCCACATAATAGAGCAGATGCTAAGTAGCTGCTAAGGCTTGTTGAATTTGGTAGGTCCGTTGAAAGCTTGCAAAAAGTAACAAATGAAATGTGGTGATTTTTTTTTTTTAATTTAAAATATTTAGATTCTCTTTGTTCAAACATAGTTCCTTTTTGCTCCTTAACCTCCATCAACTATGAAAACAATATTCAATTTCATCTACAAAAGGTAGGTCTTGGGCTATACTAGAAAAAATATAAACCTCTGACACACATTCATAGGCTGAGGCTATCTTAAACTGGTCACATACTTGGCTTGGACATATTCTTAAGCCCCTACCCCACCACTTGTGGATGAGGATGAACACACACTTACATGCTGCCTAGTCCAGGTAATACTACATCACCACTCAAGTCCAAAACTGGACAGCATCTTTAACTCTTCTTTCCCTCACTTCTGATACTAGGTCCTTTTAGTTCTGTGTCAGAGCTTACCATCTATTCACTTCTCTCCATGCCCTCTGCCCCTACACTAATATGAACTGCTGTTATCTGACTCAAATGAGACTTTGCCACAGTTCCTGCATCTGACCTCTCCTCCACCAAGCCAACCTAATAATTTACTAAACTAAAATCTGAGCAAGTCTTTATTTATAACCTTCTAATGGCTCACCATTGTCCTAAGAAGAAAACAGGCCCTATCCTCAAAAAATGCCATATAGCTGCAGTACTCAAAATGGTCTGGTAGAGGCTCAAAGATACATAACCCAGTGGAACAGAACTGAGAACTCAGAAATAAATGCATCCACGTATGGACAACTGATTTTTGACAAGAGGTCAAAATCCATTTAATGAGAATAAACAGTCTCTTTAACATATGATGCATGCAAAACCAGATATTCATTTAAGGGAAAATGAAACAGGACTCATATCTCTCATCATCCATAAAAACTAACTCAGAATATATCAAAACCCTAAATGTTAAAACTGAAAGTATACAGTTCCTGGAAGACAACACAGGGACAAAATTATGGGACCTAATTTTTTCAAAATTAGATTATCAAACACAACTACAAATATACAAACAGGAGAAGACAAATTAGATAACTGGGACATCATAAAAACTAAATAGACCTGCTTATCAAAAGACTTTATGAAAAGAGTAAAAAGACAACATACAGACTGGGAAAACATCTTCAGCAATGACACAGCCCAATAAAAAACTCAACAACAAAAAGAGCAACACAACTAGAAAATGGGCAAAGGACATAAACAAACACTTTACCAAAGAGAACATTCAAGCAACCAACAAACACATGAAAAAAGGCTTGCAAATCATTATCCTCTAGAGAGATGCAAATTAAAACTACATTTAGATACAACAGTGAGATATCATTTCACCCCTACTAAAATGGCACTGATTTAAAAAAACCAAAACAAGCACTGGCAAGGATGTGGGGAGATTGGAACCCCTGTCCACAGCTGACGTCACTGTAAAATGGTACAACCACTATGAAAACTGGTATGACACTTTCTCAAAAAAAAAAAGCAGTAGAAATACCTTACGATCCAACAATTCCACTCCTAGGTATATGAGGTCTGACAATTAACTTTGCAAACTTGCCACATGTGCTTACATTGGCAGCACTATACAAACAACTTGGTAAGGTCTCACAAGCTTGGTATTATCAGTGTCTCACAGCTGTGTTCATGTCGACATGTGGTGGTGTCTTTCTGAGTGGAGTTCATTATTGTTGTCGAGTGTTTTTGTGTGCCATTGCAAGAATGTCAAAGCTTGAATTAGAGCAACGAACAAACATTAAATTTCTTGTTTAAACTTGGCAAAGACAGAAGTGAAATCAGGGATATGCTAGCCCAAGTTTATGGGGATAATGCCACGAAGAAAACGGCAGTGTACAAATGGATTAAACATTATTCTGAGGACAGAGAAAGTGTCACTGATGAAGAGAGATCAAGGCAGCCAGTAACAAGCAGAGATGATGAAAACATGACAGAAATTTGTTGACCTGTGCATCAACATCACTCGCTGACTGTGAAAGTGTAACAGACCAAGTAAACATCAATAGAGAAACCGTTAGGTGCGGAGGTCCGCCATCAGCCTTGTAGACAAAGTCACGAGCTCCTGCAAATGACGGGCTGAAGCATCTCACCTGTGACATGTTTTTTAGCCTACTGTCCTTGATATTATTTGGCTTCCTAATCAAATTTTCTTCAAAAAGATACCCCCTCCTCTCCTGGCACAAGGATCAGGGGAGATGCCTTCTGAGAGGGGCCCCTTTTTACTACCCCCTTGGTCTATGAAATAATATCGGGAAAACCGTACAGGAATTTTCTGAGGAAAAAGAGCTCAAAGGAATGATCTCTAACACAGCCAGCTTTGAGAGCAACGAGGCCGGCCCAACCCCTGCTGACTTCCCCCAACTGCACATCCCCACCCATGTGAAAGGAATTATCCTCTTTAGAACAGCTTGAGAAGAACATAGGGTGGGGGACAGTAGATGTTTACTATCCCTGCAGGAGGAGATAAAGAGCAAAGTAGGAACAAATAGAGATCATAAACTTTAGATCCTTCCTCGTGAACCTTTTAACCTTGAGGTATAAGTAGGGCTGATTGAGCTCGAGGCATCCTTAGGCCATTATCTAAAGAGCTTTGACAGTTAAAAGGATCACCAGATTTCAGTTAACTAATAGCTCATGTGGCAGAGTAAAAAATTACATCACCTCAAGACCACGAGGTTTTTGGTTTCAAATTTGCCAACCATGAGGTTTTGGTTTTAAACTAGCCAATAGATTGTGTGGTCAGTGGGCAAGTAAAATTCACGTCACTCTTACTATAAAAACAATAAAGACAGACAGCCTTCTCTCTCTTGCTCTCCGGGTCGGGCTGCCTTAAACCAGAAAAGTCTTTTCTGTCTCCTTGATTCATTTCCCGCCGCGCCTCTCCCTCCCTCCGTGCGGGACCCTGTAAAGTGTCGGGGCTGGCCCCCGGCAGTTAGGAAAATCCTAACTGAAAATCTTGGCTGAAAAAGGTGTGTGCAAAAATGGTCCTGAATGAGCTCACCAATGATCAAAAGCAAAGGACAGTTAAAGTTTGCAAAGACCTTTTGGAGGAGCAAGATGCTGTTTTGGGCTATGTTACCACTGGTGATGAACCATGGGTGTACCAGTATGATCCTGAAACAAAGTGTCCAAGTGCACATGGAAGTCAGCCAATTCTCTACGACCAAGAAAGTTGTCAGTTCAAGTCAAAAATCAAAACACTGTTACTAACCTTTTTTGATATCAGAGGGATTATTCACTATGAATTTGTACCAACTGGACAGTTAACCAAGCTTACTATTTGGAAGAGGTGAAAAGGTCATGTGAAAAAGTTAGATGAAAACAGCCTAAACTTTTTGCCAAGAACTCATGGCTACTGAACCACAACAATGCACCAGCTCACAAGGCACTGTTCGTGAGGGAGTTCTTAGCCAGTAAATGAACAGCTATATTGGAACACCCTACCCACTCACCTGATTTGACCCCCAGTGACTTTTTCTTTGCCCAAGGATAAAGGAAATATTGAAAGGAAGACATTTTGATGGCATTTAGGAGTTAAGGGTAATAGGACACCTCTGATGGCCATCCAAGAGAAAGAGTTCCAAAATTGCCTTGAAGGATGGACTAGGCACTGCCATCAGTGCATAGCTTCCCAAGGGGAGTACTTTGAAGGTAACTGTTGCGATGTTCTGCAATGAGGTATACAGCACTTTTTCTAGGATGAGTTCACGAACTTAATTGTTAGACCTCATATACCCAGAGATCTAATTAAGAGACACAACGACATATAAAAACCAAAAATCAAATCCACTACCATCGAGTCAGGTCCAACTTACAACGACCCTACAGTTTAAGCAGAATTGCTCCATAGAGTTTCCAAGGAGTGCCTGGTGGATTTGAACTGTTGACTTTTTGGTTAGCAGACACAGCACTTAACCCACTATACCACCAGGGTTTTCTGAACTGATATATGACACCTAATTTCACTGTACCACTATTCATAATAGCAAAGAGATGGAAACAACCTAAGTGTGCATCAAGGGATGGATAAAAAAATGTGGTACATAAATACAATCACATACTGTACCACTATGAATAGCAATGATGAATTCTTAAAACACATTATGTGGAGGACATTATGCTGAGTGAAATCAGTCAATCATTAAAGGAATATTGTATGATTACATTTTATAAGACAAAAACAGCTATATATAAAAAGATCAACACTCATTAGTGGTTACCAGAGATGGGGGAATGGGAAAACTACTCTCTAGATGGAGACACTTGTTATTTTGGTGATGTGAGTGAGGTGTACACAGCTTGACCAAGACAAATGATGCCACTAAGAAATACACAAGAGATAAAGACACTTTTGGTAATGGATAAGACATGTACAGTTTTGCAACAACACCAAGAATAACCAAAAACAAAAAAATGTATGTGCTTACATATGCATATATGTGTGTATGAATTTACATGCAGAGGTATCTATATCTATGTACCTATCTATTTAGTCATCTAGTGCTACTCTAGCAGAAATACCACTGTTGAAATGAGGAAGGGCCCGGTAAAAATTGGAGGTATTGAAGAAAGCCCCAGGAAACAACTTAATAGCAGAAAATATCATAGAATAATCTTACCTTTGTCTTACAAAACACTGTCACAAGACAAGCCTGGGGGCAACCTTGCAAGTGACAGCCTGCAAGTGACCCCTAGACCTTGACCACATTTTACAACTAATAGGAGTTAACCAATCAATGTAAAGGTCAGTTCACCCTCCCTACTTTGCAATCTCACGACTTAAATACTGGGCGCTGAGGAAACTCCCTGTCGCCCCCTGCTCTGTGTAGCTTGGGGTGCGTCCCTGGTGCACCAGCATTTTTCCCATTGGGCATATTTTTTAATAAAATTTAACCTTTAAAGTAACAGTGTCGCATCTTGAAAATCACGGACCCTAACACCACAAGTAGATGGATTTAGCAAAGACAACTTTATTCTTACACAGTCTGGTAGGCTACAAGTCCAAATCCAGGATGTCTGCTCCAGGGGAAGGCTTTCCGTTGGCTCTGAAGGAAAGTCCTTGTGTTGCATCAGTCTTTGGTCAGGGAGCATCTTGGCACAGGAGCTTCAGGTCTGAAGGACGTGTTCTGCTCCCTGTGCTGCTTTCTTGGTGGTGTGAGGTTCTCAATGTTCTACTGGCTTCCCTCTCTTTTTATCTCCCTTAAGAGGAAAGGACAAAAGGTGCTGCAAGCAACATTCCAGGGAAAATCCCTTAGCAAGCGTCTTGGAGCCCCACCCTAATCTTCTTTAACATAAGCATCCTATCTATTAGCTACAGGCAGAAATTAGGATGTATAGCATAGGAAAAATCACAAAACATTAGGAATGATGGCCCAGCCAAAGGGCTACAGACATTTTTTGGTGACACAGTTCAATCTATGATACTATCTATCTATCTATGGTGGCTAAGCACTCACCTTCTGATCAAAAGACTGATCATTTGAATCCAGTATCTGCTCCTTGGAAAACCTATGGGTCAGCTGTACTCTGTCCTATAGGGTTACTATGAGTTGGAATCAACTTGATGGTAACCGGTTTTTGTTGTTGTCGTTATACATATATATCTACATGCATGTGCGCATATACATATATATATGTTCATATATATACTAAGCCACATGGGGCACAGCTATGAACACTTCTTAGACATAACCAAACACCACATGAGATTGGTTTTCTGGGTTTTGAAGGCTTAGGACCATAATCCTGTGGGATAACTTGGTCAACTGGCATAGTATAGTTCATAAGGTTTATGTTCTACATCCTAGTTTGGTAAATAATGTTTGGGGGGTCTTAAAAGCTTATGAGTAGCTCTCTATCAGTCTCCAATTCTCCAGAACAAAAGAGAAAGAAGAAACCAAAGACTCAAAAGACACTAGCCTATAAGACTGTCTACATGAACCACAGCCTCATCTACTCTGAGACCAGAACTAGACAGCGTCCAGCTACCACTACTGACCATTGTGAGCAAGGCCACAGCAGATGGAGCCTGATACAACAGGAGAAAAATGTGGAACAGAACTCAAATTTTTAAATAGTCTAGACTTACCGGACCAATTGAGACTGAAGAACTCCCTGAAACTATCATCCTGAGATATTCTTTAAACCCTGAACCAAAACTATCCCGAGTTTATCTCTTAAAGAGTAGCTCATAAAATAATCTAGCCCATGAGTAAGTACTGGGCTCCTTAAAAAAAAAAAAAAAAAAATCCATGAGACCAAATGGTCAGCAATTACCTTTAAGCAAAGGTAAGAAGAACACGGGAAACTAGATGGCTGGAAACAATACCCAGACAAGAATGAAAGTGTTGACACACTACAAAAAATACAACCAGTGTCACCAAATAGTTTGTGCAAAAAATGTTAAATGGGAACCTAATCTGCTGTGTAAACACCAAAACTACAGTAAAATAACACTTTTTTTTTTAAAAAAAAAAAGGATTCTGTAAGACTGATTTTCAAGGCTTTTTTACAACCCAGTCTATTTGTTCTCCTCTTCCCAATCCTCATTCACCACCACTACCCACCACCCACAATTATTCCTTGTTGGAAAAGTATGCTTTCCAAACTTTTGTACATTGTTTCTTTTCTGTCTCTAATAATCTGCCCTTGCGAATTCCTACTTATCCTTCAGCTCTCAACATAAATGTAATTTCTGGGTAGTCTCATAGCTTCCATTTAGTCCAGGAAAAATATTCCTCATATTGTTTCTTGTCTATAATCCTTTTACTAGAGTACAAACACTAGTGTAGTACAATAATGGATCCAGAACAGTGTTTGGCTCAAAGATGACCCTCAAGTTCTTAATGTACTCACAATTTTTTTTTTTTTAAAAAAAAAGCCTAAAACTAATTTAAACTAGATTCAGGAATCTAAAGTTGGTTTTATATAATCTGTAGGTATATTTTTGCTTCTTGATTATACCTCAGTCTCTGCTCACCACCCTTACCTATGGGAATGTGATCAAGACTGCCATTAAAATCCATTCTCTTCTTCCATAATAACTGGTCCTGGCTGTGCAAGTAAGGGCTTTTTTCCCAGCAACTCCTGCTATTAGGCTCCTTTCAAAAGAATTTGAAAAGTCATACAAATTTGCCTTATTTGCTTAAAAAAGTGTGACTTCAACAGCTCCTCCTTTCACACCGGCTTGAATAGAGACAGCTGGAGTGATCTGTTTTGAAAACAGCAGTGACTGTAAACTCCTGGATTTTCACAGATTGCATGGAGGGCACTAGGCACTTAAGTGAGCAAGAAGTATGCTCATCTCATCTGAACCACTGCATTTTGGGGTCTCTTACAATTATTATTACTCTGATAAAACAGACATTAAAGTAAACTCCACCACAAAAGATAAGGAAGGTCACTCTATGGAGACTAAAGGGCAATATACCAAGAGGACAGAACCATAATAAATACTTACACACCCAATAACAGGAATCTAAAAAGCATAAAACAAACTCCAACACCACTGAAAAGAGAAATAGCTCCACGATAATACTAAGAGACTTCAACACACCACTTTCAGTGAAGGACAGAACATCCAAAAGGAAGCTCAATAAAGCACCCAGAATATCTAAGTGCCATGATCAACCAACTTGATCTCACAGATGTATACAAGACACCCCACCAACAGCAGCCAAGTATAGTTTCTTTTCCATTCTCCAGGTTAGACCACATATTAGACCACAAAACAAGCCTTAACAGAAGCCAAAACATCAAAATATTATAAAACATCTTTTTTGACTATACACCCACAAAAATAGAAATCAGTTAACAGGAAAAGCAAGGGAAAAAAATCAAATATACAGAAATTAACAACACTTACTTCAGAAACTACTGAGTTACAGAAGAAATCAAAGACAGAACAAAGAATTCCACAGAATCAAATAAGAATGAAAACACATTTAAGTTATCTGGTACTTCTCTAACAGAAATACTATGAGTGGATGGCTTTTACAAAGAAAAGTTTATTCCTACAGTCCAGTAAGCTACAAGCCTGATTCAGGGTGTCCGCTCCAGGGGAAGGCTTTCCCTCTCTGTTGGCTCTGGAGGAAGGTCCTTATCTTTCTTTGATCTGAAAGCATCCTGGCAAAGGAACTTCACGTCCAAAAGATGTGCTATGCTCCTGTTACTGCTTTCTTAATGATATGAGGTTCCCACTCTCTGCTTGTTTCCTTTTCCTTTTATCTCTTGTAGGATAAAAGCTGGTGTAAGCTACACTCCAAGGAAACTCTCTTTACACTAGAGATGAGAGGTGTTACATCTCACCCTAAACCTCTTTAACATAATCCAGTCTATTAATCACAGGCACAGATTAGGATTTACAACATAGAAAAGTCACAAAATGGAGGGTAATCACACAATACTGGGAATCACAGCCCAGCCAAATTGCTACACGCATTTTTGAGGGACACAATTCAATCCATGACAACATCCTACCAGAAACTTTGGAACAAAGCAAATGCAGTGTTCAGAGATCAATTCAGAGCAATAAATGTACATATCCAAAAAGAAGAAAGGTCCAAAATCAAAACATTAACCCCAATAACTCAAATAGACAGCAGCAAAAGAAGTTCTCAGGCACCAGAAGAAAGCAAATGACAAAAATCACAGCAGAAATATATAAAATAGAGAAGAGAAAAACAATTGAAAGAGTTAACAAGACCAAATGCTGATTTTTTTAAAAGATCAACAAAATTGATAAACCACTGGACAACCTGACAAAATAACAACAGGAGAGGAAGCAAACAACCCAAATAAGAAATAAGAAATGAGAAGGGCAATATTACAACAGACCCAACTGATATTAAAAGAATCACAACAGAATACGATGAAAAACTGAAATCCAACACATTTGAAAACCTAGAAGAAATGGACAAATTTCTAGAAACACAATACCTACCTAAAATAACACAAACCAAAGCAGAAAAACCAAATAACCCTGTGTGAAATAAATTCAAAACGATCCATCTTCAGAACAAGGGCAACAAAGGCTAGGTTAAGAAGTTACTAGCGGACCCAGAGCACAAAATCCACGTACTTGGGAATGTGTGCACAACAGAATGAATTAGGGAGAAGGGAGAAGGATGCAGGGGGGAGAGAACACACTTTTCAGGAATGCAAACTTAAAAGGGAAGACTTAGGCAAAGTCTAGACAAGATTGTTTACCCCCATAGTACTCAGCCACTTGGAAACTAAGGAGGAACTCGCAAGGTGGGAAATAAAAAAGTTGTAAGAAACTGTTTTCGCACTGTGGCCTGTCTCCTTTGGGGGCTGTGTGTCCGATCTTGCAAAATTGGATAAGAAATGCCTTACCCTCGGTAACTTGGTTCCAACTCCATTTCTTGGGAGATCATCGGGTATACACATCCTGCTGATAACCTATCAGTGACCTTATAAGGGATAAGGCAGTCCACTCAGTAATTGAGGTTCCCAGTTGGGGGTTTATACCAACGTGCCAGTTGCCAAGAGAGACCCAAACGGTATCCAGGATGCCAACAATGTTACCCACAACTCTATAACAAACGAGGAGATTGAAGAGGTAATTTAAAAACACCCATCCAGGGAAAAAAAAAAAAAACCTGGCACTGACGGCTTGAACTAGAGAACTCTCCCAAATTTTCATAGAAGAATTAGCACCACTACTACTAGAGGTATCTTGGAGCACAGATAAGGACAGAATACTCCCAAACTCATTCTATGAAGTCAGTATAACCCTAATACCAAAACCAGGTAAAGAAACCATAAAAAAAAGAAAATTAAAGACCAATATCCCTCATGAAATTTAATTCTAAATCCTCAACGAAATTCTAACTAATAAAATTCAACATAAAAAAAAAAAAATTTCACCACGACCAAGTGGGGTTCAAATCAGGTATGTTATCATGGATTGAAATGTGTCCCCGCAAAATTGTGTGTAGCAATTTGGCTGAATTACTGAATTACTGTATTGATGAAACATTTCTCTGTCCTCCAAGGAGTGTGAATCCAGCATTTATGATGGAGTGAGAACTGAGGCAATTGTTACAAACCCAGCCATGCTTTTCCAGATAGCTGGATAAATGATGATTCCTAAGGGAGTATTGGGATAATGGGAAATTTCTGTAGGATCATTAAGAAGCCAGAAGAGGAAGATATTCTATCACACAAATAAAACAAAAGAACTACATTATCTTATCAATTGATACAGAAAAGGCATTTGACCAAATCCAATAACCATTCATGATTAACAAAAAAAAAAATTCTCAGCAAAATAGTAATAACACACAATAAAGAGCATTTATAGAAGGCCACCAGCCAACATCATGTTAAACAGAGACAGTCTGAAAGCGTTCACTTTAAGAATGGGAACCAGACAAGGATGCCCAATGTCACCACTCTTCTTCAACATTATGCTGGAGGTTCAAGCCACAGCAATCAGGCAAGATAAAAAAACAAAGCGCATCCAAAATGGTAAGGAAGAAGTAAAGGTATCCCTCTTTGGAGATGATATGACATTATGCACAGAAAAATCACAAAGAATCCACAAAAAAACTACTGGAACTAACAGAAGATTTCAGTAAACCATCAGGATACAAGACAAACATACAAAAATCAGTTGGATTCCTCTATTCTTCTACACCAACAAAGAGAACTTCGAAGAAGAAACCACCCCACCAAATCAATGCCATGTACAAACAGCCCCCCCAAAAATAAAATACTTAGGAACAAATCTAATCAGACACAAAAAAGACCAACACAAAGAAAACTACACAACACTAATCCAAGCAACCAAAAGAGACCTACATATGTGAAAAAAAAATACCTTGCTCATGGATACAAAGTCTCAACACTGTGAAGACATCAATTCTACCCAAAGCAATCTACTGATACAGTGCAATCCAGATGCAAATTCCAACAAATTTTTTAATCAGAGAGAAACAGATCACCAATTTCACATAGGAAGGGAAGAGGCCCCAGATAAGTAAAGCATTATTGACGAAGAAGAACAAAGTGGAGGGCCTCACCCATCTCTCGGAATATATCTTAGAGAAATAAGAGCCCTCGCATAAACAGATATATACACACCCATGTTACTTTAGAACCTATTATACTGACACAGTAGTCAAAAGAGCCTGGTACTGGTACAACAAAACACACACAGACCAATGGAACAAAACTGCGAATTCAGACATAAATGCCTCCATCTATGAGCAGCTGATATTTGATGAAGGCCCAAAGTCTGTTACTTGGAGGAAAAAACAGTCTCTTTAACAAATGGTGCTGGTATAACTGCATATCCATCTGCAAAAAAAAAAAAGAAAAAAGACCCAACAAAGAGTCCCTGACAGAGCAGGGAAAAAATGGGGTGCAAAACTCTAACTCTAGTAAAAAGGCCTGATGGTCCGATAGACTGGAGGGTACTCGGAAGACACGGCCCCCAGACTGTTAACCTAGAACTAAAACTATTTCCAACGCCAACTCTTCAGACAAACATTAGACTAGACTGTACTACATGATACTGGTGAGGAGTGTGCTTCTTCCCATAAGTACACATGTGAGACTAAAGGGGTGGCTCCTGTCCAGAGGCAGGGTGTGAAGGCAGATGGGAACGAGAGCTTTGCTGAATGGACACAGGAATCCGGTGTGGAAAGCAGGAGTGTGCTGTCCTATTATAGGGACTATAACTAGTATCACATAAAAATAAGTGTACAAATTTTTTGGTATGAGAAATTACGCTGTAAACCTTCACCTAAAACACAGTAAAAAAAAATTTTAATGGAATTTTGTTTTTCCTTAATAAGGATTTTTAATCCAAGAAAAGCTAGTCCCAGCATAAAGGGATCATGATAGACAGTATATCATTATTTATCTTCTTATAGGTCTCAAACCAGCATCAGACAGACCAAACACAAAATAAGCATATTCTGCACTTAAAACACACCAGGCTCATGTGAAAACAAACACCTAATGGAATAGGCTAAAAGTCTTAGACTCTACTCTGTCCTATAGCATTGCTATGACTTGGAATCAACTCGACGGCAACAGATGTAAAGGTCTTAAACATCAGTGAGATAACGACAGAGAAACCTAAAAAGAGGGGGAAAAAGACAACATGCAATTATTTGGAGGCATCCTAACTAAGGAGTCACTTCAAAGCCTCTCGATTCTCATGACAGCATGGCCACTGACCATTCTACAATTTTCGGTGGCCACACTTTCTTTCTCAGGGCCAGTACAAAACTATCTACTACTAAATGCAGCACCGATTTTTTAAATTTCACATTGGTAGGAAGCAGTGGTTAAAAGTCCCAGCTTTGAGTGGGGGGCAGGGGCCATGCTCTTAGGCGAATTCCAGGCCAATTGGCACAACTAGCGTTTTGCTAAGAGAGCTCTCTGCACCCCACACTGGTGAGTGGCGTCTGGGGTCTTAAAAGCTGCCGAGCTGCGATCCGAGGACACAGCAAATGTTCCCAACTCAGCAGGAACGGATGCTCACCGAGGGCCAAAATGGCATGCGGTAAAGACAACCGAGAAGACAGAGAGACCCACAAGAGTGGGTGCCTACATTGACCTGGGACCGGAAGAACCAGATGGTGCCCGGCCACCACCAGTGATAGCCATGACGGAGCTCACAGAGAGGAGCCTCAGTGGCAACACAAGAATAAAAAGAAGTGCATCATGAGATCTCCACTAAAAGATCTCAATTGATGGTCCAGCGGTTTTGTGGTTCCTCTGAGAGCATGGCCCCCGGCCCTGATGCTGCCCGTTCCCATAAATTATAACAAAGGTCCACTCTTTGGACAGGAATGGAATGGACTTGGCAATGCAGAGTAACCGTATGCTGGAAGCACTTTATGGTTCTATACATCTATAGGATATCACCTTGCTGACCTCTGGCTGGAGGAAGGGGAGTGGACGGAGAGGAGGGGAAAGGAGACTGTTGGGAGGATGAGACATGTATGGAGCAGAGACGAATAGTGTGCAGTCACCGGACAGGGAGAGCAGTGGAAGCTGCATATAGGGGGGCATGTAAATTTACATGTGAATGTACATTTTTACTCAGTTATGTTAAATAAATAAAATAAATAAATAAATAAATAACTGCAGTTTGTTTTTTTAAGTAAATATCCCTCTTGCGTTCCGCCCATCCTCATAACCATCAAAGACTGTTTTCTTCTATGTTGAAATCTTTTCTGGAGTCCTTATAATAGTAGTCTTATACAGTATTTGTTCTTTTAAAAACTGCAATGATTCAATGAGATAAACTGTTACATGTCTATTATAGGCCAGGCACTGTACTAAGCAGCCATTACTACTGTATGCCATTACACTGTCACCTTAATGGGGTCTTGTTTTGTGTTTCTTAGAAAAGATTGTTTGGCATTAATTTTGAAGCCCTTACGTTTTCTTCACTGCTGATCTTTTCTAATGTAATCACCAAAAAAGACCACCTTACAGTGTATTCTAGATGTTTTCAACAGTTTCAACAGCTTACCACCAACTTTTGTTAAGACACTTCTCTTCACTGCTCTCCTTCGAGAAATTGGGCCTTAAAATTTTCATCTACATCACATCTGTCATACATATCTAGAAACATGACTGACATTACAATTTAAATTCTTGGACTTACATTTATACTTTCCAAGTCTGTCTGCTAAAACCCCTTTCCCTCAATTCTCACATCTACCCCCTCTTCTTTCCTAACTTTCGTTTAACTCAGGTGTTTCTTCACATGAGCAGCATCTTACCCTAGTCTTCCTCAGATGTACTTCTTCCGTACTCCCAATAGCATCCTGCTACTGTAACAAAAAATTGTCTCCATAATTATCTATGAGTAAAACATTACCAATTACCAAACTGTATAATATTTCTTCATTTAGACTATTTCTCCACCTTCTGGGTTCTGCTCTTTCCTATGAAAGATGAAATCCTTACAAATTCAGAACAAAACATTTTGGATGCTCAGAAAGGAAAGTATGTGTTGGCAGCAGACTACACTCTCTTACACGCTTTGCAGCAACCACAACCTTCTAATTCTGCTTACGGAAATTAATGGCTCTGTTGTTACAAAGAAGCCATGGAGGCACACTGGTTAACAGGACAGCTGCTAACCAATAGGTGGCCAGTTTGAATCCACCACGCACTGCTTGGAAACCCTATGGGGCAGTTCTCCACAGTCCTATGGGGTCACTGTAAGTTGGAATCAACTCAACAGCAATAGATTTGGTTGTTATAATGAAGCCATATTTTCTACAGTTTGTCCCTGACTCATATACCATGGGAGCTAGCTACTGGGATCAAAAACACAGGTCCCATAATATACAAGTATAAACTCTAGATGGCAAACTGTTGCTGCCTTCTTTTAAACCTTTATCATCCCCAGCTGTTGCTGGTTTACTCTAACTCATGGTGACATGTGTATCAAAGACACAGGCAAAGGTTAATCCAGAGGACTAAGTGACCATGACTAGCACAGCTCCCACCAGCCTGAGCCTGGCACAACTAGATGCTTCCCAGCTGCCGCCACTGACTACTGTGGCAAGGATACAGTAGAGGGTCCTGGACAGAGCTGGAGCAAAGTGTAGAACAAAATTCAAAGAAAAGACCATGCTTACTGTTCTGACAGAGACTGAAGAAACCCTGAGAGAGTGGCCCCCAGACAGTCTTTTAACTCAGTACTGAAGTCACTCCTGAGTGACAATAATACATGTAGCTCGACTGTATGTACAAGGCTAAATGGACGTGCCAGCCTAGGGTCAAGAGACAAGAATGCAGCAGGGGACAGGAAACTGGACAAATGGGGAAGTGGGGAACCAAAAGTTGAGAAGTGTAGAGAGCTGAACATCGCAGGCTTGTCAGCTAGTAGTACAAAACAATGTTTGTATTGTTTGATGAGAAACTAACTTTCTCTGTAAACCATCTACAACACAAAAAAGGTTTCAGCTTGGAAACACTGTAGGGCAGTTCACTACCCTGTAGGGTGGATCTGAGTTGAAATTGGTGGCAGTGGTTTTGGCTTGTTTTTGGTTATTGTTCACCCGATGTATTTTTACATCTTTAGCTCTTTATAATAGAGTTTTAGGATAAGAATTATTCATGTATTTTTATTTGCCAGAATTCTCCTATGTCAGATGCCAGAGAGCATATCAGTGTTTTTAAAAAGCTGTCAAATTGCAGGGAACTCAGGAATCCCTCATGGTGCAGGAGAAATGTAGGGTGCCCAACTCTGCAGCAAAAGACCAGACCTCATGGTCTGACAGACTGGAGGGCCCCTGAAGACAGCCCCTAGACTCTCTTAGCCCAGAACTGAAACCATTTTGGAAGTGAATTCCTCACACAAAAATTGAACTGGTCTATAAGATATAAAATGGTAACTGGTAAAGAGTATGCTTCTTGGCTTGAAAAGAAAGATACGGGAGACTGGGCGGCTCCTGTCTGGAGGGAAGATGAGAAGATGGAGACAGGAACTAGTTAAATAGACACAGAAAATTCAGGGTGAATGTAAGGAGCACGCTGTTACACTGTGGGGAAAGCAGCTAGGGTCAATGGCAAAGCGTGTGTTAAGTTTTTGTATGAGAAACTGGAATTGTAAACTTTCACTTAAAACACAATGAAGTTGTAAAATTGAAGCTGTGTCGTTCAAGAGGAAATCTGGGTGGTGCAGATGGATAATATGCTCAGCTGCTAACTGAAGAGTTGGAGTTTGAGTCCATCCTGAGGTACCTCTGAAGAAAGAACTGGCAGTTACTTTCTGAAAAAAAAAAAATCAGCCATTAAAAGCCCTATGGAGTACAGATCTCCCTTGTTCCAGCCAGAGTGGGACCAGTGGTATATCTTAGATAGCTGCTCACAAGCTTTTATGACCCCAGACACTACTCACCAGTCAGAAGTAAACATTTGATGAACTATGTTATATCAATTGAGCTAGCTATTTCCCAGTATCAGGATCCCCACCCCTCCCAAGGCTGTCATCTTTAGGAAGCAGACTGTTACACCTTTCTGCAGTGGAGCAGCTGGTGGATTTGAACCGGTGACCTTTCTATTAGCAGTCCTTTCAGTTAGCAGATGAGCAGGGAAGAACTGCATGTCACTGGGTTTTCAAGTCTGGACTTATCAACACCTGATTGCCAGGCATCTCTGGGTGTGTTCCAACAGTCAACTTTCTGCTGTTCTTAACTGCATCAATCGTTGATCAGTTAAATCGATCAGTCAAGTTCTTAACTGTCTGCACCACCTAGGGACCCCTACATCTGTTCTAGAGGATCTGAAAGCTATAAATAAAATTAAAAAGAATACATTCAAATACTTCTGGGGAATTATTTTTCTTCTTTTTATCTGAAATATTTAACAGCCACAAAAGATACACACTTCGTTCCCCTGAGAGATAACATTTAAAAAAAATCTGGCCATGTTTAGTATTCGAATGTTTTAAAGAGAAGGGATCAAATGCATTTAAACTGAAATACAGCCTTTAGTAGAAACTTTTAGTCTAATTTATCCTAATAATGAGAAGAAAATGCAAAAGTAGATATAGTCATATGTTAGAACTTTAAATTACAAATTAAACCTTACCATTTTGAGAGAAATAAAGTATGAAATAGCCACATTTCAGGAAGCATAATTCCCCAAAATATATGACCCACAGTCAGGAAAAACGTTTACCATCTCCCTACTTGAGAATACTAGGAAATAACATTGCCAACATAGTTTTAAAGTAATGACTTTATTAATAAATATACATCCATATGATGATGTAGATACAAATCATGAACACTACTCCATTCCATACACATAATTGCACATGAGTAGCTCAAGTTCATGGACAGAAAAACATACACAGTATTTATTCATACTTTTTACAGCAGAGGACAGCGTGCTTACATCAGTTAATTGGTAATCACTTTCTCTATAATTATCTGTGCAAGAGGATACTGTGAAAACTTAAAAGAATCAGAGTGGTCTGATTACTACAGATCATACACTTGATTTACCATAACATTAAAATTTCCAAAAAGTAAATACATTTATATGTGAAAGCACAGATTATCTATTGGGGCAGAGGGAAGAAAAGCAAAGGAAAGATTTAGATACACCCTAGAGTTTAATAACATATAGTTAAAAACAAAAACTTAATAGTCAAAAAATGTTATGTCCAAAGAAAAAATGTTTTTAGTAACTGTGGTGAATCCTTGTACTTCTTTATAAAAGGATCATAACATTTTACTGTATATAGACAATGACTGACAGAGTAGCAGTTATTAACATCCCCTGAATTATTCTTTTAAAGCTTCTTGTAAGATAAATAAGTTTGATTCTGTTTTCTTTAGTTAATATACTGCAGTCCTTAAACTGGATGGATCACTCCTGGCCTAATCAATGGATCCAAAATTTGTTTCCTTCTTAACTCAAAGCAACTATTCTTACATGATGAAAATGTACACGTAAATTCACACAAACATCAGTCTGGAATGAACATTAATTTGACAGATGTGTCTCTTAAAAGCAAATTAAAAATTCTAGTAATTTGTCTAACTAAAACACTGACTTTAAAAATGTCCCCAATTATCAAAAATTAATCAGATACGACTTATTTTATTCCAATATAATGTGCCACTAGTTTTTTAATATCCAGTGCAAAACTCCAAAGATAGTATCAAAATCATCCCATACTAAAGATTAGTTATGCAAAGTTCTATGTCAAAAAATGAGAATTTCATATGTATTAGCTCCTTATTTGTTAATGTAACAATAAATAAAGCATGTTAAAATATTTTTAAAGAAAAAAGTAAAACAAACTTACTTGAATAGTAGATCATTTTCTGACCAACAGTTTTAATATAGAATAGTGAAACCTATTTTGTGAAGAACAGAATTACACAGCATAAAATTAACAGTTTACCTTTCAAGGACAGTCACATAAGTAGGGGAAAAAATGTCCATCTTCCCCAACTGATTAAAGTATAGGCAATCATTTAACATGCTATTTCAGTGTTTATCATGACAAGAGACAGTGTTACAAAAGATGCACAATGTAGTCTTTAGATTATACAGAAGTAAAAATATCTTATATTTTAAGACTTCATATATGTTATCACTTAGATGTCTTTTTCTTCAGCATGGCACCAGTTAACTGTTCACCGGGAGAAATAGAAGTGAAATGAGGAAATGCTCACGAGTAAACAGATCTACTACTAAAGGTAACTCCTTACAGGAATAGCAAATTCAGGTTTCTAAACAACATTAACCATTCACAACTGCAGTCACCCTACTAACCCCACTGTTTCCCCTGGGATATAGGTCCTAATATTAATAAACACTGTTATGAACATACCTTTTTCTGTTGATTTCACCAATTCATACATGTATATAAAATTCATTATACAGTAACACACCTTTTTTATCTTCTGACACACATTTAGTAGATGTGCTGGGGCCCCGGGGGCAAAAGAGGAGGGTGAAGACAGAGAAAGACTAGGGGCTCATATAACAAAATCAGGAATGAAATAAACTGAAAGGGAAATGTCAAATGAACTTACTATAAAAACACAACATGCAATCAAATTCTCAACAATCGCATATATTATTCTAAGGTAAAACATTTAATTAAACAACTGTCTTCAGGAATAAGTTCAAAAGGATTTCTATGCAGCCAACCGCTGAGCATCATCTTGAGAAACAGCTAAACGACAGATACATAATAAAAAGATAGAGGAACATATGAATAGATGTAAGCATCTGTGTATGTCAGACATTACACTGTTCTCACAAAATTACTAGAAACTTCATACTGTAAGCCCCAGCAAGAGCAAACTCTTGTAGTAATTTAGCTGCCAGAATGTTAACAACTGATTATGCAGTCATCCAATACTGTTCTCTACAGTTTGCGCAATGCTAAAATTGTTGAGGTCACTGTCTTAGATGCCAACACACACAATCCCCACATACAATGCAACACCTCTTACTGTAAAGAGCAGCATAAAGTCCAGCTCATTGTGTCAGGCATCACTGGAACACCTGAAGGCTTGCTGCTTTTTTCCTGATAAAAAAGGTATGAAACATGACATCCATTTGCAATCAGAGTTTGCAGTAACTGAGAGCAAGCCAAACAACACAATATGTGCCCTTTTAAAATCATAATTATTTTAAAGTTTTGGATCCTGCAAATCTACATTATAATCTCAAAAGCAATTAAATTGCAAGTACATACACTATTAACGTTCAGTGAATTTTTTTCAAATCCAAAGATTATAACAGTTTATTTAGAACAAACTCAGAATAAATAAAATGTGTATTAGCAAGGAATAATATTTACTGAAAAGGGGGGCAAAAGAGATTTCTCTCTGTACCTACTATACATGTTTACCGAATTTGCCTTTTCTGTCCATTCTGCTTTTAAAGCAAACACTGTTAAGGAAAAAAAATTCTTTTGGATGAAGTGGTCCTCCAGAATCCACAATAAGATTTTAAATTAAATAATCAACATTTGTACATTTTTCATGCATAGATGGATTCCTATAAACCTCTTAGCATTTGGGTTCTGACAGTCAGGAAACTACATTCTGTTTATATCTGTTTTACAGTCTACCATTAAATTTGTGTCCTTTGTAGATATAAACCTGAAAACACAGTAAGTGCTAATGCAATGGGAGTATTTCTCAGAAAAACAAAAAAAAAATTCCAAACAAACAAGCAATATTAATCAATGTATTTAAACATAATGCTTTAACACTCATTAAATATATGAAAGGCAAAGTGTAGTGACTACAGCTATATGCAGACTTTGGGAATGTTTCTTTTGTAAATTATATTAAATACGTTCTCAAAATGCACCGTTTTTCACTAAAAATGTAATTTGCCATTGTTCATAAAATAGTTTCAATTTTCTGTAAATATGCATTGTTTGTAGTGTTTGGTATATGCTCTGAGGCAATTAAAAAATACACAACTTTCCACTGATGAAAGACAAACATTAACGGTTAAACCAACTGATGTTATATAAACAAGAAGCTGCTTAAACCTAGAACACTGAAAGTTTTTTAACATCTGAAGTTTATGTAAATGCTAACACATACAAGTATGTGTGCTGTCTCATGAAAATGTTACAAAAACTCAGTCACTGATTACCTCAAGTAATCCTGAATCATTACTTTGCTGTGCTCCATCAGTTAAAAATACCTCCAGATAGTGTTTATTATACTGTATTTCACAATCTAATAATTATAATGATTTCAACTGTTTAGTATATAAAGCATCTATTAAGAATGGCCCCATGATAGCAATGAAAAACGAGACATGACCATGATTCTAACGGAAAAGCAAAAATGACTTAGTTAGGTATTACATTTGAATGTACGCACAAATACAATGCCACTGCTCATGCCCTGAGTGCACCTGTCAGCATATGGCAGCTTCTGAGCAAAAGCAGGAAAAGTCAAATGCGGAAACAGATTTGGAAAGCCCAGGCCATAAAATCATATATGTAAAATTTAAAATCAAGAAGCTTTGGGATTATTCACAATACTCCTAAACCTGGCCCTCCTTTCCTGCTCACTCACTCACTGGGTGGCTTCATTTCATTGCCGGTTTCCTCTACCCCATGAACTACTCTGCCATGCATCATAGGGTAAGGAAAAGCAGCAGTGCCACAGCCATAACCAAGATCGGCAAGACGGGATAGAGCTTTAATGCTACCTGGAGGTCTCCCTGGGCTGACTTTGTATCCTGCAGCTTTAGTTGTACCCAAAGGTCTGCCTGGACTTGTCTTAAATCCAGCTGCTTTGGTGGTTCCCAGGGGTCGGCCTGTGCTGGTCCGGTATCCTGCTGATTTGGTGGTTCCCGAAGGCCGGCCTCGCTTACCAGATCGGTTGAGATTTTTCTTTTTCTTCAGTTCATCTTTTATTTCTAAGCTTCTGCCACTTGTAGTCTGCAAGTGTGTTTCATTTAAAGGGTCTTGCCTCTGACATGCCATTGGTTTGTGGCTGACTGTGTGGCTGTATTTGCTTTGTTGGGAGGCATATATGTCAAATTGATCAGCAGCTCTCATGGCATCTTCATTGAGGCAGGAAGGCTTGCCAGGCCCACAGAAAGCTGGATTACTGCTAGCAACAGGATGCATCATTTTCTACAAAAAATAAAAGACAGATATACATAAATACATATATACAAATATATACTTATACGGCAACATTTGACAGAACATAGTCTGTCTTCCAAAACTATGTAGGATACCTAAAATTAGGCTGACAGGCTGGACTCCACAAACACACACCAGCAGATTCAAGAACAACTGTTTTTTTCAATTTAATCACAGGTAGGAAGAAAAGCCACACAAGATAGGTAACTATAACACTGGTTTAGAAGCCTGATATTCTCTACTTAGGAAGTGGAGAAATACACAAGTAAAATGTAAATCTGTTTTATTTTATATAACTTTTTCTTCTAGATCACTAAATCACAGAACGATACTAGAAAAGATAAGAACTCTATTAACAGGACTTTTTTTTCAGTTTGCCTAAAGTTCTTAGAATGCCTTCCTTTAGCCTTTTATATTTCTCACATGCATACTACTTCTGACCTGACCACAGCTTCCACAAGACTAACACTTCCTCACCATTATTTTAATTTATTATTTATTATTTATACAGAACCCTGAGTACATGTTGCACTTTAGAACAGATGGAATGTGCCAAACGAAGAATACAATTGTTTGGCCCAAGGTAACTGATCTAGCCAAACTGAAGGCAATATTAATACAAAGGGTAAAAAAAAAAAAAAAAAAAGGTTACCAGTAATTAAAATTAGTAAACATTTATATAAACCGTTAAACTTTAATACAAAAATAGGGGTAGCCACCATAATAAAACACTTCCTATTTTGAAGGCGTGGTTATCAAGAAAAAAGGTTGAATGTGCAACATAAGTTTGCTCTCTTGATCATGCAATACCGTAAGGATCTTTTACCTTACAAAAGACCCCTGCGGTTTATTAACCAGCTCAAAGTCTCTTGTTTTGTCTGGGAGGACATCTCTGTGACTTTCCCTCATCTTTATAAAGGACATAATAAAACCACAACCATAACAGCCAAGTGCCGCCAACCCTAAACAGCTAGATTGTTTACAGAAACGGAAAACGAAAGTTACAGACTACAGTATTATATCACAATGAGGTAAAAGATACAAATTCCAATTCAGACTTAGAAAAGGAGTCACAAACGTATATATTAAGGTCTAGCCCTAAGTCACTAAATGTCTGCCTATATACTCCTTATACTTGTGAAACTGCACTAAGACCTCAGTTATCTCAGAGGCCAAGAAATAATTACTGAGTCAAAATTACTGTAGCTTTATTTCAGTTCACATAGGCAAAGGAAATGGAAATCAAATCATAGAATTCTGTTAAATTACTAAATATTCACTGAAAGTCAACAGATACATATTTGTTGCCCAGCTGGCTTAAAGACTTAACTATGAAGCAAAAATATATACAGTGAGAAGCTACTTGTTTATGGCAGAAAGCCTTATAAACTTGAGAACATAAAGACTTGGCTACAGACAAATGTTAAAAGCAATAATTTTTCATTTATTCCCCAAAGATATAAGGAAAATTAAGCTACTAATTATCACTTTGCCGAAATTCTAATTTCAAATAAGAAACAAGAAGAGATGATCAAGATGAGCTCCAAATACAATACTGACTAAAAGCTAAGCTTTTATTTTCTATGTGCCAGGTAATAAGGTCAGCACTTTCTATATTATCTGGTTTAATCTTCACTACAACCCTATGAGAAACATACTATTATCAGCTGTACTTATGGAAACTGAGATTTTAAGCAGCTTGCCAGGGTAACACATTAGAAAATGACACAGACAAATACAAATTCAGGTAATCTGACTGTAGAACCAACAATGATAGTCTAGTATACAGTTTCTCAATGGCAACACCTATTATCTGGGTCTGATAATTCTTTGTTGTGGAGAGTTGTCCTGTGCACTATAGGATTTCAGTTGCATCTCTGGGCTCCACTCAACTAATGTCAGTAGCATCCCACCTTATCCCACACCACCCTATCTGGTACAACCCAAAATATCTTAGACACTGCCAAAAGTTTTTGGGGGGGGATATCTATCCTCCTCCACCCCTATGAGAATCATTCAACTACATTAAAATGAAAATACAAGACTCAATTTTAAATATTCCTATTTTAGGTTTTTAACTCAGCCTTGTAGCTATGTCCTCAATCCAAATGGAGACTCTGGTGCTGTAGTGGCTAAGTGCTATGCCTGCAAACCAGAACGTCAGCAGTTCAAATCCACCAAACACTCCTTGGAAACTCTATGGGACTGTTCCACTCTGTCCTACAAGGTCACTATGAGTTGGAACTGACTGAACAGTAATGAGCTTGGTTTGTAAGTTTTTTCTCTCCCAATATCCAAAACTCTTCTCTTGGTACCTCTGCTGTTGTTAGCATGATGACGTACACACAATGGAACCATTGTAGAGTCTGTGAAGTGACTGACTACATCCTCTCTGGGAAATGTACATAAGAATTAGGAATCAAAATACCAGCTCACTGCCAACAAAGCTGGACTACAGGCCATATGTAAATTCAAGGATATACACACTCATATGTATGCACACAAAGACTGAAAGAAAACCTGACCTCTTTTTCAATTTATAAATCATCCTGCCAAAAGTAAAGAGGGAGACAATCTTACAGGAAACACAACAGAATCCCTGATAGAGCAAGAAAAATACACAGTACAGAACTCCAATTCTAGTAAAATGACCAGACTCAACGGTCTGAGACTGAAAAGACCCCAGAAAACATGGCCCCCGGACTCTGTTAGTCCAAAACTAAAACCATTCTCTAAGTCAACTCTTCATACAAAGACTGAATTAGACTACAAGACATAAAGTAATACTTGCGAAGAATGTGCTTCTTTGCTCAAGCAGATCCATGAGACTACATGAAAAGCTCCTGTCTGGAGGCCAGATGAGAAGGCTAAGAGGGCCAGGGGCTGGTTGAATGGCCATGGGAAATTTAAGGTGGGAAAGAGGAACGTGCTGTCATGCTATATGGAGAGCAACTAGGGTCATGTAACAATGTGTGTGTAAATTTTTTATGAGGAAATAACTTGAATTGTAAAGTTTCACTAGAAGGACAATTTTTTTAAAAAGGCAGAAAGGTACAAGTTCTCTTTCACACGCAGGACTGTCAGTAAAGACACGAAATGCTTCTTACAGTTCAAATGCTTCCCAGTTTTTGCTTTTTCAGTTCCTGTCAAAACTCTCTGGACCTTATTATCTTTTCTCTTACTATCTCAAACATTCCTGACCTATTGGCACTCAGAATACAGTCTCAGCTTATACTACATTAGGCTTTTAGAGCCAAGAAGCTGCCACATACCCTTTACTCAGATACAAACCAACACTGAAAAGAACATACCATTTAAAAATTAGGCAAAAAACTTCATACCCATCTCCAGTTCCCTGAATCTTCTCCAAGAATTTATGCATTTGGTTTGCATTATGCTTACTTGCTTCTGACACAGATTACATTTATCAGGTGCCAACTGCATATAAAATACTATTCAAAGCACTGGTACATAAAATACACAGTAATATGACTATTTATTCCAATATAAACATAATGAGACACTGACTTAAGAATTTCTAAAGAGCACCTTTTCTGTATGCCCTTTATTTTCCTTCCCTGCAACTGTTGAGAGATCAGTATTGTTTATGAAAACCTGATTAACAAATTAGACAATGAGTTTACTATAACAATTATCCATGTAAACAGTGAACTAAAAAAAGGAAACAGCTAAAACCAATTTTTTCCCACTTTCAGACTTCGAACAATGAAAATCAGCACCACTGGAACCTGCTTGCATAACCATAACATAAAAACAAACTCAGTGCCATCGGGTTCATTCCAACTCATAGCAACCCTACAGAACAGAGTAGAACTGCCTCACAGTTTCCAAGGAGCACTTGGCGGATTTCAACGCAGCACTATAGCACTTAACCACTACGCCACCAGGGTTTCCCAGTCATAATATATTCTGTATATGTACATTTGTATGCGGTACTCACATACACAAGCATTAACCCTACATTTAATATCTCCCTTTTCCCACTTCAAGACTTGCCAGCTAACTATATTCTTGACTGTTTCCACACTACCGAACAGATTTCATTGACTATATGAAGGCCATATTCCATGAGAAGAATCAGAATGAAGGCTATACGTCTGGAAAGTGTGGGCTGAATGGAAGCAGGAGTGATACAGAACAGAGTATGCAGACTACCACGATTAGCGACTGTCTTTTAAAACGGTTCACTGACTGTAAAAACGTCAGTGTAAGAAAAACTAAACCAGAATTTTTTTTAACTATATGCTAAAACTTGCCACTCCTTAAGCTATTTTACAAATCTTTCAGCGAGCCGTTCTTTAGGGTCTAATTCTTTTCCCTTCTCTTGAATCTAGTAGAGATTACCGACGACATGTAAGAACTGTAACTATTTTCGGTAACTTCACGAAGCAGTCATGAAGCTTTCTAAACAGGGTGCAAAACCTGCCTTTCAAGAAACGCAAGTTCTGCTCTTTCTTCCAAAGATCAAACATCGCATAATTCTCAAAGAGATTTCTTTCAGAACATTGGGCTAACAATTATATATAACCATACACAAGCATTCCAAATGAAATGTCCGTTTGCGACCCACCTCAATCACTGTGAAAGTCTATTCAGCAAAGAACTAAAACAAATGCCAGTAGCTCTGCACTCTGCCCCAGAGCGGAAAGTTTTGAAAAGGGGCAGAAAATAAATAACGGCCTTCTTTGTCTTCTTTCTACTCCTTAACTGCGCCCACAGCACAGTTTCCTTGGTGCCAGAATCCTTATTCGACATGAGGCGTTTAAAAACGTATTACCTGTTGTTCCTGAAAGCGATTATTAATGTGTTAGCATTAACAAGTTTGCAAAAGACACCGAACTAGAGGTAGGGTTGTGCACCCTCCAAAAGCAAAATTCATGGCACGCTGTACATCCTTTCGGACTTCTGCAAGCTGTAGTAGTCCAGAGGCCACACCACCGAGACACTAGTCTCCAAGACCGGAGAATTTTACTTCAGGAGGGAAGTGAGAAAGCTAATTTCGACCTCTCAAAGAAAAGAAAAGGGTAACCCCTCCCCCTGCCGCAGAAGGAATTTCCCCCAGAAATGGCTCCCCGCCGAGGGCAGAGCAGCTACATGTGGCGCCCCTCCTCACGCTCCTGGCTAGGCCAGGGCCCCCAGGCACGGGTCGCAGACCTCCCCTCAAGCCAGCCGAGCGCCCGCGCTCGCCGCCTCCTTGTCTCCACCACAAGCTCCCGCCTCCCCGACTCCGCTCCCCGCCAAGCTGACAAGCTCGCGCGCGCCCACCTACCTCAGCCGCTAGCAGCCCGGCCCCTCAGCGCGTCCAGGGGTTTCCCATCGGCTGGGAACCTCACGCGGGCGCCGCTCCCTCCCTAGCACGGCCTCTGCACGGCTGGGAGAAGACTCCACCGCAGACAGGCAAGCAACCAACGGTGGCTACAACCTGGTAGTTGTTGGCTGCGAGCTTCAGCCGCAGCTAAGGCTCAGGGTCCTACTCCAGACCCACAGGAAAAGGCCACCACAGCCCCGTACTGTGAGGGGCGGCGCGCTCGTGCTCGCGTGGACCGCGCACGCACAGCACGCACACACGCATCGCGAGACCCGATCCCCCGCCGCCGACCGCCCGCGAGCTCAGGGAGCGTAGCTCAGGAGGCCAGGCTGCGCTTGCGCGCTGTAGGAACTGGAGGAGGTAGGTGGGGCTTAAGACCGACGTGCATAGGGTCTTATGCACAGTGCTGCTGCTACGTGCGAGCGACCCGCGAAAAACGGAGTTGAATAACTTTTCTACGTGGAGTGATTTTCTTCGTTATTCTGCGATAGAGGAGCTACTGTCGACTCCGTTTCTCAGATTACAGAATTAATTAGTGGTAGAATTAGGATTTAAACCGAGCGGTCACCGGAGAACTGCTTTTCAGTTCTTTAACAAAAAGATGTGTTAATGTCTCATGTGCTAGGTGATACCCAAAGCATATTAAAAGGACTTAACCCCTTTCCTTGAGTTGCTTGTGAATGTGTGGAGCGATATCTCTAACTACAAATAATAAGGGTGTCGAGACCTCAGGTCTAGGATCACTGTGATAATGAAAAGCCTCTGTTTCTGAAAGTAATTTTTAGTTTCACGTGCATAACCTCCTTACCCAAACCAAAATCCACAGCCATCTAGTCAGCTCCGACTCATAGCGTTATGGTTAAGTGCTTACCTCTGCTACCTAGAAGACTGGCAGTTCAAATCCACCAAGCACTGCTTGGCAACACTATGCGGCAGTTCTACTGTATCGTCAGTGAGTCGAAATCGACAGTGGGCTTAGCCTCCTTAGAATCGCCGTATTCTTTGTTTTACCATAAAAAGAAGGGATGAGACAAAAAGTGCTTTGCTTACAAATTCCCCCTTTTTATGTATTTATTATGAGCTATCTGACATATCAATCACCCCACACAAGCCTACTCAACAGAAAGGGTTAGTTTCCCCATTCCTTCCTAGATATTAGATGGGAAGGATCCAGAATTAAGACGACTGCTGAGAATAAAACATTTCGTGATGCTAGAGGTTAGGGTGCTTGTGCTTTACTCGTATAGTGAAGACAAGAGACAGTTAATAGCATTAGATCTTATAGTATGCACAGCCTTGGCCAGTTGCTCCCTTGCCAGTAGGAAAAAAAAAAGCAAAAGCTTTTCTGAGCGAACACACACAAAGCCCAGGAGGGAAATACATTACATAAAACAGGCAACTCCATTCATTTCCTGACAGGCAGGATTTCATGCCATGATTGTAAACACCATTTGATTTAATTACCCCTCATCTGTCTGTTTCTAATATCGTTGTGGGATGCTTGGTATCTCAAGTACCAACAGGGTCACCCATGGTAGATAGATTTCAGCAGAGTTTCTAGACTACAACAGACTATGAAGAAAGACCTGGCAATTTACATCTAAAGAAAATTGACCAGGTGAAGGCTTATGAATAGCAGCAGAACATGGTATAATACAGTGCTAGAAGAGCCCTTCAGGTTGGATGACACTCAGAACAACTGAGGAAGAACTGCCTCCTCAAAGTAGATTCAACCTTAATGACACAGGTGAATAAAGCTTTTGGGATTGTCATCTGGTGATGTGGCACAACTCAAAAGAAGAAGAAACAGCTGCAAACATCTGTTAATAATCAGAACTTGAAACATATGAAGTGCAAATGTAGGAAAACTGGAAGTTGTCAAAAATGAAATGGAACATATGAAGATTGATTCCCTAGGCCAATTAATAGTGAGCTGAAATGGACTGGTATTAAGCCATTTTGAATCAGACAATCATATGTTCTACTGTGCCAGAAATGACAAATTGAAAAGAAATGGTGTCACATTTGTTGTAAAGAAGAACATTTCAAAATCTATCCTGAAGTACTGCAGTCAGTGACAAGATAATATCCATACACCTGCAATGAATACCAGTTAATGTGACTACTACTCAAATTTAAACACAAACCACTTTGCCAAATATGAAGAACTTGAAGATTTTTTCAAACTTCTGCAGCCTGAGATTGATCAAACATTCAATCAAAGTTCACTGATGTTCATTGATGATCGAAATGCAAATATTGGAAACAAAGGAGAAGGATCAGTAGTTGGAAAATATGGTCTTGGTGATAGAAATGACTCCAGAGATCAAATGATAGAATTTTGCAAGACCAATGACCTATTCATTGCAGATACCTTTTTTAACCAACGTAACTGGCGACTATACACATGGACTTTGCCAGATAGAATATACCTCATCAGTCAGAACAAGCCCAGAGGCCGACTGGAAAACAGCATCAATTGCTCAGACACAAGTTTAAGTTTGCAGTGCAATGAATTACTTGATATGGCCCTTCTAGCTGTGGTCTTTGTAACTCCCACCAAATGATTGGGTGAAACCATGCAAACATGGTGTGTGGAACCCTAAGAGGGTATTGGCCAGTTTTGCCACCCCACTAGACTTAAAATGAGCCATCCCAGAGACAGCAGAGAGGATCTCACTGCCATCAAGAGCCAGGAGTCAAGTGCATCCTTTGGAGGAGATCACATGCTGCCCCCTGCCACACCAGTTATACAAAGTTGAAGCTATAGAAAATTAAAACAAGTCCACAGGAGCCAAAGTAGAACCTTGAGTGTATCCCACCTGAATGTAGCAGTTATCTCAGGAGTAGATTTGGCACCTTGAACACTAATGAGCAAAGACCAGATGAGTTGTGGGATGACATGAAGCATATCATAGATGAAGAAAGAAAGGGGTCATTAAAAAGACAGGAAAGAAAGAAAAGAGTGAAATGGATGTTAGAAGAGACTTTGGCTCTTAAACATAAAATAACCTAAGTGAATGGAAGAACAATAAAGTAAAAAAGATGAACAGAAGATTTCAAAGGGTAACTCAAGAAAACAAAGTATTATAATAAAATGTGCAAAGACCTGGAGTTAGACAACTCAAAGGGAAGAACATGCATGGCATTTCTCAAGCTGAAACAATGGAAAAAAAAAAATCAAGCCTCAAGGTGCAATATTGAAGGATTCTGTGGGCAAAATACAGAACAACACAGGAAGCACCAACTGAAAATGGAAGAAATACACAGTCACTGCACCAGTAACAAATGGCCAACATTCAGCCATTTCAGGAGGTAGTATACGATCAAGAACCAATGGTACTGAACGAAGAGGTTGAAGCTGCACTGAAGGCACTGGCAAAAAACAAGTCTCCAGGAATTGATGAAACACCAGTTGAGACGTTTCAATACAGATGCAAGCACTCACTTGTCTGTGCCAAGAAATCTGGAAGGCAGCTACCTGGCCAGATGACTGGAAGAGATCCATATTTATGCCTATTCCAAAGAAAGGCTATCAAACCAAATGTGAAAATTGTCAAACATCATCATTAACATGACACGCAAGTAAAATTTTGCAAAGGTAATTCAGTACATGGACTGGGACTGCCAGAGGTTCTGGCCAGATTCAGAAGAGAATATGGAATGAGAACTATCGTTGCTGATGTCAGATAGATTTTGATGGAAGACAGAGAATACCAGCAAGATGTTTACCTGTGTTTCACTGACTGTGCAAAGGCATTTGACTGTGTGGATCATCACAAATTATGGGTAACATGGTGAAGAATGAAAATTCCAAAACACTTAATTGCGTTCATGGGGAACTTAAAGATAGACCAAGAGGCAATAGTTTGAACACAACAAGGAGATACTGATTGGTTTAAAATTAGAAAAGATGTGCACCAGGTGTGTATCCTTTCATCATAAGTACTCAGTCTGTATGCTGAACAAATTCAGGAGGCTGGACTCTATGAAAGTAGTGCAGCATCAGGATTGGAAAGACACTTTTTAAGAACCTGCAATAAGCAGATGACACAAACTTGACTGCAGAAAGTAAAGAGGATTTGAAGTACTTACTGAAGAATGTAAGACCATAGCCTTCTGTATAGACTACTCTTCAACATAAAAAAACAAAAAGCCTCACACCTAGACCGATAAGCATCATCATGATAAACAGAGAAAAGACTGAAGTTGTCCAGCATTTCGTTTTACTTGGATCCACTGTCAACACCCGTGAAAGCAGCAGTCAAGAAATCAACCTATTGCATTGGGAAATCTGTTGGGGGCAGGGAGAGGAGAGAACTCTTTAAAGTGTTAAAAAAAAAAAAAAAAAAAGGTCACTTTTCAAGACTAAGCTGTACCTGACCCCAAGCCATGGTATTTTCAGTTCCTTGTACAAATATGAAACCTGGATGCTGTATAAGGAATATTGAAGAATAATTGATGCTTTTCTTATTTATTTTATTTTTTATTTTTATTTAGCATGACTGAGTGAAAATATACATTCACGTATAAATTTACATGCCCACCTATATGCAGTTTCCACTGCTCTCCCTGTGATGCTTTTTTATTATGCTCTTGGTGAAGAATATTGAATAGACCATGGACTGCCAGAAGAACAAACACAACTGTTGTGGAAAATGTACAGCCAGAATGTTCTTTAGAAGTGAGAATAGTGAGACTTCATTTTATCAGAAGAGAGTAGTCCTCAAAGAAGGACACCATGCTTGGTAAAGTGGAAGACCTTCAAGGAGGGGGAGTGACATAGTGGCTGCAACAGTGGGCTTAAACATGCTGAAGATTGTGAGGACAGCACGGGACCACATGGTGTTTCTTTCTGTTGTATATAGGCTAACTATGGGGTCAGACCAACTCAGCAGCACCTAACAACCACAGCAACTTAAAATACTAGAAAACAGGCCTGACCATATTGGTATTTCTCATGGATTGAATTGTGTTCCCCCCAAAAATCTATGTAGCCATTTAGCTAGGCCATGATTACTGGTATTGCGTGTGCTATAAGTCATGCCCCTATGATGTCAATGAAGGAGGATGGGTGGCAGTTGTGTTGGTGGGACAGGACTCAGTGTGTAACACTATTTTGTGCCTTGTGGCAGTGTATTGAGATATAAAGGAGAGAAGTCAGCAGAGAGATTCAGGGACCTCATCCCACCAAGAAGCAGTGCCAGGAGCTGAGTACATCCTTTGGAAAGGACCAGGGTCCTTGCACGTTAGAAACTTCCAGTCCAGAGGAAGATTGACGACAGACTTTCCTCCAGATCCAGCAAAGAAAGCCTTCAGCCTGGAGCTGACACCCTGAATTTGAATTTTTAGTGTAGGACTGTGACAAAATAAAATATCCCTTTTTAAAGCCATTCACTTTTGGTATTTCTGTTAGAGCACAACTAGCCGACTAAGACAGTATTGTTTTTTTATAAAGGGAAAAGACTGGTATGATATGAGGGCATATTAAGAAATAACCTACAAACAAAAACTCAGAAAGACAAGCTTTCTCTAGCCAGACCTTCTATTTTCCTCTTGCCATGAAATTTGAGAATGCATAGTGGCACTTTCATACCATATCATGACTACTCCAGATTACATGTGTGAACTCCATAACTCTAAACTTAGGATTGTCTTAAGCAACATTTTTACAAAAAAGCACTTAAGAAACAAAGTTCCATACTAACACGGTCAGTTGATTTGCAGGCCCAGTGGAGGAATCAGGGTAATATATATAATCAGATATTCCTGGATTTGAATGCCCTTCTGCTACTTACCACTTATGGTACTGTTCTAGTCAGCTACTGCTGCTGTAACACAAATAACACGAGTGGATGGATTTAGCAAAGAAAAGTTTATTCTTACATAGTCCGGTAGGCTACAAGTCCAAAATCAGGATGTCTGCTCCAGGGAAAGGCTTTCCCCGTTGTCGGCTCTGGAGGAAAGTCCTTGTGTTGCGTCAGTCTTCACTCAGGGCGCCATCTTGGCATAGGAAACTCAGGTCTGAAGGACACAGTCTGCTCTTGGTGCTGCTTTCTTGATGGTGTGAGATTCCCAAATTTCTCTGCCAGATTTTTCCCTTTTTATGGCTCAAGAGACTGCCTCAAGGCACAAAACAAACTTACACATTGAATCTTGCTCTACCAGCACAGCTGCTGCACATTCACCCTTATTAACATCATAGAAGCAGGAATCCCAGCATGGAGGAACACCACAAAATACCAGAAATTATGGCACAGCCAAATGGTTACAGATTTTTTCTAGGAAACATGTTCAATCCATAACAGGTGCCTTAGGCAAATTATTCCTCTTTCCAAAAGTTTCTGTGTGTGTGAAATAAAGACAGTGTCCTCCTTGTAGAAATGTGACATCAAATAAGACAATAAACCAAAAAGCAAACCCAATCCCATAAAGTCGATTCTGACTCATAGTGACCCTATATAACAGAGTAGAACTGTCCTATAGACTTTCCAAGGAGTGCCTGGTGGATATGAACTGCTGACCTTTTGGTTAGCAGCTATAGCACTTAACCTGTATGCCATCAAGGTTTCCAGGGGGCCAGTAGTTTTATTTAAAGTACTCATCAGTACTTAGAGATTTCTTATGGTAGTACAGCTGTGTCCACATACAGGTCTCTCTCTGGCCTGAGGCCCTGGCCCTGCTTAGGATTGTTAGACCTGAACAGTACCTCACAGAGGCACCCCAGTACTCAGCTTTCTGCTCTGTGGGAGGGCAAGCCCCCTGCATGGTCTCTGGCCTGTCTTCCCTGCCACCGCTTCTCACAGTCTTCAGAGTTAGAACTTGCTCTCTCCGTCTCGTGGTTACAGGAGCTTTTCAGCATGGGGAGCCCGGGTCCAAAGGATGCAGTCTGTGCTCCTGGCTATTCTTCCTTGGTGGTGGTAGGATCCTCTCTCTTCCCTAGAATTGGCTCTTTTTTAAGGGAAAACTGACCAGTTCCCTTAGTGGACTACAAGTGCGTTATTTACACAGTCCCATTCAGTCACTTGGGTGGGAGTTAAAAGACCACGGCTAGAAAGATCACAAAACGTGATCTGTTGCACCACATTCTGTCACATGGGGTCGCTATGAGTCAAAAATCACTCTGCTGCACCTAACAATGATAACTGATGTTTAAAACCTTCCATAAAGGTTTTTAACTGAATGCAAGTTTTGCTATATTATTCTCGAAAATAGAAAAAATATAAACATTCAAATAACATTTTAAGTAAGAATTAATGGAAATAAATGTTAATCAATTTAACAGGTGGAATACAAAATATGAAGAGAAGCTGTATAAATCACAATAGAAAATTATGACTAGGAACTGTAAATTATACAGCATATGTTTTTTGAAAAGTTATTACAAAAGCTGAATTGGAAGCTCCATGGATGCATTAAATCTCCTGTATTTTTAATGTATATGGTGGATTTAACATTTTTGGAACATTAAAGTCTGCCAGTTGCTACCAAAAAGATCTGTAGGGATAAATAAAATACCCATTGTGGTGCTTATCACTGCAGATGAGGGAAATGACTGAGGAAGACTGTAGAGGATTAGAGTTTGAGCTGGATTTGAAGAAGACACAGTGGAAGCTGGAAACTCTCGTGGCACAGTATTTTTAAGTGCTACACCTGCTAACCAAAAGGTCCATCATTGGAATCCATCAGGTGCTCCTTGGAACCTCCATGGAGCAATTCTGCTCTCCCCTTATAGGGTCGCTATGAGTCAGAATCGACTTGATAGCAATGACGTTCTTCTGTGGGGCCAATGGAAGCCGAGGCAGCCATATGAGAGAGAAGAGCAAGTGCATTTGCTGAGGCTGAGCCACCTTCTCCTGCTGAGTGGCTGCAGGAAAAGTTGAAAGTAGGTTTGAAACTGCTGCCTATTTTGGAAAGAAATCTTTCATAGAAACGCCTAAGCTTGGGAATGTCAGCAGAAAGTCTCTAACAAGCTCTCTTTAGGAGTAGATCCAGCCACTAATCTGAAACTGCACACAGACTTATCAGCTTACTTTTCTAGGTGGTGGCCTGAGAAAAACAGAGCTCACCAGTCATTTGGTAAAGCACCACTTGGTGGGCATTTGATGAGGGAAGAGAAAACTCATTTCAGACTTACTTTTCTGACCTGCCTGTTCATGCATGCTGTAAGTTGACAGGTTCCAGATTCAGTGAAACAGGCAAACTAGCCCCCACCAAAAATTCACAATTGCCATTACAACTTTAGCTAACTAATTCATTTTTATACAGGACTATACTACCACTCTAGGTAACTCCTGTTACCACAGACCATCTGTAACATCTAGGAAGTGTGACTTTATAATGAAGCAATCAGTCCCATAGTAACTTTTACCCACTGGTCCTAGCTTGAGTCTCTCAAATTGCACAGGGTTAGTTCTATGATCCCACTTCCCTCTCTGACCAGGTTTTGCAAGTTCAAAACTTGAACAGCAGAGGGTATATCTCTGAAAAGCTTTTATTGCAGTGTATGATATTTATGGTGTTCCTGGACGGTATAGTTAATACACTTAGCTGCTTACCAAAACTTGAGGTTCAACTTTACCCAAAGTGTCTCAGAAGAAAAACTTGGCAATCTAGGCAATCTACTTTCAAAAAAATCAGCCATTGGAAACCCAGTGGATCACAGTTCTATTCTTACTCACATGGGATCACCGCAAGTCTGAATTTGCTCAACAGCAAATCAGTTACTGGTTTATGATGGTTGTTGTCAGGTGCCATCAAGCTGACTTCAACTCATGGTGGCCCCATGTGAGAGAGTAGAACTGCTCCACAGGGTTTCTTAGGCTGTAATCTTTACAGGAGCGGATCACCAGGTCTTTCTCCTGCAGAGTCCCTGGATGGTTTGAACCACCCACCTTTGGGCTAGCAGCTAAATGCTTAACCATTGTGCCACCAGAGCTCCATAGCTTTATATTGGAATTAATCTCCAATGTCTCTCTCCTCTGTACTTCACTACCAGGTTTCCTGAATTCAGCCCTGGCCATGAGTTTTGCACAATTCGTGAAAGAGGCAGATGTCACTTCCATACTGGAACAGTAAACCATTCCTATAGAGACTTCACAACTGTTTTCTCATCAAGACTGAAAAGACAGAAATCTCTAGAAGACTGCAATATTTCAGATGTTGGAGCTGGTCGGCCTGAATATTGGAGTAAGAGGTAGAGTACAGCTCCCACTCCCCACTTCCCCAACACAAAATGGGCATTTTGTATGAAAAATAAACTTTTGTTTCAACCACTGAGATTTTGGGATTGTTGTTGCAGCATTATCTAGCATACCCTGGAAAATGTAGATGCTGTTTTTACTTCTGGTGAAAAGCTAGGGGAAGAATTGAGGAGGTAACAGTGTGTTGTTGGTGTTAGTAGATGCTGTCGAGATAATATAGGGGACATCTGAAAATAGGAGGAGACAGGCACATCTGTGTGTCAGGGCAGATATGTAATGAAGAATTTAGTTTTACCCAAAGAGAGGTCTGGACTTTGCCTTCCTCTGAAGGGTAATCGCTAAAGCTTTGGAATGGCATGCCTGCAAGGTGTGCTTGTTTCTCTGGAGGCTTTGGGTCAAAACAGTAGTCTGATTTAGGGTGGGGGCTGGAGACAGCTCAGCCATGTATGTAGTCGGTCATGCGTATATGATGGAGCCCCAATAAATACACTAGACCCAGAGACTCAGATGTGCTTCCCTGCTTAGGAATATACCATTACTGGGAAAATAACACTGTCCATGACTCCACAAGAAAATAACAGTTGGAAACATCATGTTGGGAACTTTCCTGGACTGTGTCCTGTGTGCCTCTTGGCTGATTTGAATTTTGAGCTGTAAATGAACCGTAACTGTGAATGTAACAACTATCAGTGAGTTCCCAAAATCTTTAGAGCCAAGAGTAGTCTTGCAGGCCCCTGAACATGCAGTTGGTATCAGAAGTGAGGGTAGGTGTGTGGACTGTGCTCTTTCTAAGTAGGTAGTTGAGGATTCAGAAGAAGTGCCAAGGGAGCAGATGCCCTGTAAGTGAAGTCTAGCCTCCAGTTTTAGGTTTTATCACATTGTAATTCCTTTGTGAGATCTTCTGATTTTCAGTAAAGCTTGCTACCATCTAGAGTCACCTTTGAATTGTCATTACACAGAGGAGTGTGATGGAATGCCATGTGGATGTTTTGGAGATTAAGTAAAACAGGGGAAGGAACAAGAAACAGCTACAGGTAATCAAGAAGTGGCAATGTGGGGGCTGCAGTGGGCAGAAGTTCAGAAAACCTGAGAAGGCGAACATTCGGTCTTAGTCATCTAGTGCTGCTGTAACAACCACCACAAGTGATGGCTTTAAGAAGGGAAATTTTATCCTGTCATCATCCAGTAGGCTACAAGTCCAAATTTAGGGCATGAGCTCCAGAGGAAGGCTTTCTCTGTTAGTTCTGAAGGAAGGTCCTTCTTGTTAATCTTCCCCTGGACTGGGAGCTTTTATGGTGCCAGGGACCCTCGGTCCTTTCCAAAGGACATGCTCTGCTAACCACTGCTTCTTTCTTGGTGATATGAGGTTACCAGCTCTCTGCTTGCTTTCCTTTCCTTTCGATCCCAAGAGATTGCATCAAGGCACAGTACAATGTTACAGGTTGAATCCTGCCTCACCAACAAAAACCACTGCCCATCCTCCCTCATTAACATCACAGTCAGGATTTACAACACACATGAACATCACACCATCAAGAATCATGGCCTTGCCAAATTGCTATACACAGTTTTTGGGGGGACACAATTCAATCCATGACATATTCTCTGGGAACATCAGGAGTACTTGAGGAGAACCCTAGACTTCCAAAGCAATGGAGAGTGGGGACTCTTGTGATTTGATACTTTCAGAAGGGGACCCTTAAAGGTGAGAGGACATGGAAACACTCGTATGACAGTCCCTCATGTTTGAGAAGACAGCTTTCACGTCTTAGTCTTCTGTAGGTTCACCATACTTTATGAGAACACTCTAACGCAGATGGATCTAAGGCTTAAAAATCTTGGAAACACTAACCTAAGTAAACGCCTTCAGTGTTTTTACATTATTTTAGCTTCTTAGTTTTAATTTTTAATGGTGACTTTATGACCCAATGAACTCTAGAAGCCTGGCACCAGGAGGATTAGGCCATTTTATTGTGTGAACATTGTGCAGATGTGTTGATAAGCTAGACACCATGTTTTTCAGTTTAAGACATTGTGGGGGACCTGGTGAGGGAATGCTATTGAATGTGTTATTTCAGATCCTAGAGAGAGAAGGAATAGCAATTTAGATAAATAGAACTCTGCTGAGCCCACATCACTTAACTGTTCTATTACTCTTTAATAGTTTATAACATTATCTGCAATTTTGAACAGGATCTTCTGCCAGGAGAAAGATGGTGTCTGAAAGTCAGTAACAGTATGTTCCCAGTCCCTTCCACAGCAGAGTGAAGTAATGAAACCAGCACTGGTGATGCTGCTTGGGATGCGTGAGTGGGCCAAACTGAAGAGAGTAAAAACAGCATGTGTGTGCCTTTTCTATATAGTATTCATTGACCTTGGTAGGGAGGCTTTGGAGTCAGAAACAAAAAAACAACAAACCCATTGCCATAGAGTTGAATTACACCTTACAGTGACCCTACAGGACAGAGCCGAGTTGCCCCACAGGGATTCCAAGGGGCAGCTGGTAGATTCCAACTGCCAACCTTTTGGTTAGCAGCCAAAGACTTAACCACGGTGTCATCAGGGCTCCTTAAAGAGAGATGGAATTTTTTTTTTATTATAACTGAGTGAAAATGTACATTCCCATATAAATTTTCATACCCACCTATATGCAGCTTCCACTGCTCTCCCTGGTGACAGCACACTATTCCTCTCTGCTCCATCCATGTCTCATCCTCCCAACAGTCTCCTTTCCCCTCCTCTCCACCCACTCTCCTTCCTCCAACCAGAGGTCAGCAGGATGATATCCCATAGATGCTTAGAACCATAAAGTGCATCCAATATATGGTCACTCTGCATCGCCAAGTCCAATCCATTCGTGTCCAAAGAATGGACCTTTGTTATGATTTATGGGCAAGGGCAGCATCAGGGCCAGGGGCCATGTTCCCAGGAGAACCCTGAAGCTGCTGGACCATCAATTGAGTTCTTTTAGTGGAGATCTCAGGGTGCACCCCTTTTTATTCTTGTGTTGCCAGTGAAACTCAATTTAGTGAGCTCCATCACGGCTATCACTGGTGGTAGCTGGGCACCATCCAGTTCTTCCCGGTCCCAAGTCTATGTAGGCACCCACTCATGTAAGTCTCTCTATCTTCTGGGTTGTCTTTACCCCATGTCATTTTGGTCCTTGGTGAGCATCTGTTCCTGTTGAGTTAGGACCATTTGCTGTGCCCTCGGATGGCAGCTTGGCAGCTTTTAAGACCCCAGACGCCACTCACCAATGTGGGGTGCAGACAGCCCTGTTAGCAAAATGCTAGTTGTGCCGATTGGCCTCAATTTCTCCTGAGAGCATGGTCCCTGGCCCCTGCCCCAGCTACTCTGTCCTTGCATATTGGGTTAAGATGGGAGTATTCAAGTTATGCTGAAGTCCACTTAATATTGTTCTTGTTTCTAATGTGTGCTATCACCGATTACACCCAACCAAATTTCTACCAACTATCTAATCTAAACCCTCTCCCTGCTCCGTGCAGCCATCAGTGAGTCTTTTCTTCTATACATAAGTCTGTTTTTGAGATCTTATCGTAGGGGTCTCATACAATACTTGTCCTTTTGTTGCTGACTACTTTCACTCAACATAATGCCTGCCAGTTGAGACCAGGTTATGTTTCCTGGAATCATCATTATTCCTTATCATTGCGTAGTGCTCCATTGAGTATATATACCATAGTTTACCTATCCATTCCTCTGTTGTTGGGCATCTCGGTTGATTCCATCTTTTTGCTATTGTGGACTGTGCTGTGATGAACATTCTTGTGCATGTGTCCGTTGGTGTGAAACGCCTTGATTCTGTAGGATATATTCCAAGTAGTGGAATTACTGGGTCAAATGGTATATCTATATCCATTTTTTTAAGGAAGCGCCAGATTGCTTTCCAAAGAGGCTGGACCATTTGCAACCCCACCGACAGTGTAGGAGAGTTCCACTTTCTTCACAGCCTCTCCAGCATTTGTTTTGTGTTTTTTGGATCATGGCCAACCTTGTTGGGGGTGAGATGGTATCTCACTGTAGTCTTGATTTGAATTTCTTTAATAACTAAAGATCATGAACATGTCTGCATGTGTTTTTTGGCTGCCAGGATCTCCTCTTTAGAGAAATGTCTGTCCACCTCCTTTGACCATCGCTTAGTTGGATGATTTATCTTCTTATTGATATTTTGTAGTATCTTATAGATTATGGAGATCAGGCGTTGGTCAGACATAGAGTTGCCAAATATTTTTTCCCGTTCTGTTGGTGGCCTTTTAATTCTATAAATAAAGTCTTTGGATGAGCAAAAGTGTTTGATTATTAATATTTCCCATTTATCTGTTTTCTCTTCTGTTAATTGTGGTTTGTTTGACAGATTTTGAAGTCTGTCTACGTTGTGTATTAAAACTTCCATTGTTGTTCCTACCTTTTCTTGGATGAGCTTTTATCGTTTTAGGTTCGATATTTAGGTCTTTTATTCAGTTGGAGTTGGCTTTTGTATAAGGTGTAAGATATGGATCTTGTTTCAGTTTCTTGCAGATGGATATCCAATTTTGCCAGCACCATTTGTTGAAGATATTGTTTTTACCCCAGTTTAGTGACTTAAGGCCTTTGTCGAATATCAGCTGTTCATAGGCAGATGGTGTCATCTCTGGGGTCTCAATTAACAGATGGAATTTAAATCCTAGATCTGCCACTGCCTGCGTGACCACTGACAAGTTAACTTAGCCAATTCACTAAATACATATTGAAGGTTACATGGTGGGATGCAGAATATACATCATCTCTGACCTCAAAAAGCTTCCATTCTAGTGGGTAGACCTACAAATAGATGAGAATATGTTCAATGCAAGGAAAAGAGTAGGTCTGAGGTTTTCTGGTAAGTCCTGGGTTGGTCTTGATGAGTGCTATACTGCACATAGCATGATACAGGTATGATGTACAAACAAGTGCTGTGGAGAGGCTTTTTCATGAGCCTAGCCATTTAACTGCCACTTCATTTGCAACAAGAGCACACTTTAAATGTCAGTTTGACTCATCTGCCAACCTTTTTTTTTTCCTTACAGAATGTACAACTTTGAAATACAATTTGGATTCAATCTCACACTATTCATTTTTTTCTCCAACACTTTCAGCCTGGCCAAGAGTTAAGCTATAGACAAGTCACTATAAATAAGATTTCTGAGAATATATACATATTATTGTGCTTTATGTAAAAGCTTACAAGTCAGTTTGTCATACAAAAACTTACATATTGTTATATAACCCTAGGCGCTTTCCCCGTACCGTGGTATCACACTCCTCTCCACCCTGTATTTCCAGGGTCCATTCAACCAGTTCCTGTAGAGTCCCATTCCCTCCCCATCTTGCCTCAGGACAGGAGCTGCCCTGTTAGTCTCATGTATCTACTTAAGGCAAGAAGCACACTCTTTGCCAGTATTAGTTGGTGTTTTTATAGAGTCTAATATTTTTCTGAAGAGTCAGCTTCAAGAATGGATTAATTAGGATTTTGGAAGGATACATTACTGTGATGGTTAGGATTGTTATCAGTTTGGCAGAGCCATGATTCTGTGCTTATAGGTGATCATTTCCCTGACTGCATCTTCTGTGAGTAGCCAATCAGTTTAAAGGGAGCTTCCTTGGAGATGTGGCCTGGAACCTTATATAAGCAGGCTTTTTGGCTTTTTGCTTGTTCTGAGCCCTGCAGCTGCCTCTTCATCTGCTCTTGGGATTTGAACTATCATCTTATCTGCAGATCTTGGAATTGGTAGATTTTCACAGCCCAAGAGCAAGACTGTTCTCAAACCTACCAGTCTTGGGTTCACCAGTCCTGTTGACTACATGAAATCAAGAAAAGCCTCTCTATCCCAATCCATGGACAATTGCCTCAAATTTTCCTTTATATAAATCTTATCTATATGTATATGCTTTGCTTATCTAGAGAGTCCAGCCTAAGACAATGATGGTTGTATATGTGGGAAAGGAAGGCCATGAAAGGAATGTCTATACCTGGAATCCAGCTGCCTCTGAAGACGTTATAAATAAGGCTACATTCGAAAGTTACACATAAGAAAAATGTATCTCACTTTCTACATTTTACCAGGAGCAATTATCATTATTCCTTTACAGAATATTGAAACGATAGACAGTGCAAGAAAATCCACTCCCCACTCACCCATCGTGATGGTAGTACTAACTGGCAGTGTTTGCCATATGCTGGGCAGTCTTTACATCTGTCTTACTCATCTAGTGCTGCCATAACAGAAATACCACAAGTGGATGGCCTTAAAAAAGAGAGATTTTATTTTGACACATTCCAGTAGGCTAAAAGCCCAAACTCAGGGTGTCCACTCCAGGGAAAGGCTTTGTCTGTTGGCTCTGAAGAAAAGTCCTTGTCAATCTTGCCCTGGACTGGGAGCTTTTGAGATGCAAGGACCCCAGGTCCCTTCCAAAGGATAAGCTAAGCTCCTGGCACTGCTTCTTGTTGGTATGAAGTCCCCAGATCTCTGCTTTCCTTTCCTTTATATTCCAAGAGATTGCCTTGAGACACAACACAGTCCTACACAAAGAGTCTTGCCCTAGCAACACAACTGCCGTCCATCCTCCCTTATTAATATCATGGGGGCAGGGTTTACAACCAGGAATCACAGCCTAGCCAAATTGCTGTATTTTTTTTGGAGGGCACAATTCAGTCCATGACATCATCTTTAATGCTTTATATGAATTATTTCATCTTATCCTCACAACAGTCCAAAAAGATGAGTTATCACCATGTGCTCATTTTACATGTGAAAAAACTGACACATAAAGCATTTACGCAACTTGCCTAAGCAACCCCCAATATATGTAAGGTTATTTCTAATTACATATATGTAATATTACACTGATTCTGTAACATTGTAAAACCTACAAAAAGTTTTTACATGAGATTAAGAAAAAGAAATGTAAAGAGAAGCTCTTGTATTTTCTTCCTGCTTTCTACTGATCACTATATACAGCAACTCTGCACACTGGCGCTTTATATCATAGGCAAAACTCTGGAGCAAAAGGAAGCCAAGAATATCAATTGTTACCAAACTCAACTGTGTTATCACTGAATCATTCACTGCCCCAGTGTACTTTTAACAGCAGCACTGGACCCCATGAAGTTCAAGATGAACTTGTGTTCTCTGGGAAGCTTCGAGGCATCCACTCACTTGTTTTTTTGTCCAGCTTTCCAAATCAGACTTGTGACAGGTTCCAGGGCTGATGGGGAAGACACCAAAAGGTCCACAGTATTGTTCGGGGAGTTTCAGCTCCCAGAAGACTTCCTTCCTTGAGCAAAGGCATGGGGAAAATGCTGAATTCAGGGACCCTTAGATTGGCTCAGCCAAGGGACCTGAGAACCTCCCAGGAATTAAGAGAATAAAGGCCACGGATACCTTAACACTCAAAGCAGCTGGAAGTGCCTGGAGGTGGTAAACTACTAAAACCCTTCAACTACCTAGTGTCAGACAAGTCCTCGTGGCACAGTGGGGAACAGCTACACCCTTAACTGAAAGGTCCAGAGTTCCAACCCACCAGCCACTCTGCAGGAGAAAGACATGGCAGTCTGCTCCCGTAAAGATCGGAGCCTTGGAAACCCCACAGGACCGCTCTACTGTTGTTGGAATTAACGGCAAGGTTTACCAAGTGGCTAGTTAAAATGGTTTTTCTGTGGAAAAGGTGCACACACACCACCAAGTGATTTGAATCCTCACATTAGCTTTACTCAGTAATATACAAAATTGTAAAAAGAGATTAACATTAAAAAACATACGCAACCACGCACTTCCATATAATAAAAGTGATCAGGATTTTTTTCTTATCCTGTGTTGTAGCTTTTAAAGTAATCTGAGAGAGTAATTTTGACTTCCAGTTCTCCAGAAATGTTCAACTTTGCATTTCCTGCTTTTTTTTTTTCCCTCCCCAAAAGAAGTGGGTTAATACAATGTTGGAATTTCTTCTTAGAGGCTTTAACTTCAAAAATATGAACTACAGTAAGCTGATGTCGTATTTGGAAAAGAACAAGGTCAAGAAAAATAATCTAAATGCCTCATCAGTCATGAGATATAACAGTATACACTTAACATACATACCAGCTAAGCCACACAGCACTATAAAGGTGAGGATATCATACTGTGAGGATTTCTTACGGAATATATTTGCTTACCCCTCTTACACTTTTATGTCAGTTTTTGCCTGAATAAAATTTTACAAGCTGAGAAGAAAAAGACCTTTGAATATCCACAACTGGCAACATACCCAGGAGTCAACCTAGTAGAGAAATGTAGCCACTGTTAGGTCCAGACAGCTTATCTAACAGTATAGTAAGGTGTTTGAGTTGTTATAGTCCAAGTTAACTACCCTATCACACCGAGATTTTGTTCTTCCAGGTTTTCTAGTGGTCACACCTAAACTGAATGCAAAGGCACTCCTCTGTCCCTCACACATACTCATTTACTCTCTATGTATATATACATATTTTTAAAAAAATAAACTCCAGCTTTAAATGGCAGAAGCTTTACACGGCAGCAGCTTTACATGGTAGAAGCAGAAGGAATGAGAAAATGTCAGATTTCCAGTATTTATATAAAGCCAAGTAGGAAAATGAGAACTACCTTAGTTACCTACTACTGCTAACAAAAGAGCCCATAACTAAGTGACTTTAAATCTAGAACAGAAGTATACTTTCCTAGAGTTAAGGAGGTTAGAAGTCAGAAGTCCAGGCGCTGCGATTAGATCTTTGTCTTTCACTTTCTAGTAGCTGCCATCTCTCTTCTCCTATATGCATGTCTTTTCATCTGTTTTGCTCCTTTATAAAACATCATTCAGAAGGGATTAGGTTAGGACCTACTCTACCCTGATGTGGCCTCATTAATATAATACGAGAAGACTCCTACTTCCAAACAGGGGCATATTTATAGGTACAAGGGTTAGCATGTCAAAGTTAACTTTTTTGGAGGACACAATTGAATCTCTATCACTACCATAATGAGGTATCATTTCACTTCCACTAGGATGCCATTATCAGAAAAACAGAAAACAAAAACTGCTTGTGAGAGTGTGGAGAAAACTGGAATTCTTGTGGTAGGACTGTGAATGGTACAACCACATGGAAAACACTTACTTCCTCAAAAAGTTAGAACTGACTGTAAGATCCAACAACTCTCCTCCTAGGTATATACCCCAAAGAACTGAAAGCAGAGACTCAGACACTTGCATACCAATATTCACTGCAACACTACTTACAACAGCCAGGAAGGTGGAAAGCAAGTATCCATCAACAGATGAATGGAAAAACGAAATGTGGTATATACACACAATGGAATGTAATTCATCCATAAAGAGAAATGAAGTTCTGAAACAGGTTACAACACAGACTGTCATTCAGTTCTGCAAAGAAATACAGCCAGCAATGTGTGCACACACACACACACAAATTTCTAGGTCAAGAGATTCCTGCAGTCTTGTGTCTCAAAATCCATAGGTTGGGTGTTGAAAAAGAGTAAAGACTGGAGGAGTTCTAGCAAGATGACTGCTTAGAGTCTGGAGGCAGATTACAGCTTGGAGAGAACTCCTTTCTTGATGTTAAGGCCTGTAACTGATCAGATGAGGCCCATACAAACTATGTAGGGTAACTTACTTTACTTAAGGCCGATTTAATCATATGCAGCTGTTTTGTAACAGCATCTACACTAGTGTTTGACCAAACAACTGAGCACCAAAGCTTAGCCAAGATGACACACAAAATCAGCCACTACACAGTAAAATAAGTAAGATGCAAAATGCATTGAGACAAAAGTTTATCAGTGGTTACTGGGGATGGGGGGAAGGGACAATGGGAGTTGCTTAAATGGGACTGAGTTTGTGTCTGGGCTGCTGAAAAACTATTAGAAACAGACGGTGATGACGGTTGCACTGTGAATGTAACTGATTTCACTTAAAAATAGATAAAATAGCAAATTTTATGCCACATTTTAATGTGAAAAATTGTTAGCTCTAGACTCAAATCTAAGTGAAGGACTTACATTGGGTTAGTCATTCAGAATGCTTGCTTTCTAAAAGAAGTTGGCATTGTCTGTAAAGCAACACTACACGGCACTTTACTAAATAAAATCTAGCTCTTCACTCTAGACTTCATTTCAGGTCCTATCTTAAATAGGCACAGTGTTAATCCATTACTAAAGGACCTTACCTGACAATTTCAAGAGACAAAGCATGGCACCACAGTGAAAAGAGCTCAGACACAGCTAAGTTATAACTCTAGAGATTCTGCTTTCTTGTTTGTCATTCTTAAGATGCTGGTGTGTTATTTAGAATCAGATCTCACAACTGGCTTAATAGATTTGAAAACTCCAGATATTTAAGAGCTGGCTTTCGTCAACGAACTCCTTATACTTAAGAGACTCCCTGCCTCAGAAGATCAGCAGCTTACAGGTGCTCTGTAACAGCTGAAACACAATGTACACATCAGCAAGGCAATAAGAGCATCCAAAAAGAGCTGGGGGGAATTCAGCCATTAACTTTTCATTCTAAATTTCTATTTCATAAAACTGTTACCGTGTTAAACCCCCAAATGGCACCTGAACTTACTGGTTAACCAACAGCCCTTCTGTCTTATGTCAAATATAAAGAACATCAAAATACAGGAAGGTATTTTGGGAAGAGAACTATAATATCTTGGGAAGTACCTCGGTAATTTTTCTTTTTTTTTTTTTACATAAAGAAATAAGAGACTATAGTACTTTTCTCATGTCTACTGAAATAGAGAAGATTAGAGAAAAAGCAGAAAACATTTCAGTAAAAATACTTTAGGAAAATGCAGATTGAATTACTTTATTTTATAAGGAATTTAAAAAACATAAGCAAATATTGATATTACATTAAAAAACAAAGTCTGTTCATCATCCAAATTTTAAAAAGAATCAGTGTGACATGAAAAACACAGACTAACATGGTAATGTGTTACATTTTAGAACAGAACACTACTTGTGGCTCATCATACCCAGAGATACAGTCATAAAGATTATGCTAAAATGATGTTAAAACTCTGAATCTCTTCAGTGATCCAGCTGGCTGAAGGGAGCACCAATTGCCACCAATGTGGGACTGTCATATAGCCTACCAAAGGAAAATAAACTACCACTGTATGATGAAAATAAGCAAATAAGTAAGCTGGAGGGAAAAAAGGAGCCCAAGATGCTTGGAATTTTAGAATAAATGGTTTATTTGGTTGTTGTTACATGTGTTTTGTCTGTTATTCTTCCCTTATGAAAGTGAATTTGTGAGGAATCCAAGACTATTTTCCAGTTATGTTTTAGTTTTTTAATAAGGATAACTTTATATTGAAGAAATAATAGGGGATGTTCCCAGCCATTTAAGCCATTTACCCTATTATTAAGAAAATCATTAGTTTTCACAGCTACTATAGTATGCTTTGATTTTCTCTTTTTTAAAAACTCAAAGACAAGAATATATAAAAAAGACTCTTTTAGGTCTCTTAATTTAAGAAATATATCTATGTACTTCCTGGAAAAATCTCTATTTTTCAGGAAGTAACAACAGTATGAATTCTAATACACCAGCAATCCTGAAAAGAATATAAGGTGATCCAATTACAGCAAATTAGAGTATCTGAAAAATGCACTAAAGGGTTCAAAAATATCCTTTATGATTCCTTGGGAACTAAATTTCACTGATAGAGACGTCTGAAGTCCAAAACTTGGGTAACATTATGCTTGACATTTTTAAACAAAGAGAACTCACAGCCTACTGAATAAATCTAAAGAAAAATCACATTAAGTAACATGGTATTTGTACATGCCACACGTACATATGTATAAGCAAACACTTTCAGGGTAAAAGGAATCATATCTACTACCTTTAGGCTGCAAATCACTTTCAAGGAAGATTTAAAGAGTTAGTAGCTAGATGTTCCAAGGGGCACCTGAAAGTAGAAAATATTCAAACTCTTTGCAATGTAAAGAAATGCAAAAACCTCTTATACTATAGGTCTTTAATATTATAAAAACCAAAAGTAGCCCAACTATGGCCCACTTAAAAATGAAAACAAAAACTCTAAATCCATTTTGTACGAATTCAATTATAAGTCTTAAATCCAGTTCATCTTGTTCCACTGAGTCAAGTAAATTTTAAGGTCAAGGAGAGGGCACACAATTAGGCAGAGAATTTTGCATTTTCTCAAGAGATGATCGAAATTCCATAAAAAGAGAGTAAGATGACTAGCCCCTTAGTGTTAGTGACTTGTGTACTTTATTAACGTGAATGGAAATCTCAAACAGTTCACTGCTTTTAAACCTCTGGAATATTTCCGGATATTTAAAATGTACTTAAGTCTTTAAGTTTTACACTACAGGATGTCATACTCTGAAAACAGACCTGCTTTAAATAAAGTTTGATAACTGAGGGGGCACTTACTGAATGAAGAATTCTTTAGCAAATACTGGTTTCTTGTTATTTAAAAAATCAGCATGACAGAACTTTAAAAATCTTTTTATACACTAAACTATAAACTGCAAACAACTGCCACGTGTATCACAGATGAGCCCAGGTCACAAAAAGAAATTTCCAGATGTTTATAAGACTTTGTATCTTCCTTTATTTGTTGGTTGGTATGAATTTTGCTGCAACAGAAAAAAGTTACATGGTCAGAAACTTCCACAAAGTTCAAAAAGAGGCAAAACTAATCTACATTACAGAGTATGGTTACATTTGATGCAGATAAAAAGTGATAAGGAGGGGTATGGGGGGGCTTATGCAGATTGCTGGTTATGTTTCAGATTTCTTGATCTGGGTAGTGATTACATGGGTATGCTCACTTTGTGAAAATTCACCAAGCTGTATGCTTATATTGGTGTACTTTTTTGTACCATGTCATACTTGAGTAAAACATTTATTTAAGCAAAACAAATCCCTGAGATTTTCACTCACCAGCCGGATTAGTTCTTCTTTTATGAGCCTAGTGATTTCTGCCTTTGCTTTCTGCACAGCCAATTCATTGGCACCTGGTGGGTAAGCAGAAAACAAATTATTGATAACAGAACTAGACAGGATGTCTACCCATATAATGGAAGCCCAGGAGCAGAATGATGATTATTTGCCATTTGTTCAAAAGAGAGTAAGAAAAGGTTAAACTGCTAATAAATATTTATTGGAAACTTATGTTTTTTTGAAGTCTATGAATGTTTCAGAAAGGTGTCTTCAAAGTCCTACAGATGAATGGACTACATTCTAGTTTGATGAGTAGTATCTGGGGTCTTACAAGCTTGCAGGCAGCCATCTAAGATACAATTATTGGGCCTCTACTTGTATAAAGAAAACAGGATGAAGGAAATCAAAGGCTCAAACAAGAAACAAGTCCACAGGACAAACAGCCCACGTGAACCACAGCCTCTTCTCACCTGTCACCAGAAGAATTAGATGGAACTTAGCCACCAATCCCAACCATTCTGACCTAGGACATAATAACACAAGGCCCCAGAGAGAACAGGAGAACAATGTAGAAAAAAACTCAAATTCTTACAAGATGGCAGACCTACTGAATAAACAGAGACTACAGGAACACCCCTGAGACTATCACCCTCAAATACCCTTTTTTCTTGTTATGATTGAATGAAAATGTACATTCCCATATATATTTGCATGCCTACCTATATGCAGCTCCCACTCCTCTCCCTGTCCTGTGACAGCACACTCTTCCTCTCTGCTCCATACATGCCCTATCTCCTATCCTCTCAACAATCTCCTATCTCCTCCTCTCTACCCACTCCCCTTCCTCCAGTAAGAGGTCAGCAGGACGATATCTTATAGATGCACAGAGCCATAAAGTGCACACATGATATGTTCACTCTGTTTCGCCAAGTCCAATCCATTCCTATCCGAAAAGTTGACCTCCATCATGATTTATGGATAGGAACAGCATCAGGGCCAGAGGCTATGCTCCCAGGGGAACTCTGAGGTCCCTGGACAATCAATTGCCATCTTTTAGTGGCTAAAGTACCCTTTGAACTTGGAGCTGAAGCTATTTCTGGAGGTCACCTTTTGTTCAAACAGGTTGGCTTATAAAATAAACAGTATCACCCATGAATAATGTACATCCTCAACAGTCAGCTACATGAGACTAGTCAACAAGTGACCAAAAGCAAAAGTGAGAAGGAAAGGAGGAAAGGAAAGCTAGATCAATGGGAACAGAACTGACAGAATGCAGACAACGAGAATGTAGACACACTGTGAACATGGTAATTACCAGCATGGAACAATCTGTACAAAAAAATTTTTATTTAATTTTTAAATGAAAACCTTATTTGCTGTGTGAACTTTCATATAAAACACAACAAAATATTTAAGGAAAAAAAAAAGGACTGCAACGAGAACCAAAACAATGTGTGCAGTCACACAAATATGTACACAGGCACAGACAGATGCATCTACAGGCATTATGCACACACAGGTATGTGTGTACATGCATGTATATTACTATAATAAACCACAGTTATGGATACTTCTTAGATACTACCTTGAAACCAGAAGAATGAGATGGTGCCTGGCTACCACTACCAATAAGTTCTAACCAGGGCCACAACAGATAGATCCTGATAGAATGGATGAAAAACGTGGAACAGAATTCTTAAAATTCTTAAAAAGTCTAGGCTTACTACATCAGTGGAAACTAGAGGACTCACCGAGACTACTGCCCTAAGATACTCTTTAAACCTTAAACTGAAAAGATCCCTTGAGATCACCTTTCAGCTAAATAACAGATTGACTCATAAAATAAAATAATATTATCTGTGAGTAATGAATTCTTTTAAAAAATCATCTAGGAGGCCAAATGGTCAGAAATTAAAGCAAAGATGAGAAGGTAAGGCGGCAGGGAAACTAGAGAACAATGAACAGAACAGAACAAGTGAGAATGACAATACATTATGAAAAATGGAACCAATATCACTGAATAATCTGTGTAGAAATTGTTAAATAGGAGTCTAACTTGCTGGGTCAAGTTTCACCTTAAATACAATAAAATATTACTTTTTAAAAATAAAAGAGAATGAAGGACTAGCCATGCCGACAGCAGAAGAGATGACATGGAGAGTATTTTGCAAAGGAAACCACAGGTACAAGGGACAGAAGACAGGCATGCATGATAACCAAAGAGTAAGATAGGTATAGTACGGTTGAAAGTACCCTCGATGCAGCTATTAATTCACAAAACACTGACACTTACCAGGTATGCTATACTATGAGAAATGTCTTTACTCATTCCCACTCTTTACAATCTTGTAGACTACTAGGAAAACAAACTCTTAAAGATACTAGTCTACCAGAATCACTTAAACACCACTTCTTCCAAGCTTTCCCTGGCCTCTCCAGGCATACTGGAATCTTTTCCTCAGGGCTGTCACAGTAATGTGTTCATACCTGCAGTGCAATGAACTGCTATTATATGGTCCCTCTAGCCATGATTTTGAAACTCCCACAAAATGACTGGGTAAAATTATGCAAATAAGGTGCTTGCTATACAGCAAAGGGCCTGGACAATCTGCTAGTGCGAAAAAGGCACACAGAACCCTTATAGGGGACTGGTCAGTTTTACCATCCACTAGGCTTTAAGGAACCAATCTCAGAGGCTGAAAGCACAGCTCCATACCACCAAGAAAAAGAATCAGGAGGTGAGTGCATCCTTTGGGCTTCAGGGGCGCTGCTCTAAGAATCTCCTATACCCAGAGACATACCACCATAGGTGGCAGTGGCATGAGATGACAGAAACCGATGGGACAGTGGACTTTCTGAGCCTTGGATCAAGGCAGCTTCAGTAGGCTTGCCAACCCACAGAATGAGAGAGCTCAGTGCCTACAGGAAGAAGGCTGGCTGACAGAGTGCCTCTGGGTACTTGCTGATGGAACTAGACTTGCTGACACACAACCCATGGGCAGGAAGTATCCTGGCATAGTGGGGTGCCACTGGGCACTTACTGGCAGAGCTAAAGAGCTTTATTTATAACACTTGCCTTAGCAGGGGCCAAGGCCAATATTTAAGGTCAGGTCCAGACTGAGAGAGAGCTCCTGGCAGCAGATGCTTGCCTGAAGGCATGGCCAGATCAAAGAACTGTATCTTGAGTTGCTCCTATTACTTCCAAGTTGATCCTGATTCTATCATTTCCGTAGTAAGTCCTGAGTATGGTGTGTGAGTTCTATGTAGCCAAACCTAGCAGAGAAGCAGAGAGTACTGGGGGAAGGACTGCTGGTATCAGAAATGATGTTAAGACTAGAGGGTGGAAGGATGTCCCACTTCCACCTCAGAAGAATCAACTTTAGGCTGATGTTGATTTTCTTTTCTCCTCAACCATGAAGTCTGACGTAATTCTATTTTTACAATACTACTTTAAAAGCAAGTTTAATGAAAAATGGATATATTTTTCAAACCAGATGGGAACAGTTAGGAAAGGAATAAACACATGACGCTAAGAGTTAACTAGCAAATAAAACAGAAGTAATCAAGATGAGACTGAATCAAGAAAGGTGTTACCAGCAGTTTTGGTGGACAAATTTGTTTTGATACTGCTGTAGATGAAGTGCTCACTAGATACCCAGTTGGAAATGTCACTGAGGTCAACGAAAATACTGACTGGAAATTCACAAGAGCCAGACATTAGAGCCATCAAAGGAAGGTAGAATAGGATCTAATGCCAGCGGACAAGCCAAGGAGTAGATTATGTCCAGGCAGGTAACACAGTGCACACTGATGAGAGAGAAGAGTCAGATCAAAGGAGTAGATTACAGATGGAGGACTGGGGTGAAACGTTCCAGAAGAAAAGAACTGAAGTTGGAATTTAAAGAACTACCTTCTTATCATCATCCTATGTAAGAAAAGCAAGTAAGAAAAAGAAATGAGAAATCTTTCTTATTAGGAATGAATAATCTCTTTGACAGAAAGACACAGAAACAGCTTAACACCAGGAAGGAAAGGGAGTATATAGCTGTTAAGTCAAACAACATAGCTAATTTAAGACTTATGCCCTACCAAGACCACTCGTAAAATTCAAAGCTATACCAGAGAAGGCAATTGCTGGAAGACATGGGTGACAGTGAGGGAAACAGCAGAATTAAAAGTGAAGCAAGACCAAAATTACAACCAAAATCAAATCCAAGGGGCAAACACAATGCTCAGCATGGGGCTGGTACCAAGTTTGCTGTTGTTAATGTCTTCGTGCTATTTTAAAAAGAAGTGAAGTGGCACTCTCATCTAGATCTAAACAGACAGATAGCTGTCCTAACTTTAGTTAGAGACAGACCATTTGGACCAGTTTAAATTTTTACTTCTTTATGTAACAGTCACATATGTTTACAAGGTGCTATGAAAAGGGGGATTTCCTTTCATGGGTCCTAAAACTTCCGGCTGCTTTCAAAGGTTCTCCCCTAGTAAAAAGGGAGAGTCAGAGAATAGGCTGTACATATCATACAGGCTGCCTAGGCAGGTTAAGTCCTTCCTGTTCCCCTTCCGTTTGCCTAGTAGAGGCCTGGAGCCGCTGAGCCACCAAGCCCTTCCACAGATCCAGGCAATGGGGTTCTTCCAATTACGGAACAAGCAACATGCCATCAGGTTCCTTCCCTACTAGTACTTGTCTTTATCTTCTCAGCATTCTTGCTTTATGTTCAGGTGAAATTTTGAAAAGTGAAATATCCCATAAAAAAGTTAATCTATGAAATTTCTCAAAACTTCAGATCATTTACACCAAACCCCAGCTCTTATTCCCTGATGACTACATCTCTAGACTACTCTACTACTAAGATTCATTTTTGATATGACCTTTTTACTGAAAATAAATTAATTTTCAAAGACATTTAGACATTACTTCCCCAGATCAGGCTGACAGTGGAGAGACGTTGCCAAAACCATTCTGGATGGAAGGAAAAGTAAGCAAAACTTCTGGACTGTATACAATGGATATTGTACTTCACTTTCAGTTGTTACTATAGTAGACATACTCTGACAAAAGTAGGCAAGCCAAACTTTGATACAGAATGAGAGGATAACTGGAGTGACTAGTTAATTAGCACAGAGTTTCTTTTTGGTGTGCTGAAAATATTCTGGAATTAGATCATGTTGACAGTTGCACAATATTGTGAATGCACTAAAAACCACTAAATGGTACTCTTTATTTAAATGGTTAAATCGTGAATTTTATTTCATGTGAATATTATTTTAATTAATTAAAAAGAGTACAGGAGTGATTATTTCATGCATTAAGTCAGAAATGGCACGAAATTGCTGACACATTTTAGGACCAGTTCTAAGTACAGAGAAGTTCATCAAAAAGAGCCAAGCTGACAATCAGAGGATTATACTAGAACACCACCATGGTGCCAGAGAAATGAAGCCGGCACAGGTAGTTCTGTGATCTATCCATCTTGCTTGAGCACTAAACAATTAAAAAATAAAAAAAAATAGTGAGGAGAATCACACCAAGCATTTTTAGCCAGGAAACAAGTTCTGCATAGGTCTGCTATTGGGATATACCACACGTACATTTCTTTTCTTGTAATCCATATTCTAGGAAGCCACAAAAGAGCAATTTGAGGTCACCAATTAAAAGGAAAGTAACTGGACAGTCAACAGTGCCACTAAAAATTTTACTTTAACTCACATTTATAAAATTCTCTGTTTTGGTCAAGAAAGAATAAAACCCTTGTAAGAATTTCTAAAACACATGCAAATTATTTTTAGTTTATATTTCTTTTAGGAAGTTAACTATTAACTGTCCACTTAAAATTGAAGTCCTCATAAAATCAAAAGGAATGCCAAAATATCACAAGAAAAAATACACTAATGATGTCTTACTTATGTTTTCCATACTTTCACTGATCTTTTTGACAGCAAGTTTTAGTGGCCCCTAGTCACATGGTGGAAACTTTGTAGCACAGTGGTTAAGTGTTATGGCCGCTAGCCAAAAGATCAGCAGTTCAAATGACCAAGTGCTCCTTAGAATCTCTATGGGGAAGTTCTACTCTGTCCTTTAGGGTTGCTATGAGTCAGAATCGACTCCATGGCAATGGATTTTAGCTACATGGTTATTTAAATTCAAATTAATTTAAAATTCATCAAGTGCCTATTATGTGCCAGGCAATGTGAATACAGCAGTAGAAAGTCACTGCATTCATCTAGTGTGGGAAACAAAGTGAAAAAAGAATCTAATTTCATGTAGTAATGAGCATTATGAGGAAAAACAAAGCAAGTAAAGAACCAGAGAATGGTGGAGTGGATCATGCACAGGTTCCCTGTTAGCAGCGACATGTATGACTCAAAGTTAGACTGACATCTGAGACGATACAGTGTCAGAAGAGCTCCTTTGCAACCATCAAAGCCACTGCATCACTTAAAGGCAGATTCTATGCTTTCATGATACATCAGCAGACCTCTCAACAGTGCCAATAAAAGTATTACAGATATTTAGCTGATTAAACAGATGAAATGAATCTGACTGGTCTATAAAAGTCTACTACAAACCTGTACACCAACACTCACTGCAGCACTTTTCACAACAGGCAAAAGGTGGAAACAATGAAAATATTCATCAACTGATGAACGAATAAACAAAACTATTATATACACATAGTGGAATACTACTCAGTGATATAGAGAATGAAGCCCTGATGCATGTCACAACACATATGAACCTTGAAAACATCACGCTAAGCAAAGTCAGCTGCAAAAAGACACATACCATGCTACCACACTTAAATAAAGAGATATGCAGAAACCAAAGATTATTTGTGATTAGGAGGGGAGGGAAAAAAAGGGTTTTTGCTTAGACGGCATTAAGCTTATGTTAGCGGAAGTAGAACAACGTGGCAAAGGACAGCAAGAATGGATGCACAACTTGAAGAATGTAATCAATGTCACTAAACTGTAAAAAAAAAAAAAAAAACCACAAAAACAAACAAATCCACTGCCACTGAGTTGATTCCAACTAACAGCAACCCTACACGACAGAGTACAACTACCCCACAAATTTTCCAAGGGATGCCTGGCAGATTTGAATTGCTGAACTTTTGGTTAGCAGACGTAGCACTTAACCACACTGCCACCACAGGGTTTCCACAGAATTGTACATGTAGAAATTCTTGATATGGCACAGGTTAAATGTATACTTTCACAACTTAAAAAGAAAAAAGTCTATTACAAAGATATTCATATTAAATATAAATGAAATGAGGCAAGCCGCTCTTCTATATAGTAGAATAACAAAAAAATCAAGACAGAAACTTATTGGAAAGAATTCTTAGAAATGAGTGTATAAAATAAGTGTAAAAAGTTATGGCTCTTAGATAACGCATTACTTACCTCTTTTGAGCTATGGTATTGTTTGTTCCTTTTTTATATATGCAAACATGTGAAAACTTCCATGGGCATAATTTCAGAGACAATATTTGCTTATATAAAACATCTATTATAAAAGAAGTAATAGTTGATCTACTTTCTAACCTAAACTACATTCAGACTCTTCCACTTACTAGAAGCATCAATGGCCAATTTTCACAAAGCAGTTATTCTTTTACTGATTTTCAAATTTGACTTAACTGTCAAAAACCAAAGGAGTACCAAATACAGATCATTTTGCCTGTGTATAAACACTAAGCTTCTCAATCAAAATCTCAAACTACTTTTTTTCTTATAGGCTGTCATGGATTAAACTGTATCTGTATTCCCCCCAGCCCCCAAAAATGTGTGTAGTAATTTGGTTAGACCACGGTTCCTGGTATTGTTGATGTTCTATATGCAGAGACTGCCTACTACCAAGAAGGAAGTGCTTGGAGCAGAGCACATCCTTTGGGAAGGACCTAGGGTTCCTGTGCCTTAGATGCTCCCAGTACAGGGGAAGACTGACAACAAGGACCTTCCTCCAGAGCCAACAAAGAAAGACATTCTCTTGGAGCTGATGTCCTGAATTTGGACTTGTAGGCTACTGGACTGTGATAGGATAAAATTTCTCTTTGTTAAAGCCACCTTCTTATGTATTTCTGTTACAGCAGGACTAGATGACTAATACACAGTGTTCCTTGTTTTCAGTCCTTTCTGGAAAGAACTTTGCCTTCTCTTTGCTTCGATTATATCCACATCAACCTTGATCCAACTGTCATGGTTTGAACTGTGTCCCCCCTAAAATGTGTGCAGCCACGTGGCTAGGATATGGTTCCCAGTATCTTGGGACTCTCCTCCATTTTGTGGTTTTGCTAAACTGTGTGTTAAAGGATTAGGGTGGGGCTACAAATTCCTGCATAGAACTGCTTCCCTGGTCTGCTGTAGGGGGAGTTTCCCCAGACTGTGGCTTCCCTCACCCTTAATGTTTTCAGCCGGCAAGAGATAAAAAGGAGAGAAGAAACAAAGGACAATGGGAGCCTCATTACCATCAAGAGAGCAGCACCGGGAGCACAGCGCGTCCTTCAGACCTGAGGTTCCCGCGTCAGGACGCTCCCTGGACAAAGACTGATGCAATACTGGACTTTCCTGCAGAGCCAACAAGGGGAAAGCCTTCCCCTGGAGCGGACACCCTGAATATGGACTTGCAACCTACCAGACTGTGTAAGAATAAACCTTCCTTTGTTAAAGCCGCCCACTCTGTGGTATTTCTGTTAGAGCAGCCCTAGGTGACTAAAACACCAACTCATGACTAAAATGAAACCATGGAACCTACTTTCAATTGCCAAGTAAATTTTCCGCTCTCCTTCCTTGGGTTCTTTGCCAGGAGGGAAGTATGTTCCTCTGATGGTAATTGCAGCTTCAGAATATTCACTGATTCTCTGTAGAGCTTCTTTAGAGGTAACTTTCCACCTAGCAGTCTGTGAAAGAAAGGTTGGAAAAAATCACTTCATAACAGTTTAAAAAACCTGGTCTGATAACAAAGAACAGCATTAAAGAACAGAATTAATCACACTAAAGAAGTAATTCAAAAGCAATAATCAAAGTAGTCTGTATGCAGAATAATATTAAATTCCCAAACCTCTAGGATTATGTGCTTTTCAATTGTACTTGGCACTATTTCTGCAAAATGGTTTAGCTGGGCTAATCATAACATCCAAAAGGTCAGCAGTTCAAATCTGCAAAGTGCTCCTTGGAAACTCTATGGAGCAGTTCTACTCTTGACTTCTAAGGGCTATCGGTCAGACCCGACTCAATGGCAGTGCCTTGGCTTGGCTTAATCATAACATGGTCATTATTAAGATCATAATTAACATATATCTATGTCATAAAGTGCACTTGAATTCTAACATATGCATATGCATCATATGATGTATATACATTCTACTGTAATCTGTATACTCATAAAAATGCCATTGTTGTACCCCATAAAAATGGAATCACTAATGCTGTCACCCCCCTTCGAACAGAAAACAAAGTAGCTATTAAAATGTTCATAGATTTTAAGAGATTTTTGTTCTTAAAGAAGATTTTCTGGATTCCAAGAAAAAAAAAGATTTATAATTATTACTAACCTGTGGGAAGTCATTGATCTCTAACTCTTCTTCGTATCTCTTAAAGGATTCATTCTGTCCACCATCCTGTCTGTCCTCTTCTTGTTTCTCTAAAGGCACATAATTGAGCTTGGCATTGATCTTTTCAGCAAGTTGTTCTGCAATGGTTTTTGCAGACACAGTGGGAGCCAGAATGGTGCCACCTCTGAGAATTGCATTGGTGGCCTGTTGCATCACATCCTGCAGTTAAGGAATATCTACAGTCAAATCTCAGATGGGAAAAGACAAAGGAACGGAGACTCCAGAACAAATTATTCTTGGGAAGGCCACTAACTCCATTATTTAAAAAAAACAAAAAAAACAAAAAACAGTTCCATTGGCAATGCATCATCCTACTGCAAAGCCCTACCCATGTATGCAACTTAGCAGTGTGCGTTTATAACTGTTAGTTTAATGTACCTCATGTATCCTTGATGGCTTAATGGAAGAACACTCAATTCCCTACTAAAAATTCTACTGGATCACTGAGATACCCTTTAACTAATTAGTTAAATAAGATAATTAGCTAAATCTGATTATCAGATAAATGCAATATTTCCCAAATCACTGACATGCTAAGCAGCTCCTTTAAATTTCCTCTGAATTACAATTTTGGACACTACCATTACTGTGCTTCCCCTACTTGCATGGCTAAACCCAGTATCCAGTAAGTTATAGTAAATCACTTGCATAAAATATTCACAGTACTGCCAAAATTAAGAAACCACTCTTTGCAAGTACTCCTAAAATTTATCTTTAGTTAAAAAATAACAAAAAGGTTTCTAAGACAAAGATTACATTTGAGATATTTTAAAAAACACCTTTCTCCTCTGTTTAAACCTATGTTAGTTTGATTCAAGTAATGTGGGTATTTATACTTCCACAGAATTATCTGCATACCTAACAACCCACCTAATGAAAGTAGATCTAGGGAAAAAGAGGTTATTTCTTTAAGATTTTAGATACACCTATCAGAACACTGCTTTAGAATTATCCATGGCTAACATGGAAAGTTAGGCATTCAAAATAAGCATTAACACCTCAAATAATCACACTAAAGAAAATAATTCAGAAGCAATAATCAAACTAGACTGTATTCAGAATAATGTTAAATTCACAGACCTCAAGGACAACTTGTTTTTTACATGTACTTGACATTATTTCTCCCAAATACTTAAAACCATAGAATCTAAAAAGTATTAAGACTTGGAACAAATTACTTAATACCTGACATTCGATGCCTAGATTCTTCTGTGCATTGATTCTCAGAGCCAATCTCTTAGCAATTTCTAATTTCTCAGCATTTCCTGCGGTGGGAGCAGGAACACTGGAAGTTCCAGGAGCAGCCATATCCTTCACTCTCTTCTTTGAATTAAACATGCTTTCAATTTGCTCATCAATCTAGACAAGAGGAAAAAACATGAAGATTAGAAAGACATGGATTAGAAATATTGTATAAGGTATACATATAAAAAACTACTAAGTAACATTTCCATAAAGAAGGTAACCTCAAAGAGTTATATTTATGTTAACTGAACCAACAGATGATTAGGAAAACACAGCTGCCATTTGCTAAGGATGACACATTTTATTTTAATAACTCACTTGTCTATGGTGACCAAGGATAGAGAACAGAGATACAATGATGCAGGAAGTACTTAAGTAGACCTCTGCAAGTTCTAGAAAATATACCCCAACTCAACAAGGGGGGATGAATCCCCTGTCAAGCCAATATGATGCAAGAGAGACGTTCCAGGGCTCAGGACCTGAGGGCAAATTATAAAGCAATGAAAGAGGTTAAGAAGGGCAATCAAGGCAGTGAATAACTGAAAATACCGAGGCCTAGCAAGAGGAGTCAGCAGGAACCACTTGCCCCCTGGATGCAAAGGGGGGTCGAGATGCAGTGAATCATACACTGTCCATAAGAATGGAGTATAGAGGGGGTCGTCAAAATTAGAGATTGCCCCTAGGTACTTCTTGCCCTTGCTAGACTCTAAAAATATGGTCAACGATTTTCAGAGGGAACAGTACAGCATGTTCCTAAGCAAACTCCTAAAATGAAGTTGGATTTGTCTTAAAAATTGGGAAACAGATCAGAAAAGAGGGCTCATTTTTGTATTTCTCTGAACCAAGTAAAGAAAGAAATGAAGGTTAGTTTCCCCAGTGAGACAAGAGGAAGGCTGTAAGTTTTATCTCCAGGAGACACAGGAGCCCTACTGCCACCACCTGACCCTCAGGCAAACCACACTGGCATGGCTTTTTAAAGATGCCTTTTGCATCTACCTACTATCACTCAGTAGTGATGAAACCCATTGAACAGCTCAAATTAAGCCAATAAGCCTGTTACCTTCTGAATCGCAAATGTATAGAAAGTTTGTTTACAATTTAAAAATTAAATAATACACCATACCTACTGTCATTGGACTGCGATTCACACTGCACTACAGGACAAGCCAGCCAGCCAAGTGCCGTCGAGTCGGATCCGACTCATGGCAACCCTAGAAGAACTATTCTAAAGGGTTTCCAGGGAGAAGTTGGCAGATTCAAACTTCTGATTAGCAGCCAAACTCTAAACCACTCTGTGCCACCAGGACCCCTGACTGTGTGTACTGCCTTTACAATATAGTTGCAAATTCTGTGACACTCTTCCCTCATGGCCTCCCTGAGTGCTCTCTTTCGGTCTCACATTGCTCATTCTGCCAGAAGCCAGTTTCCATGCTGCAAGGACATTCGGGTACAGTGGTGGTAAACTAGGCATTCTGCCAAATTTAAGGTAAGTCTGTCATCTTAGAAGTAGACCTTGCATCCCCAGTCAAGCCTGTAGGCCTGGCCAACAGTCTAACTGCAACCTCAAGAGACTCTAAATCAGCACCACAAGAGGAGCAACTCCCAGGTTCCTGACCTTCAGGAACTAAATGAGATTGTCTATTGTTTACCCTGGTAAGCTTAAGGATGCTCTGATACACAGGAACAGATAAATAAAAGTTTGACTTCCTTATATTTTAACTCAATTTAGTATAAAGAAATGGCACCAGACTATTAGATGACTTGGGTTCTAGCCCAGGAGCCCGTGTGGTATAGCGGTTAACTGCTCAGCTACTGAGTAAAACAGCCCCAGTTTGAATTACCAGTTGCACTGTGGAAGAGAGACATGGCAATATTGCTTCCCCAGAGTTTACAGCCTTGGCAACCTTATGACACACTTCTACTTCTACAAGTCAGATTACCACCACTCATCTGACAGTTTGTCTTACTGTGATGGCTTGCATGTTGCTGTGATGCTGGAAATCAGCAGGGTCACCTGTAGTAGGCAGGCTTCAGCAGAGTTTCCAGACTAAGACTACAGAGAAGTAGGTGGCTGTCTACCGCTAAAAATTAATGATAACAAATTGGCCAGTGAAAACCTTATAAATAACAGCAGACCACTGTCTAATAAAGTATCAGAATTTGAGGCCTGAAGTTTGAAAGGTACTCAAAACACAACTACTAATGAGCTGACTACCCAAAGTAGAGTTGACCTTAATAACACAGATGGAATAAAGCTTTCAGGACCTTCATTTATTGATGTGACATGACTGAAAATTGAGAAGAAACAGCTGCAAACATCCTTTAATAACCATAATATGGACTGTACAGAGGATGAATCTAGGAGAAATGGAAATTGTCAAAAATGAAATGGAATGTTCAAAGATACATATGTCCCTGGCAATAAAAAGTTCAAATAGAGTGGTATTGGCCATTCTGAACTGGATCATCACACAGTCTACTATGCTGGGAATGACAAACTGAAGAGGAACAGTGCCACATGTATTTTCAAAAACAACATTCCAAGGTCAATCTTAAAGTACAACAGTGCCAATGATAGCATAATACCCATACGCCTACTAGGAAGACCAGTTAATACGACTGCTCCTTAAAGTTAGGCACCAACCACTGAGACCAAAGATGAAGAAATTGAGAATTTTTCAACAACTTTCGCAGTCAGAAATTGATCAAACATACAGTCAAGATGGAGTGATGGAAAAAGTTGCAAATGAAGAACGAACAGCAGCTAGAAAACAGGGGTTTGGTGACAGAACCTACACAGAAGATTGCATGGTAACATTTTGCAAGACCAACAACCTATTCATTGGAAATACCTTTTTTCAACAACATAAACACAACTTTACATGAGGACATCACCAGAGGAACATGCAGTGTTAGACTGGCTACATCTGTGGAAAGACACAGCGGAAAGCTCAGTACTATGAGTCAGAAAAAGGTCAGGGGCCAAGAGACCATGAACTGCTCATACGCAAAGTCAAGCTGGAAGCTGAAGATTACTAAACAAGGCTGTGAGAGCTAAAGTTTTTTTTTTTTTTTATTTAACATAACTGAGTAAAAATGTACATTCACATGTAAATTTACACGCCCCCCTATATGCAGCTTCCACTGCTCTCCCTGTCTGGTGACTGCACACTATTCCTCTCTGCTCCATACATGTCTCATCCTCCCAACAGTCTCCTTTCCCCTCCTCTCCGTCCACTCCCCTTCCTCCAGCCAGAGGTCAGCAAGATGATATCCTATAGATGTATAGAACCATAAAGTGCTTCCAACATATGGTTACTCTGCATTGCCAAGTCCATTCCATTCCTGTCCAAAGAGTGGACCTTTGTTATAATTTATGGGAACGGGCAGCATCAGGGCCGGGGGCCATGCTCTCAGAGGAACCCCAAAACCGCTGGACCATCAATTGAGGTCTTTTAGTGGAGATCTCATGATGCACCTCTTTTTATTCTTGTGTTGCCAGTGAGGCTCCTCTCTGTGAGCTCCGTCATGGCTATCACTGGTGGTGGCCGGGCACCATCCGGTTCTTCCGGTCCCAGGTCGATGTAGGCACCCACTCTTGGGGGTCTCTCTGTCTTCTCGGTTGTCTTTATCGCATGCCATTTTGGCCCTCGGTGAGCATCCGTTCCTGCTGAGTTGGGACCATTTGCTGTGTCCTCGGGTGGCAGCTTGGCAGCTTTTAAGACCCCAGATGCCACTCACCAATGTGGGGTGCAGAGAGGAGAGCTAAAGTTTGACACTGAGTATGTGCCACCTGAATTCAGAGACCATCTCAAGGATAGATTTGATCCACTGAACACCAGTGACCAAAGACCAGATGAGTTGTGGCAGGACATCAGGCCATCATACACGAAGAAAGCAAAGGGTCATTAAAAAGACAGGACAGAAAGAAAAGATCACAGTGGATGTCAGTACAGACTCTAAAATGTGCTACTGAACACCGAGTAGCTAAACTGAACAAAAGAAATGAACGCAGCTCAAGAAGACAAAGTATTATAATGAAATGTGCAAAGACCAAAAGTCAAGAACACATTCAGCATTTCTCAAGCTGAAAGAAATAAACATTCAAGCCCTGACATGCAACACTAAAAGATTCTATGGGCAAAATACTGAATGACATAGGAAGCATCAAAGAAGATGAAAGGAATATGCAAAGTCAGTATTCCACAAAGAACTGGTTGATGTCCAACCACTTTATGAGGCAGCATATGATCAAGAATAGATGGTAATGAAGGAAAAAGCCCAACTTGCATCGAAATCACTGGAAAACAACAAGGCCCTAGGAACTGATAGAATACCAATTGGGATGTTTCAACAAACAGATGCAATTCTGGAAGCAATCACTCATCCATGCCAAGAAATATGGCAGCAATCTGACCAACAGACTAGAGAAGATCCATATTTGTACATAAAAACAAACAAACCAACCAACCAACCCACTGCTGTCAAGTCGGGCCCAACTCATAGCAACCCTAGAGGTCAGAGTAAAACTGCCCCGTAGTTTTCAAGGAGCGTCTGGCAGATGTGACTGCCAACCTTCTGATTAGTAGACATAGCACTTAGTTCACCAGGGTTCCTGTTTGTACATCAAAGACACAAGGAAAATAAGACCCTGAGACAGAAAGCTCACATAATCCAGACACACTACATCAGCACGACACAAGAAGAAATAGATAGTGCTCACCATCTAACACCAATGACTGCCCTGACAGAGTCCCTGACGTAGCAGCAGAACAATGGAGTGAGAACTTGAACTCTATTAAATAGACCTGACTTGATGGTCTGAGAGTCTGGAGGGTCCCTGGAAGACATGGCCCCTAGGCTCTTGCCCAGAACTAAAACCATTTCCAAAGCCAATTCTTTAGACTTGACTGGACTAGAAGACATAAAATGATACTGGCAAAGTGTGTTCTTCTTGGCTTAGGTAGACAAATGAGACTAAATGGACGGCTCCTGTCTAGAGGTGAGAAGAGAGGGCAGGGGGTACAGTAGCTGACTAAATGAACCCAAGAAATACAGGGTGGAAAGGAGGAGTGTGCTGTCACACTGTGGGGAGAGCAGCTAGAGTTATATAACAACGTGTAAGTTTCTGTGTGACAAATTTAGACTCTGATTATAAAATTTCACTTAAAGCACATTAAACAAAAATTTTGTTCTAGGGTTTGAAGAGTATGCTGAAAAAAATGTTCTATGATCAAATACGCTGAAAACTTTCTGGGCTAAACAATGTTAAACAAGCTACTTTAATTAAGGATCTTTCATAGCCTTTTAGATACAAATGTGTATGTTTTATATATGTAATCTATCTAGTTATGTACCCCCAGCCCCCACACACGGGCAGATTATCCAAAATTATTTTGCTACATATCCTCTCTGAAACTCATAGGACTAAAGTTCCAAAGAATACACTTTGTGAAACTCTGAAGGGGCTGAGCCCTCAGAGCACCCTCTCACTGAGATGCTAATAATGCCCTAAGTTTAGAACATGGGCTATGAAGTGAAGGAACTCGGTATAACTACTAACTATTCTCCACAGTAGCTGTGGATTATGGTTTGCATTGTGTCTCCCAAAAACATATCTGAAATCATAAACCCTTCAACTATGGTTGAAGCCTAATGGCACAGCAGTTCAGAGCTTGGCTAACCAGAAAGCTGGCAATTCTAATTCTACTCCTTGGAAACCCTACAAGGCACTTCTACTTTGTTCTGCTGTGTGCTGTCACTGCTTTCACCCAACCAAACTTCTATCAACTATCTAATCTATGACCAGCCCTCTCCCTCCCTCCCCTTCCTTGTAGCTCTCAAAGAGTCCTTTCTTCTGTACGTATGTCTATGTTTAAGTCCTTATAGTAGGGGTCTCACACGATATTTGTCCTTTTGCCACTGACGGATTTTATTCAGCATAATGTCTTCCAACTGAAACCAGGTTATGAGATGCTTTCTAAACTTATCATTGTTCTTTATCACTGCATAGTGTTCCATTGAGTATGTACCATCGTTCGTTTACCCATTCATCTGCTGTTACGTATCTGGGTTGATTCCATCTTCTTGCTATTGTGGACTATGCTGCAGTAACATTCGAGAGCATGTATCTGTTCATGTGACTGCCTTTGATTCTGTAGGATGTATTCTGAGCAGTGGGATTACTGGATCAAGCAGTGTATCTATTTCCAGCTTTTTAAGGAAGCACCAAATTGCTTTCCACAGAGGTTCCACCATTTTTCAATCACATTCATCTGTGGTATTTCTGTTACAGTAGCAGTAAATAACTAAGATACTGTGTAACCCTGAAAAAGTTAGTACTTCGTCAAGGTTTCAGTCTCCTCACTGTACAATGGTAATATTCTAAGCATCTGCCTTAAATAACTGTTGTGAGGGACTAAAGGAACTACTCCCTGTAACGCATTTGGCATAGTCCTGACACTTAGCACAAAACCAAACCAAACCCATTATCATGTCAGTCCTTACTCATAGCAACTGTACAAGATAAAGCAGAACTGACTCACTGAGTTTTCAAAGCTGTCATCTTTTACAGAAGCAGACTGCTACATCTGCCTGCCGTGCAGCAGCTGGCAGGTTCAAACCACTGGCAGGTTAGCAGCCAGATGCTTTAACCACCGCACCACCAGGGCATTTGGCTAGGCACTCACTAAATACTGGCTCTTAATACTATTAAAGATATTTTGTAACTACTAGGTCCCTGAGTGGCACAAATGATTTGTGCTTGACTAGTAATCTAAGGTTGACAGCAGTTGTAATTCATATAACCTCACCAAAAAATGCCTGGTGATCTGTTTCCATAAAGACTATACCTCAAGAAAGTCCGACGGGGCAGTTCTACTCTAACACATGGCACTGCCATGAATTAGAATGAACTTTGACAGCAGCAGGTTTGGGTTTTTTGGTTTAGTAGTTATAAAACTACTAAACTAAAAAAACAAGCAAAAATAAATATCAATGCTGAATTAAAAGCAGGAGAGGCAGGAACTCTCTTACACTGCTACAACCAGTGCACACCAGTACTCCTCTGCTGGAAGACAATCTGACAATGTTTTTAACACCAAACATCTATGCCCTTTGACTTAGCAAGTCTACTTGTCAACTGATCCTCAAGGCTTAATCCAGCGAATGTGAAAAGATGAATGCACAATACAGCAGTTAGTAAGTGTAAAAACATGGGAATAAACCATATTTTGAAAACTAGGTTTTTGGCTAATTAAACTGTGAAAAATCCATACAACAAAGTGTCATGCAGCCCTTAAGAGCAATTTAAGGGTGAAGAGCAGCAGGGGTAGGGGTCCACGGACTATGGTTTCAAGGGACATTTAGGTCAACAAACATAACCAAGTTTTTTTAAAGAAAATGTTCTGCATCCCACTTTGGTGAGTGGCATCAGGGGTCTTAAAAGCTAGCAAGCAGCTGTCTGAATAGCATCAATTGGTCCCAATATGCCCACAGCAGAGGCGAAGGAGGAACATCAAAGACATGAGGAATTTATGAGTACAGGAAAGAGAAAGGGCCATATGATCCAAAGACTTCAACAGCATGAGACTAGAAGAACTGGATGGTGCGCGGCCATCATCAGTGACTGCCCTGACAGAGAACCCAACGTGGAGTCCCTGAAGTTGCCAGATTAAAATGGGTATACAGAACTAGAACTCTATTAAAATATCAGGCTTGATGGTCTAACACACTGGAAGGTCCCCTGAGGACATGGCCCCAGAACTCTGCTAACCCAGAGCTGAAACCAGTACCAAATCCAACTCTTCAGACAAAGACTGGACTGGATTACAAGACACAGAGCAATGCTGGTGAAGAGAGTGCTTCTTGGCTTAAATATATACATGAGGCTATCTGAGCATTTCCTGTCCAAAGGCAAGATGAGAGAGTAGAGGGGAACAGGAGTTGGCTGAATGACTACAGGAAGCACAGGGTGGAAAGTCAGAGTATGCTCCACAAGGCAGGCAGAACAGCTAGAGTTACACAGCAGTGTGGGTGCAGGGTTTTACAGGGCAAAATGACCTGGAGTGGAAACTTCCACCTAAAGCACAATAAAATATATTTTTTTAAGGTAATTAATGTAAGCATGAATTTACTAAAATAAATTTCAACAAATTGTTATAAAGAAGGTTACAAAGAAGTATGCACAGTACGTCCCCATGTTTATAAAAACACAGACATGTGAACATATATGAATATAGGCACACACAGAGAAAAAAATGTGAGGAGATTACACACAAAAATATTTCCGGTGACCGGCTATCTTAATAAGCATATGGCAAAACTCTCAGTACCAAAGTAAGGAGGCTTAGAACTACAATACTTACATCAACAGCAGCATCCTCATCATCGGAATCTTGTAGACCAAGAGCTGCTTTCTGTAACTTCTTCCTCTCATTAGCCAAAGCTTGTTCTGTTTCATCGAATTTGAATCCCTTACCAGAAAACCCACTACTCTTTTTAATTATTTTCCCCTCCTTTCAAGGAAAAACAAAAAAGTTAACTTCATCACAGGAATTTGTCGCATGTAAGTATTTTTCAAGGCAGGATATGTCAGTTTAACAAAAACACTTCATTTGAGCATGTGAGAAGGTACTAGAGCAGTATGTAGACTACACCATTTAACACTAAGTTCCGCAAAAGGTTTCTGATTTCGCATTTTTTCCTCTCTGAACAGATCACTGAAAATAGTCATATCAAAATTTACGATTATTAGAACATAAATAATTTACATAAAAATAAAAGAAGTTATAAAAACTCACAGCCTTCTGTTGATCTTTGAAATCACTCCAAAGTTTCTCCAGATCGGGAGGCACTGCAGTCCCTGACAATTCAAGGGCTTTTATTATGTCACCAGCATATCGAGCTTGATCTTCTGTGATAAAAGTATAGGCATAACCCTAGTGAATGATGAAAAAGTGGAATTACTAGATATTAACGAGAGGAAACCTGCTTAGATCACAGGTAAGATAAAATTGGAATCACCTACATACAAATCCTCTTAAGACTGATATCATTAGTAAAGAATTTTAAAGAATACATAATCCTATCACATTCTTGCATAGTTCAAAGTGAAATATGTAAGTTTAATATGTAAAAATATTAAGCAAAAATGAACCATTTTTAATGTTTTTATGTTGTTGGATACCACTGATTCTGACTCATGGTGACCCTACTGCCCCACAGGATCTCCCAGGCTGTACTAACCTTTTCCAGGAGCAGATTGTCAGATCTTTTCTCCCTTCTAGTGGCTGGTGGGTTCAAACCACCAACCGTTCAATTAGCAACTAATTGCTTAAACATTATGCCACCAGGGCTCCTAATTTCTTTATATATAAGCACAAACATTTATGATTTTACACAAATGCACAACTGTACTGTCATATATGTAAGTTTCTTTCAATATTCTTATTTTTGGCTTGCATACCCCTACCACTACTACCTACCATACCGCCTCACCCAAGTTAACCCATATTAATTTCCTGGTATATAGCTTTCCCTATTTTTCTCTAAGACCAATGAATAAAGTGTAGTAATAATATTTACATATAAATGTAATCTGATGTTATTTTAAGAGCTGTTTTGTGTACGTGTTTATTTTTATAACTGTTTTACAGAAATGAGACTAGAAACATCACCTCCCTGGGATTCCCAAAAGGCTACGCCCTCACATGACTTTGTAACCTAAGGAGTTTTTGGTTTATGGAAGAGAAAGACGCAAGTTAGAAGCAGAGAGGCAGCAAACCACATTCAGGTTGCCAACACAAAACAGGCTCTCCATATCTGTGGATTCTTACAAATTTTAAAATGCAATTTACAATTCTGTTTTCACATATTCATGGAATTTGACCCTCTGTACTGCCCATAAGCTAGAAATGGTATTTACACTCTTATGGGGTTGTATATACACACGTACACACACACGTGACAGGGGCAACACATGGCCCACAAAGACTGAAATATTTACTACCTGGCCTTTTATAGAGAGTTTCTCAACTCCTCAGATACCTCAAATTAAAAGAATAAATGCATCATTTATTCTCCTATAAAATGGGATTAGAGTAACTCAAATGTATGTTGTAAGAATGAGATGATATGTGTCAAGAACTTAGAACAGTGTCTGGCTTATAAGGACTCCATAAACATCAGCTATTACTACTATTACTGTTTCAGTATGCTGAAAGGTCCAAGGCTGGAATATCAAACATATCATGGTCAATGTCTCTACAACTAACACCTGGAGTTAGATCTATATAGTTACCAGAACACGACTGAGTTCAACAAGCAAAATATATGACATGTATCTGTGTACACACACATATTCCATGATCCCACATTTTTGAAAAAGCACTGAAAAATCCAAAACTATACACGTGCATATATGTTGTAGTTAGGTACCGCTGAGTCAGTTTCAACTCGTATCACCCTGCAGGACACAGTAAAACTGCCCTGTAGGGTTTTCAAGGAGTGGCTGGTAGATTTGAACTGCCGACCTATGGTTAGCAGCCCACCTCTTAATCACTATGTGACACAGGTCTATATGGATGTGTGTGTGCATAAAGAAATTTTTATTAAGGGGCAAAATTAAAAAAGAACACAAACTACTGACAGTATTGGTGTTACATAAATGCACAATTAGGAGTCCTGGTGGTATAATGTTTAAGCAGTTAAGAGAACAGCTTGGTGTCTGATAATTTTAACAACACTTTGATACTTATGGGTACATAAATGATCAACATAAACTTATCCCCCCACTCTGTTGACTTAGGGTTTTCAAAACTCCTATTACCCACTCCTTAAAGTACTAAAGAAATACCAATACTTTCATATAATAGAAATCAACTTTAAAAAAAGGTTTTTCCTTTGTTTTTTTACTTTGTTGCCGGCTCTTCCAGTTCGTCCTGCTCTGTGCACATAATCTTCATAATGGTTAGGGCAGCTATAATTTACTACAAGAATCAAGTGTTTCACATCAAGACCTCGGGCAGCAACGGAGGTGGCCACAAGAAGTTTGCAGGTCCCATTTTTAAAGTCATTTATGATGCTATCTCTGTCATATTGATCAATACCTGCAAATAAATGAAAGAGTCGTAAAGAAAAGAATTCAAATTAAATTTTGTATTTACTCTGACACTCAGATAACAAAGCTAAACAGAGAACAGAGAACAAATTCAACTTATACTGACTACTTCCAATTGGTAAAAAGGAAATAAAAGACTAAAAAAATTTAATGACAAGATCGAAGTTTACTGTCACTGACTTAATCATGAATCTTCTAAATCTGCCCTCATTTCTGCTCTTTTCTTTGGTATAAGGCTTTTAATTGTAGAGGCCTAACTTCAGAATCATAAAGCAAAACCTGTTTTTGAGAGCAAAAGGAGAAAAGGCAGGACAATCAGCTCACAGTGACAGGATTCGGATCTTTCTCCTTTTCTCATAGGTTCAGTCTTGTTACTTAAGTGTTGTCCAAACATCAGAACCCTCCAAGACCAGAAAAATCAGTAGTACTCCACAGGAAACTGTTAGAAATGATCAATTTCAGGCTCTACCTGGATTTTATGAATCCCAATCCGTATTCTAACAAGAACTGCAGGTATTTATATACACATGATAAAGTTCAAGGAGCACAAAAAGTACCCAAGTGAGTCTCTCTGAAACACCTGACACAAATAACCTGAGGACGACTGACAGAGCTGAGTACAGACAACCCAAAGACTCTATTACTAGATGTCCAGCTATGTAACTCTAGCTGCTCTCCCCACCCTGTGACAGCACACTCCTCCTTTCCATCCTGTATTTCCCATGACAAAGGAATGGGATAAATTCTTAAATGTTAAAACCTGATGCTTAAGATTTCATAAAACATCTGGGTTTAATATAATGCAGAATGTTTTGCATCTAAATTATCAACAGAAATTCATACCACTACCTAAAATTTTAAAAGAACTCTTCAAACACTGATTTAGAGAAAACACTTTAGATAAGAAGCTTGGCTCCAACAGTGAACCCAAAAATCTCACAAGAAAAGTCAGTGCCAATATAAATTTAACTTAATAAATGAAAGATACCTTAACTTTTATTTACTAAGCATAATGTAACCTGACTATTAACCCAAGCACACATATCTGATTCACCATAATGAAATACATGAAACACAACGTCTGTGGGGCCTACTCAACAACCATACGCTCTTTTTTTAACTTATTTATTGTGTTGAGGATATATACAACACCAATTCAACAGTATCTACATGTACTATGCAATCATACTGATTACATTCTTCAAAATATGCAATCATTTTAATCCTCCTTTTTCAATTGTTCCTCCCTACTAACAAACCCAATGCCTCTTAAGATTCCTATCTAACCTTTCTAGTTGCTGTTGTTAATTTCATCCCATATAAATCTGTTTCCATTGAGTCAATTCTGACCCCAGGAATGGAGTAGAACTGTCCCAAGAATTTCCAAGGAGTGCCTGACGGGCTTGAATTGACAACCCCTGAGTTACCAGCCATAGCCCTTAATTACTATACCAGCAGGTTTTCCAGATCCCACAGAGACAATTCTTTTTTTTTTATTATGACTGAGTGAAAATGTACATTCTCATATAAATTTGCATGCCCACCTATATGCAGCTCCCACTGCTCTCCTTGCTCAGTAACGGCATACTCTTCCTCTCTACTCCATACACGTCCCATCCTCCCAACAGTCTCCTTTCCCTTCCCCTCTCCACCCACTCCCCTTCCTCCAGTAAGAGGTCAGCAGGATGATATCCTATAGACGCAGAGAACCATACAGTGCACCCAAGATATAGTCACTCTGCGCTGCCAAGTCCAATCCATTGCTGTCTGAAGAGTGGACTTTCATTATGATTTATGGGCAGGGGCAGCATGAGGGCCAGGGGCCATGATCCCAGGGGAATCCTGAAGCCCCTGGACCATCAACTGCAGTCTTTTAGTGGAGATCTGAAGATGCACCCCTTTTTATTCTTATGTTGTCTGTGAGACTCAACTTTGTGAGCTCCATTGTGGCTATCACTGGTGGTGGCCAGGCACCATCCAGTTCTTCTGGTCACGAGTCGGTCATGTGGGTCTCTGTGAGAGACAATTCTTGAAAAAGCACAATGCAGAAAGGTATTCTTTACTTGCTTAGCTAAGGTACTGTTTGGTTTTTATTTTCTCTGGGTAAGTGTTTGGAGAATGATTCAGCCTCTAGGCTAAAACAAGTCTGGACAACAAGAGAAGTTGAAATTTCATTCTACATCTTTTAAACTAGGATTCTTCTATAAAAAGTTTTGATCAAAATATTTGGTAATGGTAGTCAAGCACCATTTAGTTCTTTTAGTCATATAGCAAAGGAGGTTGTTGCTCCTACTCGTGACTCTCCTCCTTTTTAATAGAACCTCAGTTTTGCTCCTAAATCCCTCCGATTCACGGCTTGAACCAGCCCTTTTCAAATTTATGTGTTCAGGACACCTGTAGATTATTAAAATTAATAAAAGCTCAGAAAGCATTAGTTTATGTAAATTATCTCTTTATATTTATCAGAAGCTATAGTTAAGCAAGTTTTAAAAACCTTTTTTAAAAAATAACAAAGCCATTGCATTTTAAAATAAAAAATAATTTTGTGAAAAATAATTTTTCCTAAGCATAAAATGAAAACCCTGTCAACATAGTGTTAAAAGCTACAGCCACTAACAAAAGGCCAGGAGTTCAAACCTACCACATGCCCTATGGGGCAGTTCTATTTTGTTCTATAGAGTCACTATGAGTTGGAACTGACTCAACAGCAACAGGTATGGTTTATTGTGGTAAGTATAAAAAATGTATTAAGACATACCATTTTCTACATTTCTGTAAATCTCTATAATGTCTGCCTTAACAAGAAAATGGTTTGAATCTCACATTTCTTCCGCTTTCGAAATCAGTTACAATATGAAAAAAAAAAAAACAAAACACTGCTGTTGAATCAATTCTTACAGCGACCCTATAGGACATACCAGAGCTTCCTGCCCCATCGAGTTTCCGGGAACATCTGGTGGATTTAAGCTATTTTGTTAGCAGCTGTAGCACTTAACAACTATACCACCAGGGTTTTCCAACAGAGCACGTCATATTGCCTCTGAAAAACTATACTGTATCCTCATGAGAAAATGAGTGAAATAGTCAGGTAACACTATGAGACTACTATGAATAATCAAAGGCCCCATGAAAGGGTCTCAGAAACCCTTATGACCCCAAGACCACACTTCTAGAACCATTAGTCTAACTGAAGTCCTGGACTTTGTCATAAAGGATTTAGGTATAAACATGTGACGTAATTCTATCAAAACAGATAAAAAGGGAGTACAGACAAGGGCTTATGGGAAGACATTTCCGTACTTCTAAAAACACACACATGCATTTCTTGCAATACAGAAATCCTTACTGAACTGAGTGTACTTCAGATAATAATGATGAACTCTGGACAAAAAAAAAAAATCAACTACTTAAGTACGTAAGAGAGTACACAAAAACTTTAGCCAGAAACCATAAAGGAGGTGGCACATGGAAGAACATGATGATGTCGGCTGAGTCTATAGCGTTTTATTAACTTATTTTTTAAATGACTCTTGCTTGAATAGAGATCCAAGGCAGCTCAGATAAGGAAGTCAAACTTGAATAGAAACTCACATATAACAAACCAGAAGAAAGAGTGCTGGACAAATTTATGATGTGAAAAGAGAACAGACAGATCCTGAAAAGAATCACAGAGCAAGTACCATCACTTGTGCACATGAATGTTACTCAAATATTTGGCTGACCGCTAAACAACACATGTCTAAGGCCGACTCCAACACCCCAAATATGGCTAAAAGAATCAAGAGTTGAGATGTTGCCCATTACAATGAAGACAGCTTGGAACTGATGTGCTGCAAAGTTAATGGCCTGTTTAAAACAATAACAACAACAACAACAAACTCTTGAGTAGACCACAGTAAAATACAGTCTTTATACTGTATCAACATCTAGTATACAAACCAAAATTACCAGACATCCAAACAAACAAGAAAACATAATACAAAAGCAAAATAAAAGACAATCAACACAGACTGGTATGAAAATGACCCAGGTGTCATAATTAGCAAAAAGATTTAAAGTGCTATCATGGGTTGAATTGTGTCCCTCCAAAAATGTCTGCTGATTTGGCTGTGAGTCCCAACATGGTGCCCTTCCTCCCATGTGTTGTGAATCTTTCCTCTGTGAGACTGATGATGGAGAACAGGCAACAGTTGTGTTAGTGAGGCAGGTCTCAAGCTACAAGCTTGTGGAATATGAGGGAGAGAAGTGAGCAGAAGAAGTTGGGAACCTCATACCACCGAGAGAAGCACCAAAAGCAGAGCACGTCCTTTGGACCTGAGGTTCCTGTGCTGAGATGCTCTCACTGGATGTGGACTCAGCCTACCAGATTGTGATGATCTCCCATACTGAATGGACTTGTAACTGATGAATGGATTTGTGGCTTACCAGATGGTGCCAATAAAAGCTTCTCCTCATGAAACCTTCCACTCATGGTATTTTCTGTTAGAGCAGTACCAGGTGACTAAGACAAGGGCCCTGAGAGATCACGGTCTTGAGGAACAACCAGGTCTCAGGGAACACCTAGCTCAATCAGCACAGTTTATAAGGAAAATGTTGTAGATCCTACTTTGGTGAGTAGTGTCTGAGATCTTAAAAGCGCATGAGCAGCCATCTAGGATACTCTACTGGCGTCACCACTTTGGGAGCAAGGAAGAATGAAGAAAACTACAAATACAAAGGAAAGCACAGTCCAAAATGACTAACGGCATCCAGAAGCCTGAATCCAGTACAACTAGATAGTGCCCGGATACCACCACTGACAGCTCTGACCCAAACAGACGGTCCTGGGCAGAGCTGGAGAAAAATGTAGAACAAAATTCTAACTCAAAAGGAAAGACTATACTTAACTGGCCTGACAGAGACTGGAGAAACCTCAGGACATCCCTTCAGCTCAGTAATGAAGTCATTCCTTAGGTTTACCCTTCAAGCCACAGATTGGAAAGGCCCATAAAACAAAATGAGACTAAAGGGACACATCAGCCCAGGGACAAAGACTAAAAGGCATGAGGGGAGAGAAAATTTACTAATAGGGAACCCAAGGTTGAGAAGTGAAAGTGTTGACATGTCATGGGGTTGTTAATCAATGTAATGAAACAAATACGTATGCTAACTGTTGAACGGAAACAGTTTGTTCTGTAAAGCTTCATCTCAAGTTATTATACATGAAATTAAAAGCACCTATTAAAACTAATTAAAGAAATTTTTTTAAAAGCTCAAAATGAATGAATACGAAATCTAATCAGAGAAACAAGAAGGTATGCAACAGAACCAGCTGGAACACCTAGAACTAACAGGTAAAATAAGTAAACTTAAATTTTACTGGATTAGCAGATGGGAGATGATAGCAAAAGAATCATCAACTTTAAGGCAGAGTCAAAGAAATTATCCAATATGAATTACAGAAAAAAACTGAACACAGCATCAGTAGTAACGTGAGATGGTATCAAAAGATCTATAGAATTCCAAAAGGAGAGGACAAAAGAGGAGAGAAGATAAAGAGGAAACATCAGAGAATTTCCACATTTGGTGTAAGACATACAAGTACATGTACTTCTAAAAGCGCAATTAACTAAAAGCAGAATGAATATCAAGAAAACCATAACTAGCTACACATACCATATTACCCAGAAATCTCATTTCAGGTTATCTACCCTTACAGAAAGAAAAGCTTAGGCTCACACAAAAACCTATACCTGAACATTTAACAGTAGCTATATTCAAACCTGTCAACAACTACAAATAATTCAAATATCCTGTGAGGGATTAACAATAGAAAATGGTATATCCATACATGGCACATGACTTAGCAATAAAAATAAATGAAGTATAGGGAAGAAATATACTCTCTGATGGCTCCAAGGGTAGGTAGGGAGTTATTCATTGGTTATTCATAGATTAGTCGATAGGAATTCAGGTAGATGAAGAGACTGACAGCATATAGTAGAGAGCAGGTCAGCACAGCCGGACTAACCATAAGCTAAAAAGTTTTCTAAATTCAATTCAACATTTTAAAGGACAGGGTAGCAGGGACAGGGCTCTGGGGACCATGGTTTCATGGAATACTGCGGTCAACTGGCATATCTATTTTTTTTTCCTAGGAAACTGTGCTACATCCCATATTCGTAAGTGGTGCCTGGGGTCTTAAAAGTCAACAAGCTGCCATCTAAGGAACATCAATTGGTCCCAACCCACGTGGAGCACACGAAAACCAAGAACATCAAAGGCATGAGGAAAATATGAGCCCAGGAGACAGAAGGGTCCATATGATTAGGAGATTACATTAGCACGAGACCAGAAGAAATAGATGGTGCCTGGATACCACTAAAGACAGCCCTGTCAGGGAACACAATATACAGCTCCTGACATGGCATGAGAAAAAGGGGTGTGCGTATCAACAACTCTATTGAAAAACCAGACTTGATGATCCAACATCCTGGAGAGTACCCTGAGAAGGTGGCCTTGGGACTTGCTGCTATCCAAGAGCTCAGAACAGTACTTAAGTCAATACTTTGGACAAAGACTGGACTGAACTAAAGGACACAGAGTAGTGCATGGTGTTGTGTATACTTTGTGGTTTAATATATATATATATATATATATATATGAAGCTGTCCAACTGGTCTCTTTTTGGAGGGGAAACAAGAGGCTGGAAAGGAAAGGACAAGTGCCAGCTGAGTGGATATTGAAAGTAAAGAATGAAAGGGATGAGTGTTCTGTTACAGGCTGGAGAGCAGATGGAGTTGCAAAGAGGTGGGTGCTTAGGGTTTTGTGTGGCAAATTGACTTGGACTGTAAAACTTCACTTAATCACAACAAAAAAACTGAAAACATAAAAAAATACATGAACTATTGATACATGTTAACAACTTGTATGAATCTCAAAGTCATTATGCTGTTATACAAGTTAAGAGCAAAAAGTAATGTATTACATAATTCTATTTACATGACATTTCTGAAAAGACAAAACTAGGAAGGAGCAAGGATAAATGGTTGTCAAGGGATGTTGTGGTTGGCGTAGAGGTAGCTTTATAATAGTTATCTTTATAGGGGCAGGATGAGGGAGGTGATGGAAACTGTTTCATACCTTGATTACGGTGGCAGTTACACGAATCTATGTTATTGTTAGGTGCTGTAGAGCTGGTTCTGCTTCATAGTGACTCTATGAACAACAGAATGAAACACTGCCCAGTCCTTCACTATGCTCAATCTTGTTTATGCTTAGGTCCATTGTTGCAGCCATTGTGTCAATCCATCTCCTTAAGGGTCTTCCTCTTTTTTGCTGACCTTCTACTTTACCAAGCATGACGTCCTTCTCCAGGGATTGATCCCTCCTGACAAAACATCCAAAGTATGTCAGAGTATGTCTTGCCATCTTTGCTTCCAAGGAGCATTCTGGTTGTACATCTTTCAGGACAGATATTTTGGTTCTTTTGGCAGTCCATGGGACATTTGATATTCTCCTCCAATACCAAAATTCAAAGGCATCATCAATTCTCCTGTGTTCCTTATTTACTGTCCAGCTTTCATATGCATACGATGTGCCTGAAAATACCGTGGCTTGGGTCAGGCACACCTTAGTATTCAAGGTTACAGCTTCAGTTTTCAACACTTTAAAGAAGTCTTCTGCAGCAGACTTTCCCATTGCAATGTGTTCTTTGATTTCTTCACTGCTTCTTCCACAGGTGTTGACTGTGGAACAAGTAGAATGAAATCGCTGACAACCTCAATCCTTTCTCCACTTATCACATCATTTACTGTTCCAGTTATGAGGATTTTCATTTTCTTGATGTTGAAGTACAATCTATAGTGAAGGCTGTGGCCTCTGATCTTCAGCAGTGTTTCAAATCTTCTTCACTTCCAATGAGAAAGTTGATGCCATCTGCATCAAGGAGGTTGTTAATGAGCCTTCCTCCAATCCTGATGCCTCTTTCTTCTTCATATAATCCAGCTTCTCATACTATTTGCTCAGCATACAGATTGAAAAGGTATGGTGAAAGGATATAAACTTGGACACACAACTTTCTTGTCCTTAAACCATACAGAGTCCTCTTGTACTGTTCCAATCACTGCCTCTTGATCCACATACAAATTCATTATCAGCACAAATAAGTTTTCTGGAATTCCCATTTTCTGCAATGTTACCCATAATTTGTTATGATCCACAAAGCCAGATGCCATCGGTACGGACGACATAAACATCTTTCTGGTATTCTCTGCTTTTAGCCAAGATCCATGAGACATCAGCAATGATATTCCCCTGGTTCCACATCCTCTTCTGCACCTGGCTTGAATTTCTGGTAATTTCCTGTCAATATGCTGCTACAGTTGCTTTTGAGTGATCTTTAGCAAAATTCTACTTGCATGTGAGATTAACGATATTGTTCAATTTCCACATTCAGTTGGATCACCTTTCTCGGCTAGCCAGGCAGCTGTCTTCCAAATTTCTTGACACAGATGAGTGAGCACTTCCAGTGCTGCATCTGTTTGTTGAAACATCTCAACTGATACTCCATCAGTTCCTGGGGCCTTATTTTTCACCAATGCTTTCAATGTAGCTTTGACTTCTTCAGAATCATTGGTTCCTGATCACATGCTACTTCTTGAAATGGTTGAATGCTGTCCAGTTCTTTCTTGTATGTTGCCTCTGTGAGTCCTTCCATGTTCTTTTGATGCTTCCTGAGTCATTTAATATTCTCCTTGCAGAATCCTTCACTACTGCAACTTGAGGTTTGAATTGTTTCTTCAGTTCTTTCAGCTTCAGAAATGCAGACTATGCTCTTCCCTTTTGGGTTTCTATCTCCAGCTCTTCGCACATGTCATTATAACACTTCACACTTTGTCTTCATGAGTCACCCTTTGAAATCCTCTGTTCAGTTCTTTCACCTCATCATTTCTTCCTTTTGCACTAGCTACTTGACATTCAAGAGCAAGTTTCAGAGTCTCTTCTGACACCCAATTTGGTCTTTTCTTTCTTTTCTTGTCCTTTTAATAACCTCTTGCTTTTTTCATGTATGATGTCTTTGATGCCATTCCACAACTCATCCAGTCTTCAGTCATTTAGTGTTCAATGCATCAAATATGTTTTTCAGATGGTCTCTAAATTCACGTGACACGTACTCAAGGTTGTACTTTGGCTTTCATGGACTTGCTCTAATTTTCTTCAGTTTCAATTTGAACTTGTATACAAGCAATTGATGGTCTGTTCCACAGTCAGCCCCTGGCCTTGTTCTGACTGATGATATTGAGCTTCTCCATCATCTCTTTCCATGATGTAGTTGATTTGATTCCTGTGTATTCCATCTGTCAAGGTCCATGTGTACAGTTGCAGCTTATGTTGGTGAAAAAAGGTATTTGCAATGAAAAAGTTGTTGGTATTGCAAAATTCTATTAAGGGATCCCTGGCATCATTTCTATCATACCAAGGCCATATCTTCCAACTACCACTCCTTCTTTGTTTTTAATTTTTGCATTACAACCACCAGTAATTATCAATATATCCTGATTTCAAGTTCAATCAATTCTGAATTGCAGAAGCTGGTAAAAATTTCAATTTCTTCACCTTTGTCCATTGTGGCTGATGTGTCTGAACTGCCTGTCAGTTTGCTGTACTGTGGGGGACTGAATGCTGTTGTGATACTGGAAGCTATGCTACCAGTATTCAGATACTACCAGGGTTACCCATAGTGGACAGTTTTCAGCTGAGCTTCTAGACAAAGACAGACTATAAAGGACCTGGTAGTCTACTTTCAAAAAGAACTGACCAGTGAAAATCTCATGAATAGCAGAAGAACACTGTCATATTCTGTGCTGTAAAATGAGTTGCCCAGGTTGGAAGGAATTCAAGAGACAAATAGGAAAGAGCTGCCTCCTCAAAGTAAAGGAGGCCTTAACGACACAGATGTAGTCAAGCTTTCAGAACCTTCATCTGAAGATCCGGCACGACTCAAAGTGAGAAGAAATAGCTGCAAACATCCATTAATAACTGGAACATGAATGTCTGAAGTATGAATCTAATATCCTAGGTATTAGTGAGCCATTCTAAATCAGACAATCATATGATCTATACCATGAATGAAAACTTCAAGAGAAATGGTGCTGCATTCATCATCAAAACAAACATTTCAAGATCTGTCCTGAAGTACACTGCTGTCAGTGATAGGATAATAATCCATACACCTATAGGGAAGATCAATTAATACATGAATCTACACATACTAAAATTTACACACCTGTACACCAGAGAGAGGTAAATGTTTTCTACAAAGACCATGTAACAATAATTTTACTGCCACTGTAGCTTGAAAACAACCATAAATCATGTGTAAATGAATGTATGTATTCCAATAAGATTTTACTTATAAAAACAATTGGCAAGTCAAATTTGGGTCACAGATCACTGTTTGCTCAACTCCGATGTACACTAGAAGAAATTTCAATTTTCCTGTATGATAACTTAAGAACAAAAAAATCACACAATATGATCAAGTCAAACTGCACAGAGAATATCTTGAAAACAGAGGAAAAAAGTACTACTACAAAAACGAAAGGGGCAATATAAATTTTTGCTAACTTTTCATTGGAAACAACGGAGCCAAAAAGATAGAAGAATAATAAAGATTGAAATGACATCTGTAAAGTATCAAAAGCAAATAGCTCTAGTAAGACTGATAACCAGTGAAAATATTCTTCAAGCAAACTACAAATAATTTTTGGACAATTTCAAAAGCAAAGAGAAACTATCCCCCTAACACCTGCAATCCAAGAAATGTTGAACACTTTTGAGAATAATGGAAAATAATTCCATATGGAATCTCAGATCTCCTGAAAGAAATGAAGAACACTAGAAATGGCAGATACAGAAGTAAAAAGAAGGCAATACTTTAAAATTTAATTTCTTTAAAACTGTTTCAAGCATAAACTTTAACACTGTACAGCAGGACTTATACCTAAATGTAATATATAAAACTACAGCACAAAAGTCACAATAGACATGAAGATGGCAAACAGGTATAAATTAATGTAAGATTCTTACATTTTACATAAAAAGATATAATATTAACCCGAAAAAATAGTGAAAAATTCAGGATGTATATTGTAACCCCTAGAGCAACCATTTAAAAAATAATGTAAAGAGGAACAGCTAAAAAGCCAATACAGAAATTAAAATGATATAGCCAAATTATCCAAAAAACAATGAGAAAGCAGAAAGAGAACAAAAACAGTGGGACAAAGAGAAAGTAAACAGCAAAATGACACACTTAATCCACTCATAATCAAGTATATCAGTAACTACACTAAATACTAATGGACAAACACTCCAATTAAAAGGCAGAAGTTGTCAGAATAGATCATGAAAAGCAAAAGCCACTATATGGGGTCTACAGTTTAAGGGCGTGAATTGTAAAGACAGAAATACATTGAAAAGAAAAACCCATAGCAGACAAATAGTACGCATAAGAAGGTTACAGGAACCATACTAACAGATGACCAAAAAAGCATGTCGTCAAGTTTCATTTAGTAAGGAAGACGTAAGTCATAAATGTGTATACAACTAATAAGCAAACTTTTAAAGACGTGAAGCAAAAAAAATGATGGAAGACTGAAAGAGACAAGTACACAATCACAGTTAAAGAGTTTCCAACATCCTGTTTTCACCAACTTACAAAACTACACAAAAATTCAGCAAAGACAAAAGATCATGTGAGATGATATTCTCCCATTAAGTGGTGAGGTCTATGCCTCCATCCTCTTGAATCTGGGCCAGTCCTACAACTACTTTGTTCAAAACAATACAGAGGAAGTTAAAGCTCTGCCAGTTCCTACTATCATCAACTAGACTGGCAGGTTTCAGTTCTTATCAGTAGGCCAAGCTGCCTCATGGAGAGGCCCAGAAGGGTAAGAACCAGGGCCCGTGGCCAACAGTCTGTGACCTCACAGTCAGGAGTCAGCATCAACTTTCAGCCACATTGTTGTTTTTGCTGTTGCTGTTAGATGCCATCAGCCACAAACAAAAGTGGGTCAAATTCGAAGTGGATCCTCAGCTCCAACTGAGCCATTTCAGCTGACATAACATGAGAGATTAAATGCACCACCTGAGTTCTGCCCAAACTGCAGCTTCATAAGCAAAATAAATGACTGTTGTTGTTTTAAGCCACTAATTTGGAGGCAATTTGTTACAGAGCCATAGATAACAGATAAGAATACTTGATTAATGATAATTACTCAAAATCTCTGTTGCAGGTTTTGGTGCTCTAAGTCTCACATATATATAATAATGATGATATTACACAAAAATCAAAATATTACTTTAAAATTCTAACTTAAGGCTTCAACTAAAGCTTGACAAATCATAACCTCTAGGCAGCATGTTACAATGAAAAGTGTAACGTGAGGAGTCAGATGATTATTATCAATTCCTGTTCAGTTATTGAATGGCTATGAAATTTGGTCAGATCAATGTATTTTTGCCTTATGTCCTCCATCACTAAGGTGGGGTAGTAACAATGCTTAGCGTCACAAAGCTGTCATGAGCAAACACTGAGAAAGACTATATAAAAACAAAGTAATCATTACCATTTGGGACAAAGCATAACGCTTATTAGCAAGTTAAGTATTTAACAGATATTTCATTGGTGGATGAAACGAGATATTACCTCCATGAAGAGACATGCAAGGATAAGATGCTCTCATTAAATCCTTTAAAAGGCCATCAGCATGTTCCTGCTTGTCCACAAATATAATAACAGATCCTGATTCTTGGTAATGTCCTAGAAGCTCAAGTAACTTCAAGAATTTCTTTTCTTCTTCAATAACAATCTGAAAACATCAAGTTATACCAAGTTAAGTGGAGTGAAAATGTAAATCCACCTCCTGCAACAAAAAAATTCATTTTATTTGCAACAAACGAATAAACGGCATTACCAGGGCATATCTTTGGGAAGGGCAGGGAAAATTTTGGTTTTACGTGATAAATCAGTAAGATTGAATAAATAAATAAATAAAAAGTAACTGTCAGACACTAAGAGGCTTGCAATGGTGGGCAAAACAACCATCTGTTTTGTCTGCATTTTTTAACTTTATAGCCTATGAACCACAGAACAAGATAAAAGAGCCACCCCATCACATTTGGTGGGAAAAAAGGGAAACAAAACAAAAAAAACAGTTAAAAGAATTTCAGGGATGAGTACATTCATGCATACCTTATCAAATGCTGAAAGCTACAGCTGATGTATGCTCCTTAATTTTATTTCACAAACAATGATCCTCCCAAAATTACACACAATGCTTAAACATCAAGGGGATTGGGAACACCCTAAAGACAGCACTTACCACTTGTTGTTCCACATCTGAGCAAACCACACTCCTGCCTCCAACCTGCACTTCAATGGGTTTACTCAGGATTCTACGAGCCAAAGCCTCCATAGCTCTGGGGAAAGTAGCTGAAAACATAACTGTCTGTCGATCAGGACGGACATTATCCACAATACGCATGACCTAAGGACACATCACAGATAAATACAGTGAGTGGAGGCACCGAATACAAAATGTTGAAACGAAGTAGAAAGTACTTTTGGGCTACCTCCATCATGACCTTTAAACTTGTTAAACCAAAAAAAAAAAATAAACACCAAACCCATTGACATCGTATGGATTCCAACTCATAGCGACTCTATAGGACAGAGTAGAACTGCCCCATAGAGTTTCCAAGAAGTGGATTTGAACTCCCAACCTTTGTGCTAGCAGACATAGCACTTAACCACTACAGCACCAGGGTTTCCTTAAACTTGTTACTCCCCTCTTCTTACCCATTAACCTGCTGCCACCAAATCAATTCTAACTCATAGCAACTCTACAGGAGAGAAGAGAACTGCCCCATACTGTTTCCTAGGCTGTCATCTCTAGGGCAGGAGACTGTTACATCTTCTCCCACAGAGCTGCTGGTGGTTACTATCAATCTTTTGATTAGCAGCTGCATGCTTAACTACTGTGTAACTAGGACTCCTTGCTCCTCTCACAGATTCCCCATATCAAGAAATGGCCACTCTCCATTGGGGGTCTTAAAAGCCAGCAAGCTGTCAACTGAGGTACACCAAATGGACCCAACTCATCCAGAAATGATGATCACCAAGAACAACAAACACACAAGGAAAAAAAAGAGCTCTGGAGACAGAAGGACCCATGTGAATAGGAGACTATATCAACATGTGACCAGAAGAACCAGATGGTGCCTGGTCAGCCCCAAAGACAGCCGGGATGGGGCACACAATGTTTAATCCCCGTGGTAACAGGAGAAAAAGATGGGTGCTGCTCAAGGACTCCACTAAAAGACTGCAACTGATGGTCCGACAGCCTGGAGGATTCCCTGGGAGCATGGCCACTAGACCTGCTGCTGCCCTTGTTCAAAAAACACTACTGAGGTCAACTCTTCAGACAAAAATGGGACTGGACTTGGAGACATAATGTGACCATATGGTGTGCATACTTTATGGCTCTATGCATCTATAGAATGCTATCCTACTGGTCTCTTTCTAGACGGGAGAGGAGATGACAGACAGGAGGTGGCAGCAGACTGTTAAGAGGATACGACAAGTATAGAATGAAAAGAAGTGTGCTGTCCCCAGGCAAGGAGGGCAGAAGGAGCTACAGATGCACAGGCATGCATAACATATTTTCACTTAATCACAATAAAAAAAAATAACGGCCACTCTCATCACCCAGATGCTTAGAATCTAGGAAATCATCCCTGACTACTCTCTGTCCTGTCATGTATCTCATGCCCAGCACATCAATAAGTTCCAGTGTCTATCTTCAAACTGTTATCAAAAATGCAACAACTCTCCACGGTTAGCACTGCTTTGCTTCATTAATTCAACATAGTTTTACTCAACACCCATTATACACCAAATGTTGTTCTAAGATTTAGGAATACACAATAAAAATAGATAAAAACTTTTGTCTTCAAGGACCTTACATTTTAATGAAGGTGGACAGATTAAATGAAAAATATGTATCAAATGGTGCGAACAGCTACAAAAAGAAATAATGACAGCAGAGACTAATGAGGACATGGAGTGGGGCATCTACTGCCACAGTGCAAAGAGAACCCTGAAGAATCAGAGAATTCTGGACTTTTTGAGGTGCCTGGTACATATACAAACAAAATGACATAATGAATTAAGATTACTGAAGATAGCTTCAAGGCAGATAATGGTGAGTACTGGAAAATGGTAAGGGTGAAGCTCTTCCCAGGTATACAAAGTTCTGGAGCCACATTTCCAATCCTACCAAGATAACAGACACCCTGGGAAAGGGGAGGTCCCACCCAAGGCAACTGGAACTTTAGGGTTTGTAATCCAAGCCTCCACCATCTCTCATTAGGCTACTTCATCTCACATAAATGGGACTATTCCAAACTGGGATCATTCCATCTCCAGTCTAGCCTTCACTCAGCAGTCAAAATGATGGTTTTAAAACACGTGCCAGGATAAACCTTGAAAACATTACACTGAGTGAAATAGGCTAGATATAAAAGGACAAATACTGTATGATTCTAAATATACATACAGACCAAAGGTTATTAGTGGTTACCAAGGACTAGGAAGAGAACTAAATGGGAGATATTGCTGAAGGGGTACTAAATTTTTGGGGGTGTTGCAATTTTGGGGAAGTGGTAGTGGTGCTGGTAGCATAACATGGTGAATGTAATCAATGTCACTGAATTCTTCGGTTAAAATGGCCAACTTCTTGTTACACGTATTTCACCACAAAATTGAAAAAGAAACAAAGGCACATCAGTGTTTTCATTTAAAAACTATTGCCTTTTGTTCTTAGGTGCCATCAAGTCAGTCCCGACTCATAGCGACACTATGAACAACAGACCAAAACAGTGCCCGGTCTTGGACCATGGCCCAAGTTGTTTTTATGCTTAAGCCCATTGTTGCAGCCACTGTGTTGATCCATCTCATTGAGGGTCTTCCTCTTTTTTGCTGACCCTCACCTCTACCAAGCATGATGTCCTTCTCCAGGGACTGATCTTTCTTGACATGTCCAAAGTATGTAAGACACAGTCTTGCCTTCTTTGCTTCCTGGTTGCACTTCTTCCAGAAAAGATCTGTTACTGTTCTTTTGGTGGTCCATCATACACTCAACATTCTTCTCCAACACCACAATTTAAAGGCATCAATTCTTCTTCTGTCGTCGTTGTTCACAGTCTAGCTTTTGAATGCAGGTGACACAACTGAAAATACCATGGCTTGGGTCAGGCACGTTTTAGTCTTGAAGGTGACATCCCTACTTTTAAATACTTTGAAGAGGTCCTCTGCAGCAGATTTTCCCAGTGCAATGTGTCTTTTGATTTCTTGACTGCTGCTTTCAAGGGCACTGACTGTGGACCCAAGTAAAATGAAATCTTTGACAACCTCAATCCTTTCTCCGTTTGTGACAATGTTGCGTACCGGTCCAGTTGTGAGGATTTTTGTTTTCCTGATGTTGAGCTGCAATCCATACTGAAGGCCGTGGTCATCAGTAAATGCCTCAAATCGTCTTCATTTCCAGCAAGTAAGGTGGTGTCATCTGCATAATGCAGGTTAATGAGTCGTTCTCTAATCCTGATGCCTCGTTCTTCGTAGAATCCAGCTTCTCAGATTATTTGCTCAGCATACAGATTAAAAAGCTATGGTAAAAGGATACAACCTTGATGCACGCCTTTCCTAACTTTAAACCATGCAGTGGCCCCTTCTCCTTAACCCCCTACTGCTTAACCACATACATTTACTTCTCTTCCCTTGAAAAACCCTTCTAAAAGATACAGTATTAAAAAAACTCACTGCCTTTGAGTTGACTCTGACTCATAGCAACCCTACAGGTCAGAGTAGAACTTCCCCAGCTTCCAAGGAGCACCTGGCAGATGTGAATTGCCAATCTTCTGGTTGGCAGATGGAGCCTTAACTACTACGCTGTCAAGGTTTCCAGTAGAGCAGCAATTTTTTTAAAAACTGGCTCCTATCAGTCAAGACGAAAAGAACAGGATAAGAGGCACAGTGAAAGATGCAAAAGCTGAAAGCCATGTTAAGCAGAAATCTGTCAGAGAAGGAAAACTCAAATATCTTCCACTAAAACAAGCAACAGAAAAGTGGTAAGGCTGCACCTCATCAATGGTGAAAAGCTTAGACACCCAGAAAAACATTGCAGCCCCTTCCAGCCCTCATAGGTTTCACTCTAACAACAAAAACTTTTGGATCAAACAGTATAAGACTTAGGATATCCAAGAAAGCTAAACCTTAAGCTGAGGAACAAATTAGATTTTCAAAAGTAGCTTCCTTCACACTCTAACTTGTGCTTCTTCTTCAGGGGGTCACCCCACCTCCTGCTCATCACATGCATATTGAGAATCAATTTAGGTCCTCTTTGTAATATTCTCTAATAATATGTCATAATTTATTCCAGCTGTATCTTGCATGGAAACCTGGTGGCATAGTGGTTAAGAGCTATGGCTCCTAACCAAGAGGTCAGCAGTTCAATTCTACCAGATGCTCCTTGGAAATCATATGGGGTAGTTCTACCCTGTCCTATAGGGTCACTATGAGTCAGAACTGACTCAACAGTAAAGCACACTTCTGTTTGTTTTATATCTTGTACACACTTTATCAGGGATTTTTTTTTGCTTATGCAGTTGTAAATAGTATATTTTGTAAAGTAATCTTTTAACTCGCTGGTAAATGTAAATTTTTTTAATTGATTTTATATCCAAACTGCACTGGTCTCTTATTAATTCTACTCAATCTGTAAAGTGGTTAAGAACTTAGCTGCTAACCAAAAGGTTGGCAGCTTGAATCCAAATGCTCCTTGGGAGTTCTGTGGGGCAATTCTACTGTATCCTACTGGGTTGCTATGAACTGAAATGAACAACAGTGAGCTTTTTGTTGTTGTTCTACACAGACAGTTACATTAGCTGCCAATAAAGCTGTTTTTTTCTTCCCAAACATTGTATCTTTTTGTGACTTACTGTTCCGTGCGAGCTAGAGTTGTAATCTATCTTCCCTAATTCTGATATCAAGATTGTATTACCCTAATAAAGTTTTTTTAAGAAAATGTTCTGCATCCCATTTTGATGAGTGGCATCTGGGTCTTAAAAGCTGGCAAGCAGCCATCTAAGGAGCATCAGTTGGTCCCAACACATGTGGAGCAAAGGAGAACGAAGGATATCAAAGACATAAAGAAAACATGACCTCACAAGCATGTTTATCGCAGCATAGTCCACGATAGCAAAAAGACGGAATCAACCCAGATGCCCAGCAACAGAGGAATGGATAGGTAAACTATGGTACATATACCCAATGGAGTACTACGCAATGATAAAGAATAACGATGATTCCAGGAAACACCTCCTAACCTGGTTTCAACTGGAAGACATTATGTTGAGTGAAAGTAGTCAGTGACAAAAGGACAAATGTTGTATGAGACCTCTACGATAAGACCTCAAAAACAGACTCATGTATAGAAGACTCTTTGACAGCTGCAAGGGAGGGGAGGGAGGGAGGGAGAGGGGGAAAGGGTTTAGATTAGCTAGTTGCTAGAAATCTGGTTGGGTGAAATCGGTGACAGCACACATTAGAAACAAGAACAACATTAAGTGGACTTCAGCATAACTTGAATACTCCTTTCACCTTAACCCAATATTGTAAGGATACAGTAGCTGGGGCAGGGGGCAGGGGACCATGCTCTTAGGCAAAATCGAGGCCAATTGGTACAACTAGCATTTTGCTAAGAGGGCTCTCTGCACCCTATATTGGTGAGTGGCGTCTGGGGTCTTAAAAGCTGCCAAGCTGCCATCTGAGGGCACAGCAAATGGTCCCAACTCAGCAGGAACAGATGCTCACCAAGAACCAAAATGACATGAAGTAAAGACAACCCAGACGATAGAGAAACCCACAAGAGTGGGTGCCTACATCGAGTTGGGACTGGAAGAACCAGATGGTGCCCGGCTACCACCAGTGACAGCCACGATGTAGCTCACTAAGTTGAGTCTCACTGGCAACACAAGAATAAAAAGGGGTGCACCCTGAGATCTCCACTAAAAGACCACAATTGATGGTCCAGCGGCTTCGGGGTTCCCGTGGGAGCATAGCTGCTGGCCCTGATGCTGCCCTTGCCCATAAATCATAACGAAGGTCCACTATTTAGACACGAATGGATTGGACTTGGCGATGCAGACTGACCATATATTGGATGCACTTTATGGTTCCATGCATCTATAGGATACAATCCTGCTGACCTCTGGCTGGAGGGAGGAGAGTGGGTGGAGAGGAGGGGAAAGGAGACTGTTGGGAGGATGAGACATGTATGGAGCAGAGAGGAATAGTGTGCTGTCACCTGACAGGGAGAGCAGTGGAAGCTGCATATAGGTGGGCATGTAAAGTTATACGGGAACATACATTTTCACTCAGTTATATTAAATTAAAAAAAAAAAAACATGATCCCAAGAAACAGAAAGGACCACATAATTCAGAGATTCTCTAATATTAGCCCAGAACTAAAAACATTCCCAAAGTTAACTCTTCAAAGACTGGACTGGACTAGAAGATATAAAATGATACTGGGGAAGAGTGTGCTTACTGGTATAAGCAGATACATGAGGCTAACAGGTCAGCTCCTGTCTATGGCAACATGACAGGGCAGAGGGAGACAGAAGCTAGTTGAATGGACAAGGGAAACACAAGGTAGAAAGGAGGAGTGTGCTGTCACACAGTGGGGACAGCAGCTAGAGCAAGACAGGAAGATGCAAGTTTTTATATGACAGATTAATTTAGATTGTAAACTTTCACTTAAGGCAAAATAAAATATTTTAACCAAAAAAGATTATATTGGCCTATAACATGGTATACTCACTATGGAAAAAAAAAGAGTTCGATAATTTCTTTACAGGTTAAACATAAGCTTATCATCCAATCCAACAATTCTACTTGCCAAAGAGAAATGAGAACATGTTTACAGAAAGACTTCTACCCAGATATTCACAGAAGCCTTATTCCTAATAGCCAAAAGGTCTAAACAGTCAAAAGGTAGATCAATTGGTGAATGGGTAAACAAAATATAATGTAACTCCATACAATGGAATACTATTCAGCAATGAAACAGAACAAACTACTGATACATGGTATCACATGGAACAAACCTCAAAAACATTATGCTACGTAAAATAATCCAGATGCAACAGACCATATACCATATGATTCTAATTAACATGAAACATCTAGAGAAGTCAAGTCTATAAAGACAGAAAGCATATTAGTGGTTGCCTGGGGCTGGGGTAGGAACAAGGAATATCTACAAATGAGCACAAGGGATCTTTTTGGGTAATGGTAGCATTCTAAAACTGGATTGTAGTGATGGCTGCACAACTCTGTGAACATACTAAGCACTACTGAACTATGTACTTAAAACATGAACTCTATGATGCATGAATTTTATTTTAATAACTTGAAAAAGCCCGCTGCCAGTGAGTCAACTCTCATTCACGACTCTATAGGACACAACAGAACAGCTCCACGGGGTTTTCAGTGAGCAGACAGTGGATTCAAACTGCTAACCTTCTGGTTAGCTGCCACAGTTGTTACCCACTGTGCCACCAGGACTCCACAGTTAGGTTAGTGGAAGTGAAACTGATAGGGTTAATAGCTGTAGAAAAATTCTTACCTAACTTTTTTCTTAATAGTAAAACCCCTTTCTCCCTTAGGAATGGTGACACATAAATAACACTATAACACTCCCTTTGGTCTGGTACTCACAAAAATTTTGAGTTTGTTTTCCCAGGCTATTCTTGACCGATAACCAGCCGGAGTGATGCCACTTTGCAGCCCACTATTCACATAAGCAACAGCCTGAAGACGTCAAGGACAACACATCTTAAAACAAAAGAACTGTGTTTCTTCACCACCCTAGCCTCTTCTGAACACCTGCATGCCTGCACCCCTTGCTTGCCCTCTTCCTTCCCCTAAACTCTTCTATAAAACTTGCCAGCATGAACTGAAATGATGGAATGGTTTTAGGGTGCTCGCACCACCTTCTTAGGTTGCTGGCCACTTGAATAAAGCACTTTTAAGAGATTCAATCCCCACTTCTATGGCTTGGCTTAATAGTGACAAGTAGCATGAGTCTGCAACTATGTTCTAGTAATAAAATGGTAACTCATTATGGTAATAAAACGCTTTTGAAAAATAAAGGATTACATTGGTCTTGTGGAACACATTGGTGAGAAAAATCTTTTCTTTCAGCTTGAAATATGACTGAAAACATAATTACCTGTTCCCTGAATATGCATCAGAACTTGCTAGTAAAATAAAAAGATGTTTTCCTTGTGAGAAAATTAAAAGTAAGTCAATTTCTTTACTGAACATAAGCTATTTCGGTTTTCTGATTCTTGACTGTTTCTCATCGCAAGTTTTTAAATGTATTAACATAAACAGAAAAAAGCAACATGCAGGAAACAGACATTACAGGGAAATGAAAATTTCCAAAAACTATTATCAATATGGACAAAAACTTAAATTTTTGCATCTGTGAAACAAGAACAAGATGACATTAAGAGAAACACTCAAAGAACAATAATGAGATGTTAGAAATCAAAACTCTGAAAGCACAAGTTAAAAATTTAATAGAAAGGCTGAAAGGCTAAAGTTAGACAATCTCCCAGCAGGGCAAAATAACAAAGAGGTGGAAAATACTTAACAAGAAAGCAAAAAAATTAAAAAATGAATCTAGGATTTTCAATATTCAAATTTTAAGAGTTCCACAAAACAGAAAGAAAGAAATAACTCAAATATTTCTTAGAACTGAAGAACATGAGTTTCCAAAATAAAGGAACCTACCATATGAAGAAGAAAAACTTACACCAAGGAACATCACTGTGAAATTTCAGAACAAAAGGGATAAAAGAAAGATATCAAAAGTTTCAAGACTGAATCTATAGATTACATACAAATTATCAATAATGTGAATGACCTACAACTCAACAACATAAAGACAAACAATTCAGTCAAAAATGGACAAAGGATTTAAAGGCTTCCCTAAAAAAGATAAAAAACAGCCAATAAATTAGCACATGAAACACCATTAGTCATTAAGGAAACATAAATCCAAACCACAAGGAGCTACTACCTCACACACATTAGGATGGTTATTATCAAAAAATGAAAACTAACAAGTACCGGAAAAGATGCAAAAGAAGCTGGAATCCTCCTGCACTGCTAGTGGGAAATACAAAATGATGTACAGCAGCTGTGGATTAGAGTTTGGCAGTTCCTCAAAAAGTTAAACATAGAATTATCATATGGACCAACAATTTTACTCCGGGATATACACCCCAAAGAACTGAAAGCAGTGAGTCAAACAAATATTTACACAATATTTACTGCAGCACTAATCACAATAGCCAAAATGCTGAAAAAGCCAAGTGTCTATCAACAGATAAACAAAATGTGGTATGTACAAACAATGAAATCTTATTCAGCCATAAAGAGAAATGAAGGAGCACAAAGGATAAGCCCTGAACTACTAATCAAAAGACCAGTGGTATGAATCCACTATTGTTTGCTGAAAGTGAAAAGTGAAGAAAATTGGGAACACTTGACTGATGAAGATCAAAGACCACAGCCTTCAGTAAGGATTACACCTCCACATCAAGAAAACAAAATGCTCACAACTGGACCAAGTGAGCAACAACAAGACAAATGGAGAAAGGACTTATAGAAGAAAAGAGGGTAACTAGAGTGGGAAAAATATTCTAAGAAAACACTGTGTTTAAAGACCTGACTTGTAAATAGGGGAGAAAAGTATTTGTCGTTAATTATACAAATCTGTATAAAAATTTATCACTAAGAAGCAGCACTGTATGTGACTGGAACATGTCCAAGTACCTAACAAGAAGTAGTTAGACTCTGGAGCACATCAAAATGAGGATATTAACATTTACAAATAGGAGTCACAGAATAAGACTTTTCAATTACTGAAAAGAGAATTTCAGTTTAAGGACTTGACAGTTAGTGTACTATGAGTTACACAGGAAATACATTGAAAAGTTTCAGGGACATCTTTTAATCAGCAGCCAGCAGTCTGACAGCCAGCTGAGAGGGAGAGAACAATCAAAGCCCTGACTGGACAAAACTGGGGGACAAAACTGGAAAAGTTCTTCACGACTCTGGGGTTGGAGTTATTGTTGAGTTGAATTCTGACACAAAACAACCCTATAGAATAGAGAAAAACTGCTCCGTAGGGCTTATAGGGTTATGAATCTTTACAGAAACAGATTGCCACATCTTTACCCTGCAGAATGACTGGTGGCCATCTTCACAACTCCAAGCATTCATTCGTTTGTGAATATTCTAGGAAGGAAGAATTTCTGTTACTTATTCCTTTGAAAACATTTTCAAGGCCACAGTGTGGGTTTTCCATAATGTCTCCTGTTTTCAGATATTTAAAATGAGAAGCAGAAATTAAATACGCAGTCCCTTAGACCTGTTCCAGTCAAGGTTCATTGTTCTCTATACCTGACTCAAGTTGTCCTAGCATCTCCATCATTTTGGGAGTCCCCTTTGCTCCTAACCTGTATGGGATCCCCAAAGATCTGTCTCTCAAAATTAAATCTCTTAATAAACGTGCTCAAAAAGATTTACTTCTGTCTGAACAAGGTTTGCATCTTTCAAATTTAGTTTTCTGTTTTATTATTGTTATACAGATACATTGTTTAATCACTGTGTGTACACTTCAGTGATACTGATTATAGTCTTCATATTGTGCAACTGCTTTCTTACTTTTTTTTTTGTTTCTCAAGAAAACACTGAATACCCCCAGTAGGTTAGGTTCTCCTGTTTAAGTACCACTGCACCCTGCTCTACTATACACACCAGAGTTCCTCACTACACTAAGCCACAGGAAGCATTATTATTATATCTATCTTAAGCATCAGCATGATTGAAAAAGACAGTAAGGGGCACCTAGTACCATACTGTAGGTGATACTCCAATTTCCTTGACTCTTTCCACTAATAGAAGCCCTGGTGGTACAGTGGTTAAGCATTCAGCTGCTAACTGAAAGGTTCCTGGTGGTAAATTACCAGTCATTCTGAGGGAGACTGATGTGCAGTCTGCTCTTGTGAAGATATATACCCTTATAAATCCTATGGGGCACTTTTGCTATGACCTACACTGTTGCTTTGGGTTGAAATTCAACTTGACAGCAACAGGTTTGGTTTGTGTTCTACGAACAGACTCTGCTCAAAAACTTAGATGAAAAGGATAGTCAATGTCTACCACTTCCCCTAAAGCGCAATCTGTTTCATCTCCAAACAATATTTACGCAGTCCTTTACACTAAGCACAGGACAAACCCCCTATGGCTTCCCACTGAGTCTCACTACTACACCTTGGGATCAAAAGGGTAACTCAATGACACTTTCACACGATAGACTTTCAGAAAGTTAAAGGATGCCATCAAGCCCTCTATGCCATGCTAAAAAAGCCCTCATCCCTGTTACTACAATCCTGTTTACTCTCTTTTAAGCCTGCTCTATTAATACTGATTTTAGGATGTGGTCCCTAAATCTAAACTCAATGCATGCACTGCCATAAGACAGGCAATATGTATTTGGAGACTAAACATGAACAAACTGAAATGGCTAAGAATATCCACCCTATCCTTTTTCCATAGCTTATTTATACCCCTGCAATCTGTATTACACACAGACACACACAGAGACATTCATAGTATACTGACAACTCACATTGCTCTTCTTCTTAAGAAAATTTCAACCGCCTTTTAAGGTGTCTCTAAGTTTATATCCCTGAAATTTTGTACTTGAGCAAATAACATGTATGAGGAGTTTAAAGAGCTAAGCTAGATGAATGCTTTGGGCCTTAGCTTTTCCTTTTATGTTTAGAAAATGTAAACAACATGTGCTATATCTATCACAGGATAGTTGAAAGCATGATTGCAAGCAGTTTACTTGAAAGCAAAAAGAAAACTAAAATTTAAAGCTTAAGTTTCTATAAAGGAGCCCTCAGCTATTAACTGAAAGGTAAGCAGTTCAAACCCATTCAGCAGCTTTGCAGGAGAAAAGATTTGATGATCCACTCCCATAGAGACTAGAGTCCAGGAAAACACTCTGGAATGGACTGTGTCCCCGAGGACTGCTATGCGTTAGAACTGACTTGACAGTACACACAAACAAAATGTCTATTACCAGGACTTCAGTTCCAGTTGTGGTTTGAACCCATCCAGTGGTAGCACAAAAAGAAAAGCCCCGTAGAGTTTCCAAGGATCACCTGGCAGATGTGAAGTGCCAACCTTTTGGTGAGCAGCTGTAGCACTTAACCACTATGCCACCAGAGTTTCTGATTGTCATATATGGCTAAGGAAAGCCTGCACAAATATTTCTGAAGAAATTTTATCAGGAATCTGAAACACACATTTATTTCAATTCTCTGTGTCCCCAAACTAGTGTTACATCATGAGACAGAAATCTGTTTGTGAATATCAGAAACCACAGAAACATTTTATTCTCATGGCATTTCACTCACAAGGCTTATATTTATAGTTCAAAACACTAAGAAATGCATGATTACCTGCGGTTCAAAACCCATGTCAAACATTCTGTCTGCTTCATCTAAAACAACATATGTTACCCTTCGAAGATTTGTGACTCGACCTGGGATGAGGAGAAAAAATAAAGAGAAAAGAAAACTAAACATCAGCCACAATTCATTTTATGACTACCAAGAACTTTAAAAAACTGTAAAGGGAACTAAAATGCCTGACTTAACCAAAGGGGTAAATTAGGTATCTTTAACAGTGGAAAATTATTTTGGTTTACAATGTCTTAATCTAATGGCAAATACTTTCTGACAATGGGTATATGAGGCCCTTTATTTTGTCAAACTCGTCTCTTGCATACCATCATAGGGCCTGAAGAACCTGTAAAATTCAGAAAACAGCCCTCTCCAAAACACATCATAAAACTAAGACTGAGATGAAGCATCGAGCCACATCAGCCATTATCTGACAGCACCACCTAGGAAAAAACATATTAGAGATTACAGCGTATGTGTGGAAAGCAAGTTCCAGTGCTAACTATTTCAGGCGTAGAAAGTTTTCTTTTATTACTTTATAACCTACTTCCTTATAGTTAAAAACTTCTAATGGGCATCTCAAAACATTAATGAAAAACTATTCAACATCAATAGATAACTAACACATTACTCAAAACCAAATGTATTACACAAATACGTTTGCATACACAAAGATACAAATCCAATTTTACTAAATGTTCCCACTGGCTTAAATAAATTAAACTGGCTTCTTAACCAGTAAAAACTAAATACAGACACAGGAAATTCTTTCTGAAGGATTAACAAAGCATTTTTATCAACTGTTGAATCAATCACCTGGCAAAAACATCTATGGAATGTTATTTACAACAAACCAAAAGGACAGATAAGGGAAAAAGGCAAAATTAATCAAGATGAAGTTCAGGAGGAGACTTAATCAATGCAGCATTAAACAAAAAAATAAACAAAAAAACAAGGGATTATTTAATCAGTATTCAACTCAAAACTTTCCATATGCTGCATAAGTACAATGACTTATGACACAATTTCAATGTCATTTTGCCAACTTTGTAGAATTAGAATTCAGTTTATACAGAAATTCAAGCAGAATGCTATTATTAGATATATGCATTACTCACAGTTTTTAATACTCCAATATGTACATACTGAGTAACACTATAGACACATTTGAAAGCATTTTATTCAAAAAACAGAAATGAGCCAAAATAACTTCTTTCTAAAATTTAAGTACTCAACACAAACATCGGCAGCCCCAATTAGTTTTGCAAGGTTGGGAACAGCATTAAATCACCTACCTTTGATGGTTTAAGTCTCGGAAGCCCAGTTCTATAAATCTTGAAGGGCCTTTCTCCACAGAAGTTAAATAATGTCAACAGTTTAGTAACAATTTTGATAGGGAGTAATTTAACAATGCATAAGATTTGAGCTAAAACATGCAATATTTACAAAAAATAAAAAATTTCTTGAAGCTGCAATATACAGTATTGTAAGAAAATACTAGTTTCTCCGGGAAAAACATTCAACTTTTATAATACAAGATAGCGCCCCCACCGTTTTTAAGCAAAACTAGGCCAAAAATAGATTAAGAATCAGCAATAAATACTAAAAAGACCAGATGGAGTTAGTCCTAAAAGAAATTTTAAATGAAACTATAAAAATACTATGAACATGTGTAATAATAAACTTACTACAATACATACTTTAAGATATTACAGCTTTAAGAAGAAATGCAGAAACTCTTTTAGTGGTTTCTAATACCTGACTTAATAGAAATATATAGAAAACAAACCAAAAAAATACTGACTTACCACTGTTAGCTGCTAACATGTCAATCATTCGACCAGGTGTGCAAACAATAATTTCAGCACCTCTTTTCAGTTCAGCAATCTAATAAAAAAATATGAAATTTTACGGATTAGCACTACTGCTTATTTTGACAAATTTGAAAATATTCCATGTGGTCTGGTCAACCCTTCAGTCTCTATGACAGATAGTAAGGTCTGATTTGAAGATTCCAAAATTATCCTGCTTAATTCTTTGGGATGCTAGAGTACTATACTAAGAGAATGGGTAGCTGATCACAAAAAATTTTTAAAAAGCTGTACCCATTGCCATGGTGGGGATTCACAGCAAACCTATACAGCAGAGTAGAACTGCCCCACAGGGTTTCCAAGGAGTGGTTGGTGGATTTCAACTGCCAATCTTTGGGTCACCAGTTGTAGCTCTTAACCACTATGCCACCAGAGTTTCCACGGGTAGCAGCAGCATGACCAAAGTGTACCATCAATTTTGAAATCACAAAAACTATATACAGACATTTACCAATTTAAATAAACACAACTCCTCAAAACTAAGAAAGAAAATATAGAGTATACAGAGTGCTTATACAGTTTTCAAACTGAGGTTGCCAGCCACTAGTCAATCATGTAATCAACTTAGTAAATCACAAACAGCATTTTTAAAATGACAAAACAGAAAACTTCACAATACAGTAGACATCATGAAACTTTTCCTTCCATTATAAATACAATATGCACATGTATACCAAGTTATATAGTAAAAATTTATTCCTTACAACAAGCTGTGATCAGAACACTGACATAAACTGAGAAAATGAATTAAGTTTACGTGTGTTAACACTAGCACTGAGATAACAAAAACAAACATTGCCAAAGTATGTTCCTGAAACACAAACCCTAAGAAAGGGTTTTGTGGTTAAATAAGTTCAGAAAATACCAGTTAATTTATCCATCTTCTAGCATCCTAATACACATTAGCTTATAAAAACTGAGAAGTCTTACAGGAATACACCTTGTTTTAATTTTATGTAAACTAAAATTTCATAAACTTATTTGAGCACATTGTTGTCGAGATTTTGGAGGAATTTTTTTAAATCTTTTTTTTATTATGACTGAGTGAAAATGTACAATCCTATATTGCACATATTGCATGCCTGCCTATGTGCAGCTCCCCCTGCTCGGTGACAGCACACTCTTCCTCTCCGTTCTATACATGTCATATCCTCCTAACAATCTCCTATCCCCTTCTCTCCACCCTCTCTCCCGCCTCCAGTAAGAGGTCAGCAGTATGACATCCTGTAGATGCATGAAACCACATAGTGCACACACAACATGGTCACTCTGGGTTGCCAAGTCCAATCCATTCCTGTCCGAAGAGTTGACCTCCATTATGATTCACAGACAGGGGCAGCATCAGGGCCAGGAGCCATGCTCCCAGGAGAACCCTGAGGCCCCTGGACCATCAATTGTGGTCTTTTAGTGGAGATCTCAGGGTGTACCCCTTTTTATTCTCATGTTGCCAGTGAGACTCAACTTTGTGAGCCCCATCAAGCTATCACTGGTGGTAGCCGGCTACTATCTGCTTCTTCTGGTCACATGTCGATACAGTCACCCACTCACATAGGTCTCTCTGTCTTCTGGGTTCTCTTTCCCCCACGTCATTTTGGTCCTTGGTGATCATCCGTTCCTGCTCAGTTGAGACTATCTGGTGCACCTCAGATGGCAGCCTGGCAGCTTTTAAGACCCCAGGTGCCACTCCTCAATATGGGGTGTAGAAGACTCTCCCAGTAAAATGCTTGTTATCCCACTTGGCCTCAGTGTCCCAAGAGCCTGCTCCCTGGACACCCGCCCCAGTTACTCTGTCCTCACAATACTGGGTTAAGATGGGAGGAGTAATCATGTTATGTTGAAGTCCAATTAAAACTGGTCTTCTTTCTAATGTGTGCTGTCACTGATTTCACCCAACCAAATTTCTATCACCTATCTAATCTATAACCCACCCTCACATTCCCTCCCTCCCCACCCTTGCAGCCATCAAACAATCTTTTGTTTTATGCGTGAGTCTGTTTTTAAGTTAACAGGGGTCTCATACAATATTTGTCCTTTTGCCACTGACTACTTTCACTCAGCATAATGTCCTGTAATTGAAACCAGGTGATGAAATGCTTCCCCAAATCATTGTTCTTTATCACTGCATAGTGTTCCATTGAGTATATATACCACAGTTTACCTATCCATTCTTCAGTGTGGGGGCATCTGTATTCCATCTTTTTGCTACTGTGGACTGTGCTGCAATAAACGTTCATGTGCATGTATCCGTTGGTTTCAATGTCCTTGACTCTGCAGGATATATTCCAAGCAGTGGAATTACTGGCTCAAACGGTGTACCTATTTCCAGCTTTCTAAGGAAGCATCAGACTGCTTTCCAGAGTTTGCACTATTTTGCAATCCCACCAACAGTGTAGGACAATTCCAACTCCTCCACGGCCTCTCTAGCATGGGCTGTTTTGCGTTTTCTGAATCATGGCCAACCTTGTTGGGGTAAGATGGTATCTCACTGTAGTTTTGATTTGAATTTCTTTAACAGCTAGTGATCGTGAGCATTTCTGCATGTGTTTTTTGGCTGCCTGGGTATCCTCTTTAGAAAACTGCCTGTCCATCTCCTTCATCCATCGCTAATTAGATTATTCATCTTTTTCTTACTGGTATTTTGTAGTACCTTATAGATTACAGAGATCAGACACCAGTCTGACATATAGTTGTCAAATATTTTTTCCCATTTTGTAGGTGGTCTTTTAATTCTTTTCATAACGTTTTTGGATGAGCAAAAGTGTTTGATTCTTAGTAGTTCCCATTTGCCTATTTTCTCTTCTGCTGGTTGTACTTTCTTTGTTCAGCAACAATTTTAAGATTATCTAGCAATAGTCCTTATTTCACAGACAAGGAAGTTGAGATCCAGAAAGTTGGCCTGACTGCATTTTTCATGTCTGTAGTTAGCAGTAACAAGAGAACAGAAACTCGTTAACGCCTACTCTTCGGTCCATGCTCTTATCCCATTCTGTCCATCCTTACATTTAGGTTCAGACCGTCAATGAAAATTATATGCTACGGAAAATAGATGCTGCTGTTATCTGCCATCTAGCAGGCCTCCTCACAAGTGAAATGAAGTGCTGTCCAGTCCCTCATCACCCTCATGATCAGCTGTGGCTCGGACTACTATCATCCACATGGCTCTCACCAACTGATTTTCAGAAGTACATTGCCAGGGCTTTCTTCCTAACAGCAACACACAGGCCTCCAATGACAAGTGCTGGCTGCACATGAGGTGCACTCTCTGGGAACCAAACCCACGTTTCCTACACAGAAGGCAAGAATTCTACCAGTGAGCCAATCATGCCCTACAATTTGCCATAAAACAGCTGCCACTGAGTCAACTTTGACTCGCGATGATCTCATGTATGTCAGAATATAACTGTGTTTCATAGGGTTTCTTCAAATTTTTTTTTCTTGCTGTGCTAAGAATATACACGGCGAACAACACCAATTCAACAGTTTATACACATACAATTCAGTGACACTCAAAGGATTTTCAAAAGCTATGTTTTCGGAAGTATATCACCAAGTCTTTCTTCTGAGGTGGCTCTGGGTAAACCAGAATTGCCCACCTTTTAGTGAGCAGCTGAGTACACTAACCATCTGCCACCACCCAGGTACTCCCCATTTTCTTCCTTTTAGTTAAAGCAAAACATCCTTTGTAGATTGTTCGTTAGAAGACACATGAAGAAATGCCAAACTAAAGACAGTCTCGCTTTGTTTAAATGATTCTTGCTTTTAAAATTAGTTAAGAATGCAAACGAGACTCATACTAATGCACTCAATTCATCACCACCTTTTAAAGATGTCAACAAGGAACACAGAACATAAAATGCTGGTTCAAGGGAAAACTCCAGCATATATTAACCTAGTAACTTGGTCAACTTACTTAAAACTTTCTAAATATTTCCTTGTCCATAAAATGGAGAAATTATTTACTTGGGTGAGGGAGACATGGGAGAATGGAATGGTTGGGGAGAGTGTTAATATAAAAACGATTCAATATGCATAAAATATAGCCATCTTAACCATTACATTCATGCTTCACATACTTTAAAATCTTGGAATCAACTACTATTCAATATACTAAAATGAAAAATTATCCTTCTACATGATGTAACTATTCAATTTAAGGAAAGGATAGAAAAACTGCATGTTTGCTTTATTAACTACCTGCTCACTTATTCCTGTTCCTCCATAAACACAGACCACTCTAAGTCCCAAGGTCTTCGAAAACTTCTTACATTCTTTGGTAATCTGTAGGGCCAGTTCTCGAGTTGGAGTCATGATGACAGCTGAAAAGATACATATGTCAAAATCCAAAATTCTTGAGAGGAGATGCTCTGAAGGTATAAAATTAAAGTCTGCATTGAAGTTCAGATCTTAGTCTAATTTTTGTTTTTTGCAACTCTGAAAATTCTTATTTCCAAAGCATTTTAATAGCAGAGACTGCAACGTAGGATATCAGAGATTTAAGAACATGCTACAGAAAGACAAAATGAGAGTTAAATGCCTCATTCAACCTTGACAAAAATACTTGGCTGAATAAAATGCAAATATCTCTCAACTGCAAATCACAGAGCAAACAAAATCAAATGACTCACTGTGCTGCTGAAGCCATACTGCTGCTTCCGGAAACAACCTAGATCTGAGCGGTACACACAGGAGAAACACACTGTGCCCTCTGTTTCCAAAGGAGGAGCTGAAGACTTTCCAAAACCCTACTCATGTTTGCAGAAGAATTCTCTGCCAAAATGAATCAAGAATTCTGAATCTGAAGGCCTAATTCTGCAAGAAATACTGGCACTGTACTTACTACGGTCAAAAAAAAAAAAAAAGACCTAGGAAAATACATTTCCCTACTATTTTCCATGTTGAGTATATAGATCCACTGATACTGGTCTAAGAACAAACCTCAACATAAATAAACAGATTAGATGCACGAGGAGTCTACCTGCCGAGTCAGAGTTTAAAAACTGAGCTGTGCCAGGAGAGGCTGTTTTTGTACTTCTGAGATGTCACTCTCGAGCTCTGAAGATTCTCACTCCACCTGCTGGTAAGGGGAAATCAGCCCCAAAGTGCCAAATTGACAAGCAAATGTATATAAAGACATCTTTGTTGTCACACTTATGAACATTATCAGGTATCAGGTCTTTCTGGTTAACTGACAACAAAGACGTTACCTGAAAAAACAGTTAAATGAGAGGAATTGTACCTATTGGCCCTTCTCCTTCTTCTAAAGACCGCTGATCCATGATGTGTCTAAACATGGGCAATAGAAAAGCAATGGTCTTTCCACTTCCTGTCTTGGCAATACCAATCAAGTCTCGTCCAGACATTATGGCAGGAATGGCTTGGGTCTGGATTGGAGTGGGCTTTTCATACCCGTGTCTTAAAAAAGAAAATCAAAGCAAGACAAGGTAAGAATCAAGATCTTTGGGCCCCTTAGGCTCCCATAAGCTTTTACAAAATGTAGCAATAAAAAGAATGAACTACTGGTACATGCTACAACATGTAAGAATCTTGAAAACACTAAATGAATGAAGCCAGTCATAAAAGACCACATATTATATGAACCCATTTATATGAAATGTCCAGAGTAGGCAAACTAGTAGATTACTGGTTGCCTGAAGTGGAAGAGAAAGGGAAAGACTGACTGCTAACGGATACAGATCTTTTTTGGGGATGATGACAGTGTTCTAAAATTAGACTGTGAGAATAGTCCACAACCGTGTGAAGACAGTAAAAACCAACAAATTACACACTTTAAGAGGATAAACTCTGTGGTATGCAAATACTATCTCTACAAAGTGTTATATTAGAGTAAAAATGTAACCCAGGGAAGCATTTGTGTGAAAGCGCTGAAAAAATGGACCATCACCACTCACTTACTTTTTGAGGGAATTTAAGATCTTCATGGAAATTCCACATTGGACCCAAGTTTTAATTGGTTTGGGGCAACCTTTTCCCTTGACTGTAATGCCCTCCATTTCCAATCGAAATACATTCACCTCTAGAAAACAAAATCCAAATTAAAAATTCTTAATACTGTTCTATTGGCACCTTCCACTTTTTAATTAGGTATGGTGAGACTAAGCATCTTCAACTCTTGGTCTTTATCAAAGATAAAAGCTACAAAAGCAGCACTGCACAGCTCAGAGAAACAATGAAAGCAACTGTTGCAACCAACTGAGGACAAAAAGAAATGCTCCATTTTTAATAATTTGGGTTTTATCTTAAATTGCAAGAGCAGTAAAAGAACTGGCAAGTAACACAATCACTGGTTCTCCAAGCAAGAGTCACTCACATTACCCTTACTCTACTATTATTATACAGCACACACTGGCTCCAGCTGTCAAATTCCAGAGGGAAAAAGCTAACAGAAATATTTAATCTGCTAATTTAACATGAAGAGTACTTTCAACCCTGAAACTTTCAATTACATGAGTCAAACTACGATTGACCTTTTTGGTACATCCAATAACACCTTGATTCCTTACTGCTCTCAATCTTTGCAGATGATGTTCCCACTCTACAGACTTCTAATCTTCTAGCGTTCCCTCTCATCTCTCCAGGTAGGCCAGGTAAGTTCTTTCTACCTAGCCTTCAAGACACAGGCCTACCCACATTCCTCACAGGTAAAACGAAGTATATCCTCCTGTTCCTACTATAACCAATAAAAGAATTAAGAGATTTACCCTCCTGAGACATTTTTGCTAGTTCTGGAACTTCAACATAGAAGTTTTTCCTAAATGGTTCATATTCAATTTTTCCGTGATCTACTGGTTCTAGAAGTTTTCTCTGTTTTGTCTGATAGCCTGTAAGTGCGGTCTGAAGATCAACTTCTTCCTCCTCTGAAGAATACTATAGTTTGAAACAAACAAACAAACAAAGTTAAGGAGCTAGTATATTACTATTTTCTCCTTACAGGAGGCAATACTATTAGAAACGCTCTTCTAGAAATTATAGCTCTTATACATTTTTACTTCCCAGAACAGACTCCTTGACTCAGAAGATTTTAGAGCTGCTCTAGTTCATTGGCATTATGTCAAATTATACTCAGTAACCCCAGAGGACAGGGCAGAATTGCCCTGTAGGGTTTCCAAGGCTATAAATCATTACAGAAGCAGATTACCAGATCATTCCCCCACAGACCAGCTGACTGAATCAAACCATTAACCTTTCAGTTAGCAGCTGAGCCCTTTAACCACTGAGCCACCAGGTCTCCCAGTGATCCTCTTCCAAACTTAAATCTCTTCATTTCATGTTCATTTCAAATGTCTGTTGCTTTTAGTGGAAACCATCAGTTTGTCAAAAATTTTTCTCCTTAGTTTCTTTTTGCTTTGTCCTTTTAGAAGTTATAATCTCAATACTTATAAGCACCAAGAGATAGCATCAACACAGTTTTTATACAACAACCTATTGCTCTTCTATCTTTACAAGTTAATGTGAAGAAGTTTATTCTGTTACTTCATTTTTTTCTCTCCCTATGATGTGCCTGAGGTATTTTGATGAGAGCGGAAAAATCAGCAAGAGATCAGAGAATGCTTTATTAACTGAATATTCAACTACAACACTACTGAGAATAGAAACTATTCCTTCTAGTAGCATTTTGCTAAACTGGCAAACATATTTCCATCAATGGCTTCTAATGAGTATGTTTAAGTGAGTGTCAAAAACCAAGACAAAATTTATAAAGAATCACCTCCATCGCATCCTGGTCATTTTCCATGAGCTCGCCTTTCTTCTTATCAGCGTCTACAACTGCTTTTTTGGTAGTGACGACAGTGACAACTTTTGTTACTGTTGGTCCGGACTTCTAAAACAAAAAAGAGATATAAAATACTTTGCAAAGGTGGAGCACTAATCATATGCCAAGCTGAAGCATGATAACTGTCACAACTTAAAATTTACGTATATCAACTTAATTAGTCACAACTTAATGAAAAACCTTATTCAGGAACTCTTTTCTCCTTACTAGTTCATATAAAATTTTAATGCAACATAATTACTTTTTGTAATATCAACACACCCATAATTCATCATATAACTAAAGATAAATGAAATTAATTATCTTGAAAACAATACTAAATGATACTTTTCACTCACACTATTCTAGGAGTTTGAATCAAAACACAAGTAAAGTGAACCAAATAATATTTTAGCCTAATTAAAAAACAACTTCTGTATGAAACATTATACTCATTTAAGTAACTGTCTGTACGTAATCCACATGACAACAGCAACTCAAAAGGATGAATGAGAAGCTTAGGGGCAATGAGTGTGTAAACTGTGGTGAGAAATTTGGAAAAAGTTGTTGAGAAAGCTAACACGACTTGAAAAATGCAACCAACGTTACTGAATTGTACATGAAGAAATTGCTGAAGTGGTGTACATTTTGTTATATATATTTTCACAACATAAAAATCATTAAAAAAAGTAAAGATCACTGCTCTTGTTTATATATTTTATAGGAGACAAATCAGAAACAGAATACAAAAACAAATTTACATATAATTTGCAAGAAGATAAAAAGTGCTATAAAAAAAGGAAATAGAGTTAAGGGGGATCAGAAGTGGAGAATAGAGCAGGGCAGAAGAGATCTGAAGAGGACTTATTCAGAAGGCAGTAACTAAGCAAAGATACTAAACAAAAATGAAGGTGGTGAGTCATTTTTAAAATGAAAACATTTACTGCTAAAATTCACTGTTTCCCTGGTACTTAGGAAAATCACTGACATTTCTGAAATGGAGGAAGCAAAAACATTTAACTTTATAAATGCATGCAAGTCACTATTAAACAGTACAACACTGAATCAAGGTTATCCAAGTGGGAAACACAAATCTTTAAAAATAACGTAAGAGAAAAAAATCCCATACCTTTTCATTTCCCCCACCACCTTTTACGCTTCTCATGTTAAACTTTTTTACTTCTTCTTTCACTTCTTCCATGTAGGCATCTAACGGATCTAACTCCTCACCCTCCATTTCATTTCCTTCCTTTTCAGCTTCTGCAGGATCATCTTCATCATCTATAAAATTAGAATATACTTCCTTTGTACCCATATTTCAACAGGAAAGTTTCCACAATCAGACCATACCCCACTATTCTAATTTTTACTCCCAATGCCCACATAACCCTCAGCCACACCACAGTGTAAATGCTCAGACTTGAAAGTTTTCACATTTTTACAAGCATGTGTTACTTCTGGGGAAAAAAAGAAGAAAACAGAATAAATTAAGATAATAAATTACAACTGATTTAACTGAAAAGGGGTAAAGAGGAAGACTGTACCTAAAAACCAAAGCTCCAGTTACTAGATTTTATAGTTACACTGCTAGAAACACAATAAAAACCTCTCTCTACTAAATGACATTTTCAATGATTTCTTTCAGTTATTTTTCTTTCTATAACAGACACAAAATAGTACACCTATGTTAATTCAAGGCTATCCAATACTTTTTAAATAACTGCAACTTTATGACCATTTATAGATATAATCCATTCATCTATTTAAACCATTCTGTAGTGTTTTCACAAAAACAGCCTAAAATCCCATTTTATAATATTCCACAATCTTCCACTTTACTAACTCTCAAGTTAAAATCAGATATGGAGAAAAAATGTTTTTCTTCAGAGGAACATGACAGCATGCCCTAAATTTATTGATAACATCTAGACTGGTAGTGATGAAATTACTGACTAGCACTCAACTCCCCACTTAAAGTTAAAAACTGCAATCCTGGACAGGGAGAGCAGTGGAAGCTGCATATAGGTGGGCATGTAAATTTATACGGGAATGTACATTTTCACTCAGTCATGTTAAATTAAAAAAAAAAAAAAACTGCAATCCTTACTGAATACTATTCTACAATTCGAATTTTAACATAAACATTACAAGCAGGGATTCACAAGCTCAATGTGAAATATTAATCATGATTAGAGAACATTCTACATCAACTGCTATATTAAAGATAAAAAAAAAGATACCATCATCATCTTCTAAACTCCATTTTTTCCCTTGCTTCATCTCTTCAATTTCCTTTTTCAGTTCCCCTATATTTTCCATGGCTTTTTTACGTTGCTCTTCTCGCCACTTTTCTACTCTTTCTTTTCGCTTTCTCATTTCTTCTTCCAACTTATTCTGGTCAAAATTCTTTAAAAAGGAAAAGAAGGGACAGACAGAAAATGATGAAAAACAAGGACTAACAATTTTACTTCAAGTGACATTCAAATAAGTACTCCAAATTATGAAAAATAAAAAAGCGGTAACTGTAAACCATTTATGCAGTTTTATAAATATATCCATGAATATATTACCAAAACAAAATCACAATGCTAAAAACTAGAAGTATTTTCAACAAAGATGAGAAATAGATTTTAAACATCATAAATTAATCTCATTTTACTACTAGAAATATGCAGACATGCATTTAATTTCTTCCTCAAAGCAGACACAGAACAAATTAGTAAGGAAAGCTCCCCAGTTATTCTCAATTGTAAATCCTCCATGCTCCTTCAAGACTGCCTCCAATGAAAGCAATTTTCTACTACAAATTAATGTTATCATTAGAGCTGTAGATGAAAATACAGAAGACAAATAAAGAAAAATTTATAAAATTGCGACAGTGTTTCGGACACCTGGGATTACAAGAAATATATATGACTTTCCAAGTGTTCTATAAATGGTTATGTTTGTAATGTAAAGATAAACTTATTTCTTAAAATAAAAAGGCTTTGTTCTTAAATTAATGTCCTTTAAAAGAAATCCAGTCTGAAGATAAGTCCCTGTGACAAAAGACTCTTGAGCAGAAACCAAACCTCTAGAGTTCCCATGTTGTAATCTTTCTTAACTACCCTGTTCAATAAGCCACTTAAAAAAATTTAAAAGACTCATTAAAACTTAAAAACAAAACAAAGCCTACTCTAAATACAATGAACACGTAACTCAGACAAAATTGTAGTCAATAAATTTAAGAAACATGCTCACATTACTTATTCACTCTTACTTAGAGAAATGTAACTCAAAACAATTAGGTTAAATGATACCTAACAGACCAGTTAAATTCAAATTTGAAATTGTCATGTTGGAATGCATGGGAGAAACATACACTCTCACACATGTAAACTCCTAAGTCTAAAATAACACAAACCTGTTGGAGGGCAATTTGACAACAGCATCTATCAAAATCTTAAAGACCAATATCCACTGACAGCATCATTTCACTGATAACTGACCCTCTACTATAAGACTCCTAGAGCCCTGTTCGCATAGTGGTTAAAAACTCAGCTGCTACCAAAAGGGTGGCAGTTCAAATCCACCAGCTGCTCCCTGGAAACCATGGGGCACTCTTCTCTGTCCTACAGGGTCATTATTAGTAGTCAGAGCTGACTCAACTGCAAAGGTTTTTTTTATTTTTTGTATAGGAGCCCTGAAGAAACCCTTATAGCACAGTGGTTAAGCACCAAGCTGCTAACTGAATGGTCCAGGGTTCACACCTATCAGTTGCTTTCATAAAGATTACAGCCTTAGAAACCCTACAGGGCAGTTTTACTCTGTCCCATAAAGTTGCAGTGAGTGGAAATCATCTGAAGGCACACAACAACACAGTGGCCAAGAATCTGAATCCAGGTTGCACCTGGTTTCTAGCTTATATTCTTAAGAGATACATTTACACAGATGACTGCAACACTTTGTAAGTGTAGGCTAGAAACAACCTAGAGCCATCAAAGATGATCTTTCTCATTTCAAGAGAAAGTAATAATGAACTGTATCTATGCATACAGATACAGAAAGATATCCAAAACATAAGTAAAAGCAGCAAGGTAGTCTATATCTTAAGCTAGACAACACATACATGCTATTTATTAAGAAATTTATATATTGATAAAATAATTCATAAGTTTAAAAATGAACAAAAAGCAAGGTACAAAATACTGTATGTGGATGTGATTACATTTTGTAAGTAAAAATAGTTAATGTGTATGTACCAGTTCTGTGAAATTGTCTCACAGGTAAATACTATTTTATCATCTTGTTTCTTTGTATCTTCATTATCACAATGTATCTTCATTGTGATAATGAAGATACAAAGAAACAAGACAATTCGAAAGCAAAGCCTATTACCAAAGAAGAATTTGTCATTCTAGAAATAAGTTTAGTAAATTAGTAAACATACACCAGCATCTTTTTCTTTTTCTTCCTCTTTGTCATCTTTGTCTTTTTTCTTCTCTTTAGAACTTTCGCCACCATCTGTTTTTTCTTTGGACCTAGATCTACCAAAAAAAAACAAAGAAAAAAAGAAAGAATTTATTTGAGTAGACATTTTTTTTAAAATACTTGTGTAGACTTCTATTTTATTCTTTTAGGTAATAAACATCTTAGAGTAAATTGAGTTTTAAAATTCCATCGAAAAATACCTTGAAAATGTAAGAAAAAAATTAATCTAAATGACACATATGCTAAACATTATTAAACAGAAATTGACTCAAGAAGAAAAAATTAGATACACCATAGAAAAATAATTACAAATTTTATATAGGAGAGGTAAAAGATTTATGGTAAAATACACCAAGATCTTAATATTCCACAAGAAAATTTAAATATTCAAAAAATCCCAATAAATTTGTATTTTTACCCCAATTATAAAATTTTACAATTTCCTACATTAATGCTTAACCTTTTTTTGGCCTTTGTGGTGTGCTTTTCTAAAAATGCTATTGTAATGAAAATATACTTAACAAATCACAGGGCCTCAACAATATCTACTAACACTCAGCCAACAGGTCATAAAAAGACCAAATTCATTCATTGTTTATAAAGATAAATTAAAAACAGACATAGGGCAAAGACTCAATTCCTGATCTGCAGCTTAATGATAACATTACCTATTCTCAGCTTTCTTGCTTTTATTGCCAGGACTGGAGGATCTGGATCGCCGGCCCCGGCTTCTACTTCTTGAGCGTCTCCTGTCTCGACTGCGAGATCGTCTTCGCTCTCGGCTTCTGTCTCTCTCTCTACTTCTGGAACGCCTGAAAGGAAGGTATCTTGCATTTATTCTGTGACCAAATGAAGCTATTATTTTGTATCATCCTATACCATGATAAAAGCTACTTCTTATTACTATTATTAAAGGCAGAAGTTTCAATTAATCGACACATTAGCTAAATATGGAACAAGTAATGTCAATTCTTACAAGCAGTCAATGAAAAAATGACAAAACCAACCCTACATCAGTGTTTGTTAAGCAAACAAATAACAAATCTATAATAAATCTACAGCCTAGAGTACAAAATGTGATTTTCAAAGACAGCCTGAACCTAATACTAAGGATGGGCAGAATGGGGCTGGGACAAGAATACTGATCTAAAGATCGTTGTTGTTATGTGCTCTTGATTTTGACTCATGGTAATCATACAGGACACAACAGAACTAACCAACAGGATTTCTCAGACTATAATCCTTACAGGTGCAAAATGTCACGTCCTTTCTACTGCAAAGTGGCTGGTAGGTACAAACTGTGACCTTTCAGTTAGCACGTGTGCACTTAACCAACAACTGAGGCTACTAGAACTGAAGATTAAAAACCCAATGCTAGTAACTACCAACATGACACAGGGCAGACCATGTTAACTCTCTCCACGTACTGGCTTCCTCATCTATAAAATACTGAAACTTCACAAGATCATCTCAAAATCCTTCTTGATCTAAAATCTCATTATTCTACCTGTATAGCAAAAAGACAAAAATCAAATCTTAAATGATCAATTTTATGCACTTGATTGAAACGTGTAACACTTGTCCTATGATCAAATGTGAAATTGAACTAGTCAGCACTAACCACAGTCTCACTGGTGAATATTCTCCCTAGATACTATGTACTGCTTTCACACTCTCTTTCAAATGCTTGAAGTTCTTTTTGTCATCAGTTCATGGCATCTGCACAATCTGTGTCTGCCCCTCTCCCCACCCAATTTAATGTGAAACTGTTTCAGAAATAATATCTTTGGTGTGGAATGCACCGTATTTACTTAAACTGATAATCACTTCCACAAAAAGTTAAGGCTATTTAATGGGTGCCAGGGAGTATGTCATCAAATAAAAGTACAATAAAAATTAGAGTGCTCTTTGGTTTAAATTAGAAACCCTGGTGGCACAGCGGTTAAGAGTTACAGCTGCTACCCAAAAGGTATGCAGTTCAAATCCACCAAGCGCTCCTTGGAAACCCTAAGGGTCGGTTCTACTTGTTTCTATAGGGTTGCTATGAGTCAGAATTGACTCGACAGCAGTGGGTTTGGTTTTGGTTTTTTGGTTTAAATCTGGAAACTTGGTGGCATAGTGGTTAAGCGTTATGGCTGCTAATGAAAAGGGCAGCAGTTCAAATCCACCAAGCACTCCTTGAAAACCCTATGGGGCAGTTGTATGCTGTCATATAGGGTCACTACGAGCCAAAATCGATTTAACAGCAGCAGGTTTGGGTTAACTGCAATCTAAGAGTTATTTTAAATGTCTTAACAACCAGTTTGGCGATGGCTCTGTCCTCTGTTTCCTTCTCCTGCCCAATTTAGTGGCTGTCCTGAACAGTTTCCAGCTCTCTTGGCATGTAATTAAAACAGACTCCTCGAGTCATATTACCTAAACTTCTCATTTTTTTTTCCCACCTAGGGGGCTTTAAAGGCTCTCTCTGAGTAAAGAGAGATAGCTTGAATTTTCCAAACTTGAAATACTGCTCAAGCATTTTTGGTCTAAATGAATTACTTCTATCTCTAATCAAACAACCTGGGGTTCAAGCCAGAGGGCCTACAAAGCAGCTACTAAACTCTAGTCCAAAATACGCTTTTGAAGAAGTCTAACTTACCATCAGTCTTTCTGAGATTTATGTCTTACCTCAGACGCTTCCTGTCTCTTGACCGAGATCGTCTTTTATCCCTGCTACGAGATCTCTCTCGTCTTCTATCTCTATCTCGACTCCGAGACCGTCTGTCATCGCCACGTTTACTCCTTTTGTCTGAGGGAGAACGACTTCTAGATCGACTTCCAGAGCGCCCACGTGATGCTGATCGCTTCCGATAGTGGCTAGAATTTATTAATACAAACATTAAGTGTGGTTTACACAGGTAGAGTGTATTATAGTTTATTTCTTATATTTCCCTCCAAAATATTAGCAGACAAATTAACAACTGAAAGGATTCTTTAGGGGGAAATATGAACCCTTTTATTACAGCACATGTAGAAAGGAGGAAAATTGTTGAAAGAGAAGCAAGAAGGTGAACAAAACACACCAAGCCTCTGCCACTGGGATCTAAGCAGCTTACATTTGGTGGATGAGGAGTTAATACACAAGTAGAGAAATATATCAAGAAATACTACGAAGAGAAATAGATACACCCACCCCCTTCAAGTCTACCCCAACTCATAGCGACCCTACAGGACAGGATAGAACTGCCCCACAGAGTTCTGTTTTTTGTTTTTTTTACTATTTTTTTATTTTTTATTTTTATTTAACATGACTGAGTGAAAATGTCCATTCCCATATAACTTTACATGCCCACCTACATGCAGCTTCCACTGCTCTCCCTGCCCGGTGACAGCACACTATTCCTCTCTGCTCCATACATGTCTCATCCTCCCAAAAGCCTCCTTTCCTCTCCTCTCCACCCACTCTCCTTCCTCTAGTCAGAGGTCAGCAGGATGATATCCTATAGATGTATAGAACCATAAAGTGCATCCAATATATGGTCACTCTGCATTGCCAAGTCCAATCCATTCCTGTCCAAAGAGTGGACCTTCGTTATAATTTACGGGTAAGGGCAGCATCAGGGCTGGGGGCCATGCTCTCAGGGGAACCCTAAAACCGCTGGACCATCAATTGAGGTCTTTTAGTGGAGATCTCAGGATGCACCCCTTTTTATTTTGTGTTGCCAGTGAGACTCCTCTCTGTGAACTCCATCGTGGCTATCACTGGTGGTGGCCGGGCACCACCTGGTTCTTCCAGTCCAAAGTTGATGTAGGCACCCACTCTTGTGGGTCTCTCTGTCTTCTAGGTTGTCTTTACCACATGTCATTTTGGTCCTCAGTGAGCATCCATTCCTGCTGAGTTGGGACCATTTGCTGTGTCCTCGGATGGCAGCTTGGCAGCTTTTAAGACCCCAGATGCCACTCACCAATGTGGCATACAGAGAGCTCTCTTAGCAAAACACTAGTGCCATTTGGCCTCGATTTCACCTGAGAGCACGGTCCTCTGCCCCCTGCCCAAGTTACTCTATCCTTGCAATATTGGGTTAAGACGGAAGGAGTACTCAAGTTATGCTGAAGTCCACTTAATGTTGTTCTTGTTTCTAATGTGTGCTATCACCGCTTTCTCCCAACCAGGTTTCTACCAACTATCTAAACTAAACCCTCCCCTCTACTCCCCCTCCCTCCCCTCCCTTGCAGCTGTCAAAGAGTCTTTTCTTCTATACACAAGTCTGGTTTTGAGATCTTATCGTAGAGGTCTCATATAGTATTTGTCCTTTTGTCGCTGACTACTTTCACTCAACGTAATGTCTTCCAGCTGAAACCAGCTTAGGAGATGTTTCCTGGAATCATTGTTATTCTTTATCATTGTGTAGTGCTCCATTAGGTCTATGTACCATAGTTTACCTATCCATTCTTCTGTTGTTGGGCATCTGGGTTGATTCCATCTTTTTGCTGTCGTGGACTCTCACAGAGTTCTGAAGGAGTGCCTGACAGATTTGAACTGCCAACATTTCAGCTAGCAGATGTAGCAGTTAACCTCTATGCCACCAAGGTTTCCAAAAACAGATCAGTGTAAAGGAAAAAGAAAGATAATGTGAAGTGCAAGGCTTGCTATATATTAGGTGATTAGAAAAGATCTCTATAATCACATAAGATACATTATAGAGGCTTCAAAGGAAGTTACCATACAGATACACAGGAGAAGAACTTTCCAAGTAATCACAGTAAGTGCAAAGAGGCTTGATTGGTGCACTCAAGGAACAGCAAAAAAGTCAGTGTGGCCAGAGTGACTTTATCTTTATCGAGGTGACGATGTCATGGTTTATACATTCGCTAAATTTCATCCAGCTCTACCCTTAAACTTTGTACACAGCCCTAATGATTACACCTCAGTAAAGTACTGTTAGCATTCCAAAAAACAAAAAATCCCTGACGTGATACCTACATACAATAGCTCTTTCAGTCACTGCTAAACCACTGCAAAGTCATCTTTAAGATACAAATCTCAAGGTCCCGAGCCAATTACCAACAATCTAAAGCTCTGAAGCGATCTCACAGTTCTAACAAGATCTCCCAATACTCGGTTTCCCAAAAGTCTGAAATCAGGTGACAGAGAAATATGAAACCTATCTGCGGAATAAATGGCCATGTAACATGTACTTACTGCAACTCAGTTAAAGCTTAGTCATACGGTGTTGCGGGTTATTTAAAAATGTGCACATGCTCCTTTCAATTGACTTGGAAAATTTCACACCCGCACAAAAACTAATATACTGAGTGGTGGGCGCCAAGGAAATGTTGAAAACGCCAAGGAGAGATCACTACTGACTGAAATCATCCGGGCTGGCTGCGTGGAAGTCGCGCCCAATCACAACTGTCCCAGGAGGGCTGTTCCCGCTCCAGGGGCTCAAACCAGGGGACGGTATTACAAGGGGATCCTGTACCCGTAACCGGCCCAAGTACAGGTATTCTCTCAGCCGAGGTCCTCCAACCCCATCAGCAGCCGCTGGACCGCGCCGGCCGCACGTGGGGCCGCGCTGGACCAGACCTGGCCCCTCAGCTACCTCACCTCCCGCCTCTTTCCCTCCACCCAAAGAGAAACCACTCGCCCGCTCCCCCTCTGGGCGCGTCGCCTCACCGTGACTCCCGCCCCATACTGCTTGCCTCAGGAAAGCCGACGCTCTTTGGGACTGTGCGATGGAGAACAGAACAAAAAGGAAGGCCGCGCTGCCGTCGGCGAGCCGGGTAAGAACCAGCACTAAGAGCCGGTAACAGCTACTGTACTGTCCGCCATCCCAGGGCGACCAACGAAAACAGGAAGTTTCAGCGCTGGCGGCAAAAGGAAGTGGAAAGCGAGCTGGAAACTGCTGTCTCTCCGCAGCGCCTCCTCTCTCTTGGAGGAGCAACTGCACTGGGTAGGCTGGAAGGAAATGCCTTTGTTGGGTTTTTACTGCGTAGGCCTGGAAACCCAAGTCTGCGGATGCCCTCGCATTACGGCACCTAACAAGAGCGAGACTGGGGCGCAACATGCATGCTTGTGCGATCCTAGGGCCAGGAATTAACCCTATTTGTTGTTGTTGTTCTTAGGTGCTGTCTTGGCCATTCTAACTTGCAGAGATCCTATCTACAGCCCAATAGAACACTACCGGAGCCTGCGTCATCCCGTATTTACTGCACGCCAAATGCTTCAACATCTCATTTATTTTATACATACATTTACTTATTTACATGTATTATTATGTGCCAGACATAGGGGGCTTACGATCTAGTGTGGAAATAAGCATTACTAAAAACACAAGCAAATGTAGTAACAGCAAGGAGAGGTCCAATATAGAAGACAGGTTCAGGAAAAGAATCTGTGGAAATTGTGCAGGGTAGAAGCCTCAGTTTCTGCTCCGCGCCACTGTTCTCAGCCGATAAAAGACAGACCAAGGTGAGAGCGTCGCTAGTACGGTGGAGCCTTTATTTAGTCGCTCCCAGCAAGACTGCCCAGTAAAGGTGAGAGCAAGGTTGCTTCTCAGGGATTTACAAGTAGTAAGCGTCTACAAATCATATCATCAACATTCTTAATCATACTACACAGGCACAATGGGATTTACATTTAACTTCATGGATCACATGTTTAGAAATGGTGGTTAATCTCTACCCAGAGGAGTTACTATGCTTAAGGTCCAAAAGGTTATGCTGAATGTCAACATCGCACCTAAACCAGATCCCGGCAACTTCCTCTAGTTTTGAGCAGCAGTGAAGAAGGGGGAAACCAGAATTTTAATGTAAAGCTACATTCTTGCCAAGCAAAATAAGCAAGCTTTTAATGTAAAACAATGGAGCGTGCTGTGCAAGAGGATTGAGGTGGTGGAATTTTCCACAGCTTGGGGGCCTCTGACTTAGAATTGTTCTGTGAGGTGTGATCTAAAGAAGCTGCTAAAATACCTTAGCAAAAGATTATAATGATTCTGAATATTCACTGCACTAAGATTTTTAAATGTATGAATACCGAGATTCCATTCCTGTATTCTCATGTAGTTCATCTGGATTGCTTCTTGTGCTCTGGGAACTTTGAAGCTTCCCAAGTGATTATAAAGTACTGTCAAGGATGAGAATGACTGGGATAGAGAAAACTGACCTGTTACTAACATTTTTTTTTCCCCCAGAAAACTGTGATGGAGTCCCTAGAAGAAAGGCTCTTGCTTTACTTTACAACAGTCTGGTCTATTATACTTCCTTACACCTAAGAGTGATAGAAATATTCTGTATCTTGATCTTGGTAGCAGTTGCAATGATATGCGCACTTGCAAAATTTACTCATATTAATTTGGTATGCTTTGAAGTATATAAGTTTTACCTCTGTAACAGTAAATAACAGGACACTAACAAGTAAGATTACCAAATGAGCCTCTGTTCTTCCTTTGTGGTATCCTGCTCACTTCTGGCAGCAGCAAGTGAAAACTGAAGTGTCTGGTAATCTGTGCCAAGGAAGTGGAAGGCCTGAACCGTTGTGTGACAGGACAGATGCTAAGGAGGGTCAGGGTGCCAGAGACACCGTACACTGAAACAACTGACCATTGCTTAAATGTGGACTGAAGACAAGGAATGTGGATTCAGTCTAAAAGAAAAAGGAAACCACTATTGGCTTAAACTGTGGAGACAGTGAAAAATGGTCAGATTTTGGATGTATTATGGAAGTGTCTCTCCAAGTGGTAACCTGCATCTGTACAGTGAAGAGAAAGGAGGAAAAAATGATGACTCCCAGGTTGTGACAACAGCTACTGTGATTGTCCCCCACACATCTGTCAGTTTTTCATACCATGGGGCTTGCGTGTGGCTGTCATGCTGAAAGCTATGCTGCTGGTGTTAAAACACCAGCAGAGTTACCCATGGTGGAAGAGTTTCAGTGGGCCTCCAGAATAACACAGACTAGGAAAAAGGACCCAGCAGTCTACTTCTAAAAAGAATTATGCAGTAAAAACTTATAAAGAGCTGCAGAACATTGCCTAATACAGTGCTGAAAGATGAAACTCTCAGGTTGGAAGGTACTCACAATAAGACTGGGAAAATGCTGCTTCCTCAAAATAGAGTCAGCCTTGATGACATAGATGGAGTCAAGCTTTCAGGACCTTCATTTGCAGGTGAGGCACAACTCAAAATGAGAAGAAACAGCTGCAAACATCCATTAATAATCAGAACATGAAATGTACTGAGTATGAATCTAGGACAATTGGAAGTCACCAAAAATGAAATGGAACTCATTGACACTAGGCATTACTGAGCTGAAATGGACTGGTATTGGCTATACTGAATTGGACAGTCATATGGTCTACTATCTTGGGAATGACAAATTGAAGAGGAATGATGTTACACTCATCACATAAAAAAATTTTTTTTTCAAAAATTATCCTGAAATACGCTGTCAGTGATAGGATAATATTTATATACTTACAAAGAAGACTGGTTAACATGACCATTATTCAAATTTATAGACTGGCCATAAGACCAAAGATGAAGTAACTTAAGACTTTTACCAAGTTCTGCAGTCTGAAATTGATCAAACATGCAATCAGGATGCATGGATAATTACTCGTGATTGGAATGCAAATACTGGAAACAAAGAAAAAGGATCAGTAGTTGGAAAACATGGCATTGGTGATAGAATTGACAGGAGAGATCACATCACAGAATTTTGCAAGAGTAGAGACTTCCATTGCAAATACCTTTTCTCAAAAATATAAACGGCAACATGTGGACCTTAACAGATGAAATACAGGGATTGAATCAACTACATCTCTGGAAAGAGACAATGGAAAAACTCAGTCTCAGGGGCTGACTGCAGAACAGACCATCAATTACTTGTAGACAAGTGCAAGGTGAAACTGAAAAAAATTAGAACAAGTCCATGAGAGCCAAAGTATGACCTTCTATATATTGCATCTGAATTTAGAGACCATCTCAAAAATAGATTTGAGGAGAGCAGAGGAGCTGCAGATAGGTGGGCATGCAAATTTAATTTGGATTGTATACTTTCACTTAATCACAATTAAAAAAAGAACAGATTTGACACATTAAACGTTAATAACTGAAGGCCAGATAAGTTGTTTAATGATATCAAGAATATCATATATGAAGAAAGCAAGAGGTTATTAAAAAGACAGGAAAGAAAGGAAAGACCAAAATGGGTGTTAGAAGAGGTTCTGAAGGTTGCTGTTAAACTTTGAGAAGCTAAAGCAAAGGGAAGAAATTACAAAGTAGAAGAGCTGAACAGAAGATTTCAAAGGATGGTTGGAGAAGACAAAGTATTATAATGACATGTATGAAGACATGGAGTTAAAAAACTAAAAGGGTAGAACACACTTGATACTTCTTAAGCTGAAAGAAATAAAGAAAAAATTCAAGCCTAGAGTAGCAATACTAATGAATTCTACTGGGAAAATATTAAACCATACAGGAAGCTTCTAAAGAAGGGAATATTTAGAATCACTGTACCAAAAAGAATAGGCCACCAGTCAGCCATTTCAAGAGGTAGCGTAGGATCAGGAATCAACAGTACTGAAGGAAGAGGTCCAAGCTGCACTGAAGGCACTGGCAAACAACAAGGCTCCAGGAACTGGCCATATACCAACTGAGATGTTTCAACAAATGGATGTAGTCTTGGAGATATTCACTTGTCTATGCCAAAAACTTTGAAAGACAGCCAACTGACTAACTGGCTGGAATAGATCCGTATTTATGCCCATTCCAAAGAAAAGTGATCCAATCTAATGTGGAAATTATTAAACAATATCATTAATATTACACTCAAGTGAAATTTTGGTAAAGATCATTCAAAAGTGTCCCCAGCAATACACTGACAGAGAACTGCCAAAAATTCAAGCTACATTCAGAACAGAGCATTGAACCAGGAATATCACTGGTGATGTTAGATTGATCACAACTGAAAGCAGAGAATACAGAAACATGTTTATTGTACTTTATTGACTATGCAAAGGCACTCAGCTGTATGGCTCATGACAAATTATGACATTATAACACTGCAAAAAAATGGGAATTTCAGGACACTTAATTGTGCTCATTAGGAACCTGTACATAAATCAAGAGGCAGTCATTAAAACAGAACAAAGGGATACTGCATAATTTAAAGTCAAGAAAGGAGTGGGTTGGCATTGTATCTTGTGGCCATAATTATTCAAATCTCATGCTGAGCAAATATTCCAAGGAGCTGGACTCCATGAAGAAGAGTGGGGCATCAGGATTGGAGGAAAATTCATTAAAGACCTGTGTCATGCAGATGAGACAACCTGGCTTGCTGAAAGTGAAGAGAACTTAAAGCACTTACTGTTGAAGATCAATGACCACAGCCTTCAGTGTGATTGCACCTCAACACAAAGAAAACAAAAATCCTCACAATTGAATCGGTAAGCAACATGTGATAAATGGAGAAAAGACTGCAACTGTCAAAATTTTATTTTACTTGGATCTATAATCAACACCATGGAAGTAGCAGTCAAGAAATCAAACAACACATTGCACTGGGCAAATACGCTGCAAAAGATCTCTTAAAGTGTCGAAAGCAAAGATACCACTTTGAAGACCAGGGTGCGCCTGACCCAAGCCATGATGTTTTCAGTGACTTCACGTGAATGTGAAAGCTGAGCCATGAATAAGCAAGGGTTGTGGTGTTGGTAAAGAATGTTGACTATACCATGGACTGCCAAAAGAATGAATACAAACCTATCTTGAAAGAAGTACAACCAGAATGCTCCTTAGAAGCAAGGATGGCAAGACTATGTCCCACACGCTTTGGACATTTTGTCAGGAGGGATCAATTCTTGGGGAAGGACATCATGTGTGGCAAAATACGGGGTCAGCAAAAAAGAGGAAGACCCTCAATGAGATGGGCTGACACAGTGACAAAGCTGCATCTCTGAGCTCAAGCAGAATAACAATTGTGAGAATGGCTCAGGACTGGTCAGTGTTTCATTCTGTTGTACGTAGAGTCATTGTGCGTTGGAACTAATGCAACAGCACCTAACATCAACAACTGTGGATTTTGGTAAATTTTTGGAGAGGAAATTTGAGGAAGGAGAGAAAATTGGTGATTCTTTTACAGTTATGTGCTGTTTGAGATGTCTGTTAGATATCCAGGAGATGATGACTAGCTAATGAAATACAATGATATGATGGTTTTTGTCTGATCCATGGAATCATAAAGTTGAACATGCACAACAGCACTGCATCATTAAATGGAAGTGGTGTCTTCACTATTGGGCCCTAGGCAGACCTGAAGGCACAAGTAAGTTGCATAAAAAAATAGTGATTCAGAAGAAAATATCGGCACCATTATTACGTGTACATGGGCACAGACATTGTGGCCCAGATAGATCTGGACTCATAAGGACTTATAAGGGCACATCATCTGGGCCCTGAGGTATAAAGACAATAGCTAGGACAATCTTGGAAAACATCTTTTAGAGAAACTTTCACATAAACAAATCATAAACCAAGTACTAGTGATCCACACGTTTCCACTCTGACCTTCTTTTTTTCTTTTGATTGTGATTTAGGCTGAGATTTACAGCTCAAGTTAATTTCTCATACAAAAATTTATACACATATTGTTGTGTGGCACTAGATGCAATTCCTGTAATGTGACAATATGTTCTCCTTTTCTACCCCAAGTTTTCTATGTCCGTTCAGCCAATTCCTATTCGTTTGTGTCTTCTCATCAGGAGCTGCCCATTTAAGCCTGTGTATATACTTGAACTAAGAAGCACACTCTTTATAAGTATTAGTTTATGTTTTATAGTCCAGTCTAACCTTTGTCTGAAGAGTTGGTTTCAGGAATTGGTTTAGTTCTGGATTAACAGAGAGCCCAGGGGCCATGTCTTCTGGGTTTCCTGTAGTCTCAGTCAGACCATTAAGTCTGGCCTTCTTATGGGAATTTGAGTTTTGCACTACACTTTTCTTGTTCTCCATCAGGAACTCTCTGTTGTGTTTCCTGTCAGGGCAGTCACTGATGGTTCCTGGGGACCATCTGGTTCTTCCAGTCTCAAGCTGATGGAGTCTCTGGTTTATGTGGCTCTTTTGTCTCGCGGGTTAACATTTTCATTATATCTTTGGTTTTCTTCATTCTCCTTTGCTCCAGATGGCTTGGGACCAATTTATGCATCTTAGATGGGTGCTCACAACCTTTTAAGATCCCTCATGCCACTCATCAAAGTGAGATGCAAAACATTTTCTTGATAAACTTTGTTATGCCAATTGACCTAGATGTCCATGGTGCCCAGACCCCTGCCCCCGCTGTTTTGTCCTTCTTAGTGTTTGATTGTGTTCAGGATTCTTCTTTGCTTTGGGGTTAGTCCAGTTGTGCTGACTTCCCCTCACCTAAGAGAATCTTGTCTACTGTCTGGTTAATGAATGCCTGTCCCTTCCTTTCCACCCACTTAACTGCTAAAGAATGTTTTCTTCTCTGTTTAACTCTTTCTTACATTTTTGTAGTAGAGGTCTCATACAATATTTGTCCTTTTGTGACTAATTTCACTCAGCATAATGCCTTCCAGATTCATAGATGTTGTGAGATGTTTCTATGATTCATTGTTGTTCTTTATCACTGCATAGTATTCCATTGTGTGAATATACCATAATTTGTTTATCCATTTGTCTGTTGATGGGCACTTAGGTTGCTTCCATCTTTTTGCCACTGTGAAAGCTGCTGCAATGAATATGGGTATATGTATTCCTATTCATGTGATGGCTATTATTTCTCTAGGATATATTTCAAGGAATGGGACTGCCAGATTGTATGATACTTCTATTTTGAGCTTTTTAAGGAGGTACTAGATCAATTTCCACCAAAGTGGTTGCACCATTTTACCTTCCAACTAGCAGTGTATAAATGTTCCAGTGTCTTTAACCTCACTAACATTTATTTTGTGTGTGTGTGTGTGTGTGTGTGTGTGTGTGTTTTAATCAATGCTAGCACTGCTGAGGTTCTTACTTTTTTTTATTAGCCTTTGGTGAACAGTAAGATTTGCTGGACCACTTAAGGCCCTCTTGACTATTGCTATTGAAATCTGTACCATGACTGTTAGGAAAGACAATTCAAAACGTAGAATCATGGTGATTTAACAGTTTCTAGCCAATCTATGAAAAGGTGAAGTTTTCATTAGTTTTGCCTATTTGTAATGTTAATATATGTTGATGATTGTAATATTCCGGGGTTGGCTTGTAATATTCCTCCAGCTCAGCCTACATGGCTCTAGTACTATGTTTGTCTATTTTCACACTTTTGTATATTCTGTATTTTCCTTGGATTCGAGCAGGCATGGCTCTGGTAGCATGTTTGTCTGATTTTCTACTTTTGCCTCCTTTAACACATGCCAAATAAAACTTTCTTTTTCTTTCCTAAACTTTGTAATGTTTTTACCTACAATAGTGACCCAAATGCCCAGTCTCCACTCTTGTATTACTCTTCATCTCCTGGTCTGCACCTGTGGCCTTGTGGGAATTCCTTGTGATCAGTTGACTGAGAATGAGAAAATGTGTGCCTGGTTTATAAATGGTTCTGTGTGACATGCAGGAGCCACTCAAAAATGGACAGCAGCAGCACTACAGACACTTTCTGGGACCTCCCTGAAGGACAGTGGTGGAGAGAAATCCTCCCAGTGTGCAGAACTTCAAGCAGTGCACCTGGTTATTCATTTTCTTGGAAGGAGAAATGACCAGATGCGCTACTATATACTGATTAATGGGCTGTATCCAATTAATTGGTTAGGTGATCAGGGATTTGGAAGCAACATGATTGGAAAACTGGAGACAAGGAGGTATGGAGAAGGTATATGTGGGCAGCCTCTCCAAATGGGCCAAAGAAGTAAAGATATTTGTGTCCCATGTGAATGCTCACCAAAGGATGATCTCAGTGGAGGATGCTCCCAAACCAAGGGAAGACTGATGATAAGGAACTTCCTTCCAGAGAAGACAGAGAGAGAAAGGTTTTCCCTGGAACCAGTGCCCTGAATTCAGACTTCTACCTTACTGGACTGTGACAGAATAAACTTCTCTTTGTTAAAGCCATCCATTTGAGGTATTTCTGTTACAACAGCAGTTGATAACCAAGATAATGTAGTATCCTGGAGGCTATATGTGCTCTAAACCAGTATTGAATATATGGTGCTGTTTCTCCCATAGCCAGAATTCATGGGTCTAGGAATCAAGGCATGGAAATGGAAGTGTCACCACTATTACTCTTTGTAACTTACTTGCAAAATTTTTGTTTCATGTCCTTGTAACCTTATAATCTGTGGGTCTGAAGGTCTTAGTTTCAAAGGAAGGAATATTCCCACCTGGAGACAATAAGCTGATTCTACTGAACTGAAAGCTAAGAAAGCCACCTGGCCACTTTGGATTCCTTATGTGATTGATTCTCACTACCAAGAGAAACTCAGACTGATGTTACACAAGGAGGTAAAGAACAGTATGTCTGGAATACAGGGGTGTCTCCCAGTACTACTAGGTCCTGTGATTAATGTTAATGGAAAGCTATAGCAACCCATTTCTGACATGACTGTGGCCCAGACTCTTCAGGAATAACAGTATCATGGATTGAATTGTGTCACCCTAAAAATGTGTGTAGCAATTTGGCTGGGTCATGATTCCAACTATTGTGTGATTTTCCTGTGCTGCAAATCCTAACCTCTGTCTGTGGTTAACACGTACAATTATGTTACAACAGGATTAGGGTGGGACTGTAACACCCTCACTAAGGGAGTTTCCCTGGAGTGTGGTTTGCATCACCTTTTATCCTACAAGAGATAAAAGGAAAGGCAGGCAAACAAACAAAGAGTGGGAATCTCATACCATCAAGAAAGTCGCACTAGGAGCACAGCACAGGCTTCAGACCTGAGGTTCCTGCATTGAGATGCTCTCAGACAAAAGAAAAACTGATGTACTGCCAGAACCATCCTCCAGAGCCGACAGAGTATGCTCCCCTGGAGCGAGTAGCCTAAATTCAGACTTCCAGCCTGCTGGACTGGGTGGAAATACACTTGTCTTTGCTAAAGCTATCCACTTGTGGTATTTTCTGTTAGAGCAGTGGCAGATGACTGTTTTAGTTAGCTAGTGCTGCTCTAACAGAAGTACCACAGAGTGGATGGCTTTAACAAAGGGAGGTTTATTCTTACATAGTCCAGTAGGCTACAAATGCAAATTCAGGATGTTTACTCCAAGAGAAGGCTATCCCCCTTGTCGGCTCTGGAGGAAAATCCTGTACTGCATCAGTCTTTCCAGGGAGCATCTTGGTGCAGGAACCTCAGGTCTGATGGACAGACTCTTCTCCAGCTGCTGCTTTCTTGATGGTGTGAGGTTCCCAATTCCCTGCTTGCTTCCCTTTCCTTTTATCTCTTGTGGGGTGAAAGGATTAAGAGTGAGGCAAGCCATACTCCAGGGAAACTCCCTTTACAATAGAGCAGGGAGGTAATACTATGAAGGGATTTACAGTCCCGTCCTAGTGCTTTAACATACAGCATAGGGAAATCACATAGTGGAGGACCATCATAGAACACAGGGAATCATGGTCCAGGCACATAGCTACACATATTTTGGTGGGGGACACAATTCAGTGCATGACAATGACTAAGACAGACAGTTTGGGTCACACCACTAGGCAAATAAACACGACCAGCTGAGGCACTTGCTGAAGGCAAAGGGAATATATAATGGATGGTTGAAGAGGGTAGCCTTAAGCACCAGTTATGACCACAAGACCAGCTGCAGAAATGAGGCCTGTGTTTTGAGGGCTTCTGCTTTGTATGAGGACATCCTATATTTTTGTTTTCCTCACCTATAAAATGTAAAATATAAGATATAAACAGGGCTAGTGCATTTTCAGTTGTATGTGTGTTCATTGTGTTATGTTAGGCACAAGTATGACTTTGTATTCAGAGATTATATATGGTTTAAGAAGATGTGTACAGGTGCCAAGTTCAGAAGGAGTGGATCCTGAGGGTCAGCCTGGCTGGCCCATGATTCTCAGTGGTTTGGCAGCTGGAGCATGTTGTGATCAATCACTTCCATGATGAGATTTGATATAATTTGATCACCACCATGACGGGATCTGCTATGAAAAGTCAATCCATCAAAAGGCGGTTTCCTTGGGGTATGGCTTGCAACAAATATAAGTGGGCATTCTGGTAAGGCTCCAGGACTTCTGCATGCCCTGGATCCTTCAGCTGGCTCCTCTTTGTCTGACCTCTATTTCTTGGGACTTGAACTGACAGCTTAGCTGTGGATGAGTCTGCCAGTCTTGGAATTCATTGATCTTTGCAGTCTGTGAGCAAGAACCCTGCTCTCTGACCTGCAGACCTTGGGTTCACCATCCCCTGTGGCCACATGAATCTGGAGAAATTTCTATCCTGATCAATGGACTTGTGACATTCCAGCCTCTGTAACTGTGTGAGCCATTTCTCTTTCTCTCTCTTTATATACATGCTGGTTCTCTAAAGAACCCAGCCTGAGACACACAGACTGCTACAAGACAGACAAAATCTGCCTTGGAAGAAGCACAGTCAGAAAGCTCCTTAGAAATGAGGATGGCAAAACTTCAGTGTGCCTCCATTAGGAACAAGAACAACATTAAGTGGACTTCAGCATAACTTGAGTACTCCTTCCATCTTAACTCAATACTGCAAGGGGCGGGGGGCAGGGGACCATGCTCTTAGGCGAATTCCAGGCCAATTGGCGCAAGTAGCGTTTTGCTAAGAGAGCTCTCTGCACCCCACATTGGTGAGTGGCGTCTGGGGTCTTAAAAGCTGCCAAGCTGCCATCCGAGGACACAGCAAAAGGTCCCAACTCAGCAGGAACGGATGCTCACCGAGGGCCAAAATGGCATGTGGTAAAGACAACCTAGAAGACAGAGAGACCCACAAGAGTGGGTGCCTACATCGACCTGGGACCGCAAGAACCGGATGGTGCCCGGCCACCACCAGTGATAGCCATGATGGAGCTCACAGAGAGGAGCCTCACTGGCAACACAAGAATAAAAAGAGGTGCATCATGAGATCTCCCCTAAAAGATCTCAATTGATGGTCCAGCGGTTTTGGGGTTCCTCTGAGAGCATGGCCCCCGGCCCTGATGCTGCCCTTACCCGTAAATTATAACAAAGGTCCACTCTTTGGACAGGAATGGATTGGACTTGGCAATGCAGAGTAACCATGTATTGGAAGCACTTTATGGTTCTGTACATCTATAGGATATCATCTTGCTGACCTCTGGCTGGAGGAAGGGGAGTGGACAGAGAGGAGGGGAAAGGAGACTGTTGGGAGGATGAGACATGTATGGAGCAGAGAGGAATAGTGTGCAGTCACCAGACAGGGAGAGCAGTGGAAGCTGCATATAGGGGGGCATGTAAATTTACATGTGAATGTACATTTTCACTCAGTTATGTTAAATAAAAATAAAAAATAAAAATAAAAATAAAAAACTTCAGTGTGTCTCATGTACTTGGGACATGTTATGAGGAAGGACCACTGCCTGGAGAAGGACATTATGCTTGGTAAAGTAGAGAGTCAGCAAAAAGGAGCTGGACTGACGCAGCAGCTGCAATAACAGGCTTAAACATAGCAGTGATTGTGAGATGGTACAGGACCAGGCAGGGTTTCATTCTGTTCTACAGAGTGTTGCTACGAATCAGAACCTGATGGATGGCACCTAACAACAACTACAAGGGGATGTACGAGTCTGGAGTTCAAGTGAGAAATAGAGGGCTGAGAGAAAAGGGTCACCAGCATTTTATAGACCGTGTAATACACGGCATTTGAAACCCTAGAACTCGATGATTCCATGCAGAAATAAATGGAAATAGGTCTGTAATTTTTCAACTTAACACAAGTTGACTGTTACTCAGGATCATATAATTAATGTTACAACTTGAATATATTTTTTAAAATCCATATTTGAGCTTCATTTTTAAAGTGTGAAGACTGAGAATCAGGAAACATCTTTAGTCCCAGGTCACTTGTCTTGTTGACATCTAAGCCGGGACCATAATCCAGGCATTTAACCCCTAAATCAGAGCTCTTCAAGAAATTTTACTTGTAATTCCCTTTTCTTTTAAGAGAACACGTGATGATTCTGACTGGTTTTTATACCTAAAATCTATTTATAGTAAGTTTACATCACTTCTATATGCTGGAAGAGGCTGCTTTTGTGATTGTGTGAAGAAATTTATACTTCACTGTGTCTCAAATACTATTATTCCAGGAAATAAGAATCCCTGACTTATAAGAAACTGCCCTGGCTCTGAAAGCAGCAGATTTTGATTTTGACTAAACTAAATCAGGTCTGAGTATCTCTTGTTTTCAGTACCCACTACGTTCAGCTACTAACCTAAAGTTTGGCGATTTGAGCTCGCCTAGCAGCAGTGCAGAAGAAAGGCCCGGTGGTCTGCTTCCAGCAAGATTACAGCCAAGGACACCTACGGGGCAGTTCTCCTCTGTAAGCATGGGATCTTGCCATGAGTCAGAACTGATTTGACAGCAAGGGTAAAGGTACGTGATGCACACATGTTCATTCATACAACTACACAAATGAAAAAGTTACAGATGCTCAAAGATATCCCCTTGAATCAGTCATCATTTTCAGTCTAGTTTTAATCCATATACAGTTTGAATCCCTGAAATAAAAACTGAAAAAAAGGAAAAAAACAGCCATCAAGTTGATTTCAACTAACAGTGACCCTGTAGGACAAACAGCTGCCTAGGAGGCTTCCAGGACTGTCATGTTTACCAAAGCAGACTGCCACATCTTTGTCCCAAGAAGCAGCTGGTAGTTTCAAACCACCAACCTTTGGGTTAGCAGCTGAGTGTTTGATCACATCACCAGAGCTCCTTCCCTGAAGTTACTAGTTGCCAAGTGCTGTCGAGTCGGATCCGACTCAAGGCGAAATTACTAGTTAGTACATAGTTAATCAGTCTGAACACATTTTATTCAACATTCTTACGCAAATCATTAGGGAGATGTTATTCAGTTACAAAGTGGCCCTGCTAAGACACAGACATGGCTCTTCTTGAAATATAAAATTGGTAATGATCTACAAGTACTAAAATTTTACAGGTGTGCGGTGCAATGAATTACTTAACGTGGCCCCTCTAGCCGTGGTCTTTGTGACTCACACAGTGATCAGGTGGTGCTCTGCAAATAAACTATATGGAACTCATGATGGTTGGAGATGTGTCAAATTAAGTAGGCCCCGGTTCCCAGTATCGTGGTTGTCCTGTTTTATGTATTGTGGATCCTGAACCCTCTACGTTTTGTTGAGGCAGGATTACTGTAAGGAGTGTCTTGCATCTTTGCAGCCTGGTAGGAGGGCGTGATTTGAGCGCCATCCTTACTAAACATACACCCTTCCCTAAGGTGTAGCCTGCTCTAAGACGTTTGTGTTTGTCCTGGGTAAGCTCCTTCTCTGAATCTGGAACCCATATCCAATCAAAAGGGAAAAAAATAAAAATAAAAAAAAAAAAACCCACGGCGATCGAGTCGATTCCAACTTATAGCAACCCTAGAGGACAGAGTGGAAACGCCCCAAAGGGTTTCTAAAGAGCACCTGCCAGATTCAAACTGCTGACCTTTTGGTTAGCAGCCATAGTGCTTAACCACAACACTGGGGTTTCCATGACCTACCTGGAGACCTGCTGTCTGACCTGCCACTTCTGGGATTTGCCAGCTTCTGTAGCCCCCAAGGCTGGCAGTCTATGATGTGACCCGATTTTTCAGCTTCTGCAGCCCTGTGAACTAGCAGCTTGTGGTGTGAAATGCTGGTGTGTGTTTGTCAGCCATGTGGGCTGGGAGAAGCCCACACCTGATCTATGAGTTAGGAACTTTCCAGCTTCCACAACTGCATGAGTCCTTTACACAGTTTGTGAGGGAGAGTACTTAGAAGAGAGGAACAGTTGATGTTACAGATGGAGTAGTATAGAAGCCTGGAAAAGTTGGACATTCGGGAAATCCTTAACCTCTGCCTCACAGAAACCAGCTTTGTGCTGATTCTTATCCAAATAAATTATTCATTTAGTGTGTCAGAGGCTGAATGAGTCGTTTTAAGAAACAAAAGTAGTAAACACATAATCAGAAGACCACTAGTATCTTGGAGGGAACTCTGTCCCTGAAATTCAGGGAGGTCATTGAGAGGATTCTGTCCCTCACATTTAGGGAGGTCATGGAGAGGACTCTGTCCCTAACATTCAGGGAGGTCACTGAGGGAACTATGTCCCTGAAATTCAGCGAGGTTGTCTTATCCAATAATCAGACCTCACCATTAGCTGAAAACAGCCTGGTACCCATGCCCCACAGGGATGACCAAAAACAGCCTGGTATGCCCCACCTGGTATAACCATAAAACCGTAAATAACTTTATGCCTGTCTTCTCCACCCTCCTCATTAAAGGCTCTCCCCTTAACCAAAATCTTGACCATAAACAAACCTTATCCCTCCCCCTTCCAATCAACACGTCTTCCTTATTCAAACCATAAATCCCCTAATCAAATTTCATGCAACTCTCTTCTGTTTCTTTCCTTTTCAAACCATAAACCCCCTCACCCCACACTACCTCATCAAAACTTTAAAACTATCAAAACTTGCCCTACTTGTGAAAGTTGGGCTGAGCCACTCTCAGCTTAGATCCCACTCTCTTTCTCTTAAAATAAACTTCGCTGGACCCTTGGACTAGTGTGTCTTTGCCTCTGCTTTGGGCCACCCTCTCCCCAACAATCTTAACAAAGTTGGGTGATGACAATGATTAACACACTCAGCTGCTAACAGAAAGACTGGAGGTTTCTGTGCATTCAGAGGTGCCTGTGAAGACAGGCCTCACCTACTGAAAAGCCCACCACTGAAAACCCTACGGAACAGTTCTGCTTTGACAGATACGGGGTCACATCATGCATCAGAAATTACTTAACTGATATGCTATATCATCTTCCCAGGGACTGGGGAAGGAACTGACAACTCTGATGATCCTTTCCAATCTTCTAGAAACACAATTCATTAATCTTACTGTAAGTTAGAAGAACACACTCTAATTATTACACATGATTTCCATTACTCTAGTTCAGCATAAAACAGGACAAAAATCAAGCCTTGGTAACATAAAGTCCCCGATGTAGTGGGAGAAAACCGGGTTTGCAGAGCTAGAACTCAATTAAAAAGACCAGACTTGGACGGTTTTTGAAAGACACAACCCCCAGGACTGTTGGGCCAGAGTGGAAACCATTCCCGAAGCCAAGACTGGACCAGACTGTAAGACATAAAATGACACTGGCCTAGAGTCTACTTCCTGGCTTAAGTGTATATATGAGGTTAATTGAGTAGCACCTGTCCAGAAGTAAGATGAGAGGGTAGAGGTGCACGGGAACTGGTTGAATGGACATAGGAAATACAGGGTAGAAAGGAGGAGTGTGCTGTCATAGGGTGAGGAGAGCAGCTACAGTCACATAGCACTGTGTTTGCAAGTTTTTGTTTGACAAATTGACTTTTATACTTTCACTTACAGCACTATATATATATAAAAAAGACTTAGGAACAAAAAAAGAAAACAGTGGATATTTTTAATATCACAAGAAATAACCAAATAGACCACACAAAAATCTGTGAAGGACAGGAAATATCAAGTGCCATATCACTTACATTTTATACTTTTAAGTATTGTGTGGTGAATTATTTAATATGGCCTAGTCTTTGTGACTCCCACCAAAGAATAAGAGCTATGCAAATGAGCTGCTTGTGCCCCACTGAAGGGACTGGACAGCTTTCTAGTAATGTGAAGAAGGTGTATGGCACCCTTGCAAGGATAACCCACCTACTGCTGTCAATTCCAACCTATAGTGACCGTAAGTCAGGGCAGAACTGCCCCACAGTTTCCAAGAGGCACCTGGCAGATTTGAAATACTGGCCTTTGACTAGCAGATGTAGCCCTTAACCACTACACTATCAGGGTTTCCCTTGCAAGGATAGGACTTCACAAAGGTGTATGGAACGCTTATGAGGGAATTGGTCAGTTTTGCTGTTTCACTAAGCTCAAAATAAGCCATCCCAGAGGCGGGAAGCAAAGATTTCAACATCACTAAGAAACAAGAGCCAGGAGTAGAGCACATCCTTTGTACCTGGAATCCCTGTACTGAGAACCTCCTAGATCCAGGACAGACACAAAAGCTCTAACATCAGAGATGGTGAGAAGTAGTGACAACAGAACCAAATCACCAGAAAACAGTATGGAGGGCTTCCTAGCCCACAGAGGAAGCTGACTGCCTTCAAGCAGAAAGTTCACCGGCAGAATGAGGTGCCTCTGGGTAATGGGAGAGCTAGGCTTACAGGCTCACAGAGCAAAAGAGCTGAGCACCTTTGGGCAGGAGGCTTACTGGCACAGTAGAATGGCTCTGAGAACTTATCTGCAGAGCTAAAAGAACCTTCTAACACTTGCCTGAGCATGGCAAAGGCTGAGGGGCCAGAGAGAGGCGAGACTGCAGGCATGGCTGAGAAGCTGTTCTGATGGAAATAACTGTATCCTGAGCACTCCCAAACCTGAACTGCAAACTCGTAACTATGTGACCACTGCAAATTACTGAATCTGGCAGAGAAGAAGCAGAGTGCACCATGGGAGACACAGCTGATGTCAGAATTGGTAAAAAAGTTGGAAGGTGGATGCATGTCTGATCTCAACCCCTTAAGAATCAGCCTTGGGCTGTTAATCTTAATTTTCCATACCCCTTGGGAAGTTAGCAGTCAGATGTCCTCACCATGCCATTCTTAAAAGACACATCTTCCAAATAGGACAGTGTTACCACATTAATTAGAAGGATATTTATGCTATTGGGTTGTATGCCACAGTTAATTCTTCAGCTCCTAGTTTTAAATTTAATTGCTATTCTAGCTTCAAAAATATACTTCTAAAAATTGAAAACTCAGAACTGAAAATTTCCAACTCTGAGTCTGCCATATAGTGAATACAAATTTCACACATAACTTCTGATTTCACAAGTGTGAATCTCAAGCATTTCCTCCATTAAATAACATTTGTACTGGAATAAAAATCAGGATAGTGACTCAACAAGAAAAGGTGGACTACCTTCTTCAGTCCTTGGACGTTATAATGTGCAGAGGTAACATTACACAATTCAGTTTCTTTATTTTTAAGATGGTTGGTTCCATTTCTCAGGACAGAACAACACAAATATAACATACAGTTCTTAGTGCTAGCTGAGACTATGTTTTTTGCCATCCTAAAAGCACTAGTTCAACCCCCAAAAGAGAAATTGTAAGTCTGAGAAGGTATGGGAAAGATAAAGACTAGGGATTCTAATTAAACAGGAAAACTTGATGACACTGGTATTCTAGTCTTCACATCAGTACTAACACAAACTCAACCCTTTTAAATCAGGGAACCTGTCATTCTATTCCTAATGAAGTGATTTTACAATCCCTATAAAGTAAAACAATTACGTAAAGGTATAACCACCTTGCCTCCTTTAGAGACACTGTAATATAAAAAAGAAATTGTTTATTGTAAGCTTCTCTTTCCAAGTGCAGAGTAGGCTTCAAGGTACTTCTGAGCCCCAGTAATCAAGCAGTTCATGACAAAAGATAAACGTGAAAAAGTAGACACAGAGATCTGTGAAGACTTCAGCCATTTTGCTGTAAGTATCCATTGATCGATTTATTACTTCAGCAGGAATTCCAGATAATAGAAGTGCAGCAGTCAGTACTGTTGTCTTTATCTTCTTTTCCCCCTGTATACAGAAAAAACTCAAATGAATTTCACAGATCCTGACAGAATACTTAAGCTATATAAAAAGATAATCAGCACTGCTACTTTTGCCTAATTTCTTTCAACTGTTAATAAAGTTTTGAATTATCAATAAATAGTATACTAACAAATATTCACTACGCATACAGTATGTAAAGGAGTAAACCACTAGGCAGCAGGGCAGAGATAGCATTCTTATTCAAAAAGTTTAAAAAAGTACATCATCTTGGAAGCAAAACATAAGCAGTGTGTGGCACAGCTCAGAGAAGACAGAAATTGTTCCAGGGTTTTATTCATAAATAAAACTCAGGGAAGGCTTTTACGGGGAACTGGAATTAAAAGCAGGCTTCCAAAGACGAGCAAAAGCTAAGAGGAGAAATCTTGTTGTAAGGTCAAGTCTCATTACAACAAAGGCCACAGGTAGAAGACTGCCGGGTCTTTCGAGGACTAGCGTACTGTGGGACAGAATTATAGGAATGTCTGTAGCATGCTAATCGCCATACAAAGGAATCCATGCAGTAAGGTGTCACTGAACAGCTCAGCATTTTAGGGGAAAGGGGAACATTTATTTTCTAACTTCCTAGTCTCAATTTTTAAGTGAGTCAAACCTCAAGTTTTATTTAATTTACTGATTTGGTGCTATAGTCATATGGTTCAAATATTTTGAAAAGCATATATATATAAAATGTATCACTAAATTTACTAAGTAATTAAATGGAAAACTTTCTTAGGTAAGTTTATCATGATGGACCAGCTTTCTCCCCAATCTGTTGTGAAATTTTTGTAAAATTAAATAAAAATATGGCAATATCAAATTTTACAGCATTAAAACTTCCTTATTCTTAGTCACTTTCTGAATTTATGAGAAACAGAAACAAATAGTCTAGACCCAGGCAATGGCGGGCCACCACGCCTTGAGTAGCACTCACTCAAACCATAAGTAAAACTAAGTTTTTTGAAAGTGAAATTAGCTAGCCATTAATCAATTTGAATACATAACCATAATTTAGAAAAAAAAGTCAATTTACCTTGGGAAAATATTTGTATAGTCCCATGTACGCAAGTTGTAAAGTAAGAAATGGAGCAAATATGGACTGTGAAGAAAGAAGATGAAATTACAGATTTCCAACATAACATTCAAATCACAATAAATCAAACTAACAGCAGCTCTACAACTCCAATCAAAAACTGTGATCATAACAATTTAGACAGTAATCTTGTTTCTGCAGAAGGATAAATATAAGGATTTGGTTTCCTAATGATAAAATATGTTTCTCAAGTCCTACAAATTTTTCACAATTCTTGTAAAGTCTCCCAAAAAAGTCTTCTCACATAAAAACGTTTTTTTAAAAATTATTTCAAGTATTGAACAGTGGTAGATGCATAACACATGCAGTACCACCACCCTCCTCTAGAGGGAACGAACTGCCAAGTTCCAGCACACATACAAGGGCCCAGCACTCAAAATCAAGTTTGTATCTTACTAAGACTTCCGGCCAAGGAATGAACTCAGACGGCCACAGGTCGTTGGCTCTCAACTGATGAACTATTCTTACTGTAGATGTAACAGGTTGCTTACATGGCTGCTCAGACAATAAAAATAACAATTTACATAATTACTCCTAAAATTAAAACCATTACAAGGGAATGAAGGAGCAAACACTGTTAGACAGAAACATAGTGAGAGGGTGAAAATCTGACAGCAAAAACAAAACAAAAAAACCTCACAGAAGTGAGGCACAAAATAGAACTCGACAAAATACAAAGCCTCTCAGAGACAAAAGCAGCTACACTTCCCACTGTATGTTGAAAGCATCAACCACTGCTCTTTGTAACGATGGCCATCTAGCAACAGGAAATAAAATCAAATTCTTCTCAACAGTCTATGTTTTTAAATTTTTGCACAACTATCAATTTCTGAATCACTAAAAAAACCAAACAAAAGCCCACTGTCACTGCATTGGTAGCAACTCTTATTGGGCAGGACACAATCGCCCTACAGGGTTTCCAAGGCTGTAAATCTTTACAGGAGCAGACTGCTACATCTCTCTCCCGCAGACCCACTGGTGGATTCAAACTGCTCACCTTATGGTTACCAGCTCAGCATTGAACCTTAATTATGGAAAATGTACTCATATGGCTGGTATACAGTAGGTATTCTTAAAACATCTACTGAACAGAAATAGCTCAAAGAGCAAGACGGTGAACTATGAGCTCTGCTTTTCCACATTCCACCACATACTAATTTATAAACAAAACCAAGTCCCCAAAAAAACAAACCCCACTTGCCATGGACTCAACAGTGACCTTACAGGGCAGAGCAGAACTGCCCCATAGAGTTTCCAAGGAGCACCAGGTGGATCGGACCTGTCAACCTTTCAGTCAGCAGACATAGCCCTTAAACACTACACCAGCAGGGTTTCTACTGTCAACAAAAGGACCATTAAATCCCAACTTCCACTAAAGAGCCATTAGTACTTGACAGAACAATGAAAACTATGTAATACTACAAAAGAACCGCCGCCCCCCCCCCCCACTGCTCTCAAGTCAATTCCAACTTATAGAGGTGTAGAACTGGCCCCAGCAAGTTTCCAAGGAAAACTTGGTAGATTTGAACTGCTGATCTTTTGGTGAGCAGCCACAGCAATTAACCACTAGATAACCAGTGTTTCTATATACTACTACAGCATTGTAAAATGGTGAAATGCCCTCTGAAGCACAGAAAAATTATGCCATGTTCAGGATAAAAAGAACTACATTTTAATGTTTCAAATCACTGTTATGCATCACTTAACATTTAAGAAAAATTCTGTGAAAAAATCACGTTACGTGATTTGGAAGTTGTACACACACCTTATTAGTGGCAGTCCCTAGGTTACCAGCATCTGACTTAAGGTCAACTCATACTCAGGAATGGACTGACCATTATCGTGTATGTGTATGGATGTCACCTTAAGAGACATTATGTGGTGCATGACTGTACTGAAAAGTTTGTAATTAATATATAGCACATGCAGTGGCACAGTGGTTAAGAGCTATGGCTGTTTACCAAAACAGGTGGGCAGTTTGACTCTACTAGGTGCTCTTTGGAAATTCTAAGGGGAAGTTCTTGTCTGTCCTATAGGATTGCCATGAGTCAGAGTTGATTTGATAGCAACAGGTTTTGGCTATTTCACCCTTCGACTGTGCAGAGAAACTGCTTGGGTGTTTCAATTCCAGCCAGCACTTAGCAGCTGTGTGATCTCGGACAAATCCCTGCATGCCTTCTGTGCCTCCATTCCCTCATCTATTAAATATGGACTCAAATGATAGTAACTTCATAAGGATGAGGATTAAAAGAATTAATAGATAAACTACTCAGAATGGTACATTTCAGTAATTATTATCATTAGGCTGTGTATTTAACAGAACACCTCAAGCTGTAACTAAGGTGAACAGCAACAAACAACCACATAAATGTGGTAAATATTAGGATAGTATTGGCCATGTACTCTATGTATTAGAAATACTTATTATAACCAATATGCATTTTCCATTGTTAGTTAATAGTTGATGGCTCTTTTCTTACCAAATATTTGCAAACAAAAGCCCTGACTCCAAGGGCAAGAAGGGCACATCCCACTAGTCTAAATATTCGAAAAGAGTCAAATTCTTCCGCTGTGTTTCCATCCTCTTGACTGGGTTTCTCACTGATCAGCTGTTTCCTTAGCTTCATTGCTTCTTCAAATCTGGAGAGATACTGTTCTAGGCCATGATGAGAAGCCCTCTGGACACCATCCATTGTCACGTCCCCTCTGTGTCGCTGCCGGAGCTCGATGTTGGCATCATTACTGCACTCAGAAGGTTTCATGAAAGAGTCCAGTTTGTCTCCCAGCGGGGTCCCCTTTCCTTCAACTACACCACCTTGCTGGTCAGCTGTTCCTGTAGTGACTGCATCACCCAGCACTACACGCTTTGAAACTGAAGGAAGAGTGAGGGAGTTCAGTTTATCACTGTCCATCTGCTTTGATTTCGTTTGACTTTCTTCTTCTGGCAAAAGAAAATATAAAACTTGAGGTATTACATACTGAGAAAACACCTTCCATGTTAATATTAAAAAAAAATCATGCTGCTGCAGGTGGAACTCAGAAGTTTATTAATCTAAATTAGTACTGACTGCATAAAACACAAACTAGTTTCATTTTCGATAAAGAAAATATTCTCAAAAAATAATATCCAGATGGAAAAATCTACAGATAGTGGTGATGGGTGGACAACATGATAAATATAGTTGAGTCACTGAATTGTACATGTAGAAAATGTTGAAATGGCAACTGTTACATATACTTACACCATCAAGAGTATTCCTGCTGAGTAAATAATCCAAACAGGAGGCAACACTATATACTGTATAAACACTGACAAAAATATTCAAAGGGTGGAGCAAGCTACAAAGACCAACTGTTCATGTCTGTTACACCCCAGAAATACATCTGCGTTGTCTGCTCTAGTTTATTTGGTTGAAAATATAAAATTATTAAGGCATTACAAAAATCTGTATTTTAAAACTTAGTTTTTGAATTCAGGGTTCTCCGACAGCATAGGGTGTGGCAGAGTATACAGCTACTGTTTATGTAATTCTGCTACTGCAATCCCAGAGCCATTTAGCAGGGACTTAAAGCAGTTTAATGATGCTGTTCTATTCTTCCAGGAGAATCTGACATAATGCTCTTACCTCTCTTGGTAGTTTTCAGCCTCAAATCTGTAAATCAACTAAAAGTTCAGGTTTATGTATCTAAAGCCTCTGAGAACAGAACATAAATCACAAAGGCCTAACTAAAGAGCTTACGACCAGTGACAAGAGTCCAGTTACTAAAGGGAAAAGCAACACTCAATGTAATCTTAAAGAACAGAAACATGTATTAAGTGTTCAATAAATATTCACACGAACAAAACATTTTAAGAGCCTTCTTGGCCGTATCATTGGAGAAGAAATGAGGAACTCCCCTTTAGGGTTAAATACACCTCCGGTCATCAGTCACATCAATCTCCGCACTTCTCACTTATCGGCTGTGTTACAAATGCTCACCGGTATTTCTTCCCCTCTTTTACAAGGCCCGTAGGTGAGCGTGGAGAGCAGTGAACACAGACACTGGGACCACAGAGTCCCTGATCCACACAGTAAGAACTAGGGGGCAATTCAGTAAAGGCAAGCTGGTGTGGACCAGCAAAGTTGCAGCCAAAGCAAAAGGAGATAGACGCTAGGGTAGGCACTGGAAAGGAAAGCATTTGGAACGGAGAGAAAGGAAAAGAATCCTGACAGGCGCAGAGGACAGACCAGTCGGACGGTATAAAATGTGCGCCATGCACGGGAGAAGTGGGTAAGAAAGCGTTCGTCCTCGGGGTAACTGGCCAGAGGGAATCGCGGCAGAGAGACTAAGGACCCAGGGCTCTGCAGCTGGCGGCGTGGATCTCAGGACGAAGCCCCGGAAGGCTGTGGGAAGTGAGTAGGCACGTTTTAGGGTTAAGGCATGAGTATACGAGACTTCACCTAACGGGCGGCGACAGGAGGTTGGGGGATGAGACAGCAAGGTCTGGTCAGCGGGATGGGGGTAAGAATGTTCCTGAAGACTTAAAAGGGGTTGGCGGGAGACAGAGGGAGAAACCAAGGCTCTCACCCACGCCGCTCCCAGGCCTGTGAAAGCCCATGATCCGGTTGATGCGCTGTTCCGAGTTCATAAGCAGCTTTCTCCGCCGAAGCTCGGCTCGACGCTGGGAAGCCGACAGGCCTGAGCCCGCTGGAGACCCTGGACGGTCCCCACCGTCGGCAGTGACGGTCACTGGCTCCATCCTCCCTTCCACAGGATACGTGGTAGTGGTGGCAGTGGGAGCGGTGGCGCGTGGGTTTTCAGGCCGAGCCACGGAGAGCGCATACCCTCCCACCGTAGACCCGCCCCCTTCCCCGCAGGCGCGATCCCCGCAACTGCGGGCGAGGCTCGCGCGCGCCGCCCGATGGGACGAAGGGCGCGACTGTGTGCCGCCATATTGGAAGAGGGCAGCAGTGATGCTGTCCCGTTTACCCGCCTCGGCTGCCCCTGTTTCTCTTCCCTGCCACTGTGTCTACTTTCCAACTTCACTCGGAGGTGAAGAAAACAGGTACACAGCCTGATGAAGGGGAAAGGGATGGGAGTAGGATGTAAATTTAGCCTAGCGTCCTAGATGGCTGCCAGGAAGTAAAATGGAGGTTGCAGTCTCACAGGTCGTGGGAAGACGTAACTGGACGCTTTAGGGAGCTTTGCGTTGGAATTCTTGCTGCGGGTCCCTGAAACTGAAGTGCTCTTTTCAGAAATATACCGCTGGTTTGTCCCTGGGCTTCCTCACATCTGAGACGTCATGTTTCCTTTTGTTTGTGATCAAGATCTTAGGGAAAGAGAATCGTATTTTAGGATCATGGTTATCTCCCTGGAAAAAGATAACCTCATAAATACACAAATACAACATGCCTCCTCCTTTTAACTGTCCTTTTCTCCCTCAATAACAAACTTGTCCATCCACAATTTTAGCATAAACAAAAGGTTTCTTCATTTGAGAAAGCCAATGCAAGACGGATGAAAATTTCAGTTTATTAGGTTGAAGTGCTGATGTGTGATGACTCAGTTAAAATTGTGAATATTTCTTATTTTGGGGAAACCTTTCTACTGTAGAGATTATTAAGTGTATTATCTTTCCTAGCACTTCCCAATGATGTGTGTGATTCTTTGATAAACGACATATATATCATAATTGCTCTTAATTTCTATCTTTTACTAGACTGTAAAATCCAAAGTGCACGCTCGTCCTCTTTTTATTTACTTATCACTTTGCCCCAAGCCTAATACAGAGAACAGTTGGCTAAACATAATATTTACAGAAATTTAGAGGAAGTGTAAAAAATTAGCGTTTTTAATGAGTTTCATATATGGTTTTTATTTGACCCTGGGATTTTTAAGTAGACTAATGTTTATTGATAAACTGTAGATACAAAGCTGAACAGATGTAATGTTAAGAACTAAGTGATGTTGTGTACTGTACATTCTGACTCACAGTGACCTTAGAGGACAGACTAGAACTGCCTGTCAGGTTTCCCAGGCTGAAATCTTTCCTGGGGAGAAGATTACCAGGTTTTTTCAACCTGTGGAGGTGCAGGTGAGCTTGGGTTTTCAGTGTGTTAAGACTCAGGACCTTTGTCTCATGGGATAACTCAGTTAATTGGCATAATATACCTACTTCTCACTTATTAACTATCTTGTTATCTGACATTTTGCATTTATGACAATAGTAAAAAAATCTAGTATCTATTTTGCACCTTAATAACAAATAATCCGGCAGTTACAAAGACTGAGGTACAAGCAAAAGTAATGATGGCTGTGATGGTTAAGGTGATGTGTCAACCTAGGCAGGCCATGTTTTTCAATAGTTTCACCGTTATGCAGTGATGCAATTATCCTCCATTTTTGCACAACATGGATTTTTGCACAGTGACCTGATCGTTGGAAACTAACCATGCTGGTAAGTGAAGAGTGAGTATGTACATAGTTCACAAACTTTATGTTCTGTATCCTAGTGAAGGGAGTAGTGTCTGGCTCTTAGAAGCTTGCAGATGGCCATCTAAATACAACTGTGTTCTTGTTAGGTGCCATCAAGTCAGTTCTGACTCATAGCAACCCTATGAACAACAGAACAAAACACTGCCTGGTCTTGTTCCATGTCCACAATTGTTTTTATGCTTAAGCCCATTGTTGCAGCCACTGTGTCAATCCATCTTGTTGAGGGTCTTCCTTTTTTTTTTTGGCTGACCCTCTACCCTTGGTAGAGGTAGGGGACAATTCAAAGGGCTCTAGAGAGAATGGGAGGAAAAGGTAGAATAGAATTCCGATTCTTATGAAAGCCACACTAACTGAGCCATCTGAGACCAGAGGACTCCCTAAGACTGTCACCTTGAGATACTCTTTAAACCTTAATCCAAAACTGAGGTCACCACATAGTGAAAAAACAAAGTGGCACACAAGATAAATGATATTATCTGTAAATACAGTGTTCTACTAAAAACCATCTACATGAGACCAAATAGTCAAGGTTTATTCTAAAGCAAAAATGAGAAGATAATGGGGCAGGGAAACTAGTGTATTGGGAAAGAAACAGCCAGCCCACAAAGGGAGTGTTGATATACTGTAAAAAACATGACTAATATCATTGAACAGTTGGTATAGAAGTTATCAAATGGGAAAATAGTTTATTGTCATGGATTGAATTGTGCCCTCAAAATATGTGTATCAATCTGGCTGGGCTATGATTCCCAGTGTTGTGTGATTGTCTACTGTTTTATCATCTGATATGATTTTCCCATGTGTTGTAAATGATGTTAATGAGATGAGATTAGTGTTGGTCATATTAACCAGGTGGGTTTAAATCTACAAGATTAGATTGTGTCTTAAGACAATGTCTTCTGAGATGTAAAAGAGAGAAGCAAACAGAGAGACATGGGGACCTCATACCTGCAGGAAATAAGAGCCAGGAGAATAGTGTGTCCTTTGGACCCAGAGTCCCTGTGCTCAGAAACCATAAGGCCAGGGAAAGAGTGATGACAAAGACTTTCCTCCAGAGCTGATGGAGAAAGAAAGCCCTCCCTTGGAGCTGATGCCCTCCTGAATTTGGACTTATGGTCTAGTAGACTGTGAGAGGATAAACTTCTATATGTCAAAGCCGTCCACTTGTGGTATTTCTGTTATGGCAGCACTAGACAACTAAGACATTAACTGTGTGAACTTTTACCAGAAACATAATAAAATACTACTGAGAGAAAAAAAAAGAATGAAATGATAGCCAAAACTAAAATTTAATTTCTGGGGTTAAGTTTAGGCAATAAAGTAATGCTTTGTACCCCTTTCTAATCCACACAGGAAATGACAGTTCATAGTCACATTTAAAAATATAAAAAGAGAAAAACCATCATAGCTGGACTCAAAAACAGGAAACATCTCAGCAGATCAAACTATCAGAAATACAAAGCGGTGTGGAGCTGCACTCAGGTGCTTGTTAGGCTGCAAGTGCAGAAACAGCCAACAGCAGCTCATCCTGTGGTGTAAGAGGCACTAAAAGTGCTCCACACAGGAGACAGAGAGGACTGCTTAACACCTGCCTTCCCTCCAAGAGTGTTCAGGATAATAGTTATCATTGAACTATACAGTGTTGGACTTCAGCTTGACAAGAAGCTGTGATCTTAGAGAAGCTGAAGAGAGATCAACAACTAGACTTCCCATTGTAGGTGGCTGGAATGGTGATATCCCAAATTCCAACCATCATGAAGACATACAACACTTCAGTGCTAGTAAAATTAAGAATTAGAGTAAGAATTCATGATGGTCCGACATCGGAGGGTCCCCTGGGAACGTGGCCCTTAGACCTGCTGCTGGTCCTGACCTGAAACCAGCACTGAGATCAACTCTTCAGACAAGAATGGACTGGACTTGGGGATGCAGCATGAGCATGTGGTGTGTGTACTTTATGGTTTTATACATTTATAGGAGGCTGTCCTACTGGTTTCTTTCTAGGTGGGAAGGACAGGGTGGAGAGGAGGGGACTAGTGTTTGGGAAGAGAATACTACAAGTAAAGTGGGAAAAGGAGGAATGTGCTGTCACGGGGTGAGGAGAGCAGATGGAATTGCAGATGGGATGCAAAATTGATTTGGATTGTATACTTTCGCTTAATCATACTAAAAAATGTTAGGATTCATACCAGGGGTACAAGGGTGGTTCACCATTACAGAATCAATCAACATCAACATAACTCACCACTTAAATAAAACACAGGAAGAGAATCACATAATCATCTCAATAGATACAGAAAAGGCATTTGATAAACTCCAACACCCTTTCCTGATAAAAACACTTAGCAAAATAAAAATAGAAGGGAACTTTCTCAACATAATATAGGACATAAACATAAAATTGATGGGCAACATTATTCTCAGTAGAGAAAAATGGAGACTACCCTGGAAAATGGTAGTAAGACAAGGATGCCCATTATTACCACACTTACTATTGTACTGGAAGTCCTAGCCAGAACAGTAAGACAAGACAGGGAAATAAAGCTATCTATTCTCTGATGACATCCCTTACAGTCATCCCTGTGTATCCATGGATGATTGGTTCCAGGAATCCCCATGATATTAAAATCCTTGGATGCTCAAGTCCCTTACATATAAACTATGCACATTCTCTCGCATACTTTAAATCTTTAGATATAATACTGAAGACAATGTAAATGTTATGTAAACAGTTGTTATACTGTAATGTTTAAGGAATAGTGATAAGAAAAAAAGTCTTTTTTTTCCTCCATGAATATTATTCACAGTTTGTTGAACCTGTGAATGTAGAAGCCATGGATATGGAGGGCCAGGACAACTCTACATAGAATATCTCAGAAATTCCACAAGAAACCTAGAGGGTCTAATGGTAGTATTCAGCAAAGTGGCAAGGCACAAAATTGATACACAAAAATCATTTGGGTTCCTCTACACTCACAAGGACAATTCTGAAAAGAGAATCGCGAAAGTAATACTCTTTACAACAGCCACCAAAAAGATAAAATACTTAGGGATAAAACTAACCAGGGATGTAAAAGATTTATATAAGGAAAACTATAAAATACTACTGCAAGAAACTAAGACACCTACATAAATGAAAAACATTCCATGTTCATGGATTGCAAGACTTAGTACTGTGAAGATGTCAATACTACCAAAAGTGATCTATGCGTATAATGCAGTTGTGATCCAAACCCAGTAATCAAAACACCCTGGTACTTGTTCAATGACAGATATATAAATCAATGGAGTAGAATCTAGAACCCAGAAGTAAATTTGTCCAGCTATGGTTAAGTGATCTTTGGCAAGTGGTCAATGTCCGTTCAATGGGGGAAGAAACAGTCTGTTTACTAACTGATGCTGGCAAAACTGGATATACATTTACTGAAAAATGAAACAGCATCCATACTTCATACTATACACAAAAACTCACTTAAAACTGGGTCAAAGACCTAAAAGTTAAGACAAAAACTGTAAAGTTCCTGGAGAATAACAGAGGGACAAAACTAGGGAACCTATTTGCCATAAATAATGTATTGAACACAACTACAAATGAATGAGAAACAGAAGATGGATTAGAAACTGGAACCTCCTAAAAATTAAATTCTTGTTATCTAGCGATTCTGCGCCTAGATACATATCCAAGAGATACAAGAACAGTGACACAAATAGGAGTATGTACACCTGTGTTCATAACAGCATTATTCACAATAGCAAAAAAATGGAAACCTATATGCCCATCAATAGTTGAATAGATAAACAAATTGTAATATATACATACAAGGGAATACTTTGCAGCTGTAAAGAGTAAGGGAAACCCTGGTGGCATAGTGTTAAGAGCTATATCCGCTAACCAAAAGATTAGCAGTTATAATTCACCAGGTGCTCCTTGGAATCTCTGCGGGGCAGTTCTATCTACACTGTCTTATAGGGTAGGAGATGGTATCGACTCAACAGCAGTTTTTTTTAAAATAATGAGTCCACAAAACATGGATGAATATGGAGGATATTATACTGAGTGCAGTCAGTCAATCACGAAAGTACAAATATTGTTTGGTTTCACTTTTACAAAAAGTCAAACATAGGTTTATACACAGACAGCAAAGTTATTCAATCACTACCAGGGATGGGAAGGTGAGGGAGGAACTGCTTTCTAGATAGCAGACACTTGTTTTTGCTGATGGGAAACGTAATATCCAGTATGGGTGAAGTCTGCAAAACTTGACTAATAAGACTTACACAATAAGGGACAATTTCAGTAAATGCTGTAACATACAATTTTGTGACAACAGTAATAACTAAAAAGTATGTGTGTGGTTACATAGGTACATATGTATGTATATGTGTTTAGGAAGATGTACATGCATGTCTGTGCATGGACCTATAGGCATGTGTGTGCATGTTTGTACCACATAGTCGTGTGTGTATGTACGTATGAAGAATATGGAGGCACATGGACAGACTTACTTGACACATCCAAACACCTTGAGGGATTGAGTTAATAAGGTTAAAAGGCTTGGGATGGTAGTCTCTTGGGACAACTGATTCAATTGTCCTAACAGTTCCTAATGTTCTACACCTTAGTTTGGTAAGTAGAGTTTGGGCTCTTAAAAGCTTGGGAGCGGCCATCTAAGACACAGCCTTGTAGTGTCTTCTTTTCAGGAAAAGAAAAAGAAGGAAACCAAAGACAAAAGGAAGAAACTAGTCTATAGGACTAATAGCTGAACTACAGCCGTATCTAGGCTGAAACCAGATGAACCGGATGGTGCCTGGCTACCATTAATGACATTTCTGAGCAGGGACACAATTAAAGGTCCTGAATAGAAATGAGAGAAAAATGTAGAACAAACTCAACTTCCTAAGAAAGGCCAGACTTACTGGACTGATAGAAACCAGAAGAAACCTATGGCTATTGCTCTAAGATACCCTTTGAATTTGGAACTGAAGATACCCAAAGAGGTCACCTTCATCTAAATAATAGCGTGGCTTGTAAAATAAAAAATAGCACACGTGAGTACTTTGCTTCCTTATATAATCAACTATTTGAGACCAAATGGTTAATGTTTACCCTAAAGCAAAGAGAAGGTAAGGAGGGGCAAAGAAGCTAGATTAATGGAAACAGAATGGAAATAATGAAATACTGACACACTGTGAAAAATGTTAACAATGTCACAAAACAATTTATATAAAAATTGTTAAGTGGGTACTGATCAATCTGACTGTATCACAAGAGTCCTGGTTAAAGTGGGAAAAAAAGTGTAGAACAAAAATTCAGATTCACAAAAAACCCCAGATACTGGTCTGACAGAGACTGGAGGAACCCCTGAGTCTATGAATTGAAACTGAAGTCATCCCTGAGACCACCTTTTAGCCAGACCATAAAAACCTGTTACTGTGGAGTCAATTCTTATAGTAATCCTATAGGACAGGATAGAACTGCCCCACTGCATTTCCGATGAGTGACTGGTGGATTTGACTTGTTGCCCTGTAGGTTAGCACCTGAGTTCTTAACCACTAGATCACCAGGGCTCTGGATAAACCAGACAGGCGCATATGATAAACATTAACACCTGAGAAGAACATGCTCCTTAGAACCATCAATTATATGGGATCAAGAGGGCAACATTTGGCCAAAAGCAAAGGTGAGAAGGCAGGAAGGGATAGAAAATCACAACTAAAGGAACTGGGGAGACTAGGATAGAAATGGGTAGAGTGCTCACACATTGTAGGGAATGAAACCAATGTCATAAAACACTTGATGTACAAACTATTGAATGGGAAACTAATTTGTTCCATAAGCACTCATCTAATGCACAATAAACGAGTTTTTAAAAAAATTGTTGAATGGGAACCTGACTGGCTGGGTAAATTTTAAGTTATGGCACAGTAAAATATTTTCTAAAAAAGAATACACTGAGGACAGAACAGGCAAAAACAGGTTAAAAAAAATCACGTGGGTATAAGTCAGTCTTATATGAAAAACATACTTACCCAAATATAAAATTGAATGCAGGAGAATGAACTGTAATCTAGATATATTTTAAAAAATCCAAAATTAACATCTTTAAAAAACTAAGAATAAAAAGTAGTCTTTCACCTCCTAGGCAGTCACTTAAAATGAGTTTCAAAACACCTTCAGCAATTAACTTGAGTGCACAGCATAGTTGGGACTGGCAAATTGTTTTTATCACTTTAAAAAACTAGTCACTATATGTAATCTCTTTCAGTTTATTGAATAGCCAAATTCATAAATTAGCACAGATCAAATGATTATTTGCATGGTTTACAAATGAGTCTTTTTTAACAGGAATAAAGCAGTGAAAATTACAAACTGTATAAAGGAGGACAAATCTTGTCCCTTAACATTTCAGAGAAACAAAGTGTAACACAACACATTGAAGATCAATACATTTAAATTTAAGAACAAGAATTTAATGTTACAATATTATACACTACTGTACAAAATTAAAATTTCTATATAAGGATTATATTTGTAATAGTTAACAAAATCTTAAAATCACATTTGGTGGTCCCCTAGGTAATAGCTGTTATGCATCTTTGATTAGAAGAAATAAATCTTTTATTCTAATTATTGCAAAACAGTCTATTAGACTAAGTACATTTTTAAATTAAAAATAATGAAAATATATGCCAACTAAAATAATTGGTACTGCTTCAATGGATATTAGTATGTCAGACTTACAGAAAAGTTATTTTAAAAATCCTAGAAATTAGAAAAATAGAGTACTTTTTATGGTAGAACTGACATGCTCAGATTTAAATACCAAGATTGCCCTTGTCTTTAACTTTAGTAGTTGTAGATCTGTAGAAAATTCAAGGATCTTTCATGATAACTTACAGCAATAATAAAAAAAATTATGGCATATTGGAAATATTAGTCACTTTACATCTAATACAAGATGAGACAGGAGGCAGTGCCCCATAGCCCCACCCAAAAAAAGAAAAAGGAAAAAAAAAATCAAACTAAAAATCACATTCAGTATTGCAAAAAATTGCTTAGCATCAATATCCTCAAACAGTTCATTCATTCCTTCATTATCTGGAGATTGAAAATGAAAAGTATTAAGAATATGTAAGGATTTTTTATGACCTAGCTATTACAGAATTATTCTGGATTGCGCATGTTACACAATTTTACACAAGGAAAAACTGTAAAGTAAAGTATGATAACAACACGTGGTAATAACAAGAATCATATCCACATAAGGATGTAGTGAGGCACAAGGAAGATTACTGTCGGCAGAAGCACAAACCTTTCCCTCTGGAAGACCTTTTACTATTAAGAACGGACTTAAAATATCAACATTTAAAATTCACATTAAGAAGAGAATTTGTTATTTGAAGAAAACCCAGTGCATAATAGTGACTCTCAGTTTATTTAAAAGGGAAACTATAAATTTAATTTGTCATAATTTGAAATTTGCTTCCTGAAAAATGAAGCTGTTTTGAAGAAAACTTGCAGTTCAATGTACAACTTGCACACTGAAAACAAACCTAACACTGCTTAAGGGAGATATTTTTATAAAATACCATTACTCTGATCCAGCTGGCAAGCGGTAGCTGTGTACTCCAGTGGGACCACCTTTTTCCCATCTCAAAACAACTCAGTTGATGTCAGCTCATGTTGATATAAACCTGAAAATTACTATTTCGTTGGTGATCATATAAGACCAAGATTGTAAACATTTTCTAACCCATTAAAACAAATTAAAAAACCTTCTCATCAAGTATTATACATGAACATCTTTTACTTTTCATACAAGACAAACTGAATGTGTGAAAACTGAGCCAACCTCTTAAAAAAAGATACATCACAGCCTTTAAATATACAGATGTATGATTTACCTATTTATAAACAAAATTTGCTTAATAGTTTTGAGTATGATAGTTTTCAGGCTGAATAAAAAAAGCAGTCTCTTGAACATACTCAGAAATAGTTTCTTTCATAACTTCAGTATTACTAGATCTGTGTGATCATAGTATCCACCAAATCAAAAAGCAGCGTTCTAATAAGTTTTTATATTCAAGAGTAAAAATTTCTTATGAGCGACCTCCAATTTAATGATTAAAGTCCTTAGAACAATGTAACTGATGCATTTGAGACAGCATTTAAAACCTTTATAATTTCTTTCAAACATCCTCATTTTACCAAAATAATACATTTATTATATTTCACAGGGCAGAATTGTCTAAACAAAGTCCACTTAAAGGATCAAGATGATTAGCTTCCTGTCATCACTACCAGTTCCAACATATTCATGAAGACAGCTCAGATTATTTTCACTGCAGAGTAAGACAGAATGTCCAAGCACTCTTGAGGCCAATTAGAAACCCACTTACAGTTCCCACTTCAAATCATAGTGATTTTGTTCTTCAAGTATAGAGAATACTGACGTTTTAAAGCTTGAATTTATTTATACTCTTCTTCTTAAGCCACAGTTGTTAGTTTTCTCTAGTTTTAGTTAACATGATGATCCCTTGCCTGCCTTAAAAAAGAAAAGACAAAACAGGTATGGGGGACAGATTCCAGTTTCTCAACATTCTACTCCCTTCTAAAATTTTTTATTTTAAAAAAGATCAACCGATTTGTAACTTCCCTGCAACACTTACACGTCTTGTGAGGTTTTAAATGTAGCAGCCAAAAATTCAGAAAATTAAAAATGACAAATATACATTTTGAACACAGAAGTCTTTATTTTACAAAATGTACTTTGCCTCTGCAGTATTGTCTTGTGTCTTATTTCAATCCATTAACAATGCAAACATAATTGGCAACAAAGGAAAAAAGGTATCCAATCACATGTAGATGTATTTTGAATTGAAAAATACAGTATTCAGAGTTGCATGTTTGATTCTCGGCTGTGGTCCTTTATTTGCTATGGTTGGTTGAAATCACAGTGAGAACATCTTAATCATCACATTAGTCCAAAAACCTAATAGAAAAGGAAGATATTACACAATCTCAGGCATTCCACATTATGTAAGCCAAATTTCTTCATTTGCTCATTTATTCACTTGCTGCTGTATGTGCAATAGGAATTCATAGTATGATAATGCAGATTCTGTTCTGTCTTCTATCAGGTTTTGAAGGAAGGCTGCCTTCATTGGACTCTCATCCCTTAAGAATAAAAGGTAAAACATTTGTGTATATTAGATAAAATGTAATAATAAACACTGGCTTGTCACAAGGATTTTGGCATATTCTGATAACCATAATAATATTTAACACAAGTAGCTATTCCTACATGCTTTCTCTAACAATATATGGCAGATAATGATACTTCAGGCTGTGGAGAGAAGGAAGTTTATAGTGGAATTAAGAGAAATAGTTAAGCTGGAATTACAGCAAAATTTAAGCCTTACTGTTTATTCAGAGGACCCCTGGTGGCACAGTGATTAAATACTGAGCTACTAACCAGAGCCAGCAGTTCAGATCCACCAGCTGCTCCTTGGAAACTTCTTACTGAAAGGAGCAGTGGTCGCGCAGTGATTAAGTGTTCAGATATTAACCAAAGGGTCAGCAGTTCACATCCACCAGCTGCTCCTTGGAAACTCTGTGAGGCAGTTCCACTCTGTCCTATGAAGTCACTATGAGTCAGAGTTGACTCAACAGCAATAGGTTTGGTTTCTTTACTGAGAATTACTCTTTTTCTTAAATTCTTCTAAGGAGTTTGCTTAAGCAGTAAGTCACACACATAACTGATTCAAAACAGGTCCTTGCAAGGCAAAACCAACTGTTTCACAAGTAAATGAAAAATTCTACTTACCTTATTATATAAAGTATTGGAAAAAATGGTCTCTGCTGTCTAAGCCAAGAGATGAAAGCTACTGTCCTAGCAGATTCTGGTGTATCAAGTTCTGGAAGATCTGTCTGTTAAACAAAACCAACCAATATCCAATTTATTGTAATCATATGTCTAATGAATCATCTGTAAGTGCTTTTCAAACTTTAACATGTGTATGAATCACTTGGGGATCTTGCTGAAATCCAGCTACTGACTTAGGAGGTGAGGAGTTGAGATTCTACATTTCTAGCAGTCTCACAGGTGATGCACACTATGGGCTACTTGGCTGGAAACCACAGTTTTCTAGTAAGAATCCAGAACACGGGTCAGTGAACTTTTTTTCTTAGAAAAAGATGCACAGTAACTTTTATTTTATTTCATTTATACCAACTGATATATTTTCTTTTGCATTATATTTTATTGTGGCAAACTATATTTAACAAAGTTTTTGACATCTTTACCATTTCTCAGTGCTCAATTCAGTGACAGTAATTTCATTCACAGTGTTGTGCAACCATTATCACCACCCCATTGCCAAAAGCTTTTCATCATTCCAAATGGAAACTCTCACTACCCTTTAGGCAATAACTCCCCCTTCTCCCTCCAACATCTAGTTGTTGTTGCTGCTATTAGTTGATGTTGAGTCCATTCTGACTCATAGTCACCCAATGTGGCAGAGGAGAACCGCTTCATACCATTTTCTTGGTTGTAATCTTGATGGAAGCAGATCACCAGACCTATCTTCTGAGGTACTTCTTGATGGGTTAACTTTTAGGTTAATAGTCAACAGCTAACTGCCATTTAGGGACTTTCTAGCTCCTGGTAATCACTAATAAATCTTTGTCACTATGCATATTCCTGTATTAGATTTTTCATGTAAGTGAAATCATATATTTTCCTTTTGTATCTAACTTATTTTCACTCAACGTGATGTTAAGATTCATTCATCTTTGCCATAGCATATATCAAAATCTCAGTTCTCTTTATCACTGAACAGTATTTCTTTGTATGTATATAATGCATTTTGTTTATCCATTCATCTGGTGATGGACACCTGGGTTGTTTCTACCTTTCGGCTATTGCAAATGCTATAATGAACGTGGGTGTACAGGCGAATTTCTTCTGAAAGGACAAGAGAGTAAGTATCTTAGGCTTGCAAGCCATTTGGCTTCTGCTCTAACTATTCAACTCTGTCATTAAAGTAGCTATAGATAATACAAAGTGCATTTGCATAGCTATGTTTCCATAAAACTTTATTTAGCTTATTGAACCCTGATCTAGAAGAACTTCCTAGTTCTTCTCTTCATTTTATTATGATAACCAGAATTAATATATTCATTCAGCTGGTTATTCCAAATATGAACATTTCTCATCTCCTCACTATTTAAAGTACTTTGTCATTCAGTGCAGTAGTTTTGCTCAAGACAAAATAAACCAATAGTCTAGTGACTTCCATGAATGGAGTTAAACCCATAAATACTAAAGTGTTGACATAAACCATGCATTCCAAACTTAAGTTACAAATTGGGACAAGTAGGGACAAGTAGGGACAAGTAGGGACTCAAACATGTGACACTATAAATAAGACCATCTGTTATAATTAATTCTAATTTCATAATTCAAAATGATCTAAAATACTACATAGTTTAACAAGTGCTTTCTCACACATCATTTCAAACATTCTTCCATAAGCAAAAGCATGACTGTTTTATGAATGAGGCTATGAGGCTCACCAAGTTCACAAAGCTAGTGATGGGCAGGGTCCTTTATTATTGTCGGCAAAAATCAGTATTAATTCTACTGCCACTGACTGTTAGTCATTTGCTAGGTACTCCAGAGTGGCAACTGGCTTATTTCTTGCTCCACAGCAGAAAGTAAAGGGAACAAAGCCAATAAATGTTTTGTTATATATATTTCAGCAAAGGGAAAAAAAATTCTTAAAAAGGGGATCCTGCTAAATAGACAGTTTAATCACTTGCCAAAAAAAACCCTGCAAAAGTCAAAACTAATGCTGCTTACAGCATACATTTTTGTCATTATTTAAATTCATTTCTCTCTAAAATAGTAATTATTAATATTAATATTCCACGTAAAAGCACAGCTAAGTCAATTATATAATCTAAAGAATGCTATTAAAATGTGAGTATTCTCAGTTGGAAGAGACATCTGTAGAGGCATTTTCCTTTTTAAAAAACTCTTAGGATTATATTCTCATTTCATAATAGAATAGCCATGTCCTTGTCACCTTTGATACACCCTTTAAGTCTACTTTATAATAATGACTATTATGAAATAACTTTACCATAGTCTGTGGAACTGATGCATAGTTTTGAACTCCTAGAACATGGCTGAGGAAATTCTGTCCACAGTTTTTTCCAACCCAAAGCATCAATACCTGGGGGATAGGAAAAAAACTCTTTTAAGATACTGTAACATTTGAGTCTGTTCACTCACTTTTACCCCATGCCTGCTTTAAAAAGATCAAAAGATAATTAAGTTTAGTGATGAGATATTATGTCTGTCATGAAAGGAGGCTATGGGAAGAGAATGCAGGCTAGTACAAAATTCCAAATATATAGGTTAAATAATGTGTTATCTATTCAGAAAGAAAAATACTACAGGGAAGAAAGCCAAATGTTAAAAAGGTGCTATAATAGGCAGAGAGAAGAGTCAGATTCAGCCAAACTACTTACAAAGCCGGCATCCATGAGGAAAGCTCCATCCCTGCTCAGCTTCTCCACTGAAAGCTGAAGAATAGGGGGCTGAGGTATGGTTCTATCATTGATATTGAGAGCTCCCTAAGAAATTAAAAGATTAAAGCTTTTAGATACAGGTAATAAGGAATCACAGTCAAACAAACAAAAATAATGGATTAATGAATGCTCTTCAAGAGTTTGGACTAGTTACTCACATTTAAATATAAAGATGAAAAAATATTTATCAGTTATCTGAACAAAGCCTCTATAAATCTCAATAAAGCCAAATTATCCTTTGGTCTTACCTGTTGTTTTAAAAACTAATGCAATATGCTTGGTGTCAGTCTACGGTGATGAAAAATGACATTGATTTATGGCTATCAATAAGTTTTGTATACCTGTAATTAAGTTGAATTGGCAATATATTTTACAACAACAACAAAAGGGGTAGTTGCTGAGATTAATTATGTACAACCAAACACTTCATGGGATGTGGTCCCTTGGTTGGGAGATTTAGGATCATGGTTTCACGGGACATCCTAGTCAACTGGTCTAACAATATGCTGAGTGCAACCATTCTGCCTCCTAGTTCATTATATAGGACCTGGGTTCTCAAAATTTGCAAGCAGCCATCCAGGACACAACTATTGGCTTCTGTTTGTCTGGAGCAACAGAAAAAGAAGGAGAATCAGTAACAGGAAGAAGATCCAAAACGTGAGGCTAATTACCCCCATGAACAACTGCCTCCTTTGCCATGAGGCCAAAAGAACTGGATGGTGCCTGGCTACCATTACTGAGTTTTTGGATCAAAGATTCCGTAGAATAATTCTGATCAAAAGGGCAAAAATACAGAAAAAGATCTCAAATTCTCATGGAATCCATGCTTTCTAGAGGCACAGACGCTGGATGAACCCTTGTAACAAGTGCCTTGAGATAATCTGTAAGTCTTGTATCAAAAATATTTCCTGAAGTGTTCTTAAAGCCAAAGACTTTAACCAGTAAAAATATCTCCTTGAGCACTGTGCTCTTTTAAGGTCTATATAGATGAGATCAAACTGACATCAGCAACTTGAAACATTAGGAGGTAACCTAGGAGGCAGTAACTTTGTTTATGGGGAGGAAAATCTCAGAAATGGAGGGTTAAAATGGCACAACTCGAAGAATGTTATCAATGTCAATGAACTGTACATGTAGGTATTACTGAATTGGATATGCTTTGCCATGTATATCCTCTATGACAACAATAATAGTAAAAATAATAATAAAACAAATACAGTAAATGTAATCTAATCTAGTATCCTGGAACAGATAAATGACATGAGTTAAACCCAATTCAAGTCTGGAATTTAGTTAATAACAATGTACCAGTGTTGGTTTCTTTATTTTTACTAATGTACCATGGTTATATAAGATTTTTAACAATAAGGGAAACTGGGTGAGAGGTAAGTAAGAACTTTCTGTATAATAATTGCTGCTTTTTTTAGAATTTAAATTATTCCAAAATGAAAAGTTTAGGGGAGACGGAAAAAATAAGAGAGTATTTCTTTAAAATCCAAGCATAAATCTACAAATTGGTTCAGAGTAGACTTTGCTTAGTTTGAAGTCCTATTTACATCTTGAAGGCGAGAAAAACATCTATTGCAAAGACATTTTAATTGTTCTTTCCAACTTGACATCTATTAAAGCCAGAAATGAAAAATGCTAATTTATTAGGACTATTTACACTGTTACCTACATTTTTTTTTTAATCTTTAAAATTCACAGCTATTTCTTTTGCATCAAAAATTAACTCAGGCACTTAAACTAGGTACTTAATTAAACCTTATCCAAGGGAGGAAGTGAAATACAGAACTAGTGTATAGCCTAGTGAGACTGATGCTATATGAATATAAAATGGTTAAGAGTGGAAACATTGTGTAGTCCAATAATAGGAGAATGGTTTAAAGACTTCAAGAAGTCATTAAAATGTATGTTTTTTTAAAAAAATGTTCACAGACATGGAAGTATGCTTAATTATGATGATGATGATGGTGACAGTGATAATAACTACATACTAATTTATGTGAGAGAACCCAGTGGTTAACAGCTACGGCTGCTAACCAAAAAGACAACTAGGCACTCCTTGGAAATCCTATGGGGCAGTTCTTCTCTGACCTATAGGGTTATTATGAGTCTGAACCAGTGGCAACGGGTTTGGTTTGGTTACTAATGTGGTGCTTTGGGGCTTGTTTTAGCCAGATATTGTTCTAAGAGTTTTACACATATTAATTAATTTAATATTTAAAACTGCAAAAACAGCAAGATTCACATATTATGCCCACAATTAAGTAAAGCAGACAAAAACTATGCATGGAAAATAAAGACAGACATTAAGTTTACCTGTAGAGGACATGTAGTCTTCTGTCCTTCCAGCATCCCTTGTTCTGCCCTCCCCATTGTTTGAGAGACCTGTCCTTTCTACGCATTAGTGAGGCTTTGGTTCTAGTGGGGCTATTAATCACAGTACTTAACATCTCTCACCTCGGGGAAGGTGGGGCACAGAGAGAGACCATAATCCAGATATAGCCCATCAGAAAGGATCTTTTGGGCCTTTCTAATGTGAACTAAAAAGAGAGACTTGTCTTTGTTAGATAGTAAGAGAAGCCATCAGTGGTTATGTCCGCTAGTCTTGTACAGAAGACTGATCTGAAAGAATGAAACTCGCACAAATAGTTCTGAATCTAATTTAGATGGACATCACCATAAACTGAAAGCTCTTCTAATCTCAACCCACCATTGCATGGATAGAATAGCTGGGGTGGGGTCTGGGGACCATGCTGTTGGAGGACATTGAGGTCAACTGGCATAATTAGCCTATTGCTAAGAGTCTTCTGCACCCCATATTGGTGAGTGGCATCTAAAGTCTTAAAAGCTAGCAAGATGCCATCTGAGGTACATCAAATGGTCACAACTCAGCCAGAACAGGTGGTCACTGAGAACACCAAAGACACAATGGAAAAAGAGCCCAGGAGGCAGAAAAACCCATGTAAATGGGAGACTGTATCAACATGTGATCAGAAGAACCAGATGGTGCCCAGCTACCACCAGAGATGGGGCACATGATGTTGAGTCCCTGTAGTAACATGAGAAAAAAAGGGATGCAGCTCAAGAACTCCACTAGAAGACCACAACTGATGGTCCAACGGCCCGGGGGATCACCTGGGAGCATGGCCCCTAGACCTGCCGTTGCCCCCGTCTAGAAAACTCAACTCGGGTCAACTCTTCAGACAAAAATGGACAAGACTCTGGGACACAATATGACCTTATGGTGGGTGTCCTTTAAGGTCCTATGCATTTACAGGAAGCTGTCCCACTGGACTCTTTCTAGACAGGAGAGAAGAGGGTGGAGAGGAGGCGGCAAGAGCTTATTAAGAGGATACGACAAGTATAAAATGAAGAAGAGCAGTGTGCTGTCATGGGGCAGGGACAGCAGAGAAGCTGTAGATACGCGGGCATGCAACATTGATTTGGATCATATACTTTCACTTAATCACAATAAAAAGAAAAAGAGTTCTAAATCTGAAGCTCCAGTAAATCTATGATCCAGTTCTACTTTTGCCTTTCCTGTGGTTTGTTTCTGCACACCATTCCAGCCCCCTTTCTGCCTAAGCTTACTTGCAACCAAGAGTCTTTTCCTTTTTTTAACTATGCTTTTGATGAAAGTTTACAGAACCAATATTAATACACAAATTGTTTTCTGATACTGGTTGCTAACCCTGGATGTATCAATACTCTCCTCTTCACCCCAGGTTTTCCCTTTCTCCCTTCATCCAATTTTCTTCTCTCTCCTGTCTTTTTGTTATTGCATCTGGGCTTGTTTGCCCACTTAGTCTCATATACATGATTGAACTATGAAGCATGTCCTCACATGTGTTACTATTTACTCTATAGACCTGTCTAATCTTTGGCTAAGGGGTGAACTTAAAGAGTGAATTCAGTTAAAACGGAGTCTGGGGGCTATAGTCATGGGGTTTCTCTAGCCTCTGGCAGCCCATCAAGTCTGGTCTTATTTTGTAAATTTGAATTTTGTTCTATATTTTTCTTCTGCTCTGTCAGGGACCTTCTATTGTGATCCCTGTCAGAGTAGTTGGTGGTGTAGCTGGGCACCATCTAGTTGTTCCAGACTCAGTCTGGCAGAGATTGTGGTAGATGTGGTTCACTAATTCTTTGGACTAATCTTTCCCTTGTATTCTTGGTTTTCTTTATTCGTCTTTGCTTCAACTGGCCTGGGGCCAGTAGTTATAGCTTAGATGGCTGCTCACAAGCTTTTAAGACTCCAGATGCTACTCATCACAATCAGATGTAGAACATGTACTTTATCAACTATGTTATGCCAATTGAGCTAGATTTCCCCTGAGACCATGTTCCCTAATCCTTGGTTCAGTAACTCAGCTTCTCTTACTTTGCCTTGCTCAAGTTGTAATGACTTTCCCAGTATTATCCTTCTTACCCTACATCAAAATTGCCAGTTACCTACTATTCTAATTAATATTTTTTCCTCCCTCCTAATCATCATACATTGTTTCTATGTATATTTTCTTAAATTTTTATAATAGTGGTCTCACATAGTATTTATCCTTTTATGACTGATTTATTTCACTCAGCATAATATCCTTCAGATTCATCCATGTCATAAGATGTCACACAGATTTATCATTGTTGTTTATTGCTGTATAGTATTCTACCACGTGTATGTACTACAGTTTATCTGTTCATCTGTTGAGAGACATTTTGGTTGTTTCCATCTTTTTTGCTATTGTGAATAATGAACATGAGTGTGCATATATCCATTTGTACAACAGCTCTTATTTCTCTAGGATATATTCCTAGGAATGAGATTGCTGGACTGTACAGTATTTCAATTTCTAGCTTTTTAACAAAGCACCATATGGCTTTCCACAATGTTTGTACCATTTTGCATTCCCACCGGCAGAGTTAAAGAGTTCCAATCTCCCTGCAACCTCTCCAACATTTGTTAATGTCTGTTTTTTGATTCGGGCCAGTTATGTTGGGGTGAGATGGCAGTGACCTGTGGTTTTGACTTGAACTTCTTTAATGGCTAGCAATCATAAGCATTTACCCATGTGTCTTCTTTGATGAAGTGTCTGTTCACATCCTCTGCCCATTTTTAAAGTGGATTATTTGTCTTTACATTGTAGAGGTGCTGGATTTCCCAAAAGAATTTAGAAATTAGACCTCTGTGAGATATGTCATAGTCAAAAATATTTTCCCAGCCTGTAGATTCTCTTTTTACCATTTTGATGACGTCTTCTGATGAACCTAAGTATTTAATTTTTGGAAAACTTCAGTTATCTACTTTATCTCCTGGTGTTTGTGCATTGTTAGTTATGCCTTTTATCCTATTTATGTCATATGTTAAGGTCCCTAGTGTTGACAAAAGTCTTGATAGATATATTACTGATACGTTAATAATGCTTGTCTTCGGGTCAGAGTATGATTTTTTTCCTTTTTGATGTTTTATTATAAACATACAATTATTTTACATTTGTACTTTATGTTAATTTTGTGCTTTTTATGTGAGAAAAAAGTACATTCCGTTAACTGGATTTACTAAACACAAGATTAATGTTCAGTTATTATTTCTGTATTGCAAACACAATGATATTATTAACAATTTTCATTTGCTACAAAGTTACCTCAAGTTTCATCAGCAATTTCTCCTTTATATATGCAAGATTTCCTAAATTTTTGAATCTCAAAATGTTTTTAACCAAAGTATCACTTACAACTACATATCCTAACTTGATCATAGTTTTACTAAGAAAAATGTGTGATCTGACATTTTCCTGCTGATGGCTTTAACTCAAGTAAATTTCTTTCTTTTCTTTTTATTGTGATTACATGAAAGTATACAATCCAAATTAAATTTGGATGCCCACATATCTGCAGCTCCTTCTGCTCTCCTTGCCTGGTGACAGCACACTCCTCCTTTCTGTTCTATACATGTCATATCCCCTTAACAATCTCCTGTCCTCTCCTCTCCACCCTCTCCTTTGCCTTCTACAGGACAGCATCCTGTAGATTCACAGAACCATAAAGTACATTCACCATATGGTCACATTGTGCCCCCAAGTCCAGTAAATTCCTGTCTGAAGAGTTGACCCCAGTAATGTTTTCTAGTCAGGGGCAGCAGCAGGTCTAGGGGTTATGCTCCCAGGTGAACCCCCAGGCCTTCGGACCATCAATTACGGTCTTTTGGTGGAGTTCTTGAGGCACACCCCTCTTTTTCTCATGTTGTCACTGGGACTTGACATTGTGGATCCCATCCTGGCTGTTTTTGGTGGTGGTAAATTTCTTTTCAAAGGCAAATAATACAACCTAAACAGTTTTTCTTTAATTCAAGGTGACTGTTACACTGAAGGTTAACCTGGTATATTCAGATGTAATATGAATTTCAGGATATTCCTTTCAGAATAATTTCTTTAAATAAATATATAACTGGCAACTCTGGCCAATTTGTCAATCTCTTCATTTACTTAGATATGCTCTAGAGATCTGTCTTACGAAATTTAAATGAAAGACACTATTTTCCCACGCTTCAGTAAACCAGAATTTCTTTTATCACTTCTGTATTCAATTCAGTGTAATGAGACTCATAAAACATCAAGTACAACCCACTAAAAACAGCAATCTTACCTCATCAGAGAGATTGTCAACTCTATACAAGTTGGGGTGAATTGACAGCATAAGGTAAACCAGAGGCTGATTCTTCACTTGACACATAGCAAAAATGCGTTCATCTAGGCGAGCATTTGTCCCAGTCTGGAATGATTTCTGTAACAATAAGCAATCCCCCCCACACAAAAGAAAAAATATATTAAAATTACATAACTTTACAAATGCCAGTTGCTAGAACAATATCTTCAGATAAAGTTACCGAACTTACTGTTAATTGTTCTTTAAATATATCACATTTATTAAATTGTGGCTATTTTCTACCTAATAGTCTTGACAAATTAACTACCTGACCATGGAAAGGCATTTGATCTCTCTGGGGGTCTGTTTTCTACTAAGTAAAAGAGGCTCAAACATCATATCTACCATCTACCATGCAGTGACAGTCATGTAACAATTTAAGCAACACCAAGAGAAGGATCACGTTATACTGCAGATGACAAAATAAAGGCACATATAAAGACACAAATAAATAAATCCTGGGTAATGGCTAATGGTGGCTGTCCTTGTTTCTCCCAGAATTAAAGAAATTAAGCAATGCATGAAAACCTACACATCAGGAAAAAATATATAAACAATAAAAATGAAAACAGTTGCTTATTAGTAGAATAGAGTAAGTAAGTTGTTTTAAGACTTAACTGATTAATTAGCTTCAGAGAGAATCAAAATTTTGAAGATTTTAAGCATCTAAATTGATGGAAAAAGTAAAAAGGGGTAGAGAGAACAGCAACGAAATATGCATTAAAACAAATGTACTAACTATAGATAAAGGAAGATTAGAAAGGCTCTTCAGATTTCTGAAACTGGTATATGGATAGTCATTAAGGAAGAGAAAAGAGCAATATGAAAAACAAAAGAAAACAAGATCCACTGATCGATTTAAAAACGAATACCACTAGGTATGAGGGTGGTGCCAGTGGCTAACACACATGGCGCTAACTGAAATGCTGAAGGTTCAAGTCAATCCAAAAACACCAAAGAAGAAAAGCCTGGAGATCTACTTCCAAAACATCAGGCCACTGCTAACCTCACGAAGCACAGCTCTCTCAGACAACCATTGGGAGGCATGAGACAGAAGCATTAATCTGTACAAGGAGCCAAAACATAGCAATTAAAAGCACATGCTCTGGAGGATTAATGAGAGTAATGACGTGTACTAGGAACTGTTCTAGGTGCTGAGACACAGTGGTGAATGAAAAAGATTAAAATCCCTGTCCCAGTATGGTAAAGGTAGAGAATATGTAGAGTATGTCAGTGGTAAGTGCTAAGGAAAAAAATATAGGAGAGAGATAAAGAATGTCAGGGTAGGACAGGTGTGGAGAAAAAGATTTGCATATTAAAAAAGGAAATGAAGAACACAAGTCTCAGTGAAAAGACAGCATTTGAGGAAAGACTCAAGGGAGAGAGAAGAGCTCATATTTGTAAATGCTAAAATTCAAACACTAATTTTTATATTGAGCTTACATTATATTCAGAAATAAAAGTACATAATTTGAGCAAAAGAAAATTAGAGGAGTCAATTCAGATTATGGTGTAGCAGGTTACCCTTCTTACTTGGAATAGATTATATACAGACAGGTTGGGTTGATTTTGGACAGTGGAAAAATAAGCCTTCTCCACCAGTCCTAAGTTTACGTTCTTTTAAGGAGGGCAAGGATTGGGCATGTAGGGAGAGAGAAAAAAACATAACAAAACCCACTTCCATCTAGTCAATTCTGACTCATAGTGACCATATAGCGCAGAGTACAACTGACCCGAAGAGTTTCCAAGTTTAGCCTAGTGGATTTGAACTGCTGACCTTTTGGTTAGCAGGAGGTAGCACTTAACTACTATGCCACCAGGGTTTCCAGGAAGAGATACAAATAATAAATATCAAATGGAAAACCCCACAGCAAAGCTATGTACAAAAAGCTGCAGGACCATAGAAGGAAAGGCAACTGCCACAGAAGTAACATCTGAGTTTAAAGACAAAGATACTGAAGTACACTCTGGGCTTGAGAAACAGGTACAGAGGTATGAGAAAGCATCTCTAAAGAAAATTAAGAAGTACAATGTAGCTGAGATAATGCAGGGAGCAGGACAAAGCCATAAAGAGCATCATCATGTGTGACTTTTTGCTTTAAAATAAACTATTCTTGTTTTGGAGAATTGGTTGTCATTTGAATCTTAGATAACATTAGTGAACATTTAACAAGCATCCCTTACAAACAGGCATGTGCTTTAAGTCAGTTATCTGTAAACCTTTGTTCAAAGTTCAAGTAAGAGCTAAAGTCTCTGTCCTCAGAAAATGTAAACTGGCATAAATTTTCACAATGTTTTGTGGTTCCAAGGATAAAATGTTTGCTATTTTCCCTTTGTTACTTTGTTGTTGTTTCCTTTTCTTTTGCCTTACCTGTTTAAGGAGAGCCAACACAAAGAGTGGGAAAAGCCTCAAAGAGAAAGGAACCATGAGTCCAGGCTGCTGGTTACTCAGGATTGAAGAACGGTAAGCTGAAAGAGAGTCTATGACGGCATTCACTAGGGCATCGCGAGCATCACTCAGACTGGCAGTGATGGACCTGTCAACAGCTAATTTAGGTGGAGGCAAGAAAACAAGAGAAACAAGACAAAGGCTTAGCAACACCACTATCAAGGACAGAAAAGGTCATCTAAAATAATTATTCCAAGTCTTTCTCCAATTAATTACATGTACAAGGAGCCAAAACATAGCAATTAAAAGCACATGCTCTGGAGGATTAAACTAGTAACTATTGAATGAAACACTACATTGGACAGTTTGGCAAGTATCAAGCTTTCTGTGCTTTAACTTCTGTATCTGTAAAGTGGGAAAAATGTATTTCATTGAATCTAAGATGCTACTGATTATAATTTACCACTTTATATATCAATGAGATAGGAAAAAAATACACTGCAATTAAACATAATGCTTTCCTATCAAACAGAATTTTTATTGTCACTTACTGAAAGTTCATAGGGAGCTACTCAGACAGATTTCCATCATCTATCCTGTCAATCTGTTTATATGCCTTTCTGCATACATAAAATATTTTCTTTACAGAATTGGGTTTAAGCTAATAAAGCCACTGGCAGTCTTCTTTGAAAGTGAAAGGATACAAGACCCAAACTAATGTTAAGCTCTAAGTATCTGAAAAGGGCAACACCAACAAATCAAGGCAGCAACTGGATGTGAGATGGAGACAGAGGTGAAAATGGCAGTAAATTTTCTGCTCGTCCACATGATGTGGCCACAGCTGCAGACCTCTGTGTGGTAGTAACTGGTTTCTAATCCCCAATTCTGTGCCTCCAAGTCTAATAATTTTATGGTACACTGCTGTGGCTTATAATCCAAGTTACAGAGCTTATAAAAAACCTATTAACACTAGTATTAAGCACTAAGTGACACAGGTTATTTAAGCTGAGAACAGATAAATCTATAGAGACAGGAAAGAGCTGGGTGGCTGTCAAAGGCAGGTAGGACAGTGAGGGCCAGTGGGGGCCAGTGCGGGGATGCTAGGTGTTGGAGGGGACGGTGGGGTCTGGCGGGGAGACGGTGGGGGCTGGTGGCGGAATGGTGGGGCTGGTGGGAGCCAGCAGGGTACAGTCGCGGACTGAGTAGTCACTACTAATGGGCATGAGGTTTCTTTCTGGGGTGATGAAAATGCTCTAAAATGATACTATGGTGATGGCTGCATAACTGTAAAAATACTAAGAACAAGAGAACTGTACACTTAAAATAAGTGGACTGTTATAGTATACATATTATACCTCAATAAAGCTGTTTACACAAAACAAATGATACGATCATTTACTTAAAGCAAAACACATCATAGGCACAAACATAAGTAAGGAAAAAATATTCTTTCTTATCATGAAATACAGTAATACTATCATCTGCAGTAGATCCAGTCATACAAATAATGAAACAGGCACTCAGAGTCCAAAACATTGAAAATCTTAAAGCTAATTATTTAAACGCAAATTAAACTATGTGGATTTGTCTAATTGTGTTACTTGCATAATACAACACATGTTAATATCTCTTACCCATATTGGCCAATAACCCTGAAATTGCTTGAATATCAGCTCCAAGAAAGACTTCATTTAGAGTTGAAACTACTGGCAAACATAAAGTATGGACACGGATTCTTCGTTCACCTTTGGGGAAAAAACAGAAATGATGGTTAAGGAGCAATGATACAAACACTGTTTATATCAAAGTCACTTGGAGAAATCACTTTTTTTTCCCCAATTTTGAACTCAATAGGGTTATACAGTAAGGAGAGATTGTATTAAAAGTTTAATATGTAAAACCTGTGAAGTGTTATTTCCTTTTATTTACTGACTGCAGAATTCCTTTTGGTCACATTCTTACTGAAAAATGTAACAGGCATTATACTCAAGTGATAGTAACATGCTAGTTCTTTTTTAAAAGTCTCTTTTTCTGAATTTCTTGATTGTATGTTGAGTTAGTATGTATGGTAAAAGATATGACTATTCTAAAAGGTGTTCTACAGTCTGTCTTGATGTATAAAGTCTAGAAAAGGCAGTACTTCTCTATTTAATCACAGAAATATTTTTAAAGAAATTAAAAAGGCTAACTGAACTAAACCAAAAGCTGGGACATTTCCTGAATGAAGTCAAGTGCTTCATGGGACATAGTAGCAGGGTTGAGGGTCTAGGGACCATGGTTTTAGGGGACATTTGGCATAACAAAGCTCATTAAGAAAATGTTCGGCACTCCACTAAAAGACCACGATTGATGGCCCAAAGGCCTGGCAGTTCCCCTGGGAGTATGGCCCCTAGACCTGATCATAAATGATTACTAAGGTCTACTTTTTGGACAGGAACAGACTGGACTTGGGGACACAGAGGGACCATATCGTGTGTGCACTTTATGGTTCTATGCATCTATAAGATTGCTAAGAGGATATGACATGTATAGAATGGAAAGGACTGTGCTGTCACTGCAAGGAGAGCAAAAGGATCTGCAGATAGGCAGGCAAGCAAATTTAAATTGGACTGTACCCTTTCACTCAAACACAATAAAAAAAAAGGAAATGTTCTGCATTCCCCTTTGGTGAGTGGCACCTGGAGTCTTAAAAGATAGCAAGCAGCCATCTAAGATGCATTTATTGGTCCCAGTTCACCTGGAGCAAAGGAAAATGAAGCACACCAAAGATACAGGAAAATACTAGCCCAACAGACAGAAAGGGCCACATAAACCAGAGACTCCATCAGCTTGAGACCAGAAGAACTAGATGCCTAGACAGGAAACACAACACAGAGTTCCTGATAGAGCAGGAGAAAAGTGGGATGCAGTGCTCAAACTCTAGTAGAAAGACTAAGCTTGACAGTCTGACTGAGACTAGAGGGACTCCAGGAAACATGGCTCCCAGACTCTCTTAACCCAGAAGTGAAACCATTCCTGAAGTCAGTTCTTCAAAGACAAGGCATAAAATGATACTGTTGAGGTGTCTGTCTGTTTATGGCTCCAGTAGAGACAAGAGACTAAATGGACAGCTCCTCTCCAGTGGTAACATAAGAAGGCAGAAGGGGACAGGAGCTGGTTGAACAGACACGGAAAATACCGGGTGGAGAGGAGTAATTCTGCTTTCATATTGTAGGAAGAGCAACTAGGGTCACATAACAATCTGTGTATAGGTTTTTGTATGAGAAATTGAATTGTAAACTTTAACTTAAAAAACAATAAAAAATAATAATAGTAAATAGACTAGTCACTGTATTTTCTCTTTCTTAATGACAAGAAAAATCAATAAATACAAGAAACAAAAATTAAAACCTTTGAAAACTTTCAGGCATCATAAATCAAACTTTTTAAAAATTCTGATTAGTAAGACACTCAACACCACAGAAAATGAAGCAGTAAAACTACAGATGACAGCCACACAACCAAACTGACACATGAAGATTTAATGACTACATATATTCATAGTGACCATATAAAGAGAGAGAGAGAGACAGATAGACGGACAGATTATGGAAACCCTGGTGGTGTAGTGGTTAAGTGTGACAGTTGCTAATCAAAAGGTCAGCAGTTCAAATCCACAAGGCACTCCTTAGAAACTCTATGGTGCAGGGCTACTTTGTACTATAGCATTGCTATGAGTCAGACTTGATGGCAATGGGTTTAGTTTAGTTTGGTTTATATACAGATACTATATATATTGGGTCACTACTAATCAGATTCAAGTCAATGGCAATGAGTTTGGTTTGCTTTTCTAAGACAGAATCCAGTTGACTTCTATATTTAAGGTGTGCTATATTAATTATAATCATATATACAATAACTGAAAAAAAATTAAGTTTTTTTAATACTAAAGGTTTTGATTAAAATGTCTCCACTACATACTTTTTAATACATTTTGGAGAGGCTATACAGGTTGAGTAGACAAGGCATGGAAACACCCTCTTCCTAAAGAACATTTAAGGCAATAAAACAGGAGGGTAGGAGTTTTAAATCTTTAGAACAACAACAAAAAGAATATAACTTCCTTTATATCAACTTAGCACAAAATAAAAATTTCATATATATTAGGAATATCACCCTTAAAAATGTATCCTATCTTTCATGATGAGCTCCTTCAACACATTACAATTTTATATGCCCAGCATTTTCTATCCTCTTTCCCACCATTACATGTCTCCTTAAGTCTTATCATATCACTGTATGATAAACTATTTTACTTATTTACCCTACTGTCTGTTTCTGCTGCTAGGATTAAGGTTTATGTGAGCAGAGACCTTTTATTCAGTTTTATTACTGCTGTATCATCAAAACCTATGTATCTGATACATAAACCAAAACAACCAAACCTGCTGCCATCTGAGTCAATTCCAACTCATAGTGACCCTACAGGACAGAGCAGAACTGTCCCACAGAGTTTCCAAGGAGTGCCTGGTAGATCTGAACTGTTGACCTTTTAGTTGGCAGCTGTAGCACTTCTGCACCATGCCACCAGGGTTTCCGTCTGATACATAGTAGTCTTGATGTATGTTACATAAATAAATAAATGATTCACGAAAATTAACACCAAACATCTTGGCTTTATGAAGAGCAGCAACAGAGGTCTATGATTAGGAATGCTCTACAAGGTGCTCTTCTTGTTAGCTGCCTCAGAGTTGACTCCAATTCATGGCAACTTTAGGTATAACAGAATGAAAAGCTGTCTGGTCCTGAGCAATCTTCACGATGGCTGGTATGTTTGAGCTCACTTGTTGCAACTATTGTGGCAATGCATCTCATTGAGGATTTCCTTCCTTTTCATTTTTGCTGGCCCTCTACCAAGAGAAGAGGGAGTTTATCATAGGCCATGGAACATATAACTACATCAAAAAACTTACCTTTGCTGGATGTATACAACAGTGCTGACTGGAAAGAAACCAACTGAGTATCAGTAAGACTTTCTTCTACTGACATCTGTACTGCATACCCAGCATCTGGATTTACATTGGGCAAAGACAATAAGTCTGTTGACCGAACAAAGAAGTTCCCATGGAAAGTATGAATGGAAAGACCTACAAGAGAAAAAGTTACCAAAATGATTTATATATACATCTACATATGGATATTTACATCTTATCTTGGTCATTTTTCAGACTGGCAGAGACTGAAAATTTGACATAATACACAGTTATTTAGTGAGAGCGAGGGATAATAGATACTTTCTTCATTGAAGGTAAGGGTATAAATCTTCAAAAAACCTATTTGGAGGATACTTTTGCAGTCTCTATGAAAATTCCAAATGAGTGTTTACTTTGGCCTTATCAATTCTATATCTTAAGAATTTAACTTACAGACATACTCATACAAATGCCAAATTTATATGAGCAAAGTTTTTAAGCAGCACTGCTTATCAGAATAAAAAAAAAAAAATTCTCAAAGCCTATCAGTAGGAAAGTAATTGTGACTTATGCATTCTACCAAATACTAGATAGAAATTAAAAGGAATGAGATATATCTATTTGCACTAAAATTAATGGATCCTCCAGACTTATGAAGTAAAAATAGATATAAAATATGTTAAATATGCATATACATCATATCACATATTTTTCAGAGATGTTCAAAAAGTATGTAAACATGCAGAAATAATCTGACAAACACCAAAGTGGTTATAGTGACTACATAAGAATAGTGGGACACGTGGAGTAAAACTGTTTGTATAAATGGTACAAGAGGCTAAAATACATGCATATAATGTTTATACAAGCATGAGAAAAATTTTGAAACATATATTAAAAAACTTCAGTGTACAACAAAGCTGGTAACTGACTTTTCATTTTGTAGCTTAACAGCTTTTTCTTTTTACATTTTCATATAAAATCAAAAATCAAACCCAGTGCTGCTGAGTCAATTCTGACTCCATAGTGACCCTACAGGACAGAGAACTGCCCCACAGAGTTTCCAATGAGCACCTGGTGGATTTGAGCTGCCGACCTTTTGGTTAGCAGCTGTAGCACTAAACCACTATGCCACCAGGGTTTCACATCTTTACATATTTCTCATATTTTAGTTTATTCTTTATATGATTTTGTAAACAAGGAGAAATCTTTTTATCTTAACACTGTCAAGAGTATATTTGAATTCTAATGAAATTTACCATAAAACAACAAAACAGAGAAACCTGAATAGGTTAACTGCAAAGCTGTATTGAATTAAGCCCTCTAGAAAGAGGACAGAGGCTGATTCACTGGTATATCCTTGAATTCATTATGCAAAGTTTTTGCTATTGTTAGGTGCCATAGAGTCAGTTCTGATTTACAGTGACCCTAAGAAGAGTGAATGAATCACTGCCTAATCTTGCGCCATCCTCACAACTGTTGCTATGTTTGAGCCCATTGTAGTAATCATGGTCCCAGTCTGTCTTGTTGAGGGTCTTCCTCTTTTTCACTGACTCTCTACTCTACCAAGCATGGTGTCCTTCTCCAGGGACTGGTCCCTGTCAAAAGTACATGAGACGAAGTCTTGTTATCCTTGCTTCTGAGGAGCATTCTAGTTGTACTTCTTCCAAGATGGATTCCTGTAAAGTTAAGACCAAATCAGATCCACTGACATCAAGTTGATTCTGACTCACAGATGGGGTTTCCAGGACTGTAATCTCTATAAAAGCAGACTGCTACATCTTTCTCCCATGGAGCCACTGGTGTTTCAAACTACCAGTCTTTTGTTTGGCAGTCAATCACATTAACTACTGCACCATCACGGCTTCTTTTATGCAAAGTTAGGGGGCATATAAAACCACCTGTCTCTTGCCAAGTAGAAAAAGTTTTAAAAGGTCTGGCAGTCCTGAAAGAACGATACTTCTAAAGAGTCCTTTAAGGCATAAACATTAAAAAATTATTGAAACTACAATGTTTCAGTATACAACATCAATATACAAAAGTCAACTGTATCTCTATACAGTAGCAATGAACAAGTAAAAAAAGAACAAATTTACAATATCAAAAAGAATAAAATACTTAATAAATTTAAGAAAAGATGTGTAGAACTCATTCTGAAAGCTACAAATAACGTTTAAAGAAATTAAGGAAGAACTGAATAAACAGACATCCATGCTCATGAACAATGTCATAATATTGGTAAGATGCCAATATTCCTCAAATTGATCTACAGATGCAATGCAATTCCATTCAAAATCTTAGCCAGCTTCTTCGCAAAAATGAACAAACTGATCCTAAAGTCTTACAGAAATTCAAGGGACCCAGAAAAGTCAAACACACCTTTAAAAACAACAAAACAGGAGGACTCACACTCTCAGTTTTAGAACTTACTACAAAACAACATAACCAACACAGTGTCATAATGGAACAAGAAGAAACATATGGATAAACAAATTCCAGAAATAAACTCCCATTTTTTATTAAGTGGCTTTTAATATGGTGCAAAGACAATTCAATGACAGAAAGGATAGTCTGTTTAACAAAGGCTGCTGGGACAACGACATATACATGCAAAAGAATGAAATGAATCCCTACCTTCTAGCTACCAGAAAAACTAACTCAAAATGGATTAAAGACCTAAATCTAACAGCTAAAACTATAAAAGTCTTACAAGAAAACAGAGCCATTAAATCTTTGTATCCTTAGATTATGAAGTGGTTTCTTCTACATGACACCAAAAAGCAAAGTGACAAAAGAAAATGTATAAATAGACATCATTAAAATTTAAAACTTTTGTGTTCTTAAGAATACCATTAAAAAAATTAAAAGACAACCCACAGAATTGGCGAAAACTCTTGCAAATCATGTATCTGACAGGGGATTTGTGCCTAAAAATAAAGAACCCTTAGAATTCAGTAACTAAAAAACAAATAACCTATATTTTATCATGGATAGAAAGTATGAATAGACATCTCTTCAAAGATGATAGACAGCCAATAAGCACTTAAAAAGATGCTCAACATCCGTAGTCATTAGGGAAATGCAAATTAAAATCATATTAAGGTACCATTACATACTCTCTAGGATGGTTAAAATAAAAAAAGTCAGACAATAAATAACAAGCACTGGTGAGGATATGGAAAAACTGGAACTTTCATGTAATGGTCAGAATGAAAAATGGCACAGCCGCTACGGAGAACCGGCAGTTCCTCAAAAATTGAAACCCAGAGTTACCACATGACCCAGGTACAAACACTAAGTTACCTGACGGAAATGTAAACCTGCCACACAAAAAGCTGTATACAAATGTTCATAACAGCATTATTTACAACATCCAAAAACTAGACACTCAAATGTCCATCATGAATGGATAAACAAAATGAGGTATATCCATACAATGGAATATTACTTGGCAGTAGAAAGAATGAAGGACAGATACATACTACAACCTGGAAGAAGATGTAGAAATTACGCTAAGTGAAAAAAGCTGGTCTTAAAAGACTATATATTCTATGACTGCATTAATATGAAAATGCCTAGAACAGGCAAATCCATAGAGACAGAAAGTAGTCTGGTGAGTGCCTAGAACTAGGGAAACTGGAAGAAAAACAAGGAGTAACTGCTAGTACTTCATAATTTTACTACAGTGCTGGTTATACAACCCTGTGACTACACTAAAAAACATACAAAATGTATACTTTAAATAGATGAGCTTTATGATATGTGAATTACAATGCAATAATGGTGTTTTAAAACAAACAGAATGCTACTGTGGGGAGAGATCGGTGATGGGTTATTCAATTTAATATTCTATGTTGTGGCAGTATCTTGTTTATGTGACACCTTATGGAAGAGAAAAACACATGTTTTCTTTCCAGTTTTTTCACTCAACCAGGTTTTCGTATTACAGTGATCAGCAGTAAAGGACTCCGCATGGCACATGATCTGACCAACACACTTCAACATTGAAAGGGCAAGTTAGTAGACCTTTATTACCTGACATCTTTTTTTTTGCTATATATTTCATATAATCTTTTCATTTTTAAAAATGACTATCTTACACCTGCTAACAGAGTGCTACTATTTTCAAATCCAAATGAAAACTTAGAATCAGTTGATAATGTGGACAAATGAAAAACCAAGAACTGTAATTTTCCATTTTTGTAACAGAATAATGATTATTTAGCAGCCACAAAATGTTTGTCCTGTAATACAAACTGGACATCAGCATTCTGAAAAGGTCAGACTATTTCCAAAACAACACTGTGACAAGCAGATGCAGGGTGGGAAGAACACAGATTAAAAGATTTCTTGTTACTACTTTCAGTAAACGTGATAAAAATCCACTAGGCTTTATTTCCTTTGAGGACGTGGTCTTTTTTTTTTTTTTTAACAAACTAAGATATAACTGACATATCATAAAATTCACCTAATTTCAACCAAAATTTTAGAAGTGTATGATTCAGTGGTGTTTTTTTAACATATTCACAATGTGTTGTTGTTAGGTGCCATCAAATCAGTTCTGACTCATGTCAACTCTTGTACAACAGAATGAAACACTGTGCCATCCTCACAAATCACTGTTGTACCTGAACCCACTGTAGCAGCTACAGTGTTGATCCTTCTCACTGACAGTCTTCTCTTTATTGCTGATCCTCTGCTTTACCAAGGATGTTGTCCTTCTCCAGGAACTGATACCTCCTAATGACATGTCCAAAGTATGTGAGATACACTGTTGCCATCCTTACTTCCAAGGAGCATTCTGGCTTTACTTCTTTCAAGATAGATTCATTTATTCTTCTGGTAGCACACGGTATATTCAATATTCTTTGCCAACATCACAATTCAACGGTGTCAATCTTTTTCAGCCTTCCTTATACACTGTCCGGAAACCCTGATTGCGTAATGCGTTAAGTGCCATGTCTGCTAACCAAAAGATTGGCAGTTCAAATTGGCCAGGCACTCCTGGCAGTTCTGCTATGACTACAGGCTCTCTATGAGTTAGCTCTGACTTGACAGCAGTGGCTTTGATTCAGTTTTAGTTTATGCACTGTCCAGCTTTTGCATGCATGTGAGGTGATTGAAATCGCCATGACCTCGGTCAGGCACACCTTAGTCTTCCAGGTAACATCTTTGTTTTCCAATACTTTAAAGAGGTATTTTGCAGCAGATTTGCCCTATGCAATGTGTAATTTGATTTCTTGACTGTTACTTTCATGGGTATTGATTGTGGATCCAAGTAAAATGAAATCCTTAGCAATCCCAATCGTTTTCTCTGTTTATCATAATGTTGCTTAATGGTCAAGTTGTGAGGATTTTTGTTTTCTTTATGTTGAGGTGTAAGTCCTTCCAGTCTTCTTCACTTTCAACAAGCAAGGTTATATCACTGGCATAGTACAGGTTGTTGATGCATTCTTCTGCAACCTTGATACCAGGTTCTTCACAAAGTCCAACTTCTGGAATATGTATGGTAAAAGGATACAACCCTTCACACACCTTTCCTGACTAAACCACACAGTATTCCCTTGTTCTGGTCAAACAACTGCCTCTTACCTGTGTGCAGGTTTCTCATGAGCACAATTCAATGTTTTGGAATTCTTATATTCTGCAATGCTACCCACAATTCGTTATGATCCACACAGTCAGATACTTCTGCACTGTTAATGAAACATAGGTAAACATCTTTCTGGTATTTGCTGCTTTCAAATAAGATTCATCATGCATCAGTGATGATATCCCTGGTTTCACATCCTCTTCTGAATTGGTTTGAATTTCTGGCAATTCTCTTGTCAATTTACTGCTGCACTAGTTTTTGAATTATCTTCAGCACAATTTTACTTGCATGTGCTATTACTGATACTGTTCGACAATTTCTGCATTAGTTGTATCACCTGTTTCGGATAGGCATATATATGGATTTCTTCCACTTGGTTGGCCAGGAGGCTGTCTTCCAGATTTCTTGGCATAGGCTTTCAGCACTGCATCCATTTGTTGAATATCTCAGTTGGTATTCCACCGATTCCAAGAGTCCATGTTGTCTGCTAATGCCTTCAGTGCAGCTTGGATTTATTCCCTCATGTATCTTTCAGTTTGTTGTACTGTGAGGGCTTGTATGTTGCTGGCATACTAGAGGTTATGCCACTGGTATTCAAACACCACCAGCAGCGTCACCCATGCTGGACAGGTTTCAGCTGCTCTTCATGCTGGCACAGACTCGGAAGAAGGCCCCGATGGTCTACTTGTGAAAAGAACTAGCCAGTGAAAACCTTATCAATAGCAGTGGAACCTGTCTATATTCACAATAGTCTGTTTTTTTTCCTTACAGCATTTCTTCTCTTAATTGTGTATTCTTTCAGTTCACAAAATAAGTTAGAAGAGCAAATCTTATGAGACTAGGTAAAAACATGTATTTTTTTCAAAATCAAAAACATTTATTTCTATGTTAAAAAAATTGGCCCTGGATAGGTAAACTATGGTATATATACTCAATGGAGCACTATGCAATGATAAAGAATAATGATGATTCCAGGAAACATCTCATAACCTGGTTTCAACTGGAAGGCATTATGCTGAGTGAAAGTAGTCAGCAACAAAAGGACAAATATTGTATGAGACCCGTATGATAAGATCTCAAAAACAGACTTATGTATAGAAGAAAAGACTCTTTGATGGCTGCAAGGGAGGGGAGGGAAGGTGGGCGAGGGGGAAGGGTTTGGATTAGATAGTTGCTAGAAATATGGTTAGGTGAAATCGGTTATAGCACACATTAGAAACAAGATCAATATTAAGTGGACTTCAGCTTAACTTGAATACTCCTACCATCTTAACCCAATATTGCAAGGACAGAGTAGCTGGGGCAGGGGGCAGGGGACCATGCTCTTAGGTGAGATTGAGGGCAATTGGCACAACTAGCATTTTGCTAAGAGGGCTCTCTGCACCCTACATTGGTGAGTGGCATCTGGGGTCTTAAAAGCTGCCAAGCAGCCATCCAAGGGCACAGCAAATGGTCCCAACTCAGCAGGAACGGATGCTCACCAATAACCAAAATGACATGGGGTAAAGACAACCCAGAAGATAGAGAGAACTACATGAGTGGGTGCCTACATTGACTTGGGACTGGAAGAACCAGATGGTGCCGGGCCACCACCAGTGATAGTTGCGATGGAGCTCACTAAGTTGAGTCTCACTGGCAACACAAGAATAAAAAGGGGTGCACCCCGAGACCTCCACTAAAAGACCTCAACTGATGGTCCAGCAGCTTCAGGGTTCCCCTGGGAGCATGGGCCCTGCCCCGGTTGCTGCCCTTGCCCATAAATCCTAACGAAGGTCCACTCTTTGGACACAAATGGATTGGACTTGCCAATGCAGACTGACCATATATTGGATGCACTTTATGGTTCTGTGCATCTATAGGATAGCATCCTGCTGACCTCTGGCTGGAGGAAGGAGAGTGGGTGGAGAGGAGGGGAAAGGAGACTGTTGGGAGGATGAGACATGTATCGAGCAGAGAGGAATAGTGTGCTGTCATCAGGCAGGGAGAGCAGTGGAAGCGGTATATAGATGGGCATGTAAATTTATATGGGAATGTACATTTTCACTCAGTCATAATAAAAAAAAAAATTAGCCCAACCTTTGGTACATCGAATCCTCATGACTGCTTCAAAGCCAATCTTCCGAGTGAGGTATCTCTGTAGTTCTTTCTGTAGCTTCTGTACTTGGACTGGGTTGTGCTGATGGTGGTAAGAGGGATAGTAATAGACACTACCTGCTGAATACCGAGAAATACAACCTGGAAGAGAATGCATATTCCTCATGAGCTGCTCCATCAGCTACTATTACTAGACCAAAGTAACGAAGGCATTTGCATCAATTCTTCTTTAACTTCCCAAAGTAATGTCAGAAAGGTTAATTCATCTTTTTAAATCACAGTATAGAAATTTTTCTGCATTAAATTGTTTAAAATAGAAGACTACAAGGTTTATAACAAATTGACTAACTCTTTCATGGGAATAAAAGGTCTTTTAGTTGGTCCACTGCTTAGAATACCATCATATAAATGTTTTTTGATACTCATTTGAGGAAAGTTTAGGAAGAACTCACCAAGAGAAGCCAAATCAGAATACTGTCCACTGAGAAGGAATAAGTCAACAGCTATCTGCTGACCAGAACAGTCCAAGGCTAATTTCTTATAGAAGTCAGTGGATGGAGTCAGGTGTATTTCCTATTAATAACAAATTGCAAAGAGTACTTTTTAAAAATCATTAATTGCCATAAATTGTAAATATACACCTACATTGCTGACAATGCAAAAATCTTTTTGCTTTGTTGTATTTTCTGGTTTTTCAGTAAGAAACATACTGCTTAAGTAATTTTCTATCCTTTTATTGTTTTTAAGAACTATATCTACTAATACTAATTTCCTGATTGGCAAAGATAATCATTATTATTATAATTAAAATCTACTAAATGCTTATGATACTGGAAACTGTTATAAGTAATTCATACATAAATGAGTGCCTCTACAGGACAGAGGAGAAATGCCTTCACAGTTTTCCAGGAGTGCCTGGTGGATTTGAACCACTGACCTTTTGGTTAGCATCTATAATACTTAACCACTCTGCCCCTAGGGTTTCCAATTCATACATAATACCTATTTAGTCCTCTTAACTACCCTAAGAGAGATGGATATTTTCATTTTTCATCGTTATATATATCTATATCTATAAAGAAACAGAGGGGCACGGAAATTAATTAACTATTCAAGGTGACACATCCAATAAGCAGTGGAACTTGGGCAGTCTGACTCTAGAACTGACACCATTATAATATACAGCCTTTCTCACACCATCTTTTGTGAAAGACAGGTTTCAAGCGGTAAGGTTATACACACAAGGTGCTCCAGTACAATCCATGGCAGTCAATACACCAAATTATGACTATTCCAAACTGGTCACCCAGGTTCTACTTTGTCCCTAGCAAGCATATTCTCTTAGTCTATCAGACCTTTCTATCAAAGGTAGGTTGGATTGCTGGTGGCCTGCTAAAAATCTAAAAACAAGGAAACAGTGAAATCAGGTTAGAGAATAATGGCATAAGCTGGGAATGTCTACATAAAAGAAAAAAAATCTTTGCCCATTCCCTTATATTCCCTCCTTCCTACAACTGAACATAAATACATACACATACAAAACAGGCTCTGTGATCAATGCGACTGAGCACCAGCATATACAGCTGATAACTTTCTAACCTTAGCAGATGACCTTTGGTTGGGTTCCTCTCGTGGTTTCAGGGCTCCCATTCCAAGAGTTGGGAGCTGTGTTTGAAAGACAGACATTCGACCACCAGTTGGGGACATCAGCTTAAAGGCAGCCTGAAGTGCAGGGCCCAATGCACTTTGGGTCTCCAAAGTCTTGTTAAACATCTGTGGCAAAGTTTTCAGCAAATCTTGGACAAGCTTGTGAAATAAAGCAAGAAAACTCAAAGATGTTACAATCAATTTTTTTTTTCCACAATAAGTAATTAATACAATAGACAAGACATTGAATCATGATGATGGTCAGAAAGTCTACAGACAGTACAGTAAACAATGAAGTTGGTCAAATGACAAGAAAGCCATTTTAAGTCAACATTATAAATTTGCAAGCAAGACAAATCAAAATTGGGGCCTTACAGTTCTTGCACATGCAATAGTCCAGCAAGACTATAAGTCCAAAATTTATCCAAAAGAACCAACCCAGTTTAGTTCTGATTTATTTTAATGCCATAAAATATGGCCTTCTCAATTACCTCTACACACTTCTTTTTAGTTTCAAATGAGTTTTATTCTTTCCTCTTGCAAAATCTAAAATATCCAGTAAATTTGCCAACTAGCAATATCACTACAAAAGAAAAATGAAATGAAAAAACAACTACCTATTGGAGTTACGTTGTACAAATAAAGAGTTAATGGGAAAAAAATACTTTTCACCATTGCCAACAGCTAAGACCATAGACTTGCTAGTTAAAATGTTAGCCCTACGGCATATATGCATGTACAGGGTAGACAACACCCCCCCTTCAGACACATTCTGTTCACCTCTCACTGTATTATGTCATGGCAATTTCCAGGCAGGTAATAAGAGTTTCTTCTGAACTGACCCCAATGACACTCTGTGAATCAGAAAAGCAAAGGGCACTGAAAGCAGCCTAGCTAATGTGCTTCTATGTTGTGACCAGAAGCTTTATCTTAGCAACCCTCCCAACTTCCCAAATGGCTGGCAAGACAGATTTCCTTCAGGTTTTCCTCCTTTATGGATAGGCGTATTTTCTACCCTACTACAAAAAACTTGCTACATACAACTTGAAAGCAGTTAGCTCAAGGGAAAACTCAAGAGCTGTTCAATCTGATGAATTTTAACTATGACCGAATATAAAATGCTACACATCTCAGAAAAGTCACAGAAAGAAGCAAGTTTTTACTTAAAGTTCATTTAAAAAATATATTCCTTTAATATTTCAATTAAATATGTCAGGGAGGAAAATGTGCCTTACCTCTTTACTTTCATTTAAATTTACTAGTAAGTTCTCTGGCATAGGTATAAAAACATCTGAAAAAATAAATAAACATTAATTTTAAACAGAGTTTAATTGTTTAAGATGTCTCAAATTAACTATCCCTACACATAAAGAAAAGCTACCTCCTCTACTCACCCAGTACTGGTCTACATTTGTTCCAAGAGCCACCAAAAGAATACCGAGTCAGCTATTCATTACATCTTATCTGCTTCTTGCCTGTTACTTGAAAAGCCCAATTAAAAAATACTGACCTATAAGCACTCAAACAGGGTTTGTGCAAGTGCCCTGCTTCTTAAGTTAAAGATAGTTTAGTATCTTGCACTACTGTCTTACTTGGCTTGGAAGCCAGTTAAAACACACTGTCGGCATTAAAAAAACATGTTGACTCCCAACCCACCTAGAACAGATGACAACTGAGAACATCAAAGACATGAGGTAAAATGAGCCCAGAAGACAGAAGGACCCACATGATTGGGAGACTACATCAGAAGAAGAACAGAAGAACTAATTGCCCAGCCACCAATAAAGACAGCCTGACAGGGAATACAATGTAGAGAGGCCCTGACATAGCATGAGAAAAGCATGTGTGCAGATCAAGAAGTCTCATAATGAAGGCTCCCATTAGCTTCTACTAATGGAACTACAAAATGAATAAATAAGGTATGGTAACTGACCACATTAAACGAATTTCTCAGGATTCAAATTTATTCATGCTTAGGAATTACATTTTCTTTCTCACAGGGAAGTAAACTGGGAAGGTAACATGAGTGGTGGTGGAGGATTAGAAGTCTCACTTTCCACATTTCTGTATTGTTTGCCATTAAAAAAACAAAGTTCATCATCAAGTTTTGTAACTGTAATTTGAAAAATTTTATATTCAGAGTTGTGCAACCATCAACATTTTCTAATTCCAGAACCTTTTCACAATCCTAAAAAATAACCCCACAGACATTAATAGTCACTCCCTACTTCCCTTTTGTTCCTTACCCCCAAACTCCTAGCCAAGCCAAGCCAAGCCAAGCCAAGCCAAGCCAAGTGCTGTCGAGTTGGATCCGACTCATGGTGACCCAAACTCCTGGCAGCTACTAATCTATTTTCTATATATGTGCATTTGCCTGTTCTGTACATTTCCCATAAATGGAATCATACACTATGTGGGCTTTTGTGTCTATAGTTTCTTTTACTTGGAGTAATAGTTTCAAGATCCATCTGAGTTGTAACATACATCAGTATTCCATCTGTTGTTATTGCCTTGTAATATTCTATTGTATGGACTGAACTGCCTCCCCCCAAAATGTGTGTCAATTTGGCTAGGCCATGATTCCCAATATTCTGTGGCCATCCCCCATTTTGACATCTGATGTGATTTATCTATGTATTGTACATCTTGTCTCTACGATATTAACGAAGCAGGATAAGAGGTAATTATGCTAAAGAGGCAGGACTCAATCTGTAAGATTAAGTTGTACCTGTGTTAATCTCTTTTGAGATATAAAAGAAGCAAGCAGAGAGACAAGAGGAATTTATACCACCAAGACACAACAGCCAAGAGAATAGCATCCTTGGGAACAGTTTCTATGAGCTGTGAAGTTCCTCAGCTGGGGAAGACTGATGACAAGGACATTTCCCAGAGGTGAAAGAGACAGAAAATCTTTTCCTGAAGCTAGCACCCTGAATTTGGACTTACAGCCTCCTAGACAGTGACAGGAAATCTTGCTGGCAAGTGGTTAAAAGCTGCTAACCAAAAGCTCGGCAGTTTGAATCTACCAGATGCTCCTTGAAAACTCTATGGAGCAATTCTACTCTGTTCCATAGGGTCACTGTGAGTCAGAATCAACTCGATGACAAAGGGTTGTACGGGTTAGACTGCGAGAAAATTTCTCTTTGTTAAGGCCATCCACTTGTGATATTTCTGTTATAGCAACAACAGGTAACTAGGATACTTGGATTGTTGTTTCTAATTTTTGGCTATGCTACTATGAACATCATTCATGTACTATGACCACTCATACAGATACATGATTTTAATTATCTTAGGTATATATTTAGGAATGGAATTACTGGGTCACAGAGCAACCCTGAACGAGCCCTGGTGGCACCATGGTTAAGTACTCAGCTGCCAAAGGAAAGGTCAGTGCTTTGAAACCACCAGCTGCACCTTGGAAAGAAATACCTGGTAATCTGCTCCCATAAAGACTATAGCCTTGGAAATCCTATGGGGCAGTTCTACTGTTCGGTAAGGTCATTTTGAGTCATAAATGACTCAACAGCACACAGCAAAAACAATAGGTAACTTTTTGAGGAACTGCCAACTGTTTTCCATAGGGACAGTATCATTTTACATTCCCATTAGCAAGGTATGGAGGGTTCTGGTTTCTCCAAATCCTTGCTAAATTTGCTATTGTTAAATTTTCTTTTCTTTTTTGTTTTTTTATTAGTCATCCTAGTGGACATGAGGATCCCTGGTATTACAGTGATTAAGAGCTTGGCTGCTAACCAAAAGGCTGGCAGTTTGAATTCACAGCTGCTACTCGGAAACCGTAGGGGGCAATGCTGCTCTGTTTTATAGAGCTGCTATGAGTTAGAATCAACTCAGCAGCAATGGATTTAGTTTCGGTTTAGTAGATGTGAAGTAGTATCTCTCTGTGGTTTTAATTTGCACTTCCCTGATAAATCTGATGTGCAGCATCTCTTCAGTGTACTCACTGACCACTTGTATATACAGAATACTGTATACTGAAGAGAGAAATGTTTATTAAAATCTTCTGCTAATTATTTGACTGGGTTGTCTTTTTATTAAGTTGGAGGATTTTTAATAAATATATTCTAGATATAAATCCCTTATCAAACACATGATACACAAATATTTTCTCCTATTCTGTAGATTATCTTTTTACTTTCTTGATTGAGTCCTTTAAAACACAATTATTATTACTTTTCTAATTTTTAGAAAGTTTAATTTATCTGGAAACTCTAGTGGCACACTGGATAAATGCTACAGCTGCTAACCAAAAAGTCAGCAGTTTGAATCTACCAGGCACTCCTTGGAAACTATGGGGCAGTTCTACTCTGTTCTGTAGGGTCGCTATGAGTCAGAATCCAGTTGACAGCAATGGGTTTGGTAAAAACCCAATGATTTTTAATTCGTCTATTTTTCTTTATTTGCTTGTGCTTTTGAGTGCCTTATCTAAGGAACCACTGCCTAATCTAAGGCCACAAAACTTTATTTCTGTGTTTTCTACCAGTTTTATAATTTTAGTTCTTAAACTGAGGTCTGTGATCCACTTTGAGTGAACTTTTATGGTGTGTGTTAGTTCTCCAAATTAATTCTTTTGAAATATGTATATACAATTGTCACAGCATTATTTGTGGAGTAGGCTGCTTCTTTTTGAATAAAACATACTTTTTAGCCTTAGAAAATAACAAACAACTCCAACCCAAAGCCATTATCCTCGAGTCAATTCTGACTCACAGCAACCCTATAATACAGACTAGATTGTCCCATAAGGTTTCCAAAGAGCAGCTGCTGGATTTGAATTGCTGACCTTCTGCTTAGCAGCCATAGTGCTTAACCACTGCACCACGAAGGCTCCACAAAATAACAAGTTAATTCAAATGTCATGTTCCCATTTTCCACTTACAGACAGCTATTAAATACAAACTCAGAAGAAGGGGAGAGAATATACTAAATAATAAGTTACTTGGGCAAAGCATAGTTTTGTTTGCTTGGTATTCCCTATTATACTTAACCAAATGTACTTTATAAAAAACATTTATTGACTCAAACTACAAACATTAACAGATAAAAAGTATCTTACAGATGAACCAGTCAATCTTTATTTTATGTAACAGGCAAGAAATCCTGTAATCCTAAAACTCTGCGTTATTTAGCAGTTTATTTAGATTATTTAGATTACTTAAATTATTTAGCCTGATACAATCAGGAAACAGATACATGACATTAAATAGGTTTCATACTAAAGCCACAGCTGTTGAGTCAATTCTGACTTATAGTGACCCTATAAGTCAGGGTAGAAGTGACCTGTAGAGTTTCCAAAGAGCACCTGGCAAATCTGAAATGCTGACCTACTGATTAGCAGATGTAGCACTTAACCTCTATGCCACTAGGGTTTTCACCTTAGTATTCACTTGTTGCTCATGAAAGTCTTACCACAGAAATAGATCTGAATAAACATCTTTAAATTTCAACAGAACAATCTTAGATCTCAATTTTATCACATATATGAGATGTTACAGGGGAAAAAGATATAAAAAGGTTTCTTTGCCCACCCAGTCCATCTACTAGTCCCCTCTTCATTGTCACTGACATAAGCCTGTTTACTTCCTTCAGAGTAATGAACTCAATGTAACTAGGTTTATTTCGTTACTTGCTCATTGTCTCTCTCCTCTCTTAAAAGATAAGTTCCACATTGGCTGTGACTTTGTCTGCCTTGTTCACTGTTAGAGTCCCAAAATCACAGCAAGCAGTCAAATGCTTTTTGAAGGAATGAATGGGAAAAGGGATACAGAGATTTTAATTCAACCACAGTTCTAACATCAACTTGTTTTGTTGCCTTATTCAGAACTCAGTTTACCTTCCTAAACTTGTTTCCTCCTGTATAAAATGAGATATTGAATTAAAGGATTCTTAGAACTCTAACCATCTTATGATTTTACCTTCAGGATTATGCTTTAATATAGTAAAATCACAATACATACTCCTTAATTTCACAGTCATGAAATATTTCTAAAGCCAAAATTTTCTAGGACAGCTCAATAATTTTAAGTATATAACATACAATATATACCTTCAATATCTGAAACTACTAGCATCTGAGGTTGGGAGAGACCTTCCTGAAGACTGTAGAAATGGATTGTACTGTCAAATGTTATGAATCCAATTTTTGTTCTAGTGTTGCCAGGAAGCCTAAAAACAAATTCAAAAGAGTATTTCATCAAATTTTCCAATACATATGTAAATAAAATATCTACTAAGAGTTACAAACAAATATCTAATTTAGCATTATGGAAGTTGTCCTAACACAGAAACAATAAGCCCAATGTCTATAAACATCCTGAAAATATACCTTACTCAAAGTGGAAACACTACACATAAGTCAAACAAATCAACAAAAATCAGCAATAACACAGCCAACCTAAATAGCTGCACTTATATAAATATAAACATATATAATTATTTGGAGCCCTGTGGCACAGTGGTTAAAACCTCACTGCTAACCAAAAGGTGGCAGTTCGAATCTACCAGTCCCTCCTGGGAAAATCTCTGGGGCACTTCTACTCTGTGCTATAGGGTTGACATCAGTCAGAATCAACTTGATGGCAAAGTTTTTTAAAAAACATATAATTATTTAGAAAATAATGTATAAAATATGCTGGAAAATATGTACAAAACTTTGAGCATAATTTTAAGTTATTTTATAAAGAATGCTTAAAAATTACTATATGCCAACTTTAAATTGTAATTTAAATTTAGGTAACCTATTTCTTTAAAAAACTTTTGCCCAAACCTCTCTTAAATTGTTTAGCACATTTATTAAGATCAAGGAGCAGTAAAGCATCTGTTTTAAACATGTCAAATATGTGGATCTACAGTTTCATAATGGGAAAGACAAACTGGTTTTCACTCTTGTTGTTCATGCTCAGATGACTGAATAGAGCGGATTCTCCATCAACAGATAGTCCACATACATAACCTACAACATCAAAAATACAAGTGCTGGCAGGAAAAATGATAAGTTTTTCACCTAGGTGAGGGAGTTACACTGTTTCTGATGAGATCTGGTCCTCCACATTCCTCCACAGCACACAAAAGCACTGTATTTTCTTATACTGAAAGGTCACACTACCTCTTATGAATTACACCAAGTATCTGAGCATCATTTAAAATAGTTATTTTAAGAGATTTAAGAGACATGACAAACAAATGAAGTGAGATGTATTCACATCATTTAGACTGTGATTCCAACAAACTTATACCCAAAACTCATTTTTCAGACAACCAGGAATAAAAAATTAACTGGGTATTAAATCATTACAAAATTATTGCTAATTTTGTTTAGTATGATACAAGTACTGTAGCTAGGGCTTAAAAAAAAAGAAAATCCTAAAGTACTGACAAGTGAAATAACATACTACCTGAGATCTGCTTTAAAACACTCAAGAGAAAAATAACTGTGTGCGGAATATTCAATAAAGTGAGAGCTACAGAATGTAGAAGCATGGAAGTTGGAGGACAGGCACATGTGGAAGAAGTTCATTACCTTATTCTTTCTACTTAACATGTTTGAATATTCTTCTTCATAATAAAGGGTAAAAATTAAAAACATTTTTAAAAAGTTAAAATAATGTTTCTAATGGAAAGTGAGACTTTAAGGAAACAGGGAAACATGATTTACATGTAGTTAAAAAAATAATTACATAATTTTTTATATTTTTATTACTTTTGCAAGCATAGTTCACTTAGATTTAAACTGAATTAAGACACTTACAAATTTAGATTGTCTAATAAACTCTGGCAAACTGAATTCAGGTATCCAGTTTCAACTGCATTGTGAGACACATCGAATACAAAGAGGTACACTGGAGGCTGAGGTGGTCGTAACTGAAAAGCAAAAAGGATATTGTTAAATACATTTAACAGGATTGATACATAACTAAGATATTGTGTTTAAAAACAGTAAAATAAGCATTATTTCAGAGTAAGTGGAGACTGTAATAGACAATCTGAAGAAAGGATAGAGAAAGAACAGAATTTTAAAACAAACAATTATACCATACTGTTTATAGATGCATATTTGAGAAAGAAAGATAAGGACACAATGGCCATTATGTCAGAAGAGTGTGTTCTCTAGGGCAGGAAAGGGAGGGACGATGATCAGAAAAGCTTCTGGGAGTACTGGCAACATTCAATTTTTCACCTGGGTGATACTCACATAGATGTTTACTTTCTAATTATTTGGTAACCAATACATTTGTGTCCTGTGGACTTTTGATACGTGACTATATTTCACAATTTAGGGAAATCTTAGTTCTGAAACTGGCAAACCAGGTTAGCCTCAGCTGGTTATTTAACATATTTTAGCCAGATTCCATAACAATGTAAGACACTGTAAACTTATAAATTCAAAGATTTGTTTTTCAGTTTCACAAAAAAGCATAAAATACCCAAAATCAGAATTGGACACATAGCCTATTAACTTTTATATACATTTGCATGTATCATCACTTGCTGAATTCCTAGAACTTATACCCCAAGACATAAGCCAGACAGGAGTAAAAAACCTCTTGCTATAGGCAAGTTTCCAAAATTAAAGGAAGGTCAATTCAAAAGAAAAAACACTTCTGTTTTTTGGATTTAATTCAACAAACAAACAGCTACACTGTAGAAAGTTATTATTACTAACCACTAAAGAGCCACAAAATGTTTTCTACACTGAAAGTTCTCTGACTGACTCCTTGTAAGTTCCACAGTCAAATGGCTTCAGCTGTCCAGACTGTGAAAGACAATCCAAACAAAACCTCCCAAAAAACCCACTGCTGTCTAGTTGATCCTGACTCATAGTGACCCTATAGGAGAGAGCAGAAATGCCCCAGAGTTTCCAAGGAACACCTTGCGGATTTGAATTGCTGACCTTTTGGCTAGATGTTTAACACTTAACCACTGTGCCACCAGGGTTTCCAATTCAACAAAGACATACCAAACTAAAATAATAAAAGTTGGTGCTAGAGTACAACCAAATACCTCACGGGAAGTTTAAAGTATGTTTTCATGGAAAATCCCAGTTAATTGGCCTAATAAACTATTTAGCGCTTTTTATTCTACCTCCTAGTTCACTGCATAGTGTCACAGGTCTTCAAAGCTTACAAGCAGTCATCAACAATTGGTCACTATTAACCTGGAAACAACTGGTCACTATTGGTGACACTATTCACCTGGAAAAACAGAGGAAGAAGGAGAGTCAGGAAAAGGAGGCGGACATGGAATGTATAGCTAATTGCTTCCACGAACAGCTGCCTCCTTTACATAGACCAGAAGAACTGGATGGTGTCCGGCTACCATTACTAAACATTTTGATTCCATAGAATGAGCTTGATTAAAAAGGGGGAAACTATAGAACAGAATGTCAATTTCTCTTGGATTTTAGACTTTCTGGAGCCATTAAGGTTGGATGAACTGCTGAAACTCTTGTCCTGAGATAATCTTTAAACCTTACACTAAAAATATCTCAAGTCATCTTAAAACCAAATAATAGTTGGGCTCAACTAGTAAAAAAGGTCTGCTTTGAGCACTATGCTCTTTTACGAACTATCTATATGGGATTAAACCGAGAAAAGCAACTTGAAAGACTAGAATGGAATCTTAAGGAGGGTGAAAATGGCTGTATAACTCCTAAGAATGTACTCAACATCACAAAACTGATTGTGTAGAAACTTGAAGCAGTGCATGTTTTGTTGTGCTTATTTTCAACAACAATAAAATAAATAAAATTTAGACAAAGAAAAAAAAAGATGGTGTTAGGTCTTATTTTTGTATTTCCTTTTCCTTTGAGGTAATTATAGCATGGTCCAAGATTAACCAAATCAAAAGGTCTGGATCTTCATGCAAGCTCTGCCATTTAATAAGTGATGTGTGGCAAATAAAATAGGACTAGCAGCATTTCCCTAGCTTACTTCAGAGAGTTGTTTGTGAGCATCGCATCTATGTAGTGCTTTGTAAGATGTAAAGTACTAATTACACGTTAAAACCCAGTGCCGTTGAGTTATCAGGTATAACTATTATTACTACTTTTAAACTGCAAGACCACAGACATTTGTACGTGTATAAAAGTATTTACAACAGGATATGCACTATAGCATTATTTGTAACAGAGAAAGGGAAGTGACTTAAAAGTAAATATGATTCTAATATTATACTGCAAATTTCTGGACAGTCACACAAAACTTAAGTGGAACATTATATATACTTTTACTTTTGAAACCTACTCTTCTACAGAATTAACTACTTTTATAAAAACATAAAATTTTGTTAAATGAATGATTTACTGTTTTAAAACCCAGTATTATGGTTGATAAAGTAGAGAGTCAGAAAAAGGTAGGAAGGCCCTCACGGAGATGGACTGACACAGTGACTGCAACAGTGGGTTCAAGCACGGCAATGAGTGTGAAGATGACGCAGGACCGGGCAGTGTCTAGTTCTGTTGTCACTGAGTCAGAACAGACTCAACAGCACCTAACAACAAGAAAACCACTTTGAAATGCATATACTATTTATTTTAAAAAAGGAAAGCTTACCATGTATTCTGAAGGAGCCATAAACTCAATAGTAGAATTTTGAACTTCAGGTCTTTTATGAGGTTCTCCATAAACTCTGGTCAAAGTGTTATACATAAATTCTTCGGGAACTATGTAAAGTTAACAACATATAATGATAAAACCAACAGGATTAAAACTTAATACACCTTATGTTTCATTACTTTTCTAATTAAGGGATTTATGAATAATTTAGTATGGACTAAATATAAAGAAATAAGTATATGTTTTTGAGTTTCACTGAAGTTTCTGTACACTGGATATTGAACTAAATATATCTTACTTTTACAGCTATAAGTAGTGGAGCCCTGGTAGCACAGGAGTTAAGAGACACAGATGTTAACCAAAAGGTTGACAGTTCAAATCCACCAGCCACGCCTTGGAAAATCCATAGGGCAGTTCTACTCTGTCTTACAGGCTCTCTATATGACAGTGGCCATTAAACAACACACTCATTTACAACTACAATCACAGTCATTTTTCTTTTCCTATCTCCTGGTATCCTCTTTATCTTAATTTCTGCTAAAGCTGCTTTTCTTAAATAGCTTGAGAGGATGACCAAAACTCATGAAATGCAAATTACTTTCTTAAATGCCAAGATTAAACTGTGTCTTAAATTTCATTACCTGACATACGAAATGAAGAGGCTGGCTGGACCTAGATAAGTCCCTAGGTGGCACAAGTAGTTAACTGCTTGACTACAAACTGAAATGTCTAAGATCAGAACTACCCAGAGGTGCCAAAGAAAAGTTTGGCAATCTGCTTCAGAAAGTTCAGAGCAGTCCCACTCTCTAGGACAGTTCCACTCTCGAACGCATGGGGTCTCCATGAGTCAGAATCAGCTTGATAGCAAGTAGTCTGATGAGTTTTTTTGTTTTTTTTTGGCGGGTGTGGGGAAGGGAGATTGAACCTAGAATGCTATGGTAAAAATACTTCAGAGATTAATGTCATAAGGTCTACTGAGTTTCATTAATTAAGGAGACCTTTATGGAACATGAGTTGCCTACCACTTGTAAGACACTAGTGTTCTAAGAGTATTTTCTAAATTAATTACCATCGCATTTATCATCCCAGTTAACTTGGGATGTTTAGATATTCAAATTCCTATATACTCTAACAGGTATGCTACAATTAATTAAATGGTATCATCTATATAAAAAATGACTTCAATTCTTATAATTTCATTTTATGTACTGAAGCACATATATAAAAAATTTTAAAGGCATACTAAATATTATACTACATTTGCTGAATTATTATAGACTACAAAAGTCCTTTTCCTAGTCTCACTTTCTTATATTCTTAAAACACACAGACATATGACAATAAAACTAGTCTTTAAAAAAAACTTACAGTCCTCTACTTCTCAACTCTTAATGAAATTCCTTCCAAACAAACCTAATTTTCACTGTACATATAATCATAGCTTCTTCTCTCTAAACCTAAGGCTATCTTGTGGGTTAGGCGATATTTTCAAATATAAATTACAGTGTGAAACAGTTACTGAAAGAAGCATCCTGCTCTTCAATTACTGAGAAAACTACATTCAACTAACCTTCTAAGCATTGCCCACCTCCCTTCATACAGCAGTGAATGAATTAGGCAGCTATTCTGTGGACTTATTTTCTTTTACCCTAGAAAAAGGCATGGGATAATTTCTAAATAAAAATACTTCTTAAATTGCTGGCTTAAATAATACCATGAAACATACCATTTCTTATATGCTCAATATAGTAAATATAATAAAGTGGTTTCAAGGTAGCATGAAAATATTTTCTGTTTAAAAGCATAAAGCTATTTATTGATAAGTATAAGTGCATTGAAAAATTTAACTGTAATTATCTTTGAGTGGAAGGATTATAGGTAAGGAAGAGGTACTTGGTTTTTTTGCTTGTTTTTTAACCTCACATTTATATTATTAACTAGAAATTTTTAAATGTCTCAAAATACATACCATCATTGACACGGTAGCATAAATTACATTTCCATCTCCTTTGGTCAAGAAAACTGACAAAAGGGTTGATGTATGTTCTGCATGATCGGCATCTCACAATCGTACTGGAGGTAACCACAGGCAATTGCTATTAAAAAAAAAATGAAGATGTAACTCTGGACGGAAAAAACATAGAGTAAAAATATGTGCTCCAACTGTCACACAAAAAATTATGTAGCTGAAACGGACTGATTTTAAACTCTATTTTTCCCCTTAAATTCTGCCTTTGAATTAAACTTTGCAATCATGCTATTTAAAATTTACCTTACATATTAAACATCAAAAAGTCTTAACAACAAAAATCAGTAAAAGAAATAATATCCTATCACAATAAAGTTTGTGTCACCTCACTGAGGCACTGATGTACTCAAGGCTGTTTAACCACAAAGTCTTACAGCCTTTGCACAAAAATGCAACAGTTTCCTTCATCATCCAGTTCTACTCCCAGGATGGCAGAATTGAACTCACTAAAGTATTTTCATGAGTAAGCAATTTATAACTTTTTAAAAATAGTACATTCATTTATTTTCTTTAAGATATCTGGTCAGTACATCTTGGCTTTTTCAACAATATGCTGATTTTGCCTTATTTTGAAAGTGCTTGATAACAAAATTTGAGGATGAGATGCACATACAGAAGTTCCTAAACATCACTCAAAAAATTTCCGTACTGGATTTTTGTGCTAATACACAAGATTCCTCACCACTAAGATAATTTTATAAAACACTTTACAAAACTATTTTACAGTGCTTTAAGTGAAAGGTAACAGTCCAAATCAATTTGTCATACAAAAACTTACATACACATTGCTATGTAAGTCTAGCTGCTCTCCCCACCCTGTGACTACACGCTCCTCCTTTCCACCTGTCCATTCAACCAGTTCCCTCTTCCCTCTTCCCTCTCATCTTGCCTCTGGACAGGAGCTGCCCAGTTAAACTTCTCATATCTACTTAAGTCATGAAGCACACTCTTTGCCAGCATTACTCTATGTCTTATGGCCCAGTCCAATTTTTGTCTTAGGATGAAGACAGAGAGACCCACTTGAGTGGGTGACTACATTGACATGTGACTGGAAGAACCAGATGGTGCCTGGCCACCACCAGAGATAGCTGTGATGGAGAGCTCACAAAGTTCAGTCTCACTGGCAACCCAAGAATAAAAAGGGATGCACCCTGAGATCTCTGCTGAAAGACTGAAATCGATGGTCCAGGGGCCTCGGGGTTCCCCCGCGAGCATGGACCCTAACCCTGATACCAACCCTGTCCATAAATCATAATGGAGGTCAACTCTTCCCGACAGGAATGGTTTGGACTCAGTGACAGAGTGACCATATCATGTGTGCACCTTATAGTTCTATGCATTTATAGGATGTTGTCCTGCTGACCTCTTACTGGAAGCAGGGGAGAGGATAGAGAGGAGGGGATAGGAGATTGTTAGGAGGACATGACACGTATAGAATGGAGAGGAAGCGTGTGCTGTCACTTGGGAGGGAGAGCAGTAGGAGCTGCACATAGGTGGGCATGCAAATTTATATGACAATGTACCTTTTTACTCAATCATAATAAAAAAAAAGAAGAAAAAAAAATTTGTCTGAGGAGTTGGCTTTGGGAATGGTTTCAGCTCTGGGCTGAAAGTCCGGGGTACATGTCTTCCAGGGACCCTCCTGTCTGTTGGACCATCAAATCTGGATTTTTACTTTTAATAGCGAAACATACCACTAGATCTTTGAACGGATGAAGGAGCAACCCCAAAGGAAGTTTGGCTTTGTTCAGTAAGGCCTGAGTCTGTGGAATGTTCGTCAGGGTGCATCGAAATAACCTACATCAAAATAAAAAACACCTGTCAGTTGCTGACTGCTTTGGGGCCAAAAAAAATTTTTTTAGGGTACACATTTTAACAATAGATCAGATTAACAAATGAAATTTTAGTAGACACTCTCAAATTTTACCTCATTAAAACATTTCAATCTATATCCTATTCAGAAACAGAGTAGCAGCTATATTTCTATATTAGTTAAAATACAGCCTCTTCATGGCTTGCTCATAAAACAGTCTAGATTATCAAATGACTTTTTCTTTATATATAAATCTACATGGATAAAACCCAATTTTTATGGAATTAAAAGAGACTCTAATTTGAAAATTCAAAGTTAAGATTATTAAAAAATTGAGTTTTGCTAAAGGTTCAAGTTACCAAAAATACATTTAAAATCACAGTAAATTTTTAGGGAGAAAAGAATATTATAAAAATGTTTCTTATAAAAGCAATTGAGAATGAGACAAAATAAAGGATAACACGGAATCAAATTACTGTACTTCCTTTTGACCTTGGAGGAAAGACTCTAGCTGCTACAATGATAATGAATATCATAGTCTCATTCGAGGTGATGATAAGAATGGTAAGGGCAGCAATCAATTCACAGGTTAAAACCAACTGCTCAACTCTGTACATTTCAAATCTCAATTAAGGAACGGAGTTCTATTTTCTAGATACAGAACTATTTCTGTAAATTAATACGCTGTGCAGGTTGTTCCTAATACTATAAACCAAAAAATGAATCTGAAAAACTTTTCATAAGAAACACTGTTTGAAGCCTTACTCTGGGTTACAGTTAAGTTTCTGGATGTCTTCATGTAGACTGGGAACCGGGGGCTGCAAAGGTGTTGAAGGGAGCATGTTTCTTTCTTGAAGTAGATTGATAACTCTTAGACCTTCTGGGTGTAGACTTAATCCACTCATGCTCGCAGTTACTTGATTAGCACCTAAAGGAGTCTACAGATAAATAATTTCTAAGTAAATATTCTTAGTGTCTTCATTTGAAAACAAGTATTAAAGATTTGGTTACCTAATTTCTCTGTAAAAAACAAAACTGTAATCTAGATTTTCTTGTCAATTTTTTGGTTCTCAAGAACACAAAAGAACAAAAGCCTTATGAAATATTCATTATTATTCTAGTTGATCATATCATATAAAAATATTCAATATAACTTCCTAACCTTCTTCACGTACAGAGAAGTTTAAATCAAAAGGGAGAAGATAGGCAAACAAAAACAAAAGTTTACCTGGGTAAAGGCCTGTGACCCACTTGGGTAATTCAAGGAAGAGGGTGGCATTCCAGTTGTACTAGTTGGTGTTGTGTTCTGATAACCAGGTGGTAAAGAGGGATATGAATATCCAACACTTCGGCTCATTTTGGGGTTTTTATTTGTAAGCTGTGGTGTTGCTAGAAACAAAGTAACTTTTAAGTTCTATTTTATACTCCAAACTTACAGAAACCAAATTTCTTAGTGGTTACCAGGGACAGGGGGAATGGGAAAAGGAGCATTAACAGTGGTGAAAAAAACTCATTGATTAAGGGTACCACAGAGCCAGTTACTGACTGCTGTTCATAAGTTGTATAGCTATAAAGAGCTCAAGTGGCAAAGGCTGTGCAATAGATATATACACAGTGACCAAAAAAAAAGAAAAAAAAAATTAGGCAGCTGCTGAGACTGCTTACGTACAACCAAACACCTCATAGAGTCTGGTTCCTTGTTGTGCAGGTTTAGGGTCACAGTTTCATGGAACACCCCAGTTAACTGGCCTAATAATCTGTTTAGTGCTTCTGTTCTCCCTCCCAGTTGGTTGTGTAGTGGTTGTGAGTCTTAAAAGCTTATAAGCAATCATACAAGGCACAACAACTAGCCTCTATTCACCTGGAGCAACACAGGATAAGAAGAGTTGGGAAGAGCTGGAACACATGGAATGCCTGGCTAATTGCCTCCATGAACAACTGCCATAAGAATGGCGCTTGGCTATGATTACTAAACATTTTGATCTACAATTCCATATAAGAGTCCTGATCAAAAGGGAGAAATGTAGAACAGAATTTTAAATTTGTATGGACTCTAGACTTTCCGGAGCCATAGAGGGTATGTGAACCCCTGAAACTATTACCCTGAAATAGTCTTCAGATCTTAAACTAAAAGCACCCCCTGAAGTCATCTTAAAGCTAAACAATAATTTGATGTAACTTGTCAAAAAGGTCTGCCTTTAGCACTGTGCTCTTTAAGAACTGTCTATAGGCATCCAATTAACAAAAATGATTTGAAAGATTAGATAGGAAACTTAGGGGGTGGTGAGTTTACGTTAAAGAGGAATAAACAGGTCAGAAAAGGAGGGTGAGAATGATTGTACTACTTAAAGAATGTAATCAGTCACTAAATTGTACATGTGGAAACTACTGGTGTGTTTTGCTGTGCATATTTTCAACAACAACAAATAAATACAATTTAGAGAAAAAATAGGAAATTATAACTCCAAAATCCTCTGGGTAATTTAATACTTTGATGTATCAATTTTATGTAAGACAAATACTAGCAACAACTATTTAATTTATGCTAACTACATTAATCTAGTTAATGTAGCATACAGCTAAAAACACACACAAATGTAAGTTTGGTATAGTAAGTTTACCACATACAAAATTTCTATTCAGGCTAAAACTCCGATTCAAGAAATATTAAATGAAAATCTCTTACATGTTCGATTTAGACTAGTTAAATAAGTTTTAATAGCTAGAACTGATAAAATGTATCCTATAGTCATAATTTGCTAAAAAATCCATAATCACATTTCTAGGGAAAAAAACAAAACAAAACACTAAGACAAAATCTGAAGGCATGGAGATTCAAAGGTTAACAGCAGGTAGTACTATATGACATGATGCTGCAGTTTTGTTCCTTGTTTCTACATTTTTCAAATTTCCTACAATGAACACATACTATTTCATGATCAGAAAACAAAAAACTTGCATAGCATCTCACCCAAAAAGCCACCTCCTTCAATTGCATCATAGCTGTTGTGGACTTCCACAGATCCACTGTTGGTATCTGATGTACCGCCTACAAGGGAAGTTTATTAACAGTATTTAAATTAGAAAATTACAACTTCTTTCACAATTCGAACCATCTAAAATTTAAGACAACTTTCAAAAAAACAAATATTTGAAACCACAGCCTAGCAAAAATGTCAAATACTGAAATAAGAACTTCAAACAACTGTACAGAGGTTTTTTTAATGCAAGATTTTAAGTATAAAAGTTTCAAATAATTTAGACACAACTTCAATGAAAAGAACATGAGCCTTCTGAATGAATCGTTTTTCAACTTACACTGTGCATAAGACAAGGGCCCAAATACAAAGGCTTTTCGAAATCCAACTTCAGCAATATAACTTCTAAAATGCATGGTTCTTTGTGGTGTTTATGAAATAACATACTACCTGAAAGATTTCATCAGCTGCAATAACAAAATCTAAGGAGCAGTACACAGTACAAAAGTTATCAAAAGCAGTACTGCTCCCCTGAAATCATCTTAAAACCAAACAACAGGTGAGCTTAACTAGTAAAAACCAGGTCTACCCTGAGCATTATGCTCTTTTAAGAACTAGTTACTGTCTATGGGATCAAACTAACAATATCAACTTGAAAGACTAGACAAAACCTCAAGGGGCAGAGTTTATGTTAACAGGGAGGAACAATTTAGAGACAGGGTGAGAATGGTGGCACAACTCAAAGAATGTAAACGGTCTCACTAAGCTGTATATGTAGAAATTGCTAAACTGGTTTTATTTTGCTGTGTAACACAACAACAGGAAATAAATAAAATTTGGGATACAAAATGTAACATTCCTTAAAGATAAAGAAAATAAAGTTATAAGGATAAAAGATCTCATTTTCAAAATATCTTAAAAACATTAGACAAAGTGTAAATTCTCTTTAGTTGGTTAGTAATTGTTTTATTGTAGCTTGATTTGCAAAATTATAATCTAGCAATCAGTACGATAGTCTGATATCATTTTTTACTCCTTTTTTACACCACTGTTTTCAAATTATTCATAGGCCTACCCATAATACTTAAAAAAGGAAATACTAGAACAAAAAAAAATGAAAATATTGATTGTATTTAGTAGTGCGTTAATGGGTGATGCTTTTCCCCTTCCTTCTATTTTCCTATTTCCAAGTCTTGCTATAATGGTTACAATACTGCTAAAACCAAACTTTTTAATTTACAAAATATCTTATTTGAATTAGTAAACTTATATTTCAAGGTTATATCCCAAGATAATGCTTTAAAACATTTGATTATTAACATAAACAATCAAAATGCTTGTATATTCAACTTATTTAAGCTCATAAATATTTGTTAATATACACAATCAGAGCTGGGATGAAAATACAGTTTCTATGAAAAAGGGTAATTTTTATTTTAGTGCTATAAATGAAGGTTTACAGAACAAACTAGTTTCTCATCAAACAGTACACATACTGTTTTATAACACTGGCCAACAATCCTACAATAGATGAACGCTCTCCCTTTTCAACACTGGAGTTCCTATGACCAGCCTTCCTGTCCCCTCCTGCCTTCTAGTCTTTGCTCCTTGTCTGGCATGCTCCTTTAGTGTCATTTTGATTTATGGACCTCTGCCAGCACTGATTGAATGGTGAACCTGAGGAAGTAACTTTATTACTGAACTGAAAAGGTGTCAGGGGGCCATACTCTTAAGGGTTTCTCTAGTCTCTGTCAGTTCAGCAAGTATGGTCTTTCCTTCTGAGTTAGAACTTTGTTCTACACTTTTCTCCAGCTCTGTCCAGAATACTCTATTGTGATCCTGTCAGAGCACTTAGTGGTGGTAGCCAGGCACCACCTAGTAGTACTGGATTGAGTCTGCTGGAGGCTCCTGTAGGTGTGGTCCATTAGTCCTTCAGACTTCTCTTCCCCTGTAATTTTAGTTTTCTTCATTCTTCCTTGCTCCTGAAGAGGTAAGACTACTAGAGTATCCTAGATGGCCGCACACAGGCTTTCAAGACCCCAGGTGCTACTCACCAAAGTAGAATGTAGAGCATTTTCTTTATGAACTACGTTGTGTCAATTGAGCTAGATGTTTCCTGAGATTACAGTCCTCACAGCCTTCAGCCCAATAATTTGTTCTCTTGGGGAACTGGGGTATGTCTATGGAGCCTCCATGACCTTGCCTTATACAAGCTGTGCTGGCTTCTGCAGTATTGTGCACTATCTGTTCACCAAAGTTACCACTTACTTATTATTTATTTAGTGTTTTTCCATCCCCGTCCTTCCCCTCTTATAACCATCAAATATTGTTTATTGTTTCTTTTTATGTATACACTTTTTCACGAGTTTTGACAGAAGGGGTTGCATACAGTTCTTATCCCTTTGTGACAGAATGATTTCATTCAGCATAATGCTCTTCAGCTTCCTTCACATTATGAGATGCTTCAAAAATCCATCGTTGTTCTTGATTGCTGCACATGAGGTCTGCCAATTAAGTTCACAAACTCATCCTAGAAAAAGTGCCACATACCTCATTGCTGAATATCACTATAGTCATCTTCAAAGTAATCCTCCTGGGAAGCTATCCATCAACAGCAGCACCTATGGCACAACACAGTCCACCCTTCAAAGCAAATCTGGGACTCTTTCTGGAATGGCCATCAGAGCTGTCATCAGATTATCTTTTATGTCCTGAATATCATCAAAATGTCTTCCTTTCAATATTTTCTTTATCTTCAGGTAAAGAAAAAAGTCACTGGGGGCCAGATCAGGTGAGTAGCTAGGGTGTTCCAATACAGTTATTTGTTTACTGGCTAAAAACTCTCTAACAGACAGTGATGTATGCGCTGGTGCATTTGTCACAAGTCAACAGCCATGGGTTGTTGGCAAAAAGTTTAGGTCGTTTTTGTGTAACTTTTTCACATAGCCCTTTCAGTACTTCCAAATGGTAAATGTGGTTAACTGTTTGTCCGGTTGGTACACATTCATAGTGAACAATCCCCCTGATATCAAAAAAGGGCAGCAACTTGATCATGGAGAAATGGCTGACTTCTACTGTGCACTTTGACACTGTTTCTGGGTCATACTGGTACACTCATGTTTCATCACCAAAATATCACCTTGCCTCTTCAAACAGTCTTGGCAAACTCTGACTCCTTTGCTTCTGTTGATTGGTGAGATGCTTTGGGACCACTTTTGCACATACCTTTCTCATGCCAAGGTTTTCAGTTAAGATTTTCCTGTTTCTCTATCAATGTTTACTTGGTGTGCTATGCTTCTCCCAGTCAGCCAATGATTCTGACACACAATTCAACAAATGTTTGCAATGTTTTCATCAGTTCTGCTCGTTACTGGCCACCTTGACCTCTTTTCACCAGTGATGCTTTCTCTCACCTCAGAAAAATGTTTTATCCATTTGTACACTGCCATTTTCTTCATGGTATTATCTCCATAAACTTGGACTAACATGTCCCAGATTTCACTTCCACTTTTGCCAACTTTAACAAGAAATTTAATGTTCATTTGTTGCTCTAATTCAAGCTCTGACATTCTTGTGATCGCACACGAAAATACTTAACAATAATGAATACCACTCAGTACGATACGGTCACACGTTGACACAAACATAGCTGTGAGACACTTGATATACCAAGACTGAAACCTGTTTGTACAGTGCTGCCGGTGTAAGTGCATGGCGGCAAGTTTGTGAACTTAACTGTCACCCCATAGTACTCCACTGTGTGTATGTAACACGTTTGTTTATCCATTTATTTGATGATGGGCATCTAGGTTATTTCCAGTGTTTTGCTAAGTGCAAAGAACAAAAATGTGCACATGCCTACTTTTGTGAGGACTCTTATTTCTCTAGGATATACCCCTAGGAGTGAGATTGCTGAATCATATGGTATATGTCTATTTCTTGCTCTTTAAGGATACACTGTCTTGGTCAGCTAGTGCTGCTTTAAAGCCATACCACAAGTGGATGGCTTTAAAAAGAAAAATTTTATTTTGTCATAGTCCAGTAGTCTAAACATCCAAATTTAGGGTGTCAGCCCCAGGGGAACGCTTTGTTTGCTGGATCTGGAGGAAGCTACTTGTTGTCAGTTTTCCCACAGACTGGAAGCTTCTGAGGTGCAGGGACCCTGGTCCTTTTCAAAGAACACACTCAGCTTCTAACACAGCTTCTTGGTGGCATAAGGTCAGTCCCCAAATCTCTGCAAGCTTATTTCCTTTATATCTCAAGAGACTGCCTCAAGGCAGAAAACAATCTTACACATTTCAGCCCCAATAACACAATTGCTGCCCATCTATCCTCATTATCATCATAGAGGCAGGGTTTACAACATGAAGGGACATCACCCAGTACTAGGAATCATGGCCTAGCTACATTGCTACACAAATTTTGGGGGAAACCCAATTCAATCCTTGACATTCACTATATTGTCTTCCAAAATGGTGGTATCATTTTGCATTCCCACCAGTACTGCAAAAAGTTCCAATCTTTCCACAGCCTATCCAATATTTGTTGTTTCCTGTTTTTGTGATTCATGAAGTAATAGTATCTCACTGTGATTTTGATTTGCAGTTCTCTAATGGCATCGGATCCGACTCGACGGCACTTGGCTTGGCAATGGCATTTACATTTCTCCAGTATTTCCTTATGTGTTTTTGGCCACTTGAATGTCTCCTATGCTTAAAGTGTTCATTTTCTTTCACTAGTTTTTAATTGGACTATCTGACTTTTTGCTGTAGAGGTATTGGATTTTCTTGTAAATTTTAGAGTTAAGACCTTTGTCTGAGTTCTAAGTCCCAATTTTTTTTTCCTATTCTGTGGTTCTGTTTTGACTCTTTTAGTGAAGTCTTTTGATGATAATAAGTGTTTAATTTCTAGAAGATCCCAATTATCTAGCTTATTTTCTGGAGTTTGTGTTATAGGTTATGGCTTGTACACTATAAATGTCATGTATTAGGGTTTCTAGCATTGATCTTATTTTTTCTTCTAAGACCTTTACAATTTGGGGTTTTATATTTAGGTCTTTGATCTATTTTGAACTACTTTTTGTATATGGTATGAAGTATGGGTCCTGTATCATTTTTTTTGTAGATGAACATCGAGTTTTGCCAACACTATTTGTTCAAAGGACTACCTTTTCTCCATGTGATGGACTTTGGGACCTTGTCAAAGACCAGGTGACCACAGGAGGATGGATTTACACATGGGTTCTCAATTCTGTTCCACTGGTCAATGTACCTGTCGTTGTACCAGTACGGCTGTGACTACTGTACCTGTATAGTGGGTTCGAGGTCAAGCAGTGCAAGTTCTCCTACGTTGGTCTTCAGTAGTGCATTACTTATCCATGACTTTTTTCCTTTCCACATAAAGTTCATCACATATTTTTTCCATCTCTTCTGTGAATGCTGTTGATATCTGGATTAAAACTGCATTGTTTCTAAATTGCTTTCGGTAGAACTCTCATTTTCATACATTGAGTCTACCTATCCATGAGCATGGTGTGTTTCCATTTATGTACACCTCTTACAGTTTCTTGCAGTAGTGTTTTGTAGTTTTCTTGATATAGGTCTTTTACACCTGATTCAATTTTTTCCTAAGTATTTTTTTTAAGAATCTACTATAAATGGTATTGTTTTCCTCATTTCCTTTTCATCATTCTTTTTATTACTTTATAAGAACCCTATTGATTTTTGTCTGTTTATCTTGTATCCTGCTGTTATGCTGAGTCTTTCTATTAGTTCCAGAAATTTTTTTGTGGAGTCTTTTGGGTTTTCTAAGTATAGTATAACATCACCCACAAATTAGGACAGTTTAACTTCTTCATTACCCATTTGGAAGCCTTTTTTTTTTCCTTGCCTTATTGCTTTAGCTAGGACTTCCAGCACTGTGTTAAACAGGAGTGGTGATAAAGGGCATCCTTATCTTGCGCTTGTTCTCAAGGGGAATGTTTTCAGCCTGTCTCTATTAAAAATGATGTTGGCCATAGTTTTTGCATCAGTGTCCTTTACTATGTTGAGAAATTTCCCTTCCATGCCTATTTTAATGAGAGCTTTTATCAGGAATGGGTGTTGGACATCATCAGGTGCTTTTTTTGCATGACTGACATGATCATGTAATTCTTTTCTTTTCTTTTCTTTATGTAGTGGATTACATTAACTGATTTTCTAGTGCTGAACTACTCTTGCATACCTACTATGAATCCCACTTAGTCAAGATGTATTATTTTCTTGTTATGGTGCTGAATTCTATTGCCTATAATTTTGTTGAGAATTTTTGCATCTATATTCATGAGAGATGCTGGTCTGTAATTTTCTTTTTTTGCAGTATCTTTGCCTGGTTTTGGGAAACCCTGGGTGTGTGGTGGTTTAAGTGCTATGTCTGCTAAAAAGTCTGCCAGGTGTTCCTCGGGAACTCTTACAGGGCTGTTCTACTCTAACCTCTAGCATTGTTATAAGTTGGACCTGACTCGATGGCAGTGTGTTTGGAGTTGCCTGTTTTTGATATCAGGGTTATGACAGCTTCATAGAATGAATTCAGAAATATCCGTTCCTTTTATATATTCTGAAATAGATTGAGCAGCACTAGTGTAAGCTCTTCTATGAATGTTTGACAGAATTCTCCAGTAAAGCCATCAGGGCCAGGACTTTTTATGTTGTTCTTAGAGGAGTTCCTTAAGCTGTATCATCAATCTCTTTTCTTACAATAGATCTGTTCAGACTTTCAGTTATCACTTTTATGTTAGTTTGGGTAGGTAGTGTGTTTCCAGAAATTTATCTATTTCCTCAAGGTTTTCAAATTTGTTGGAATACAGTTTTTCATAATACTCTGATCTAATCCTTTTTTATTTCAGTTCGGTCTGCTGTAATGTCCCCCATGTCATTTCTTATTTGGGTTGAGTCCTTTCTTATTTTTCTTCTGCCAATTTGGCCTTTCAAATAACCAACTGTCAGTTTTGGGGATTCTATTGTTTTCCTATTCTTTATTTCATTTATCTCTGCTCTGATCTTTATTATTTCCTTTCTTTCGATGTTTTCTATTTGTTTGAGTTTTGTAGCTAATGTTTTTAATATTGTGCCTTTCTTCTTTTTTGATGTGTACATCTATTATTATAAATTTACTTTTGAGGACTGCCTTTGCTGTGTCGCAAAGGTTTTAGTATGATCCATTTTCATTCCCATTTGATTCTAGGAATTTTTTAATTCCATCTTTGATTTCTTCTATTACCCAGTGGTTTTTAAGCAGGGTGTTACTCAGTTTCCATGTAACTGATTTTTTTCCCTTTCTTCTTCTTACTGTTAATTTCTACTTTGATGGTGGTGTGGTCAGGGAAAATACTTTGTATTACCTCAATATTTTGGATTTTGTTGAAGGTTGCTTTGTGGCCTAAGATGTCATCTATTTTGGAGAAAGTTCCATGTGTCCAGGAAAAGAATGTGTACTTTCCAGCTATAGGGTGGAGTGTTCTACAGATGTCAAGCTGCCTGTCTTACCTCCTCTGTATCTTTGTTGAGTTTCTTTCTATACGTTCAGTCCTTTATAGAGAATGATATATTGAAGTTTCCTACTACTAACCCTGGTGGTGTAGTGGGTTAAGGGCTATGTCAGCTAACCAAAAGGATGACAGTTCAAATCTGTTAGGAGTTCCTTGGAAACTCTATGGAACAGTTCTACTCTGAACTCTATGGTTGCTATGAGTCAGATCAGACTTAATGGCAGTGATTTTCCTATTATTGTTGAATTGTCAGTGTCTCTTTTCAGCACTGTTAGAGTTTGTTTATGCATTTTAAACCTCTTTAACTAGGTGCACAGGTGTTTATTACAGATAAGTCCTCAGGACAGAATGACTCTTCAATCATTATATAGTGCCGTTCTTTTTCTTTTATGGTGGATTTTCTTTTAAAGTCTATTTTATCTGAAATTAGTATTGTCACCCTTGTTCTTTTTTGGTAGCTATATGTTTTATATATATATGTTCAATTTCTGAGTTTTAATAAATTTGTATCCTTGTTTTAGATGTGCCTTTTGCAAAAAGCATACTGATGGATCCTATTTTGTTTTGTTTTTTTTTAAATCCATTCTGCCACTCTATATCTCTTTCAGGATGCATTTAAGCCATTTACAGTTAGTGTAATTATTGACAGGTTTGAGTTTATTGCTATCATTTTATAGAGCTTTTTTTTTGTCATGCTGACATTTTCTTTGTTTGTCTTACTCTCCTGTGCTGAATTCCTTTTGTTTATGGATTTCTTTTGTTTTTGTAGATTTTGTTTTTATTGAGATTTCATGTTTTTTCTTATTTTGATGAGTAGGCTTATTAATTTTCTCTGTGGTTACCCTCAAAATTAACACTTATCCTCCAAGGTTTGAACCACTACATTATTAGTTGGTATCACCTTGCCTTCCACTCCATTAGAAAGTTACATATGTGCACCACTTACTCCTTCTCTTAATATTCTGACATTGTTGTCATTTACAGATTAATCTCTCTGGTTCCCTGCTGTAATTCTATTGGTTTTAGACAGTTCTTGAAGAGTTAATCTCATAAACTCATGTCTGATCAGTACAATCTTCTGTCCTAGATTTAGCCTGTGCTCTGATATTGTTTGTTCTCAGACCAAAGAACTGGAAACAGGGCAATATTTTAAAAGGATAATTCTACCACTACATCCAGAAAGGTAAAAACTTTCTTCTCTGAAACTGTCCCTCCAAAATGCACTTAATTGTATAATCACGACTTTTAAAAATCTGCACCGTAATAAGAGAAAACATTAAAAGCAGCAGCTCACAAATGCTAGTACACAGCCCAGTATGTCCTACTGCTGTCAAGGTGATTCTGACTCACAGCAACCATACAGTAAAGAGCAGGACTGCCCCAGAGGGTCTCCAAGGAGCGTCTCACAGATTTGAAGTATGGATCTTCTGACTAGTAGCCGTAGTTCTTAACCACTTCACCAACAGGGCTCCTCATATAGCACAGGAGAATTTCTGAGGGACTTTTAGAAACTCTAAATTCTTAAGGCCCATCCCTAATCAAGGAACTGTGGTGGCAAGTGGTTAGAACTTGACTGCCTACCAAAAGGTCAGCAGTTTGAACCCACTAGCTGCTCCTTGGAAACCCAACAGGGCAGTTCTACTCTGTTTATACAGGGTCAAAAGGGCAACAATTTTTTTTTTTAAATTTATCTATCTAACTATTTATCTCTTATTTATTTATTTATTTACTTCCTTGCTGATTGACTGACTAGTAGCCCTAATGAAGCAACTAGACTTTGTAGTGGGAAAAAAAAACTATGATTTTGACATACAGAATCTGTATTAATCTTTCTAGCCTAGTAGAAACTTTATGATTTGACTTTGTTTTTTAACTTGCTTACCTTCTTGTTTGTTAGCTGTGTTAAATGATGGCTGGGGTACAGCACTATGTGATGATTTCTGGGGAGGAAAGGTTCTCACTGGAGGTGGGCCTCCAGTTGGGGGGGGTCCCAGCGGAGCTCCTGGTTGAAAAGTAGTAGGCAGAGGTGGATTCACTAAAGGTGGGGTAGAACCTACGGAAACAATGGGTTTTCACATTATCACTTAAGGTCATTTTTTTTTAAATTGTGACTGAGTGAAAGTGTATAATACAGTTTAAGTTTGCATGCCTCCCTAAGTGTAGCTCCTACTGCTGTCCTTGCATAGTGACAGCACACTCCTCCTTTCTGTTCTATACATGTCATATCCTCTTAACGATCTCCTGTCCCCTCTTCTCCACTTTCTTCATTCCCCTCTAGTAAGGATGACACCCTATAGATGCATAGAACCATAAAATACACACATGATATGGTCACTCTGTATCACCGAGTCCAATACATTCCTGTTTGAAGAGTTGACCTCAGTAATGATTTATGAACAGGGGCAGCATCAGGTCTAGGGGCCATGCTCCCAGGGGAGCTCCAAGGCCTTCAGACCATCAACTGTGGTCTTTTAGTGGAGTTCTCAGAATGTACCCCTTTTTAATCTCGGGTTGCCACTGGGACTCAACTTTGTGAGCCCCATCACAGCTGTCACTGGTGGTGGGTGGGCATCGTCTGATTCTTCTGGTCACATGTTGATGTCATCACCCATTCACATGGGTTCACTTAAGGTCTTAAGGTTAAAACTAGCCTTTTACTAAATCTGACTAACTTCAAAATTTAAATTTTAAATACAATCACCAACTTACCAGAAATATGATATAAAACTTCCCAGGTTTATAACTTTTTTAACCTAATGCATAGGTTTCCAAATTTGTCCACCCATATTTCTTACCCATCAATTATTAAAGCAGTGAAAATTGGAAAAAAAAAAAATCAACTCTAAATCCACTGCCACTGAGTCAATTCCAACTCCTGAGACTCTGTAGGACAGAGCAGAACCGCCTCATATGGTTTCCTAGCCTGTAATCTTTACAGAAACAGACTGCCACATTTTCCTCCCAAGGAGCAGCTAGTGGGTCCAAACCACCAATTTTTCAATTAGCGGCTAAGTGTTCAAATATTGTGCCACCGAGGCTCCCCAAATCTCTTGTAGGACAGGTAAAATTCTCCATTTATTGATTAATGTGTAATTAAATGGCCATAGACATTCAACAGGCATGTGAAATATTTCTAGTAGAAACTAACATTAATAGGCTTTTGTTAATGTCCTATTAAATAAAGCACATTCAATTAACATCAACCAGGTCTAAAGTAGGTTTTCTAAAAATACAGACTACTGTATTACTCTACTTTCTCCAGGTTGTATTTTTTTTTTTTTTGCTAGGCATATGGTCTGTTAAAAATGAGACTATAAATCTTTACGCTGTTCAGTGTTTACCTAATAATAATAATGAGAGATAATCCACCTGCCATAATGACATGAACACATTATCAAGAACATTCTCTAGACTTGAAAATCAGGACTCAACTCAAAGTTTACCTATAGTTATAATAACAGTGGTAACTATGTGATTTAATTTTTCATTCTAAAGATTTCTTTAACCTCTGAGTGCATAAGTAAAATAGGCAAAGCATTTTATTTATAATGTATTATACAATTAATCCTATATTTTATGAAACTAAAGATACACAGCATGAATTTTTCCAATACATTTCTAAAATAAATTCTCCAGTTGAAAAATTAATGTATTATTGAACCTTACTTCTCTGAATAGATTAACCAACACCTTGTTAGTGAAGTGAGAACAAAGATTACTTGCACATAACTCCCTCACCTAAAAGAAGCATGTGTGCATATCTACAGTTTTATAGACAAGTCAAAGGAACAAAGGGGCAAGGTACATTTCCAACTCAGCATGAAAAGAAGGCATGATATGTCTGGCCACAGAGGTTTAACAACCTACTTTAATACACGTGAATTTATAGAGATTTTTCATAGCTTTAAGATGACTATTTCTTAAATCATGAAGACTGTTACATTTTATAAAGCAGACAGTTTTTCAAGCTGAATAATCCTTATTTATAAAACTAACAGCTAAAGGTTTAGAATCTATCTTCTGTGATTCCTCAAGCTAATGAAAGGGTGCCAAAAGGTGATTTATTTAGAAAAACATTTTCAGAGAATGTAACATGGACTAAAAGCTTTGTAGACAGAAGGGATACTTACAATGCTGAGATCAGACTAAAAGGCACCTACTAATCAGATGATGGGTTGATAAAACAGAAATAAAAATGACAAGTTTTTACAGGTCTTATGTAAGGAAAAAGAAGGGAGCCTTGGATTTATTTTCAGTTTATTTTACTAGCTTGTATATCTCTGTCTTCTTTTGTTTTACACAGAAATAGGACTTGCGTACGTCTCTGCACATGTGTGCTGGAGTCCAAATATTCTACCTGAGAGTTTTGGGCACAGCAAGAAAAATATTCAGATTATTGAGATTTTAGCTTTTAATAGTTCATTACCTTAAAGATGTTTGTGTTGCAGAACCACACAGATCTCCATATGAAATTTTAAATATGTTTTAAAGTACATTACTAACGTTAATAAGTGTATTTTAAAAAAAAACCTGCCATTGAGTTGCTTGTAACACATAGTGACCTTGTAGGGCAGGGGAGAAATGCTCCCATAGGGTTTGCCGGAAACAGCTGGTGGATTCAAACTGCCAACCTCTTGGATAGCAGCTGAATACTTAACCACTATATTATCAAGGTTCCAATTTTAACAGCAAAAAATGAAAAGTTGAATGATTAAATGAACCAATTTCTGAAACATATATGACTACACGGACGTTAAAAAATGAAATGATCACCGTCAGACCAAGAATATATAGCTTTTTGCCCTAACTGATCTATAGATTCCACATAATTCCTATGAAAATCTCAGCTCTTTCTGCCAAAACTGATCCTAAAATTCTGACAGAACTGCAAGGTACCCAGAGGAGCAAAAATAATCTTGGAAAAGAACAAAGCTGAGAATTCACACTTACCAAATTCAAAAGCTACCACAAAGCTACAGTGATTTAAGACTGCTACTGACATAAAGATAGACAAGAGAACACTAGGATAAAATTCACATCCCCAAAACAGTCATCATTTATGGTTAGCTAATTTCAACAAGGGTGCCAAGGCCACTCAATGGAAGGAAGAACAGTCTTTTCAACAAATGGTACTGAGAGAACTGTATACTCACATACAAAAGAAAGAAGTTGGACCTCTAATACCATATATAAAAATCCACTTAAAATTTATGAAAGATCTAAATATAAGAGCTAAAACCATAAAACCTTCAGAAGAAAAGGAAAGTGTAAATCTGTGTCTTCTGCTTTCTGACCCTAGTTGTGCTTAACAACATTCCTCTTTCCAAAAAACTCATCAGTCCTGACCTGCCCTCCAGGAACCTGCAGTTTCTGTAAACAAAAACTATTGAAGCCATGCCAAAAAGATAACCCAAGCCTCACATCAAAACCAAAGTGAAACTGGGGTTCAGTTTCACTAGAATGAAATGGAACCTAGTCAAAATAACAGTTAGTCTCTAGGGAGGTGGTTCTTCATGTGCAAGGTCTGACAATTAAGTCCGTGAGCTTAATTATTCTAAGTGCTACATACCTCATTGCTAAATATCATTATGATAATCTTTGAAGTATTCTCCTTGGGAAGCTATACTGATGCCAGTACCTAGTCCACCCTTCAAAGCAATTCTGGAACTCTTTCTGGACTGGTCATTGTGCATGGTGGCAAGTTCACAAACTTACCTGCATAGTTGTCTGTGAAGGAATTTTTCAGCCAGTAAACAAATAACTGTATTGGAATATGCTACTTACTCACCTGATCTGACCCCTAGTGACTTTCCTCTTTACCCAATGATAAAGGAAATATTGAAAGGAAGACATTTTGATGAAACTCAGGACATTAAGGGTAATACAATGACAGCTCTGATGGCCATTCTACAAAAGAGCACCAAAACTGCTCTGAAGGGTGGACTAGGTGCTGGTGTCAGTGCACAGTTTTCCAAGGGGAGTACTTTGAAGGTGACTGTAGTGATATTCAGCAGTGAGGTATGTAGCACTTTTTCTAGGATGAGTATGCAAACTTAATTTGCACTCTTCATTTACCCAAATCTTTGAACTATGGTGGGTGACTCAAAAACAGGAAAAAAGTAAAGCAGGAACAATCCATGAATTTGAGTTACTTGAGTTAATGCAAACCTTGAGATTTTAAAAATTAATATTACATATGGATCTAAGCCTTAAAATATTAACTCCAACATCTAAATAAGCAAGCTTCACTTTTCTACATTTTAAGTACTCCTATAAAGCACCTGGAAACCCTGGTGGTACAGTGGTTAAGTGCCACATCTGCTACCCAAAAGGTCAGCAGTTTGACTCTACCAGGAACTCCTTGGGAACTCTATGGGGTAGTTCTTTGTGCTATAGGGTCGCTATGGGTTGGAATAGACTCGATGGTACTGGGTGTGTATAAAGCACTTGGAGTCCGGTGGTTAAGACCTATGGCTGCTAACCAAAAGGTTGGCAGTTGGGAACTACTCCTTGGGAACTCTACTGGGGGACTTCTACGCTGTTCTATGGAAAAGCTGGTTGCATAGTCCTGGTTAAGAGCTATAGCTGCTAAGAAAAAGGCTGGCAGTTCAAACCTACCAGGGGCTCCCTGGGAACCCTATGGGGTAGTCCTACTCTGCTGCTACGAGTAGGAATCAACCCCACAGCACATGATGATAACATGATAACATTACCTGACTTTACATAGCTGTTTTGAAGTGAAGGATTTCCAGAAGAAATATATTGATGATGTGTGGATAAATCTGTATTCCCAGTTACAGCTGGTTGGGATGATACACGAGGACACTGATTTGTCTGTAATCCTGTGGATGTATAGTTATATTGCCAATTCAAAGGTGGTGGTGGTAGATTCCTTCCAGGAGGAAAACTACCAGAAGGTATTGGTGTAGCAGCTGAGTTCTGAGAAGTAGGTGGTGGCATTTGGGAAACAGGACCACTATAGAGTGGAGGTGTCTCTGTATTAGAAGCCATGGGTAGTCTATGAAGAGGCTGACCAAGTCCCTGGTAATTACTTAATGAAGAAACAGTCTGAGAGCCACCATAGACTGAGTGTCCAGAAACTGGATTCAAAGAAGTCTTTGCTGGTATTGTATGAGGAGAGGATCCTGGAAGCTGAGAATGATATCCTTGGCTCAACTGTGAAGACATCAATGCATTTTGGACAGGACCTTTCAATAAGAGGAGAAAAAAATTAGTCTTACAAACAAATACAGCACTATTTTAAAAAATATAGTAAAACATGGTACTTTTAAACCTCAATAATAAAAACACAACCCAATTGAAAAATGGGAAAAGGATTTGAACAGGCATTCAGATACATTTCAAAAAAAAAAACATAAAAATAGTTAACACACATACGAAAAGAAGTTCAACTTCATCAGTCACTACAAAAATGTAGGGGCGGAGTCAAGTTGGTGGACTAAGCACATGTCTCCTTGTATCCCTCTGGAAACCAAGACCTGAACTGATAATCAAAAAGAGTCTTCTGGTCACCTAGTGACCCCAGGACACAGCACAGGGCTGTTAATTTGGAGTTCACACCACTGAATGAAAAACTTCTCTTTCACTGACTCCCACTCCTGGCTGGCCCTGGCTCTCACAGACTGAAGGTAAATACACCATTTTGACTTTTTTTTCTGTCTTGGCCAGCGAGTAGAGCTAGGTCTTGCTTAGCGGCTAGACTCAGATGCACTGCTAGTGGGATAGCAGGCAAAACTGCCATATTTTGAGAGCCTGGCTTAGGACTCTGTTCATCTAGCCACTTTGGTCCTGTCTTTTTATCACTGCCACAGCGTGGTTTGTATGGAACCGCAAAGCCTGTGTGCGGGACGCCATGTTGGATACAGAGATTTTAGCGGGACCTAATTCTTAGCCTAGGAGCCAGCACCTGCAAACAGGACAGCACTTCTCTGACAGAAAAGCAGTAGTTTACACAGTGTCGCCTACCGAGGGGTCCCGGGAACAGAGGCGGAAGACTCACTACCTCTCGGCACCTTTAGCCCCTCTATCTGCTGACTGTGTGGAGGGCGCCATCTTAGATATGGTGGCCACAGCTGGACCTATTGTTAGCTTGGGAGCCAGAGCCTGCCCACAGGAGAGCGCTTTTCTACTAGAAAGGCAATAGTTTACACAGTGTTGCCAAAGGCTGGGCCCTGTCAGCAGAGCTGAACAGGGCAGTAGCATTGCTGTATTTTGAAGTAGTTTGTATCATCTGGGGCTGGATACAGAGGTGCTTACTTTGCCAGCTGGGAAGAGGGATATCTACACCTGAAAACCTGACTGATTTGTGAAGTGGTCACATATCTTTTGTTTTACATTTTAAGACAGCCTAGAAAAACATCTGCAGTTCATCCTCAAAGTGTCTCTCCCAGCCTTTACTTATTCACATGAAACCCAAAAAGCAACAGATGCTTGTGGCATACAAGAAATCATCCATGGCTTCAGAAGGCTCCCAAAAAAAAACAACAAAGGAGTTTTCACATAAAGAAACTTTTCTGAAATCATCAGAAGGTGAATACAAAATGATTATATACAGAGCCCTTCTGGGCCTTATACAAAATGCAGCAGAACAAAAGGAAAAATTAAGCAAGCTGTTCGATCTGATGGAACACCAGTACTCTGAAATCCAACAGATCAAGAACAAAATCAAAGACATAGAAACTTCCATGCAAAGCCAAGAAAATAGAATGGAACCAATAGAAAAAAGAATTTCTGACTTGAAAGACAGAGCTACTGACACCAGCGTCTATGAGCAGAAATCAGAAAAAAGAAACAAGAAAAATGAAGAAGCATTAAGAAGCATGTGGGACTCTATTAAGAGGAACAACCTTCAATTAATTGGAGTCCCTGAACAGGGTGAAACACTTGAGAACACAGAGAGTATCATTGCTGAGCTGCAGACAGAAAACTTCCCAGAAATCATGAAGGAAGAGAATATAGATATCTCAGATGCGTATCGTACACTACCCAATATAGATCTCAAAAGAAAGACTCCAAAACATACTATAATTGAGCTTCACAAAATGAAACATAAGCAGCAACTCTTAAAGGCAGCAAGACTCAAAGCAAAGCTAACATTCAGAGGGAAACCCTATAGGCTCTTGTCAGATTTCTCAGCAGAAACCATGCTGGCACGGAGACAGTGGCACGACACATTCAAAGCCTTGAAGGAGAACTTCCAACCAAGAATTATATAACCTGCAAAACTATCTTTCAAATACGAAAACAAAATTAAGACATTCCCAGATAAACAGAAACTCAAAGACTTTGTAAAAACCAAACCAAAACTACAATACTGACATAAGTTCTTGGCTTTGCCTTAGAAGAACAAAACCACTAACTTTATATTTTAGAATGACATATTATTCAGAACTCTACTCAGTTAGGGAAGGCTCCAAACTCAATCACAGCTTTAATACTGAAAGAAAAAATCCAGTGATTATCATGAAAACTATGGTGCCATCATATTAAAAAGAGGGATGTACTACAGTCATTACAGTCCTTCCAGATGGAGAGGAAGATGACAAGACTAGTGGTAATTAAAATTGGGTTTACATATAGTTTATTAAGGGGGATCACAGGGGCAGCTGTAAAGCACAACAAAGATGTAACATACCATATCAAGAAATGTAACACAGGAGTCTCAACAACTACAAAATCAGCTCTGAAAAAGGTGAAAAATCAACTCACAAAAAAGAATGTCCCAGAACAGACTAATAAGAACAACAGGGAAAACATCAACACAAAAATAAACATATCACAATGGCAGCACTGAACACATACCTATCAATAATTACATTGAATGTGAATAGACTGAATGCTCCAGTAAAGAGACACCGAGTGACATCTGGATCAAAAGACAAGAACCATCCATATGTTGTCTACAAGAAACTCACTTAAGACTTAAAGATAGGAACAAACTGAAAATTAAAGGATGGAAGAATACATATCAAGCTAACAATGAATAAAGAAGAGCAGGTGTGACAATTCTAATCTCAGACAAAATCAATTTTAATGTAACTCCACCATTGTGGACAAAGATGGACACTATTTATTACTGAAAGGTTCGGTACACAGGCAAGACTTAACTATATTAAATATTTATGCACCTAATATCAGAGCACCTAAGTACATCGAAGAAACACTGACTACATTCAAAAAAGAGTTAGATGACTCCACAATAATAGTGGGAGACTTCAACACTCCACTCTCAATACTGGACAGATCATCTAGAAAAAAGCTCAGCAAAGATACAGCAGACCTTATTGCCACAATTAACCAACTAAACCTCATCGATATATACAGAACTTTCTACCCATCAGCGGACAACTACACCTTCTTCTCCAGCGTACATCTAACATTCTACAAAATTGACCACGTTTTAGGACATAATGCAATTCTCAACAAAATCCATACCACTGAATTACTGCAAAGCATCTTCTCAGATCACAAAGCCATAGACGTCGAAATCAACAGAAGAAAAAACATAGATAGAAAGTGGAACTCTTGGAAATGGAACAATATCTTGCTCAAAAAAACATGGGTTATAGAAGAAATCAAGGATGAAATAAAGAAATTCATGGATTCCAATGAGAATGAAAACACCTCCTACCAGAACCTATGGGATACAGCCAAAGCAGTGCTCAGAGGTCTGTTTATCTCCATAAATGCACACATCTGGAAGGAAGAAAGAAACCAAATCAAGGAACTAACGCTATAGCTTGAACAAGTAGAGACAGAACAACAGAGGAACCCCTCAGGCACCAGAAGAAAACAGATCATAAAGGTTGGAGCAGAGCTAAATCAACTAGAGAATAGAAAAACAACTGAAAAAATGGAAAAGACCAAAAGCTGATTTTTTGAAAAGATCAACAAAATTGACAAACCACTGGCTAAATTTACTAAAGAAAAACAGGAAAGGAAACAAATAACCCAAATTGGAAATGACAGGGGAGTTGTCACCACAGATCCAACAGAAATGAAAAATATCATAACAGAGTACTATGAAAGACTGTACTCTAACAAATTTGAAAACCTAGAGGAAATGGACAAATTCCTTGATTCATACCACCTACCCAAATTATCACAAGGTGAAGCAGAACAACTTAATAAACCTACCACAAAGGAAGAAATTGAAAATGTCTTAAAAAAACTGCCAACCAATAAAAGCCCGGGTCCATATAGCTTCACTGCAGAATTCTACGAAGCTTTTAGAGAAGAGTTATTTCCAATACCACTGACACTATTTCACATCTATCGAATATCATCCTGCTGACCTCTGCCTGGAGTAAGGGGAGTGGGTGGAGAGGAGGGGAAAGGAGACTGTTGGGAGGATGAGACACGTATGGAGCAGAGAGGAATAGTGTGCTGTCACCAGGCAAGGAGGGCAGTGGAAGCTGCATATAGATGGGCATGTAAATTTATATGGGAATGTACATTTTCACTTAGCCATAATAAAAAAAAGAAAAATGTAAATCTAAACCATGACGAAACAGTACTTCATACCCACTAAGATGGCTAAAATACACAATTTCAAGTGTTGACAAGATGCAGACAAATAAGAACCTTCACACATTGCTAGTAGGAATGAAAAATGGTACAGACATTTTAGAAAACAGTTTGGCAGTCCCACAAAATGTTAAATACAGTTACCACATGACCCAGCAATTCCAATCCTAAGTACATATCCAAAAAAAAACAGGTCCATACAGAAAATTGCACAAAAACATTTATAATGGCATTATTCAAAATAACCAAAAGATAAAAAGAAACCAAATGTCCACCAATTGATGACTGCATTAAGATTTTTTAAAAATATATATATGTCCACATCCTTAATGGACTTAACTCAGCCATAAAAAGGACTGAAGTATTCATAGATATTACAACATGGATGAAACTTGAAAACCATAAGCTAAGAGAAAGAAGCCACAAAACATCACATACTGTATGCTTCCCATTTATACAAAATGTCCAGAACAGCAAATCTATAGAGAAAAAAAGCAGATTAGCGATTGCTTAGGGCTAGAGATTTAGGGAAAATAGAAATGACTGCCAATGGATAACATGTTTGGGGGGGCAGGGGTAGCAATGAAAATCTTCTACTGCGTATTGTGATGATAATTGTATAACTCTGTGACTATCCTAAAAACACTAAATTTTATACTTTAAATAGTGAATTGCATGATATATGAACTGTATCTCAAAGACGATATTAGAAAAAATTAATCCGTAGAAACATCCTTTCTATTTTGCAGTATAATGTCATTTAGACTTCTTATATTTAAAAAACACAAAAAAACCCCACAAAACATTAATCTTCCAAATGTATAACCCTTATCCATGCAACCAACCTAATCTGTATCCTTTTATACACTGCACAATGTTTATCCAAATACATGAGCACTGTACACAAAGAGAAAAGAGATAGGCTGCAGGAGATACAATACATACAACACACACATATATTTATCCTGATGGCACAGGGGTTAAAGCACTCAGCTGCTAACCAAATGGCAGGTGGTTTGATTCTACCAGTGGCTCTACAGGAGAAAGATGTGGCAGTTGGCTTCCATCACAATTCACCACCTCGGAAACCCTACAGTGCAGTTCTACACCATCCTACAGTGTTGCTATCAGTTACAACAGACTGGAAGGCAACACTATATTTCAAACTCAAACCCATTCACATAGATTTACGTAAGTCGAGTGGGTGCTACGGATTGAATTGTATCCCACAAAAAGATGTGCAGTTTTAACCCCTGGTACCTGTAAATATGATCTTGCTTGGAAATAAATCTCTGAAGAAGATGTTATCACTTAAGTCAACATGAAGTCACACTGTATAGCATAAGTTCTAATCCTATTTGAATAGTATTTTTATAAAAGAGAGGAAGAGAAACAAAAACAGATAAAGGATCACTGGGGGAAGATGTTTATCTGGCAAGCCAAGAATGCCTGGGGCTACTAGAAGGTAGGAGAGAAAAGAAAGGATCTCCCAGTCAAGACTTTCAAGGGAGCATGGTCTGGCATATTTGGAGTTCTAGCTCCAGAACTATGAGACAACAGATTTCTGTTGTTGAAAACCACCCAGCTAGGACTTTACCAAACACCAAACCCACTGCCACTGAGTCGATCCCTACTCATAGTGACACTATAGGTCAGAGAAAAACTGCCTGATAGAGTTTCCTCCAAGGAGTGCCTGGCAAATTTGAACTGTCAATCTTTTGGTTAGCAGACATAGCACTTAACCACTATGCCACCAGGGTTTTAGTGTATATATATAACTCTGCAAAACAATAAATACAGTCTGCCTCCCAAGACAACAGGAACAGATCCATATGTTTATAATAATGAAGAATTGGAAATAAACTATATATTCATCAACAGGGGCTGGATAAATAAATTGCAGAGTAGTCATACAATAACTATCAATAAAATGAATAACCCAGATGTACATTAAAAAGGGCAAATTACAAGAAGTATACTAAAAGAAACAATCAAGTTACAGAAAAACAAGTAGGATACTTTTTTATAAATCTCTTTATCATGAAAAATTTCAAATACACACAAAAACATAAGATCACTTTAAGAAGTCTCCTGCCAAAAAAAAAGAAAAGAAAAGGCTGAAATTACATTTAATTTATGTGTGAATTTTGGATTGATTCATATTTTTATGAAACTCTTTCCAATCAGAAACATGCTGTCTCCATGTTTTAATTCTTACAATAATACTTCATGCTTTTTCATAAGATATCTTATGCCTTATTTGTAGTATTTGTTGCTAGGTATTTTATAGTTTGTCACTGCTGTGAAAGGAATATTTCATTTCATTTCTATTTCAAACTGCTTCAAAGAAAAGATTATCAATTACTCAAAGTACCACAAATGCTTAATTATAAGGTAAGATTTTTCCCAGTATAAATGAATCTCTACAAAGATTCTCACAAGAATTTTTTTCTTTCTTTTTTTTATTATGACTGAGTGAAAATGTACATTCCCACATAAATTTACATGCCCACCTATATGCAGCTTCCACTGCTCTCCCTGACAGCACACTATTCCTCTCTGCTCCATACATGTCTCATCCTCCCAACAGTCTCCTTTCCCCTCCTCTCCACCCACTCCCCTTACTCCAGCCAGAGGTCAGCAGGATGATATCCGATAGATGCATAGAACCATAAAGTGCATCCAATATATGGTCATCCTGCGTCGCCAAGTCCAATCCATTCGTGTCCGAAGAGTGGACCTTCACTATCATTTACGGGAAAGGACAGCATCAGAGCCAGCAGCCATGCTCCCAGGGGAACCCCAAAGCCATTGGACCATCAATTGTGGTCTTTTAGTGGAGATCTCAGGGTGCACCCCTTTTTATTCTTGTGTTGCCAGTGAGACTCAACTTAGTGACGATCTCCATTGCGGCTATCACTGGTGGTGGCCGGGCACCATCCAGTTCTTCTGGTCCCAATTCTATGTAGGCACCCACTCAACTGGGTTGTCTTTGCCCCATGTCATTTCGGTCCTCGGCGAGCATCCATTCCTGCTGAGTTGGGATCATTTGCTGTGCCCTCTGATGGCAGCTTGGCAGCTTTTAAGACCCCAGACACCACTCATCAATGTGGGGTGCAGAGAGCCCTGTTAGCAAAATGCTAGTTGTGCCAATTGGCCTCAATTTAGTGCCTAAGAGCATGGTCCCCTGCCCCCTGCCCCAGCAGTATTGGGTTAAGATGGAAGGAGTAGTCAAGTTATGTTGAAGTCCACCTAATATTGTTCTTGTTTCACCCAACTAAATTTCTACTATCTAATCTAAACCCTCCCCCCCTCGCCCTCCCTCCTTCTCCTCCCTTGCAGCTGCCAAAGAGTCTTTTCTTCTATACATAAGTCTGTTTTTGAGATCTTATCATAGAGGTCTCATACAATACTTCTCCTTTTGTTGCTGACTACTTTCACTCAACAGAATGTTTTCCAATTGAAACCAGATCATGAGATGTTTCCTGGAATCATCATTATTCTTTATCATTGCATAGTGCTCCACTGAGTATACATACCATAGTTTACCTGTCCATTCCTCTGTTGCTGGGCATCTGGGTCAACTCCATCTTTTTGCTATTGTGGACTGTGCTGCGATAAACATTCTTGTGCAAGTGTCCGCTGGTGTGAATGGCCTTGATTCTGTAGGATACATTCTAAGTAGTGGAATTACTGGGTCAAATGGTGTATCTATATCCATTTTTTTAAGAAAGTGCCAGATTGCTTTCCAAAGAGGCTGGACCATTTTGCAATCCCACCAACAGTGTAGGAGAGTTCCACTTTCTCCAGAGCCTCTCCAGCATTTATTGTTTTGTGTTTTTTGGATCAAGGCCAACCTTGTTGGGGTGAGATGGTATCTCATTGCAGTTTTGATTTGAATTTCTTTAATAACTAAAGACCGTGAACATGTCTGCATGTGTTTTTTGGCTGCCTGGATCTCCTCTTTAGAGAAATGTCTGTCCATCTCCTTTGCCCATTGCTTAATTGGATGATTTATCTTTTTCTTACAATACAAGAATTGTTTCTCACAAAAAAGGCCACATAAGCTAGACAGTGTCAGCCTGCGACCAGGAAAACTACCTGGTGCCCAACTACCGTCAAGGAACACCTTGAAAGGGGACACAACCTAGTCCCTGAGAAAACAGGAAAAAAAGTGGGTTGCAGAAATCAAATTCTACTAAAAACACAAGACTTTATGGTTTGACTGAGCCTGGAGAACTCCAGAAGACATGGCCCCCAGGCTCTCTACTAACCCAGAACTAAAAATATTCCCAAAACCAACTCTTCAGACAAACAGACTAGACTACAAGTCATAAAACAAGACTCATGAAGAGTATGCCTCTTAGTTCAAGTAAGTATGTGAGACTAAGAGGGCTGCTCCTGTCTGAAGCAAGATACAAAGACAGAAAGGGACAGGAGCTGGTTGAATGGACACAGGAAATCTGAGGTAGAAAGAGGGAATACATGGTCATATTACAGGGATACCAGTTAGGGTCACATAACAATCTATGTATAAATTTTTGTATGAGAAAAGTAACTTGAGCTGTCAACTTTCACCTAAAGCACAACTTTTATAAAAGAAAGAATACTTTCTCATACTAGAATAACTCACTATTTTTCACACTGTGAGTAACAAGTCACTAATGGATTATGAAGTCAATTATCCTGGGTTGTAAACTACCTTTTCTTATTAATGAAATACAATAGTTTAAAACAGAAAATGTCAGTGTATTACTGTAACAAGGACAAATACTGTTGGGTAAAATTTTCATTTCAGTTGTAAGCATGCATAAAAATGAGTACTTTTTGTAGATCACTTTTTAAAATGTGCTTCTTACTGCAGATTACAGTGAAAGTCTAAAAGTTACCTGATCTACTGATAATGTTTGTGGCCTTGGGATTGTAATTTTGCCAGAAAAATGACTGGTTGCGCTACAGTCTGCCCTCTGATTGGCATTTTTTTAAGAATACGCATGTTTCTGTTGAGAATACATAAGGCAAAAACATACACCAATTCAAGTTTCTAAAGGTACAATTCAGTGACACTTATTGTCTCCGTCATCTGGTACTGCTCTAACAAGTGGATGGCTTTAACAAAGAGAACATTTTATTCTGTCATAGTCCAGTAGGCTACAGGTCCAAATTCAGGACATCAGCTCCAGGGGAAGGCGTTCCCTGTTGGCTCGGAGGTAGGTACTTGTGGTCAATCCTCTCCCAGACAGGGAGCTTCTAAGGCATAGGTACCCTGGCTCCTTTGCAAAGGATACTCCTGCTGCCAGCACTGCTTCTCTCCTGATGGTATGAGATCCCCAAATCTCTGTTTGCTTCCCTTTCCTTTATATCCCAAGAGATTGCCTCAAGGCACAATACAATCTTACACTGAGTCCTGCACCACCAACACAACCGCAGCCTATCTTTCCTCATTAGCATCATGGAAGCGGGGTTTAAAGCATGTAGAACAGCACACAATACTAAGAAACACGACATGGCCAAACTGCTACACACACGGATGGACACACACACACGCAATTCAATCCATGATAGTGATTATATTCTACACGTTGTGCAGTCATTCTCAATATCCTTGTCTTAGTTGTTCCTCCACCATTAACATAAACTCACTGCCCCCTAAGGTTCCCATCTATTCTTTTTGCGTTTCTGTTGTCAATGTGATCCCACAGATTTTAAAAGAACATAATGATCAGGGCAGACATTCTTCACTAGGTTATGCTTGGTCTATTTTACTCATTTTGCAAGGAGTGGTCGATTTACTAGTCAGAAAGGTGGTATGTAAAACAATCCAACAACAGATCAATGTAACTGAATTGTACCTGTAGAAATAGTTGAATTAGTATAAGTTTTGTGTCTACTCTCAAAAACAACAATAAAATAAATTTGAAATAAATAATAATAATAAAACCACCAATACAATTGAGAAACTGTCCACTGAGGGGACTAGTGATATGTGATCTGTGATATGGGTCAAGGTTTGTAACACCAAAGTTGAATAGAGACCCAAAAGCGGCTTGGCATAAGATAGCTGGCAGCAAGACACCCAGAAGGGGTCTGGCAGCAGAGAGCAGACAGCGAAAGGCCTGAAACAAGCCTAGCAGCAGAGCCCAGCAACACCAAAAAACCTGTTGCTAGCAGAGCAGCAGCTGAGCCAGTGGCTAAACTGGCTGTTGGCTGAGCCAGTTAGCTGCTGAGAGACTTATGGCTCTGGGAGTAAAGTCAGAGAGGCTTCCTGTATGGCAGAAAGGCTTGCTAATAGCAGAGAGCAGATAAGAGAGCTGTCCAGCTTGAAAAATGCCTTGATTGATGAACCGCATCCTGTATCCTAAACTGTTCTTTTACTTCCAAGTTGATTCTTACCCCAATTATAAGTCTGTTAATACCCGAATAAATCACATAATCGTAAGATCTTTTGAGTTCTGTGTGGCCACTGCAATCAATTCAATTATTAAACCCAGCAGGGAAGTACAGAGTACCATGGGAGGAATGGTTGGTGTCAGAAATGGTGAAGAAAACGGAGAGTGGAAGTATGTCTGACCTCCACTTTATAAGAACCAGCTTTGTGCTGATCCTGATTCTTATCCCTCATAAATTCTGGCAAATTTCCTCACTACATTATAGTACTCCCTAAGTAATAACACCCCTAGGCCCCTTCCCATCTCCTGGTAACCATTAATAAACTTCTGTCTCTAAATTTCCATTCTAAGATTTCATATAAGTAGAGTAATACAGTATTTGTCCTTTCAGCTACATATCTTATTACCTTTTAAAATATGTATCATATCAAGTCCCCTGCTCAGAACCTCCAAAGTTCTTACTACAGTCAAATACCTTCTATATATTTTGCTTCCTCTCTGATCTCTATTTATACTTCTATTTTTTAAAAATATTGGACATTTGTTTTATTTTAATAAAATGGACAGTACCAGGATAATACACTTACCTTTCTGATTTACAAAGTCAGTCAAATCTTCCCACTATATTGGAACTTTGCTTTTTGCTTGCTCTCTGAGCAAATCTTAATATAATGCTCAATTTTTCTTCATGGTTAAGTTTAACATGTTGCTGTTGTTAGCTGCCATCAAGTCAGTCCACGACTCATGGTAAACCCAAGCAGAATAAGATCAGATCATTATGATCCACAGAATTTTCACTGGCTGATGTTTTAGAAACCAGATCACTAGATTTTTCTCCCTAGTCCATCTTAGTCTGGAAGCTCCACTGATACCTGTTGCACATCACAGTAACACGTAAGCCTCCAGCGACAGATGGGTGGAGCCTGTTCTTGAAGCTGAGAATTCTACCACTGAACCACTTACACACAGATAACACACTGCTGCTGTTAGCTGTCATCAAGCTGGCCCCCAATTCATGGCAACCCCATGTGTTAGAGGGAGAACTGTTCCATAGTGTTTTCTTGTCTGTAATCTTCACAGAAGCAGATCAACAGACCTTTCTTCCACGGAGCTCTGCTGAAACGTCTCTACCACCGGTGACCCTGCCAGTGTTTGCAATACTGGTAGCACAGCACGCAGCATCACAGCAATACACATGCCACCCCAGTACAACCAACTGACAGACAGGGAGCGGAGTTTACTATCAGCTAGCAATATCTGCTCATCTGTATATGTCAAGGAGTCTTTTCTCCCTTGCATAAATTATTGATTGTTGTAATGAGACCTTCACAAAGTTGTCTCTTCATCATCTGTGTTCTACTAATGTGAAATTAAATTGTACTTACAAGCAACACTTGGTTGCATAGGGAAAAATAACTGCACATTCAGTTTAATAAACGAGCATTTGTCATAACATGTCAAGTTTCAGAAGAGTTCAGCAGAGTATCAGGACACAAGATAAAAGCAGCTGAATTCCTCTACCCAACAAAGAGGGTGTCAAAGAGGAAATCACTTGACAGTGGCTCCCAAGAAAACACAATACTTAGGAATAAACATAATCAGAGATGTAAAAGACCCATACAAAGAAAACTACAAGACAGTACTGCAAGAAACCAAAAGAGACCTACATAAGAGGAGAAACCTACCTTGCTCATAGACAGGGCGACTAAATATTTTAAAAATGTCTATTCCACACAAAGCAATCTATAAATACAATGCAATCCTGATCCAAATTCCAATGACATTTTTTACTGACATGGAGAAACAAATCACCAACTTCATATGGAAAGAGAAGAAGCCGTGGGTAAGTTAAAACAATACTGAAGAAGAACAAAGTGGGAGGAACTGTACTACCTGATTTTAGGACCTATTACACTGCCATGGTGGTTGATACAGCCTGGTACTGGTACAACAGCAGATACATAGACCAGTGCAATAGACCTGAAAATCCATACATAAAATCAACCACATATCTGCAGCTGATATTTGACAAAAGACCAAACTCCATAAACTGGAGAAAAGAGAGTCTCTTTAACAAATGGTATAAGTGGATACCCATCTGTAAAAAAAAATCAAAAACAAGACTCATATCTCACATCATGCATAAAAACCAACTCAAAATGGATCAAACACCTAAATATCAAATCTAAAAAATAAAGATCATGGAAGTAAAAACAGGGACAATGCTAGGAGCCCTAATAAAAGCTATAAAGAGATTGCAAAATACACAAACACCAGAAGAGAAAATAGGTAGCTGGGAACTCCTAAGAATCAAATATTTATGCTTATCCAAAGACTTCACCAAAAAAGTAAAAAAAACCACCTACACACTGGGGACAAATTTTTAGTTACCACAAATCCAATCAGCATCTAACTTATAAGTTACTACTAAACCTCAACAACAAAAAGACAAATAGCCCAATTAAAAAATGGGCAGAGGATACGAACAGATACTTCACCAAATAAGGCATACATGTGACTAGCAGATACACGAGAAAATGTTCTAGATCGTTAACCATCAGAGAAATGCAAATTAAAACTACAATGAGATACCACCTCACCCCAGCAAGGCTGGCATTAATCCAAAAAACACAAAATAATAAATGCTGGAGATGCTATGGAAAGACCGGAACACTTCTACACTACTGGTGGGAATGTAAAATAGTATGACCATTTTGGAAATCGACCTGACACTTCCCTGAAAACCTAGAAATAAAAATACCATACAATCCAGCGATACTATTTCTTGGAATATATCCTAGAAAAATAAGAGCTGCCACACAAGTAGATATATTCACACTGATGTTCATGACAGCACTGTTCAAAATAGCAAAAAGATGGAATCAACACAGACGTCCTTTGACAGAAGAACGGATAAACAAACTTTGGTATGTTCACAATGGAATACCATGCAATAATAAAGAACAACAACAAATTTGGGAAACACCTCTTAAAATGGAAGAAACTGTAGGACATTATGTTGAGTGAAATTAGTCAATAGCAAAAGGACAAATACTGTAAGAGACCACTATTATAAGGACTCAAGAAGAAATCATTCTCTGATGGTTATGGGAGAGGGTATTCACTAATTAGATAACTGACAAGCACTATTTTAGGTGAAGGGAGAGATGACACACAGCAGTTAGCACAAAAGGACGAAACCCAAAGGTTAGATATGTTCTACATAAAACCAAACACTTTCAGGAACTGAGTACCACAGTCAAGGGTCTTGGGATCATGGCTTCAGGGTACACCTAAGTCAACTGGCATAACAAATATTTTCAGGGAAATGTTCTGCATCCCACTTTAGTGAGTGGTGTCTAGGGTCTTAAATGCTAGCAAGCAGCCACCTAAGAAGGATTAATTGGTCTCAATCTACCTGGAACAAAGAAAGAAGAGTATCAATGACAAGAGGAAACTGCAAGCCCCAGAGACAGAAAGGGCAACATACAACAGAGATAACATCAACACGAGACCAGAAGAACTACATGGTGCCTGGCCACCACCAAAGACTGCCATTAAGGGAACTAAACAAAGAGTCCATGATAGAACAGGAGAAATGTGGGGTCCAGAACTTGAAATCTAGTAAAGAGACCAGACTCAGTGGTCTGATAACTGAAGGATTCCTGGAAGACATGGTCTCCAAACTCTCTGCTAAATCAGAAAGAAACTATTCTGGAAGCCAACTCCTTAGACAAAGACTGAACTGATATATAAGACATAAAACTATACTGGTGAAGAGTATGTTCCTTGGCTTGGGCACATACAGGAAACTAACTGGACAGCTCCTGCTCAGAGGAAAGAGGGAATGTTGGATGGGTACAGCAGCTGGTCAAATGGACTTGAGAAATATGGCCTGGAGGGGAGGAGTGTGCTATCACAGTGTAGGGAGAATAGCTAAGGTTACATGGCAAAGTGTGTACAAGTTTTTGCATGAGGAAATGACTGTAATTGTAAAATTCCACTTAAACACAGTAAAAAATTGAAAATATAAAAAAGTGTAAGATTTTGTGAACTAGCTAACCTTTTCACCACACAATTCCATTATAAAAATTTTAATTTGAAAAGTCAAAATTACTTTTGCTATTAAGAGCTTTTGAAGCCCTAGTGGCACAATGGTTAAGCATCTGATTGCTAACCAAAAAGGTTGGCAGTTTAACCTATCCAGCAGCTCTGCAGGATAAAGACCTAGCAATCTGCTCCTGTAAAGATCTACAGCCTAGAAAACCCCTAGGGCAGTTCTCCTCCAGCCATATGGGATCACTCACTATGAGTGAAAAGTGACTCAACAGAACTTAACAACAATAACTTCTGGGTTTAGAGATGCACCCTTTAAGTGCAAATCATTTTTTAAAGAAAAAGCAGTAATCTGTGATGTTTCCACTGCAAGAAGGAACTTAGATTTATAATTAATATGAAAATCATATATGAGACTCCTCCAGGAGATTCTTCAGCATATCTTGTAAGCCAAGTGCTGTCGAATCGGATCTGACTCATAGAGACCCTTATATAGCTCTTACCTTATACACCTTATATAGCTCTTACTTATACTCCTAATACACAGCTTTGAAGAACCCTGCTAAGTTCTCTCCTTGGCACTTACATCAGGAAAACGCACATTTGTGCATATCCACTACATGATGATAGAAAATAAAATATAGTAAATCAGATTTCTAAATTTCAGTCTAAGTCTCCTAATCAATATCAGTCTACAAAGTATGCAAGCAGTAAAACTTTTAAAATACAGAGAGCAAAAAAAAAAAAAAATTATTAGAGGTAGTTGACAGAAAACAAAAGTACTGATGAGAGTTCCTAGAATCAATAAGGATGTTTACAGAGGGCTCACTGACGCTTGAAGCAAGGGAGTTGAACAACTTTGGGCAGAACTTGCTAGCACAGTGGGGTGCCTTCCAGGCACCTGTTGGCAGAGCACTTGACAAGCAGGGCAGAGAGGCAAAGAGCAAGGCTTCTCTGTGGGCACGGCCAAGAAAAAGCTGAACTGTCTTGGTTGGAAGCTGTCTTGATTGAAGACCTACATCCTGGGTAGTATCCTGCTACCTCCAAGTTAATCCAGATCCTAACTGTAACTTGACACTTCCCTAATAAATTCCATTATCATGAGTATAGTCTGTAAATTCTACCTGGCCACTACAATGAATTACTGAACCCAGCAAGAGAAGTACTGAGTACTAGGTGAGGACTGGGTAGGGACTAGTATCAGAACTGGTAAAAAGGTTGGAAGTGGCTGTATGCCTGACTTCCACTTCATAGGATTCATCCTTGGGCTAATCTTTGTTTGATCACACACACACACACCCACCCCCCACTCCCACCCCCCACCCCCACCCACATACCCACCCACACACCCACACCCACATCCACACCCACACCCACCGTTGCATGTGAAGTCAGAGGACTTCCGCTACTACCCTACCCTATTACAGTGTTAAACTGTCAACAACTAAACTGATGATTAAATCTTTGGCTGAGATGTCTATTGCTCCTGCCACTAGTGCAGTAGGCTCTGGTAGGAAAGTCCTCCATTTAGGGGTTTCTTCACTCTCCCCAAGCCATTCAAAACCCAGCCAGCACAACCTCCTTATGTCTGAAGTCCACAACGACAAACACCTCCTACTTACGCATAATTCAGAACTGAAACTCCAGGCCAACTGAAGGCGAGACAGAATCCCCAGTGCCATATTCTTCACCTGACTTCTTTCCCTACAGCGCCGTACTACAAAATCATTTCCCTTGCTGGGCTCCAACACCACTGAGCCTGCATAGTATGATTAAGAATGTTGCTGACATAATCTGTATGAACTCTCTACTTCAAGCCCCTTTAAAAGCAATCCGCCTGCCCACCTTGGCAAGCAGTCTTGGCAGCAGTAGCTCTGACTCCATTTCTGATACAACAAAATAAAAGTATCTTTCTTGTTCTCTCACCTTGGTCTCCTGTTTGCTGACCAATGCAAGTCATGCCACGCATGAACCTGAGGTTTTTACCTAGGAGCAAGGGGAGTAAGGCATGCAGCCACATTGGGTATTCAAGTCATGGGCAACAGGCCAAAGTCTACTCTGTTCCTCACTATGAACAGCTGCTTCAAGAAATCCATGGAGGCTTTTATCTGATATCTCTAATGCTAGAGAGACTGTGACGCACTCCATATTTAAGCCAATCTGGAACAGACTTTTAGTTCCAAACAAAATATATCTGCCTTCACAATTCTACCTTAATATGATTTATCACACAACATAACATGGCCTTATAATTTCCACTAAGTTTTGAAAACACTTTTTAAATATATGTATAGTAGAACTATTCTTCTATATAGGTTATCTAGTGCTATTGTAACAAATATCACAAGTGGGTGGCTTTAACAGAAGGAAACTTATTTTCTCACCACTTAGGAGGCTAGAAGTCTAAACTCAGGACACCAACTCTAGGGGAATGCTTTTTCTCTGTTGGCTCTGGAGAAAAGTAACTTCTGAGCTTCTGCTCATGGGTAATCTTCACATTGTGTAGCATGTCTCTTCCCCCACCTCTGCCTCTCTGGTTTACTTGTTTAATCTTTTTATATCTCAAAAGAGATTGATTTAAGATACTCCTTATACTTACTCTATCTCTCTAACATAACAAACACAATCTATTCCAAATGAGATTATAGCCACAGACGTAGAGGTGAGGATTTATAGAATTTTTTTGGAGGACACAATTCAATCTGTAACATCAACTGAGTTCAGTAAATACCTATGGTAAGGTCATTGTCAAATGATAATAATTACTCCATTTAACAGGCAAAGGCTTTTTACTAGAAAATCATCAGAAGAATTACTCAGTCCCAGCCATACCTACCTTCTTCAAGTTCCTCCAACATGAGAAACATGCTCCCACCTCAGAGTTTTTCCCTTTTTACTCTCTGCCAAAAGAAGCATTAGTGGTTCTGTGGCAGAACTCTCCCCTTCCATGAAGGAGTCTAGGACTCAGTTCCTGGCTAGGTGCATCACTCTTTATCAGGGGAGGCTTGCATGTTGTGATGCTAAACAGGTTTCAGCAGAGTTTCCAGATTTAGACAAACCAGGAAGAATGGCCTGACACTCTACTTCTGAAAAATCAGTCTGCGAATTTATGGATCACAACAGCCTGATCTACAATTGATCATGGGACTGGATAGCATCTTGTTCCGCTGTGCATGGGGTCACCAAGAGTCCACCGGGGGCTCAACGGCAGTTAACACCACCACCAAGGGTACTAAGAGTAAGGGCTCCTACTCTCAGGGGAGGGCGTCACAAATACAGAAATGGGGAAAACCAGAATGAACCCAGTGGAAATGGACTGAATTGGAACCCACAATTTTCAGTATTATATAGATAACCAACCTCTATCTGCCAAGACTGGGATTCTAGTTTCTAAACACTATTCTCCACTACAAGGAATCAGGGCTCCTTGGAGAAATAGCTGATTCCAGGGTTTATGCAAGCTGAAACATCTTGTACCATAAAACAAAAGGTTTAAGAAAAGAATCGGATATAACAAAGGGACACAGAAAACTGCCTGAAGGGCCAAATATGAAATAATATGAGCATCAAAACAAATAACGATAATAATGGATTACAACCTCTTGCTGTTGAGGTCTATTCCAACTTATGGTGACCCCGTGTGTTAAAAAGTAGAACTGCTCCATAGGATTTTCCTGTCTGTAATCTTTACAGAAGCAGATCACCAGACCTTTATTCCACCAAGCTGCCACTGAGTCAACCTCAACTCACAGAGACCTTCCAGGACCAGCAAAACGGCCCTACACAGAGCTTCCAAAGAGCGCCTAGTAGATGTGAATGACTGGCTGTTTGGTTTGCAGCTGCAGCTCTTAACCACTATGCCACCAGGGTTTCTACCTTTAATACCTGTGAAAAACCAAACCCATTGCAGCTGAGTCAATTTTGACTCAGAGACCATACAACACAGGACTGATCTAATCTGTCATAACCGCATAATGAAAACAGTATAGTCTCTGGACACGAAAGCTTCATGGGCTTCCTATGAGAGACATCCATCCACGTAGGAAGGTAGAACTGCCCCACAGAGTTTCCAAGGAGTGCCTGGTGGACTCGACATGCCACTCTTTATGGTTAGCAAACACAGCTCTTAACCACCGAGCTGCCAGTTTCCTTTAGGTTAGTGGTCAAGTACAAATCATTTGTGCCACCTAATCCCATTGCCACTGAGTCAACTGACTCATAGTGACCCCACAGTCACTCAGAGACCTTTAATGGATAACCCACTGAAAAACAGTCCTTACCAATAACAGTCCAGATAACGGAATAAATTAAACATCTGAAAAAGAGTGAAATATTTAGGTAGTCTCAAAATACATTCCCACAAAATATTAATTACAAAAGGAAAAGGAATAAATTTTCAGTACAGAGGCATGGCACACACCACCTTAATCAATAATGGAACAAACTGAAATCATGCACCACTTGATAGGATGTAATGAAAAGAACACAGCACTTCTTCTGTGACAGTCCTGATATAAATATCTGAATTCAATCAGGAGGAAACACCAGACAAATCCAAAATGAGGGATATCCTAACAAATAATTAGCTTGTAATTTTCTGGAAGTATCTGGATCATGAAGTAAGTCAAGGGAAGACTAAGGAGTGGTGCTCAATTGAAGAAAACTAAACAGACACGAAAATTAAATGCTAAATGCAGTTCTGAACTACACTATTTTTCTATTGTGAAGCGCAGCTATAGAAATCTCGGAATCCCACTACTCAGTCCTCAAGCATGAGGCTATAACAAGTCCCCACTTTCCTACTTTTCTGTTCAGTTCTGTTCAGTTCAGTTCAGCTGCCTAGTCAGCACTTCCTTCTCTGATCCCAGCCAGGTCAGATCTCGAGTTAAATGGTCATCACTATCCTTCAGACTACCAAATAGGCAGATGACAGCCACAAGTTTAGGAGTCCACATGACATCCTCACTTCTGCCCTTCTGGTTACAAATCTGGGGTTTCTTTCTACCCCTTAAAGATACCAGCGGCATGCTTTGTAGTCTCTCATACTATTGACCTGATGCCTTCCATTGCTTCTTTGAGGTTGATAATTCACTGGAAGGACTCATAGAATTCACAGAAGGTGTTATACATACCATTACAAGTTTTATTCCAGGAAAAAAGGATACAAATGAAGAGATACACAGGATGAGGTCTGGGAAGGCTCCCAGCACACAGCTTCCATGTCCTAAAAGACACACTACCCTCCTACATGGATGGATGTCTCTCAAAGACTAGGAAGCCCAAGAAGCTTTCATGTCCAGAGACTACACTGTTTTCATTATACAGTTATGACAGACTAGATCAGTCCTCCAATATCCCCTCAGTTTACCTGACAAGCAGTTATTTGTCAGTTTGTTGTACTATGGCAGCTTGCATGCTGCTGTAATGCTGGAAGTTGTGCCACTGGTTTTCAGAGAGTAGCAGGGTCACCTTTGGAGAAGAAGTTTCAGCTGACCCTCCACACTGATACAGACTAGGAAGAAGGACCTAGTGATCTACTTCTGAAAAGAAACAGCCAGTGAAAACCTTATGAACAGCAGCAGACCATTTCTGAGATAGTGCCAGAAGATGAGCTCCCAGGTTGGAAGGTACTCAAATGATGACAGGGGAAGAGACGCTTCCTGTGAGCAGAGTTGACCTTAATGATGCACATGGAGTCAAGCTTTCAGGACCTCTGTTCGCTGATCTGGCCTGACTCAAAATGAGGAGAAACAGCTGCAAACATCCATTAACAGTGGGAACATGGACTGTATGAAATATGAATGTAGAAAGCCAGAAATTGACAAAAATGAAATGGAACCCATAAACATCAATATCCTTGGCATTAGTGAGATAAAATGAACTGGTAGGGGCAATTCTGAATCAAACAATCATACAATCTCCTGTGCCTGGAATGACAATTTGAAGAGGAAATGCCACTGCATTCACTGTCCAAGAGAACATTTCAAGATCTATCCTGAAGTACAGTGCTGTTCATGACATAATACTATTCACATGCCTACAAGGAACATTAGTTAATACAACTATTATTCAAATTTATATACCAACCACTAATGCCAAAGATGAAGAAATTAAAGATTTTTACCAGCTTCTGCAGTCTGAAATTGATCAAACATACAATCAGGATACATCGATCATTACTGGTAATTGGATGTTAAACTCTGAAACAAAGAATAAGGTTCTATAGTTGGAAAATACGGCCTTGGTGACAGAAACAACGCCAGCAGCTGCATGACAGAATTATGCAAGATCAGTGACTTCTTCATTGCAAATACATTTTTTTTACTGACATAAATAGCAACTACAACATGGAACTTGCCAGATAGGATGAATACACAGAAATCAAACTGACTACACCTGTGGAAAGAGATGACGCCAAAGCTTAATAAAATTAATCAGAAAAACACCAGGGGCAGATCATGAAATAGACCATCAACTGCTCTACACAAGTTCAAACTAAAACTGAACAAAATTAGAAGTCCAAGAGACCCAAAGTACAAATTTGAGTATATCCCACCTGAGTTTAGAGACCGTCTTAAGAACACTAAAGACCAAAGACAAGACGAGTTGTGGAGTGACATCAGAGACATCACACATGAAGCAAGAGGACATTAAAAAGACAAAAAAGACCAAAATGGATGTCAAAAAGACTCTGAAATTTGCTCTTAAACATCAGTAGCTAAAGCAAAAGGAAGAAATGATGAGGTAAAAGAACTGAACAGAAGATTCCAAAAGGCAGTTCAAAAAGACAAAGTATTATAATGGAATGTACAAAGAGCTAGAGACAGAAAATGAAAAGGGAAGAATATGTTCTGCATTTCTCCAGTTGAAAGAACTGAAGAAAAAAATGAGAATTCCACTTACAACAGTGAAGGACTCTATGAGGAAAATATTAAATGATGCAGGCGGCATCAGAAGATGATGGAAGCAATATATAGTCATTATTATAAAAAATAACTGTTTGATGTTCAACGATTTCAAGAGGTAGCATATGATAAGGAACCAACAGCACTTCAGAAAATGTTCAAGCTGTATTGAAGGTACTCGCAAAAAAGAAGGCTCTAGGAACTGACAAAATATCATCTGATACATTTCAAAGAACAGATGTAGCATTGGATGTGCTCACTCATCTATGCCAAGAAATCTGGAACACAGCTACCTGGCCAACCCACAGGAAGAGGTCCATATGCATGTTTATTCCCAGGCAAGGTGATCCAATGTAAGGTGGAACTTATCAAATAATATCAGTATCACATGCAAGTAAAATTTTGCTGAAGATCATTCAAAAGCAACTGCAGCAAGACACTGACAGGAAACTGTCAGAAATTCAGGCTGCATTCAGAAGAAGACATGGAACCAGGGATATCACTGCTAATGTTAGATGGGTCTTGGCTGAAAACAGAAAATACCAGAAAGACGTTTACCTGTGTTTTATTAACTTACGCAAAGGCATTCAACCATGTGGATCACAGTAAATTATGGATAGCACTCTGGATAATGTGAATTCCATAACATTTACTTGTGTTCATGAGGAATCTGTATAGGGATCAAGAAGCAGTTGTTCAAACATAACAAGGGGATGCTGCATGGTTTAAAGTCAGGAAAAGTGTACATCAGAGTTGTATTCTTTCACCATACCTATTCCACCTGTATGCTGAGCAAATAATCTGAGAAGTAGACTCTATGAAGAAGAACAGGGTATCAAGAATGGAGGAAAGTTCATTAATAATCTGTGTCATGCAGATGCCAGAAGCTTGCCTGCTGAAAGTGAAAAGAACTTAAAGCACTTACTGATGAAGATCAAAGACCACAGCCTTCAGTATGGATTACAGCTCAACATAAAGAATGCAAAAATCCTGACAACTGGACCAGTAAACAACATCATGATAAATGGAGAAAATATTGAGATTGTCAAGGATTTCTATTTACTTGGATTTACAATCAATGCCCACGACAGCAGCAGTCAAGAAATCAAAAGATAGACTGCACTGGGCAAATCTTCCGCAAAAGATCTCTTTAGAGAGTTGAACAGCAAAGATGTCACTTCGAAGACTAAGGTGCACCAGACCTAAGGCATGGTATTTTCAGTAGCATCATATGCACACGAAAGCTGGAAAATGAATAAGTTAAACTGAAGAAGAATTGACGTCTTTCAGTTGTAGTGTTGGCGAAGAATACTGAATATACCATGGACTGCCAACAGAACAAAGAGATCTGTCGTGTAAGAAGTACAATCAGAAGGCTCCTCAGAAGGAGGGACGGTAAGCTCATGTGTTAGCTACTTGGAACATGTTTGTCAGGAAGAATCCTTCCCTGGAGAAGAACATCATGCTTGGTAAAATACAGGATGAAAGGAAAAGAGTAAGGCCCTCAAGCATAACAGCAATTAGGAGCATAGTACAGGATCAGGCAGTATTTCATTCTGCGGTACTTGAGGCAGCTATGAGTCAGAACAGCATTCAACAGCACCTACAAGAATTTGAATATGCACAGAAATCAACCAAAAGTTCTAAGTATCTTAGTGTACACACAGGTTTAAAAGTGTTCCATTTCCCCTGAATTTTATACTCTTGATATTTATACAGCTACCTTGAATCCTTCTTGGAAAAGACATGAAGTAGGGAAGGAGAGGAATGTATTCTAGGAAACCAACTATTAAAGGTGATCCAACCAAACATGGAAATTACTGAACAATATCATTAATATGACATGCAAGTAAAATTTTCTTAAAGATCATTCAAAAGCAACCACGACAGTATATTGACAAGAAACTGCCAGAAATTCAAGCCTAATGTGGAACCAGAAATATCACTGCTGATGTCAGCTGGATCTTGGTTGAAAGGACACCAGAAAGATGTTTACCTGTGTTTCATTGACTACGCAAAGGCAATCAACTGTGTGGATCATAACAAACTATGGATAACATCACAAGGGACAGGAATTCCAGAACACTTAATTGTGCTCATGAGGAATCTGTATATGGATCAAGAAGCAGCCCTGTGAAAAAAACAAGGGGACACTGCAAGGTTTAAAGTCAGGAAAGGTGTAGGTCAGGGTTATATCCTTTCACCATACCTTTTCAATCTGTATGCTGAGCAAATAATCCAAGAAACTGGATCATATGAAGGAGGACAAGGCACTGGGATTGGAGGAAGAGTCATTAACAACCCGCATTTACACAGATGACACAACCATGCTTGCTGGTAGTGAAGAGGACTTAAAGCACTGATGAAGATCAAAGACCACAGCCTTCAGTATGGATTACAACTCAACATCAAGAAACAAAAATCCTCACAACTGGACGAGCAAGCAACACCTTGATAAAGGGACAAAGGACTGAGGTTGTCAAGGATTTCATTTTACTTGGCTCTACAATCAATGCCCATGGAAGCAGCAGTCAAGAAATCAAAAGACACAATGCATTGGGAAAATCTGCAACAAAAGGATCTCTTTAAAGTTAAAAAGTAAAGCTGTCACCTTGAAGACTAAAGTGCACCTGACCCAAGCCGTGGTATTTTCAATTGCATCATATGCGTGAAAGCTGGACAATAAATAAGGAAGACAGAAGAATAATGAACACCTTTGAATTGCGGCACTGGAGAAGAATATTGAATGCACCACAGACTGCCAACACAACAAACAGATCTGTTCTGGAAGAAGTATAACCAGAGTGCTCCTTGGAAGCAAAGTCAGCGAGACTGTATCTTACATACTTGGGACATTTGTCAGGAGGGATGAGTCCCTGTAGAAGGACATTATGCTTGGTAGAGTGGAGGGTTAGTGCAAAAGAGGAAGATCCTCAATGAGATGGACTGACACAGTGACTGCAACAATGGGCTTACGCATAAAAATAACTCTGGGCATGGTGCAAGACCGGGCAGTGTTTCATTCCAGTGTGCACAGGGTCGCTATGAGTTGAAACCAACCTGATGGCACCTAACAACAAAAAGAATATTCTGCTTATGTTTGTATAATTCATGAAATACTAACTGATAAATGGAAACCTTGGTGGTATAGTAGTTATGAGCTACTGCTGCTAACCAAAAGGTTGGTAGTTTGAATCCACTTGGTGCTCCTTGGAAGCCCTATGGAACAGTTCCACTCTGTCCTATAGGGTCATTATGCGTCAGAATTAACTCAGTGGCAATGGGTTTTGGGTTTTATTTCGTAAATCAATAATCCACATTCCAAAGGAATCCTAAGAGTTTGGTACCCTGATATGGCTCTTGGACACCCCGAAAATTGAGAGCTGATGTCACTCTCACAACCCCCCTTTAGCCAAAGATCAGACAGATCTACAAAGCAAACAATAACACACATAAGGAACATGCTTCTTAGTTCAAATAACTAACCAATGGCCAACATCTGCCAGAAGCAAAGACAAGAAGGCAGGAAGAACAGGCATAGGGAATCAGATGTAAAGGAAAAGAGGAAGCATGTTGACACACTGTAGCCATTGCAACCAATCTCACAAAACAATTTGTGCATAAATATTTAAGTGAGAAACTAATTTGTGCTGTAAACTTTCACCTGAAGCACAGTAAAATTAAAAAAGTCACGTACCCTAAGAAACTCCAGGCTTAGAGCAGCTAAATTATTTGTTCCAAATCATACCGCAAATCAACATAGTTCACCTAACTCCTAGTCATATTCTATATATTCTAACTCCATTGTTCAGTCCATATTTAAAATCTGGGACTCACTAAAAAAATTACCTAAAAGAAGGTCATAAATCCCAAACAATCAACTTTTTGATAGCCCAAAGTCATCCTATATAAAATACATATGAAACAAGGTGCTATAAAGTAGTGATTAAAAGCACAGCCTGGAACAACTACCTGAGATCAAATACTAACCTTGTCATTCAGTACTCATTTGTCCTTCAGCAAGATACTGAACCTCTCTAGGCTTCAGTTTCCTTACCTACAGAACTGGAATAATATCTAAATTATGGAGCTGATGTGTATTGTTGCTGGAATAACAGCATCCCAAACATGCCCACATCCTAATTACTACAGACTGGAAATATGTTATACATATATGGCAAAAGAAGGGTTAAGGATGCAGACGGAATTAAGACTGCTAATCAGCTGACCACGCACAGGTGAGATTATCCTGGATTTTTCAGGAGGGGTTCAATGTAACTGAAAGGGTGTAAGAGAGAAGGGGAGTCAGGGTTTGAGTGACACTGTGTGAGAAAGACCTGACCAGCCATTGCTGACTTTGAAGAAGGATGGGGCTATAAGCCAAGCAATGCAGGCAGCCTCTAGAAGCTGGAAAAAGCAAGAAAAATGATTCTAGTGCCTCCAAATCACAGTACAGCCCTGACAACACCTTGAAGTTAGTCCAGTGAGACCATTTCAGACTTCTGACCCCCAGAACTGTGGGATGGTAAATCTATATTGTTTAAAACCACTAACCTTACAGTAATTCATTACAGTAAAAACAGAAAATATGAGAATGAGATTTTATTTACATGAAACATTTATAATGCTTCTTCTCATATAGTACCATTGCTGATGTGTCAATTTCAACTCACAGCCAACTATACAGAACACAGAACTGCTTTATACGGTTTCCAAAGAGTGCCTCATAGATTCAAACTGCTGATCTCTTGGTCAGCAGCTGCAGCTCTTAACCACTAGACAATCAGGGTCTTCCTCTCACATGGTACAAGTCAATTCCTCTCATAGCAACCCTACAGGACAGAGTAGAACTGTTGCACAGAGTTTCCAAGGAACACCTGGCAGATTCAAAGTGCCAACATAGCACTTAACCTCTATATCACAGGGCTTTCCCTCATACAGTAAGTACTCAGTGAATGTAAGCCACTATCATCATCTAAGTAAGGAACATGTATTATTTTTGTACCCTTAACACTGCAGTACTCAATGATAATTATTTTTAATAAAACAAATAATTTCATCTTTTGTCTTATAAGTCATCTAGTTAAAGACTAATTGATGCTTATTTTTAAGCTAAATTCTAATTTTGTTTCAAATAGTTAACTGAGAATATTCTAGACATTCCTTGACTGAAACGACACTTTTACTAAGGGGACACAAAAGTGAGTGAGATCCACTGTATCCTTGCCCTCAAGTAGCTCAAAGTGCAGAAATAAAGACAATAACAGTAGAAAATGCAACAGGAAAAACCCAGAGAACTATGAGAGCACAGAGGAAACATCACTTGGGCTAGACAGAAAGCAGAAAGGTAGCAAGGGTGGTTTTCAGAGAAAGGGAAGTTTAAACTGAAATCTGAAGACAGAATAGAATTAGTACCAGGAAAAGGAATGTCAAGAGTGTTGTAAGCAAAGGGAATAACTTGTGGTAATGAAAGAATTTTGTAAAAAAAAGTTCAGTTTGGCAGGACAAGAAGTGTCAGGTTAAGAGTCCGAAATTAAGCAGGAGTTTAGGACAACATCCTTCAGAATTCTGGATGTCAGCCTAAGGGCAATAGGAAGCCTTTGAAGGCAACCTGTCAGGCACCATCATATTTGTGTTTAAGAGAACCTCTTAGGAATTGGAGAAAAGATTAGACATTGGAGGAAGCCTACAGCCGTAATCCAGGCAAGAAATCATGGATTAAATAGTAACAGTGGGAAAACAGATGCAGAGATTTGAGATATTTAGAGTTCTCCACAGAGTTTTTTCATTAATTTTGTGTTAGAATTAAAATACGTGTAAAAAGTTAATTTGTATGCATATTTTGGATAATATGAATAAAAACGGGCCATTTCACAGCCTAGTATTTCTATAAAGTTTCATTTTCCAGTTTTGTATTTTTATTTCTCACTTTATCACAAGGAGTACTGGTGATACAGTGGTTAGGCACACAGATGCTAAGAAGCCCTCAGACGGGGAAAAATGTGGCAGTCTGCTTCCATACAGCTTACAGTATCAGAAACTCTGTAGCAGAAGGCAGTTCTACTTTATTCTACTGGGTCTCTATAAGTAGGAATCTACTCATGACAACAGATTTTTTGGGTATACATTACTTAAGGAGTCCTTGTGGTTAAGCATTGGGTTGCTAACCAAAAGGTAAGGAGGCTGAGCCCCACCACAGCTCTGCTGGAGAAAAAAATTCTAGAGATTTGCTCCCATAAATATTACTTCCTGGGAAACCCTAGAGGGCGGTTCTATACTGTCATATAGGGTTGCTATGAGTTGGAATCAACTCAGCACATCACAACAACATATATTACTTAGGCTTTAAAAATACTAACTGAAGAAATAGAACTGATGGAATTTAATGTGGAACTCAATATGGGTGACTAAGAGTATCTGGGACAGAAAGAAGAGAAAAAAATAAAAAATAAAGAAGACGGGGAATGACAAAGAAAAGATGGACTGAACAGTTAGTTAACTTTAAACATACTAATTTTCAGGTGCCACCAAGGATTCCAAGTGAAGATGTTTTGTAGGATAGACAAAAAGAATGGAATCTCACCTTAAGATATAACTGTAGAAGACACTAGCGTATATATGATATATGATACCACAGGAATGAATGCTATCATTCAGAGTATGTAGAGGACGAAAAGATGTCAGGTCAGAACTGTGAGGAACACCAATACTTAGGGAATGGGTAAGAAGAAATACCAACTGAAAAGGTAAAAGAAAACCAGGAGGGTGTGGTATCCTAGAAACCAAGTAAAAGGATTGCTGCAAAAATAAGGGAACAAGTAGTCAAGGGTATTAAATGTTCCTCAGAAACTAAAATGAGGACAGAGAATTTTTTTTTTAATGCAATAACCAGGAATTCATTTGTGACCTTATCGAGGGTAGTTTGGGGTGTGTGTAGGAGCAAAAGCCAAATGAAAAAGGGTTAAGAACCAGGGAGAGTCAAATAAATACAGCAGTCCCTCCTTATCCACTGGGTATACATTCTAAGACCCCACGGATGCATGAAACCGCAGATAGTACTGAACCCTATATGTACTATGTTTCATCTTATACATACATACCTATACCAAAGTGTATAAATTAGGCATAGTAAAAGATTAAGGACAGTAACTAATAACACAATAGAACAATTATAACAATATATTGTAACACAAGTTAGGTGAATGTAGTCCCTGAGCAGGATGGAGCAGGAAGGCACTACAGTTTGTCACATTACTTATCTAACATTTTTTGACCATGGTTGACCTTAACAAAAAAAAAAAAAACCTACAGCCGTGAAGTCAATTTTGACTCACAGGGACCCTACAAGACAGAGCAGAACTACCTACAGAGTTTCCAAGTTGCACCTGGTAGATCTGAACTGTCAACCTTTTGATTAGCAGTTGTAGCATTTAACCACTATACCACGAGGGTTTTCAATCATTCACTAATCCATTTAACAAACGTATACTGAGGTACTACTTGCCAAACACTATTCATACTTCCTACCTATCATACATGAATCCAAGTGACTGACCAATTTTAATTTAAGGCTCTACAAAACACAATTCTATTAATTACAGTGTTCTATGTGAAAGGGCAAATAAAAGTCACAGAAAAGTTGCCAAGTACTCAAAAACATCACATTTTAGACAGCACTGTGCTATTTAAAGCTTGAAAAGTTTCTGTTTTCTAATTTTATTTTAAATAAAACTGGTAAGAATAACTAGCTATTAGGGAAAAAATTAATTTAGCAGCTAACCTCACACATCAAAATACAAAATACACTCCGATCACTTGAAGAATTAAAACCAAGTGAAACTGTAAATACAACAAATTATGCCACTGCAAGAGTACAATTTGTGGGTCTGTCACTAAAACAACAGCTTTAAAAGAAAGCAACACAAGGGGAAAAGCAAACTCTAGAAATCAAAGTGTGGGTAGAGGCAATTTCAGGACCCACAACACGTTTAAGAAATATAATGCTGGAACAGCAAACAATTAGACTAAACACTGATAAAAATTATGGACAGGCCAGGCATTAATCATAATCCAAAGAAAAACAAACTAGGTGACAGTTTGCAAAAATGTCAGCAAATATTTACTGTAATTTCTACTACCTACTTACATAAAGAAACCAAAGAAAATTAATACACACAAAGAACGTGATTCTTTGTTCAATCAAATACACAAGACCAAACAGGCATCTCTCACTCAAAGGCAGGATGAGAAGGCAGGAAGGGACAGGAACTGGACAAACAGACATAGGGAACCTGGGGTGGGAAGAGGGGAGTGTACTTGTTACCTTGTGGGGACTGCAACCAATGTCACGAAACAATGTGTAGATAAACTTCTGAATGACAAATTAACTTGAGCTGTACACTTTTACCTAAAGCACAATTTAAATAAAGACAGAAATCAAAGAGAAGGTTCTCATCCTTAATTCAAACATTAATTCAAGGTGCTAGGTCCTGGGACTCAGAGTTATTGAGATTAAGGAGAATAACAAATTCAATAAAACTGCCTGGATTTAGGCACAGCGGTTGGTGGCATGGAGGTTAAGTGCTTGTCTGCTAACGGAAAGGTAGGCAGTTCAAATCCACCAGCTGTTCTGTAGTATAAAGACATAGCAGTCTGCCTCTGTAAAGATCAAAGCCTTAGAAATTCTATGGGGCAGTTCTTCTTGGGTTCTATTTCTATAAGTCAGAATTGACTCAACTGCAGCTAGTTTGGTTTTGTTTGTTTGCCTGGGTTTATATCTGGCTTCCAGGAGTACCAGCTGTGTGACCTTGACCTAGTTGCTTAATCACTCATTCCCGTTTCCTTGTAATTAAAAACAAGATTTCTCAAGTCACAGGGCTATAAACAAAAATAAATCCACTGTCGTTGAGTCAATTCCGACTCACAGCAACTCCATAAAACTAAAAATCAAACCCACTGCTGTTCAGTCAATTCCAAATCACAGCGACCCTACAGGACAGAGTAGAACTGTACCCTAGTGTTTCCAAGGAGCGCCTGATGGATTCACACTGCCAACCTTTTGTTTATCAGCTGCAGCTCTTAACCACTACGCCACCAGGGTCTCAACCCAACTAATAAAAAAAAGAAAAGAAAAAACCAGTGCTGAGCCAATTTCGACCTAATAGTGGGTGGTGTTATTCGCCTTACTGCATGATAACCAAATAAAAATCTGTAGTTTAAGTAGTCTTGCAGCCTCACAATCAGTTTTTGTAAAGGAGATATATATAAAAATCAAAACAGAGACTTAGTAAAATCTTTCTGGACACCCTCTATGCTGTAACATAATGCAACAATCTGTCACAGAGAGAAATGTCTTGGTGTATGGTAATGACACTAGATGAAAGCAAGCTTTGGACAATGAAAAAGGTGACTATTAGGTCTTTGATTATTATCTAAAACACATCTAAAGATACAACCATACCACAACACGTAATTTGAGCAAGATACATTAAATCTAAAGCTCAACAATTTTCAGCACAATACTTAGCAGCAAATTACTGTCTTGAAAAAATTAATCAAAGCTACATTCAAGCATTGAACCTTTTTGCCCCACATCTTCTAGCGACATATTCTCCCCTCCAATTCTCTGCCATGTGCCTACTATCTGAATTGTCAGTGTGATGAACAATGAAGTAATTCGATATAGGACATTATTCATTTTACCAACAATAATGCTATTTAAAACAAAATTTAGAAAGAGGGCTTATAAAAAGACCGTCAAATTATATCTTAAACGGGAAATGTATTTGCAATCCAATGATTTCCCTCAGTGGTGCAAACAGTCAACCACTTGACAACTAGTCAAAAAGTTGCCTAACCCAGAGGCACTTTGGGTGACATGTCTGGTGATCTGCTTCTGAAAGGTCACAGTGTTGAAAACCATACAGAACTATTCTATTCTGCACACCCGGATCACCATGAGTCAGAATCAACTTCACAGCAACTAACAACAAAGTTTTCCCTCCTCATATCAGATGGTTACATTTTTCAAGCCACCATCACCCTACATTACAAACAGCTACATATATGATTGCCAAATTGGCTCTGGGCAACCTGGGAACAAGAACTATTATCTTACTCTCTTCCAAGTCTCCAAGTACTAGAATTCAGAAAACATGCAACAAATGTTTGGTGTACTGAATCAAATCGACAGTATTTTCAATAAAGCACATCAGAGGCTACATTCCGCTAACACTTCAAAATTATCAAAATTACAGTTACATAAATGTACAAGCATATCTAAAAGGATTTACCATTTAAAGTTCATGTGAAATTACAATTTTTAGATTAAAAGGAAGCTCTTTATGAAATGTTGCTGAAGGTGTCTTTACCTTAAAATGAACTTCTTAAAATTATTTCAATCTGAGTATTTGTTACTAAATATCCTAGAATAAAATGTAGTCTACATAATCTGTTACCATAAACTAGAGAAAGAACAATTCAATTTAACACCATTCTAGTGCCTATCCCCCACTTATTCTTGCTTCTGCCCACATAGCTGCCTACTCATAGACATTTTTAAAAGTCTTTTAGAGCCTCCTTTGTAAAGAAAATAGTAGTCTTCTCTAAAAACAATGTAAATTAGCAATTTTAGTCATGGACTCTTTTCTCAAACTTTACAGCAATCTTAACACTAACAGGCAACTTAAGAATTTTCCTATTACTCGTTTTAGTCCCATAAACCAAAGATTTGCACATAAATATGGAGGAAGCTGTTGACAAAATGCCTCTCTGTTACAATTATAATAAGCTTAACAAGTCATACTGTAGGATAATTTGAGAAATCCTAAGATACTCTCACACAAACTGACAAACTCTAGTGCCACATGTACAGTCTGCTTAGAAGTTCCAGAGAACTGTGTCCAACCCCTTTCTAACTGATGTAATAGACCTCTGGAAATCAGAAGATCTTCCCCTCTTTGGTTTCTCCAAAGCCGAAAAGCAGAACAAGTGGCATAAATACAATTCTGGAAAGGTTCTGGGGGACATGAGCAAGTCTTAAAGGGGGTCTTCCAAAGCCCAGTCATTCATTCAGTCACCTCTGCACAGCCAGACTTAGGTTATCCCCTTTATCCACCACGGCTAGCCCTGCAGAACCGAGATGAATCAGACCACAAATCCACTCTCTAGGAGCCTGGGTGAAGTGGCGCAGAGGGGAAAGTGACATAAACAAACACTACGATCCCTGTAAACTCCTTTATGCGGGAAAGGAGTGAGTGCGTGCGTGCGTGACCCACGGCGCCGAATACAGCAAGTGTTCATCAACTATTCGGTGAAGGAATCAGTAAAATATGAAACACTCAGACGAGCCTGGGGCTGCGAGTGCATATTTGCCGCTGTATTGGTGGCCCAGCCGCCCACCACCACCAGTTCCAGACCCGGCCAGGAGGTCACTCTCCTCTCTAGCCGAAGACAGCAGCAGCAACCAAAGGTCAGCTCGAGCCCGGGTCCAGGATACAGCCTCTCCACCCCAACACCCAGGCGGCACTCACCGTTGGTGTAGGGAGACCCCGAGGTCGAGGCGGCCCCGTTTGGGGACTGGAGGCCGGTCGGGGCAAAGCCAGACCCCGGTAACCCCGGCTGGGACATGACGACGGCGGTTATCCGAGTTGGAAAGGCCAGGCGGGAGTCGGCGACAGCGACTAGAGAACTGAAACACTGAAAGCAGAAGGGAGGAAGGCTAACGATTTAGGACTGAAGGCGGAGGGGAGATAGGGCAGCTCGTCAAGCCCTAGACATGATGTCGCACTTTCCTCAGCCAGCCAGCAGCCACTGCCTGGCCTGGGAGCTGAGGCTTGGAAAGTCAAAGTAGACAGGCCTGCTAATCGCGGGCCCGCAGGCAGGAGCCAAGTAAAGAGAAGAGGGAGGCTGCGGCCGGAAGTGCCTGTCAGCCACCGGCTGCGCAGGCGCAGTCTGGACACGTGGCACTTCCGGCTTCGGGTCGCCAGGGCTGCTGACTGCACGAGTTTCTCTTCGCTGGTCGGCTCCGAGGCCACTTGATAGTTGGGGTGTCCCGGACCGCAGGGCCGTCCCTGGCCTCGCCTGCCACGTCACTGACTCCTGCCACAGGCCGGAAGCGACATGTGTTACCGTTACGGAAATCCCCGCCGTCAAAAACGTCATCTCAGGGGCAGGGCCAGGGTTGGAAGGCTTTTGTGGGGTTGCAGCCCTGATGGTTCCTCCCTTCGGGTTTTTGTGAAGATTACCCAAGACGACAGATGTCATCGCCCTCTTGAGACCTAAACCTCTTTATTAACTGAACCAGTTAATGTTCATCACAGTATTACATGTTCACATTTTATCAGCATATCCTAGGTACGAATTGCAAGATGATTTTTTTAAGGGGTGTGGTAAAGGTGAAATCAGATAGAGGAGACCTTTGCTTTTTGACCGGAGGATTTAGAAGTAATTTTGGTTTAAAACTTAATGATTCATAGCACAGTCACGGTCAAGTTCATTAACAGTACATTAGTCATTTAAATGACTTTTCCCTTTTCTATTTCCTTTTTTCCTTCCCTTTACAGTAAGGTGAAGAATTAAAACGTCTTTCCTGGGTAAGTAGACTTTTTTGACTTTTGGGACAGAAACTAGAGCACTTAGACAACATGATTCACTAGGGATCTCCATAATCAGCTACCTTCAGTCTGCTTAGATTTTTCCTGCCCTGAACTGATGATAAGGCCCTTTTGAAACTACCTATTTATATTGTTGATTAATACATCATGCCACTCGTCTGGAGTCTTAAAAGCTAGCAAGCTGCCATTTGAGGTACACCAAATGGTCTCAATTCAGCCAGAGAAATGTTCACCAAGAACAACAAAGTCAGGAGGGAAAAAGAGCCCAGGAGACAGAAGGACGCTTGTGATTGGGTAACTGTATCAACGTGTGACCAGAAGAGCCAGATGGTGCCCGGCCACCACCAAAGACAGTCCTGAGGGGCACACAATGTTGAGTCCTGTGGCAACACAAGAAAAAAAGGGGTATACCTCAAGAACTCCACTAAAAGACCACAAGTGATGGTCCAGTGGCCTGGGATTTCCTCTGGGAGCATGCCTCCTAGACCTGCTGCTGCCCCTCACCAGAAAACATTACTGAGGTCAACTCTTCAGACAGAAATGGATTGTACTCGGGGACACAACGTGACCGTATGATGTGTGTACTTTATGGTTCTATGCATTTATAGGCTGCTGTCCTACTGGCCTCTTACTAGGAGAGGAGAGGGTGGAGAGGAGGAAACAGGAGATTGTTAAGAGGATAGGATATGTATAGAATGAAAAGGAGTGTTCTTTTACTGGGCAAGGTGAGCAGAAGGAGCTGCAGATATGCGGGCATGCAAATTTAATTTGGATTGTATGCTTCCACTTAATCACAATAAAAAAAAAGTCATGCCACAGCTTTAGAACATTTAGTGAAGTTCATGTAACCCAATTCATTTGATATCAAATGCCTCTATAGAATGTTAAATGTGTTACGTACAAAAATAGCACAACCTAAAATACTATACCAGGCCTGAAAAACAAGATGAGTTCATATAACTAAATATTTTATTTTATGTTAACTCAGATTCTGTTACTATTTACCTCAGAACCTTACTAGCAGTAGATTTGAATTAAGTGGAATTAAAACCTCCTTGTACAAGATCCAAGTAAATAGGCTTCTTTTGGATGAAGTTGATACTTTTGGTCAAAATACTTTTAATTTTGAACCCCTATAACAAAATCCCAAACCATATAGCTCAAGAATTTTTAAATAAGGTACACAAGACTTGCAATATTTTAAAGAGAAAATAGACCTCAGAGAGAAGCTGAACCTTCCTGAGGTCAGACAGAAAATCAGGATCACTCTCCAAAAAGGCAAATGTTTACACCTGCGAATGAAGTTGTATTCATTTGATCTTTTTTTCGTGAACCTCCTGAATGACCTTAATTTGTTGACTTTGGCACAGGAGTTTGATTTAGTTAAATCAAACTTTTCATGGACTTTGTTCTCTTTAAGCAATATATCTGTGTGTGCAAAGGAAAATGATGAATCAGATTTGCCATTTTAAAAAGTAAATAATGGACTTCAACATAACCTGAAAACTCTTCCAATCTTACCCCAATATTGCAAGCACAGAGTAGCAGGGGCAGGGGGCCAGGGACCATGTTCTCGGGGGACATCAAGGCTAATTGGCATAACTAGCCTATAGCTAAGAGAGACTTCGACACCCCATATTAGTGGTGTCTGGGATCCTAAAAACTAGCAAGCTGCCATCTAAGGTACACCACATGCTCCCAGCTCAGCTGGAATAGATGGTCACCAAGGACAACAATGACATGGGGGAAAGAGTACTCAGAAGACAGAAAGACCCACATGAATGGGTGACTACATCAACGTGACCAGAAGAACCAGATGGTGCCCAGCCACCACCAGTGACAGCTTTGATGGGGCTCACAGTGTTGAGTCCCAGTGGCAAAATGAAAAAAATGGGTACACACAGAGAACTCCACTTAAATGCTGCAATTGATGGTCCGAAGGCATGGGGGTTCTGCTGGGAGCATGGCCCTTAGACCTGATGTTGCCCTTGATCATAACTCATTACTGAGGTCAACTCTTTGGACAGGAATGGATTGGACTTGGGGACACAGAGTGACCATATTGTGTGCGCACTGTGTCGTTCTGTGCATCTATAGGATGTCATCCTGCTGGCCTCTTACTAGAGGGGAATGGAGAGGGTGGAAAGGAGGGGACAGGAGATTGTTAAGAGGATATGACATGTATAGAACAGAAAGGAGGAGTGTGCTGTCACTGGGCAAGGAGAGCACAAGGAGCTGCAGATAGGCAGGCGTGCAAATTTAAACTGGATTGTATACTTTCACTAAGTCACAATAAAAATAAAAAGCAAATAACTGTCATGTATTGAATTGTGTCTCCCAAAAGTATGTGTCAACTTGATTAGGTCATGATTATTTCCAGTATTGTGTGATTGTCCACCATTTTGTCATTTGATGAGATTTTGCTATATTTTGTAAATCCTATTACTATGATGTGAATAAAATGGGTTATTGGTAGTTAATGAGATCTACAAGTTGATGAGACCTAAAAGATTAGATTGTGTCTTCAGACAGTCTCTTTGGGATATAAAAGAGAAACAAGCAGTGAGATTGGGGGACCTCATGCTACCAAGAATGCTGAACTAGTAGCAGGGTGAGTCCTTTGGACCTGAAGTTCTTACACTGAAATACTCCCAGACCGAGGAAAGATTAATGAGAAGGACCTTCCTCTACAGCTGACAGAGAAAATGTCATCCTTGAGCTAATGGACTGAAATTGGACTTCTAGCCTGGTAGACTGTGAGAAAATAAATTTCTGTTTGTTAAAGCCATCCACTGGTAGTATTTTTGCTAATAGCAACACTACATGACTAAGACAATAACCAGATACCAAACAACTAGAAGTGCATACACAGAAGAAGAATAACTAGATTAATGGGACCTCTTGAAAATTAAAATGCTTATACTCGACAAAAGACTTTTCCAAAAGAGTAAAAAGAAAACCTATAGATCGGGGGGAAAAAATTGGCTATGAAACATCTGACAAGGGGCTAATCTCTAAAATGTATAGAAAACTTCAATCATAAAAGACAAACAATCCAATTAAAAAATGCACAAAGGATATGGACATTTACTTCTCCAAAAAAGACTTTCAGGTAGCTAAAAAACATGAAGAAATAATTGGCCATCATTAGCCATGCAAGTCAGAACTACAATGAGATACCCTGTCACCCTGATTTTACTGCCACACACACAAAAACACAAACCAATGTTGACGAAATTGTGAGGAGATTAGAACTCATATGCTGCTGGTCGGAATGTAAAATGGTACAACCACCATGGAAAATGGTGTGGTGCTTCCTGAAAAAGTTAGAACTAGACATATTGTATGATCCAGCAATCCCACTTTTAAGAGTCATCACTCAAATGGACACATGCACACTGTTTTAACTGAAATACTACAAACTAGATGGCTTTAAGAAAGAAAAGTTTATTCTTACACAGTCCAGTAGGTTACAAGTCTGCATTCAGGGTACTGGCTCTAAAGGAAGGACTTACCCTCTGTTGGCTCTAGAGGAAAGTCCTTGTGTATCATCAGTCTTTGGTCAGGGAACATGTTGGCACAGAAACCTCATGTCTGAAGGGCACACTGTACTCACAGTGCTGCTCTCTTGGTACAAAGATTCCAGTTCTCTGCTTGCTTCCCTTTCCTTTTATCTCTTGTAGGATGAAAGGATAAAGGGTGGTATAAGCCATACTCCAGGGAAATTCCCTTTACAGTGGAGCAGGGAGGTGATCTTATGAAGGGATTTACAGTCCTACCCTCATCTTCTAATATACAGCATAGGAAATCCACAAAATGGAAGACAATCATAAAATATTGGGAATCACGGCCCAGCCACAATGGCTACACATATTAGGGGGAGCACAGTTTAATCCATGACACACACCCATACTCATTGCTGTGTTATTCACAATAGCAAAAGACTAGAAACATCCAAAGTGCTCATGAACAGATAAATGCACTAACAAACTAGTATATACACACAAGGAACTACTATGAGTGATAAAGAATAATGACATATTCACCAAACATAACATGGGTGATTCTGGAGGACAGTACTCTTAGTGAAATAAGTCAGTCACAGAAGGACAAATGTTGTATGAGACCACTATTATAAAGTAACTACAAAAAGTTTACACCCAGAAAACAAAGCAAAACAAAATTTATTTGATGGCTAGCAGGGATGAAAGAGGAAGTGAGAAAAAAAAAAATTTTAGATAAAAGATATGTTAATACTGGTGAAGAGAAAGACAATACACATCAAGGGAGAAATCAGCACATGACCAAGGCAAGCGAGGACACTGAGAGAAACACAAGAATAAAGAGCATCTGTAGACTGTCTCATATAGGGTTGATAAGTCAGAATAGACACAACAGTAGTGGGTTTAGTTTTTTGTGCGCAGATCTACTGGTGGAAAACTTAGTGGTGTAGTATATAAATACTGTTAACCAAAAGGTCAGAAGTTTAAATTTACCAGGTTCTCCTTGGAAACTCTATGAGGCAGTTCTACTCTTCCCTATAGGGTTACTATAAGTCAGAAATTGACTCAAAGGCTGTGTTTTGCTTGTTTGTTCATGGAACACTTACGACTCCCAGTGGTAAAATGATTCAGAGTTCAGGGGCTGACCAAAAAGTCAGTCGTTGAAATCCACCAGCCACTCCTTGGAAACTCTCTAGGGCAGTTCTACTCTGTCCTATGAGTAGCTATGAATTGTATTCAACTTGATGGCATACAGTGACAATGAAACTACTATCACATAGACAATTATGCAACAATAATATTAACAAACAATAATTTGCTAATAGATACATAGGTAAACAGACATGCCAAGAAGTGTGGGAGGGTGTAAAGGATACAGATACAGGTTCTGTGGTGGATGTTTCTATATACATGACTGTAGGTGCTTCCTATATATTATTATAGACAATAGAGCACATAAGGGGCACACTCAGGGAAACCTCTTAGACATAACCAAATACCTCGTGGGATGAAGTTCCTAGGCTTGAACGTGAAAGACCATAGTCTCAGGGGACATCTATGTCAATTGCTACAACATAGCTCATAAAGAATGTTCTCCATCTACTTTGGTGAGCAGGATCTGAGGTCTTACAAGCTTGTAAGTGGCCACCTAAGATATAGTGATCGGTCTCTTCCCCTCTGCAGCACAGGAGAGTGAAGAAAACCAAAGACTCAAGGGAACAATTAGTCCAAAGGACTAACGTATCACACGATTTGCAGCTTATAAAACCCCTAGACCAGAAGAACTAGATGGTGCCTGGCACCGCTACTGACTACTCTAGGATCACAAAACAGAGTCTCAGACAGGGGAGGAGAAAAACTTAGTACAAAAAATCAAATTCACTAAAAGACCAGACCTACTGGTCTTCCAGAGACTGGCTCTTCAGATACTTTTCTGACCTTGAATTGAAGCCATTCCCAGAGACTACCTGCAAGGCAAACAGTAGACAAGCCCATGAAATAAATGATAACATCTTAAGGGAAAGTGCTCATTAGAATAATAAATCATACAAGATTGAAAGGGCAACATTGGTCCAAAAGCAAAGATGAGAAGGCAGGAAGAGTAGACAATTAGGACAGAAGGAAATAGGAGACCCAGGATGGAAATGAAGAGAGTGCAGACACAATGTGAGGAATGACACCAAGGCCATGAGCACTTTTTGTACAAACTATGGAATAGGAATCTAATTTGCTCTGTAATCCTTTGCCTAATGCACAATTTAATGAACAGTAAATAACTGATTGGTTAAATCAGTTTAAACAAATTACTGATAAGTATACAGTGCTTTTTCTACAACTTGTTTCACTGTTAAGGTTTTCTGTTGCTATTATTGTCCCCAAAATCATGGTTGATTTTTCAAATGATTTTTCCACTTTCAATGTAGTCAGCTTTAAAATGTTGATGAGAAAAGCATTATTTGTCATCTGTCCATCCTCAAGGACAGAAGGAAAATAAGTAACTGAGGTAGGACAATGTATTACAAAAGCAAAAGTTAAGTAGTTTTCATATTGAGTATCATCCACACAATATCAAACCCCTTCTGACTTCTTAAAGTATGGCCATGTAAATAACATGGACATTTTCTACTTGTACTGTTAAACCAGTTACTGTTGATTTTGACTCATGGTGACCACACATGTTTAAGAGTAGAGCTGCACTCGTTAGAGTTTTCAATGGCTGAGACTTTCTGGGAGCAAATCACCAGTTCTTTCTTCTAAAATGCCTCTGGATGATCTTGAACTGTTGACGTTTGCTTAGTGGCCAAGCACATACGAAACCACCCACAGAATCCCATTAGTGCTATTAAAAACCCCAAACCAAACTCACTGCCTTAGAGTCTCTTCCTACCCTTAGCAATCATACAGAGTAAAGTAGAACTGCCCCGTAGTGTTTCCAAGGGGAATTCAAACTGCTGATCTTGTTGATGAGCAGCCTGAGCTCTTAATGGTTGCACAGCCAAGGCTCCATTAGTGCCACTAAACAAAAAAACAAAAAACAAACCCAAACCTGTTGCCACGTAGCCCATTCTGACTCACAATGATCTTATAGTACAGAGTAGAGCTACCCCATCCGTGGATCACCTGGTGTATTTGGACTACTGATATCTTGGTTAGCAGCCCAGCTCTTAACCATCATGCCACTAGGGTTTCTGTTAATGCTATTAGCTGTTAAAGAGGTTCAGTTACCTAAACATACTAATACTGCATATATTTTCTAAACTAGTATCAGTAATATATTCTACTTTATTATCTTTCTTTTCCAGAATAACAGGATCCTTCTGCCACATGTGCACCTTTCATTAGTCCATTATCTAATTTTCTGCTTGTGAGTTTCACAGCCTTCTGCCCAGCTTAAGAAATTTATAGAAAACAAGTAACCAGAAACAACTTCATCAAAGGGAAAAAACCTGAACCCATTGCCAATTCCAACTCGTAGTCCCGTAGGACACAGTAGAATTGCCCCCCTGCAGTTTTCAAGGAGCGGCTGGCAAGACTGAATTGTCACCCCTTGCTTAGCAGAGGAGCTCTTAACTCTTACGCCACCAGAACTCCATCAAGAGGGGAAGCGTTATAGACACACTGTGCCACTGCATTTGACTATTCATTTCAACACAAAAGAATGAGACAAGTATTTCTAATAAAATTAGAAATTTTTATTTCTAAAATAAAATTAGATATGCAAAGGTAGGCTTAGGTTCACATCAGGGTCTGTTTGGCTGACTGGTGTACAGTCCACTGATGAACAGGATCAATTTTGTTTACTTTTCAGGAAGGGATTAGTTATTTTAGATCTTTTAATTATTTCAAAAAAATCTGTTTCTATTTCAAGCAAATACACAAAAATGGTTTCAATGACAAGCAAAAGGTCAACTAATTTATTCACTGAAACTCCTGTGGCTCCATTTTAAGCACAGTTCCTTTGACCTTATTTGCCTCTGATGGGACATCTGTTGGTATCTGAAGTCAGTAGCTCTGAAGTGGCATCACAAGTATATTCATCTTACAACTAGGCAGTAAATCCATTGCCTTCTTTGAAATTTTTAAAATTTTTGTGTAGTTCTTGGCATTCTCACTCTCCATCATCTTGAATCTGAGCTGTCGGAATAGTCTTTCTGATTTCCCTCTCTCTAGAATTTCCCACATGTTGAACTGAGTTCCTGAAATACTGATTCTGTTTTTATTTTATTTATTTTTTGCTCCCCAAGCCTGCAATTGTTCTCTGTGCCCACTGCATCAAGTTAAAATTTCTCTGCATAACTTTTCTCATCTCATGCTGAATAAAATCCAGAGTTCTAACTCTTGGTTTTCTGCCATACAACCTGGTCTTGTACTTCTCTGACCTTGTCTTCTACTCCTCACTCACTCAATTCCAGATATGTTTGCTAGTTTCTCTAGCTATCTAGGCATGAGCCTGTCTTTGCACTTGCTAGTCTCATTACCTGGGATGCTCTTCTCCAAGACACTCATGTAGCTCAGTTTCCTGACTCTCTAGGCTTTATTCAAATGTTACCTTATTAAAAGGCTTCCTCTGAACATGTTATACAACAGCGTATCAGCCCTGCTGACTCCGTCCCTTTTGTCTGGCTTAGTTTTCTTCATAGCACTTCTCAATGTTGTTAACTGACTTGTTTCTAGGTTTTTCTTTCCTCATTGGAATGTAAATTGATATATTTAAAAAAAAATTCATTGTTGTCAAGTTGATCCTGAATCATGGCAGACCCACATGTTTCACAGTAGAACTTTGCTCCATAGAGTTTTCAATGGCTGTGATTCCCAGAACTTCCTTCAGAGGTATTTCTGGGTAGATATGAACCACTAACCTTTCACTTAGTCCAATGCTTAACTATTTGCTCCACGCTTATCATCATTGTTGCATATTTGTTTCTACGTTTATCTTTCCTTAATGAAATATGTGTTGGTTAACATCGTATGAATTCTAAGACATTTTGTTTGGATTTCATGTCTGTCTTCCTTTTCAGGCAATCAGACAGCAGATAACAGGGACTGTATCTTTTTTATCTAATCATTTTTAGCACATGGATTGGGGCCTAGCACTTAGTGAGTATTTAATAAATGTTTTGAATGAGCAAAGTGCCTTCTCTTACAATGTTCTATTCTATTTTGACCCTTGTAAATTCACCACTGTAACTCCTTGCAGCACCTACTGCACTTGTTTCTAAATCATGTTGGTTTATCTTTCTTTGGAGTTCTTAACCATTATACTATATTAAATTCCATATGATACTCACAGGCCTAATAGTGTAGCTGAATGGTGTTAACATCTGGTCAGGCCCCATTTCCTTTGGGCAGGGCTGGAAGTATAGTACAAAATGTCATCTCTTCCTTTTCTATCACCAAGTACCTCCCTCAACCTTTCCCCCTGGTGCAAGAGTATCAGAGATCTGAGACTCAACTCCTCTACACCTCTTTTTTTCCTGCTGGATGGCCTCACCGTATGCTTCATTCATTCATTCAACAAATATTTATTAAATACCTTCCATTTGCCATGCACTATGTTAGCCACCAAGCAAAAGCAGAACAGGACATACAAGACATCTTCCTTCTGTGGAGTGTACCGTAGAGGAAACAGGAAATAAAAAGGTAGATAAATACATATTTTAATATTTCAAATTGTGATGAGTGCTATTGCAGAATAGGTGTTGAGATAGAGATCAACAAACAGGGACCTGATTTGGAAAGGGTGGTTAGGAAAGGAGGCAGCATTTGAGCTGTGACCTAAAAATGGAAAAGGTAGCTACATAAAGATAGTAGATAAAGAAAAGAAAACTCCAGATACAGAAAACAGCACGTACAAAGACCCAGAGGTGGGAATGAGCTTGCTGTGGTGAACAAGGCTGAGAGCAGAGTGAGATTGAAGAGACAGACGAGGCCAGAGCAGCAAAGGCCTTATAAACCACTGAAAGGGATTAATAGTTTATAGGCTTTGGGAAATGTTTGATAATTTTAAAAAGGGGTAATGTAGCTGGAAAACACAGGTCTGTAGCCACCTGCTACAAGGGGTGAGGTGGGTGATCAAGAAGTGATACAAGAGACACAGTGGGAAATAAGTCCTCCAAAGGCTGGCTGACTTCTTCAGTCAGGCTGAGGGTTTTTATTGAGTAGCTAAAGGCAAACATTTAGGTACGGGTGGGGGGGAATAATCATTGTGGAAGAATGTAGATAATTCATGGACATGGTCTATCTGGAGATGGACATCTGGAGCCTGGAGGGGGTCTGCCTGGAATTCTTCCAGCTGTCTTCCAATGGTGGTTGTCTGGATAGGGGGTCGGTGACTGGTGCCTCCACCTGTTTGAAGATCCAGAGAGAACCACCCCTCCTCATGGTTTCAATGGGTTGTAAGTTCATGTGTAATCTCCCTGGGTCTAGGTAGTGCAAGGAAGCTAGGACTTTAAGAAAAACATTGAAAGAAATGGAGTATGTCCTGTTCATTTCTTTATGTCACCTACATCAGTAACTTGATCCAATTAATGCTTTCAAATGAATCCATTAAAAAACAATCAGTCAAACTACTGTGAGAAGAACTGATTGGAGGGGAGAGAATGGAGCTGTTACTGTTACCCAGGCTAGAAATGATAGGGATCTGCAGGAAGGTGGTCCTAGTGGAGATAATAAGCGTATTTACTAATCTAAATTACAACTTTGGACTTTGATATCTCCTTCACAGTTTCGACCTTTGCAGTTTCTCATCCTCCATTCCACATTTCTCTGTTCCCCAGTGACCCCACCCAGGTCCTTGTAACCTCTCACCTGCAAGATGTTAGCAGTGTCATTAGTGATGTCAGCTTTCAGTCTTGGCCTGCTTCAGTCCAACTCGCCCACTGCTGCTAGAGCAACCTTTCGAAAACACAGTGGTGACCACGTTCCTGTTCTTCTCAAGACCTCTAAAAGGCTCTAGTATGGGAGGTGAGATTCCCCCATGGTCCACTCCAGACCCACCCAGTCAAATCACTTATACTTGCCTGGTACTTTTTCCATTTCTGTTCCTTTATATATGTTATTCTGTCACTATGACACATCATTCCTTCTGGTTATTAGCTTTCATTTATCACATGCAGAAACTGAAACTTCAAGTGGCTGGTAATGTCGAAACAGTCTTTGAACTATGGTCTGTAGCTAGAAGTTGTGCTGTTAACTATTACAGTCCATTAAATATTTAGCCATTAAAACACATGATTTAGAAAAATATCTTTTACATAGGAAAGTACCCAACACATATCATTAAATTTTTTAAGTGTATGTATTATGAGTATAATCTTATAAAATTTGGTTCTGTCTGTAAAGTGTGGCTAAGGTTGATTCTTACTCCCATTAAATTTGTATGAATTTCCTAAACTTTTCGCTATTATCATATACTGCTTTTATAACAAGAAAACAATCATCAAAAATATTTGGGGGGAAAGTCCTTTAAGGCTCATCTCAAACAAACGTTAGCATTTCTAGCCTCCTACCTGCTCAAACCACTACTCCTTTGTATTTAATCCTTCTCCTCCCTCTGCCTTCTTTTGTAGTTAATTGTGACCTAGTATAACCCCTTGCTAAACTGAAAGATCCTTGAGGAATGAGATGATGTCTTGCTTAGTGTCACATTCTTCTATTCCTGGTCATTTTACAATTTGTTGAAGCCAGTAGGAATCACAGTCTAGATTCTTTAAAGGTCGACCAAAATGCCAGGGATAACAGAGAAGAAAGGTTACCTAGGCCAAGAGCTGTAGAGTAATCCTGAAGAGCTCGGTGAAGTGCCTAAAGCCACTTGAAGGCATTTACTAAACAGAACCGAATTCAAGACTAGGAGACTGGAGAACCAGAATAGAAAGGAACCCAGGCTGGAACACTCTGTTGCCTTCCACCAGATTCCAGTTCATAGTGGCTTCTCCAACTCAGCCCAACAGACTCAAGGGAAACCCCTCAACCACTGAGGACAAAAATGTACCTAGGAGTCCTTCGTGATATGCATGAGTTCTCTGCTCAACAAATACTTATGAGCACCTGTTGTGTGCCAAGGAGCCCAGGTGGCACAGTGGTTAAAATGCTTGAGCCCATCAGCTACCTCAGACAAATGTGGCAGCCTTTGAGAAAATGGCAATCTGCTTTCATAAATATTTACAGCCTTAGAAGTCCTATGGGAATTCAAGTAAAAAGATCAGATTTAATCATCTGACAGAGACTGGAGGAAGCTCTGAAACCATGACTCCAGACACTACTAACCCAGAGCTGAAACCATTCTTGAAGCCCACTTTTCAAAGATTAGGCAGGCCTATAAAACAAAAGGCAACCCTGGTGATGTAGTTGTTAAGTGCTACAGCTGCTAACCTAAAGGTTGCCAGTTTGAAGCCACCAGGCACTTCTTGGAAGCCCTGTGGGTGGTTCTTCTGTGTCCCATATGGTTGCTATGAGTCAGAATCAGCTCAACAGCAATGTGTTTGGTTTAGTTTCTAAAGCAAAAAATTAATACACATGAGAAGTGTGCTTCTTAGTTCAGTCAAATGTACAAGACAAAATGGGCAGTTCCTTTTCAAAAGCAGAACCAGAAGGCAGGAAGGGACAGAAACTAAAGAATGGACACAAGGAACCTGGTGTGAAAAGTTAGAGCATGCTGTCACATTGTGAGAACTGCAACCAATGTCACAAAACAATATGAATATGAATTTTTGAGTGAGAAATTAACTTGAGTTGTAAACTTTCACCTAAAGCACAATAAAAAAAGAAAGAAAATCTTTGGGCAGTTCTCTGCAGTGTAGGGTTTTTGTGAGTCAGAATTGATCTCAGTGATGTGTTTTAATCGTGTGCCAGATGCTGAAAATAGGTTTAGAGGAGAAAAAGGCATGACTCAAGAAGTTTATAGAATGTCTATTTGGGCAGACTTTAGACAAATAATCATGTATTTAAGTGTACAGTTACAAGCGAGATAACATCAGTGGTTCTGAGAAAATGGTGAGCATGAAGGGAAAGCACGTGGAGTGGAGCACCGGGAAATGTCTTTGGCTAGAGCAGAAAAGACGCGCCCCCCTCAACCCAAACCCACTGCCGAGTGAATCTTGACTCATAGCGATCCTACAGACAGAGTAGAACTGCCCCCATAGAGTTCCCGCGGAGCGCCTGGCAGAAAGACAGCAGAACCAATTAGAAGATTTGTTTGGAATTCGTGGAATAACGACGGCCTGATCTCTGCTTTGATCTGTAAACAGCTCCTGGGTCTGGTCTCATCACCCAGAGTTCTCGGTCAGAAAACAGGCTGCACATACTGACATCATACTTCCCCTCAAGACAACCAAATATTCATATTTTAGTAATTACAATTTAAATATACTTAAGGAAGTGAACACTAATTCATTGGCAAAACCTCCGGAATAAAGACAGTCTTGTTTAAAGCTGAATACCCAGTGTTCCGCACGTTATCTGGTACACAGCTAACATCTTGTAAATTGCTGGTTAATCAAAAAAACACGTGCTCTTAAAAAAAATGTATTTTAAAATAGTGATGTCAAGAATAATTTGGAGGTGTTGGCAGCCCCTTCTCTGTCTAGGTCTGGGATCCCTAAAGCCTCTTAGGGCCAGCGAGGGATTGCCTGGCGGCAGAAGGGACAGACTCAACCGGCGGGCGAGCCAGAACCAAAGATTGGCGACGGGACCTAGAGGAGGCGGAACTGTGAGCTCGTGGCGTCGCGGCCCTGCGGACTGTCGCTAGTGGGGCACCTGCCGGCCCGGAAAGAGCTGAAGCGGCAGCCATCGCTCTGTGTTGTTCAGGCTCCGAGGGTGCAGGGCAGAAGCAGAGCCGGGAATTGCGTTCTTGCCAGTTAGCAGGTCAGTGGCGGCTGGGCCTCCGGGGAGAGCTGGCGGGCGGCAGCTATGGATCCCAGGGAAGGCGCGCTTTTCGGGGCCTGAGCTGGCCCAGGGCCCCTGCCTGTGAACCTGCGAGTGAGGGGCACCTGTTTTCTGACCTGGAATCAAGCGGCGGGAGGGGGACGGGTCGCTCCCCTGCTCCGCAGGGGCCGCTCAGATGGCCGTCTGGGTAGAACACCGCTGCTGTCAGACGCTGGTCATTAGGAAAGAACAAGACTGTTTTAAACGGCAGGCAGGCTGCTGATTCCCCTGTGTCTCAGTTTCCTCACTTGGCAAGGTGAAGGTCGCGGATATTACTAGCAACCCAAGAGGCTGTGACAGGGCGTGTTTTCAACTTTTTCATTTAAGAGGGATGGGCGGGGAGGGGGGAAAAGGATTGAATTTTCTTAATAATATTGCTTAACATTTGGCCATAGCCCAAGTTCCAGTTGAGTGGGAAAACAGTACTCTGTTGGGGGAAGCTCTGACGATTTCCAAAGTGTTCCAAGATTTTCCAGCAAGATAGAAATGTTTTGAAACAGCTAAACACTGACTTCGTTGGCCTAAAGAGCCAAATCATTGGGGATTTTAGGTATTTGGTACATTGGCAACATGAAGAAATCTTTTTAACTGGAAAAATTAAACCTGGTATTGCTTATTTGCATGTTCTTATATGAGGCTCGGAAACCCTGGTGGCGGTTAAGTGCTATGGCTGTTAACCAAAAGTTGAGAGTTCGAATCCACCAGATGCTGCTTGGAAACTATGAGACAGTTCTTCTCTGTCTTACACGGTCACTGTGAGTTGGAATAGACTCGATGGCAGTGGGTATATCAAGCTCTGTATTGACCGAGTGTATTTCTTTGAACTGTTTTTAACGATGAAGTATCACTTAAGGGTAAGCCTCATCGAAGCAAATGAGTTTAAAGAAGAAAAAAAAGGGATATTTATTGACTGTTGTGGGAAGAGGGTAGCCACGCACACAGATAATTCCCTAAAACGGTTGTAGTATCATTCCTTTTTCACAAATGATAGATTCACAAATTGTCAGTGATAAGTGGTGCTAATATATTAAAGCTGTATCTGCCTATGCCTCATATTGTACCTTGAATTGGATTTGCCTTTGTCACCAAAATGTTTTGAACTTTAAAGACTGAAGGTAGTAAATTTGTATTTCCTGAGTTTGCCAAAAAGGAAAGTTTGCACTTTCCTTCTTCTAGAAGTGTTAGAGAAGCATTGTCAATTATTATGAAAATTAACAGTTTAAATAAAGCGTATTTTAACCTTCCTTTGCCTTGAATATTGTGCTGGGGTATAAATTCAAGCAGGAATTGAGAAAAAAAGATAGGCTATCAGAAGGGAAAATCACTGTCACATCATTTGAGGCTTACAAATCGGAATTCTACAGTAATAATTCATTATATCTCCTTAAGTATGCAGTGGACTGAAAGTGCTTTAAATGATTTCTGTACAAAACATTACTAAGCAAATAATTCTTAAATCACAAGGCTGAAGAGTTTCTCTTGTATATAGCAAAAGTATTGTAAGGATTGAATTTGTCATTGCCTATGTCAGTTTTCATTTTCTTCGTTATTGGCAAGTTCACTACACAGATTCAGAATTTTTTTTTAATGAAGATTTTTTCCTCTTCTTATTTTTTTAATTATGATTGAATGAAAATGTACATTCCCGTATAAATTTGTATGCTGGCCTATATGCAGCTCCCACTTCTCTCCCTGCCCGATTCCTTTTCTTATTCTTAAAATAAACTTTTAGAATGTTTATACCTGTCATACATTTAACCACCTTTCAAACGAGTGTCACTTTTCCTGGTATACATTTTGTTGATTATATAAACTAAAAGACTTAGTTCCATTATTATAATTGTTCTGTATGTAATCCTAAAATGTTTTCTTGAGTTTTTGTTTTTTTTTAAATTTGTTTGCATGAATGTTTCAAACCTTTAAAGGCTACAGAAAGAAAATCTAACAATTTTAGGGGACAATATTTGTAAAGCAGCATTGTCTTGAAACGTTCAGTGTTGTAGTGATCCTTAGTAATACAATGGGCCTTGTTGAACTTGCACAAAATGTTTTTATTGTTCTAGTTTCATTTGAATTTGATGATTGGGAAGGTACATAGTTCCTAAATTTGTTTATAATTTTCTGTGTACTGGTGTTATAAGTTTGTGTATGTTTTAATCATAAGCTTGAAACTACGGTGACTCTCTTCTAGTGGAATTTCTTTCCATGCAGTTGAAGGAAATTATTGTAGTATCTTCTCTAGCAATTGTCAGTGAAGGAGTGTTAATACTGAAAAACAGTTGGAACATCATTAAAAAGCTTTTCATATAGAGAGTTAGTAATATTAAGGTTAATCTGCAAATGGTCACTTGTAAATACTAAAAATCAATGTAAGCTTTTTAATTTGCTTTTAATTATATAGAATTGCTTTATTGAGATACATAATTCACATACCATAAAATTTTCCCTTTTATAGCACACAATTCAATATTTTTAGTGTATTCAAGATGTGCAGCCATCACCACTATTCAATTTCAGAACATTTTGACAACTTCCAAAAGAAATCCTGTAACCATTGACAGTTGCTCCCCGTTCCGCCATCTCCCTTGGTCTCTGACAACCAGTAATCTGCTTTCTCTAAGAATTTGCTTATTTTGGACGTTTCATATAAATGAAATCATCCATATAAGCTAAATGTGAGAAGGATTTAAGAAGTTATTTGTAATCTGAGAAGTTATATTCCATTATACCTTTTGCACTGATTTTTGTGTTATTTCAGTAGAGGATCGCTTTTCTAATCTGTATAAGGACTTCTCCTCTTTGGTGTTCATGCAATAAATAAATCTGCTGACGTGTCTGTGCTTCCTTGTTCTTGACCTTTGCTCTTCACATGTCTTAATAGCGTGTTCATGGTGTTGTGTAACCTGTTCTCAGAGCTCAGATATCTGTTTGTATCTAAGTAGCTTTTATTCATAGTAGAGCCTTTTTACCTCTACTTAAAAAGAAAAAACTCTGTTTCTGATGACACCTGGTTTGTTTTTGAAGTTCTCAGAAACAACCACTTTATAAAAATATGTTTCTCTGATTATCTTATAAGGTAGTGTTTCTTTGTATATGTTATTAGATTATTTTGAGTGGGCCAAATTTTACAACATCAAATTAGTACTGTCCTTATACAATTATCTTTTTTCCTTCAAGGCTCATCCTATTCCACTAGTCCTCATGACGGTCTCTTTCAGTGAGGACTTTGCTACGTGATTCTCAGCTTTGTGTAGCTCTGTCCTTTACTTTTCTGGGAGAGTCTACTGCTTTTATTGTGGACAGGATGCCTGTAACCTGGTTTCTCATTATAGCTTTCGCTTCCAGATCTCTTCATCGGTCCATGCCAGAGCCAGGCCTTAGAGTTTGCCACCACCCAGATTCGATCCTCTCCTGAGTTCGTGAACCCCACATTCTCCTCCATTGCTGACGCAATTCTGGGTCACCTTCCACCTGTTTCCCTTTTGCTACTAAAGACTTTGTCTCCATTCTCCCAGTTCTATTCCGTCAGAAGCCTGGTTTTGAGCCCTGTGCACTCCCTACCTTTGTACATGTGCCCATTCAGCTCAAACTTCTGATCAGATCACTTCAGCTCCTCTCAACTCCCTGTTCTCCTTGTCTTTTTTGTCAGTCTGTCCTGGTTTGTGACTCTGCCTTCTCTAAAGCTGAGCTTGCTGGGGGAGGGAGAGGGGAAAGGAGAGAATAGCTGGTGGTGTGGAGGAAATAGATTGATAGATTGGTAGTGCCTTGAATGTTTGGTTTTCTACTGCCACTGAACCCTTGGCTCTTTTTAGCAATCTTTTATTTGATCAAGATTCTCTATACCTCTTCTTTTTAAGTTAGATTTCTACACTTTTCCTGGCCCTCCTAGAGGGAGGGATGCACTCTTAATCCAGAATCCTCTTGAGTTGTTTTGCCTTTGTTTAATTCCTTGTCTCTCGTCTCTCTTTAACTTCTCCCTTCATACTGGCTCTTTCTCTTCAGTTTATCAACATACTCAAGCTTCACCTTTCTTTAAGAAGAAAACCTTGTTTTTCAATTTTAAACTTTCCTAAAGAGGAATCTCTCCTCTGTTACCTTCACCCTTTTAATTTTCTACTTCATATCTCAGTAATCAAGGTAACCTAGTATTAAATACTCTGCATTTTATATCTCATTTGATCTTTATAACCCTTGAGAGATTTTGCTTCAGAAACTTAGTAACTTTCCAAGGTCACACAGGTAGTTAATGAATCCTGGATGTAGGCTTTACTGTGCCTCTTCAGTTCTTATGCACGTGCCACAGGCTGTCATGCACTACCCTTCTACTTTGGGGCTATTCATGCTCTAACAGTTGTCTCCTTGTCATCACTAAAGCCAGATGTGACAACTCTATAGCTATATTTGATGTGGTTAACTTCTTTCCACTTTTGGAAGTATCTTCTAGTTCTTCTTTTCCTGAGTTGCACTGTTTTTTCCACCCCCATCTATCCCTTAAATACCTTGAAGAGCTCATTTCTTCTGTAGCATTTTGGCTGGTGCTTGAGGCAGGAGAATTTCAGACAGAATGATAGCAGAACATTCTGATGTTGGGAAAGCTTAGGGCTAGACATTGGTTTTCAGGTAGCAGAGAGTAAGTCATCCACAGTGAATGGCAATCAGTTTGCTTTGATCTATAGGCTACAAATAGGAACTTAGTATATGTTCAGTTTGGAAAGGTAGCTAAGAGGTAGATAGTGGAAGTTATGAAATACTAGACCAGGAGTTTGATTGTATGACTTTGTAGTTTAAAGATCTCCTGTGGTGATTGGACTAGACTATAAGACATAGAATGATATTGGCAAAGAATGTGCTTCTTGGCTTAAGTAGATACATGAGACTAACTGGGCAGGTCTTGGCCAGGGGTAAGATGAAAGGGCAGAGGGGGACAGGAGCTGACTAAATGGACATGGGTGGTACAGGGTGGGAAGAAGGAGTGTGTGGTCACAGTGTGGGGAGAGTAGCTAGAGTTACCTGGTAATGTGTGTGAGTTTTTTGTATGGCAAATTGATTTGGTTTGTAAACTTTCATTTAAAGCACAACAAAATATTTTTAAAAAGCCCTGAAACCTCCAATGGCTCTGCATTCACAGTGTATGGGGTGGCCATATGAATTACAAACTAAATCAGGACCCTTTTGAGAGTGAAAGGAAGCGTTACTAATAATTACACTGAAGTAACAAACCAAGAAAAGAAATGATGCCTTTGAATGATGGTGTTGTAAAAAGCATTGAATAGACTGTGTGTGCACTGCCAGAAGAATGAACTAATCAGTTTTGGAAGAACTATAGCCAGAACACTCCTTGGAAGTGAAGATGGCAAGACTTTATCTCATGTACTTTGGACATGTTATCCTGGGAAAGAACATCATGCTTGACAAAGTAGAAGATCAGTGAAAAATAGAAGACTGTCCAAAAAGTCTCCAGTAATGAGCTGAAACAGCAATAATTGTGAGGCTGGGGCAGGACTGGGCAGTATTTTGTTCTGTTGTACACAGGGTCACTTATGATTTAGAACCAACTCGATGGCACCTAAAAACAACAACAATAATAGGCAAAAGCTAAGACTGTCTCTGGCAAACTGGGAGATATGGCCACCCTGACTATGCAGCAAGTCAAGCCCCAGGTGGTATTTTGATGACGCTGCCTGGAGCTAGTGCACAAGGTGGGTAGGAACGTGACAGTAAGATTCTTGACTAGGTGGTTCCTGTGGAAACCAAAGAAAGCGTGAGAGTTCACTGTGAGAAATAGCTCAGTAAACACATCCTAGTTACCTAGTGCTGTTTTACTGTGAAAGGATGACTTTAACAAAGAGGAGATTTTTTTCTCATGGTTTAGGAGGCTAGAAGTCTGCATTCAGGGTGCCAGCTTCAGGGGAAGGCTTTCTTTCTCCCTGTGCTCTGAGGGAAGGTCCTTGTCATCAGTCTTCCTCTGATATAGGAGCTTGTCAGGGCAGGCACTCAAGGTTCAGAGGATATGCAGTTCTTAGTCTTGTTTCTGTGTCTCAGAGGTTCCATTATCTCTTTTATATCTCAAAATAAATTGACTAAATGTACAACCTAATCTTGTAAATTGAGTCCTGCTTCACTGACTTAACTGCCTCTAATCCTGTCTCCTTAACGTCATAGAGATAGGATTTGCAACACATAGGAAAATCACATCAGATGAGGAAATGGTAAACAGTTAGTACTGGAAGTCATGGCCTAGCCAAGTTGGCATACATTTGTGGGGGATACAGTTTAATCCATAAATAAAATATGTCCATGCATACCACTGCTTTATTAAATTCTGTATAGTAAAGGTTATAAATGATTCTCTTTGAAAAACATATACTTTAAATCTCCTGGGAACACAACCACTTACGTAATTCTCTTTTGACTATGAGTTTCAATTTCTGTGTGACCTAGAATGGTGATAGTGGAAGGCAGTATAATTTTCAACCTGAATAAAACAGGAGCTTCCAAGGTGTTAGATTCTTATATTTATATATAATGCTGCTGCAGTGGCTCTCATTCTTGTGATACTGACACATGAAACGATTCATAATTTTGCCAAACACCTTGCCTTGGTCAGCATTTGACTCATTGCAAGAACAAAAATCTGCTTATGTTAGTTCAAGTTAGAAGGGTAAGAGAGGGTAGAGGCTATTTCTAGAATCCAGGTAATCTCTTATAAACTGGAAAGTGATGAGGTAGGCTTAGTCTCTTTTCTCTGACTCTCTTGCTGTCAAGGCAGTGTGGTCTCTTGACACCATGTCATCCCGGAATTCTAAATGTTGTGGACCCGTATTTGTCAAGTTTGGAAGGCGGATGGAGTGATAAGAAAGTCGTATTGTATGTCATACTTTGTCTAAAGAAGTTGAAGATAGCACAACCCCTCAAACTTTTTTGACTTGGACCAGATTTGGGGCCTGAGTTCTTCTGTTCAGCTCTAGAAAATGAACTTTTGTTTGTCTAAAAGAATATTTTTGTATGTGTGATCTTTCCCCAAGAGGGTTTTTTCCTCTTTCCATATTACTTTGTTAGTTTATCAAGGTACATCTCTAGTAAATGCTGAATTTAACTTGGCATTTTCCACTGTGAGTTAAGTATATATATATATATATATATATATATAGTATTTAGTAATAGTAAGATTTGAAAAATGCAGAAAATTCCCACCTGATACCAGTTGCTATAAAAGGCCAACATTTTAAAAAGGGGGAGGGGGCTTTTATTCACACAAGTATAATCGGAGTTGAAAACTGTTTCATCATAACCTTCCTTCCTTTTTCTCCTATTTCCCTGGTGTTTCTATGCTTTCTGTCCCTCTATTCTAGTAACAAAAACAAGATTTTGATAACTATTCCATAGTCCATATAAACTATAATTTATTGTTGGACCTTAAATTTGTCTTATATAGCACTTGAGTTAAGCACATCTGTATACCTAAAGATTTTCTATATTTAGGAGGATTTCTAAAAGAATTCATGGGTTAAGTGTTATCAACAGAAGTGTTGTTGGAAATTGATTTTGAAAAGGATTTGTACCAGTTTATACTGCTGTTTCAGCTGTGCTGCTTTTACCACATCCTTTCTAGCCCAGCTGTTGTAATTTTTTTTCTTTGCTATTTTGATAGACGAAGAATAAAATTGAAGAACCAAGCCCATTGCCATCAAGTCTTTTCCAACTCATAATGTCTACTTAGTATTTTGATGATGTTTTCTTTTTTATATATCAATATAGATTAGATTAGACCAGCCTGGATGACAGTGTTTAATGCTTTGTGGTAAGACTCTTCTAGGATTATTTACTCACAGCATTGATGTTTAACGTTGTTAGTGTTTATTGTGTGTTGGTGCTTAACATTGACTCATAAATTCATTACTCTTTTTTTTCTCAGACCCTACAAGATTTGGATATGTCTTTCATATTTGACTGGATTTACAGTGGTTTCAGCAGTGTGCTGCAGTTTTTAGGTAATGTTGGCCCTTTGTTTTGTATGATTAACCCATTTAATCCTGTTATTAGTAGTGCTTATTTGTGGAGATTCTGTGTATAACCCAGTTCATTCAATCATAATTAAAAAAAAAAGAATGTAGACTGTAAAATTTTATAGACCTATAAACTTTGGCAAATTACTTTCTCTACCATAGCTTTAGTTCCCTTATCTGTAAGATGGCAATAATCCATATCTCTTACTCTATAGGATTATATAAGAAAACTGGTAAATTGGTATTTCTTGGATTGGATAATGCGGGAAAAACAACACTACTACACATGCTCAAAGATGACAGACTTGGACAGCATGTTCCAACATTACATCCCAGTAAGTGTGTTTTCTCATACAGTGTAGTAGTACCTTATCAAGTGATACAGATTCACAAGCACTAACCAAAAGTCTTTTAAAAAAAATTTTTTGTTTGGTAAATAAATTATGTTCAGGTAATTTGACCTGCAATATAGTAAATAGTAGGTAACAAACACAGCTCTCAGGGAGTATACTGAGATCTTAAAGTAATATGTATTGATTTTTTGTCAGCTAGCACTCCTCTCTTCCGGTGTAGGAATTGAAAAGATAATGTCTCAAGGATTGTGACATTCTTAAGGCTGTATGTAGTCACTGTTACCTTTTTTATAACCTGAATTTCTTTAAATTTTAAAACTATGAGGATTGACAGTTAAGTTTGGAAATTCATCCTAGAAAAAGTGCTACGTAGCTCATTGCTGAATATCACTATGGTCACCTTTGAAGTACTCTCCTTGGGAAGCTCTGAACTGATGCCAGCACCTAGTCCACCCTTCAAAGCAATTTTGGAACTCTTTCTCTGGAATGACCATCAGAGCTGTTGTCGTATTACCCTTGATGTCCTGAATGTCATCAAAATGTTTCCTTTCAATATTTCCTTTATCTTTGGGTAAGGAAGAGAGTCACTGAGACAGATTAGGTGAGTAGGGAGAGTGTTCCAATACAGTTATTTGTTTACTGGCTAAAAACTCCTTCACAGACAACTATACAATTAAGTTCTTGAACTTGCCACTGTGTACAATGGCTATTCCAGAAAGAGTTCCAAAATTGCTTTGAAGGGTACACAAGGCACTGGTATTGGTGTGTAACTTCCCAAGGGGAATTTTTTTTTTTTTATGACTGAGTGAAAATGTATGTTCCCGTATAAATTTACATGCCCACCTATATGCAACTTCCATTGCTCTCCCTGCCCGGTGACAGCACACTATTCCTCTCTGCTCTATACATGTCTCATCCTCCCAACAACCTCCTTTCCCCTCTTCTCCACTCACTCCTTCCTCCAGCCAGAGGTCAGCAGGATGATATCCTATAGATGTATAGAACCATAAAGTGCATCCAAAATATGGTCACTCTGCATCACCAAGTCCAATCCATTTGTGTCCAAAGAGTGGGCCTTCATTATGATTCATGGGCAAGGACAGCATCAGGGCCCGGAGCCATGCTTCCAGGGGAACCCCGAAACCACTGGACCATCAATTGAGGTCTTTTAGTGGAGATCTCAGGGTGTACCCCTTTTTATTCTTGTGTTGCCAGTGAGACTCAACTTAGTGAGCTCCATCACAGCTATCACTGGTGGTGGCCGGGCACCATCCGGTTCTTCCGGTCCCAAGTTGATGTAGGCACCCACTCATGTGGGTCTCTCTATCTTCTGGGTTGTCTTTACCTCATGTCATTTTGGTCCTCGGTGAGCATCTGTTCCTGCTGAGTTGGGACCATTTGCTGTGCCCTCGGAAGGCAGCTTGACAGCTTCTAAGGCCCCAATGGGAATGTTTTGAAGGTGACTGTAGTGATGTTGAGCAATGAGGTACATAACACTTAGAACAATTAAGTTTGTGGACTTAATTCTCAGACTTCGTATTATTTTAATCATTAGCCCAGTAGATAAGATTATAGTACTATACTATACTTTGCTTGTAACTCTCAACAAGTCATTAGTCAGTTATTTTTCTAGTTCTAACTATGTGAACAATATGATTATACAATTATTCCGAAAAAAGTGGGGCTTTTCTCTCCCCCTATAACTGACAGAAAGTTTTGAGACAATTTAAAAAATAATTTACTGGGCTTTCTTTTTAGAAAGAAAACCTAAAATATATAAATAATGACTCTATAAATCTCTTGATATGTATCATCCCATATGCTTACATGTTATGTAGGTGGCTACTATTTGAAAAACTAAACTTAATGTTAAAGTGAAAAAATTACTAGAAATATAAACCTAACTTACAAACACCTGTGACCTTGGTATTACCAATGAAAAGATTATGAATTGCGTAAATCCAGAACTTAAAGACAAGTTGATCTGCAGATTAAATTATGAAATAATGAATGTGGCCTTAAAGTTGTTGTATGCTATTCAGTCGATTCCAACTCCTATTGACCTTATATGACAGAGTAAAATTATCCCATGGAGTTTCATAAGCTCTCATCCTTGTGGAATCAGGTCATCAGTTCTTTTCTCACTTGGAGCCAGTGTTGGATTCAAACCTTTTGGTTAATGGCTGAGTGCTGAACCATTGCACCACCAGGGCCCCTTACGAATGAGTATAAAATTGGAAACTAGACCGAAATGTAGGCAATATGATAGTTTTGTTCAGTAAATATTCAAGGAACAAAGGAGATTAGTACAAAACCAACCAACCAAAAAGTACCATTTTAGCTATAAAACTATTAGAAAGTAAGGTTGGAAAGGGAGATTTCATAAAATTGACAAATCTTTTTTTATATTAGGAGGAGAGTGGGGCTTGGCAAGTAAGATTCTGATACAAGAAAAAATGTTAAAGAAAAAATGATCATGGTGAAATTGAGTACATAAATTTGCAAAAACAGCAGAATTGGAAGAGACTGTGGTACAGAGTGGTCTTATATTAGGTGTAAGTGTCTTTTTAATTTTTTGATGTTACTTATTCAAAAAATACTTACTGAGCACTTTATGTCAGACATTGCCCTAGGCACTAGGGTACAGCTGTCACAACCTTCCTACACCTGACTTTCATTTCAACTTATATTTTTCAGTTAATCAAAAGCACATGTGAAAATGCAGAGGTGACACTGTCAGGCCTAGCTCTTAACAGTGGAAATTATCTGATATAATAACAAAAGCACAAGTAGCAAAAGATAAAATGAGACCTTATAAAAACTAAAGACCTTTGTTTATCAAATGCCTTTACCAAAAGCATGAAAAAGCAAGCTGTCTACTGGGAGAATATCTTTAGAAACCACATATCTGATAAGAATCTAATAACCAAAATATATGTAAAATATTTACAACTTAACAACAAAAATATAAATAACCTAACAAGGAAAATAATTAGGCCAAGAGACAAAAGTGCTGCATAAGCCAGAGGTTCCATCAGCCAGAGACCTGAAGAACTAGATGGTGTCTAAGGTTTGCAAGGAGAACCTGGTGGATTTGAACTGCTGAACTTTTGATTAGCAAGCATAGCGTTTAACCACTATGTCACTAGCGTTTCCAAATGGTGCCTGGCTACTATCAGTGACTGCACTGAAAGGGAACACGTTGATGAAACAGAAGAAAAGTGCAGAGCACAGCTCGAATTCACATAAAAAGACTAGACATAATGGTCTGACTGAGACTGTGGGCCACAGCCCCTGAATGCTGTGTTAACCCATAACCAAAACCATTCCTAAAGCCCAACTTAAAGTGATAGTCATGACAAGTATACCTCTTAATCAAGGAGATACACAAAACTAGATGGGTGATTCTTGTCTGGAAGCAGGATGAAAAAGCAGAAAGGGACAGAAACTGATTAAATGGACACAAGAAACCAGGGGTGGATAAAGGGAGTATCCTGTAATATTGTAGGGATTGCAACTGATGTCATATAACAATATGTGTATAAATTTTTGTATGAGAAGTTAACTTGAGCTATAAACTTTCACCTAAAGTACAATAAAAATAAAAATCTAATAACTAAAGTAAATATAAAAGATTGACAATATAACAACAAAAAGATAAAATAACTAATCATAAACTGAACAAAGGACTTGAATAGACGTTTAACCAAAGAGGGTATTCAGGTGAACACCAAACACATGAAAAGATGCTCAGCATAATTAGTCATTAGAAAGATATGAGTCAAAACCCATAATGACATACTATTTCGCTTCCACTAGGATGGCTAAGATGAAAAACAAAAAACAAACTGAAAACATATTGGCAAGCATGTGGAAAAATTGGAACCGTTATCCATTGCTAGTGGGAATGCAAAATGGTACAGCTTTGTGGGAAACAGTGTGGCAGTTCTTCAAAAAACTAAAAATAGAACTACAATATGTCCCAGCAGTTCTGCTCCTAGGTATATACCCAGAAGACTTGAAAGCAAAGATTCAGATGGAGACTTGCACACCAGTATTTACTGCTATATTGCTTACAATAGCCAAAAGGTGGAAACAACCTAGTTGCCTATCAGCAGATGAATGGACAAACAAATGTGTTATGTTATACAATGAAATACTACTCAGCTAGTAGGAGCAAGAGTCTTGATGCATGCTCCAGTATGGGTAGAGCTGGAAGACATTATGCTAAGTGAAATAAATCAATCGCTAAAGGACAAATATTGTATGACTTACATTAAAAAAAATAAAAAGATATACCTAATATATAGAAAACCAAGCTTAGTGGTTACCAGGGACAGAGGGAGGGAAAAGTGAGGGGGCTAACAACAGCAACAAAAAGATAAATAACCCAGTCATAAAAAACTTGAATAGACATGTCACCAAAGAGGACATTCTATGGCTACCAGACCCATGAGAAGATGTTCAACATCATTAGCCATCAGAGTGATGCAATCAAAGCCACAATGAGATACTATTTCACTACCATTAGGATGGCTAAGATTAAAAAAAGAAAGCAGTAAATATTGGTGAGGATGTGGGAGAACTGGAAACCTTACCCATTTCTGATAGGAATGCAAAATGGTATAGCTGTTGTGGAAAACAGTGTGGTGGTGCCTCAAAAAATTAAAAATGAAACTATTGTATGACCCAGCAATTCAACTCCTAGGTATATACCCAAAAGACTTGAAAGCAGAGACTCAAAAAGACACTTGTACCAATGTTCCTTATAACACTGTTCACAGCAACCAAAAGTTGGAAGCAACTTAAGTGCCCATCAGCAATAAATGGGTAAACAAAATGTATATACATGCACTAGACTACTACCCAGCCAGTAGGAGAAATGAAATCTTGATACATGCTATGGTATAGCTGGAAGTCGAAGATGTTATACTGATCAAAATAAGTCAGTCACAAAAGGACAAGTATTATATGACCTCACATACATGAAAAGACAAGGCCAGTATAACGAGACCAAAGTTTATTAGTGGTTACCAGGGGTAGAAAGGAGGGGATAAAAAGGGTTAATTGTAATGGAAAAATCACATTTTTGAAGGATAGGCTTTCACGGTTGATTACTGTAATTGTTACGAAGTGTACACCTGTAAAGAGTTGAATTAGCAAAAGTTATATGATGGATATATTTACAATAGTGATAAAGAGTAGCTGCTGAGGCTGCTTATATACAACCAAACACTCATACAGTTTGGTTCCTTGGTTTGAAGGTCTTGGGTCATGGTTTCATGGGACATCCTAGTTAATAGGCCTAATAACGTGTCTAGTGCTTTTGTTCTGTCTTCTCGTTTGTTGCATAGTGTGTGGGTCTTAAAAGCTTGCAACAAGTGGCCAACCAAGGACAATTGATCTCTGTTCACCTGGAACAACAAAGGAAAAAGGAAAGTTAGGAATAGGAGAAGGATATGGAATGTGTGGCTAACTGCCTCCATGGACACTCCTTCTTTGCCATGTGACCAGAAGAACTGGATGGTGTCCAGCTATCATTACTGGACATTTTGATCAAAGACTCCATAGAGGAACCCTAATCAAAAGGGGGAAAATATAGAACAGAACCTCAGATTTTCAGACTACTGACTTTCTGAAGCCATAGACTCTGGATGAACTCTGAAAACTGTTTCAGTGAGATAATCTTTAAACCTTAAAGTAAAAATGTCTCTTGAAGTCATCTTAAAAGTGAACAGTAGTTTAGCTTAACTTGTAAAACATGTGTGTCCTTGCGCATTGTACTCTTTTAAGAACTTCCTCTATGGGATAAAAGTGACAGTAGCAACTCAATAAATAGAAACCTTAAGGGGGCAGTGACTTTATGTTAATGAAAGAACAACTCAGAAAGGGAGGGTAAGAATGCCTGTACAACTTGTAGAAAGCAGTGTTACTAAATTGTATGTGTAAAAACTGTTGAATTGGTATATATTTTACTGTGTATATGCTCATTAACAACAACAAAATAAATAAAATTTAGGGTAATAAAAGCATATGTGAAATGGCAACATACATCTACTGTATGATCTAGCAGTCCCATTCCTAAGTTTTTATTCTGAAGAAGAGAAAACATCTTCATCAAAAGCCTTGTACAAGAATGTTTATACCGGTTTTATTTGTAATATCCCCCAAACTGGAAACAGCCCAGATGTTCATCAGAAAGAGAATGGTTGCACGACAGAATTCTTCTCAGCAATAATGGGAAACAAACTTCTGATGTATTCAACCATATTATGTTCATGGAATAAGCTGGTCACAAAAACTTGCATACTCTATAATGCCATTTATATGAAATTCTAGAATAGGCTAAATTAACCTAAACCAAGCCAAACCCATTGCCATCGAGTCAATTTCCAGCTCATAGCAACCCTACAGAGCAGAGTAGAATTGCCCCATGAGAGTTTTCAGGAGCACCTGACCTTTTGGCTAGCAGTCATGCCATTTAACCACCTTGCCGCCAGGGCTTCCAAACTAACCTGTAGTGATAAAATTCAGATCAGTAGTTGTTTCTGGAGGTAGGGTTAGGGATTGATTGGGAAAGGGCGAGAGGGACTTTTCTGGAATGTTACAAATGTTCGTAATCACATTGGAACTTCTTCTGTAAAGCTGAAAGTGGTATTGGGGATTATAACCATAAAGGTAGTTTGCCAACCACATCTAAGTATTAGCTTTTCATTAGGGATGATGATGTGAACACAGATTATGTTAATTATTCATTCAACTGGCAGTTAACATGCATTTATTTTAAGTTGTATCTTAAAAAAATTTTTTTTGATGTTTAATCACAATTTACAACTCAAGTCAATTTGCCATATAAAACCCCAAACACATGCCTCGATGCTACTCTATCTGCTCTCCACACCCTGTGACAGCATACTACTCCTTTCCACTTGTTACTTGTGGTATTCATGCAGCTGACACCTGACACCTCATCTGCACCGTCCCGTCTCACATCTAGGGAAGAGCTGGTTGGATAGCCTCATATATATGTTTCAGCCAAAAAGTACACACACCATCTGTATCACTCAATGTCTTATAGTCCAGTTTAGTTTTTCTCAGAAGAGTAACATGCAGAATTTCTTAACAAGATAAATTACTTGGGGACCAAAACAGTAATACTGAATCTTTCACTGTTGTTATGGGGGACTTTGGCTTCTGGCCATGAGTGAGTAACAGGGTTTGGAATTACCTTCCCAGAGTAAACAACTAGAAACCTGGACAAAAATACATACTACAGCTGTTTTCAGGTATTCAGTAATAGCTAGCACAGGACTGTGATTCCTGAGAAAAGGAAAACAGGCCCTTTTTTATGCCAGCTACAATGAGAGGAAACTCAAACAAAACCAAAGTAGTCTTGCTGAGTTGAGGAGTCAAGACTAGACTTACGGAGACCAAGATGACTAGAATTTTCTGGGCAGAAGACCAGAAAGGAGAGAATGCTACAGAGAAAGAATTCCAGAAATTTGAATGGGTGAATATCAGTCTGTGCATGTGAAGGGCAAAACTCCACAAGGCCAGTCAAAGAGCAATTTCTGTGGAACAGTTTTAGAGGAGCTCTTATGCAAATAATTCTTCAAACACAAGGGACTGGAAATTATTCAGGTTCCCATCTGCAAGAATGGAGAGACCTAGTTGAAAACAGGGCATTGAGTAGAGACCTTTTAGAAGTAATGAGGCTGAAGTAGCCCCAAAGTAAAGGCTACTCTGGATCAGCCCTATCAGAACTTAGTAATTAACTGCCTATCAGAACAAAGTCCAACTTTCTTTAAAGAATACAGCAAATTCCAGCATCCAATCTAAATTTACATGCAAAGAAGCAGGAAAATGTGACCCATAACTGGGAGAAAAATCAGTCAGTAGAAAAGCAGATCCAGAAGTGACAAAGATGATGGAATTAAAAGATAGGAACATTAAGATAGCTGTTATAAATGATTCAGAAAGATTTAGAGGAAAATATGAGTGTAATGAGGAAAGAAATGTTAGTTGTAGAAGATAACACAATGGAGCATCTAGACATGAAAAAATACTACCTGAAATGAAAATTTCACTGCATGGGATTAACAGTAAATTAAACAGTAGCAGTCTTGCAGGGAGGGACCAGTCCTCAGAAAAGGACATCATAGTTGGTGAAGTAGGGAGTGAAAAAGAGGAAAACTGTCAGTGAGATGGGTTGACACTCTGGCTCCAACAGTGGGCTCAATCATAGCAACAATTGTGAGGCTGGCACAGAACCAGTCACTGTTTCATTCTCTTGTACGTAGGACCACGTGAGTCAAAACTTACTCACCAGCACCTAACAGCAACAACAGTACTGAAAAGACCAGTGAACTTAAGTCACAGCAACAGAAATTCTACCAAATAAAGCAGAAGAGAAGAACGACTGGCCAAAAATATGAACAGAGCAAGAAGTGTAACAGACTTGTAGTTGGAGTCCGAGAAGGAGAAGGGAGGGAAGACAGATAAAATATCTGAGGAAATAGTGGCCAAATTTTTAAATTATTATTGTATTTGTCATTAATGTTACCCATAGAATAGGGCAGTCATCAGAGAAATTATTTCACAGGACCCATATAAGAAGAATCGCATGAAAAATTATTAGATTGAAGCAGTTATTTGAAGTCACATCCGGTAGTCAACTAAATCAGCATTTTCAGCAGGAAGAACAGAGAGAGAAAAATAAGTAGATGTTAGGTTTTTAAGTGAAGCATAAAGTAGTAATATATTCCATGAGTGGATCTGTGATTTCCGTGTTGTTAAAGTAGTTTTTATTGTTACTTAGCTTCAGAAGAACTGACCATTGCTGGCATGACTTTCACAACTTTTGATCTGGGTGGACATGTTCAAGGTAAGATTCTACTACTTTTATAGTCACTTTGTTCTATTTTAACTTAATAAAAAACATGACCATTGTTTTCCATTGCATGAAATCTCATTCTTTTCAAACATGGCCAAAAAACCAAAAAACACCCCTACTGCCATTGAGTCAATTCAAACTCATAGCAACTCTGTAAGTCAGAGTAGAATTGCTCCATAGAGTTTCCAAGGGGGCCTGGCAATTTTTTTTTTTTATTATGATTGAGTGAAAATGTACATTCCCATATAAATTTACATGCCCACCTATATGCCGCTTCCACTGCTCTCCCTGCCCGGTGAGAGCACATTATTCCTCTCCGCTTCATACATGTCTCATCTTCCCAACAGTCTCCTTTCCCCTCCTCTCCACTGACACCCCTTCCGCCAGCCAGAGGTCCACAGGATGATATCCTATAGATGCATAGACCCATAAAGTGCATTCAATATATGGTCACTCTTCATCGCCAGGTCCAATCCATTCATGTCCGAAGAGTGGACCTTCATCATGATTTATGGGCAAGGACAGCATCAGGGCCAGGGGCCATGCTCTCAGGGGAACCCTGAAGCCGCTGGACCATCAGTTGTGGTCTTTTAGTGGAGACCCAGGTGCACCCCTTTTTATTCTTGTGTTGCCAGTGAGACTCAACTTTGTGAGCTCCATCGCAGCTGACACAGGTAGTGGCTGGGTACCATCCGGTTCTTCCGGTCCCAAGTCGATGTAGGCACCCACTCGTGTGGGTCTCTCTGTCTTCTGGGTTGTCTTTCCCCTATGTTGTTTTGGTCCTCAGAGAGCATCCGTTCCTGCTGAGTTGGGACCATTTGCTGTGCCCTCGGATGGCAGCTTGGCAGCTTTTAAGACCCCAGACGCCACTCACCAATGTGGGGTGCAGAGAGCTGAGGGCCTGGCAAATTTGAACTGCCTACCTGATGGTTAGCAGACACAGCATTTAATCACTTTGCCACCAGGGTTTCCAACTAAGGCCGGAGTAGACTTAAATTTTAAGAGTTACCTGGAAACTCCTTAGAAAGTATTACCCCCAGGTAAATGTTTTAAAAAAGCAAAGGCTGGTTTTCATGATAACCTCTCTGGTCAGTTTATTTAATTCTAAATTGCTTTTGGTGGTAAAGCATATGAGTCAAATTGAGCCCATTCTCTTTGTTCCAGTCTGTCTCTTAACTGTCAGTCACAAGTCTGAGTGTGTTACTGCTCCATAGAAAACCTGTTAGTGGCTCACTCACTGCCCACAAAATACTGGCCAAATTCGTTGGCATTTAGGATCTCTGTGAACTACTTTCTAGTCTGCATTTCCCGTTATCCTCCCCACCACCCCAGTTCTCTTTGCCCAACCAGACCAAACCTGCTCCGCATTCTGCCACCTCTGTACTTTTGCTGATAACCATTCCTGTCTGCATATGAGTATGCCTCTGAGGGCCCAGTGTAAGTGCTGCTACCCTCCCTGGACAGCTGCTCCCACGTGGGAGGGAGTGCTGTCAGCTGTACTTTCATAGCAGTTAGCACACTTGTGTACCTATCTAGAACAAGTTTGAAAAGACTGCTCTTCTAAACTTTCTGGGACTAAAGTCCTCATCTTTTTTGTCTCCAGAGTGCTTGGCAATGCCCAGCACAAAGTGATAACTAGTGAGTATTACAGAGTTGTTGGGTACTCTAAAAACTGATACGACATATAGCTGAAAACATTCCAAGTTGTTGTGGCTGGTGATAGCAGTTACATCTGAGGCGTAAGGATTGTTTGAAATATATAAAAATTAACTAGAATACAGTGAAAGACTCAAGTCATAGGAAAAAAGTTTTTTTCCCCTAAAGTATCCCTAAAATGATTATATCCTCTAAAAAAGAGTGTCATGGGAAAAAAAAATCTCCGTACGGTTTCATGACTTTAGTTAATTATTAATGTTGGACCTTGTTTCTCTTATGAGTAGAGCAGTTTGCTTTTGTTAAACTTAATGAGCCTGTACATAATACTAATTCCCTTCTCCTCTGACTCCAAATTTATCACTGGTGAAAAACTAATAAACTAGAAATGTAAAAAAAAAAAAATGAGTGTTCATTGTAGGAATTGCAAGCAGTGTCACAAAATGATTATAAATTTTTGTATGAAATTTAACTTGAGATGTAAACTTTTGCCTTAAGCACAGTTTAAAAAGAATACATACCTCGTACATACCTCGTTTAACTGCTCATATTTTAGATTTCCCAAGTCTTGCCTGACAGTCTGCTTCTGAAAGGTCACAGCCTTAAAAACCCTGTGGAAAAGTTTTATTCTGCACACATGGGGTTGCCATGAGTTGGAAATGACTTGACAGCAACTAATAACAACATATTTTAGATTTACATGGTAGCAGTCCTCCAGTGAACTTAATGTGCATTATTGTCTAATGGTAGCAAATACTAATTTTGTTTCTCGTATGAGAAAACTGGAGCAGCGTAAAGTATTTGTCTTGTCCACAGTTAAGGAAAGCCTGAATATTTTTGTATTGTGTTCTGGAAAGATTCTGGTACTATCAGGTAAAAGATTAACTTGAGTCAACATCTGCTCCTGACTTACCAACATGGATTGGGTTCCAAAGACCAGGTCATTATATGAAAATCAACATCATGTGGAAATGGATGATGACCACATCGTTATGTAGCTATCATATAACATCATTACATGACTGCCAGATTGAATTACTATACAACTACCAAACCAGTGAGAATCGTGGCCCGGCCAAACTGACACGTAACCTTAACCACAATAGTCAGTGTTATCCTGCTTTGCACCTTGGCATTTGTTACTGCCAGATATACACCATTAATGTGATAGTAGATTGTTCACTATTGTCTTAATTGTGAAATGTCAGGTAACAAGATAGTCAATAAGTGATGAGTAGGTGTATAGTGAAGCAACTAAGGGATAACTGTGTTTGTTATCTTTTAGGACTCTTCCATCAAACTGTGTGCTATGTTTGACCAACAAATAAAATCTAATTCCTGATTGTTTTTGTTAGCTCGAAGAGTGTGGAAAAACTACCTTCCTGCTATCAATGGCATTGTATTTCTGGTGGATTGTGCAGACCATGAAAGGCTGTTAGAATCAAAAGAAGAACTTGATGTAAGTTAAATAACTAAAACTTAACATAGTTAACCCAGCCTTGTAAACCTGAGGAAATAGGTTGAAGATGCAGGTATCAGAGCAGCAGTTGTTCTTCAGTCTCAGATTTAGCTCCTGGCAATTTGTGAGCTCAGTAATTGTTTTCGGTAATAATTACTCTACTTGGAGTGCTGAGGGAATTAACTCTGAGAAATCAATAACAGTTGAGGAAGTATGAACACAAACTTCCTTCCTGAAGACTTGAGGAGCTCACCGTGTGCCGGGTGTGCCCTTGTAGTGGATATTGTTTGCCACAATCTAAAAGATTGATTTGAGTCCCTGGTCATCCTTAGATGTCAGTGTTTTTAGGAGTTGGCCAGAACCTGGATGATGTATCATCTTCACTGCTCCTAGGAGTCAGTAACGGCGTGTCTATTCCCCTCCCTTCCATTTGCGTTAGCCAGATGCTTCCTAAAGGGCCTCCAGAGCAGCTGGTGAGACCATCCATAGAGCTGGGGCCACAGAACAAGTAGATCCATGATTTGGCTGTAGGATGACCTGACTATGCACCTGCTAAGAACAGGCTAACAAATATTTATTCATGTGGAAAACATTAGGTAGATTCTGTGGTCCTGGAACAAGATTGGGTAATTCCTGAGTTCCTACTTCGTGTCGGGGACTATGCGTATATTGCCTCCTTTAATTCTCAGATCTCCTGCCTGAGGTAGGTTCTGCTATGTCCACTCCTAACTGAAGCACATTCAGTGAGGCTAACTTCTCCAAGGTCACACAACTCATAAGTAGCAGAACCAGAAATTAAACCAGGTCTGTCTCCTTTTAAGGCATTGGCTCTAGCCATTGTACTTCACTGATTTATAGAGTAAGCAGAGTGAGCATTTGCAGAAGCAGCATTAGGAAGACAGAAAAAGTGAGTTTATGATTTCATTTCCCTTATTTTAAAATGTAGAGAAAGTTTATCAAAGAATATTGGCAAAGCTGACATGATACATGGTCTGACAATGTAATCTGAGAGCTTAATTGTTCTAAATGCTACATACCTCATTACTAATTATCACTACAGTCGCTTTAAGCTATGCACTGATGCCAGTGCCTAGTCCACCCTTCAGAGCAGTTTTGGAACTCTTTCTGGAATGGCCATTGCTCAAAGTGGCACAGTGACAAGTTTGTGAACTTAATTGTAGAGTTGTCTTTGAGGGAGTTTTTAGCCAGTAAACAAATAACTATATTGGAACACCCTCCTTACTCACCTATTCTGGCCCCCAATGACTTTCTTCTTTCCCTGAAGATAAAGGAAATATCAAAAGGGAGATATTTTGGTGACACTCAGGACACCAAGAGTAATACAGTGACAGCTCTGATGGTCATTCCAGTAAAGGAGTTCCAGATTGCATTGCAGGGTGGATTAGGTGTTGGTATTAGTGCTTACTTTCCTAAGGGGAGTGCTACAAATGTGACCATAGTGATATTCGGCAGTGAGGTGTGTAGCACTTTTTCTAGGATGAGTTTGTGAACTCAATTGGCAGTCCTCGTATAGCAAAGAATGAATCCTTGACTGTCTTGGTGTCTTGTCTTATCTCTTTCTTTTTTTTTTTTCTGTTTTGTTTTTCAGTCACTAATGACAGATGAAACTACTGCTAATGTGCCTATCCTGATTCTTGGGAATAAGATTGACAGACCTGAAGCTATCAGTGAAGAAAGGTTACGAGAGATGTTTGGTTTATATGGTCAGACAACAGGAAAGGTAAGAAAAAAATTATTTTGACAAGTGTGAGTCTTTCACTGTATGGTACAAATGTCTTCTTAAATTACTACTGTCCCAGGTATTCAAGCCCATTATCTTTTATTTTTTCTTTAGAGAAAAACTCTCATTTATACCATTGGGTCTTATTTTCATGTCATTATTTTCTACCACTATATGAAATCTTTTCATGGTGAAACAAACTCATCCAGGCTCCATTTGCCCAATACTAGTGTTTGTGGGAAACTAGAGTTTCTGAAGTTTTATTTATCATACGTATTCTGAATTGGAAACCCTGGTGGTGTAGTGGGTTAAGTGCTATGACTGCTAACCAACACTATAGGGCAATTCTGCTCTGACCTCTAGAGTTGCTATGAGTCAGATCTGACTTGGTGACAGTGGGTTTTGTTTTTTTTCTGAATTAGCCACCATGTAAAATATTTGAGTGTTTATACCTATCAGTAGTTGTGTAAACGCTACTACAATTCAGTGTTTAAGTCTTGAGTTCACTAGGGATAAATAAGGCATAAATATAAATATAAGAGTATTTTGGAGTTTTTGAACTGTACATTTTACAATAAACTAAGATATATTATTTTTGTTCTTTTTTAACTTGATTTATAATACTTGAGGCTGAAAAGGTAAGAAATATATTAAAAACTATTTTTTAAATTTTATTTATTTTGTTGTTGAGAATATATACAACAAAACATACATCAGTTCCACAGTTTCTACATGTAGCATTTAGTAACACTGTACGCTCTTTGAGTTGTACAGCCATTCTCACCCTCCTTTTCTGAGTTGTCCCTCCCTCACTGACATAAATTCACTGCCCGCTAAATTTCCTGTGTAATCTTTTAAGTTGTTATTGTCAGTTTGATCCTGTATAGATAATTCTTAAAAGAGCTTAATGCTTAAGGCAGGGATTTTTTACTAGTTAAGTTAAACTGTGATTTTTAAGATTTCAGTGGACAGTTTTGGTTTAAGATTTAAAGATTATCTTAGGGCAGTAGTTTCAGGAGTTTGTGCAACCTTCATTCTTCCATGAAGTCTAGTGTTCATGAGAATGTAGAATTCTGTTCTAGATTTTCCCCCTTTTGATCAGGATTCTTCTGTAGAAACTTTGATCAAAGTGTTCAATGTTGGTAGCTGAGCACCATCCAGTTCTTCTGGTCTCATGGCAAAGGAGGCGATTGTTCATGGAGGCAACTAGCCACACACATTTCCCATCCTCCATCTCTTCCTAGCGTTTCTTCTGATCTTCTTCTGTTTCTCCAAGTGAATAGAGACCCACTATTGTCCATGGATATCTGCTTGCAAGTTTTTAGGACCCCAGATACTAATTTTGTGCTCATTTTTACTAGAATTTGTTAACAGGGGAAAAAACTTAAGTATGGAAAAATTAAAGATAAACAATGGAGGTTTACAAGCAATATTCCTTGGTTTACATGTGTTCTTATTTAATCTTTTAGTTGCTGTTGTTCTTTTGATCTCACATAGATAGTTATTAAAAGAGTACAATGGTCAAGGCAGACTTTCTTTACTAATGAAGATAAACTATTGCTTGGTTTTAGGATTTCAGGAGATAATTCAGGGATCCTGGTTGCTCAGTGATTAAGGGGTTGGTTGCTATCCAGAAAGTTGGCAGTTCAAATCTGCCAGCTGTTCCTTGGAAATGCAATGGGACACTTCTGATACACCTTACAGCGTCCCTATGAGTTGAAATTGACTTGACGGCAATGGATTTTTGTTTTTGTGGTTTTTACTGTACTGCTTGGTTTAAAGAAGACTTCAGGTGATATTTATGGTTTGACGTTAGAAGATTATCTAGGCATAGTTTTAGGCATTCATCAAGCCTTAGTGACTTCAGAAAGTTTGCATGCCATCATAATTTCAAGTTCTTCTCTGTATTTCCTCTTTTTATTCAGGATCCTGTCATAGAATCTTTGATCAAAACTTTCAGTATAAGTTCATTTTTTTATTCTCGTGGGCCTCACACATTCACTCCTTTTTTCTGAGTGGCCACCCTATTCTAAGGTAGACTGACAGAGGAGGCTTCATGTGTGTTTAGTGGATTTGGAGACCTAGCAACCCTGATTTTTATCATGGTCACCCTTTGTTCTAAGGTATATGATGTGCAGTTCCACTAGGGAGTGGATCTTTCGTAAAGAGGTCTCCCACCGTGATGTCTGTCTTCTCCTGTAGGGCAATGTGTCTCTGAAAGAACTGAATACCCGACCCTTAGAAGTCTTCATGTGCAGCGTGCTCAAAAGACAAGGTTATGGAGAAGGCTTCCGCTGGATGGCGCAGTACATCAATTAACACCAGCGGGCCGGGTGCCGGGCCTCATCCTCAGGCCTGCTCAGCAGTTTCCTCAGTCTGCGTACACAACTTGAATTCAATAGACTTTGGTTCACTATGAAATGGATGTTTTTTAGACTATTAATATTTTATCAACTTAATTTGAATGAAAATTGAAAGCTGATTCAAGTAAGTTTGAGTATCACCATGTTAGCTTTCTAATTACAAAAGAATACTTAGTTTTTACAGTTGGTAATCCAACATTACCCCCCAGCACCATTTACAAAGGACAGCTTTCCAGAAGGACATTTGAAGCACTTTTTAACAGCATTAAAGTACAACTATAAACCATATTTAAAAGCTCATGTTAAATTTTTTATGAACTTTTTTGGAACTAGTTTTAAAATTTGAGGTTATTGTATCCACCTATCTTAGGAGTACAGTTAATAATTAGCTTATCCGTGATTGCATGATGCCTTACAGTTTTCAATAATATTTTTTCTTATGCAAACGTCATGCAATAAAACAAACTAATGTTTGGCAAATGTTTCATTTTAATGTGTCTTATGTAGTTATTAGACCCTGAAAATTTGAATATTTAATATTATGCATATCAGAGGGTTGTTGGGAAAGAAGATTGTTTCAGAAAATTTAGAACAATGTGTAAGCCTTTAGAAGCTTTTGTGTTTACTAGGAATGCAGGTGTGATTGTTTGTGCTGCTACCACTTTTATCTCTGAATCATGTGTATTTTTATCAGTAAGACTACCATTACCAGTGTTGATGGGGTCTGTATCTTAATCACTTTGAGATCGGCCTTCTGGGAAAAAAAAAGCATTTCTGCTGGTGCAACGCAAGGTTGTTTCTGCCTGGTGGTGTAGTGTGTACTCATTTGGCTGCCAATCAAAAGGTCGGCTATTCAAATCCATCAGCCAGGCACTCCTTGGAAACCCTGAGGGGCAGTTCTGCTCTCTCCAGTAGTGTTGCTGTGAGTTAGAATCCACTAGATAGCAGCGGTTTTAGTTTTATGCCTTTGTCTCACTGGTGTACTTTGGAAATGCTTTAATTTTATTGGTACCAGGTTTGATAATCTATGCATTATCACCAAAATTAGTTATAGGCGCTATGGCTCCACATTTAGAGGTACTGCCTAGTCTCTTTACAATTAATGGTACTTCCTAGGCAAGCTACAAATAGGTCTCGTGCCTGGTTTCTTTGTGGATGACTGTATATTCTAGGAAAAAGAAGCAGCCTCTTCTGCTTCAGTCATCACTGAGATGTGGGGATTTTGCGCTGATCCTTGAGCTCTTTTGCTTTCTCTCTAGCATATTTTATTTCTTGGTAGCAAGAAAGTGAATGCTTGTTTTTAATTTTCCTACTTTTTAGTTACTCTCAAGTAGCTATTACTTTGTAGTAAAAAGGCTTTTATTTTAGGTATAATCCTTGCTTCACTGATAGACTTAGGAATAAAATTTTAGTTTGTTTTAAAACTATTATTATTTCTCAAGAATATAGTCTCCTCATTGAATTCTTTTTTCCATATGTCAGAGATTCCCACAATTAGAAGATGAAAGGTAAGTGCCAAGTAGTTTTTTTAAAGAACTCAAGCTTAAGATTTCTCCCTTGATTATAAACTGAGTATTTTATAGCGTATTTAACCAAGTCCACCGAGAATAAATTGCTCTGGTTCCATCAAGAATAATTTTAATATCATACTTAGTGTTTTCTGTAGCCGTTCTCCAAGCCAGAGTCATAGTCTTCTCTGTTGTTTATAATGTAACCTATGAGGCAGGAATGTGATTGGAAGAAATTACTGGTTACTTTCTTGGAGGAGCTAAACTGACAGTGCCATTTCTTAGCATGACATTTGGTTTTAGTAAGCTGGCTATTCTTTTTCACTTTTAATTGTTTTCTAAGTGAAAATAAAAGAGCTTCCTACCCACCTGGGAACATTCATAACACTAAGGAAAAAGTAGACAATGACACGTCAGCGTGTTGGTTAAGCTTGAATTACTCACTCTGAAAGACTAAATAGAACTAAGCCTTATTAAAATAGTAACTGCCTCTTATTAATGGTATCTGTCATCAGTAACTTGAGGGAAATGCCTTTCTTCTAGTGTTTTCTTTAATGAGAAATACGTCTCCTGGTACAAAATGTCTTTCTCCAGAACCCTCATTCTAATCTGACATTGAGGCCAAAGTAGCAAATAAGTCACTTTGTGGATCACATCTAGACTGTGCATATTTTCACAATGATAAAACAGTCTTATGGCCTGAGCCTCTAGAAATGAAACTACACTTAGCAGCAACCAGCTTTCCTCTCAGTTTTGGGGGATGGGTCTACAGAGCTCCTTAGCCACTGGGCTCACTATCTAAAGCTGAGAATACCTCCAGAGCACATGCACTGGGTCCCTGTTCCCCTTCAGGGAAAGCATATTGAGAAGTTGGCAAGCAACAGTAGAAACACATAGGAAAATATACAAAATACTCTGTATGTGCATCTCTGGAGTATTTTGCAGGTAAACGTTCATACTTGGACATAGGTGAGTTTTTTTTTTAATACAGTTGTATGCAAGTTAAGATTGGATTTGATACAAATTGGCCAATGTTCAAAAGATTTTTTATTGCTGTTTTTAAAATCTTAAATCTAAAACTCTTAAGTATAAAGTCTCAGCCCACTTCTAGCTTTTTCAAGATTATTTCACATACATTTCAGTGACTGGTGTTAATTACACTTTTGGGTCATAACTATTAAATTGATAGATTCCAGGCTCTCTTTATCTCAATGAAATTTTAAAGTGGAGATTTTAGTATTTTTAAATTTGAACATATACATTTCTTAAAGAATATAAAGAAAACATTCTTGACCATTTGTGTGAGTGCCAAAGATGTGCAAACTCAGATATTGCCTTCATAGATCAAAATTTTAGTTTTATGTGCCTGCGTATGCAAACTTACTGTGCTTTATAATATAGAGAGAATATTTTCTTTTCTTTAGTTTTCAACTGGCACACACTTCCCTGTACTGCTTTCCAGCATGTAAACTGCTTGTAAACCATTAAAATAGGACAATAGCTGTGATAATAGTGTTTCCTGCCTTCTGTGGAGTGATTTGATCCATATTCAAAATCCATATTTTCACAAGTTCCAAAATTAAGAGTATACTTCTGATTGACATGACTTCAGAGTTTCTAAGGAAAGGTTTACATTTTCTGAAACTGTGTATTTGGAATGTGACATTTCAGTCTTCTTAGTGACAGCGGTGGGTGACATAACTGAAATTTGCAAGGATATATTGCCACATAAAATTTGACCAGATACAGAAAGAAGGGCTCTTATAAGAGGAAAGTTTATCATAATAGCTTATCTTCAGCTTATTTAGAGTGTCTTATTTGGATATTTTAAACATACGTAAAAAGTTGATGATAACATTGATCTTATAAATACAGAGATAATTCCTAATTAGAGTTGCCAGATAAAATACAGGATGCTCAGGTAAATTTGAATTTCAGATAACGACTATATCTGTACCTGTATGTATAGATATATATGAATATATCTGTATCTGTATATACAGACACATATGAATATATCTGTATAATGTATTAGATATTTAATTTAACCGAGTATTCTGTTTTCATTTGCCAAGTCTTGTAGTCCTAGTTTGAATACATGGGACTACAACAGCCACCGAAGATGTAAGTGTTCTAAGCCAGATTATTTATGTAGTACCTTAGAATTGGAAGTCTGGTGGTGAAGTAGTTAAGAGCTCAGGCTGCTGACCAAAAGGTCCACAGTTGGAATCCACCAGCTACTCATAGAAAACCCTATGGGACAGTTAGTTCTACTCTGTCCTATAGGGTCCGTGTGGATCACAATTGACTTGATTGCACACAACAACAACCTTAGAGTTTGATGCTGAAGAAGTGGCTGAGTTTTTCCTTTTTCTTTTCTGTTTCTCTTTGCTGGACACCCTGTATTTCTGCATGGTTTGCTTTTCCAAAGCGTTGTTTCAGATAGATCAAGTTTTAGCCCCTTTCAGAATTTTTTTCCTGTACTCAATGATGACTGTTTTGAACATGAGGGCTTATGTTCTTTATTAAGAAACAGAAAAAAGGCAGTCACCAGGTAGCTCCTAAGGACATTAACCTTCTTAATGCAGTCAGTAGCTTCAGGGTAGCACTAGGGCTGACCTGAGCAGAGCATCATTTTTGTTTGATCTACTGCTGGGCGTGTTGCCGATTCTATTATGTTGGAGAGAGGAAGGGAGGGAATTGCCACCAGTGTGACCATATGTGATTCACCTTTTTATTCTCATTGTCTTTTTTCACACTGTCTCAAATAGGACCTCAAGAAATGAACTAAAAAAAAGTTGACAAAGCTTCAAAAGATCTTTAAGAAAGCATTAAAGATTATCAAATATGTAAATTCCTTAATGCAAAATTAACAGAGAATTAAAGGCAGCCTATATGAGTATAAACTCCAGAACGTTTACTATAAATAGGAGTTCAGACAATGGTGTATCATCAATTAAGGACTAGATTCTCAAAGACACGTTGATGTTTCTGGATATTTCCACTATTGTCTTCTGAAATGTTGTTTTTAACAACGAAAGAACAGACTCTTAGAATATATGATTGTGCTTCTGTGTAAAAGGATTAGGATTTCATTTAAACCAAGTTTCCATTGTTAAACCCTACAACCCTTCAGTGGCCCCCAACTGATGCCTGGTTAGAAAGACCCCTGAGTATGAAGGGAATCTCATTTATTGAAGGTGCAGCTCTGAACCAACTAATTTTTGTCCTCATAATTTAGAATATTAAGTAGCTAATATGTTTAATGCTACTGGTTGATTGTTTAGGGCTTTGATAATACTTTTAAGTAGAATTCAGTATACTCAAAGTTATTTAAACTAAACACCATTGTTTCAGGAGTCCTTCCCCAAGTGGATTTTAGGACAGAAATGAGAAAGGCTTTTGTTTGACTTCATGTGGAATTATTTTTGGAAAAACCGCCCTAAAGAGGATAAATTTTTCAGGTTGCATTTTAAGTGGGAACTTAGATTTAATTTTAGTTTTAAATATTGTCAGGTAAAGGTTATTGAAAATTATATACATTTTGACATAAAAGTTTCCTTCAAAACTGTTTTCGTTAGAATAGCCAACTTCACATGGGTTTCTATATTACCCTGGTGCTGCTCCTAATCTGAACTCATAATCCATTGCCATACTGAGGCAAGAGTGCTCAGGATGAATGTAGTCAGATTACTTTGAAGTGATAAAAATGTTTCCACAGTAAGCCTTCAGTATTTGGCTGAATGCAGAGTATGTTGGAGTGGTAAGTCAGTGAAAAGTTCTTCATGACTCACCTTGTTTGCACTTTTGTACACCACTGCTTGCACTAGTATCTTAGTGTGAATTTTAACATTTGGTTTACAGTGTATACAGATTGTTAAGCATAATTTATATAAAGATATTTCTGTTTACCTTTATGTATTTTAAAAAAACAATTACGATAGATGGTTAAATGTTCCTGAATTGTGTTTGTATGTTATTTTGATTATGTTCTATTGTCTTTTTACCCCCTATGAATTTGACTGTCAGTAATAGAAAAATAAAATGTTAACCTGGTCTTTGAAAAACTGCAGTGTCAAGTTCCATTTTTGTCATCTCATTATAATTTTCACTTTACTCATTAGACTTTTCATGGAATTTGAAATTATGAATTATAGTAGAACTTTCCATTTGTAAAATGATCCCAAGGAAGCTTTGCTTAAGTACCAAGGGCTAATTTACTTTGTAAGACAGAAGATAACCTACAGGCAAACTGAAGTAGGATTTATTCAGTGCTGATTCCCTTGAAGTATAAAACATAAGGTAACCAATTAGCTTTACCTACATCAAGATTTTTCTAACTGCTAGGAAGCTCAAAAAAGAAAAGGAAAAATGTTCCCACCAGAGATTCTGATTCAGTGGGACTGGGACCTAGGAATGTGAATCTTTAACAAGCTTCCCAGGTTTTTCTGATGCTAGAGTCTATGGTCTTTCATTTAGAAAAACATTGGTATAACAATACTAAATGCTCACTGACCAATCATTTAAACATAAAAATTTCAGTAAGGATTGTAAAAACTGGTTTCGAGACTTCAACCCAAATACAAAACCTTTCTACAGCCATGCCTTTGACCTTTCCATTGACAGTGTGTAGCGGTGACAGCAAACTTTGTGCCAGCTCTTTTAACATAAGGAGCCACACAGGGGGCACTTACCATTGAACAAGTGCCCCAAAATGTATGGCACAGACAGTGGGAAGATGCTGGTTTGAAGCAAAATTAAAACACAAATTTAAAACAGCAGATACTGCCAACCCACAAAACAATTGACTAAGCCCTGGAGATAGGGAGTGGGGGCTCACTAAAGAGACAGCTGGGAGGCAGGAGCTGAGATAATATTAAAGCCTCTGTCCCCTCTCTGAGTCTTCTCCCTGTGAGCCCCTGACCTGGGACTGACTTTGCCTGAACAGTGCAGGGGTATGGTAGTTCCATCTTAAGTAGGAGAAGAGTAGTGGAGGCAGGGGAGGGAAATAACCTACATTCTAATCATCTAGGAAAGAACTGAACTTGAAAAGTCAGGTGGGTTGGGCATTTCAACCATCATCAAAGAGCTCCCGAGCTGCCTAGTGAAAGCTGGTTTGAACTTGATCTCCATGACTTCAGGACTCCCTAAGACCTAGGAATAGAAGTTTCAAGGAGACAATAATTATGCAGTTAAATTTAATAAGGACATTTTTGTCACAGGTATCTTAACAGTGGAGTAGTGGTTGCTCTGAAGTGTTGGGCTCCCTGCCGCTAGAAACAGCAGGCAGAGGCTCTTGTGACAGTAGGTGTCCATGCTGGGTGGCAGTGGGACAAGATGAGCTCTCACACCTTCCCAAATTCTGGTCCTGCAATCTAGAGGAAGATCTTCAGATAAGGACAGAGCAGGACCCAGGAAGGATGGTACAGGTCCATGCCAGGACCATCTCCTTTCTTTTTCTTTTCAAAAATTTTTTTGTTGTGCTTTAAGTGAAAGTTTACAATCCAAGTCAATTTGTCATACAGAAACTCACACACACGTTGCCAGGTAACTCTAGCTGCTCTCCCCACACTCTGACAGCACATGCCTCCTTTCTACCCTGTATTTCCTGTGTCCATTTAACCAGCCCCTGTCTCCCTCTGCTCTCTCATCTCACCTTGGGGTAGGAGCTGCCCAGTTAGCCTCATCTACTTAAGCCAGAAGCACAGTCTTCGCTGTTATCATTTTATGTCTTCTAGTCCAGTCCATTCTTTGTCCAAAGAGTTGGCTTTGGCAATGGTTTCTGTTCTGGACTAACAGAATTGGAGGTCATCTCTTTTCTTGACTGAAGGAAGAGCTCCTGGGAGGAGGAGGGATGTTTAAGACTTAATGTCTGCTTGAGCATCCATTCTGATTCCTGAAGCCCCAACAGGAGCCTCCAGCTCCCCTTTGATACGGGCCCATTTGCAACTGCTACGCTCGATGTTGCAGAGCTCAGGCCCACCCACAGACGTCTCTCCCTCTTAGGACCTCACTCCAGGGAGCTAACAGGGACATCTGACATGTGGGCAGCAAGGCTTTGTACACCAAGCATCAGAACCAGGCTGTTTCTAAGAGTTTCAAAATGTCAGTTTAGAATATTCACAGGTGACAGATTATGCTGAGTCACTTTTTTCCCCTGGCTTCTGCTGCAAACCCTTGGCTGCACTGCTGAGGCTCATGTTGATCACAACATCCAATCCCTGGTAATGGAATGTTCCTTCTTTGCAGTAGGGGATGAAGGAAGCAGAAGGGATGTCCTATTTGGCTACCTCCAGCTTCTCGGGTTACAAGGTTTCAGGTGTATAGGCCGATACAAGGCCAAGCCTCCCATTACCCGTGTGTGGAGGGGCCACAGGAGTCCAGAATGCAATGAGCTGAGTGAGTACTCTGCCCAGGCAGCTGATCCTGTCACATGCATCACTTGAGCTGCTTCCCTGATACCCACCAGCTGTTTACAACCAACTCCTATCTGAAGACTGTGCATGGCCAGTCCCTGCCCTGAATCTAAACCACAGCTGTCCTGGTTGGGCTTAGGGAGGCCCATGAGAACTTGTAAACAAATGGGGCTTACCAGCTCAAATTCCAGAAAGTGAGCTTTAGTTAAAACAACTCTGTGGCCTCCTTGCCTCTGGTCATTCTGCCAGGGTGAGTCATCTTCTTAAAACCATCTAGTCCGACCTTCGTCTGACACCTTTGGTGGTGCTTTACTTGGTTTCCTTAATACCTACCACCCACTCTGAGCTTCCCGACTACCCTACCTGGTAGGTACAATACAAACTCGTCTGCAGTAAAAGATGACAAAAGTAAGGCCCAGAGCCAGAGAGCCAGAATGTAGTCCTGTTAATTTTCCACTACCCTAAGGCCCACAGAATTCCGTTTCGAACAGTTTCTTCCCTCATGGTGCATTTATGGTTGGATTCTCTAGATCTGAATGACCCTATGTTGCTTAATATAAGCTGAGGGTAGGGAGGAAGAGGATCACCCACTGAACATAAACCCCTAGCTATACCTGGGTCAAGCCCACCCCAGAATGGGTACTGCAAGACCACAGAGGCCCTGGCTCTGCCAGAAAGACCAGGGCCCCATGCCAGAGCCTGGAGGACAGACACCTCACTTTTCTTTCCATTATTTAATGGTCCTGCTCTATTCCTAACCCTGTCACCCCCCCAATTGTCACTCCATGATCACTCTTATGGTTAACCCCATGTTTCTACTGGCCTCTCCCCGGTAACAAATGACTCAGCAGCCATAATGGCATTCTGCTTGTGCGACGGTTTCCAGCTGAGTAGATGAAGCTTCTTCTTTCTCACCTCCACCAGGTCCATTCTAGAGGCTCATCTAACTCCATCTGCCAGCCAGCCCTACCTCACTTGGACAGCTTTTAAGCGAAAGGGGCTCGGGTAAGCTCTCACCTGGCCCTCACTGACCACGTCCTCTGACCACAGATCCTCCATACAAGAGTTGTGCTTTAGAGATCAGCTCGTACCTTCCAACCTCTTCTCCCACTGTACAGATGGGGAAACTAAGGTACACCAAGTTAGTGGTAGGCAGATGACTGGAGCCCTAGTCTCCTCCCTGTTGGCTCAGCCATATCTTCCTGCAGCGTAATGCTAAAAACCTTGGGGTGAAGGGGTTTAATAATTTTTTAGAAAAGTTTGGGGTTGAGGTTGAGTTGAGGGGCCTTGAGAAATCATGGCTGCCCCAGCAAAGACAGAGACCCAATCCGAACTTTTCTGATACTGACTCCCCAAGTAAACAGATTTAGGGGCCATGAACGTCTCCCAGGATCAAGGCCTCTTAAAAGACACTGTGGAGTTTTTGTTCAGCCTGGGGTTGGGATGGAAGATGCAGCAGAGGCACAGAAAAGACAGGTGCCAGCTGGGTTCTCCATCCTGGGCCACTGGTTGAGTTGCAGTTCTATTTCCATTGTGGCCATGCTATGGGTGGCCATGGTGGGCTTCCCAGCTGTCTTAGATTTGCTCCAGTTTACTAACAATGGTTTGCTGTTCACTGTGTCCCCTGCCTGGGCCACAGTGGTGGTGGAGGATACAAGGTGATACTGAAGACATATTTTTTCTGAAGAGTTATTGGTTGTTTATTTGAAATTCGAATCTAACTATAGCGTATTTTTATTGCTAAATCTGGCAACACTCCCTTGTACTCGCTGAAGGTCTCCCTCACCAGCCAGCACTCAGGACCTGTATGCCCCTTCCAGGTTCAACCCAAAATGGTTGCGTACAGATGCTTCTGGGGCTCCAGGCCTGTCTGGAGTGCTCAGTGGCATGCACCACCCTGCTACTTTAACCTTGTCCTTTGACATTGCCTTCATCCTTTCATCCTTCCCTTTGACACTTTGCAGGCCTGAACCTAAAAGGCTTCCCTAGTATTCATGTTTTTATGACCCTTCTTCTTTTATCAGGCAGCCCCCACATAGCAATCGTCAAGGTTCACATCCACTTGCCTGTCTCTCTCATCAGGGGAAGGAAGAGTGAATGTCTAGGGCAGATACACTGGGTAGGTAGGTAGGCAGTCAGCCTTCCCAGCATTGACCCCTGGGGATTCCCTCAAAAGCCTGGCCAGGGGAGGCAGGAAGGTGGGGGTCTTCAGGGAAGGGGATGGATAACTAGCAGACCACTTCGAGGAATCTGCCTTTCCCAGCATGAGTTGAAGGAGCCTCTGTAATGCATGAAACCTTCATCTCTGAGAAAATCAGATCCATTGCTTCCTCCTCTGGCAGAGGCTGCAGTAAATGACTGAGCCAGCTCTGGGAGCTGCCCAGGAGATGCCTCATCCCCATGCCATCCCTCTCTAACCCAGGGGTGCGTTCTTCATCAGTCACAAGAAGGCAGAGCCTGGGTCGGCTTGGCCTCCCTATCCCACCCTACCCAGGGCTGGGCACACAGCAGATCTCAATCAACACCTTATTCTCCCAGGAGGACTTGCCCTGAAGTCCCTGAGACGCCCTCTGCACTTATTCAGTTCATATGTCTGCTTAGGTCACACATCTGATCATGTTTCTGGCCTTCTTTTCCTATGCTGTCCCTGTCCTCTGAGATCCCTGAGGACAGGATGGGCAGGACTTGCTGCTTGCAGCCCCCTCATGAAGGAAAGGAGACAGAAGACCTTCCCTGCCCTTGCTGGCTAAGGAAAGGGAGGCACTGGCATGTAGGAGCCTCAAGGAGGACAGGAGAGGGAGACTGGAATTCGGAGCCTTGGTGATGTGAGGTGGCCCTGGCCCTGTGGGCAGGCAGCAGGTGGCGCTCCAGACTCTACCTCACAGGAATTTTAAGAGACTTCGGGAAGTTCAGAGAGAGAGCAGAGATCTTCCTGAGCCTCAGCCCCCAGCTCCATATCCTCCTGCACTGCCCCATGCCCTAGCTTGCAGCCAGTCTCTGTGTCATTTGAGATGACCTGATACGTCTGCCTCCTGATTGGCCTGGTTGGCCATGAGGAGACTGAGGTCATGGTGCATTTTCTAAAATAGTAACGGAGGGTCCAGAGGGGCTGAATGAATGCAAGAATGAAGATGGGTGGGTGACTGTGCCCCTACCCAGGAGATGCCTCATCCCCATGCCATTGACTGTCAGTCCTGGATGGGAGCCAAACAACCTGCATCCGGAGAGCTGCAACCAGCGTATCCTGCCCATTTTTGCCTCAGGGATCTCAGAGGACAGGGACAGCACAGGGAAAGAAGGCCACGAACACTAACCAGATGTGAGGCCCTTCCCCTAAAGCAGCTGTATGAACTCAGATGAGTGCAGAGGGCATCCCAGAGGGTCTTGTGCTGGAAGGAGAGGATAGCTGCTATCTGTCCTGGTCTCCACACAAGCCTGGGTCAACCAAGGCCAACCCAGGGGGAGTCAGAGGGTCTCTAGGACTCACTGCCCAAGACTTTAGCCACTTATTACATATGGCTACGGCACTTGGCTTTTATTGCACACTCAAGCATGGTTAATCCTGCAATGTGCTGTAAGTATAAAATACACGTGGTACTAGACTTAGCACAAGAAAATATAAAATATCTCAATAATTATTTCACATTAATTACATGTTTATGGTGACTTTTTTGACAATAATGGGTTGGTTAAAATATATTGCTAAAATTAAATCCACCTGTTCTCTTAGTTTTTAAAATGCAGTTACTAAAAAATTCAGAATTGCTTATGTGGCTGGCATTATTTCCATTGAATAGTGCTGTTTTAGATCCATGAAGTGCCTTGATGGCCCCTGTCCTACACTTACCAGCTGTGGGTCTTAGAGGAGCCCTTGCAGCACTCTCTCAGACACTCTGTGGTCCAGCAGTCCCACACAGGCTTGGCTTTGGGCTGGCAGTGAGAGGAGAGAGGCTGGGGTGCCTAGCCCAGGACAGCTGACCCATGAAGCAGACAGCCCCACACCACAGCTCAGTGGGTTGACCCCACAAGCTCCCTCAGCCCCAGGACCAATCTGAGCCTTTCCCCCTCACACACAGCTGAACTGCTAGATCTCTGGCTTGATTGCCCTAAAAGAACTCTCATGTCCTCTAGACCACTGGTTCCCTGGGGGTCCACTGCAGAGACATGACTGTCACTATGGAAGCCTTCCCTCCACAAGCATTCAAAGGTGGGGACATACTCCACCCCAAGCTTGTGTGGAGAGGACAGGCAGTGCTGGTCCTCTTTTTCTAGCCCAAGTCCCTCTGGGATGCCCTCTGCACCCACTCAGGTACATATGGCTGCTTCAGAACCTTGGATATGGAAGGGCCCTTGGCAACCTACCTCCCGTTGTACTGGTGAGGACATGCAGCAATCCCATGTGGCTCATCACTAAGTCAGTGGATAGAGAAGCTAGATTCTTAAAAGTTCCAATCCAATCTCCTTTCCACACAACTTTCCCTTAGGCTTTCAGAGGTGGTTCAAGACCCTTCCTAGCCTGATCCATCTTTGCACATGCAGAGTCCTCTAGCAGGAAAGCTCTGGCTCTTCCTTTTACCCAGTAGCCCTTTGGCTAACAACCCCTATGTATTCTTTAGGTTCCAGATGATTGAAAGCTCTAGGAGGGCAGGAGCTCAGTGTCCAACCCAGCACTGGTCGAGTAGTTGAGACTACTTGCTAAATGAATGAGTGGCATCACTGCCTCAGAGAAGCCTCTCCTGGGCTCTGGCTGGGCCAGCCCAGGCTTCCCGCTTTTTCTATCTGTATCCCTGCTGGACGACGATGTGCTAACCCAAGACCTGGATGGCAGCTGCATTCCTGACACTTTCCAGAGCCCAGAGTGGGGCAGGTGCTCAGTAAGGAATAAAAGAAAAATACACCCAGGCAAAAATGCTTACAGATTGAGGGACAGATCCCTTCAGCTCCTCCGAAACTTTCCCAGTGTCGCTAGCCAGGGGTATATGGGGGTGGAGAGCCCAACAATCCTGGCTTTGATGCTGAACTTGATTTGTTACCAGACGTGGGATATGAGGTATCACTCTCATCCTCTCTGAACCACAGGGGATTCAGCAGCAAGGATCAGATGAAATAACGCCCTTAAAGCACAGCATGTGGTACATATGGAGTGCTCAATATAAGCATTGCTACTGCCACTCCTGAGGAGGTAGCAGCAGGTCCCCCTGGGAAACTCACTGTAACATCCCACTGCTGGGTATGTGCAGAGAATGCAGTCCAGTCCCAACTGACCCCGAGAACTCCTTACCCCAGCGTAATGGAGTTTCACACCAGCCAGCACAGAAAACATTGCTTTTATTAACTGCGTTTGCCAACACAAGAGGAGTGCAAAGGGCTCTTTGAGACCCAGGCCCTGGCAGGGGTCAGGGTCTGGAGGTCCCCATGGAGTGAGCAGGACAGGATGGGGCTGGGAGCTATGCAGCAGCGGCAACAGAGAATCATGCAGGGCACAGCAGGCGTCGGCCACACCAGGGCGGCCATACATTCTATTGCTTGTTAAGGGTTGCGAACATGGACAATGTACAAAAAGGAGAAATAGGTCTTTGCGTTAATGAAAAATACATTTTTTCTCTACAAAGGAATCTTTTCTAATACAAGAAAATAAATATTGCAACATAAGCCAAAAATAATTTAAAATTGCTCTTTTCAATATATTTTCAGTATTTCTCTTGTATATTAACAAATGGCACATCACTTTCTTTGAAACAAAGACAGAAGGCATTTCCTCCTGTGACATTCATATCATACCCACCCCCCTCCCCCCTGTAACCAATGTGGAGCACAAAGTGTTGCGTGCATCTCTGAGGGAGAAGGTGGCAGAAGTGCCTCAAAGAACAACCCAAAGTTCCAGCCTCTAGCCCTGGCTCTTTGACCAATGTGGCCAGTTGGGTCAGGAGCACGGGAGAGTGGCCTCCCCAAGATTGCTCTACAGAGCTGCATGCGGACATGGGCAGAGGTTGGCCACATCTGGAAGAGAGCAAGGAAATGCCAAGTCCAGCTGCTGCCAACGTCCATCAGAACTGGGCAGCTGATTTTCTCGAGCTGCCCCAGCAGGCCCCACTGTGTGCACACACCATGCACACACAGGCACGCATGCACATGGACATGAGTCATGCCCTGGTACACTCACACACCCACATCGAACACCCACGTCTGGAAACCTGGGTGGCTTCTCCAAGGACACTGAGGCCCTGACATTGCAAATGCGCATTTTCACAAAGTCAGAGCTCATTTAATAAAATAAACCCTTCTACCTTTCTCATTTGTTTCAAAATACATTTACGATACATAAAAATACTTTCCTTGCACATTATCCCTTCTCACCAGATGAGGGGAAGGAGGTGGTGGTGGGGTGACAACCAGAATGAGTTACGGAGCAGCTTCTCCCTCCTTCAGGAGGGCCAATGAGTGGAGGCAGAGGCGGTCAAGTCAAAGATGGCCTCTGGCCTGGAAAAGGCCTCTGCCTTCTTCTCCTGCTGCCCATGTGGGCCTCAGGGATGGCCAAACTCTCTACAATGTGGACAGCAGGCCAGAACAAGAGTGGAGATGCTGGCTAATGGGGGAGAAAGCAGGGGCAGGGACAGGTATCCTTAGCCTTTTTGCAGCCTGCTGGGCCCCTGGAGGTGGACAGCTGGCTGGGGAGGACAGCGTTAGGGCCTGGCCTGGGAATGCAGGATGTCACCAGCCAGCCACAGCTGGGTTTCTGCACAGGACACAGATGGGGTGTGACATGCAGGCCCCAGAGATGGTCTACTTCAAAGCAATAACCAACCCAGAGGCTAGAATCTAGAAGCCATCGAACTCTGGTAGAGGCTCTGTGAAGAATGCTGGCTGGCCAGCTGCCCCATCTGGCGTAACAAGCCCAGGCTCCGCTGCACTTTCTCCTGATTCTTTACTTGCCCCTTCCCCCAGAGTCCAGACCTTGGTCCAAGATGGACTGATGGGCAAAGGGAGCAAGTGCTTAGTCTTTTTGACCTGGGCCATGCCTGGTCCCCACCCCCCCAAAATTTGGTTGTTCTTTCAACTTGTCCCTTTGTTTCCTGAGGGATCAGAGGGGCAATCCAACACAGACAAGGTTGTGACCCACAGCACAGGAGAGGAAGAAAATCTGTTCAAAGGCAGAAAACCAAGACTGGGGCTGGGATGTGGATGCCAGACTGGCGATTACTACCAAGGGATGCAGGCAGACTAAGCCCTATGGGGCAGCTTGTGCCACCCCAACACCCAGAACCCACGATGCCCACTGTGTCCAGATACATTTGCTCAAGCTTCTAAACTGTCATTATCTTTGTTTCCTGTTTTGCTAAAATTCACATGAAACTGAGTGTCACTGAGAATGCCACTGTCGTACCTTGATCACTTTGGAGTCGGGGGTGGGTGGTCAAGCTGCTCCCCATCCCGCTTATTTCCGCCTTTCGTATTAGTGTATGGGGAACCACGTGAGACTTTTTCCAGGCTGGTTGTACCGTCAGTTTCTCTTCCCCACTGTGAGTCTCAGTTAGGACAGCTCACAGGGGGCCCAGACCAGCATCTGAAATCCAACCCCAGGGGGCAGATCAGCAGCAGAAAAGCATTGAAGAGCCTGGGCTCTGTCTCCTTGGGTATGTGTGGCGAACGTGTTGCTATACTTGGTTGCTAAAGAACTCCATTAAAAAAAAAAGTCCAAACGACAAGTTGTCAGGTCCAGGCTGTGCTGTATTATGGTCAAAATATTCTTTGGCATCCACAGAATGATTCGACTGATTGACTGGACTTTTGCAAGGTTCTTGTTGGAGAAGTTCTGGCTTACCAGTGATGGAAGTGACCCAGGAGTAATTTGTAAAAGAAAAAAATGTTTTCACGTAATTCCTTTTTTATTTGTTCCCTGAGCTATCACCCTGGGGCCACTTGCTAAAACTCTTCAGAGCAACTACCTGCGACAAAGAGGGTGGGGTGGGACAGGTGGGTCGGGGTGGTGGTGAGGGGAACACAGCTGGGGGAAGGGAGGGGTTAAGGCTCTGGGGGTCAGAGGAACACAGGAGCATCCAGCAAGACTTCAAACAGCCCCAGCAGGCCAGCACTGGTCCACCTGGGCCCCGGGATCCCACTACTTGTTGGAAAGACAAGTTTCCATAAGGAAACCAAGGAAGAAGCTCATCTCTTAGCAGGACTGGGAAACTTGAAAAGGCAAACGGTCTGGTCCGGTCAGCTCTGTCTGGGATTAACCAGACTTCAGCCAAGACTGGCCCCGATGGAAGAAGGAAATTGGAACAGCCCCAGAGTGCTTCTCTGTGGTGGTGGGCTGGTTGGAGACCCACAGCCCTGTCTGGGCACTGGCCTTCCCTGGCAGCCCCCTGCCTGCACTGGCGGCTGGCTGTTTGGGAGTCCCCTGAGTAAATGGCGCAGCCCAGGAAGGATTCTGGGAACTCCTTCCCAGAAAGGATGGGCTGGGCGCTGCTGGCAGGGGCAGAGCAGCAAGGGAGGGAGGGTCGCAGGGTGGGTGGGCAGGCCTCAGATGTGGGTTGATCAGGAACGGCTTTTGGTTCCTCTGCGCCCCCTCAGTGCTTTCTCATAGAAGCTCATTGTGCTTGTGACAGTGAGTAGACTCTGGCTGGGGATCACTTATTATACTTCCTTGGGGATCAGTAGAGTGCAGCAGGACCCCCCAAATGGACCCCAGTGGGATTTGGGGGCAAGGTGGGGCTGGCCCTAGGCTGGCCCATCTGCCATGAAATAATGCCCTAACAAGTCTGTGTCACCAGTGGCAGCGGACTGCAGTCCTGGGCTCTTGTCACCTTGCCTACGTCTAGCCAGGAGCCTGTAGGGCTGTGGGAGCCTGGGATAGGAAGGCTGCCCCCGCAGGAGTGGTGCAGAGGACCTGGCATGGCCCTTGTGGCCAAAGACATGGAGGAATCCTAATGTCCTAGGCCAGCACGGAGGAAAGACAACAGTGTGGAATCTGAAACTCTCTCTATATTAAAAATAAAACCATAACAGAGTGGCAGCCTCAAGGGCCTGGGACACTCAGCAGAGATAGGAAATGGCAGTTGTGACTGGGCTGAGGCCTTGTGGGAGACCAGGGCAGGGCCCAAGATGGGGTAGGGTTGAGTTAGGAGGCCAGTACGCCCATGCGGACCACCTCCTCAGCCCCTGCCTCCCGGGGACCCCGCTGCACCCCACTGTCCTCAGCCTCTATGTCTGAGTCGCTCATTTCCCCATCCGAAAAGTAACCATCAGTCTCAGTGTCGAAGTGTAGCCTGACCTTTGCCCTTTCGGGCACAGCAGAAGGCAGTCCTGTTCCAGCATCTAGCCTAGTACCCGGTAACCTCCGGATTCCCTTGCTCTCACGTTGTGGCCGGAGCCGGCCCAAGGGTTTGGGGCTTGCTGTAGGGCCAGGCACTTGGACATTCAAGTCAGCAGCCATGGGGGCTGCCTCGTCCAGGGTCTCAGGGGCCAGTGTAGGGGGGCTCTCAGGAGCTGCTAGGATGGGACAGTCCCCAGCTGTAGGACTGGATGGCAGGTGAGAAGATGTCCGCCGTGATGGTTTCCTGGCAGGTGGCCCTTGTCCCGCCTTGCCACTGCCTGCATCCTGGCCCCAGGGCTTCTTGGGGGATTTGTCTGGAGTCGTCCGTGGACCTGGCCCATCCTGGGGCGGTTTCTTCTTCGCTGGCAGGCGGGTGCGGCTACGGACCTTTCTGGCAGGGTCTCCAGGTCGCAGTGAGGGGTCTCGCATGAAGCTGAGCAGAGTCTCCTCATCTTGTAGCAGCTCCTCTGACAGCAGCCCTGGGGCAGGGTCTTCATGGTGTCCATTGTTGAGCGACCACTCACTCATGGCCATGTTCTCCGCTGTGATCTGCACTGACTGAGCCAGCCAGCTGTTGAAGAAGGTGCCATCGATGGGAAATGGAGTGGACAGGCCTGACCAAGGGAAGAGAGGAGGCAAGTGAGATGTCAGCAAGCGTGTGTCCCACACCCCTCTTTCAGGCACACTCTGGGATCACCCCCAGTATACAGCTGTGTGCTCCCCTCAGTGAAGCATCTTGTTTCGTTCATTCCTTCTGCGATTACCACCAAGAAGGAGAGTTCATACTATATACACCTCTCCCCAGAAGGATCACTCACCCCCAGGATTGGCTTTATTACTTACCAGGTAGAGTGCAAAATTCGTATGTTAAAAAATATATTAAGAATTTCAAGTTGGCAAGAAACAGCATTAAACCAAACACAAAACAAAAACCCAAACCCAAACCCATTGCATCGAGTCAATTTCGACTCATAGTTATCCTGTAGGACAGAATTACCCCATAGAGTTTCCAAGGAGCACTGGGGGATTTGAACTGCTGACCTTTTGGTTAACCACCCTAGCCTGTAACAACTATGCAACCAGGGTTTCCATACTAGGCACAGACTCCTCTAAAGGTGGGGCCTGTATAACTCACAGGCCTCATTCCCATGAAGGTGTCTCAGCCTAGCCCAGCCCAGCCCAGCCCAGAGTCTTTCAGGACGGGGATGAAGGGCAACGTCATTGGCAATGTTATCAGGCCACTAGGGGGCACTAGACTTTCATGAGCCCTGTCTCTCCCAGAGCTTCCAAGGCCAACTCCAAGGCAAGGTGTCAGCCGTGTGTAGGGTGGTGGGGTCCACCTGGGCAGGTCTCTCCTGGATGTCAGGGCCAGCTCTGGCTTTGGGCCCTCCTTCCTTTACCAATGGCTTGGGGGGGTTGGGGGGAAGGCAACTGTGTGACTGAGTCTCCCATTGCCCTTCATTACATGGAAGACAAAGGATGACCTGGGGCCTCCGGGTTATTAGAGAGGTCTGCAAGGCAATTCCAGGTTGACCACTGAGAAGAGCTCTGGAAGAATCACACAGTATTGTGATGGGACAGGCTGTGGCCAAGGTCCAAAGCTGGAGTTTCCCAAGGGTTGCTGTAAAGACAGTAGCTGGGGCCAGGCTCAAAGCCATTCTGGACCATCTGACTTTCCAGGGGGTTCCAGAAAGGGGGTTCAATGGCACTGGGGGGAGCACTGACTAGAAGCTTCCACTCTCTATCCAACAAGGCTTGAGGGCTCAGATGACAGGACTCTGCCAGAGAGGGACAGGGATGCAGGCTTTGGCAGGCTGTTGCCTCCCAGCATGGGGCTGGATTTATGGATGGGTCTAGAGGGCCTTGAGGACCCCTGAAGGCCTCTGAGACAATCTAGCATCCAAGATCCTGTCAGGAGAAAAACCAAACAGTTCCTGGGCCTCCAGTTCACACAAGGGGGGATTCTCAGGATGTCAGACAGGCCTCTGAGACCCTTGTCTTCTTTATGGATGGAAGTTATGGGTGGGTTTGGTCACACTCTGTTCGGGTCTTAGTCTCCCATATGGTGCAGGGGGTGTGCTGTGGTCCTCCTGGCCTTATGGGATTACACACTGGGGTGATGGTGTGAACCTGGCCATGTCCACCAGGCTAGCAGAGCCACTCACTCACCCAGCTGCCCCAAGACAGACTCATGCCCAGCCTTCACTTTCTCTTTCTTCTCAGGGCTGCCCTTCGGGCCCTCATGACTTTTCCTTTTTGAGTCATTCTTCTTCCCCTTTGTTCTCCTTCCAGACCGCTCTGCATCAGGGAAAGAAAGAGAGAGGCAGTGGTTATCCCAAGCAGTCTCAGTTAGAACCAAGATCACTGTGTATCATCCTAGGGGTCCTCCATCAACACAGCTTCTCACCCTACAGGCCACCCTACCCTGCCCTGCCCCTGTGCCCCAGGTGACAGCTGTGAGGATCCTGGGAGAATGGCATGCCAGTGGGTTAGAGGACAGTCAGTGTGGGAAAGAGGGGTATTGCCCACTGCTGTCCTTAAAGGGCTTGGGGGTCTCAGAGAGGGCACAGAGCTGCAAGGAAGGCCTGGTATATACATAGGCCATGCTGTATGTGACCTATAGGACCTCATGGTGACTGGGAAGATTGACTGAGGGTGGGTCTGGGCAGATCAAGGAGCTAGACATGGAAATGGGAAGAACATTCCCTGAGGAATCAGTAGGCTTGGCTTCTAGTCTTGACACAGAAGTTAGCCTCCTTGAGCAAGTCCCCTGACTCAGTCTCCTGTCCCCTACTTTTAAGATCAAGTAGTAGATGGGGTCTGAGAGTACACACCTGGTCCTCAAATCCTTTCAGCCCATATCCACTCAGGTCTATGGAGTTACAGAGGGCACTGGAGCAGGGGAGGCCCCACAACACTTGGTGTCCTGAACCAGCACCTCAGCCAGAGGAAATATGGTTTCCCAAACAAGGATTCAAGAGAAAGTTGAATGAGAGGTGTGGCCTCAGATCTGAATTATCTTCCCAGCTCTGTTGTTAACTTACTGTGACTTCCCATTTGCTGGCCTTAGTCTGCTCATCTGTAACATGGCATCAGTGCCTAGATACTTGGATCGGAAGCAGGTATCTGTGGTTCCACACTGCCCTCAGAATATCCTAATCACCTTCCACAGGTCCCAAGATCTTGCCTACCTGACTCTGACACCCCCTCAGCCTCAGCTGACACATTTTTGTTCTGCCTCAGTTTCTCCAACATGACACATCTCTAGGTCCTCAAATACGCTGTTTCCTTCAGTCAGTTCAGCTCATGGCCTAGGTATCATCTCTGCTGGGAGGCCCTCTTCAGTCCCCAGGGTAAGAACAGGCCTTGGCAACAAGCTCATAACCCGCCTCAGGCATCAAATGTCTCTACAGTATGGGCATCAGCTTTGGACAGAGGGAGGGGCCAGCCTGTTGCTGCCACTCAGGTCAGGAAGCTGCACATGTCACCACTGTAATGCAGGGTTGGGTCCCTCCACGTTCTAGACCACATGTCTAGACCCTGTGCCTAAGGATATGGCTCATGCCTTTCTACTTTCTGCTTCTTTGGTTGTGGGCACCCTGTGCAGGGGGCCTCTGGAGCCTAGGAAAGCTCTCCTGGGTGTATGGCCACCACAAAGGTCCTAGCAGGCTTTAAGACATCGCTTTAGCACCATAGCCTCTGTGAAGCAACCGTGATATCTTCTGTCGCTGCAGTGCCAACAACTTCATCAGCCTCTGAGATGCTAACTGGATGTGTTCAGTTTGCTTCATCCTTCCAGACGGTAAGCTGCATGAAGGCAGGAGCTCTGTCCATTCAGTTTCCTGCAGTGTGCCTTGGCAGGGACCCAGTCAGTGCTCATTTAGCACTCACTGAGCCAACACAAACAAGAGGGAGCCTGGGAAGTTTCAGAAACCAGGAAGTTGCCATAGTCTTGGGGGCCATGCTGAATTCTGATTTCTACACGGCTGCAACTTGCCCTGATCCAGCACAAGCATGTAGCAGTGTTGTTGTCTCAGGCCAGAGGGGCTGGTGACACCAAAGACCATCAGGCATCTCAGCGCTTGGACAAGGCTGTAGCACTATCAGTCCTCGGTCAGTCCAATGGTAGCCTACAACTGTCTACTCCAGGTACTGCCCTCCCCAGAGGCTCAGCTGGCAGAGGCAGCGCCCAGCTCCAAAGCTCTTCTCCTTCAGCTGTGGCTGCAGCATGTAATTTGACATCAGGGCATCATTCTTTTGAGATAAGCATTGTCTTCCTTAAAACATCAACACTCTAGGAAGGGCCCTGTGTCCGGTAATATTGACCGTTAACAGGTAAGAGCAATGTCAGAGCTTCTTTGGCCTTCAACTTCTAGAATGCATGTGACGGTAAGAGAATCAGAAGATAGTGAAGAAAAAACCTACTAGTACAGAGCCTGAATCCCATGGGCTAGACACAAAGAACACACAGGTCCTGTTCCACGGCTGGTGCAGCTGCATTCTTCAGAAGGAACACGTGGGCAGGCAGGCTGAGCTTTAGAGAGGTTGTCCAGCTTCTGGCCCTTCATTCCTCTGGTCTGCACTTGCCCACATGCAGTTTGCTCCTGAACTGTTGTGGCCCTGGTGCTGCCTGGGTTCCCTGAGGCCCACATTTCAACTGCTGGGTCCTTGCCTACCAACACACACCTAGGACACTGGGAAGCTTCCCTCTTGGCCTAGTAACTGGATGGTAGAAGGTAAGGGGAGGGGCCAGTGGTCTCTGGCCCCCTCATATGTCCCCATCAGGCCCTGAAGACGCACCCTCCTTGGGACCCATCCAGGAGAGACTGTGGTTGGTGGCGGGCAGGGAAGACTCCTACCTCGACACAGATCCTGTTCAATAAGTTTCATCTGCAGGTGGAATATCTGCTCCTGGAGTTTGCAGATGGCATGTTTCGTTCTTTCGCGCCTTGTCACCATGTAGCACAGATTTCTAACCTGAGGAAACACAAGAAAGATTTTCCACCTTACTCGTGGGCCGCCACCCCTGACCTCCCAACTCTGGGGGGCCTGGTGCCAGTGAAGGCAGTGCCTGGGGCACAGGTCTCAGCTGCCACCACTGTCTATCCTGCCCAGGATATCTGGGAATCAATTCCCAGTCCCCAGAGTGCATCCTCAGCCTTGTGTCACAGTTCTCTGATCCAAATCAAAGGCTCATGCACAGCCTTGGACCTGTGGCCCCTGGCTGAGCCAGAGTAAGCATGAGAGAGCATCTGGTGAGCTTAGGCTGGTAACTCCACCTCTCTTCCTCTCAGTCTTAAGATCACAGTGTAGTCAGTCATGCTGTCTCCCAAGGTCTTTCTAACACGATAGCTCTCCCCTATAGATACAGTGGCCCAAGCCTCATCAAAGCCTCTCAAGGCCCATCCCTTTGCCTCCTGTTCATGGCTTCTCCTTCACATCAAGGAAGCTCTTCAGTCATAATCCCCACAGCAAAACCCAAAATCTTTCCTGAAACACAACACATGCAGCTAGAGAGTGCTCCAGCAGAATAGCCTGGAGCAGAATGGCAGCCCCTTGCTTACTGACCCATGTCCACCTGCTACACTGGGACCCAAGTCATGGCCAGGCTGCCCTAGCCAAGGCCCCTACATCCACATGGTCATGTGTGTTCCACTTGAGAAGGAACTCCTCAGGGTGCAGAGGGAAGGGACCCTTAGGACCTCAGAAACCAGCCTGCTTATATAGCACATGGGGCATGGGAGCACTTGAAGCATGGGTCAGGTTGCTGCCTGCTTACCCTGCACCTCACCCCAGTGCACCATTCCACATTGGCTTCTCTTAGAGCGGTTCATGCTTGTGAGGCTAAGATTATGTCCCCTCCCTTGAGAAAGCTCCTTGGTCTGAGGTCTTCTTCAGCTCAGGATAGAGCCTCCAGCAGTAGGGACAGCTAGCCAAGAGCTGACAAGCCTGCATCCTGAGTTCCACCAGAGTGTTTCCCGCTGTCTCCAGATGATTCCATTTTCAAGGCTGAGTTCAGTGTTCAGGGTCCCTGCCTCTTTGCATGATCACCATTGCTCCAGGCTTGGAAGCAGCTATGCTTTCTGATCCCTGCTGGGGATGGACATCTTCCTTTCCTTCTTGAGCCTCATCATGAAAGAGACCCCTGAATACCTGGTCCAGACTCAGACCTCCAAGGACGAGCTCTGCATGGACTCTTGGTGGCACTCCATACTGGTACACATCACTTCCCGACCTAGATGGTGAAGACCAAGCCATGGCACCACCCACTTCCACAACGCAAGTCTACTGATGCCTCCATAGTCAGTATCCCCCAAGAGGTAGCTCTGGGCTGCAATCACCTGGCCACCGCCCATGGCCCCTAGCTCTCGTCTATTAGATCGGTCTGACTTCCTGTCAAATGCTGGCACTGCTCATGATCACCCCGGGGCGCCCTTCCCTCACACTCCTAAGCAGAGACTGCATTGTGAACTGATATTGTGCTGTGTCCTGGGCTCAGCAGTGAGTGACGTGGAGGGTTCCCTTTTTTCTTGGGGCTCTCTAGCAGAACAGACAAGTGCTGAGCAAGTCCTGCCAGGACCTGGCTTGGGAGTAGTGAGGAAGGTTTCCTGGCCAAAGGGGCAGCTGGGTTAAATAAAATTACCATTTCTTGAAATCGAGTGTGTAACAAAAAGGTGTCTCCAGGTACACAAATGGTTAACATGCTTGGCAGCTAACAAAAGGCTGGAAGTTCAAGTCCACCAGGGGTGCCCCGGAATTCTACTTCTGAAGCAGCCATCACAATAACTAGTTTTCTTGTAAGAGATTGTTCTGCACCCTATATTGGTGAGTGGCACCTGGGGTCTTAAAAGCTAGCAAGCTGCCATCTGAGGAACATCATAACTCACCTAGAGCAGATGAAAACCCAGAACATCAAAGATATGAGGAAAATATGAGCCCAGGAGACAGAAAGGTCCATATGACTGGGAGACTGCATCAGCATGAGACCAAAAGAACTAGATGGTGCTCAGCCACCACCAAAGACAGGCCTGACAGGAAACACAATGCAGCATCCTTGATGTAGCACACGAAAAAGGGGTGCGCAGATCTAGAACTCTAGTAACAGAGCAGACATGATCGTCCGACAACCTGGAGGGTCCTCTGAGAGCATGGCCCCTGGACTTGCCGCTAGCCCAGAGCTGAGACCAGTACTGAAGCCAAAGACTGGACTGGACCTGGAGACACACAGTGGTGCAGGTGGTGAGTACACGTTATGATTCACTAGATATATATAAGGCTGTTGAACTGGTTCCTCTTAGAGGGAGAGGAGAGGAGGGGAGAGCAGAGGAGGGGAGAGGAGAGGAAAGGAGAGAAGGACAAGTGTTGATGGTAGATTTAAACTTTCACTTAACCACGATAAAAAATTGAGAGAAAAAAAAAGCAGCCATTGCAAACCCCAAGGGGCGCAGTTTTACTCTAACACACACGAGGTCACCACGAATCAGAAATAACTCCACAACTACTGGGGGGGAGGGGAGGAGACTACGGCTGAATGAATGTCATTTACTTCACGTGTCCTGCCAAGGCTGGCTGGTAGGTACCCTGGGGGCACCTGCCTGCTCACAGCTACAGATCTTTCCTGGTGGGCTTGCCACCCCTGGGCAGGCAGTGGCTCCTGTGTGAGGCTCTACCAGAGATGTGGCCTCTGCACAGCATAAATGGCATGGGCCATGGGTGATGGCCAAATGGGGTAGGACCGAAGAGAACATGAGGGCAGGTAGGGTAGAGTGCTGGGAAGCAAGTGCGCAGGCCGAAGAGGAGCTGTGGTCAAGAAGGAGGCTTTGGGGATTTCCAAGGGACTGACCTGGGAGCGGTAGTTCAATGTGGTGACAGAATCTGGGTTGCCTTGGGGTACTAGTAAGTTGAAGAAGTCCTAGAGTCAAATGGTACCACAGCCAAGGAGCCAGATGTTTGGAGGGTGGGGCTGCCCACGACAAGAGAAGCTTCAGGCAAGCCAAGAGGGGCAAGGGGACCACTATCCAGGCACCAAGGGCAGATACGCAGGGCGTAGACAGGTGGCAAGTATGGGGAGGGCAAGATCCATTCCTCAGTCAAGCCTTCCTCTCCTTGGGAGAGCTTGTAAAAGTGAGGCCTTTGGGAGTTCCAACATGTCCATTATGTAGTGTATCTGTGTCTGGGAGCTGCCTTGTTCTCCTGGCCCCTCCTCGAGACAAGCCAGGTCTCAGATGAACTCTGGGTAACCAGATCCCAAGCCACAGGCAGCAGGCCCCTGTGCAGCCCGGCTGCGATCATGGTTGCTAGGGGACACTAGTCAGCATTTGTCAGGCTAATCATCACTGCTGCAATTTTTTGTTAGCTGTGAGTAACCCAGGGAAGCTGCAGTAGCCATGCCTTCCTGAGCTGCCTTCCGGGGCCAAGGCCTAAGGCTGAAATTTTAAGAAAGCAAATTTTCTGAGCTGATCATAAAATGGAATTTCATGCTGGGTCCAGAGGCATGGTACTGGCTCCTGCTTCTCAGAAAACACTGTGCTCAGTCTTAGGGAGGGGGCAAATGATCAGTCAGGGAGGACACCTCCTGCCCCATTTGGCACCCCCATGCAGCCCACCCTTAGGGTGCAAAGCATGGCCTCCCCTCTTCTAGGAGCCAAACTGCTTGCACAGCCAGAGCGACCACACTAATCATGGCAGGCAGCTGAGGGCAGCGAGCTGAGCTCTGTACCCCTATTTTCCATGTGACTCCAAGGTTAGTATGATCCAGTCTCATTTTACAGACAAGGAAAGGGAAACTCAAAGAAGTAGAAACAAACTTGGGAGTAGGAAGTGCTGGAGGTGGATGTACCAGCTCACGCCAGGCCTCACTCTTAACCCCTCCACCGCCTCCCTCATGGCAGCATGCCCAAGCTGGCCAGCTGCCCAGTCCCAGGCTAGGCACTCTCAGCCACTGACCCTGGGCCATGGTTGGAGACTGGTCCTAGTCAGACCACCAAGTCATGGGTCTTTGCAGAAAGCCTCCCTCACAACCACAGTTCTCTGCCATGTCCATTCACTGTCACCAATGTGTGGCCATGAAAGGCCCTGAGGCCAGGATGAGCCTGGGACGTCCCTGTGTCTGACACCTTTCTTCTCCTTGGACCTGCCAGGGCTGTCCTGCCCTCTGCCCTGCTCTCAGCTGGTGCCCGGAGCTCTGTGTCCCAGATCCTGCTTATCTCCAAACCCAGCGCAGTGGCTGCCAGGGAAGCACAATTTTAACAGGGTCCTTCTGAGCCCTAAGAAGCTGCACAGACTTCAGTCTCTTGTTTCCTCCTGCAGGAGAGTGCACTGGCTCACACCTGACCTTGGAAGACCCTGTCCCTCCATTAGAGAGCTCTGTGCAGCAGCTCTGATTACCTGGGAACCCCAGAGCCTTGCCAGTACCTCAGCCCCTGGCCCTATCTGGTGTAGGGGTGTTGGGGGATTGATAAGGGATGTTCTTGCCCAGGGCATTTACAGAACAGAGGATAAGCCAACATCTCTCTTCCCAATAACTCCCACAAGGAGGTGCAAGTTCAAGCTCAAACCCTAAGAAACACAAGTTTCCCTAAGGCTTCCTGTCACTTCATCTCCGAGCCCAGTTTCTTCACCTGCTCAGGAGGGCCCAGAGTATTTACCTCACTGTTCTTTTCCCAAGACAACTGTGATAAAAGAAGAAGTAAGTCCATCCCCTTTTCTCTTAGCCAGGGCCAGACATGTGGGCAGACCCATCGACCACTGAGGTCAGATCTAGTGAATCGTTTGGGACAGACAAGGAACAAAAGCCAGGGTTTGTGCTAGAGATGCTAGGTGTGCAGACAGGGCAGCCTGAGGACAACCCTGGAAGCGGCTGTGGTTCTCAGAGGGCTTATACCTGACATATCTGCCTTATCCGACAGGCAGTCGGACTGCCCAGGAGGTGGGGGCCGCAGCTCTGCAGGCTGGCGCATGCAGCAGGTGGTCTTTCCTCCTTGCCTGCCCCTTTCTTGACCTGGTGGCTGGCTGGCTCTTTCCCAGGCCAATCAGGGGCATTTTCCCTTTGATGAGGCCCACCAGCAGATGAGTGTGGTGAAGGGGAGTGGGGCTGACTGGGAACCTCCACCTCGAGGTTCCCCCTACACAGCACATTACAACACCTGCTGACTTGCCAGCCTGAGACTCTCCAACTGAGATACAAACAAAAAAGCAGCTGCCTAAGGTCCCACAAAGCTCCTTTAATGCTTCTACTCAGGAGCATTTACTAGCGTAGCCTGGGCAGAGTGTGGGCATGTGTATCTGTACATGTGGGGGGGCCACTGTGACATGTCTGATACCATGTGCTCTGGAATCCTAGAAGGGAATGTCCCAGAGAGGTAGAGAGGCCAGAACAGCCTCTGAGGTTCAGTGGGTGGGACCAAGGACTCAGAACATACTGCCTCATCCTTGGGTTGTCCCCAACTTGGGGAAGGAGTGATCTATCAGCAAGTGGGGGCATGAGGGTACCAGAGAAGCCAAGTTTAAAGACATACCCCCTAGAAGGCAGGCTCCCTCCCTCATTTTCCTTCTGGAGGACTGGGAGGAGCTAGAGGTTCTGGGGGGCCTCCATGCTTCAGGTATGCTACTCTCACTGTCCTCCACAGCTCAGGACCAAATATTGGCACCTGCGGCCCATCCTTATCTCACCCCGAAATCACCATTCTGGACCAAGCCACTATCTCCTCAACTGCAGCACACAGCTAGAGAGCAATCAGCCAAATTCATCCATACTGGACCCTGTGATTACCCTTCTAGGATTGTTTGGAAGCTGTAACCACATTGCAGCATTCCCTGTTTAAAAGACTCCTGCAGCTTCCAGACACACCTGGTCACCAACCCAACCCCTGAGATCTGCCAGTGGCAATGGATCCTTCCAACCTCACCTCTCCGGATCCACACAGGCTGTTGCCAACCTCCACATGCAGTGCGTACCTCCGGGCCTCTGTCTAATGCTCACATCCCTCCGTCCTGCCTGACCCAGTGCACACTGGCTGTGCTGACTTAACAATCCTTGCACCTGAGGCCCAGGTTCTCAGCACAGGTGACACGGGCAGCAACGTAACAGGCCGACTTCCTCCCCTGCCTCAGATTCTATCCAGAAGCTCCTGCAGGAGGCAGGGCCTGCAGAGGCCATAAATGGAGACAGTGGCTGCTAGAAGTCAGAAGCCTGGGGTCCCTGCCCATCACTGATGCTCCCCAGCCTCATGACCCTGAGAGGATCCCCCTTCTCTTCCCACACTCTTTACCAGGCTTGAGAACGGTCTGAGAAAGAGAGACTCAAGAGATCCAACAAGCTGAGTCCTCCCTTTTCCTCAAAGTATTAGTCAACCCTGCTCTTCCCAAGACCTAGAAGCCCTCAGCCTCCTGGCTAGTGCTTGTGGCAGGGCCACCTGGCCAGAGCTCCCATTCTGGCTCCTGGTGAGCCACAGCTAGTTCCAGGCAGTGAGTGTGACTGGAAGCTCCAGGGATGGAGCACCAGGTGGTGGGGAACAGTATGGGTACTCACCCTCTCTAAGTCCTGCCGCAGGTGTGTGAAGAGCTTGAGGCGGCGGTACAGCACATCCTGCTCCTGCTGGGCCAGGTTGTCCACCTCATCCGTCTTAGGGGTCAGCAGTGGCTGGTTGGCATTGGCTTTCCTCTTCAGCTTCCAGTACTGGTAAATGAAGTCAACCAGCGCCTCTGCCAGGTCCAGCCGCTCAGCCACCTCTGCTGGCTCCACCAGCTCATAGAAGTCTTCCTCTAGCTGCTGCAGCCGCTGTTTTCGTAGGGTCACCTTCTCCAGGTCTTCACCGGCTGGGGTAGGTTCTGCAGGTTCGGATGTGGGATCACCCCGTGGGCCCCCATCACTGTGCTCCTGGCAGAAGGACTTGAACTTCACCTCATCATTGTCAGCCAATATAGTCCGCATTTCCAGGCCATGGTCAAAGGCGCATGTGACGTGGAACGCTGTGACACAGGAAGGCATGGAGCACTGGAAAGGAAGCGCAGTGTCAGGCTGAGCCTAAGGGCAGGAAGGGAGCCCTGGTGGAGAGGAGAAGGGTGTGAGGCTTCCCCCAGGGCTCTACTGAGAGCCCACAACACTGGTGAGACCCTAAATAAAATGTGTTGGGAATTCTAATAACCTAAGGAGCATGAAGCTATGGCAGGTGAGAAACAGAGAGCTGCATGTGATATGGAAAGAAATGGGGCTCAGCACCATACATCCTGGGGAAGTTAACCACCAGAAGATGACTCAGCAACCCCTTTGGGGCAAGCTGCATTTCTGTGGGGGCAAAACAGCTGTGGGATCAGAAGGCATAAACAGAAAGAAGCTGATCAAGGCTCATTATCTTTTCTGCAGTGTTATTTAAGAAAAGAACCATTGCCCCAACCTCTCCCACCTGCTTTGTCTTCTAGGAGGGAAACTGGGTTCCTTCCTTTTCCTCTTGCCCAGAGGGGCTCAGGGCCTGCCCCTCCCTCACAGCCTCAGATGACAGCTGTTGGTGGCTGAAGACTATTTCAGCCAAAAGTCCATCCAACTATTAGTGACCACTTACGCTGGAGCTGCAAGGCATTTGGAAGGTCTTACAAACGGGTGAAAATGAACCCTAGTGGCGTAGTGGTTAAGTGCTTGGCTGCTCACCAAAAGGTCAGTGGTTCAAACCCACCAGCTGCTCTGAGGGAGAAAGACTGGGCCATCTGCTTACATAAAGATTTATGGCCTTCAAAACCCTGTGTGGCAATTCTACCCTGTCCTAGAGGGTCACTCTAAGTTAGAAATGTCTCAGCCACAAAGCGTTTGGTTTTTGGTTTAGGAACAGATAAGGCACATTAAGTTTTGGCAATGACAACTCTGTTGGAGACATGACAGGGAGAAAGGATGACATGCCCCAATCTATAGAACAGACGCATTAGCATCACCTGGGAACTTACTAGGAAAGCAAATTCTCAGGTTTCATTCTAGACCCACTGCGTCAAGACCTCTGGGAGTGGGGCCCAACACTGTGGTTTAACAAGGCCTCCAGGTGATTCCAACGCACACCCGAGTGTGGGAACCACTGTTATGGACAGACTAGAGCAGCTCTGCCCTGTGCTGAGAGGTTCTTGGCTTAGCTGGAGGAGAGGTTTGATTCCTACTCCTCACACCAATCATCTTTGATGTTGGAAGAAATGTCAGGCCCAAAGTACTTACTCTTAGGGAAAGCCAGAGTTCTTAGTAATGCAATGGGGCAGTGAACCTTAGCTCCCTTGGTCCACCCTACTCCCTGGAAGAAAATGCCCTCCCTCCCCCAATAGGGAGTTAGTCACCTAACTCCCAGGCCCACACCTGGCCCATCAGTGAACCACAGAAGTGGGTGGAGGACGGTGGGAACTGTCCATTTCCTAGACTACTCAGGAGCACCCTCGGTGGGCTGGCTCCTGCATGGGCTCCTGGCAGCAAGGGGTGGAGTGAGTCATGTACCTGGATGCAGGTGCCGGTACACTCCTTGCAGAGGCTGCATGACAGAGCCCAGCGGCTGGCTGGGATATGTGAGATCTTGGTGATGGGTTCCATCTTCTCAGGGCAGCCAATGCTGACCTGAATAGGACACAGGGAGGTGCATAAGGACTTTTATCCCGAGCCTGCCTCTAAGGACCTCGAAGTAAGGGGTTGTATGCTGTAATCAAGTGGTAGACAGGCAGGACTGTAGGTCAGGCCTCAAATCCAGGTCCTTCCTGATTCCAGACAACAGCTCAAAGGCCCATGTCTCCAACATGTAATGTGTGCTTATCAATGACTAATTTTCAATTATTTATAAATGAATCAGAGAGTGTGCACCAGTGCATATGACTGGCTGACTGTGCATATCCATGCCTCCGTGGGCCTTGAGGCACCAAGACAGGACCTCACGGCAGATCTCCTCTTGGGGACCTTCAGGACCCTTGTAGCCCTTCGAGGATGTACCTCTATTCAGCTCCTTCTGCTTCTAGTGGGGCCAACCTATGACCCTTCCCTCTTGTTGGTAACAGCCTATCACTACCCTAGAGGCTGTGCCCTGCCTCAAAGTCCTGAACAGAGATCTTGCATGGTATCACACCCTAAGGCTGCAAAGGCTCACGAAGGAGCTTCATGGGCTCCTCTGTCCCTACTATACCCAGCCCAGACTGCACTCTGAATTCTAGCCCTTAAATGCTGATCCAGGAGCAAGCAACTACTGCTGACACAAATGACCACCATCACAGAAGCCTGCAGTGTGAAGCCTAGCAAGGGGAGGGCCACTCAGTGACAGGGCCACCTGGCTTGATCCTGGCTTAGGCGGCATATGGCAAGGCCAGGGATGAGATGCTGGTGAACTTCAGGATGGCGTGTTTCAAACAGAATGGGATGCACTTCCATTAAGCCAGGGCCCCTGTCAATTCCCTCTCCCCACCTGGACTCACACACAGGCCTGTATCTCTATCACAGCCACAGCTGGAGCAGACCCACAACTCAAATTTCTATTAGACTCATTGTCTGACTTTAAGGCTAGTGGCTCATTTTTGTTTTAGACATGTGGCTTCATGTTGGTTGGAAGCACTGCCCAGGTTTGGATGGACTTACAACCTGCCTCCCCTATAATTTGCTGCCTGTCTACACCCTAAGACTGAATAGCCCCTGTAACGGGGGCGGATTTTGCTGCTTGTCCCCTTGTCCCATGACAGCTACCATTCAACTGCTTCCAAGTCCACAGGCTGAGTCCCCTGGAGGGTGGTGAGAGTGGTGGCTTTTGCTGCCTGACGTCCTCCTGTTTTAACATGGCTCCCCTGGCTTAGTCCCTGAGGGCCAGCACTCTTTGCCCAGTGCCCTGTTTCCTGAACTTTGAGCTCCACACCAACGTACCTCCCAAAGTGTTGTTCCCCTGAGGTGGCCCCACCCCGCCCCATTCCTGCTTACCTCCGGAATCCACAGAGCACAGCTGACGTGCACCCACTTGGTTCCACTTCTGGTGGGCTTCAGGGCTCCTCCTCGCTTGGGGCAGAGCAGGCACTTTGGCTGGACACCCAGGGCACATGTCCGGCACAGCCAGCTGCCCGTGGGCACCTTGAGAATCCCATAGCATGCCTGGGGAGAAAGTAGGGTGGTCATGAGTTGGAGGCAATGGCCAATCCACATCTGGTCCTAAGGCTGCTGGGAACAGCCAGGTACCAGCCCCAGCCCAGAACCACCTGGCGATGCTGCCTCCAGCCTCCAGGAGAAAGGCCTCCTGGGAAGCTCTCTGCTTGCAGAGTGTGCCTGAAATGTCACCATTTAGGTTAAGGCTTCTGTGTTTTGCTTAGGAGGTCTGCACCCCTGCTGGGGACAGGCACTTTAACCAGAGGTTCATAATGGGAGACGTACTTGAAAAGGGTCCATGAAGCTCCTAAAGTTGAAAAAACATCTAGGATGTATCCTGTCCAGGGACAAGGCCCAGAGCTTTCCTATTATTTACAGAGATCTGTCAGCAGGGATCTTCCTGTTGTACCTGGGGCTAGGGAGAGACATGTGGACCTAAGAGCTGCTGAGGAGATGGGTACACAAGAGGTACACTACCTACCCACCTACAGCCGGGTGAAGCCCTTGATTTGAGCAACCCAGCAGCGATTCCATCAACAGTGGTAAGGGTAGCCCCAAAGTCAAACTCACAGTGGCCTTCCCAGAGAGGGAAACCATGGTAGCACAGTGGTTAAGTGCTACGTCTGAGAACCATATAGGTCGGCAGTTTGAATCTGCCGAGTGTTCCCTGGAAACTTCATGGGGCAGCTCTGCTCTGTCCTTTATGGTCTCCATGAGTTGGAATCAACTCAACGACATGGGTTTGGGTTTTTCTGGTCTCCCAGAGAGGGCAGAGAGTGCCCTAGTCAGGTCTTCTGTAAACAAGGCCGAACCCAAACCAAACCCACTGCCACTGAGTTGATTCTAACTCACAGCAACCCTTTAGGACAGAATAAGACTGCCCCATTGAGTTTCCAAGGAGCCTCTGATGGATTCAAACCACCAACCTTTCAGTTAGCAGCCATAGCACTTGACCACTAGACCACCAAGGTTCCCAAGAAGCCTAGAAATGCAAAAAGACCTAGCAGTTTGGGCCCCAAAGTTGTGGCTGATTAGACCACACTTGGCTTATGATACCAAACGTGATAACAAATACTGACAGTTCTTGTCACTTAGTATGCTGTTTTAAGCAAATAATTCCCATTAAGTAACATAACCCTCTCATTTTTATTTATAGGTGAGGAAACAGAGGTCCAGAGGATAGGAAACTTGTCCTAAGTCCCACTACTCATGAAGGGTAGAGGCTGATTTGAAACCAGGTAGTCTGGCTCCAGGCTTTACTCTCAACCCGCATACTATGCTGGCTCTTTGCAAGCACAGGATGATGAGAAGCAAAGGAACAGGGCTGCAGAGTAGGGGGAACAGCCTGCTCTGTGGAGAAGGTCAGACGGGAGTTAGGAGAACCCAACTGGAGTTCACCCAAGTCCGGCTGGCAGGGTTGGGTCAAAAGGCCCCAGGTGTACCGAGCATCACAAGGCACTTATATCATCCCCTCCTCCCTCGGAGCTCTTGCTCACAGTGTTCCAGCGCTTCTACAGCCACGAAGACCAGCTCCAGGCAGAAGGACAGAGTCTGTGTATCTGTGTAGGGGGTTGTTTAGGGACATCAAGGGGCCACCCACCTGGTGCACGCAGACGTTACACTTGTCACAGAAGACCATTTCATTGCCATCCTCACCCTCAGGAGAGCGGCACACGTCACAAACCACATCCTCATCGTACTCAATGCCCAGCCCCTCCTGTGTCTCAATGGCCCGTGCCATGTTCTGGTGGCACAGTGTCTCCAGCTCTTCCAGCACACGCTCTAAAGTCAGCTCGTCCAACTCTGGCCTCTCTGCAGGGAGGACAGCAGAGAAGGGTGTTAGCAACCCAGCCTCTTTGGAGCTCTGGGAAGCAGTCAGCTCCTGGGGCTGTAGGAAGTCATTGAAGTGGGAGGACTCCCACCCATCAGCTGTATGACACGCAAAAAGCAGCCACTCCAGGCTACTATCTCTGGGTCTCCACTCCATCACCTGAAAATGGAACAGGCTGGACCAGGCAATCTCCAAGACCCTTGTCCACTGTGGAATTCTGACTTTAGACAGTCTGCTTGCCACCATAGACATATATGCACAAGTAGAACAGAAGTACACCCAAGACGTGGCTGGCTCCACAGAGGACCTGCTGCTTGCATTGTGTATAAGGGGATCTCTGAAGGTGGCTTAACATGGCAGAGCTGGTCCTTCCTGGGATGTATTATCAGGCTCCAGTCAGGAGCCCCCTGACCAAGCAACCCAACTAACCCCTGGTCTCACTTGTCACCGTGTGCTTCCTCATCAGACAGCATTCATGCTCACGACAACAGTCCCCAGAACAAGACTGTCAATTACATACTATTATTTTTCCCACTGACTATTGTAGAAACTAAGCAGATATACATCAAATAATTTCTCCAATCTGACAGAGTAGGGGACCCCCGGACCCAGATCCATGCCAAAGCCCAGTCCTGGCCATTGCCCTTCTGAGATAGGATGCTGGTGTTTAAAGGAAAGCCCTCCCTGTCCCCCCTCGTACCAAGCCCATTCTCAGCCTGACAGGTCACCTACCCATCTCCTTGAGCTCCGAATTGATGAGCTCCAGCCAGTAGGCATCAATCTCGTCCAGGTCATAGCGGCTGCCCCCCGGCCAATCGGGCTGGGAGCCCTCCCCAAGTTCAGAGCTGCTCAGGGACACCTGTGTAAGGGGACCTTCCAGCGGTGGCAGAATCCTAGGAAATCAAGAACGGGTGTCACAAGGGGAGTGACCTTTAGCCTGCCACCTCCACTGGGTTTGGGGAACTCCAGTGAGAACTGTTGCTCCTCACCAGTTAGCTGACGAGTTGGAAGGCAAAAGAGGCTACCAGACTTTGATGCCGAAGAGTCCCCTTCCCTCATCTCCTACTTAGTGTTTCCTCCTGCTCCCCGCCCTGCCCTGCACAGGCTCACGTGACTATGGGCCAACAGTCAAGGCAAGGAAGATCCAAAGGGCTCGGGGCGGGGTAGGGGACATGAGTGGGCAGATTCACAGCTCTTGCTCACTCAATAAACATCCCATCTGCTTGGAGCCCATCTCTACCGGCCCTCCCATCAGGGGAGCTGGGCATGAACTACAAAGCCCAAGGATCTGGATATGACCCAACCAAGCCTATAGGAGGCATCCCAAGTCCTGTCCTGGGCTACCCTTGTGCCAGCCACTTTAGGACAAGGGAAATAGGGCCAGCTGGGTTCCCAGTTACTCAGCATACCCCTCAAGGCTGGCAAGGAGCCAAGGATTGTCCCATGCCGTCATATGCCTCAGCCCCTCCTTCAACAACAGCCTGAAAAACTCCATAGTCTGGAGTGGCTTTACTCAGCTACATATCTGCAGCTCAGGGTGACTCTAGATAAAAGGCCACAAACACCACAGAGGACACAGCATTGCCAGCATACCCTGCACTTCCTCCACATACAGTGCTCTGGGAGCAGGAAGTCTCTCACTATACATTATACACTCACTATACAGTGGGGTACACAACGGTGCAGGGCTTACCCCCACCAACCCTCCCTCAGGACCCTGGCCCTGTCTCCAAGGCAGCTAGAAGGGCCCTAGTTACAGGGTGTGGTGGTCTCAAGACCCAGCTCTGCCCTTCAGCATATAACTGTGGGCAAACCACTTCTCTGTGGCCCAGTGTCCTCATCCATATAATGGGAAAGTAATGACAGTACCTACCTTTTAGAGTTGGTGTAAAGATTAAATGAAGAAATACAGATAAAGCTCTTAGCTTAGAAAGTGTCTGCTACGGAGCAAGCACTCTAGATGTGTACTAGTGTACACCTTAAGACCTTTGGATAACACCTCTCACTTTCTGAAGTGGAACATAAGGGCTTTTTTTTCGGGAGGTCAGTTTTCCCCCTTGGCTCAGCTGTGTGAGCTGTGTGCTGACCCTCAGTTCCCGATGCCAGCTCAAAATGCCAGCCTTCTCCACCCCCCACCAGTTGCCATGGTTATTGTCACGGAGCCAGGCTTACATCCTGCCAACCCTACCAGGGCTCAGAAGCCCTCCTCTTGGGAGAGGCCTTCTGGGGGTCAGAGGTGAGGCTGCCACTGTCTGTGACTCAGCTGCAGACTGGGGAAAGGGGGACAGAACCTTGGATGGCACAGAGACACAGCTGTGCGGCAGTCTCTTGGGCTCTAGAAATGTCCTGGGTGTTGGCAAAGAGGGGCAGAAGGAGACAGAGGTCCAAAGAGTGAAGCGAGGATGCCCACATGAGGTTGAGGGAAAGGGAAACAGTTTGGCACTACCTCTTGCACAAGAGGGACAGATTAAGGAAGACCTTTAGCAATGATAATAGTGCCACTCCTCTTTAATAAGTGACTCCAAATAGAAGCAATACTGCTACTCCAACAAGTTCTCACTTTCCTTGTGAGCTGTTATTTGAAGTAACACATTCTTAAAAAATAAAAAAAAAGCCCCTAATTTTGTTATGACTCTGCTTTGCTTGTACCCCAAGCATGTGCTTAGCTTGGCTTCTGGGCAACCCTTCCTTGAATGCTCACCATCTCCAGGCCTAACTACTCATACCTGCTGGCCCTACTGACTGCCACCTGGCCTGGCCTCTTGGGGCCCAAGATCACATCCTCTCTCTGCAGAGCTGAGGCCATGGGGCTCACACCACAAAGGCATTTCCTGTGCTTCCTGGAGCGCTCCCCTCCATCTGTCTGGCCCCTCCTGCTAGCTGTGGAGGAAGCTCTCCCACCAGGCACAAACTGACCTGATTCTTGGCCAAGGCCTCACCCTCAGCTGCAACAGCAAGGCCATGATCAGCTGGAAGGAGGTGGATGGAGCTGAGATCTGGGGGAGGTGGGATGGGTCTCCATCCCACCAGAAGCTGAGTCTTTGGGCTACACAGAGTAAACCTCATTCAGCTCATGGTCCTGGGGGAACAGGTTTTTCCATGAGGTGGACAGGGAAACCAGGCAGGGAGGGAGGTTCAGAGGCAGACTAAGCTGGGGGAGGGCAGTCTGAGCCAGCATCCCAGGGTGTCCAAGGCACAAGGCTCTCTCTCTCTCTCTCTGGGCCTCATGGGGGCACCCTGGGCTCCTTCCCTGCAGCCTCTGATTTCCTGCCCCAGCCCACTAGGCCCCAGTGATCATTCAGGGAAGTCCCCAGAATTTCCCAACTTCCTCATCTACGATATAGGGACTGTAATACACCCTTTATAGGGCTACTATGATAATTAAATACGAAAATCAACATAATAGGCTCAGCTTAGCAAGAACTTAGAAATGAAAGTTCCATAACAATTGTGACCATGATGACAGCCCTGCTGGCTGCCAAATGAGGGCAGGGTGATGGGAGATGCCCCCAAGGAAGGAGAAGCTGGGCTGGAGAGAGAAACTGGCAAGAGAACACCTCCCATCCTCCTTCTGCCTATCCTCTCCAAGGAGCACAGGCTTAGGGCAGTCATGTGTGCACTGGGCACACACCTGAATGCCAAAGCTGCCTGAACACGTGCTCTCCTCTTGATGTCAACAGATAAGACACCATACAGGCAGACGGAAGCCAAGCTACTGGTGTGGAAGCATCTGCAGTTAATTACCCAGGGCAGCAGATGTTTCTGGAACCACCTGACATCAACAGCAAGGAGGGAGGACAAGACTGCTGGGTCAAGCCTAATCAGGAGTCCCCTCCCTGCTCAGCTGGTGGCTGGCCCCTCCCCGACTGCCCTGGGCCCTGGCATGAACCAGGCCCTGTGGTGATTAACTTGGCACATAGAGCCTCATCTAGTCCTCCCAACCACGTGGTCAGGCAGGTACTGTTAATGCATCCATTCATAGGTGAAGAAATGGGCTCAAAGAATTCATGTAGCAAACAGATCTTTGGTCTGCAGAGGTGACTGTGTGAGATTGGCTGGGGGTATGACCCAGATTTCTGACTTGGCATGGGTGTGGAAAATAGATTCATCCTCCGATCCCCCCCACCTCCCCCACTCCTTATGGGGTCCCCAGGTTCTCTGGAGAAGCCTGGGCTCCCCGGATTCTCAGAGGGCTCTGGACACGTGTTGGTAGGCATCCAGTCCTAGGAGTGGGTGACAAGAAACAATGCAGGACTGGTCCTTCCCAACATGTGGTCCCCACATAGCACCCCAATGGGGGCTCAGTTCATGCTCAGCACAGGGCTGGCACCACACAGGAACTCAGTGCATGTGAGCCAGCTGTGGGTACAGCTGCCAGGGAAGCAACAGTGCCAGTGTCAAGAGATGAAAGCTGCAATTCTTGTCCCCAGCCTGGTCTACATGGGCCTGATCAAGAGCCACAGGACTGCGAAGGCCATGAGTACACTGCCAATAACCTAAGCTGCCCAGCCAAGGCCATATTAGGCCCCTGTGCACCAAGACATGACTCAGTGGGTTTTCCGGGGTACAGAGAGAAGCACTTGGCTGAACTCTGTAGATGGAGGCAAAGCCCATGCTCATGTGGCCACCTCCTGACATGAGCCTCCGGGTACAGGTAGGGCTTTCTGCTCCACAAGACCTGGAATGCTTCCCAGCCCAGAGAGGGCTTACCCCGACTGATCCTAGGGAGCTCTTCTCAGTGGCTGGTCACGGCCTCCACATGCTGAGCATGTGGCTGTGTGCCAGGCCCTTGACTCCTCCTCTAACAACCTTTTTAAAAGTTTCATGAAGCCAAGAGCACAGCACAGCTGCTAGAAACATGAGTTAAAAGTCTGGTGATCTCCCTGAGATTTGCTCTGGGGACTCAGTTTGGATCTACTTTAAACCCTGGCCAGTTTCTACAGACAACTTGCTGTGTGCCAAGTCACATGCCAGACACTTCCACACATTCCTTCTCTACATCACCTCAACCACTACATGAAGGAGGTGGTGGTGGTATCATTCCCACTTTACAGACAAGGAAACAGAGGCCCAGAGAGATTCAGTCCTTGGCCCAAGGTCACTATGAATCTGAGTGGGAAGCAGCAGGATGTGAACTCAGGCAGTATGGTTCCAGAGTGGATCCCAAGCCCGAGCCCTCGGCCTCAAAGGTCAACTGCTAATATTTCTGGAACATGTCAGTGGCTTATGGGACGAGAACCAAATATGCAATGGAGATGGGCTGGAAAGGCATGTTCCCTAGCCCAGGAGGCAGCCTTCGTTGTTCTCCCTGTCTCTATGGGCTCCCGGCCTGGGCCACCTTGCTCACCTCACCACGGGCTCCGGAATGGCCTCTGCCCCAGCAGGCACCTGCACACCTTTCTCCCACTCCTGGCGCCAGGGGTCTGCCAGGATGTAGTAGTCATCCGGGCTGAGCTGATAGGAGTCCGGGATCTTCATGGCTGTGATCAAGTCTGTCCGAAAAACCTGTCAGAATCAAGAGCAGCTTCAGACTAAACCCAGCACAGTGCTTTGCAAACAGTAGGTGTTCAAGAAATGTGTTGGCATGAATTCACATGTGTTCTAACCTATTGAAGGGCAGGGTTTGAGTGATGGATGGAGATAGCACCCAAGGGAAAGACTTGCAGAGAAATGCAATAACTGGGAAAAAAACAATGGCAGAGAGGCTTCTGTAAATGCAATGCTGCCATTAAATGACTGTTCAGGGAATTTCCATCGAGGCTTACAAGTATGTTGTGCATTTGCAACCACAGGCACAAGTGGAGGTGTGAAAGAAGATAAGGGTTGATTGCCAGGACCTTATGCAAATAGCTGAGGGTGAAGGTAGGGCTTGGGGCAGCACAGAGAATAGCTTCACATGTGTCAAGCCTTTTCAAGGTCCCTCAAGAGCAGGGATACCATGTCTGCTAACTCATCAGGGACGCTATGTTACCACCCCTGTGTGTGTGTTGTGCAGAGTATAGGGTTGTCTTCTATCATCCTCAAACTTATCTATATCCCTTTGAGCCAGGCCACGAGTAGCCATATACCCATGTGTTGGTTTACTTCTGCAACTCGGGTACTCAGGGGGAAGCTGCTCTCCCCAAGCACTGGCTGTCTATTGCTCCACGCTTCCCCCCATCCCAGAACAATCTCTAAATCCAGCCCCAACCAGCACTGGCAATGCCACCTTCCCCAGTTAATTGAGCTCACTGCGGCCCCCACAAAGTGCTGTTGTAGGTCTTGATGGCACCTCTAGATAGCATGAGACTTGCTCAGGCACCAAGTTATCATCATCACTTGAGAATCACAAGTTAAAAGAATTCACATCTTTGAGTTAAGAAAAACCACTTCAAGAACATCAGGCCTCAGAAGAAACTCCAACCCCCCTCCACCCACATCAGCACCGACTGACCATCCCTGAGGTCATGTCCGCTCAGAAAGCTTTCCAGAGACTCTTGAGACTCAGATTTGGTGGTAACCTCTGCCTGCTGAGGCCCAACTCATTGGCTGTTTGGGCCTCACTTGAATCAAGGGCCATAACCACAAGGAAAAGACTGAAATGGATTCACCGAGGGGCTGGAAGCAGCATCCTGCAGAAATCTAATTAATGTTTTCATCTAGCTGTAGAGGGCTGTGGCTTGAAAAAGGTCAAGTTTCTAGAAGACTCTGTTTGCCAATATAATTTAATTGTTAAGACTAACACCCTAACATTTAATTAGGGTGCCAGTGTGAAAAAAATTAAAATGAGATTACGATTAAATGCTAATTAAACGGAAGATGGAATGTGACTAAGATTTCACAGCCCTGATAATTTGCATATCTTATTAGCAAGCAGTATGACAACTAATAGAAGGGAGCAGATTCCTGTGATGGGTGCTTTTTGGTGTCCATAGCAACCCCCCTTTTCTGCCTGGGGCTCTTCCCAACGAAGGCCTCAGGAGACCTATGCCCAATGGGCCTAGGGCAGGGTTACTTCCCTGTGGGCCCCAGCACAGAAGTGGGAGTGAAATGAGCCCAAAGTGGACACAAGGCTACCTCAAAGTCCTCCAGACCCAAGCAGGCCCAAGACGAGTGGCATTTAAAGTCCTGTTGCCCTCAGATGACACAGGGAGCCACTCACCTGGGACAGCCCAATACCCTGTTCTAGAACCGAACCCTTTGGGAGGCCTCTAGTTTTGCCTCTAAGCAGACCCAGGTAAACCGGAAACCTCTTGCTCTTCCCTAACTCTCAGATATAGTTTAAATGTTACTGCCTTGGGAATTCCTTCTCTAACACCCCAACTCAAGTTGTGCCAAATGACCCTGACAAAGACACGTTCTATCCTGTCACCCTTATTCAGTTTCTTCCCAGCGTTTATACTCCTGAACATGAGCTGGTGTCTTATGTGTCTTTGCAGCCACTTGTCCTGTTCATTGTATTTTCAGTGACTGGCATGGTACACAGTAGGCACTCAATATAAAGAGTAGCTGAATGGTGAATGAAAGGGTCTCCCCGCAGAATTATGTGATGAATCTGAGACCTCCAACGCGCCTCTAGGCAGTGCTTTTAGAATCTCTGTTGACCAGCCAGAGCCCTGGTAGGGCAGTGGTTAAGTATTGGCTGCTAACCAAAAGGTCGGGAGTTTGAATCTACCAGCCATTCCTTGGAAACCCTGTGGAGCAGTTCTACTCTGTCCTATGGGTTACCATGAGTCTGAATCGATTTGATGGCAACAGGTTTGGGTTTTTATTAACTGGCTGCAACGTGCCCTGTGGTGCAACAGTTAAGAGCTCAGCTGCTGGCTGTAAGATTGTTGGCTCCCACAAAGACTACAGCCTAGAAAACCACGGGGATAGCTCTATTTCATCGTGGGGCTGCTATGAGTTGGAAACTGAATCAATGGCATACAGCAACCACACTGGCTGAAACACCTTGTGGATACATGCAGAGGTTGAAACCCTCAACTACGTGAGCTTGAATGCTGTCTGCAGGGAAGGAATCCCAAAGAGCAGTGCTCAAAAAGACCAGAGTGCCAAGCCACACCAGCAGAGGGGTCCTGACCTGCTGTGCACGGGCTTGGCACCAAGAACCTGGGGCAGGAAAGGCTCCTGGGCTCAACTCCAAAGGTCTCTCATGTTGCAGCAAGGCAGAGTCCAGAAAGGGAAGAGAGGTGTCTGGTGCCAACTGAGTTCTCATTTTGTCTTGTGTCACTGAGGGAGCCAGTGGCAGACACTATAGACCCTGTCAGGCAGAGGACTCATGGAAGTCCGGGAAGCTGGCATGCTCATGGTATCAGATGACACTTAAAGAACCTTGGGTACCAAGTACCAGGCTAAGGAGTATGGTTGAATGTATGACTGATCCTTTAACCAACTCCGTGAGGTAGGTACTATCCTGATTTTGTAGTTTAGAAGCCTGGGACTCAGGGTTAGTTAAGTCACCAACTTAAGGTCCTATAGGTTGGAACTGGCAGAAGAGCCCAGGCTCTTCTGAGCCACTGCACCTCCCCCAACTGCGGCTTCCCTGTCCCTTCCGGCCACGTGCTTATTGGGGTTTTCAGACTTGGCCCAATACCCTGAGTTAACTTGAGGCCATATCAGACGGTTCCCCAAAAGCTGGAATATGCAAATATGACAGGGGTCCTTGCAAGCAAGTCCCAGGCTCCTCAGTGGCTCTCCACTGCCTTTAGAAGAGCTGAAGGCTTCTCTCTGGGACCTCCCTGGCCCTGTGGCCACACAGACCACTCACTGACAGCCTCCCCAGCACTCTCTGCCCTTTGTACAAGGAGTATCTTACCTGGAATACTCTTCTCCCAGCCAAATGGGCTGACCTACTTCATCTTTTAGATTTTACCCTAGCTCACCCACATCTTCTCCATGAAGCCTTCCCCAATCCCAGGCTGGGTTCTGTGCTTCATCAGAATCCCACAGTCCCTCTATTGGAAACTGCTGGTGTCTTGTTGTTTTTATTCCACTAGAAGATAAACTCAGCAGGGTCTGGCTGGCTGGGCCTCAGCACTGGAGCCCTTTGGGTCTGCCATCACTTGCCTCGGTCATTGCTCAAAGACATGGTTGGTCATAGCTGGGCAGCTGGATATTCCATACCTACCAAGAGAGCCTCTGTACATTAAAACCTGTTCACAAATATGGCAACTGATTGCAATCTGAATTCCTTTTTGTTTTGAACTGCCAGGGATCGGGCTTGGAAAAAACCTCAATTATAAAACTTTGAATCATTTATGAAAACTAAGAAATCAAATGGACACTGATGAACTGGGGGTCTTGGTACCCTGAGAAAGTCGGGAGCTGAAAAACAAGCAACTGACTTAGAAAGTGAATGTTTACTATTTTTCTCACTTTGGGCAGAAACTGGCAAATTGTCTTTAAAGGTCTGCTGCCTAGCAACCAAGTTCTGCTAAGCTGCTTGGGAGATGTTAATTGTAGCTTCTTCAAGCCCTATGAAGAATGTTCAAAGGTCTAAAACACTAATAAACCATCTGAGTGCCACAGGTGCCACACTGCAGCTCTTGAGGGGCTGAAGGCCCTACTTTGCGCAGATACAGGGACAGTGCTCTAGAAACACATTGCACTTTGCTGTTATGGACTGAATTGCGTAGCCCCCGCCCCAAATGCATTGTAAATCCTAACCTCTATGTCTGTGATCACTGTGAGTCAGACAGAACAGGTTGGGTTTTTTTGTTTTTTTTAAATGCCTGTGGTTATAATACCATTTGGGAATGGGTTGTCTTTACTATATTTATGAGACAGGATTAGTATAGGGTGTGTCTTGAGCCAACCTCTTTTGAGATATAAAATAGATTAAACAAGCCAGCTGAGCTGAGAGGTGAAAAGACACTTGCCAGGACACATGGAGATTTCCCAGGAACCAAGAAGCTGAAAACACACAGGACCTTCCTCAAGAGCTGAAAGGCAGAGAAAGCCTTCCTAGAACCTCCACCCTGAATTTGGATCACTAGCCTCCTAAACTGTGAGAATGGAAACGCTGGTGGTGCAGCAGTTAAGTGCGATGGCTGCTAACCAGAAGGTCACCAGTTCAAATCCACTAGGCACTACTTGAAAACTATTGGGGCAGTTCTACTCTGTTCTGTAGGGTCACTATGAGCTGGAATCTACTTGACAGCATTTTTTTTTAAAACTGTGGGATAATAAATGTTTATTAACACTGCCATGTGGGGTTACATGTTACAACAGCACCAGAAAACAAAGGCACTTGTGTTTGATCTCTGCTGCTTCTTCCTTTGACACTGAAGGCTAGAATCATTGAAAAATCTAACTGTCTATACGCATTTCCCCAGAAGAACTAAAAACAGGCTCCACAGCAGAGTCTGAGTGACCACCAAAAGCAAACAGAGACAATAAAAACGGACAATTAACTCCCCACGTGAGTTGACCTCAAGGCCTGCAGGCACATGTTAAGAGTTTTCTTACAAGATCTCAAGATTTCTGGATGCTATGTGAACATTTTACCCTGGGACCTTGTTCCATGTTTCCTTTCCTCAAGAAGTGAATTATTATCTCAAAGAATATTTCAGATGAAGATGTACCAAGAAGTTCAACAACTTAAGGAAAGGTTCAGGAACTTATCACAACTACAAAATACCATTATTTGTGGAACTATCTGTGTAATGTCCAACACTAGTACTAATCAAGCTGCAAGAAGACAAAGTCTGCATCTGTCCTTCTTAGCAGTGTGCCCATTTATGGCACAGTGCTTGGCACACAACACTGTTCAGAAATGCTTGTGGAATGAGTGAGTTAATGATGGATAAATCCCAAGAGTGGTCTGAAGTGTGATTAAACTCTTTGTAACTTTTTGTCCTGTCCCGAAAAGGTGAGGGGCACCAAGGGTCTGGCCCAAAGAATTCTTCCTCTAAGTGGGTCTCAAGAACCAGGCTTGGTCACTGTCCCAATGTCAATGGAAGTGGTCTTGGCTAGGACTGTCTCCCCTTGACCTCTGACTACACCAGGAATCTCAATGGAGTTAGGAGTGACGCACCCCCCTCCCACTGCCATCACCTTCAAAGAATGTCTGAAGTCCCCAAACACAAACCAAATTACTGCCAGATGGTAGCTGTAAGTAGCCAGTCGAGTCAGGTTCGGACTCTTTGAGACTGCATGCGCAATCATGTGCCATCTCCACGACCAGCTGTGAGTCAGAGACTGATGTGATCCATATGGTTTTCACTGGCTAATTTTCAGAAGTAGACTGCCAGGCATTTCTTCCTAGTCTACTTTCACCTAGGAGCTCAGATGAAACCTGTTGAGCATCACAGCCACACATAAGCCTCCACGGACATTGTGTGAGAGGTGTACTGGTCAGAAATCAAACCTGGGTCTCCTTCATGGAAGGTGAGTAATTCTACCACTGAACTACCAATGCCCTAGACTCCTTACTTTAAATTGCAGTGACCTCTTTTCTGAATTAAAAAGAGTCTGTATCAAGTGCTAAACGGAGCACCTCAAATCATTATAAACAACAACTAACGGCAAAAAGTAACTCCACTAAAAGACAGCAACTGATGGTCTGAAGGCCTGGGAGTTCCCCTGGGAGCATGGCCCCTAGACCTGATGCTGCTCCTGATTGTAAATCATTACTGAGGTCAACTCTTTGGACAGCAATGGACTGGACTCAGGGACACAGAGTGTGGGCACTTTATGGTTCTATGCATCTATAGGATGCCATCCTACTGGCATCTTGCTAGAGGGGCGTGGAGAGGAGGGGAAAAGGAGGAGAGTGCTGTCACCAGCAAAAAGAGTAGAAGGAGCTGCAGATAAGCGGGCATGCAAATTTAAATTGGATTGTACACTTTCATTCAATCACAACACAAAAAAATAAACAAACAAAATACCTCTTTAGGTATAAATTAGGCATGAAACACTAGAAAAGGGCTCTGAGGATAGCCACCTTCAGTCCACTTGCATTTCAAGCAATCTCTAGGTTAAGCTGGTCAGACTTCAAAAAAAAAAACAAAAAATACTCAACATCTCTTTCTCTTACTTTCATGAGGATAACAGCACTTCCTGCTCTTAAAAGAGAATTTATTACACACATTTCTTTTGCAAGACAAGTCCCAGAGGCCAGGAGACCTTTCCAGCTGGCCAGAGCAGCACTGTTTCCGACTATACTGGAAGTGGATTCTGCACCCCACCTCTAGAGGAAGGCAGTGTAAGTCTCAGAAAGCAGGCACTTAGCCCACACTCCCCTGCTTGTCTCACAGGGCCTGAGAGGAACTGCTAGTGGGCTGGAAACTTGGCTTACAACCATGGGGGCAAGCACAAAACCTGTGCTTGGATTCTCCTGTTTCTTCTCTCAGGTTTGTGGGCATTTTGCTCTATCATATACACCATTGTTTTAGCATAAAAATGCTATTTCAAACACCTGGACATGACTTTGCTCCTCCAGGAAGACATTTTATTTATCTGTCTCAGCTCTAACACAATCCAGCCACCCCCACCTTCATCTGAGGTAAGGCCCCATTTTTAAAAGCACAGAGTCATGTATCTTCACCTGCTGCCTTTCTAGGGGGAAGGATGTCTGTATATAGGGATTTGAATGAACACTGGGTCTGGAGGACACTCCCTTTCTGGTAGTAGAAGCTGTTCACAAGGATCACTTCTTTCTCCCAGGCACACCCTATGGGTGTCGGCTGGGCATCTTCAAGAGGCCCCTGTCTGCCAGCATACACAGAGGATATACTAACCCGTTACCAGTGCATACAAAGAAGCCAGCTGTCGGGTCTCAGCTCTTACCCTCCTGTTCTGGGACCTGTTTAGGCTTCAATAATAACGAGGACAGCTTCACCTGACCCCTCTCTCCACTCGTGTCTGGGGCCCGGCTCCTAGCTGCCTCAAACCTCAGGAAGAGCAGTACAGCTTCAGGGCTAGGTTAGGGCTCTGTGGATAAGGACTGAGGCTCAGAGAGGTGCAGTCACTTGACCAAGGTCACAGAGTATGAGCAAAGCCTGGGTGGGCCATTGCTGTAGCCCACTAACTGCACTGCCCAGTGGTTGCTGGGCAGCACCTGTATCCTGCTATCAGTCACAGGACAAGGTACCTGGGGGCAGGGCCTGTTCTGCTCTACCTCTAGCACTTCGACTGAACCCACCAGGTGTTCTCAAGGGCTTGCTGAATTTTAACCACGTCAGTAGCTCCTGGGCCCCAAGACCATTGTCCCAGCCTGCTGCCTGGCTTCTGGGGATTCCGACTTCCTGAAAACATGGTTTTATACTTTAAGACAGCCAGCCCAGGGGAAACCCCTACGTTTGCCCTGCCCTTCCGCCTGCCTCTCTGCTCCAGGCCTGAGAAGATACAGCCTCCAAACTACAGGGCTGGCCTATAGGTCTCTTTCCAAGCTGCCCTTTTTATCCCTTTCGGGTTCAGGGCCTGGCAGAAATTAGTTTTCCTAGCCCCTGTGGGGTGCACAGGAGCTGGGGGACTGCCCCTACCCACATTCCTTACTGTGCTTAGGTCACTGAACCTAACTAGAAAGCCTTTCTCCCCTTCCTTCAACCCGTACCCAGTTTTCAGCCCCTTGGGAAGCTTGCTGTGAGCACTCAGGCCAGGGAATCTTTGCCTTAGGCAAACACAGGAGAAAAAGTTCATGGCTCTCAGTAGGAGTGATTTCTGAAACACACAGGTACCTCTGACAGAGAACTGCACTTCACAGGGTTTTTAATGCTCCACAGGGTTTTCAACAGGTGTTTCCTCCCAGGTACCTCTGGGTAGACATGAACTTGCAAACTTTTGGCTAGGACCTGAATACTGTTAACCATTTGCATCACCAGGGACTCACACATGTGGTCCATGAGTCAGAGTAGACTCCACAGCAACTGTTTTAAAGGTACCTGGGGCCTCACTCTAGACCAGGTAAATCACAAGCTCTGTGGAGTGGGAAAGGTTGCTGACCTTGGTTATTTAAAAAAAAAATCTCTACTGTAAAACCTTTGAACCATGGCTTTCATCAGATTCTCAGGAGAGCCATGTCACAAAGGGTTAAGCACAAATAATGGCTATGCCATTGTGTGTATCAGGTCAAAAAACCCAAGGCCCCAGACAAGTGTACACAATAATGCAACCTCCCCGAGCCAGGCCAATCCCTTTCCTCTTCTTTGGGGCCATGCTGGCCAACTTACAGTGCAAGGGACAGACCTCAGCTTGGTGGGCATCCAACACAGGTAGGCAGAACACAGGAAGGCAAGAGCCTGTCTCCCAGGCATCAGTCCCACTTTTTCCTTCCACTGCTCAGGGGATACTAGAGCAGACTTCAGACTACGTGCTTCCACCAAAAATACTAATCCAGCCTCCCAGGAACCCTAACATTTGTTCCTTCAGCTCTCAGTTTTTAGCCCTGCCTCTCCCCAACTATGGTGGAGGGGCAGGAAGCTACCCATTGGGTAAGGGCCAGAAAGAAAACTGGGCCTCAAGGCCTTAGCCCTGTCCAGGGTCCTGACTCCTGGTCTGAGCACTTCCAATCTAGGACCTCTCATCCTAGTACCGAGGTCATCCCTAGGTTTGCACACTTGTGTACTGGCCAAGTGTGGCCCTGATAGGTCACCACAGTGGCGGCCCCACCTGTCTCCCAAACCCAAATCCAGCCCTTTCCATAGCTGTTGGCTTTACTACCACTGCAGGTATTTTGTCAAACACCTCTGCCCCAATACCCCCAAACCCATCACTGAATACATTTACAGAACAAGAAGTCAAGGAAAATCATGAGTTCCACCAGGCAGGGACTCCTGCCCCACACACTACTTTCTGTAAGCATTCCTGCCAGAGACTCTGCCAGACAGGGAACGAGTGGGTGACCAGCCTGTCAACCACCTCACAAAGCTTGTTACTCAGGGGAATGACTGAAAAGAACTCCTGGGCTCCCTTCCAGCTGGGTGTCCAAAGACCTTGGTCCCCAACCCCAGTAGACTGTAAAGCTCCCCCCCACAAATCCATTCACAGAAAAAGAAGGGAGCAGCCCAATGAGGAGATTTAGTACAAACATTATCCGCCGCCAAATCCCCGCTTTCATCTCTGCCCTCTCGTGAGCCAAATAATTTGGAAGCTTTCATTGATAGTTTCCTCTCCGCCCCACGGTAACTCAGAATTTATGCCGGCCACGGCCACGGCTCAACCTCTTCGCTTGGAGGACAAGGTTTCCCTCGCAGGCTGCTCTCCAGCATACTGTGGGAGGAAAGGCTTGTCCTTGGCGACAGTTCAAGGCAGGGAGGACTTCCTCAACCCTCCAGGACTTGGTGGGGAGCGGACATCTCCCACTCCGACCTCAAAGCCACCTGCAGAGGCTCCTGGGCTGGTACCAGGGAGGGCAGGCATGGTGTGGCTTGGCAAGCAGTCCCCATGGGGCCAGGCACTGATACCCTTTACAGTGGCTCAAGGCTAATTTTAGGTGAGGAAAGGTGCAAAGGCTCTGGGCTGGAAAACCCAAGAGGCCGGGGAATTTTCTGCCCCATGCAAATTGCTCTTTCCCCTCAGCCTCTGCTGACACCTGTTTCCTCTCACCCCAGCCCCTGGGATCTTCCAGGCCCAAGAGGTGGCCCCTCCTCCCACTGGTGCTGGGAGGGGGCAGAGCAGTGCAGAGGGGGTGACCTCTGAGCCTATCCAGGAGACAGAGAAAGAACCAGCCCTGGGAGCTCCCCAAGAACTTCCCCAGCCCACTCCAACAGAGCAGTCAAGGAGATGACAGGCTATGTTCTAGGAGAGGCAGGCTTTACCTCTACAAAACGAGCATGATAATCCCTGCTCGCAGAACGCACCAAAAGGTGACTATTGTTTTGCTTATTCATCATAGCAACTGGAGAGTCTCTGGGACCCAAGGGTGGGGGATGGGGAAAGCACACAGTGCCCCACCACCTCTAGGAGAAAGGGCTTCCCAGGCCCAAGCACATCCAGCCTCCCGCTTCCCGGCTGCACAGAAGCCTGTCCTGTCCTCCCTCCCTTCAGCAGGTCTAGGCCTGGAGAGCACTAAGAGCCTCAAAAGAGCACCTCCCATCCCCCACCCACCCAGCACTGCATTCCTGCCCCAGTGGTATTCCTGGAGATGTCTCCATCCATCTCCATTGCTGCTCCCATGGATCTCAGGCAGGCATGAGGTTGGGATCCCAAGGTAATTAAGCACTGCAGAGCGGGGCAGAGGGGGCGATTTATAGGGGAGGAGAAGAGAGGCACAAAGGTTCCTGCCCCAGCCCAAGGGTAGGGAGGCTTCAGGATTTGGAGTACTTTTTCAAATACAGGGCTCAGCAGCAGAAGACCCCCACAGGGACTGGCTAAAGACCATGGTATCAAGACTGCCCCAGTGGTTAAGGGGCTGTGAGGAGTAAAGGGGCATGGCTTACAACAAAAGTACCCTCGACCTTATAGGGCTTTGCCCCAAGAATTTCTTGTCTCCCAGTTCTCGGTACTGTTGACCCCAAGGACTTCAGGTGCTAGCTCTATGGCTTTGGGACTCCTCAGTAACAGAAGAACTTGGAACCCCAGGCTAAGAGTTAAACAGAGCAACATATATATATATATATGTGTGTGTGTGTGTGTCAAGTGTTTAGTCTATTGCCTGGCTACTTGGTAGGCTACCAAACCATGTCCCAGTCAAGAACCAGGTCTGAAAATCCTCACATCTCAGGCGCTCAATGCTCTTGCAGCTCCATGTATGCCAAGGCCTTCTTCCACGCTCAGCTATTTTCAGGGATGTGCCCTGCCAGCCTTCTGTACTATTATGAGGGTGACACACAGAAGACTGAGGGCCTTTCCTAGAACCTGTGATCCTGAGTACTGAGCTATGTATTGCACCTGGTCTCATCTAAACCCTCAGTCTGGTTGGGAAGGCCCTCAGGGCAACTAGAGTAAAGCTGCTGGGATGAGGGAGGTTTAGAGGCCCAGACTAGATGATTCTTGGATTCTCCTGGGGCTACTCCTCATGGAGCAATGGCTACCTTGTGGCAATAGCACAGAAGACAAAGATGTGAGAGTTCTAACAAGCTGGGATGTCCGTATGTCCATTCCTCTACCCACATCCAAGGCTCTTCTCCACAGAGCTGCAAGGGCCAGAAATGCCTCTACCTGTGGTACAGGCTCGCTATGAGTCAGAATCAACTCAACAGCAGTGGGTTAGGTTTTTGGTTTTGTGGTAACAAACGTGGTGATGCAGTGGTTAAGCACTTGGCTGCTAACCAAAAGGTCTGCAGTTTGAATCCATCAGCTGCTCCTTGGAAACTCAACTCTGTTCCCTAGGGTCACTATGAGTCAGAATTGACTTGACGGCAATAGTTTGGTTCGGTTTTTACTTTGAACTGGAATGTTTCTGACCACCAAACCAAACCAGCACTGTTGAGGTGATTCTGACTCGTAGTGACCCTACAGAAGAGAATGGAACTGCCCCATAGAGTTTCCAAGGAACACCCGGCAGATTTGAACCTTGGTTAGCAGTTGTAGCACTTATCCCTGTGCCACCAGGGTTTTCAATTCAAAGTACAGAAGGCTTAAAACGCAGATGTGTGTGAAATGAGCAAAATGAGTGAGGGGCTAACTGGATGACTCTGAGGACCTCACACTTCAATCCCACAGCCTGGACTCGACCTCCAAAATGTACTAAACTCCTACTGCTTTTTACTCTACCAGTACCACACAGGTCTAAGCAGCTGTTGCTTCTCACGTGGAGGAAGCCAACAGCCTCTTCACTGGTCTTCCTGATTCCTTCTTGCCCTCCTTTCTGCAATCCCTCCTCCTCATTACAGCCACGGGACCTTTGGTTAAACATCAGACCACGTCAATTACTCTGCTCATGATCCTTCACTGACTTCTCCTCTTGCTCAGATCAATAGGAACATTTTTATAATAACCCTCAAGGCTTCTGTGCACTGGCATCTCCACCATCACCGTTCCCCCATTCAGGCCACACTGGCTGCCTCTCTTTGCACTGACTGTGCCCTCTGCCAGGAGTGCTATTCCCCTCACTGCCTGTAGGACATTCATTGCTACCCACCTCCGAGGGCTTCTTTTCGTTCTGCCGGGGCCAGTTCGACTTGGTGCTGCTGGGCAGTTTGGAGCATCTTGATGCAGATGTAGTGTGGCCTACAGAGAAAGCACAGCCTATAGTAGCCCTGGAAGGCCAAAAACACCACCCACCTATATCCCAGGAGAGGAAGCCTTAATGGAAAGCTCTGGCTTAGATGCTCAGGAGGAGAGACCTGTGAGAGCACCTGGTGAACCGCCCCTGATCCAGGGCACTCATGAATGGTTACAGGAAGCCTCCTCCAATCACCAACCAGGAGGAGTTTGGGAAATCAAATGCAGTTACCAGGACTCAGTATTAGCTGACTGTGTGGCCCTGGACCAGTCATTTGTTCTCTTTGGGCCTCTGCTGATATGTCAATAAACCTCCATCCCCACTTTCTGCCTCCCCAACCAGCTGGGTATTTTCACAATACTCTGGGGTGCTGCTCACTGGGTACACAGGTATAGGGCAGAGTAGTGGGAAGACTGCTGCTTTGAAGAAGACCTACAGACCAAGCTGGAGCCCTAGTTTGGGCTAATTACTGGCTGCGTCACCCTGGGCAAATGACTTAAAACTCTCTGAGCCTATTTCCTCACAAAATGAGGGCAAGAGAATATTTTCAAAAGGTTCTTGAAAGGATTAAATGATATCATGCTTATAAAGTCTTAGCACAATCCCCAGCACACAGTGACTCCTCAATAAACATTAATTATTATATATCAGGGTCTAAGCCTCCTGCTAGGTGATAAGTCTATGGCCTTGGTACTGAGAAGGGTCAAAGGAACAGCAAGAAGGACTATGGAGAGACCCCATAATTTTGACTAAACAAGCACAGTATACAAAGATGGATATGGTGGTGGGGGCTGGGGGGGAGTGCACCCAGCCTGGCCCACTTTTGAAGCTACAGAGCTAGCTCGTCAGACACCCACCCTTGTGGTGCTTGACCCTCAAAAGTTCTTTTGCCGATTTAAAGTTAGAACTAGATAATGTAGTTCTTTTTGTCTCTACTGAGCCAGGCCACAGGCAGTGATATACTATGGCCATTGAAGGATAGCTGTAGGAGGAAGGGGTGATCAGGCTGGACATGGGAGCCAAACTCAGCCAACAGACCTCAAAGGGTAAACAAAAAGACTTCGCAATAGTGAAGGGGCTTGAACCTAACCAGCTATACTGGGGCATCTGTCCACAGGCTCCCAGGGAGAGGCGGGACTTTGGAACCTACAAGGCGCCTTAAGAGATCTTCCTAATGCTACTTGTTTACAGCATGTGTGAACAACCAAAGTCTAGAGGTGCAGGGCTCCAGGCTTGGCCTCTGGCACCGCAGTCCCTTCCTGAGCCTGGCCCTGGGGGGCCTGTACTTCTAGGCAGCATGTCCCCTGCTGGGCAGCTCTCCTACCCAGACAGGCCTACTCCTCGTACACCTTACCCCACCAGCACAAGTAAGCCTGGCTTCCCGGGACATTTGAGAAGAGCTGCCCTGTGACCTAGCACTCCAGAAGAGCTCTTGCCTAGGGTGGGCAAACTTTCCTCCTCTTTCCAATTTCAGAAGAAGTTCCCTAAGCCCCATCTTTTCCTTGACAGCCCTGCCCCACCAGATGTCCTGCTGACACACCCACCCATACACAAGTCTACCTCTGAGATTCTGTACCAAGATACCACCAAGGTCAGGTTTCTTCATTAGTGTCTTCAACAAACCCTTACTGAGTACTTGCTACGTGCCAGACCTGAGCAGTGAGCTGAGGAAAAAGCAGTAGGCCATGACCCATCATATCAAGGACACTGCTCTCTAGTTAGGAGATGGAGACCTATCAAGTCATTATAACAGAGTTAACAGGTCTTTTAATTTGGTGTGCTGAGACCTTCTAACAGGGTCCTGGCTCCAACTGGATGGTCAGATGATAGGGATGCATTCCCAGCAGAGGAATGCCCAGTGGGGAGCTGATCTGTCCAGCACAGAGCTGAGACCTAGACAGTGAGGGGAATGAAGTGAGACGATGGCAAGGCCTGGAGACCAAGGTGAAGTGCAGGACTTTCTTAGGAGAAGAGGGACCTGACTGGACTTCTGCTGTTGTCGGCACACTTCAGGTTGCTCGGCAGAGCTAGGGCCACTGGGTGGCCTCCCTCTACCTCTGCCTGCTAAGCACCCAAAAGCTTTCCCTGCAGCAGCCCCAAGTGGAAGGACTTACTGTCAGTGGTGTCAGAGTTGTCACTGCTGATGGAGTATTTTCGCCTCTTCTCTTCCATCTGCAACAAAAGGCAGGCTCATTACTACACTCACAGAGGCTAAGGAAACTCCCTCAGAAAATCCTCCCGTAACGGACCTCTCCACACTCATCCCACTGCAGCAGTAGAACGGCAACAAAGTCCTGCCCTCAGCCTTCTCTTCTACCAGCCTCATCTTTTCCCCGGGGACCCTGGAGGTGGGAGAGGGCCTGCAAGTTTCTGAAGAACAGGGAGCTGACCAATGATGATAAAGGGGAGGGAAAATAAGTGGTCAACAGTCCCAAATTCAACAGTGACCATTACCCACTGGGCCTCAGCTCCCACTCTGGAAAATCCATCACCCCACCCCTCAGAGAGCGTACTGAAGTCTTCCTATCCCACCTCACCCTGAGCTGCAATGGAGCCCTGATAGGTGCCAAGGAGGAGAGAGGAAATAAGACAGGTTCTTCCAAGAGGACTGTGTCCAGCTCAGACGGCACATCTGGACAGCAGCAAGCCAGAGGGGGTTGAAGCAGGGTGGGATAGAGGGTTTTCTAGGCTGAGTCCCTGGGACACACCACACCCAGGGCATGGAGGCCAAATCTTGGCTCCACTAGTGAACAAGATCTTGGGCTGGCTGCCCTTCCCCCGCCCCCCGTCATACAATGTTTATCTCAACTCCAGTACCTAACTGTACGGTAACAGGGCACCTGTTATCTACACAGTGCCTTCCCCACCTGCACTATTTCTTGTTCCCAGCAGCCCTGTGAGTTATGGGCTATGAGCTCCACTGGCAGGTGAGACTCAGTGCCTTGCCCTGCTAGTCACTGGCAGGACTGGGATTTGAATCCCCAGGTCTAATCCCTGAGCCCATTTTGAGCTGCCTGGGAGCTCTCAGTCAGCTCCCGCTTGTTGAAAGTGCTTCCCGCCCACTCTCACTAATCCTGCCAACTCCCCGGCAGCAGAGCTTGTTCCTGTCTCCTCTCCTGGCTCCTCTCCGAGGAGAGCACACCTGAGTGGCTTGTTAACCTGCCCATGGCTGAGTCCGAAAGTGAGAACGTATCAGGGTCTCAGCGTCCAGAGAGCTCTTCAACATGTTCCAGCTGGTCTTTTACTGCAGGCTGCCTCACTGGCTACAGCAAAGACAGGTACCCAGTGTCATGGAGAAAGTCCCTCCTGCCTAGTCCACCCACACCCCAAGTGGGTCCCCCAGCCCTACTCTGAATGTCATCTGCTTGCTGCCCCTGGCCCACCCAGTCTCCTCCTGCTGAGCTGTGTTTGCCCTGTTATCTACTGGGCCCTACAGAGACCAATGAACACTAGCTCCTTAACTCAGATGGTGACTACTGAGACCTAACTGAGCAGGAGGACCCTCCTACCTTGGACTTGACTTCAGATAGGACCTTTTCTCAATCCCAATGTCCCCACAAGGGCAAGATCAGGATGACAGACAGGCTCCTGTGCCTGCTTGCCCCAGCTCCAAGGGTACAAGCAAAGTGCTCTTCAGAGTGACATACTGTGGGACACATGGTGAAGCCAACAGCATAGATGCCTGGGAGGCAGAAACGATGACGGCTAATTGCTAAGTACTCATCAGGGGCACCCTGGTACCCACAGACCTCACTAAGCCCTCAGACCAGCCCTTCACTACGGCTGGGCATAATGGGTGCCTCCCTGTCACAGATGAAGAAATCGAAGTTCAGAGGTTAAGTGACATGCCTGCGATCACAATGCTTACGGATGGTCTCTCTGACTCAGGAGACCACGGTGTTGACATTCAGACTTCCCTGCCTCTGTGCAGTAGAGTGTGAACAATCCAGTGGCCCAAGCCATGGACTGAATGGAGCAATCATGCCCTGCTACCCACAGCTGCCACCCTCACTGTAAGCCAGGCTCTGAGTGTCACGTGTATGACAAAGGTAGACTTTGACAGAACCTTGCCTCTACCCTACATCTTTCCCAGCCCTGTCACTGATGCAGTGGAGACACAGTGTGGTCCTATAAATGGCTTCACCCATTTTCTCCTGCAACCTGTACATGAATTCCATTTCTTTTCATTTCCAGCTAGACAGTATGTGAGCCTCTGACTTCCAAGCCAAGGTATCTCACAGCATTTAAAAGCAGATGCTTGGATTCAGGTGGTGCTGGGTTCAAATCCTAACTCTACTCATCACCAGTCTCCCAGAGGACACAAATTTCCCAAAGGACACAAAATGGATCTGGAGTTTTACACAAAATCTCCTGCGTTTAAAATATTGGCAACTGATTCAGGATTTTTAAAACACGTTGAGAGGGCCAAAGTAAACACATCTGTGGGCCAGAATCAGCTGGTGAGAATAAATGAAAGCAGTGCAAATCCCTTAGCATGTGGTAGGAGCTCCATTTAGGTGCCAGTAGTTATGAATAGGATGGCAGCTTCTGCCCAGGGGAGTCTTCTGACCACTGCCTACTTGGGGAGTGTTCAGTGCCTCAGAAAGAGAAGGAAGTAACTCTCTCAGTAAGAAAGGTCCCCCAGAACAACATTCCTCACCACCCAAGCCTGTCCCCTCCCACAACACTGTCTTTTGCTGCCAGGAACCAGCAGGTGACCTGTTGCCTGTTGGCAGGTGGCCTGTCAGCATGCAGACCTACACCCAACCCCAGCCACTTCCCCTTCCAACCTGTCTTTGACGAAACACCCTAAGTGCCCGGGGATCACTGTCCTGGGCCAGGGCCATTCCAATGGAGGTTGTTATTAAGGGAACAGATTTTGCGGTGGTTTAATTAAAATAATCACTAGGCACTGAAGGGAAGCCACTCTTTAGTGAGTGAAGCTTCTGTCCTTTGAACTCAGTCTTCCAAAGCCCTCCCTGCCTCAGGTAAGTCCCCCACTGTCACAGTGGGGAATGAAGGTCCAAATGAGGCCTGGGCCCCCTTGCAGGCCAGCCTGTTGCCCTACAAATCCCCCCTCTAACCTAGAAAGGTGGAGCATGAACCCTAGGGCCATAAATGCAGGTGGGCACCGGGGGCAATGAGATCTGTCTGTCTTCCCTCTCCACTGCTCTAGCTAGCTCAAGATGTTCCAACCTGCCACAAACTTTGGCTTTGGGGGATAGAAAGTACTCCCCCAAAACCTACTTACAAATGAGAATCTAGGAAAAAAGGGTCTTGATGTCTTCCTAGTTGCACCAGCTCCAGCCGTGCACGCTACCCCCAGCATGAAGACACAGGTAGACAGTTGTCCTTGGGGAGGGTAGGTATCCCCTGGAAGGAGTAGCAGCTCATAGCCTCTCTGTGCATTCTCCAACCCCCGTTCTCCTTAGCAAGTCCAGGAGGCTCTCCTTCCAGTCCACATGTTGAATCTGCCAAAGCTTTTCCTTCCCTACTGTTACACTCCAACAAGCAAGCGACTCAGCTGTCACCTTACTCCTTTTTCATCCCCAGCTTCCACAACTGCTCTCCCATTATCCAGGTTCCACACAGCTGCTAAGGTATTATAGACTGAATTACGTCCTCCAAAGATATGTGTTGCAAATCCTAACCTCGGCCTGTTATAATCCCACGGGGGAATGGGTTGTCTTGTTACGTGCAGAAGACAGGATTAGTGGTGTTTCTGAGTCAGTTTCGGATATGAGATCCGGACAAGCAAGCAGAGATGAGGGCTGAGAGATGCCAAGCTGCAGAAGATCACCTAGGAACAGAAACTCAAAGATTTGACAAGGACCATGCTCCAGAGCCACCAACCTGAATTTGGACTTCTAGCCTCCTATGCTGCGAGAAAAGAAAACTTGTCAAAGCCTCCCACCTGTATTTCCACTATAGCAGCACAAGAAAACTAAGACACAGGCTGATCACTAAAAAGTAGAAATCAGATTGTGCCATGCCTCTACTTTAAATCCTTCAAGGGCTTCCCATTGTTCCAAGGAAACACTCAAATTCCTTACCACAAGCCCCTATGTGATTTGGCCCCTGGCAACCTCCTGCCTGAACATGTTCCTACCAACCACTATCCCCTCTTCCTCCCACCACTTTCCAGCACTGCACCTCAAACAATTCAAGCATTCCAGGTTTCAAGGCTTGTGCTCAGGCTGTTCCTTTTATCCGTCAAGTTCTTCTAAGTAGTTTATGCATGACTTTTTCTCCTTCGGGTTTGGGCTTAAAGGTCACCAGAGGTCTATGCCCATTACTCTAGCTAAAAAAAGTTTTCTACCCTGTCCTTCAATTTCTTTAGAGCACCAATCATAATCTGTGTTTGTTTATCTGCTTGTTTAATGTCCTTTTCCTTGGGAGTGTCCATTCCATAAGAATAAGGAACATGTCTGTCTGCAGCCCTACCAGAGCCCGGAGCCTCCCCGGCATTGTACCGGGCATGTAACAGCGGCTCAATACACTGGCAGTGCAGAGTGTGTTCTTGTCTCCTTCCTCCAGAAGTGTGGGGACCACACAGGCCCAGCTGGCCACCTGTGGCTTACAGGAACAAACACCTCAGTCCAAGATTTTGTCTTGTTTTCACAGCCCGCCTTCCCTGTCTCAGCCTCACAGACGTTTTCCAGGAGGCTCTATTTGGTTGGGCTCCTGGCTAATGATCAATGTCAACTCAGTAATAAGGCTGCAATTTGGTGACAGATGTTTTCTTGGCAGCACTAGCCACTGGTCTTAGTGGGGGCCCTGGGCCTGAACTTGAAACACCAGTGCCCAGTGCCAGCCCCCTTTAAAGATCTCTCTGCAAATAAACCCAAATAAACACCCTGAGCCTCCATTAACGCCCTCCCAGTTGACCCTGGGAACAGTGGGCCTTTCAGGACTGCTACAGCAGTAGCTCCCTGGGCAGTTAAAATACCCTAACCTAGCCTCCGGCCTCTCTCTCCAGGGGCCACCAGACCTGCCCGCCACCAGACCTGCCCTGCCTGCCACCACACACAGCAGGATTTCGTCCTCCTCCTTTAAAAAAGAAAAAGGAAAAAAAAAAAAAAGGCTTTCAAACAGGCAATTTACCATTCCAGACACAATCTTTCAAAGAGAAACAAAAACTCTCCCTGTCTGAGGCAGACCGCTAAGGCGTGTGTGTAATAAGATGCTAATACAATTTAATGATATTTCGGCTGGAAAACCTATCCTCAGAGCCTCCTTGTGTCGGGAAGGCCAGACATCCAAAAACAAGAGCTGCATACTCTTAAACCGCTTTAAACGGGGGTCACAGCCCCACTCTTTCCTACCTCTCATTAACTTTAATGCCTTCTCAGGGGTAGTAATTGCAGTTACAGCAATGATTTTATACACACAAGGTAGAAGGCTGCTGCCTGGGATCCTCAAACCTGTTTCTCCAACCTGGTTCTCCAAGCCTAGGGGAGCCTGAGCCCTCCTCCAGCACCATTCACCGCCCACTTGCAACTCCAAGTGACCCAGAGGGCACTTGGCCACTTAGAGCATTGCTGCTGACTTCTACCCCCTAGCCCAGTTCTCCAGCATAAACCAGGGGACCCTAACAGCATGAAAGGGCCTATGCCTACTTTGTCCTTCAGCCCCTTCTTACCCCTCTCTCTATCTACGGGAGGGCACAGCTCAGCCAGCTGTCTCCCAAAGCTAGCTGCCAGTAGGTAACTTCAGGATCCACTGGATTTTTTTCTTCAGCAAAGACAGCTAGCTCTCTGGCCTAGTCTAAAGGTCAGAAATCAAAAGTCAGAGCTATATTTGAACCTCTCCCTAGATTATTAATAATAACAGTAACAACTAACACTAATCAATCGTACTGGCATTGTACAACATACCACTTAAGCCTCACAACCAACCAGGAGGCAGGTACTGCTACTACATTTTTACAGAAGAAATCAAAAGCACAGAGTGACTGCCACAGTCAGGATTCAAACCGAGGATGTTGATTCCAGATGGCGTACGTTCCCCCTCACCCCCGCCACTAAGTTGATGTACACAGGCCTACAACTCTAGAGCATGGGTGGAGGTATTCCACATTCTGTTGGGTTGTCTGAGAGAAGGCTAAGAGCGCTCCCTCAGGACTCAGGATTAATTGTGTCTGAGTTCCTAAACTTCCAGCTGGGACCTGGGATCCCAAGCTTTGACCCACACAGTTAAGAATCACGCAGAGGACAGGACAAACCAGAGGTATCCCCCTCCTCACAACTCTAACCAGACCTCTCCTTAGCGAACCTTAAGAGAAAACTGTGCAGGGTCCTCTAAAAGTCTGCTGGACATGCTATCAAGAATTTACTGGAAGCCTATGACCTGGGCCAGGGGTATAAGCCTGCTATCGCTCATTTAACAGGAATATCAGTTAACCAAAACATCATCCCTCCAACCTCAAGGATGTGAGAGTCAGTATCAAACACCTTGAGGTGCACCTGGGGGCTGGGGACCAGCAGTCCCACCTCACCTGTCCAAGAAAGCTAAGTGGAGGAGATTTCCGACAGCTTCTTGGATCAGTGTTACTGAATGTTAAGCTAGATAATTTAGGGAAAGGAAAGCATACTGGACAGGAATATGTTCTGGAGACATTTGGTGCATCCAGAGCCCAAACAACTTTATCCTTAAACACTTCATCTCCAAAAGTGCAGGGAAGACCCTTGACCAAACAGTTTCAAAACCAACATTCACTGCCCGTTCTGCTGCCTGGGGCAAGGACTTCCCTCTGTGAGGCATTTGCTGTGGAACCAAATGCTTTTCCACTCAAAACAACAGCCAACAGCACTTAGGACAACTGAGAAGGCTCCAGATGAAACAAACATCTTTTTTTTTTCCTACCATGCAAAATTTCTCAGTAAATTATTCGCCCACTTCGGATCAAAGCCTGTTTCTGCAGCCTGTGACCTAAAAAGCAAATAGCATCTCTTAAACATGAAAGCCCTCCTCCTTGCCTGGGTCAGCTTTATTACTCATTCCTTCCCCTTACAGTTACTCTGTTGTTATTTTCCTCCTCTGCTTGGTGGAGCACTCTGCCAGTCCCAACCTGCCTGAGGAAGATCGGACAGGAGGGATGGTGTGTTCACTTGGGGCCCTAAGTTGAGAGAGGAAGTAGTGGTAGGGGAGAAGCCAGTACCCCGGGAACCCAGGAAACAGGGCCAGGCCTGGTTGGCAGCTCCTTACCCAACTCTTTGGCCAAATGTCCTACTGGGAATTTTACCAGTAAAGGGAGGGACTGAATGTCACCCCGGGTGAGGGACCAGGCTGCCCTACCATCTCTGGGTCTTAGGATTAGTTTGCAAACGTCACAGTTATGGGGGCGTTCTGAGAGCTTGCCTTAACTCCTAACAGGCAGCAGGTTAGCAGCGCTCCACTCAGCCCCTCTCCATCCACTTTGGCGCTGTACTGCATTCAAACTCGAGGGCTTGTGATGACTCCCTGCAAAATCTGCCCCTGGATAAAACTTTTGAGCCATGGTATCCTGCAGGAAGACGAACCAGAAGAGCTAGGAGAGGGTAAGAGGTTTGGAAATCTGCAGAGACCCAAGTCGCCCGCTGCAGCGTGCCCTCATCAAGAGGCAAGGGGAGACTGGGTGTCCTTCCTCCACCTAGCACCCCTAGTTCAGTTGGAGGCCTGTAACCAATCTGGAAAAAAATGCCCCAGCCACCTACCTAAAAGGATTGGCAAGGGGGGGGGTACGCGCGCCTCCAGCCTGCCCCTGGAGGCAGTCGGTGGGACCGCAGGTTGGAGGTGCGCCGGCGTGATTCCGACTGCGGGAGCAGGGAGGAGGAGCCGGGAGCCGGAGGTGGCTGCGGGGGGCTCTGGCCCAGGCGGTGGAAGGGCAAGAGGCGGTTCGGTCCCGGCGGTACAGGGAGGTGGGCGTGACACCAGCGGGGAAGGTGATGCCAGGAAGCGCAGCTGCTCCCTTTGGGGGGTGGCAACAATGTGGGGGGGGGAGGACAGGGTTGGGAGGTCCTGGGCCTCTGGAAGCTAGAGTGAAGCCTTCCTGCCGGTCTCGTAGACATCCCCATGCTCCCGCTGAAAGCTTACACTCGCCGGGCTAACCCCCTCCTATCCCTTGGTCAAGAGAAGGGGCTGTTTTGCAGCCCAGGGATGGGCGGGAAGGGACCAGAGGGAGCTAGAAGTCTGCACCCAGGCGAGGAGGAGGCGGGCGGGAGCCGCTCGGCAGACGCAGGCGAGTGGGTGGGAAGGAGAGGAGGGAGGGAAGGAGGAAGGAGGTGAGGCCGGGAAGATGCCACTGCCGGGGGTGGGGCGGGGCCGAGGATCTGGCAGAGGGACTGCAGCGGTCTTTGGTGGGGGCGGGGGCTGCAGTGTCACTCATGTGCGGGTCAGGTGTGTGCGTCCCAGGCAAGGGCCACCACTTGGCCAGCATCTGCCCAGTACCACCTAGGGCTCAGGGACGGAGGCAGAGGACATGGGACTGCAGAGTTGTTCCCTGAGTGGGACGCGAACCAGCAGACTTGAGAGAAGGTAAACAAGGGCCACGCCCCCTGCCGTCGCCCCGCGGGCACGCACCCGCTGCTTCTGCCGCCGCCGGTACATTTCCACTCTCCCTGCGCCTCTCCCCCGCCGGACTCCCGCGCAGCCCCGGAGGGGGAGCTGCTCTAGACTCTAGCCTGCGCCCCCTGCACCAAGGCCAAGCACTGTCCACACTCACCTGAAAAGGGTGTCCCCTGCCCCTTCAAAAAACTGTCTGTAATTTGTGCAGAGCCTCCGCGCCAAGGAGCTGAGCATGCTTCCCCCGCGTGCTGCCCCCGCGTGCACCCAGCCCAGAGAGGGGGCGACAGGGCGGAGGCTGTGGTCCCCGGAAGGTGTTTGGGACCGGACCTGCTGCACGTGAGCCCAGCGCGGGGTCATGTGCACCGGTTCACCCCGGTTCGGCGCCCGGACGTGCTGCGTATCAACAAAATGAAACTCGGGGCGACAGGAGGGCAGATAGCTCCGGTCCTCCAAGCGGCCCCCCCCACCAAGGCGCTTGACCTCCCCCGACACCCTTACCCCGCCGCAGCTCCTCCGCCCGGGCAGCCAGAAGCCGCGGGGCAAGTTGCAGCCCCGGCGCGCCCCCCGCCCGCCCGTGCCCCCTTGCCGGCCGGGGGGTGCTTTGCCGCAGTCATTAATAAAGAAGGTCGCGGAGCTCACCCTTCCAAAAGTTGTTGCATGCGCCCCTCTCAGCCTCCCCGCACTGTACTCTTTAAAACACGACTGACCAACATGCGCAATCTCTCTCCCCTGTGCTGTGCATCCCCCCCACCCCCCCCCCCACCCCCCCCCCCCCCCCGCGCGTTGGCTTCCTAGAACAGGCAGCCAGCAGGAGAGAGAGGGAGCGAGCGAGCAAGAGAGAGAGCGAGGGAGCAAGGAGCGCTGGCAGCTCTGTTGCAAAAACACAAAAATAACGTCGTAGAGATGTGCAGGGCCCATCCGCCGGGGACTGGATCTTACCTTGCTCCGTGATGCCCTCCCGAAGGGCGCTGCCCTCGGCTACGCGCCGTGGCGGGGGCCGAAGCGGGAAGGATGCTCCCGAAACCTGGAGCTCCTGGGGCCGGCGCGGGCGGGCGGGGGGCGTGCATCCATCCGGGGTCGCGGTGAGGGAGGCAGCCCGGCCCACAGCGTCGCCAGCCCCGAGCCCTGCTGAGGACCGTCAGTCCGCCGGACCCAAGTGGATGCCGCTAGGAGTGGGCGCAAAGTAACTCCATGGACGATACTACTCCCCCCAAAAAATAGCCTCCAACTGCGATGGCCGCGGTCGGCACCATTCACCAACCCCCTGTGTGTTTCTGTTTCTTTTTAAACCAAGACTTCCTTGTGATCTCTTCAGAAAAAAAAAATGTGTGGGGTGGGGGTGGGGGCGGGCGGGAGGAGCGAGGGAGGGGGGAGTAGCCACTTTTTTCTTATTCACTCTGGTCTCCTCTACTGACACCCCCGTCGTCCGTTCCCCCTCCCCCCGCCCAGTTTGGCTCCCGTGGCAGATCCAGGTAGCGTCGCTGGTCCCAGGGGGACGGTGTCCTGCTGGGCTGCCCTCTTGCCCACACCCCGGGCTTGCACTCCCCACGAGCTCTGGGGTGCCCCTAGCCCGCCCTGTCCCCAGGGCCGGGCCCGAGCGGCAGCAGCGCCCGTGCAAGTCCCATCAGGTCTGCTCACACTTCACACACTCACATACATACCCCGCCCCTCCACTCTCTCACTCACACTTTCTGCTCACACCCCGCCCCCTTCGCTCCCTAGACCCGGGAGGCGCCCCCCGCAACCTTAAAAAAAAAAAAAAGCAAGCTTATACTTAAAAAAATCTTTTGGCGCCATATTAATGACGTACTTAAAATTTGCCATTTCTCCCTGCGTCAAAAAGACGTTTCTTTGCAAATAACAGCCTGAAGGCGACACTCACGGAGGGAACGAGGTTTGCACTAAAGCACCCCGCCCCCCGGAGCTCCAACGCTGGACGACCCTCGCCCTAGGCCCAGCTCCTGAATCATTGGTTTTAAAATACGAGTTGAATAAATCGCGTGGCGTTTCCCAGCGCCAGAAGTGATCAGAAAGTGCTGGCAAGAGAGCTGAGAGGAGGGGCAAGAGGGAGTCTAGGGGAGGGGGCGCGGCCCTCTTCCCCCACCCACACCAGATGGAAACTAACATCCGGGCGGGGGAAACTTCAAATTGTGGGCGACCTCAGGAATGGAGGGGCGGTCCGTGGAGTGGGTCCGTCTTGGGCTTGTCGTCCCCTTCCCCCGCCCGGGTGCCTCCTGGTGCCCAGAGCTGCCCCGCAGTTCCGGGGGTGGGGAACGCGGTGAAGGGTGGAGATGGTTGCAAGTCCTGACCCCGGTAGGAGTTTTCATTTGCCCCAGGGTAACCCCGTCCCCCATGTTCACCACCCCATTCTCCAGTGCCCCCTATAGGGTTAACAACCAAGGGGCAACTTCCAAAGGCTGGCACTTGGCGAGGAAGCGGGGCGCCCCTCTCCCCACCCTTCGCCTCCTCGCCCCTCCTCCTCCGGCTCCAGTTCCCGACTTGACCTTGTGGTGCACAAACAGTGCGCTCGGATCCTCGCAGTTTCTGGAAGAAGAGCTTGCGCGCTCGCCCGGCGGGCATGCGGCTCGCGGGCGGTGGCGGGGCCTTGGGGCTGTTCCCGGTGCCGCGGGCCACACCCACCCAGCCTGCTGCGCCTGCCGTGCTCACCTTCTCTCGAGGAAGGAGAAAGGCTGGCCTCCAGGATGGAGCTACAGCCTCCTCCGGATGCCCCCCACCTGGGGTGGAGGTGGTCTGGCCTGGGGTGGAGGAGAAGGGGGAGACCTGGGAACTGGTCCAACATCCCCAAAACATCACTGCCAACTTTTTCTCCCCCCTCCTTCTTGGCTGCCCCGCAAAGATGATCCAGTAATGTTTTCTCAGCTCACCTTTGGCTTTGAAGGCACGTGGGTGAGTTCTGAAAGGGGACAGGAACCTCCTTCTCTCTCTAAGACTGAGAGTTGTTTATTCTTTCTTTCCCCTCTACACCATTCTGTAGAAAGATAAATATTCAGTTTACATCAGATGACATTTATGTGACAATTAAGGAGATTCCCCTATGCAATGTTGTGAACACATTTGCTTATAGGAGAAATAAATCTAATAATAAACAAACTTGTGATAACAGCACAAATCCTGCAACAGGGCGTATTGTCTACACAACAAAGAAGGAGATGATGGATGCTGAAAGTGGCACTTTTTGCAACAAGAAGGAAATACGACCTCAAAGGGAGTCACTGCGACGTTTCGTTTCACTGGGCTTCTTTGGTCTTCATTGACAAAGTCCAGGGAGGCTCTTCTAGAACGAGAAAGGGATGGATTTCTTCTCCTACTTAGACCTGGCTCTGGCTCTCAGTGGTAGCTGGTAGGATTTTCCTAAACGGAGCTCAGGGGCTGGAAACAGGTGTCAAGGCTGTGGTCCTATACAAAGTGATAGAATTTCTGGATTCTAGTCTTGGCTTGTGGAAACCCTGGTTGCGTAGTAGTAGGCAGTTCTACTCTGACCTCTAGGGTTACTATGAGTCGGACCAGAGTCCACGGCAGTATATTTGGTTTTGGTTCATCCTGGCTTTGCCATTTAGTAGAAGCTCTGTGGTATGGGCAAGTGAGTGGGTCCCTTTTGCCTCATTTGTAGAATGGAGTGATTGGAACGTTCTCAAGGCCGTGTGTGTACTCTCTCTGGTGCCTATGTTTAGAAGACTGAATGTCCTTTCTGAAAGCTCTTAACACTGCGAAAGTGGGGACAATAATTTCTATTTTTCTCTCTGTAAAGACATACATAAAATCTTCCAATGTAATCAGAAGGCCAGAGGAGAAAAATCATAATATATGGTCAATTTCCAGACAGTAGTCTCAGCCAAGCTATCTGGGGTCCAGTGGAGGAGGGGAGGGTCAGTCTACAGTAGCAGAGTCCAAAGGGTCTGCTCTGGTTGAATCTAGGTGCAAAGCATTTACATGTGGGAGAGGACAAGACAGGCTCCTTCCTTTTCAGTTCCTGTGAACTGGAATGGGAAAATACCTTGGCATACATTTTCATAATGATCTAGACAAATGGAAGATTACTTTATAAGAGCACCAGCTATGTTCTGTGCACTCTGAGCCATTTCATTTCACCCTAATAAAACTGTCTTACCTGTTCGGAAAGGGTTAGTAACTTATCAGCAAGCACACAGCTTATATAGGTGGTAGCAGGATGGGCATCTAGGTCCACCTGGCCCCAAGGCTTATGTAAACTACATAGGTTTCCATTTACCGCAATGCCAGAAATTAAAAGTGTTGTTTTTGATTGGAGATGGGGGCCTGATTGCCATCTCGGCAAGAGTGAGCACGATTTTACTTGGTAGCGCTTTTCCCCTGAGGAGTTCCCACAGGTTGGGTGACACCCAGCAATCCTAAAGGATCCTTGGGAGGTACTTCTTGTTGATGTCTGGAACCCTTATTAAGGACTTGAGGGTTCTCCTGAGCCTCTGTTGCTATTTAAGATTAACCTTCGCAGTGTTAACATAATGATAAGGTTAATTATAACTCTTTATTAAAAGTCTCATAAATCATTAACTTTTTACAGAAAAGATTGAGAAGAAACAAATTGTTTGGAGATGTAATCATATATTCAATGGACATTTATTGAGGGGTGCCTTCCTATGCCAGGCAATGTTGTAGGTACTGGGATCACAGCACAAGACGGAAAAGAATATCTCCTCTTGTCTTGGAGAACTTACTAGTGAAAGGAGATACATTATTTAAAAAATAAGTAAAATATGTATGTTTGCAGATGAATACTTGCTATAGAAAAAAAATTAATAGGAAAGTGGATAAAGAGTAGGGATGCAAGTTTTTAGCATGATGAGAAATATATTTTGTTTCTCCAAATGCCAACAAATAATTTATAAAAATGATGGTATACTTAGGTGATATAAGTATAAAAGGCAAATACGATCTTGTCATAGATATCAGGATTTTTATATATTTTAAAATAATTTTCCTACTCATTTTTCTTTCTTTTTAATTGTACTTTAAATGAACATTTACAGAGCAAACCAGTTTCTCATTAAACAGTTAACACACATGCTATTTTGTGACACTGGTTGACAACCCCATAACAAGTGCACACTCTTGGTCGACCTTAGTTTCCCCATTACCAGCTTTCCAGTCCCCTCCTGCCTTCTTGAGAAGTTCTTGCCCCCAGGCCAGTGTGCCTAGTTACTCTCCCTTTGTTTCATAGTCCTATCTAATTTTGGCTGAAGAGCGAAACTTAAGAATGACTTTATTACTGAGCTCTAAGGGTACCCAGGGGCCATACACTTGGGATTTCTCCAGTCTGTTGGACCAGTAAGTCTGGTCTTTTTTCTTTTTTAATGAGTTGCAATTTTGTTCTACATTTCTTTCCAGCCCTGCCCAGGACTCTCTACTATGATCCCTGTCAGAGAAATTGGAGGTGATAGCTGGGCCCCATCTAGTTGTGCTGGACTCAGTGTGGTGGAGGCTGTGGTAGTTATGGTCCACTAGTCCTTTGGAGTAATCTTTGTCCTGTGTCTTTAGTTTTCTTCATTCATTGTTCCAGACCAGTTAAGACCAGTGGAGTATCTTAGCTAGCTGCTCACAAACTTTGAAGATCTGTTCATACACTATGTTATGCCAGTGGAGTGAAATGCTTCCCCAAGACAGTGGTCATGGAATGCAATTTTAAATAAGGTGGTCAGGGAAGACCTCACTGAGAAGATGGTTGAGTAAAGAGAGGTGAAGGAGTGAGTTGTGGGGATAGGAAAATTGCAGGCCAAAGGTTCACAACCTAGAGACACCTCCCCCCCGAGGGTCCAGATCTTAGATGGGAAAAAATTCCATCTTTATTTTCACTGATTAAAATTTAGCATGTTCTTCAATTATGAATGTAGGCAACAAATCACAGCGGTATTAGCAGCACCTGTGATGTTGTTGCTGGTAGAAATCACAGATATTTTCATATCACATTACAGTTGTTGCCAATATCTTAAAATGTCATTACACTCACCGGTACTTCCAAATTATGCTGCTAGGTTTTGTAATTGAATGAATTAATAAGAAGCGCACATATTACTATGTATATTATACATTTTAAAAATATTTTAGAGTTATATTTCTATAATAGACTTAGTTTTATTTGTAAATTATAAAACTGATTTTACAGATTTAAAAATATTATACTCAGAAGGAGATCACAGGCTTCCCAGAGAAGGACAGGAGCTGGTTGAATGGACATGAGACGTACAGGGGAGAAAGAGTGTGCTGCCACAGGGTCGGGAGAGCAGCTGGTGTCACGTAACAAAGAGTGTGTACGTTTTTGTATGAGAGACTGACTCAAATTGTAAACTTTTGCTTAAAACAGAACGAAAAACATAAATTAAGAAGAAAGAACCACCATCTCTGCAGAGACACTAGAAAGTACAAAGGCTCTGGAGCAGAAATGTGCTTAATATATACAAGGAAGAGATCATACACTGCATGTTAGGAATTCGCCTATTTGTGGAGAGTGAGATGAGAAGAAGCCCAGTGTGTTGAGCAGATGAGAAGAAGCCCAGGTGTTCAGCAGAAAAGTGACATGATCGGACTTACTGACTTACTGGTAACCTCCATGGGGAGAACAGATTGAAGGGGCAAAGGCAGAAGTAGGAAAATCTGTTAAGAGATCACAGCAACAAGCCAGATGAGAGATGCTGTTAACCTGGCCTGGGTAGCTGCAGCAGGAGTGGTGGGAAGCATTTGAATTCGATGTCTGTTTGAAGGTAGCTCTGACAGGATTTGCTGATTGATTAGCTGTTGTTTGTGACAGAAAGAAGTTGAGATGACGTTAAGACTTATTTTCCCGAGCCAGTGAAAGGATGGAGTTGCCATTAACTGAGATGAGAAAATGTGAAAGGAGTACGCTTTGGGGGAGGATGAGGAGCTCAGTGTTAGCCAAGCAAAGCTTGAGATGCCTGTTAGACACCCAAGTGCAGCTATCCAGTAGGCAGCTGGACATGACAGTCTCAGCCTAGATGCAAGGTCTTGGTTGAAGATGTCATTTAAGAGGGGTTAGCAGATAAAAGGTTTCTGAAACTTTAGGGCTGTTTGCAGCCCCTGAAGAAGTGAGTATGGAAAGAGAAGAGGCATGATGATGGTACCCTCGGGCCCTGCAAGGTAAAGAGATCTGGAAGATGGAGAGAATCAGCAAAGATGCTGTTAAAACAAAGCATCTGGAGAGACAGGAAGAAAGCCTAAAGAGAATAATGTCCTAGAAGCCAAGTGAAGAGAGTTTCAGGAGGCAGTAAAGTCCTGAGTCCAAGGGTGCTGATGGTTCAGGTAAGACAAAGGTTGAGAATTGATCATGAGGTTCAGCAGCATGGAGGTCACAGATGACCTAGACAAGAGTCATGTCAGTGAGTGGTGTGAGCAAAAGCTTGATTGGAATGAGTTCGAGAGAGAGAGTGGGAGAGTTTATACTTGTTACCAGCTTGTTCCTAGATGCTGCTGGAGAATAAGAGATCGTCTATACATGTGTATCTTTGTGAATGTGTACAGTGATGGATAACCATGTATCTGTAGACATTCCATTCAAATAACGTCTGGTGAGGAGTTTCCATGTGCTAGGCATGGTGATGGATGCTACACATACTGAGAGAAATAAAACATGCTCACTGCCTTCCAAGAGTTCATAGTCTAGCAAACCTCACTGATGCATGAAATCATACAAAACAATACATATGGCTAAACACACACAGTCATTTTGGACATCAGTTTTTTCAGTGGAGTGGGCATTATGGTTAAGACTCTGGATTCCAGAGTCAGGCAGTCCTGGGTTTGAATGTAGTCTGCACCAATCACTAGTGCTGTGGCTCCACAAATTCCTTAATTGCTTTGTGCCTTGGTTGGCTCCTGAGTAAATTAAAAAGTAACGGAAGTCTGTGAACTGATTCCAACTCATGGCGGTGACCTCCTGTGTGTCAGAGTAGAACTGTGTGCCAGTAAAAAAACAAAACAATACCACGGAGTCAATTCAGACTCATAACAACCTCATAGGACAGAGTAAAACTGCCTCACAGGGTTTCCAAGCAGCACATGGTAGATTTGAACTGCCAACCTTTTGATTAGCAGCTGAACTAATCAACTACTGAGCTCTTAACTACTGCACCACTAGGTTTTTGGGTTTTTTGAAGTTATTTTTATCTTTATTTAATTGGTATCAACTAAGTACGCTGGCTCCAACAGATGGAAATTATTTTTTGAGTGATCAAACTTAAGAAAATGTGATTCTCTTCTCTTAAGAATATCACATTTAATTGTACTGGAAGAAGATTTGAGAATTTTCATAGCCATGAACATAAGTTTTGTAGCCTTGCTTACCAGATCCTCAGCCAAGGAAAGATTCTGTTTGAATTGTGTGCTTCTTTCAAAAGCTGGATGGGGGCATCATTTCTTCCACTGTAAATACCTTGTGGTGCTCTGCCACCTCCATGTGGATGGCTAGGGTGCTGAACTGTTGCTCCTGCTCTGCCTGTACCTTGCACTTGCCATGCTGCTGAGGTGGTAACAGGCAGGGGTGGTGGTAGTAGAGCTGGAGAACCAGGGCATAGCTTCCCAGCAGCCGGTGGGAGCACAAGGTAGAAGTCTCCAGAGTGTCTGAGATGACTAATTTTTCAGAAGTAGATTACCAGGCCTTTCTTCTAAGGTGCCTATGAATCAGCTTGAACTTCCAACCTTTTGGTGAGCAGTAGAGCTTGTTAAGCATTTGCATCACTAAGCCAAGTGCCGTCGAGTCAGATCCGACTGAGATGCCTATAAACTAGACATGCAAAAATTTTGAAACTTCAGTGTGCCCAGAATGCTTTTTAAAAATGTGGATTGCTGGGCTTCATCCCAAAGGTTCTCAATGGGTGAGTTTAGGACAACACCCAGGAATCTTCATTTTTAATAAATACCTAGTCACTCTTCCTTAAAATTTTTTATTGTGATTAAGTGAAAGTTTACAATCCAAATCATTCTACCATATAAAACCCCAAGTGTCCACCTCTCTGCAACTCTATCTGCTCTTTTACCATGTGACAGCATGCTCTTTACTTCCAGTATCCACTCAACTGACACTTGTCCCCTCCTCTCCACCCTCTCCCCTTCCCTCTAAAAAGAGACCAATAGGAAAGTCTCAAATACATATTAAACCATAAAGTACACATATCTCATGCATCACTCTGTGTTCGAAGTCCAGTCCATTCTTTGTCTGAAGTGTTGGCTTCAGTACTGGTTTCAGCTCTGGGCTAGCAGCAAGTCTAGGGGCCATGTTCTCAGGGGACCCTCTAGATTGTCAGACCATCACATCTGGTCAAGAAACACCTAGTGATTCTTAACACCCTTTGCCCTTGAACCACATTTGACAAACACAGAGTGCATATCATACCAAGACTGGCCTGGCACTCAGTAATTGCTCATTAGACAACAATCTTTCTTCCAACAGCCCTAGTGGGCAACAAAATACTCTCAAGTAACTTGTAGTTCATGTTTAGAAGAAGAGGTCCATTATGCCTAAGAACCCTAACTTGAGTAAACAGCATCATAGAACATTCATTCATTGACTATGTCTCAAGTGCCTACTATGTTCCAGATAGTATTCATGGGCTAGAGGCACAGGAAATAATGTGACTCATTAATTTGACTGAGTCATCAAGGCAGCCAGAAGCTCTAGTTGTAGTCATGCTCCTCAGCATCCCACCTCTGTGCCAGGCGTGAAGTCCTCATTTGGGTTTCCGGCCCGTGTTCACTCTCTAGCTGTTTAGACCAGTGCTTCTCCAATGATAACATGCACGCCAATCGTCTGGGATCTTATTAAAGTGCACTTTCCAACTTGCCAAATCTGAGGCGAGGCCTGAGGGTCTGCATTTCCAACAAGCTCCAGATGCTGGTAATTCTGCTGGCTCATGGACCACACGAGCAGCATGAGCTTAGAAAGTTAGGAAAATTGAGTCACAACATCTGCCCTAACCTTACGGTTCTCCTAAAGGGAAAGGGCAGGATCTGGGAAGACTTTTGAAGACTCTGAGAGGCAATAAAAATCCCTGGGCCCTCCAAATACCTCCCCAGAAACTAGCAGGAGGCAGTGACACCAGCCAAGTCAGGGGCCGGCTCAATCAGAGTCCAAGTGTGAAACAGCCCACCCTGAGCTTGAAGGGAGCAACCCTGCCCAGTTCAGTGGCATTAGGTGGGCTCCTGTAAGCAAAGATAAACCTTCATTCTATTATAGTCATTTAGCAGTTATTTTCTGCTGTGTGCCAAGCACTGTGCAAAACTTCTAAGTTGGTGCTTTCAGGAAAGAACACATTAAGCAGCTTTTGCATCCTAGGCTCCAGGCAGAGGCTGCAGCTGGGATTTGGGATAGGGAGAACTGCCCAGAGCTGGGCCAGTGGCTGAACACACTGCCCTGGCAAGATCCAGACTTGGCTGCTACTAGGAAGCACCACAAATGCATGCCCGGGAGAGGCACCCCTCTGGAGCCTTTGCCAGCTGGTTCAGAGATGGCATTGACCAGCCCCAGGACGTGTCTGAAGGATGTGCCAGCCAGGCCACCTGTCCCTTCTTAGGTTCTCAGGCTCAGCTCAGTGGCCGCAGATGGCAGAAGGCAATGAGAATCCCTGGAGCCTCCAAATACCTCCCCAGAAACTGGCAGCAGGCAATAGTAGCAGCCAAGTCAGGGGCCAGCTCAACCAGAGTCCAAGTGTGAGACGCCCCACCCTGAGCTTGAAGGGAGCAATCCTGCCCAATTCAAGAACCACCAATAACCAAAGGCTAGATCATGCAAGATCAAGTTTGCAGCACTTTCCCAGAGTTTCTGATAAATCAAAGCAAATCTTCTCCCATCTGACAGCATATTTACTGATGAGTTCACAGTCGAGCTGGATGTCGTTTGACTTGATCAGAAACAACATTCATTTGACAACCACTTACTCAAGCAAGGCTCTCTCCTAGGGCAGTGTTGGGTACAGAAGTCTCACAGCCAGATCTTGTCATCAAGGGTATTTGGCCCATTTAGGAAGATAGGTCCTAAGCACAGGTAGCATCGTCTTTATGAAACAGTCGTAAGAGCCTGTTGGGGTGAAATGGACAGGAGAAATTTCTTGAGAAAGACCCAGAGATGGGTCTGTGTGGAGGTGGCATTTCAGATAGAGAAGAGAGTGGAGGATGTGCCAGAGATGAATGGTGTCTATCTGGTCATACAGAACCAGGGAGCTGTAGAACATGAACCAACAGCAGGTCCACGGTCCCTCCTGAGGAGGAAACTGCCTCTTGTACCAAAAAAATATATTAGTGAGCATCTTGAGGGTGAAAGGTGAGACCCTGCACTTGTCCCAGATTGTAAGGAGGAGGGAGAGGAGACAAATAAACCACTTGTGGGGGAGATAAAGAGGGCATTCAACCTAGCAGCACTAGGACTCTCCCAACCCCCCTTACAGAGATCCCCTAGCATGGGCACATGGAGACCTGTTTGAGGGTGTTTGTTACAATGCTGTTTGTAACAGCAGAAAACTGGAAACAGCTGGAACTTTCATCAGTCACCCCAGTGCCATCAAACTGATGCCGACTCATATCAACTCTACAGGGCAGAGTAGAACGGCCCCATGGAGTTTCCAAGTAGTGCGTGGTAGATTTCAACTGCCAACCTTCTGGCTAGTAGCCATAGCACTTAACCATTATGCCACCAGGGTTGCCTTTCATCCGTAAAGGACTGGCTAAATAAATCCCATTATAAGTAGTAGAAGGGAAACCTCAGGCTAATATGCATAATACAATCCCATTACCATTAAAAAAAACAACAACTATGAAACAAAAGTCTACACTTTTACAGGAACACATAGATACACACATATATGTAATTTCATAGTAAAAAAAGGTCCAGAAATATAGCCCCAAACTGGAAACTGGCTGTCTGTGCTGGAGTGCAAGGAGTGAGCGTGGGAAGTGGGGCGGGCTGTGGAGACGGAGAGGAAGAGCTGACCTTGTGGCTGGGGGCTGGGAGAGTCCCAGGAGGCCCTCCGCGTTGGACAATGCTGGTTGTAGCCACAGGTTTTTGGAATCTTCCAGGGTAGAAACAAAGACTATGGGGGTGGGGATATACGTTCCCCCAGCCCAGCAATGGGCTAGAATGTGGACTTGGAGGGCAGTGGCAGGAAGCCTGGCCTTGAGCCTGCCCTCTGGTCTAGCTCCAGTACTGTGCCCTGTGTGGCCTTTTTTTTTTTTTTTTTTTTTTTGGCTTTCTCTGAACCCTAAGTTCACGTTTCTCAGGGTTCCTCAAACTGGACCAGTCTCAGATTCTATATCCATTCGGGAACATTCTCATGAAGGTTGCACTCCAGCAGGGGCATGGAAAAGCCCCTCTTGAGTTTCAGCCTGCTGGGACTTGACATGGGCTGGGCTGCATCTGGAAACTGCCTGAGATGAAAAGTAAGTCTCCGAGTGGTACGGCATCCTGAAGTAGTCCCCTCTGACAGGTGGAGTGGCATTTCTTCCCAAAATGCTGGTCTGGGGAATATATTGTTCTGCCTGGCTCCTGGAAGAAGGCCAAGATAAGGACCATTCATTATCTGGCAGGACCTGCACAGTCCATGAGAGCCCCCTGAGGGAGGCCTCTGGACTGGGCATGGGAAAAATGGAGACAGTCTAGGATCAGACTCTTGGAGGCAGGAAGGTTGGTGTGAGCCGGGTATAGATGCAACTCTAATCTGTATGCCCTTCTCTTGGCTGCTTTGAGCCCAACAGTGGGCTAGCTGTAGGCTACAGAGAGGTGTTAGATTAGCTCCTGGACCTGAGATGGCCACAGGACAGGGAGGGCATACACTGGATTTGGATGGGGTCAATTATGTGGACAGGATCAGCGCTCACAATCTAGGGCCAGAGGCAGCAGTGCCAGCTGGCTCTGAGACACTTCATGCCAGTCAAAGCCTCATTAATGGTGCCCGGGGCCTTGACCTGCATCCCACTGCCATAATGTGCTCCAGGGTGCAAGTGTGGCTGCCTTGAGAGCTTCCTGAAGGGACTACTGAGCAAGTTGTTCTTCTCTTAGGGCCTTGGACCAAGTGGCTTGTGAGCCTATGGTAGCCTTGGGCACTATGACTACAGGACATCTTGGATCCACAGCTCTGACAGGTGGCAAGCTGCCTCCAAGTGTGCTGGATCTCCAGCCAGAGGCTCAGAAAGAAACTGGCACTGGATGTGACGGACATGCTTGGAAACAAGAAAATTCTTGTTGAGCTGTTCCCTAGCTAGGCCAGCTCCAGGCAGATTACACACTTAACACAGCTACCCCAGGACGGTTCTACAGAAGACGGAAACCCTATATGGCTCAGGCATGCAGATGGGGCAGGAAAGGTAGGGTCCTGGGGAGCAGCGAGGACAAGCATGGTGGTGAGTATGGGGGCCTGTTGTCTCTTTGATCTCTCTCTGCCACTAGAGCTTAAGGAAAGTCATGTAGCTCCTGGTGTCCAGCCCTCTCTGGCTGACCAGGCTGGCAGGGTGTCCATGACCATCCTTGCCCTGGAAGACCTCTTAGGCCTAGGCTGGGAGGTGAGATTCCTACGGTGGAAACAAGATGAGATAGGACATGAGTCAGTGCTGAAGTATCTGCTTTTGCCCTGTGTGCGTGCGGGTGGGGTAGGGGTGGGGTGCTCAGGGAACCCCTAATGTGGAGGCAGAAGGAAGAGAGTGAAGCTTGTGCACATGTGCTGGTGTGTGCACGTGTGCATTTGTGTGTACCACGTGCATGCTTGTGTTGTGTGTCTGCATGTGCCCACACATGCCTGATGCCACATCTCTGAAGTCCCCATCTTCTGTGCTACTTGCCCAGACAACCTAAAAATAATCTCCATTTAACTTTAGGATTTCTTATTTGATACACAAGATGCTTGCCCAGCAGATACTCTTTTCTACCCACACTTTCTCTAAGATCAAGTTAAAATGAGTCTGCATTATTTATGCACCCACAGAATGACTAGTGAGCGAAAGGCAGACTGGAACAGCCTGGATTTAGCTAGACAGTCCATATAGAAACAGCCCCTAGGTGGGTGATAAAAAAATAAGACAGTGTGTGTGGATTGGCGATGATGGCATTCATGATGATGATAGTGAAAGAGGACCCTGTATGGTCCCTAGGTGTGTCATCAGTCCCTTATTTTACTCATACATCACATAAAATTGGGCACATGGCAAGCACGCAGTATTTACTAAACTGACTTGAGGACACTGAGAAGGAAAGTCCACATATGTGACACATGTATAAATACAGAGTGAGATGATTGATGTTTCATCATAGGCATAGGGCAAGTGAATGATAGACTGAGAGAGGGTTGGTTCATAAAATGTTGTTTATCAGATAGATGACTGAGTGGTAATATAACTGAAAGGTTAAAGTCTTAGAGAAATGCTGACCAGTGACTGATAAATAACTTGTTGATACTTGATAAAAGAGGAAAGAAGAGAGAGGCATTGTGGGCAGGTGACAGGCCAATACACAGACGGTCAGATTCCCAATATACAGGTAGATAGGTAAATAAATGTAGCCTCAGAGTAAGAGAAACAGACGAAAGGATGAGATACTGTGGTAGGCAGCAAAATAGCCTCCCAAAGATGCTCACATCCTAATCATGAAATCCGTGAATTTACATGGCAAAAAGGGCTTTGCAGATGTGATTAAATTAGGACCTTGCAACCTCAAGATAACCCTGTATTATCCAGGTGGAGCCCAATCTAATCATCTGTCCTACCGCTGACCTCTGTTTCACCATGCCACAGCTTCCCCGGCCTCTTTTCATTCCTTGATCATGACAAGCTCATTTCTACCTCAGGGCCTTTGTACATGCAGTTTCCTTTGCCTGCTCCTTTTCCTCATTCTGTTCTTAGTTCCAATGACAGTGGCCTCCCTGATTCCAGATTTTTGTCCTGAAACCTTGAGTACACTCCGTTCCTGAGGACTGGTTGGGGCGACGGGATGTCCAAGCTCCTAGCCCGCCCTGGTTGGCACTCTCCCCAGCTCTGAGTCCCGCCCAAGGCTGCAGGATGAAGCATGAGTCATCAGGCCACAGACACAGTCCTCTTGTTGAAGGGACCCAAACAGTTATTTTGCAGCAAACGCCAAGGGTCAATAGCCCAAATGAAAGGGAAGGTTAGGCATTTCCCCAAGTTATTCAGACTCACGTGGGGCCAGGAAGGAACTGGAGATTGGAGGAGCTAGGAGTGGTCTGTGTGGATAATGCTATAGTCTCATTTGAGTGTGCTTGAGCCTAGGCCATGCCAGCCTAGGCTATAACGCAGAAGATGACACCCTGCCTCATAGGTGGCTATCACCCCTCTGCTAGTCTTTCATTCACCCACTCGGTACCAGGCACTGTGCTTTCCTACCACGGGTCAGGCCCTGCCCTGAAGGAGCCTACAGTTTAGTAGAGGAGACAGGCTGGAAAACAAACCTCTCAGAGTAATTGGGTTGTTCACCAATGAGACACACAGAGGTGGGAGCATAGAGAAACTGCACTCAACTCAGCCCAGATGGAGGTAGGCTGTGTGAGGGCTAGCTAGAGGTATGGTGTGAGAGTGCATTCTGGGCAGCAAAGCTAGCCTGGCAAAGGCATGGAAGGGCCTGGAGCTCGGGGCCAGAGCTCTTCACTGTTGGCCACCTCAGCATCCACAGCCTGTCTGCACATTTCCCGCTGGGTGGCTCCCTGGTCTGTATGACCTGTCTGGCAGATTCCCACCTCCAGACTTTTGTGCCCACAGTCCCCCTGCCCTGACAGCTTTTCTTCCTCAGTCCGCAGCTCCACCTCTTCAGGAAGTCTTCTGACACTGACTGGAAGTGCTGTCGTCTGTCTTTGATTTCTGAAACTTTAGTCCACAATGCAGTACCCAGGTGGGCATCTTTTCACTCATCCTGTTCAGCCTCCGCCTCACCCTATGCCAATCCCAGAATCAGGGAGTCTGAGGCTGTGAGTCCAGGCCCTCAGCTTTCCAAATGCCCTCTGCTGCAGACCTACCAGAGTTTCACTCTGTGCTTGAGTGTCTCCATGATGGGACCCTCAGCATCTCCCCTGAGGTCAAGCCATCCAGGCCCAAACCACCCTGACTGTTGCACAGTGCTCATTGCTCTGAGTCACACTCCATCTCCCTGGGGGTTTTGAGGTCCCCTTTCCCCCCACTTGTCACGTGGAGCCCCATGCCCAGGGCTGAAGTGGAGCACTGCCCACCTGAGGCCGTTTGAAAGACTTGCAGAGGGCCGTGTGGCCTAAGCCATCTCTCTCACCCATCTGCCAAAACCCATTGCCATTGAGTCAATTCTGACTCATAGCAGTCCTACAGAACAGAGTAGAACTGCCCACAGAGTTTTGAAGAAGAATCCAGGGGATAGCAGCCCTGACTCTTAACCTCTGGCTACCAGGAATTCCCACCCATCTGCCAAGTGTCTGAAATTCCACCATTGACAAGTCTGACAGCATCTACTCTATAAAGGCAGAAGGCCTTGAGCAGTTAGAAAGGGACTTGCCTCTATGTGCCTGGGAGCCTAGCAACACATCATTGAAGTCCCCTAGGAGACTTGCCACACAGGAGCAGGAGGGGCAGAAAAGGATGAAGATACCCTGCAGGGCTGTGTTCAGAAGGCTGGGGTGTCTGGTGGGGAGCTGAGGGCAGTCCTGGGGCTCTCCCTGCCCTGCCCTGTCTAGGCATAAGTACAGTCAGGCCCCAGGAAATGCACTAAGCTCACCCTCTTCTCTTCCTCCCACTTTCCTGGCTGGAGAACATGCCCCTCTATACACTCCCAGCCACTGGGCTGTTGGTGGCCTTTGGACCTTCCCAGGTTGCACTCAAAGGGAGCAGGGAGAGGCCCAGAACTGTCCCTCCTCCAGGCCCGCAGTGTCCTCAACTAGCCAGTCCTGTTCTGTTCTTTCTCCCTGTGGAGAAGCTGGAGGCTGGGGCAGGGCCAAGGTCTGGCCAGAGACACCATGCTGCCTTTCTCCTCTGTCCCATATGTACCAGTGGAGCTTGTACTTCAGGTCACGAGGCCCTGATGAGGCTGGGCTCCTGGGCTCTTCCTACTTTCCTGCCATAGGGTCTGGAGGGGAGGATGGGAAGTATGCTCACTACAAGATCCCAAGAGACCTAGAATGGTTCATTTAGAAGATGAGCCAGGCCATGTTTAACAATGAACTATTTCAGATTTGCAATAATCAAGTCTAGCTTAGGGCTGCCCCAAATAGTCAGGTAACGGAAGCCAAATATCTGTAAGAATGTCTTTGTCTCTTGAGGACTGGGTGTCCAGTGCATGCCCAAGTGAGGTTCAGGAGGTTAGCCTAAGCACCTGTAGCCAGCTTCCTGGTCCCCCAGATCTACTCCAAGACATTGGTCTCAGAGCCTGGCCCCTAGTAGATCTTCAGGCTAACGAAGACTCCAAACTCTCTCATTTAGCAATCCCAGCCAACGCTCACATTACAACATAAATAAAATATGTTTTCAGTTTAAAAAGTTGACCCAGAAAGAGTAAGGACTGGCATAGAGTTTGGCTAAGCCTGGCTTTCAACCTGCTACCTGTAGGAGAGAAGGGATGTTGGGCCCTGGTCTCAGCCTGCACTAAGGTCTACTAAGTGGCCTAAAATAGCTGAGTTAGTCTCCTCTTCCAGGATTGTCCACTCCCTGTGTCACCCCAGACAGCTAAATTGGGGGCTGCTTCCACCCTAGTAACATGTCTTGCTAGTGGCCCTAGTAGCCCCCTGGGCTTGGTCCTCTGCTAACAGTGGTCGAACTCTGCCAAGCTGGCACTGTCCCCTCCCTCACTTGTGAAGAAGGAGTTCAAGCTGGACATTTGGAGGGCTTGAACTCTGAGCCTGGCACCCATGCTGGGTGGGTCAGGGGCATCCGGACACCCGAGGGCATCGTCGGAACAGGGTCAGTCGCCTTTGCTCAGAGAGTAAGCGCTCAGCTGCAGTTCCATAACAAAATTCTGCTATGCATCCAATTTCCTCCCCAACCCTCAGAGACCATCTGGAAACTCTGCAGGGTGTGATCTGGCTTGTCCCAGGGCAAAATCCTCAAGCCCAGCCAAAGACCAGGAGCCGGACGTCTTAGTGCTCACTAGAGGTCTTGTTGCAGCTGTAGGAAAGGAGAGTACCTTCTCCTCCTGACCTACCCTTGATTTTGGTGGGAAGCTCATCCCTCACAGCCTGCTACCCATGGACTTCCTGATCTGTAGCTCTCAGTCCCCAGCCTCCAAAGCCACAGTCTGACACAGTTGTTAATGCCAGCTCTACCACTTGGTAGCTGTGTGACCTCGGGCAAGGTACTTAACCTCTCTGAGTCTCATTTGCCTCAGTTATAAAATAGAAATCATGATAGCCCTTATCTAAAAAGATAAAGTTCAAATGAGGTCTTCAGGGGCTGGTACCTAGTGACAGCAAGTGGTATGATTTTTGGAAACCCTGGTGGCACTGTGGTGAAGTGCTACTGCTGCTAACCAAAAGATCAGCAGTCTGAATCTGCCAGGTGCTCCAAGGAAACCCTATGGAGCAGTTTTACTCTGTTCTATAGGTTTGTTGAAATGAGGAAGGGCACGGTAAAAATTCGAGGTATTAAAGAAAGCCCCAGGAAACAACTTAATAGCAGAAAATATAGAATAATCTCACCTTTGTCTTACAAAACACTGTCACAAGACAAGCCTGGGGGCAACCTTGCAAGTGACAGCCTGCAAGTGACCCCTAGACCTTTACCACATTTTACAACTAATAGGAGTTAACCAATCAATGTAAAGGTCAGTTCACCCTCCCTGCTTTGCAATCTCACGACTTAAATACTGGGCGCTGAGGAAACTCGTCGTCGCCCCCTGCTCTGTGTAGCTTGGGGTGTGTCCCTGGTGCACCAGTATTTTTCCTATTGGGCATATTTTTAAATAAAATTTAACCTTTAAAGTAACAGTGTTGCATCTTGAAAATCGCGGACCCTAACAGGTTGATTATAAGTTGAAATGAATAAGGATGGAATCATACTTTGGTTTGGTATGATTATTAGTGTATGTGGGTATCTCTCTTTAACATGGTCCTTTTCCTCTGTCCTCTGATCCCCTAAAGTCAGACCTATTGCCTTCCTAAAGGCTCTGCAGCCTGCATTGGGGTGTCAGGTCAGGCCCTGTTCCCTGGCAAGTAGGCCTGATTGGGAGATAGTGATGTATGTCAAAGCATCCTGCATCCCTGGTAACAAAGCTAGAGTGAGTCCTCCAGGGACTTGGGATGTGCTCACTTTGGTCACTGTCCACATTTTTGATTCAAGAGGATTTCAAGAATCAGCATTTCTGTGGTAGAAGACAAAGCCAAGAAACAGAGAGGGGCGGGAGTTGTTAAAGGCCACACAGCACGGCCCAGGCAGAACCTAGGTGACCTGCTGTCCAGCTCTTCTCCTCACCTGCCTTGAGAACTCTCATTTCTTCGGAGGGCTCACTCTGGAGCTGTCCTGTTCAGAGAAGGCAGCTCCCTGGCAAACAAAGCGTTGAGCCAGCCCCCTGGGCCTGGAGCCCTGAGCTCCCCTGGCAGACCCACAGGCTGCCGGAGACGTTACTGGAGCCGATGATTCAACTTCCTGCCTTTTGAGAGCACCCAGACCACAGAGGTTTTCTGCATGGAGGAGGGGGCATCTCCTAACTCAGAGCTAGTCGAAGCAGGACAAGGCCCCAGCACAAACCCCAAAGACTGAGGAGTGCATGGTGCAGTCCCTGCGGGCCACACTAGGACCCTGGCTGGCTGATTCCTGAAGCCAGCCCCTCAGTGGGTTAAGATTACCTAGGGTGGCCGACTCTCTTGGTTTGCCTGAGATTATCCTGGGCTTAACACCAAAAGTCCTGCATTCTGGGAAACCCCTCAGTCCTGGGCAAACCAGGACATGGGGATAGGGTACAACATGACTTAACTTCTAAGTTACTCTGGGGAGTGTGGACCCCAGGACAATACATTCTGGAACAGGAATCAGCAAACTATGCCCGGACGGCCAGATCTGGCCCAATACTTGTTTTTGTATGGCTTGTGAGCTAAAAATAGTTTTTACATTTTTTATGGTTGAAAACGTGAAAGTGATATGAAATTCAAATTATAGTGTCCATAATTAAAGGAGCACATCCACACCCTTCGATCTGTATTGTTTGTGGATGCTCTCACACTGTAAGGCAGAGATGAGTAACAGCAGCAGAGATCATGTGGACCAGTGAATGGCAAAGCTTGACATATTTACTATCTGACAGTTTACAGAAAAAGTCTTTGACTCCTGCTGCAGAGGCAGGAAAGCATGGGGGCACCTGACCTTGAGTGGGTGTCGGTGTGCGCATGAGTGAGCGAGCAGTGATGTTGTGTGAGAAAACTCAGCACTGGGGATGGAGAGAGAACTTAGAGGAATGGGTCTCACAGTATAGCACTAATCCAAGCTTCAGCAGGTTGGTTGTGAAGCAGACAAGACATTCCTGATTTTTTCTAAGAGTCAGTTTGCACGTCTGTACAGTGGGGTGAAGGTAGGCAGGCTCTGCTTCTCTCTGGCTTCAGTGTTACTCTTCCAAGCTGACACTATCTTCCCAGCCAATAAGTCAACTTTACCAGGGGCTTTTGGTGTGACCTAGGAGAGGTTCCTTGTCCTTTCTGGGCCCATCCCTGAGGCTTCTCCAGCCCTTAAAGTGAGTGATTATCTGGTTTTAAGGCAGATCTAGATACTGATTCTAGGACAAGAAACTCCATTCATCTAACCTTTCAACAAAGGTCAAGAAGTACTTACAGAGTGCAAAGCACTGTTCGGGCCTCCTAATACTAGAGTTGTCCAAGGAATTCCTCTTTCCTGTTCATCCAGATTTTTGAGAGGGTGAGCATGCCTCCCTGAGAGAAGGTGTGGGTGGGGCATTAGCTTCCTGACCCTGCTCTTTAGGGGAACAGTGGCAGAAAGTTCTCAAGTGCCATGCCATATCCTGAGTGCTGTTGAGCTGAGCCACCACAGAGCTGATAGTCTGGGAAAGTTCAAACAACGTAACAAGATTCTAGTGAAACTAGGGCCCAATGCTAAGCCTAAAGTAGCCCTCCCAATGCACCCCTCTCCCCACCGTCCCTTGTAGTAACCCTGCAACAAGACCCACTCCCCTTCTTCTTCTAGGGGCAACGTGGGTTCTTGGAAAGGTTATGGGGAGCTAAACTCAGCATGGACTTTCACGAATCCCATCTCAGCATCTGCAATAGTATGTCTGATCTCCTCATACAAGGCTATGGCAAGTCCTGTGAACACCTCCTAGGTGCTTCCTTACTGTCAAGTCCTTCCTGGGACAGTCACCCTACTAGGCCTCCTCCCTCAGCCTGGGTCCCCTCAGCTCAGGCTGCTGGATCTCAGATTGTAGAACTCATGAAAACCCAAATAACTAAGGACTAGGAGGAGATATCACAGAGGGAGACAGTGCATTTTGGGGCTTTTCCTGGAATCTCTGCTTTGGGTAGAGTAAGTTCAAGAGTTTATTTATTTTATAACTTTTTATTGAAGCATAATACACACACAGAAAAACACAAAAGTCCTAAATGTACCACTCTTGTGAATATACCTGTGGACCCATCAGGTCTGCAACAAGAAACTGTACATCACCCGTCTCCAACTGCCACTTGTGCTCTCTCAAAGTCATTGACCAACCCCCCTCCCGGGAGTTGCTGCTGTCTCGGCCTCTACCACCATAGATTAGTTTTGCTTATTTTTAAACTTTCTGTAAATGGACTCATATGATATATACTATTTTTATGCCTGGCTTCTCTTACTCAGTATTATGTTCCTAAAACTCATCCATAGTGTTGAGTTTGCTCAGTCTCACTGCCTTATTCTGTTTTATGAATGTACCACAATTTATTTATTCATTCCACTGCTGATGGAAATTTGGGTTGTTTCCAGCTTCAGCTATTACACATAGTCTGTGTCTTTTGGGACACATGTGTATGTCTTTCTGCTGGATATGCATATTCAGGAGTAGAGTTGTTGGGTCACATAGTGTGCCTGTGTCAACTTCAGAGGGTGTCCATTGCTACCCAGCTGATTGCAATTCATAGGGACCCTACAGGACAGAGCAGAACTGCCCTATAGAGTTTCCCAAGAGTGGCTGGCAGGTTTAAACGGTCAACCTTTTAGTTATCAGTTGAGCTCTTATCCGCCGTAATGGATTGAATTGTGTTCCCCCAAAATACATGTATGAATCTGGCTAGCCTATGATTCCAAGTATAGTGTGTGTGTACCATCGTTTTGTCACCTGACGTGATTTTCTTATGTGTTGTAAATTCTACCTCTATGAAGTTAAAAAGTCAGGATAAAAAAACCAAACCCATTGTCACTGAGTCAATTCCGACTTATAGTGACCTTATAGGACAGAGCAAAAATGCCCCATAGAGCTCCCAAGGAGCATCTGGTGGATTTGAACTGCCAACGTTTTAGTTAGCAGCCATAGCCCTTAACCACACTGTGCCACCAGGGTTTCCAGTAAATTGGGGTAGGCGGCAGTTTTATTAATGAGGCAGGGCTTAAGCTATAGGATTGGATCATATCTTGAGGGAATCTCTTTTGAAATGTTAAAGAAAGAAGCCAGCAGAGGGACAGGGAAACCTCACTACTACCAAGGAAGCATCACCAAGATCAGAGTGTATTCTTTGGACCCAGGGTTCCTATGTAGAGAAGCTCCTAGTCCAGGGGAAGACTGACAAAAAGGACCTCCCGCTGGAGCCGACAGAGGGAGCCTTCCCCTGAAGCTGATGCCCTGAATTTGGACCTGTAGCATCTTAGACTGTGGCAGAATAAAATGTCTCTTCGTTAAAGCCATTCACTTGCGGTATGTCTGTTACAGCAGCACTACATGACTAAGGTAACCATTATGCCACCAGGGCTCCTTGAAGGATGATGCGAAACAAATTTTAAAGTAAAGTGATTTTACTGGGTGTGTTAGTCATCTAGTGCTTTTGTAACAGAGATGCCACAAGTGAATGGCTTTAACGAAGAGACATTTTATTCTGCCACCGTCTAACATGCTACAGGTCCAAATTTAGGGCATCAGCTTCAGGGGAAGGCTCTCTCTGTCGGCTCCAGAGGAACATCCTTTTTGTCAGTCTTCCCTTGGACTGGGAGTTTCTGAGATGCAGGGACCCCAACTTCTTACCAAAGGGCACGTTCTACTCCCAGCACTACTTCTTAGTGGTATGAGGTCCCCAACTCTCTGCTTGCTTCCTTTTCCTTTTTATATCAAGAGATTGCCTCAAGGCACAAAATACAATACTACACTTTGAGGCCTAACTCACCAATACAACTGCTGCCCATCCTCCCTCATTAACATAGAGGAAGTGTTTACAACATACAGGAACATCACACAGTATGGGGAATCATGGCCCAGGCAAATGCGATACACATTTTGGGGGGGACACAATTCAATCCATGACACTGGGGATTAATTTTTCTAAAGCTCAGGCTGAAACTTCAGCTGGTTTCCTGAATTCCTTATATTGATGTAGAAAGGCAATGACAGTTCATTTCTCAGTCTGCAAATACCTGCTAGACTGACTCCAAAAGGCAGCCCCATCCTCAGCCTGCTAGTGGACTCTACTAAGCTCAGGCTCATGAGATTCTTGAGGCCTGTAGAGTATGCGTAATGCCAGGCCCTTTGTTCTAGAGGCAACAGTCATCTTTAGGCCCCAGCGGGGCCCACAATTTTGGAACTCCAAATCAGAATGTAGGTCTGACAATGGGGCAGAATATGTGAAGCTAGAACCATCCCCGAAAGCCTACTTTTCTGACTGTGGATAGGAACAGTGAGCTTACCTGCAGAGCCAGGCATCCCAACGAGGTCACATGGTACCATAAATACAACGGGAGCCCACAGGCCATGTCAGGGCTGCTCTACCTATGCAGCTGACTTAGCAGCTCAGGACTCCTAGGGGTCTTGGCTGGCTGCTCCCAGAGTCTGGTAGGGAAGGTGCAGGTCTGGTCTCTTTCTGAGGTGCTTTTAAACCCATGAGACTCTGGTTTCCTTGCCACTGCCAACACTTTCAAGCAGGGGTCCTCAAAGGTAGAACCTGCTCTCATACTGTCCATCCTAGTCCAACTCTCCATTCCCTAGAATGGGTGCAGCTGACTCCTCTGTATTTTCCTGGGGAAGAAGGTGGCTCCCTTAAGGTTTAAGTGATACATTCTCTCACTGTGAAGGGCTAGTCATTAAGGCCAAACACCATGGTTAACTAACTGCTCACTCCTGGGAGCCATGAGGATGGGCCAGGCATGGCTGGTGGCCTGTAGTTAGATTATTACACTGATTCCAGAAGATTTTTTTTAATAAACCCAGCTTAGTTTCTTCAGCTTTACTTAGACAACATATGCATTTGCCCAGGTATCCCACCAGCATTGCCTCAGCCACGTGGGGAGAGCTATACATCCTCAGGCTGGCTTCTATAGGCTCATTTCTGTGATTTGATGAGGTTGGAAGGTGGATCAGGAGATCATTAGAGAATGCCAGAGACCTGGCCTCCGGGTTGATTGGAGAGCTACTTAGTAATCCTGGCTGTTGGTTAGCAGTGCCTCTGTATTTTCATCTGTAAAATGGGACAATTCTGAAAGGAGTTGCCTTATTATAGCTGCAAAGAACAGTGCCAGAGAGAAGACCCTCTGTTAATTTCACTGGGATATTCCTACGTAGTTGACTTTGGGCTAGTGGTATGGTAGGTGCATGTGAGAGAATCAGAATTCTTTTAGTTAGGAGTAAAAGATAACCTACCCAAACTGGCTTAAGCATAAAACATCTACTTATTTATTTGGTTTACATTATGGGAAAGTTCAGGAGCTTCAAGCACAATTGGATCCAGGGGCTCAAAAATATCATCAGCACCAAGCTACTCTTCATCTCTCTTTTCTTTGGGATGGGCTCTATTCTCAGACAGACTCTGTGGTTACAAGACAGCCACCAGCAGCTCCAGGTTGACCCACCATATGTCCAAATCTAAGTGAAGGGAGAGCATCTCTTTCTGGGCCACCTGAGTTTAGCCCTAATTTGACCCCATGGTTTGACCTGGGTCACACGCTCACCCCTCAACCAATCACTATGCAATTCTAATTGACCAGGTTGGTTCACATGTCAACTCTCTAGTCAGGGAATTAACTCTAAAGATCGTAAGTTAAAAATGACAGCAGATGAAAATTGGGGTAGTGCTACCAGAAGAGGAGGGATGATGTTGAACAGGGAAATCGTAACAGTTCTCAGAAGGGAACAAGTGTGTGTGGGTAGCATTCCTGAGTTTGGGTCCACTCTACTGACATGCAGCCTCAGGATATAGTGAGAATGCCAGATACTACTCATCTTCCAGACAATTCTAAATTTTCTCAGAAGCCTACAGATGTTACCTACCTTCTTGTGATCTGAGATTTCACAGTAATCAGTATGTAATCTGGGCACCCTGAATCTACAAGGATCACCCACTCTGTCTTGGGTCAGGATCACCTGGCCCTGTGCCTCCTTACTCCCCAAATGTACTGCACTCTCTTTCAGAAGAGGGACCATGACTTTCTCCCTCCATATCCTCTGTGTGCCTAGTCTTGTGCCTCACAGCCAGGAGAAGAAAGAATGATGATAATTGTGGGCAAATATGTAGAGCTTGACACCTCTTCAAACTTCTTAAATACCTGTTATTGCATTTGATTCTTTGATCTTCTTTTTGGATACCCAGGCTCTAAACCCTCATCCTGAGATGGGAAACTCCCCACATTCTCAGCAGTAGAGGCTTCCTACCTAAAGGCTGAAAGTGCCATGTACCCACTCTTCCCAACCTCCTTGTGGGTGGGCAAGGGCACATGACCCAGACTCTGACAACCAAATACATAGGCTCTAGACTGTGACCAAGGAGCTAGAGGTTCCAAGCAGCCAGGACTACAGAGTTCAACTTGGTGGTTACCCTAGGTGCAGCAGGCTGGTGTACCAAGGGTGGTGGAAATAGTGGTACCCAAGGACCTGGCAGGATACCCACAGCCCAACTTGCAAAGTCTAGTGCATGTTCATGGTGATGCATGATGTTAGCAAGGTCTTACAGGGACCAGTTCTTCAGTGTGATCTGGGGCCTTGGTTGTGACTGCGCAGCCTCTGGGTCTGCTTGTCTTCTCTGCCAGAGACTCTCTGAGCTACTCAATGTCCTTTTTAGTAGTTATTTTTCTGCTTAAGTCAGAATTTCTGTTGTTTGCAGCTAACAATCTTGTCTTGAGTCAGGCAAGCAAATTATCCCCTTTTTTCAGATGGATAAATTGAGGCTCAGAGACTGACCCAAACTCATGCAATGAGTTTGGGTCAGTGTTGAGACCAAAAACCCTGGACTGGATGGGACAGACCTACAACTGGTAGGTGGGAGACCAGTCAAGGAAAGGCTCATAAGTAAAGCTGCCTCACCAGGTAGGGAACTCCCTATTACTGGAGATATGCAAGCAGATCTGGGGAGACTTAATAGATAGGCCAAGCAGGATTAACCCAGGTTTCTTCTTCCTTATGGATTACTCATGTTATTCTCTGCCCAACTTAGACTACTTTTGGTAAACACAGAAGTATTGAGGTGAGATTACCAACAGTTGAATTGATATGGCAGCTGTGGGACATACACACAATAGAACAATATGCAAAAATAAAGAGTAATGATGAATCCACAAAACATCTCACAACATGGATGAATCTAGAGGATATTATGCTGAGTGAAATAAATCAATTGCAAAAGAACAAACATTGTATGAGACCACTGTTACAAATAGTCAAGAAAAAGTTTACACATAGAAAGAAATATTTTCTTGATGGTTACAAGAAAAGGGACGGAGACGGAATTAAAAATCACTAACTAGAGAGTACATACATGTTCACTCTGGTGCAGGGAAGGCAGTGAACAATACAGAGAAGTCAGTACAACATGACTCAAGCAAGGGAAGACACTGAGAGGTACACAAGAATAAAAGTTAACTAAGGTAGGAACTCAAACATATACAATCCTGCAACAATGGTAATAACAAACAATAATTTATGAGTAGACACATAGGTAAATATGTACCCTGAATAAGGTGTGGGAAGGCATATGTGCACATTACAGGTTTGGCTCTGGATATGTCTACCTATGTAGCTGTATGTGGTACATGTATGAGGACTGCCAATTAAGTTTGCAAACTTATCCTAGAAAAAGTGACACATACCTTACTGCTGGATATCACTACATTCACCTTTGAGTACTCCCCTTGGGAAGCTATGCACCAACACCAGCAGCACCTAGTCCACCCTTCAAAGAAATTTTGAAGCTGTTTTTCTGGAATGGCCGTCAGAGCTGTCATTGTATTATCCTTGATGTCCTGAATGTCATCAAAATGTCTTCCTTTCAATATTTCCTTTATCTCTGGGTAAAGAAATTAGTCATTTGGGGCCAGATCAGGTGGGTAGAGAGGGTGTTCCAATACAGTTATTTGTTTACTGGCTAACAAATCCTTCAAAGACAACCACACAATTAAGTTTGTGAGCTTGCCACTGTGCCACCACGCACAATGGCCATTACAGAAAGAATTCCCAAATTCCTTTGAAGGGTGGACTAGGCACTGGCACTGGTGCCTAACTTCCCAAGGGGAGTATTTTGAAGGTAATTATAGTGATATTCAGCAATAAGGTATGTAGAGCTTAGAACAGTTAAGTTTGCAGATTTAACCATATGTATATAATAGAGCACGCAGGTGGCACAGTTGTGGGAAAGCCTAGATATTCAAACACCTCATGGGAGTGAGTTACTGGGCTTGAAGGATAAGGACCACTGTCTTAAAGGACATCTAGGTCAACTAGCACAAAATGGTTCATAAAGAAAAAGCTCTGCATCCTACTTTGGTAAGTAACATGTGGGGTCTCAAAAGTTTGTTAGTGGCTGTCTAAGATACAACTATTTGTTCCTTCCCATTTGGAACAAAGGAGAGTGCAGAAATCCAAAGACTCAAGAAAAGAATTAGTCCAAAGGATGAATGGAACACAGGAGGCACAGGCTCCACCATCATAAGACCAAAAGAACTAAATAGTGCCCAGCTACCACTACTAACTGCTCTGACCAGGACCACAGTAGAAGGTCCTTGTTAGAATGGGGAAAAAAATAAAAATAACAAAGTAGAACAAAATTCAAATTAATAAAAAAGGCAAATTTACTGATCTGAGAGAGACTAGAGGAACCTCTGAGACTGTAGCATTCAGACACCCTTGTAACTTGTAACTGAAGCCATGCCCAGAGATCATCTTTCAGCCAAATAATAGGCCTAGAAATAAGCAATAGCACATGTGAGGAAGGTGCACCTTAGAACAATCGTCTACCTAAGACCAAACGGACAAAATTCACCCCAAAACTAAGATGAGCAGGGAACAAGGGACAGGAGAACTAATGAAAATTGGGAACCCAAGGTGGTAATGGAGACAATGCTAATACATTCTAGGGATTGCAACCAACATCATGGGACAATTTATGTGTAAACTATTGAAAGGGAAAATAATTTGCTCTGTAAACCATCATCTAAGGCACAATAAAAATTTTAAAAGTGAGTTTGTGATGGGGGCGTGGCTAAGATAGTGGACTAGACACACGTCTCCTCAATTCTCTCTGAGAACTAAGGTCTAGAACAGTAAATGAAAGGAGCAGTGTGGACATTCTAGGAGCTCCAAGAGCAGGTGTTAGAGTTGTGAGATTGGACAGCGCAACTGAGAGGGGGAAAATACCTTGTTCATGGTGAGACAGTAGCACAGTGAATACTGCTTCCACTGGCACGGTGCCTGGAAGGATTGCAGGTATAGATACCTTCTTTGTTGGCTGGGAGGCTGGGACTGGGTGTCTGAACCTGTGAGCCTGGCATGGCCTGGCTGCTTTGCTGATGTGCAGTGCCTAAGTAAATACTGTATCCCACAGCAGAGACTGCTCTTGGAAGAGCCGCATTTGGAGAACCCAGAGGCGGCAAGTGACTGAGGGTGCCGTTGCACTATCCCCTCTCTGAGTTGCGTCATAAGTTCTGCTGACTCACAGTAACAGGTGACTAGGACAGGATGCCATCTTGGTCAGCTGAGAGGTGGAATCACCTGAGGCTGAGGGCTCAGCTGAGGCTAATTATCATGCTGAGCAACAGTGCTCATCACCCTTATCAGACAGGAGGCAGGGCCTGCCACCCATGAGGGCCCAGGTGGAGCCAGCCACCAAGCTGAACAGCACCAAAGGGCTTGACAGAATCTATATTGTCAGAGAAGCTATACATGTCAGTTGCACCTAGAGAATGCAGTGGCAGCTGGTGACCATATCAAGCAGTTCTCTTATTCAGTTGCTTCTTAGACCTATGCTACAGCTCCCATTGCATGGCACAAAGACAATAATCAATATCTAACTGTTTAAAGAAGCAGACCACCATGGCTCTGGAAAACTCCCCAAATAAAGATTCAAACAACTTCCCAGACAAAGAAACCTTTCTGAGATTATTGGAGGTAGAATACAAAAGAATTATGTACTGAGCCCTTCTAGGCATTAAACAAAATGCAGGAGAACAAAATGAAAAATCAAGTAAGGTATGTGAACTGCTAGAACATCAATAATCAGTAATCTAGCAGATCAACAAAAAAAATGACAATTCAGTGCAAAGTCAAAAAAGCAGGATGGAGAAACTGGAAAACAGAATTAGTGAATTTGAAGATAAAGCAACTTGTACCAGCATCTATGAGGAAAAATCAGATAAAAGAAACAAGAAAAATGAAGAAACATTACTAAGCATGTGGGATCTATCAAGAGAAATAATGTACGAATAATTGGAGTTCCTTAACAGGAAGGGACAGCAGAAAATACAGAGAGAATTGCTGAAGACTTGCTGACAGAAAACTTCCCTGACATCACGAAAGAAGAGAACATAGATATTCAAGATACTTACTGAATACCACAAAAACCAGACCCCAAAAGAAAGACACCAACACATTATAATCAAACTTAATAAAACAAAACATAAAGACAGGCTCTTAAAGGCAACAAGGCTTAAAACAAAACTAATGTACAAAGGGAAGCCATGCAGGCTTTGGTCTGCCTTCTCAGCAGAAACTATGTAGGCAAAAAGAAAGTGTGATGACACATATAAAACCTTGAAGGAGAAAAATTTTTAACCAAGAATTATATATCCTGCAAAATTGCCTCTCAAATATGACAGTGAAATTAAGACACTCTCAGATAAACAGAAGCTTAGAGACTTTGCAAAAACCAAACCAAAACTATAAGAAATACTGAAAGAAACTCTTTGTTTAAAAAAAAAAAAAAAACAGTAACATCAGTTGTATACTTAAGGATGCAGTGCAAGACAGAGCATCTAGAGTCCCACTCAGGAAACTGACAAAGCTCAACCAAAGCTAAAATATTAAAAGTATAGAACCAGAGATCTTAACGTGAAAACTATGACATCATCACACTATAAAAAGGGAAATAGTACAGTAGTTACAACTTTGCAGATGGATAGGAAATTAAGGAGATATGCAGAAGTTAAAGATTGGTTTAAACTTAGAACATTAGATCAAAGGGGTAGCTGCAAAGCAAACTAACAATGTGACATATCAAAACAAGGAACATAATACAGGACTCTCAACAAACAAAAAAGCAACACTGAAAAAGATAAAAAGTACGCTATAAAGAAAAACAACTCAGGACAGAATATTAAAAGAAGCAAAGAAAACATCAATGTCACAAAAATAAAAGCACCAAAATGACAGCACTAAACATATACCTATCAATAATTACACTGAATGTAAATGGTCTGAACACTCCAATAAAGAGGCAGAGAGTGGCAGCCTGGATCAAAAGACATAACCCGTCTATATGTTGCTTACAAGAAACACACCTGAAATTCATGGATAGAAACAAACTGAAAATCAAAGGATGGAAAAATACATATCAAGCTAAAAAGAAACAAGGAACAGCACAGATGGCAATACTTGTCTCAGGTAAAATAGATTTTAATGTAAGCTCCACCATCATGGACAAGGATGGTCACTATTTATTACTGAAAAGTTCAAAGCATAAGCAGGATGTAACAATATTAAATATTCATGTACCCAATACCAGAGCATATAAATATATTGAACAAATGCTGACAACATTGAAAACTGAGATAGATCACTCCCACAGTAATATTAGGAGACTTCAAAACTCCACTTTCAGTGGATCATCTAGAAAACTATGAAAACTATGACATCATCACACTATAAAAAGGGAAATAGTACAGTAGTTACAACTTTGCAGATGGAGAGGAAATTAAAGGAGATATGCAGAAGTTAAAGATTGGTTTAAACTTAGAACATTAAGTGGGATCAAAGGGGTAGCTGCAAAGTAAACTAACAATGTGACATATCAAAACGAGGAACATAAAAAAGCTCAGTAAAGATACAGAAGATCTTGTTGTGACTGTCAACCAACTAGACCTCATCAACATGTACAGAACTTCTTACCCAACAATAGATTAATCCACTTTCTTTTCCAAAGCACATGGAACATTTTCCAGAATAGACCATGTGTTAGGACATACAGTAAGTCTCAACAAAATCCAATCTATTGAGTTATTGCAAAGCGTCTTCTAAGATCATAAAGCTAATAAAAGTTCAAATCAACAGCAGAAAAAACAGGTAGAAATCTGAACTCATGCAAACTGAACAACACCTTGCTCAAAAATCCATGGGTTATAGAAGAAATCAAAGAAGCAGTAAAGAAATCTATGGAATCAAACGAGAATGAAAAAACAACCTACTAGAACTTAAGGGATACAGCAGAAGTCTTGCTCAGAAATCAATTTATCTCTATTAATGCACACATTCAGAATGAAGAAAAGACCCAAACCAAAGAATTAACCCTACGGCTTGAACAAGCAGAAAAAGAGCAACAAAGGAACCTCTCAGGCACCAGAAGAAAACAGAAAATAAAGATTAGAGCAGAACTACATGAATTGGAGAATAGAAGAACAATTGAAAAAATTAACAAAACCCAAAGCTGGTTTTAGAAAAAATCAACAAAATTGATAAACCCTTGGCTAAACTTACAAAAGAAAAACAGGAGCAGAAACAAATAACCTGAATAAGATATGATATGAGAGATGTGACAACAGATCCAACCCAAATCAAAAGTATCCTAACAGAATACTACAAAAGACTGCACTCTAACAGATTTGAAAACCTAGAGAAAATGGACAAATTGCTAGATTCACCTTACCTATGAAAATTATCACAAGGAGAAGTAGAACAACTTAATAAACCCACCACAAAAGAAGAGACTGAAGAAATAATCCCAAAACTACAAACTAAAAAAGTCCTGGCCCAGATGGCTTCACTGGAGAATTCTACCAAGCTTTTAGAGAGGAGTTAATTCCAATACTACTGAGGCCATTTCACAGCATAGAAAAGGAAGGAATACTCCCAAATTCATTCCATGAAGCTAGCATAACCCTGATACCAAAGCCAGGAAAAGATTCCACCAAAAAAGATTACAGAACCTACATGTGAAAATCTTCAACAAAATCCTAGCCAATAGAATCCAACAACATTAAAAAAAAAAAAAAAAATTCATCATGACCAAGTTGAATTCATATCAGCGTTGCAGGGCTGGTTCAGTATCAGAAAAACAACTAATGTGGCCAACCACATGAGCGAATTAAAGGACAAGAATCACCCGATTTTGTCAATTGATGCAAAAAGACATTTGACAAAGTCCAACACCCATTCATGTTAAAAACAGCAAAATAGGAATAGTGCGGAAATTCCTCAAGGCAGTAGGCAGCATCTACACAAAGCCAATCATCTACATCATACGGAATGGAGACAGACTGAAAAAATTCCCCATGAGAATGAGAACTAGACAAGGATGCCCACTGTCACCACTTATGTTCAATGTTTTCTAGAAGTTCTAGCCAGAGTAATTAGACAAGAAAAAGAAATAAAAGGCACACATGCTGGCAAAGATGAAGTAAAAATCTCCCTATTTGCTGATGATATGATTGTACACACAGAGAATCCTAAAAAATTCATAAGTAAGCTACTGTAACTTCTATTAGTTACAGAGTTCAGCAACAAAGAGAACGTCAAAGAGGAAATCACAAAAGCCATACTGTTTACTATAACCCCCAAGAAGATCTAGGAATAAATCTAACCAGAGAAACAAGAGACCTATACAGATAGAATTATAAGACCTTACTACAAGAAACCAGAAGAGACTTACATAAGTGGAGAAACCTACCCTGCTCATGGACAGGAAGACTTGACATTGTAAAAATTTCTATTTTACCCTAAGCAATCTACATGTACAATGCATCTGAATACAAACTGTAGTGTCACTTTTTAATGAGATGGAGAAACAAATTACCAACTTTGTTTGGAAACAGAATTCCCAGATAAATAAAGCAGTACTGAAAAAGAGGTACACAGTGGGAGGCCTCACACTACTCAACCTTAGAACCTATTACACTGCCATAATAGTAAAAAAAGCCTGCTACTGATACAAAGAGATACATAGACTAATGGAAGAGAATTGAGACCCCAGAAATATCACCATCCTCTTATGAACAGTTGATATTCAACAAAGGCCCAAAGGTCATAAGCTGGGGTAAAAACAGTGTGTTTAACAAATAGTGTTAGTAAAACTGGATATCCATCTGCAAAAAACTGAAATAGGATCTATGTCTCACACATAACACAAAAACTAACTCAAAATGGATCAAAGACCTAAATATCAAACCTAAAATGATAAAGATCATGCAAGAAAAAATAGGGACAACAATGGAAGTTCTAATACATGGATTAGATAGACTTAAAAAGCTGACTAACAAAGCATGAACAACAGAAGAGAAAATAGATAAATGGGAACTACTAAGAATCAAACACTTTTGCTCATCCAAAGAGTTTATCAAGAGAGTTAAAAGATCACCTACATAGTGACAAAAATGTTTGGCAACTATATGTCAGACTGATGTCTGATCTCCATAACCTACAATGTGTTGCAAAATATCAACAAGAAAAAGGTAAAGAACTCAGTTAAGCAATGGGCAAAGGAAATGGACACTTCACCAAAGAAGACATCCAGGCAGCCAAAAGACACGTGATGTAATGCTCACAGTCATTAGCTATTAGAGAAATCCAAACCCAAACTACAATGAGATGCCATCTCACCCCAACAAGGTTGGCTATAATCCAGAAAGCACAAAACCACAAATGCTGGAAAGGCTACAGAGAGATTGGAACTCTCCTACACTGCTGGTGGGATTGCAAAATGGCATAACCTCTTTGTAAAGCAATTTAGTGCTTCCTTAAAAAGCTAGAAATAGAAAAACATTTGATCCGGTAATCCACTGCTCAAAATACATTCTACAGAAATAAAGGCAGTCACAAGAACAGACACATGCACACCAGTGTTTATTACAACATAGTCCACAACAGCAAAAAGATGGAATCAACCTAGATGCCCATCAACAGATGAATGGATAAATAAACTATGTACATATACTCAACGGAATACTTTGCAATGATAAAGAACAGTAATGATTTTAGGAAGCATCTAGAAGGCATTATGCTGAGTGAAATCAGTCAGCAGCGAAAGGACAAATATACGAGACCCCTACTATAAGGACTTAAAGGTAGACTTACGTACAGAAGAAAAGACTCTGATAAGGATGGGGAGGGAGGGAGGGAGAGGGTTGGGTGTAGATTAGGTAGTCGATAGAAATTCGTTTAGGTGAAAGCAGTGACAGCACACAGTAGAATAGATTAACTTAACTGGACTTCACCATAAACTGAAAGGTTTTCTAAACTCAACCTAATTTTCAAAGGATAGAGTAGCAGGGATGGGGGCCTGGAAACCATTTATTCAGGGGACATTAAGGCCAGTTGGCATAACTAGTCTATCGCTAAGAATGTCTTCCACACCCCATATTGGTGAGTGGTGTCCATGGTCTTAAAAGCTAGCAAGCTGCCATTTGAGGTACACCAAATGGTCCCAACTCATCTGGAACAGATGATCACCGAGAATATTAAAGACATGAGGGAAAAAGAGCTCAGGAGACAGAAGGAGCCATATGAATGGGAGACTGTATTAACATGCGACCAGAAGAACCAGATGGTGCCCAGCCACCACCAAAGACAGTCGTGATGGAGGACAGTGTTGAGGCCCTGAGGCAACATGAGAAAAAGAAATGTACAGCCCAAGACCTCTACTAAAAATCCTGAACTGATGGTCTGACAGCCTGGAGGACACCCTGGGAACATGGCCCCTAGACCCGCTGCTGTCCCTGACTGGAAACCAGTAATGAGTCAACTCTTCAGACAAGAAGGGACTGGACTCAAGGACACAGTGTGACCACATGGTGTGCATACTTTATGGCTCTATGCATTGACAAGAGGCTGTACTACTGTTTTTTCTTTTGAGATGGGGGAGAAGGGGGGGAAGGTGGGGACAGATGCCCATTAAGATGATATTAGATACATAGAGTGAAAAGGAGGAGTGTGCTGTTCTCGGGTGGGAAGAGCACAGGGAGCTGCAGATAGGTGGGCATGCAAAACCGATTTGGATTGTATACTTTGACTTAATCACAATAATAACAAAAAATTTAAAAAGTGTTAATATGAAAACAGCTCCTTCAAGTTCCCATGATCTCTTTACCAGTCATTCTGTCCCTGGCCCATAACAACAGCTGCTGCTAGTCCTGCGTCCCAGAGCAAAGTCATAGTGTTTATTGGCCTCCATTACTCTAATGAGAAAGCCCTTATGCCAAACAAATACAAGCACAGACATTTGTAACTAATTACAGTATTGCTGATCAGTCAAATTTCATTGCAAATTGTACGCTGAAATTGATAGTGGGAGAGTCATGAGTAAACTGGTTGTCTGAAAAAGTGATATGGGCACCCAGGACTAGATTAACAATTCAGACTCAGCCAGACACTCTGAAGAAGAGGAAACAGCAGATTATCATGCCAATAGATTTCTTGTTTGCCCGGGTACCCTCCTGCCAATGTCCCCAGTTTCTAAGGGAAACTGATCCTGCTTTAGGACCTTCCCACTTTGGGAGACCACAAGGTATTGAGTATTCCAGCCTTTAATTCATGGTTTACAAAATTGCAGCCTTGAATGGTGTGGGGAGGGGAAGACTGCCCTACATTCCCGACAACTGCTGAGAAGCCCACTAACAAGGCTCCTCAGAGGCGTCACAGCTGCAGACAACAGGACTCCTCACCTCTCATTTGTGGGGTCTGGATTGGGGACAATGAACCCTCCTTGAAAGTTCAGGTGTGTTCCCCAGGTCAGATATGGCCCTAGAAGAATGAGACTGGAGAAGTGTGTGAGGAGCCAGGAGGGCCTTACAGAGCTCCCCACTTGGCCTTTTTTCTCATGGGGTCCCAGGGAGTTATGAAATTCAGAGGAGATGCTAGCTTCATGTGGAAACCACAGGATGATGGGTGATGACCTCAGGATTAGTTCTCCAGCAGTGTCCTCCTGGAATGTGTCACTGTGTCCTACAGCACCAGGAGAGCAAGATGGGAAAGAAATACAGAGAACCAGCAGGCATGCAGTTTGCAAGGGGCAGGCACCTATACACCTGCAAGGGACAAAAATGCAGCCAAGGTTGCCAGCCTGAGTCTGGCAAAGTAGAGAATAAACCTAGCCTACAAATGTTCACTGAGTCACTGGCCACCATCTCAATGGTGCTCACTTCTCATAGGGTTATAAAGAGGAAAGGGCTTAATTTTCATCTTCTAGATTAGGGACAAAAATTCAAATGTGATAACCCCCAAAATTGAAAGCAGGGGTTAAAACAGATACTTGTATACCGATGTTCACTGTAACATTATTCACACAGTAACCCGAAGGTGGAAACAACCCAAATGTTCACAAACAAATGAATGTTATTGTTGGGTGCCATTGAGTCAGCTCTGACTTACAGTGACCCTAGGCACAACAGAACGAAACACTGCCTGGACCTGCGCCGTGCCCGCAATCATTTTCATGCTTAAGCTCATCTTTGCAGCCACTGTGTCAACCCATCTTGTTGATGGTCTTCCCCTTTTTCACTGACTTCACTCCAGCAAGCATGATGTCCTTCTCAAGGGACTATATGCCCAAAGTAGTAAGATGCAGTCTCGCCATCTTTGCTTCCAAGCAGCACTCTGGTTGTACTTTTTCCAGAACAGATCTGTTCTTTTGGCAGTCCATGGTACATTCAATATTCTTCTCCAATACCACAATTCAAAGACATCAACTCTTCTGTCTTCTTTGTTCATTGTCCAGCTTTTGCATGCATATGATGCAAATAAAAATACCATGGCTTGGGTCAGGTGCACCTTAGTCCTCAAGGTGACATCTTTACTTTTCAATACTTTAAAGGGGATCTTTGTGGAAGATTTTCCCAGTGTAATGTATCTTTTGATTTCTTGACTGTTGTTTCCATGGGAGTTGATTGTGCAGAACAAACGAACAGATAACCACAACGTGGTCTACACATACAATAGAAAGTTAGTCACAAAGAGAAATGAAATGCTGATACATGCTATGACCTGGATGAATCTTGAAAATATTGTGTGGAGTGAAACAGGCCAACAAAAAGGATAGATCACGTATGATCCCTATTTAACTGAAATACAGAAAGTAGCTTAGTAGTTAACCACAGGCTGAGGGGATGAGGGAATGGGGGAGGTAACACTTAGGTAACTCTAGGTACAGACTTACTATTTGGAATGATAAAAAAGTTTTGGGAAAAACCAGTGATGATTGTACAATATCATGAACATAAACAACACAACTATATCATACACTTAAAACGGCAAATTTTATGTTATATATATTTCATCACAATAAAAACCCAAAATAAAAAATCAAATGTCTGCAGGGCAGTTGGCCAGGAACAGACTGGGGAGAATTGGGTCTGATTTGAAGAGGGCAGCCAAGGTTCAGCTTCAGCTAACTGCCTAGAAACAATCTGAGTCTGGAATTCAGGAAAAAAGTTCAGGCTGGGGATATAAATTTGGAAGATGTCAGAAACTGAATGGTACTTAAAGCCAGGACACTGGAGATGATCAAGTGAGTGAGTGTGGATAACAGATGAAGAGAGGTCCAAGGACTGAGACTTGGGGCACCCAAAAGGTCAGGGAGATGAGGAGGCCTTAATAAAAGATACTGAGGAGGAGCAACCAGTGAGGCAGAAAAGAAACCAGGAGACAGTGGTGATGAGCTGGAAGCCAAAGAGGGAGAGCTGAACTCTCAGATGCTACACAGGCAGGTAAGGTGAAGCCTGAAAATTGGAGATGGAATGTAGCAACATGATGAGTCCTTGACAAAAGCAATTTTACTGCAGTGGTGGGACTACAGCCTGATGGTAGTGGGTGGAAGAAAGAAAAAGAGGAATTGAAGGCCGCCAATAGAGTCAATCCCTTCAAGGAGTAATGCCATAGAGAAGAAGAAATAATAGAGAGCTTTAAGGGGATATAGAAGGTCAAGAGAAGGTTTTTCTTTAAGACAGAAATGTTGTAGAAGCTTTGTGTGCTGACGGAAATAATCTTGGAGAGAGGGACATTTTGATGATGTGAGTGAGAAAGGGGATAAATGTTGAAGTGAAGTTCTTAAGTAGGCGGGTGGGAATGGCATCTGGTGCACAAAAAAGGGGCTGCCCTTACACAGGAACACAACAGCTCACCAGTATTAGCAAAATGGAAGGTAGAGGTGATGGGCACAGATGCAGGTGGGTGGGGAGAGATATGGTTGAGCCTGTGGAACATCTCTTCTGAGGGCTTCTATTTTCTCAGCAAGATAGGGAGACGTTGTTAGCTGAAAGTGAGGTGGAGGAGGAGGTGTGAAGCAGTCGTCTAGGAGAGAGGGTGTGAATAGACTAGGGGGATGTAGTAGAATTGCTGGGCAGCTTTTAGGTCTCGCTTGAGGATGGTGGTCATTAATTTAAAGTGGGACCAGTCAGCTCACTTTGGGGCTTTGTTTCACTTCTGTGCAATCTTGTGGGTGCAGGTAGGCAGTGAGCAGTGGATTTGTTTTTCACCAAGGTTGTGGATTCACGGCTTGGTGAGGGTCAAGGGAGTGAGTCTAATGTTGAGTCATAGACTTTAAGATGGGTAAAGAGGTACATGGGCAGAAAAGGAGTGAGAGACAATGAACATTTGCTTGGATTGATGGATTGTAGGTGCCAGGAACAACTGTTGAATTTGGGGTGCTCAAGGGAATAAGCTGAAAATGCAGATAGTGTTTACTGGGGAGTGGGGATGCATGAGGAAACCCAGGTGGTATAGTGGTCAAGAGCTACAACTGCTAACCAAACACTGGCAGTTTGAATCCACCAGGCACTCCCTGGAAACTCTATGTGGCAGTTCTACTCTGTCCTATGTGGTTGCTAGGAGTTGGAATCAACTCAATGGCAATGGATTTTGGGGGATGCATGAAATTAAGAGGATGAAGGTGTTGCATTGAGAGGTAACACACAGTTTGAAGTCTGGTTCCAGAAGTGAGAAGCTGAAGCCAAGATAGTGAAGAGGAAGTCAAGGAAGGAGCTGAGAGGCCCGTTAATCTACAGGAACACTGAACCCAACAAAAATGTAAGCAGAAGTACATTGGAGAGAGTGGGCTAGGAGCTAAAACCTTCAAGGAATAAGGGGGAAGGGCCCACAAGTCTGTAAAGGATACAAACAGGATCTGATGACACGATGATCCAAGCTTGGTGTTTCTAAGGAGCAGGGAGAGGCGCTGAGGAGCAAAAGGGGCACCTCTCTATGCCTAGACCGATGGACACAAGGACCATAAGCAAAAAACAGCCCCTGCTTGGGAGGCTGCAAGAGTACAGTCTAGTTTTCCTTTAGAGCAGGAAAGCAAAGAGGACATTCAGAACAGAGGTTGAGGATATGAAGGATTTTACCAGTGCTAGGATATGAGATTCACAGAATGTAGTGAAAACATTTCTGGACATGGTGGGTGGGAGACGGAATCAGAAAAGGGAAAGACAGAGCCATATGGTGCTTAGAACCCTGGGGTGAGGGATGCCCAGGAGTTCTGGGCCTCCTATAGGGATTGATATGAACAGGAATGAAAGGCTGGTTGAGTGTAGTTCTAAGGATCCCACGTCATTGGATGGTGGTGAGGCTGTTATGTTGGGAGGTGGCAGGACACAGTACCTGCCTAGAGCTCCCCTTACTCCAGCTGATGCTGATAGGGAGGTTGGAGGAGGTACAATCTTCCCAGAACTGGTAGAACTCTGAGCACCCTCTTTACTCCCAGGTAAGAATGTTAATCAAAATACTCTTAGTATCACAGAACTGATACTAGAACCACTGGTAAGTCAATTAAGGAGAATTGCCTAGAAATAGACTGTTGCATATGGCATAATAAATTTATATATAATTAGCTTCGGCCTCAAAATAGTAGCGATAAGAAACATAGTTTTAAAAAAATTAATTTATTTTTACTTTGCAGGCACAATTGGTTAACTTTCTGGGACAAAATAAGTTCAAATCTTTGTCTCAGATCATACACTAAATGAATTAAACACAAACAGTAAACCGTGGGGTAAACTGTTACTGCTGTTAGTTGCCATCATGTTACTTCCAGCTGACCCCCACTGCCATATAGTTGGACATGACTCATAGTAACCCTGGAGGTCAGAGCAGAACTGCCCCGAGAGAGTTCCCAAGGAGGGCCTGGTGGACTTGAACTACTGACCTTTTGGTTAGCAGATGTAGCACTTAACCCACTATGCCACCAGGGTTTTCAACTTCCAACTCACAGTGACCCTTTATATAATATCCTTACAATCATTGTTAAGCTTGTGTTTGTTGTTGCAACCACTGTGTACAATCTATCTTGTGAAAAATCTTCCTTTTTTTTTTTTTTCCACTGATCTCACGCCTTACCAAGCATGTTGTCCTCTAGGGACTGGTCTATTCTGATAATTGTCGAAAGTACATGAGATGGAGTCTCACCGTCCTTGCTTCTAAGGAACACTCTGGCTATACTTCTTCCAAGACAGACATTTGTTCTTTGGGCAGTCTGTGGCTTATTCAATATTCTTCATCAACATCACAATTTTTCAGTTTTTCTTATTTATTGTTAGCTTTGAAATGCATACAAAGCATTGAAAGTATCAGGGCTTAGGTCAGGTACACTTTAGTCTTCGAAGAGACGTCTTTGCTTTTCAGCATTTTAAAAAGGTCTTTTAGAGTGGATTTGCCCAATGGAATATGTTGTTTACAATAATATCATCAGTGTTGATTTATCAACTATAATAAATGTATCACATGAATGTAAGATATTAATAATAGGGGAAACTGTGCAGGAGGAGGGGGTATATGGAAACACTCTGTGCTTTCTGTATAGTTTTTGTCAACCTAAATACTCTGAAAAATAAGGCATTTTAATTATAAAAAAGTAACAGGAACCCTAACAAGGTTGGCCATGATCCAAAAAATGCAAAACAACAAATGCTGGAGAGGCTGTGGGGAGATTGGAACTCTCCTACACTGTTGGTGGGATCGCAAAGCAATCTGGCACTCCCTTCAAAAAAATGGATATAGATATAGTATTTGACCCAGTAATTTCACTGCTTGGAATATATCCTACAGAATTAAGGCCATTCACACCAACTGATAAATGCACATGAATGTTCATCACAGCACAGTCCACAACAGCAAAAAGACGGAATCAACCCAGATGCCCAATAACAGGGGAATGGATAGGTAAACTATGGTACATATACTCAATGGAACACTATGCAATGATAAAGAACAACGATGACAGCAGGAAACATCTCTTAAGTTGGTTTCAGCTGGAGGACATTATGCTGAGTGAAAGTAGCCAACGACAAAAGGACAAATATTATATGAGACCCCCACGATAAGAACTTAAAAACAGACTCATGCACAGAAGAAAAGACTCTTTGATGGCTGCAAGGGTGGGGAGGGAGGAAAGGTTGGGGGGGAGGGTTTAGATTAGATAGTTGATAGAAATTTGGTTGGGTGAAATCGGTGACAGCACACGTTAGAAAGAAGATCGATAATAACTGGGCTTCAACACAATTTGGGTACTCCTCCCATCTTAACCCAATATTGCAAGGACAGAGTAGCCGGGGTGGGGGGCCAGGGACCATGCTCTCAGGTGAAATCAAGGCCAATTGGTACAGCTGGAGTTTTGCTAACAGGGCTCTCTGCACCCTACATCGGTGAGTGGCGTCTGGGGTCTTAAAAGCTGCCAAGCTGCTCTCTGAAGGTACAGCAAATGGTCCCAACTCAACATGAATGGATGATCAATGAGGACAAGAATGACATGGAGGAAAGAGAACCCAAAAGACAGAGGGACTCACGCGGGTCTCTACATGGACTCATGACCAGAAGAACTGGATGGTGCCCGGCCACCACCAGTGATAGCCACGATGGAGCTCACAAAATTGAGTCTCACTGGCAACACAAGAATAAATAGGGGTGCACCCTGAGATCTGCACTAAAAGACTGCAATTGATGGTCCAGGGGCTTTGGGGTTCCCCTGGGAGCATGGCCACTGGCCCTGATGCTGCCCCTGTCCATAAATCATAATGAAGGTCAACTTTTCAGACAGCAATGACTTGGTGACACACAGTGACTGTATCTTATGGGAACGTTATGGTTCTATGCATCTATAGGATGTCATCCTGCTGACCTCTTACTGGAGGAAGGAGAATGGGTGGAGAGGAGGGGATAGGAGACTGTTGGGGGGATGCGACATATATGGAGCAAAGAGGAAGGGTGTGCTGTCACCGGGCACACAGAGCAGTGGGAGCTGCATATAGGTGAGCATGCAAATTTATATGGGAATGTACATTTTCATTCAATCATAATAAAAAAAAAAATTCAAATACCAAAAAAAAAAAAAAGTAACAGAAATAAGTGTATGAAGCTCCAAAACAAAAGATAAGCTACTCAACATGGCTATAATTTTTTTTTTAAACATGGATGTCTTAGTCACTTAATGCTGCTGTAACAGAAATGATCACCAGGGGATGGCTTTAACAAAGATAAATTTATTTCCTCACAGTAAGATTGGCTGATAGTCCAAATTCAGGGTATCAGCTTCAGGGGAAGACTTTCTCTTTCTGTCAGCTCTGGAGTAAGGTTCTTATCCTCAATCTGTCCCCAGTGGAGGAGCCTCTCAGGTGCAGGGATCTTGGGTCCAAAGGACACACCCTGCTCCCAGCACTGCCATGGTGGCATGAAGTCCTCAACTCTCTGCTCCCTTCCTTTTCCTTTTATCTCAAGGGAGATAAAAGGTTGTGCCAACCACACCCCAGGGAAATTCTCTTTACACTGGATCAGGGAAGTGATCTGGGTAAGCTTGTTATAATGCCACTTTAACCCTCTTTAACATAAAATTACAAGCACAAAATGGAGGACCACGACACAATAGGGATAAACTGGGAGGTGAGGTTTAATTCACAACAGTGGAAAAAGATAATGTTAAAAATAAACAGAAGGCCCATTGGGGAGGGAGTTAACATAAAAAATGTGGTATGGGTGTCAAGATAAAAACAAATGTCGTATGTGTGGTTAGTCGCTTTTCAATGCATAGTGTCAAGGCAGTTCAATGGCATAGACAATCTTTCCAACAAACAGTAACAAATGGGTATCTATGTGCAAAATAATGAATCTTGACCTTTGCCAGTCAGCCAAGTAAAACACTGAATCGATATAGATGATATACCTATATGTATAAGCCTAAACTATCACAGTTTTAGAAAAAAGCATAGCAGAAAATCTTAGCGATTTTGAGTCTGACAAAGATATCTCAAGTAGTACCACAAAAGAACAAACTACAAAAACTAGTAAACTGGACTTCATAAAAATTAAGAACTACTAAATACAAGATTAAAAACCACAGGCTGGAAAAAATATTTGCAAAGCACAGCAGTGAGATAACAACCAATTAAAAAAATGGGCAAATGATTTGAACAGACACTTCACCCAAAAAAAGACATTTGTAAGGAAAATAAACACATGAGAAGATTCTCAATAGAAAAGTACAATAAATTAAAACTGTAAAAAGATACTACTATAGATCCAGTAGAAGGATAGAATTTTAAAAGACTGATCATATCAAGTATTGGCAAGGCATGAGGGGTGGTGAAACCAGAATTCTCACATACTGCTGACAGGACAGCAAAAAGGAAGAATTTTGAAAACACGTTGACCATTTCTTGAAAAAATACACACCTATCCCAGGACCCAACCATTTCATTCTGTTATCAGTTAAATGATGTCTCTTTTGAACAACATATGTTTAAATCCTAACTCCTGCACCTGGGAAAGAAATCCTAGTGGTGTAGTGGTTAAGTGTTACAGCTGCTAACCAAAAAGTTGTCAGTTCAAGTCCACCAGGCACTCCTTGGAAACTCCATGGAGCAGTTCTACTCTGTTCTATAGGACTGCTACAAGTCAAAATTGACCTGTAGGCAGTGGGTATACCTGTGAATGTGACCTTCCCTATATGGAATTACAGGTTTTCTTTTATTATGTTAATTAGAACATACAGGAATAGGTGGCCCCTGAATTTAATCCCTTCTAAGAGAGTTTACAAAAAGAGCAGAATAGACATAGTGACACACCCAGGGCAAAAAGACCATGTGAGGAACCATCTACAAGCCTAGGAAGGCCTGGGGCTACCAACAAGGAATGACCCTCTGCTAGAGCCCTCATTTGGACGTGTAGCCTCCAAAACTATGTGACACAATAAATTGCTGTCCTCGAAAGCCACCCTGTTGTGGTACTTTCTGTAACGGCAGTATTAGCAAACTAAGACAGACTCCTAGGTATTTACCAAATAGAAATGAAAGCATATATCCACACAAAGACTGTGAACAAATGTTCACAGAAGCACTATTCATAATAGTCCAAGAGTAGAAATAACCCAAATGTCCACCAACCGTTAGATACATAAAATGTGATTGATCTATCCATACAGCGTAATACTACTCAACAATAAAATGGAATTAATTTATGTTACTGTTGTGTGTAACTATGATGCTGGAAGCATCAGCAGGGTGACCCATGGTGAAAATGTTTCAATGACACTTCCAAACTAAGATATGAGGTCTGACAATTAAGTTAGTGAATTCATCCTAGAAAAAATGCTACAATACCTCATTGCTGAGTATCACTATGGTCACCTTTGAAGTACTCTCTTTGGCAAGCTATGCCCTGAAGACAGTGCCTAGTTCACCCTTCAAAGCAATTTTGGAACTCTTTCTGAAATGGCCATCAGAGCTGTTGTCATATTACCCTTGATGTCCTGAATGCCATCCAAATGTCTCTTTTCAATATTTCCTTTATCTTCGGGTAAAGAAGAAAGTCCCTGGGAGCTGTAGCAGGTGAGTAGGGGGGTGTTCCAATAGTTATTTGTTTACTGGCTGAAAACTCCCTGACAGACAGGGCCCTGTGAGCTGGTGCCTTGTTGTGATGCAAGAGCCATGAGGTATTGGCAAAAAGTTCAGGTCGTTTTCATCTAACTTTTTCACACAGCTTTTTTAGCACTTTCAAATAGTAGACCTGGTCAACTGTTTGTCCAGTTGGCACAAATTCATAATGAACAATCCCTCTGATATCAAAAAAGTTTAGCAATATCATTGTGACTCTTGATTTGGACTGATGGAACATTTTTGGTTGTGGAGAATTGGCTGACTTCCACTGTGCACTTTGATGCTTTGTTTCAGGGTCATATTGGTACACCCATGTTTCACCACCAGTGGCCCAAAACATCATCTTGCCTCTCCAAAAGGTCTTTGGAAACTTCAGCTCTCTTTTGCTTTTGTTCATTGGTGAGCTCCTTAAGGACCAGTTTTGCTTACAACTTTCTCATGCCAAGACTTTCAGTTACGATTTTCCTAACTATTTCTCTATCGATGTTTACTTGGTCTGCCATGCTTCTCACAGTTAGCTGACAATTTTGTTGCCCAATTTGATGAATTTTTGCAATGTCTTTGTCAGTTTTGCTCATTACTGGAAGCTATGACCTTTCTTCATCAGTGATACTTTCTCTCTCCTCAGAAAAACATTTAATTCGTTTGCACACTGCCGTTTCTTCATGGTATTATCCTCATAAACTGAGACTAACATATCCCTGATTTCACTTACGCTTCTGCTTAGTTTAACGAGAAATTTAATGTTGTGCTCACTGTTCCAATTGAATCTTTGACATTCTCTTAACGGAACACAGAAACATGCAACAACAATGACGAACACCACTCAGCAAGATACCACCATACATCGACACAAACACAGCTGTGAGACACTGATATACCAAGGTTATGAAACCTTACCAAGTTGTTTGCACAGTTCTGCCAACATAAGCACATGGTGGCAAGTTTGCAAATTTAATTGTCAGACCTCACTGACTAGGAAGAAAGACCTGCTTCCTTCTCTAGATATTGATACTTAATAAATATCTTGCATCCAGGAACGAATTACCCAATAAGCAAGGTATGCATAGGATTAATTATGCTTACTTACTAACTTGTAGTGCAGAATTTCACCTTTTCTTTTTTCTTTTACACATTAAACATATGAAATCCAGGTGAAACTGTGCACTACAGATAAGTAAGCAACCCTAGGTAAGCCCATGTGTACCTTGTTTACTGTAAGCCTGTGTTTGCCTTTTTTCTGGTTAACCTGCCTTTTGCATCCTGAACTCTGTCTCAGTATCTTAGTTATCTAAGGGCTGCCTTAACAGAAATAACGTAAGTGGGTGGCTTAACAAAGAGAAATCTATTCTCTCACAGTTTAGGAAGCTGCAGGTCCAAATTTAGCATCCTAGCTCCAGTAGAAAGCTTTCTCTCTTTGGGCTCTGGGAAAGGTCTTTGTCATCTTCAGTCTTCTCTGGTAGAACAGCTTCTCAGAGCAGGGACCCTGGGTCTAAAGGATAGGCTATTCTCCTGGTCTCCATGTCTCTCTGCTTGCTTCCCTTTCCCAAATGGGATTATAGGGGTATAGGGGTTAGGATTTACAACATATATTTTGGGGGGACACAATTTAATACATGGCATAAATCCTTTGTCAGTTTAATCTGTTGCAGTTGTCTTCTGCCTCTTGTAGCTTGCTTTTTAAGTCTCTTAATGTTGTCTTTTGATTAATGAAGTTTGTAGTTTTACCCTCCTCCCCTTTTCTGTAGTACAGCCTTTTGTGCTGTGTTTAAGAAAATTCTACTTACCTAAGATTATGAAGATATTGGTTTATGTCATTATTTGAAAGTTCTACAAGTTTGTCTTTTATCATTAAGTCTATATGCTCCATGAGGTGGGGTTCTGATTTCATTTTTTGTTTAGATTTTTTATTTAACATGACTGAGTGAAAATGTACATTCCCGTATAAATTTACATGCACACCTATATGCAGCTTCCACTGCTCTCCCTGTCTGGCGACAGCACACCATTCCTCTCTGCTCCATACATGTCTCACCCTCCCAACAGTCTCCTTTCCCCTCCTCTCCACCCACTCCCCCTCCTCCAGCCAGAGGTCAGCAGAATAATATCCTATAGATGCATAGAACCATACAGTGCATCCAATATATGGTCACCCTGCATTGCTAAGTTCAATCCATTCGTGTTCAAAGAGTGGACCTTTGTCATGATTTACAGGCAAGGGCAGCAACAGGGCCAGGGGCCATGCTCTCAGGGGAACCCCGAAACCCCTGGACCATCAATTGAGGTCTTTTAGTGGAGATCTCAGGATGCACCCCTTTTTATTCTTGTGTTGCCAGTGAGACTCAACCTAGTGAGCTCCATTGCAGCTATCACTGGTGGTGGCCGGGAACCACCTGGTTCTTCCGGTCCCAAGTCGATGTAGGCACCCACTCATGTGGGTCTCTCTATCCTCTGGGTTGTCTTTACCCCGTGTCATTTGGGTCCTCGGTGAGCATCCGATCCTGCTGAGTTGGGACCATGGTTCTGGTTTCATTTTAACCCTATGTGAGTAATCAGTTGTCCCAGCAACATTTATTAAGAAACTGTCCTTTTGCCACTGCTAGCTAGTGTCATCTCTGTCATAAGCCAAGGGTATATATGTGTGGCATTGAGTTGGTGGCACAGGAGTAAAAGCTTGGCTGCTAACCAAAAAATGTGGGCAGTCTGAATCCACCAGCCATCCCCTGGAAACCCTATAGGCAGTTCTCCCTTGACCAAGAGGTACACTACGAGCTGGAATCAACTTGACAGCAATGGGATGGTCTTATATATGTGTGCATCTGCTCCTGGAATCTCATCTCTGTTCCACTGGACTAGATCAATGCCACACCCTCTCAGTTACTCTAATTGTATCGTAATCTGGTAGAACAAGTCATCTAACCTTCTTCTTGTGTGACTTGGGCTACTCTTGGCATTTTGTATGTCCATATAAGTTAAAGAATCTTCTTGTCGATTTCTACAAAAATTCTGATGGGCTTTCATTAGAAATTATATTGAATCTATAGATGATATGGGGGAGAACTGACAGTATCAAGTCTTCCAATGCATGAAGATCATGTATCTTTCTGTTTACTAAATCTTCTTTAATGTCTGTCTATAATGCTTTATGCTTCTCTGCATTAGAGACTTACTCAACCTTTTTCAGATTTGTTTTCAGGGATTTGGTATATTAAAATGATATAGAAGATATCCTTTTGGAATATAACTTTCTCTTTCTTGTTGTTAACTAGATCGTTGTATATTGATGTTCAAAAAATCCAAGAAAACTGCTTAACTCTCATTAATACTAATCTGTATATTATTTTTTTTAATTTCCTCTGTACACAATTATAACATCTCTGAATAATGGCAATTTGTTTTTTCCTTTTCTAATTCTGTTATGTCTCTTTTGAGAAATAAAAGAGAAAAGCAAACGAGAGAGACGGGGGACCTCACAACACCAAGCAAGGAGTGCCAGGAGCAGAGTGTGTTCTTTGGACCAGGATTCCCTGTGCTGGAAAGCTCCTAGGCCAGGGGGAGACTGATGACAAGGACCTTGCTTCAGAGAAAGTCTTACCCTGGAGCTCACACCCTGAATTCAGCCTACTGGACTATGAGAAAGTAAATTTCTCTTTGTTAAAGCTATACACTTGCAGTGTTTCTGTTATAGCAGCACTAGATAACTAACACAAATCTGTACTCCTTTTATTTCTTTTTTCTTTGTTCACTGTTCTTGCTAAGCTCTCCAGTATAACACTGGAAAAGAGTGGGAGTAGTAGGCATCTTTGTTTTGTTCCAGTTTTCAAAAGGAAAACCTTCAGTGTTTCCCCTTTGTGTATATCTGCGTCAGTTCTTTTGTAAAGATAATCTTTTCTTTTTTTTTTATTTAACATAACTGAGTAAAAATGTACATTCACATGTAAATTTACATGCCCCCCTATATGCAGCTTCCACTGCTCTCCCTGTCCGGTGACTGCACACTATTCCTCTCTGCTCCATACATGTCTCATCCTCCCAACAGTCTCCTTTCCCCTCCTCTCCGTCCACTCCCCTTCCTCCAGCCAGAGGTCAGCAAGATGATATCCTATAGATGTATAGAACCATAAAGTGCTTCCAACATATGGTTACTCTGCATTGCCAAGTCCCTTCCATTCCTGTCCAAAGAGTGGACCTTTGTTATAATTTATGGGAACGGGCAGCATCAGGGCCGGGGGCCATGCTCTCAGAGGAACCCCAAAACCGCTGGACCATCAATTGAGGTCTTTTAGTGGAGATCTCATGATGCACCTCTTTTTATTCTTGTGTTGCCACTGAGGCTCCTCTCTGTGAGCTCCATCATGGCTATCACTGGTGGTGGCCGGGCACCATCCGGTTCTTCCGGTCCCAGGTCGATGTAGGCACCAACTCTTGTGGGTCTCTCTGTCTTCTCGGTTGTCTTTACCACATGCCATTTTGGCCCTCGGTGAGCATCCGTTCCTGCTGAGTTGGGACCATTTGCTGTGTCCTCGGATGGCAGCTTGGCAGCTTTTAAGACCCCAGAAGCCACTCACCAATGTGGGGTGCATAGAGCTCTCTTAGCAAAACGCTAGTTGTGCCAATTGGCCTGGAATTCGCCTAAGAGCATGGTCCCCCGCACCCCGCCCCAGCTACTCTATCCTTGCAGTATTGAGTTAAGATGGAAGGAGTACTCAAGTTATGCTGAAGTCTACTTAATTTTGTTCTTGTTCCTAATGTGTGCTGTCACCGCTTTCTCCCAACTAGATTTCTAGTAACTACCTAAACTGAACACTCCCCCCCCTTGCCCTCCCTCCCTCCCTCCCCTCCCTTGCAGCTGTCAAAGAGTCTTTTCTTCTATACACAAGTCTGTTTTTGAGATCTTATCGTAGAGGTCTCATACAGTATTTGTCCTTTTGTCGCTGACTACTCTCACTCAACATAATGTCTTCCAGTTGAAACCAGGTTAGGAGATGTTTCCTGGAATCATCGTTATTCTTTATCATTGCGTAGTGCTCCATTGAGTATATGTACCACAGTTTACCTATTCATTCTTCTATTGTTGGGCATCTAGGTTGATTCCACCTTTTTGCTATTGTGGACTGTGCCGCGATAAACATTCTGGTGCATGTGTCCGTTGGTGTGAAAGGCCTTGAATCTGTAGGATATATTCCAAGTAGTGGAATTACTGGATCAAATGGTATATCAATATCCATTTTTTTAAGGAAGCGCCAGATTGCCTTCCAAAGAGGCTGGACCATTTTGCAACCCCACCAACAGTGTAGGAGGGTTCCACTTTCTCCACAGCCTCTCCAGCATTTGTTGTTTTGTGTTTTCTGGATCATGGCCAATCTTGTTGGGGTGAGATGGTATCTCATTGTTGTCTTGATTTGAATTTCTTTAATAGCTAATGATCGTGAACATGTCCGCATGTGTTTTTTGGCTGCCTGGATCTCCTCTTTAGTGAAGTATCTGTCCATCTCCTTTGCCCATCGCTTAATTGGATGATTTATCTTCTTCTTATTGATATTTTGTAGTATCTTATAGATTATGGAGATCAGGCGTCGATCTGACATAGAGTTGCCAAATATTTTTTCCCACTCTGTGGGTGTTCTTTTAATTCTATTAATAAAGTCTTTGGATGAGCAAAAGTGTTTGATTCTTAATAGTTCCCATTTATCTACTTTCTCTTCTGTTGATTTAGGTTTCTTTGACAGATTTTGGAGTCTGTCCTCATTATGTATTAAAACTTTCATTGTTGTTCCTACCTTTTCTTGGATGAGCTTTATCGTTTTAGGTTTGATATTTAGGTCTTTTATCCAGTTGGAGTTGGTTTTTGTATAAGGTGTAAGATATGGATCTTGATTCAGTTTATTGCAGATGGATAACCAATTTTGCCAGCACCATTTGTTGAAGATGCTGTTTTTATCCCAGTTTAATGTCTTAGGGCCTTTGTTGAATATCAACTGTTCATAGGCAGATGGTGTCATCTCTGGGGTCTCAATTCTGTTCCATTGGTCAGTCTGTCTGTTCTTGTACCAGTACCAGGCTGTTTTGACCACTGTGGCAGTGTAGTATATTCTAAGGTTGGGTAATGAGAGGCCTCCCAGTGTGTTCTTCTTCTTTAGTAGTACCTTACTTATCCGGGGCTTCTTCCCTTTCCAAACAAAATTGGTGATATGTTTCTCCATCTCATTAAAAAATGATGCTGGAACTTGTATTGGGATTGCATTATATAAATAAATTGCTTTGGGTAAAATAGACATTTTCACAATGTTAAGTCATCCTATCCATGAGCAGGGTAGGTTTTTCCATTTATCTAAGTCTCTCTTAGTTTCTTGTAGTAAGGGCTTGTAGTTCTCTTTGTAAAGGTCTGTTGTTTCTCTGGTTAGATTAATTCCTAGGTACTTTATCTTCTTAGGGGCTATCACAAATGGTATAGATTTGATAATTTCCTCCTTAACAGTCTTGCTGTTGGTATAAAGGAATCCTACTGATTTACTTATGTTTATCTTGTATCCTGAGACTTTGCTGAACTCTTCTATCAGTTTAAGTAACTTACTTATAGATTCCTTGGGGTTCTCTGCATATACAATCATATCATCTGCGAACAGGGAGATTTTAACTTCCTCTTTGCCAATGCAGATGCCCTTTATTTGTTCGTCTTGTCTAATTGCTCTGGCTAGAACTTCTAGCACAATGTTGAATAGGAGAGGTGACAGTGGGCATCCTTGTCTAGTTCCTGATCTCAGGGGAAAGTCTTTCAGTCTCTCTCCATTCAGGATGATGTGGGCAATTGGCTTTGTATAAATGGCCCTTATTATGTTGAGGAATTTGCCATCTATGCCCATTTTGCTAAGAGTTTTTAGCATGAATGGGTGTTGGACTTTATCAAATGCCTTTTCTGCATCAATGGACAAAATCAGGTGATCTTTGTCTTTTGTGTTATTTGTGTGGTTAATCACATTAATTGTTTTCCTGATGTTGAACCAGCCTTGCATCCCTGGTATGAATCCCATTTGGTCATGATGGATTATTTTCTTGATATGTTGTTGTATTCTGTTGGCAAGAATTTTGTTGAAGATTTTTGCATCTAAGTTCATGACTGATATCGGTCTGTAGTTCTCTGTCTTTGTTGGATCTTTCCCGGGCTTAGGTATCAGGGTTATGCTGGCTTCATAGAATGAGTTTGGGAGTACTTCATCCCTTTCTATACTGTGAAATAGTTTCAGTAGTACTGGGGATAACTCTTCTCGAAATGCTTGGTAGAATTCTGCCGTGAAGCCATCTGGGTCCGGACTTTTTTTGGTTGGCAGTGTTTTGATGACCTTTTCAATCTCTTCCTTTGTGATGGGTTTATTAAGTTGTTCTGCTTCACGTTGTGATAATTTGGGTAGGTGGTATGAGTCAAGGAATTCGTCCATTTCCCCTAGGTTTTCAAATTTGTTACAGTACAGTCTTTCATAGTATTCTGTTATGATGTTTTTGATTTCTGTTGCATCTGTGGTGACAACTCCCTTCTCATTTCTAATTTGGGTTATTTGTTTCCTTTCCTGCTTTTCTTTAGTAAGTTTAGCCAGTGGTTTATCAATTTTGTTGATCTTTTCAAAAAACCAGCTTTTGGTCTTTTCAATTTTTTCAATTGTTTTTCTATTCTCTAATTCATTTAGCTCTGCTCTAATCTTTATGATCTCCTTTCTTCTGGTGCCCGAGGGGTTCCTCTGTTGTTCTCTTTCTACTTGTTCAAGTTGTAGAGTTAGTTCCTTGATTTGGTTTCTTTCTTCCTTCCCGATGTGTGCATTTATGGAGATAAACAGACCTCTGAGCACTGCTTTGGCTGTATCCCATAGGTTCTGGTAGGAAGTGTTTTCGTTCTCATTGGAATCCATGAATTTCTTTAATTGATCCCTGATTTCCTCTATAACCCATGTTTTTTTGAGCAAGATGTTGTTCAGTTTCCAAGAGTTCCACTTTCTATCTCTGTTTTTTCTGCTATTGATTTCAACTTTGATGGCTTTATGATCTGAGAAGATGCTTTGCAATAATTCAATGGTATGGACTTTGTTGAGCATTGCATTATGGCCTATCACGTGGTCAATTCTGGAGAATGTTCCATGTGCACTGGAGAAGAAGGTGTAGTTGTCTGCTGATGGGTGGAAAGTTCTGTATATATCAATGAGGTTTAGTTGGTTAATTGTGTCAATGAGGTCTTCTGTATCTTTACTGAGCTTTTTTCTAGATGATCTGTCTAGTAATGAGAGTGGAGTGTTAAAGTCTCCCACTATTATTGTGGAGTCATCTAACTCTCTTTTGAGCATAGTCAGTGTTTCTTCGACATATTTAGGTGCTCTGACATTAGGTGCATAAATGTTTAATATAGCTAAGTCTTGCTTGTGTACTGAACCTTTCAGCAGTAAATAGTGTCCATCTTTGTCCATGATGGTGAATTTGACATTAAAGTTGATTTTGTCTGAGATTAGAATTGCCACCCCTGCTCTTCTTTGTTCATTGTTAGCTTGATATATATTCTTCCAACCTTTAATTTTCAGTTTGTTCCTGTCTTTAGGTCTCAAGTGAGTTTCTTGTAGACAACATATGGATGGGTCATGTCTTTTGATGTAAAGATAATCTTTATAAGATTCAGGCAGTTTCTTTCCATCCTAGTTTGCTAAACGTGGTTTCTAATTAATTATCCATTTCATTCAATCTGCAGTAAATGTTTTCAAGTTATTTTAATGCATCAAATAACAATATGATCTTTCTCTTTTAATATGATAATTTACATCAGTTAGTTTTCTAATGTTAAACTTTGTAATTCTAGGATTAAACATAACTTGGTCATAATGTATCACCTTTTTTTATATGTTGCTGAGTTTGCTTTAGTAACACTTTGTTGAAAGTTTTATATTCATAGCTGAGACTGATCTTTAATTTTCAGATGTGGAGATGGTTGCTATTGTTGTTAGGTGCTGTCAAGTTTGTTCCAACTCATAGCCTAAGCACAAAAAGAATAAAACACTGCCCGATCTTGCACCATGTGCAGAATTGTTTTTATGCTTAAGCCCATTGTTGCAGCTACATTGTCAATCCATTTCCTTGAGGGTCTGCTTTTTTGATGACTCTATTTTACCAAGCATGATAGCCTTCTCCAGGGACTGATCGCTCCTGACAACGTGCTGTAAGTTTGTAAGACACAGTCTCGCTATCTTTGCTTTTAAGGAGCACTCTGGCTGTACTTCTTCCAGAAAAGATTTGTTTGTTCTTTTGGCAGTCCATGGTACATTCAATATCCTTCTTCAACACTACAATTTAAAGGTGTTACTTCTCCTGTCTTCCTTATTCGTAGTTCAGTTTTTACATACATATCATGTGACTGAAAATACCATGGTTTGGGTCAGGTGCACCTTAGTCTTCAAGGTGAGATCTTTACTTTTCAACACTTTAAAGGGGTCCTTTGCAGCAGATTTTCCCAATGCAATTTATCTTTTCATTTTGATTTCTTAACTGTTGCATTTATGGGGTGTTGATTGTGGAATGAAGTAAAATGAAATCCTTGACAACCTTGATCTTTTTTCCACTTACCATGATGTTGCTTACTGGTCCAGTTGTGAGGATTTTTGTTTTCCTGATGTTGAGGCACAATCCATACTGAAAGCTGTGGTCTTTGATCTTCATCAGTAAATGTTTCAAATCCTCTTCATTTCCAGCAAGCAAAGTTGTGTCATCTGTGTTACACAGGCTGTTAATGAGTCTTCCTCCAATTCTGATGCCTCGTTCTTCTTTATATACCCCAGCTTCTTGAATTATTTGCTCAGCATACAGATTGAAAAGCTATAGTGCAAGGATAGATACAATCCTGATGCACACTGTCATGGACTGAATTGTGTCTCCCAAAATATGTGTAGCCATGTGACTGGGCCATGATTTCCAGTATCTTGTGATTGTCCTCCATTTCGTGGTTTTCATATGCTGTATGTTAAAGAATTAGGGTGGCACTGTAAATCCCTTCATAGGATCACCTTCCTGCTCCACTGTAAAGGGAGTTTTCCTGGAGTATGGCTTGCCCTACCCTTAATCCTTTCATCCTACAAGAGATAAAAGGAAAGAGAAGCAGACAGAAAATTGGGAACCTTGTACCATCAAGAAAGCAGCACCAGGAGAACAGCACGTCTGTCAGACCTGAAGTTCCTGTGCCAAGATGCTCCCTGCACAGACTGATGCAATACCAGCCTTTCTTCCAGAGCTAACAAGGGGAAAGCCTTTCCCTGGAGCGGACATCCTGAATATGAACTTGTAGCCTACTGGACTATGTGAGAATAAACTTTCCTTTGTTAAAGCCATCCACTCTGTGGTATTTCTGTTGGAGCAGCACTAGCTGACTAAAACACACACCCTTCCTTACTGTAAACCATACAGTAGTGTTGGGGAGTGGATGGCCTGAAATAGAGGCAGAGACATACTAGTCCAAGGGTCCAGTGAAGTTTATTTGAAGAGAAAGAGAGTAGGGTCTGAACTGAGAGTGGCTCAGCCCGCCCCCTGACCATTAGGGCAAGTTTTTATAGTTTGAAAGTTTGGATGAGATCATGTAGGGTGAGGGGATTTGTGGTTTCATAAGGAAGAACTGTTGATTAGAAAGGGGAGGGTAAGGTTTGTTTATAGTCAAGGTTGATAAGGGAAGAGCTTTCAATTAGGAGGGTAGGAAGACAGGAGGTATAAAGTTATTTATGCTTTTATGGTTATACTGGGTGGAGCATACCAGGCTGTTTTGGTCATCCCTGTGGGGAATGCATACCAGGCTCTTTTCAGATAATGGTGAGGTCTGACCATTGGATAAGATGACCATCTTGAATCTGAGGGACATTGTCCTTCAGTGACCTCCCTGAATTTCAGGGACAGAGTTCCCTCAACTATTACCTTGTTCTGTTCACGTGACTGCCTCTTGATCCACATACAGATTCCTCATGAGCACAATTAAGTTTTCTGGAATTCCCTTTCTCCACAACCGTACCCATACTTCGTTCTGATCCACACAGCTGATGTCTTTGCATAGTAAATGAAACACAGGTAAACATCTTTCTAATATTTCCTGCTTTCAGCTAAGACACACTGACATCAGCAATGGTATCCCTGGTTGCACGTCCTCTTCTGAATCTGGCTTGAATTTCTGGCAGTTCCCTGTCAGTATACTGTTGCAGTCACTTTTGAATGAACTTTAGCAAAATTAATTGCATGTGATACTAAATTTGGAAATTAGGATCATGCTATCTACATAAATTGATTTGAGGAGTTGTCTTAGGCTGGGATCTCTGGAGAGCTAAACCAGTAAAGTATATAAATACATACAGAGACACTTATTTTCCCTTTTAATATTTTATTGTGCTTTAAGTTAAAGTTTATAATCCAAGAACTTGTCATGCAAAAACTTACACACATTGCTAGGTAACTCTAAGCTATTCTTCCCACACTATGGTAACACACTCCTCCTTTCCAACATGTATTTCCCGTTGTTGAAATGAGGAAGGGCGCAGCAAAAATTCGAGGTATTAAAGAAAGCCCCAGGAAACAACTTAATAGCAGAATATACCATAGAATAATCTCACCTTTGTCTTACAAAACATCTGTCACAAGACAAGCCTGGGGGGAGCCTTGCAAGTGACCCCTAGACCTTGACCACATTTTACAACTAACAGGAATTCCAGGTGGCCTTAATCAATCAATGTAAAGGTCAGTTTCCCCTCCCTGCTTTATAATCTCATGATTTAAATACGGGGTGCTGAAGAAGCTCATCATCACCCCCACTCTGTGTAGTTTGGGGTGCACCCCTGGTGCACCAGTATTTTTCCTATTGGGCATATTTTTTAATAAAATTTAACCTTTAAAGTAACAGCGTCGCATCTTGAAAATCGTGGACCCTAACACCATGTCCATTGACCTAGCTCCTGTCCCCCTGTGGACTCTCATTTCACTCCTGGACAGCAACTGTCAAATTAGTCTCATGTATCTACTTAAGGCAAGAAGCACACTCTTTGTCAGTATCATTTTGTATGTTATAGTCCAGTCCAATCTCTGAAGGGTTGGCTTCAGGAATGGTTTCAGTTCTGGGCTAACAGAGTCCAGGGGCCATGTGTTTAGAGAATCCTCCAGTCTATGAGACCATCAAGGCTGGTCTTTTTAATGATTTCAAGTTCTGTATGCCCACTTTTTCCTCTGCTATGTCTGGGACTGTGTTGCGTTCCCTGTCAGGGCAGTCATTGATGGTGGTAGTTGTTGTTAGGTGCTGTTGAGTCAGTTCTAACTTACAGTGACCCAGTGAACAACAGAATAAAACATTGCCCGGTCTTGTGCCAAGTCCACAATTGTTTTTATGCTTAAACCCATTGTTGCAGCCACTGTGTCCGTCCAGCTCATTGAGGATCTTCCTCTTTTTCGCTGACCCTCCACTCTGTCCTTCTCCAGGGACTGATCCCTCCTGTCCTTCTCCAGAGACTGATCCCTTCTGACAAGATGTCCAAAGTATGTGAGATGCAGTCTTTGCCATCTTGACTTCCAAGAAGCACTCTGGTTGTACTTTTTCCAGAATAGATCTGTTTGTTCTTTTGGTGGCCCATGGTACATTCAGCATTGTTCTCTAATACCACAGTTCAAAGGTATCAATTCTTCTTCTTCTGTCTTCTTCTGTTCATTGTCCAGCTTTCCCATGCATATGATGAGATTCACAATACCATGGCTTTAGTCAGGTGCACTTTAGTCTTCAAGGTGACCTCTTTACTTGTCAATACTTTAAAGACACACTTTGCAGTAGATTTTCCCAGTGCAACGGGTCTTTTGATTTTTTGACTGCTGCTTCCCTAAGCGCTGATTGTGGAGCCAAGTAAAATAAAATCCTTGACAACTTCAATCCTTCTTCCATTCATGACAGTGTTGCTTTACTGGTCCAGTTGTGAGGATCTTTGTTTTCTTGATGTTGAGGTGAATCCATACTGAAGGCTGTGGATCTTTATCAGTAAGGGGTTCAAATCTTCTTCACCTCTAGCAAACAAGGTGATGTTATGTGCATAATGCAGGTTTTTAATTAGGCATACTCTAATCTTGATGCCTCATTCTTCTTCATATAATCCAGCCTCTCAGATTATTTGCTCGGCATACAGGTTGAAAACGTATGGTGAAAGGATACAACCCTTTAAACCATGCAGTGTCCCCTTGTTCTGTTTGCACAACTGCCTCTTGATCCACATACAGATTCCATAAGAGCCCAATTAAGAGTTCTGGAATTCCCATTCTCCACAATGTTATCCATAATTTGTTATGATCCACACAGTCAAATGCCTTTCCCTAGTCAACGAAACACAGGTAAACACCTTTCTGGTATTCACTGCTTTCAGCTGAGATCCATCTGACATCAGCAATGATATCCCTGGTTCTGCATCCTCTTCTGAATCCAGCTTGAATTTCTGGTGGTTACTTGTCAAAATGTTACTTGTGTGTGATATTAACAATATTTTTTGGTAATTTCCACATTTAATTGGATTACTTTTCTTCAGAATGGGCATAAATATGGATCTCTTCCAGTCAGTTGGACAGGTAGCTGTTCTCTGAATTTCCTGGCATAGTTGAGTGAGCACTTCTAGTGTTGCGTCTGTTTGTTGAAATATTTTACTGATATTCCATCAATTCCTGGAGCTTTGTTTTTGTGAATGCCTTCAAGGCAGCTTCAACTTCTTCCTTCAGTACCATCAGTTGCTGATCATATGCTGCCTCTTCAAATGAACATCGACTAGTTCTTTCTGGTATAATGACTGTGTATTCCTTCCATCTTCTTTTGATGCTCCCTGAGTCGTTTAATACTTTCCCTGTAGGATCCTTCACTATTGCATCTTGGGGCTTGAATTTTTTTCTTCAGTTCTTTCAGCTTGAGGAATGCAGAACGTATTCTTTCCTTCTGGTTTTCCATTTCCAGTCTTTGCACATGTCATTATAATACCTTCTTTTGTCTTCTCAAGCTGCCCTTTGAAATCTGCTGTTTAGGTCTTTTACTTCACCATTCTTTCCTTTTGCTTTAGCTGTTTGATGTTCAAGAGTAAGTTTCTGAGTCTCTTCTGATGTTCAATTTGGTCTTTTCATTCTTTCCTGTCTTTCTAATGACCTGTTGCTCTCTTTATGGATGATGTCTGTGATGTCATTCCACAATTCATCTGGTATTTGGTCATTAGTGGTCAACACATCAAATCTGTTCTTGAGATGGTCTTTAAACTTAGGAGGGATATACTCAAGGTCCTACGATGGTTCTTGTGGACTTGTTCTAATTTTCTTCAGTTTCAGTTTGAATTTGCATCTGATGATCTGTGACATAGCACCTAGTCCTGTTCTGATAGCTGATATGGAGCTTTTCTGTCATCTTTCTCTACAGATGTAGTCGATTTGGTTCCTGTGTATTCCATCTGGTGAGGTCCACGTGTATAGTTGTCATTTATGTTGGTTAAAAAGGGTATTTGCAATGAAGGAGCTGTTAGTCTTGCAACATTCTAACATGCGATTTCTGGCTTTATTTCTATCACCAAGGCTGTGTTTTCCAACTACTGATCCCTCTTCTTCATTTCCAACTTTTGTATTCCAGTCACCCATAATTATTAAAGCATCCTGATTGCATGTCCGATGAATTTCAGACTGCAGAATCTGGTAAAAATCTTCAATCTCTTCATCTTTGGCCTTAGTGGTTAGTGCATATATTTGAATAATAGTCACATGAACTTGCTGGGCACCATCTAATGCTTCCAGTCTCTTGCTGATGTAGTTTCTGGATTATCTGGCCATTTTTGTCTTTTGGGCTCATATTTTCACTATGTCTTTGATGTCCTTCATCCTTCTCTGCTCCAGGTAGCTGCGACTGATTGCTTCTTAGATGGCTGCTTGCTAGCTATTAAGATCCCAGATACCACACACCAAAGTAGGATGGAGAACATTTTCTTTAAAACCTTTGTTAGGGTAATTGGCCCAGCTGTCCTCTGAAACCATGGTCCCCAGACCCTTGCCCCTGCTACTGTGTCCCTCTCAGTGTTGGGTTATATTCAGGAAAATTCTTTGCTTTTAGTTTAGTCGAGTCGTGCTGACTCTTCCTCTGTTGTGTGTTGTCTCTGTGTTTACCTAACTTAACTCTTATCTACTATTTCTAAATAATGAATATCCCTGTCCGCTCCCCCTACCTTGTAACTATCAAAGACTATTTTCTTCTGTGTTTAAATACTAGCCTCACCACAGTTGATGGTCTGAAGGCCTTGGAGTTTGCCTGGGAGCAGGGCCCCTAGACCTGCTGCTGCCCCTGACCAGAAGTCAACTCTTCAGACAGCAATGGGTTGGACTTGGGGACACAACGTGACCACATGGTGTATGTACTTTATTGTTCTATGCATCTATAGGATGCTGTCCTACTGGCCTCTTACTAGAGGGGAGAGGAGAGGGTGGAGAGGAGGGCCAGGAGATTGTTAAGAGGATATGACATGTATAGAATGGAAGAGTATGCTGTCACCGGGATAGGAGAGGAGAAGGATCTGCAGATAGGTGGGCATGCAAATTTAACCCGGATCATATACTTTCTTTCACTCAATCACAATAGAACAATAATAATTAAAATGAAAATGCTCATTGCATACAGTATCTGTCCATTTGCAACTAATTTCACTCAGCATAATGTCTTCCAGATGACTCCATGTTATCAGATGTTTCCCAAGATCATCTTTGTTCTTTATCATTGTATAGTTTTCCGTGTGTGAATATACTGTAGTTTGTTTATCCATTCACCTGTTGATGGGCACGTAGGTTGATTCCATCTTTTTGATCTAGTGGACAGTACTATTATTGTAGATGTTAGTGTGTATGCATCTGTTTATGTGATGGGCCTTATTTCTCTAGGATTTATTCCAAGAAGTGGGGATTACTGGATCATATGGTATTTCTTTTTCTAGCTTTTTAAGAAAGTGCCAAATCGATTTCCAAAATGGTTGTGCTGGTTTACATTCCCACCAGCAGTGTATAAGTGTTCCAACCTCGTCACAGCCTTTCCAGTATTTACTTTTTCTGTTTTTTGGATTAATGCCAACCTCACTGTGGTGAGATGGTATCTCATTGTAGCTTTATTATGGATTTCTTAGAGAGAAGTTTATATCAAGGAAATGGCTCACATGATTGTAGGGGCTGGAACACTCTGAGTCTGTGGATCAGGATGGATCTCGATTCATGTAGCAACATGAGCTGGTGACAAGGTTGGCAACAGGTTATTTTTCAGAGCTCCCACTCTCTAGGTGGGAAGATCCACAAATTCCAAGATCTCCAGATAATATGATAGGTCAAATTCCAAGAGGTGGAGATCAGATGAATAAGAGACAGCTCAGAACCACAGGAAGCAAGAAACCACACCTTCTGCTTATATACAGATGCAGGCCACAACCACAAGTAAACTCCCTTTAAAATGACTGGCTACTCACAGCAGACACAATCACGGGAGTGATCCCATATAAATACTGAGAATCATGGCCCCACTAAGTTGGCATACAATCCTAACCATCGTAGGAATTTTTTTTCTGTTTTTCTGGACTAGAAATTGCACTTCTGCAAGAGTTTGTATCTGAATGGAATTTTTTTCCCCTTTAATGTTCAGCATAACTCACTGGTAAGGTCACTGAGTCTGGAGTTTTCTTTGTGGGAAGATTTTGATTACTGGTTCAATTTCTTCAGTAGTTATGGTACTTCTTAGCCAGAACAATAAGACAAGAAAGGAATAAAAGGTATTCAGACTGGAAAGAAGTAAAATTATGTCTATTCACAGATGATATGTTCCCATATAAAGAAAATCTCAAAGACTCCACAAGAAAACTTCTTGTGCTAATAGAAGAATTTAGTAAAAGTGTAGGGTAGAAGGTCAATAAACAAAAATCAGTTGGGTATCTATACATCAGCAATGAGAAATCTGAAAGGGAAAATAAAGAAACAATTCCATTTACTATAGCATCTAAGATGATAAAATAGGGATAAATTTAAGCAGGAGTGTAAAGGACATACATAATGAAAATTATAACACACTGTTGAAAGAGATTAATGTTGGGGAGAGTGTGGCCTGAAATAAAGGCAGAGTCATACCAGTCCAAGTGTCCAGTGAAGTTTATTGGAAGAGAGACTGGGGTCTGAGCTGAGAGTGGCTCAGCCTGCCCTCCCTCGTAGAGCTGATATTATATAGTTTTAAAGTTTCAGTGAGGTATTGTGGGGTGAGGGGTTTATGGTTTGATAAGGAAAGAAATTCTGGTTAGGGGATTTATGGTCTGAATAATGAAGAAGTGTTGATTAGAAAGGGAAGGGCTAAGGCTTGTTTATAGTCAAGAGTCTGATAAGGGAAGAGCTTTCAATTAGGAGGGTGGGGAAGACAGGCATAAAGTTATTTATGGTTATATTGGGTGAGGCCGACCAGGCTGTTTTCAGCTGATGGTAGGTCTGATCATAGGATTAGACAACTTTCCTGAATGTCAGGGACAGAGCCCTTTGAATGACCTCTCTGAATTTCAGGGACAGAGTTCCCTCGGTTAAAGGTGACTTAAATAGAAGTATGCTCAGTGTTTATGGGTTGGAAGACACAGTATTATTAACAGGTCAGTATTACCCAAAGCAATCCATAGATTCAAAATAATCCCTATCAAAAGTCCAAAAGCCTTCTTAGCAGAACTGGGAAAATCAATCCTTGACAGTACACGGAATGGTAAGAGACCCTCAATAGCTAAAGCAATGTTGAAATAGAAGAACAAAGTAGGAGGAAACTCACACTTCCTGATTTTAAAACATACTACACTGCTAGAGCAATCAAAATAGACCCATACTGGTATAACAATAGACACACAAACCAGTGTGAGACCAGAGACAAAGCCACACCTAAAACTGTTGCCCTGATATTTGACAAGGATGCCAACTCCATTTGATGGAGAAGTAAGAGTCTTTTCAATAAACAGTGCTGAGAAAACTGGGTTTCCACATGCAGAAGAATAAAACAGGATCTATGCCTGACACTATACACAAAAATGAATTCAAAATGGAGGAAGGATCTAAACTTGAAATCCTACAATTCTTAGAAGAAAAGGTACGGTAATGCTGTTGGTACTAGCTTTTAACACTGGATTGTCTGATATAGTAACAAAAGCACAAACAGCAAAAGACAAAATAAATAGGATGTCATAAAAATTAAAACTTTTGATCATCAAAAGATGTTACACGACAATGAGATGCCATCTCACCCCAACAAGATTGGCCATGATCCAGAAAACAAAAAACAACAAATTCTGGAGAGGCTGTGGAGAAAGCGGAACCCTCCTACACTGTTGGTGGGGTTGCAAAATGGTCCAGCCTCTTTGGAACACAATCTGGCACTTACTTAAAAAAATGGATATCGATATACCATTTGACCCAGTAATTCCACTACTTGGAATATATCCTACAGAATCAAGGCCTTTCACACCAACAGACACATGCACCAGAATGTTTATTGCAGCACAGTCCACAATAGCAAAAAGATGGAATCAACCCAGATGCCCAACAACAGAAGAATGGATAGGTAAACTATGGTATATATACTCAATGGAGCACTACACAATGATAAAGAATAACGATGATTCCAGGAAACATCTCCTAACCTGGTTTCAACTGGAAGACATTATGTTGAGTGTAAGTAGTCAGTGACAAAAAGACAAATATTGTATGAGACCTCTACAATAAGATCTCAAAAACAGACTTGTGTATAGAAGAAAAGACTCTGACAGCTACAAGGGAGGAGGCGAGGGTTTAGATTAGATAGTTGCTAGAAATCTAGTTGGGAGAAATCTGTGATAGCACACATTAGAAACAAGAACAGCATTAATTGGACTTCAGCATAACTTGAGTACTCCTTCCATCTTAACTCAATATTGCAAGGATAGAGTAGCTGGGGCAGGGGACAGGGGACCATGCTCTCAGGTGAAATCAAGGCCAATTGGCACAACTAGCATTTTGCTAAGAGGGTTCTCTTCACTCCACATTGGTGAGTGGCGTCTGGGGTCTTAAAAGTTGCCAAGCTGCCATCCGAGGACACAGCAAATGGTCCCAACTCAGCATGAATGGATGCTCACCGAGGACCAAAATGACATGGAGGAAAGACAACCCAGAAGATAGAGAGACCCACATGACTGGGTGCCTACATCGACTTGGGACCGGAAAAACCGGATGGTGCCTGGCCACCACCAGTGATAGCTGCGATGGAGCTCACTAGGTTAAGTCTCACCGGCAACACAAGAATAAAAAGGGGTGCATCCTGAGATCTCCACTAAAAGACTTCAACTGATGATCCAGTGGTTTCAGGGTTCCCCTGGGAGCATGGCCCCTGGCCCTGATGCTGCCCTTGCCCATAAATTATAATGAAGGTCCACTCTTTGGACACGAATGGATTGGAACTGGCAATGCAGAGTGACCATATATTGGATGCACTTTATGGTTCTATACATCTATAGGATATCATCCTGCTGACCTCTGGCTAGAGGCAGGAGAGTGGGTGGAGAGGAGGGAAAAAAGAGTCTGTTGGGAGAACGAGACATGTATGGAGCAGAGAGGAATAGTGTGCTGTCACCGGGCAGGGAGAGCACTGGAAGCTGCATATAGGTGGGCATGTAAATTTATACGGGAATGTACATTTTCACTTAGTCATATTAAAAAAATTAAAAAAAAAGATGTTACAAAAAGAAGCAAATAAATAAGTTACCAACTGAGAGAGTATCTTCAGAAATCATGTATCTGATAAGAATCTAATATCCATAATATACGTAAAACTTGAATAACTTAACAAAAATATAAATAACCCAATCATAAAATGGGCAAAGGACTTGAATACACATTTCACCAAAGAAAACATTCTAAAGGTCACGAAACACATGAAAAAATGCTCAACATCATTAGCTATCAGAGAAATGCAAATCAAAACCATATTGAGGTATCATTTCATTCCTACTAGAATGGCTAAGGTTAAACAAACAAACAAACAAACCAGAAAAGAAAAATGTTGAAAAAATGCTGGAGAGTAAATAGGGCGATTGGAACTCTTGTCATGCAAAATGCTACAGCCATTGTGGAAAAGTGTGGCAGTTTCTCAAAAAACTAAGAATAAAACTACCATATAACCCCAAAATTCCATTCCTACGTATATACCCAAAAGATCGGAAAACATAGACTCAAGCAGATACTTGTACATCAATGTTCACTGCAGCACTATTCACAATACCCCAAAAGTGGAAACAACCTAAATGATTATCAACAGATGAATGGATAAAGAAAACGTGCTTCATACATGCAATGAAATGCTACTCAGTCAATAACAGAAACAAAATCTTGATACATGCAGTATGTATGGAGCTTAAAGACATGCTGACTGAAATAAATCAACCACAAAATGACAAATACTATATATCCTTACTTATGTAAGGAAACCCTGGTGGTGCAGTGGTTAAGTGCTTCAGCTGCTATTCAAAAGGTTGGCAGTTCAAATCCACCAGAGGAAATCCAGTTCAAATCCTCCTTGGAAACCCTATGGGGCAGTTCTACTTCATCCTATAAGGTTGCTATGAGTTGGAATTAACTTGACAGCAACGGGTCCACCTACGTAAAAAGACAAGAACAGGCAAACATATAGAGACAAAAGTTTACTAGGGGTTACCTGGGGCAGAAGGGAGGGAGACAAAAAAGTTATCACTTATGGAGTTCTGAGTTTTAATTTATGGTGATGGAAAAATCTCATTGTTTATTTTAATTGCTGTCAATAAATTGTACACTTATAAAAAGTTGAATTAGCAAAAGTTATGTGGTAGATATATTTACAACAATAACAGAAAAGTAAGTACTGAGGCTGCTTATATACAAACACCTCATGGGGTTTTCGTACCAAAGGGAGAAAATACAGAAGAGAATTTCATGTTCTCATGGTCTTCAGACTTCCTGGAACCATGAAGTTGGGAAGAACACCTAAGCATGTAGCCCTGAGGCAATCTTTATACCTTAAATCAAAATTTAAGGTCATCTTAAAACCTAACAGTAGTTTAGCTTAACTAGTAAAAAAGATCTACCTTGAGCATTTTGACCTTTTAAGAACTATTCATATGGGAACAAATTGACAACAACTTGAAAAATTAGATAGGAACCGTAGGGGGCAGTGAGTTTATGTCAGTGGGTGAGAAACAACTCAGAAAAGAAGGATGATCTCACTTTTTGGAACATATCCTAGAGAAATAAGCACTGTCACAGGAATAGACATACACACATCAATGTTTATTGCAGCACTGTCCACAATAGTAAAAAGAAGACTCAATGTAGGCCCATCAACAGATGAATAGATAAACAAATACAGTATATTCACACCATGTAATACTGTGCAATTATCAAGAACAATGATGAACTTGGAAACGTTCCATAAAATGGAGGAATCTGGAAGGCATTATGCCAAGGGAAAGTAGTCAGTGCAAAAGGACAAATGTTGCATGAGACCACCTTTATAAGGACCAAAGAAACAGTTTAAACACAAAAGGAGACAGTCTTTGATGGTTACAAAGAGGGGAGGGAGAGGGTATTCATTAATTAGATAGTAGATAAGAACTAAGTTAGGTGAAAGGACAACCCACAGCAGAGGAAGAGTCAGTACAACTATACTAAACCAAAAGTAAAGAAGTTTCTTAAATATAACCCAACACTTAGAAGGACTGAGTAGCAAGGGCAAGGGTCTTGGGACCACGCTTTCAGGAGACATCTAGGTCAATTACCGTAACAAGTTTTTTAAGAAAATGTTCTGCAACCCACTTTGGTAACTGACATCTTGGATCTCAAAAGTTAGCAAGTGGTCATCTAAGAAGCATTGTGCGGAGGTCCGCCATCAGCCTTGTAGACAAAGTCACGAGCTCCTGCAAATGACGGGCTGAAGCATCCCACCTGTGACATGTTTTTTAGCCTACTGCCCTTGATATTATTTGGCTTCCTAATCAAATTTTCTTCAAAAAGATAACCCCTCCTCTCCTGGCACAAGGATCAGGGGAGATGCCTTCTGAGAGGGGCCCCTTTTTACTACCCCCTTGGTCTATGAAATAATATCGGGAAAACTGTACAGGAATTTTCTGAGGAAAAAGAGCTCAGAGGAATGATCTCTAACACAGCCAGCTTTGAGAGCAACGAGGCCGGCCCAACCCCTGCTGACTTCCCCCAACTGCACATCCCCACCCATGTGAAAGGAATTATCCTCTTTAGAACAGCTTGAGAAAAACATAGGGTGGGGGACAGTAGATGTTTACTATCCCTGCAGGAGGAGATAAAGAGCAAAGTAGGAACAAATAGAGATCATAAACTTTAGACCCTTCCTCGTGAACCTTTTAACCTTGAGGTATAAGTAGGGCTGATTGAGCTCGAGGCATCCATAGGCCATTATCTAAAAAGCTTTGACAGTTAAAAGGATCACCAGGTTTCAGTTAACTAATAGCTCATGTGGCAGGGTAAAAAATTACATCACCTCAAGACCACGAGGATTTTGGTTTCAAATTTGCCAACCACGAGGTTTTGGTTTTGAACTAGCCAATAGATTGTGTGGTCAGTGGGCAGGTAAAATTCACGTCACTCTTACTATAAAAACAATAAAGACAGACAGCCTTTTCTCTTGCTCTCTGGGTCGGGCTGCCTTAAACCAGAAAAGTCTTTTCTGTCTCCTTGATTCATTTCCCGCCGCGCCTCTCCCTCCCTCCGTGCGTGACCCTGTAAAGTGTCGGGGCTGGCCCCCTGCAGCATTGATTGGCCCCAACCCACCAGGAGCAGAGGAAAATGAAGGACATAAAAGACATAAGGAAAACATGAGCCCAAAAGACAGAAAGGGCCACATAATCCATTAGCGTGAGACCAGAAGAACTAGATGGTGCCTAGTCACCACAAATGACTGTCTTGACTGGGAACACAACAAAGCGTCCCTGATGTAGCAGGAGAAAAATGAAGTGCAGAACTCAAACTCTTTTCAAAAGACCAGTCTTGATGGTCTGACAAACTGGAGAGTCCCCAGAAGACATGGCCCCTGGATTCTCTGATAGCCCAGAAGTGAAACCATTCCTGAATTGAACTTTACAGACAAAGACTGGAGTGGACTGTAAAACATAAAATGTTACTGGTGAAGAAGGTGCTTCTAGCTTTAAGCAGATACATGAGACTAACCAGGCAGCTCCTGTCTGCAGGCAAGATGAGAGGGCAGAAGGGGACAACCGGTTGAATGGACACAGAAAATACAGGGTGGAGATGAGGAATGTGCTGTCACAGGGTGGGGAAAACAGATGGAGTTACACACTAGTTGTGTAAGTTTTTGCATGACAAACTGACTTGAATTGTAAACTTTCATTTAAAGCACAATAAAATATTTTTAAAAAAGAAAAGAAAAAGAGGATGAGAGTGGTTTCATGACTCAAACAATGTAATCAGTGTCACTGACTTGTGCATGTAGAAATTGTTGAATTGATATGTTTTGCTGTATATACTGTCAACAACAGCTAGTTACAAGACTCTTTTAGGTTTCCATTTCTTATGAGTCAGTTTTTCTTACTTAATGCTTATAAGGAACCTGTCCATTTGACCTAAAGTTTTATATTTATTGGTTTTAAGTTGTTCATAATATCTTCTTACTATCTTTTAGATAGATGTAAAATCTCTTGTAATTTGCCCTTCTTTATTTCTCATAATAATAACATGTTGACTTTTTTCTTCATTTGCCTCACCACAGTTTTATCAAGTTCATTAATCTTTTCTTAAAAATATCAAGTTTTGACTTCTTAAATTCTATTTTATATTTGGCTTTTCTTTCATTAATTTCTTCTATTATTTCACCCTTTTACTTTCTTTGGATATAACTTCCTGAAACATATATCTGGCTCATTAGTTTTTAACAATATTTCTTTATATGTATACACACACACACACACACACACACACACACTTAATACTATCAATTTTCTTGTAAATACTACCTTACCTGTACCCATAAATTAAAAAATACATGTTACTGTAATGAAGTAAAAGTTTATAATCCATATTAACTAGCCATACATAACCCCATATACACGCCTCTGTGCAACTTGAGCTGCTCTCTGCACCCTGTGACAGCGCACTCCTGCTCATCACCCTGTATTTCCTGTATTCATCCAACCAATTCCCGGCCCCTCCTCTCTACCCTCCTGTCTCATTTTTATAGATGAGCTGCTCTGACAGTTTTACGTCTTAGAGCTCCATCCAATTTTTTTCTAAAGAGTTGCCTTCAGTACTGGTTTCAGCTCTCGGCTAGCAGTAAGTCTAGGGGCCATGTTCTCAGAGAACCCTCCAGGATGTCAGACCATCAGGTCTGGTCTTTTAATAGAATTTTAGCTTTGCATCCTCATTTTTCTCCTGTTACAATAGCGAGTTTACATTGTGTTTCCTGTCCAGTCTTCGGTGGTGGCTGGGCACCATGTAGTTCTTTTGATCTCATGTTGATTTGGTCTCTGAGTTTTACGGTGCCTTCTGTCTCCTGGACTCATATTTTCCTCTTGTCTTTGATGTCCTTCATTCTCCTCTGCTCCAGGTGGTTCGGGACTAACTGATGCTTCTTAGATGGCAGTTTGTTAGCTTTTAAGACCCTAGAGTCTTAAAATTTTTACCTAAAATAGTTCCATTACTATTTGGTTTGTTTTCTTATAAATTTGTAGGATTCTGTATAGATTATAGATGTAAGCCATGTATTAGTTACATGATTGGTAAGTATTGTCTCTCATTTTGTATCTTGCCTTTTCACTCCTGTAATAATATTCCGATGAACATAACTTTCCTTTTATTTTTTTGTGAAATGATAATCTCCTGTAGTATTGTTTTTTCCTTTATCTAGCAAAGATTCTTTTCAAATATAGCAATTCACAATGTTGCTTAAGCTATGAGGAAACAAAACTGAGAGTGCATTTGCAGAATATTACTAATGTTGATCTCCTTTTTGCCCTACTCAGTCACTTCTAGTTATCAATTGTAAGGAAAAATCCTCATGGGTAACTCATTCTAGAAAACAATCATAAGGATATTCCTCATAGAGTAATTTATAATAATCAGGTGTTTAAATGAGTTAGATATACAGTAAAAGAAAAAGCTACGCCATTGAGTCAATTCCAACTTACAGCAATCTTATAGGTCAGAATAGAATTGCCCCATAGAGTTTCCAAGAAGCGCTTGGTGCATTTGAACCTTGTATTGGCTAGCAGATGTAGCACTTAACCACTGTGATACAGTAAATTAGGTATATCACTAATGAATATGTTGAAGCTATTGAAAAATCATTCTGGGCTACTGGTATTTGTATATAAACCTTAGACATAATTTCACTTAATTACTATATAGATATATGTTAAATTTAAAAATCTAAGAAGGTATTTTAAACTCATATCTTTAAGAAGCTTTACATCTAATGTGGTAATACTCACAAATTTAAACTTTTTGTTTTAAAGGCTGAAACAGAATACCAAACTCCATATAGAGCATGACGCCAATTTTGTATGTTTAAATCTGAGGTGGAATAGTGGTAGGGTGAGCGGCTAATGAGATCAAGGAAGAGAGGAAGACGCATGGAGAAAGCTTGGAAGCTCAGTTGGCTCTGAAGGCAGAACTGAAACCTGAGGAATGGAGGGTTTGGAGGTGTGCATTAAAATGTATAGAAGCATTGTAATGAATGTCAGTGGCATATACATACAGACACTGTTGAAATGGTGTGTATTTGTGTATAATTTCACTAAATTAGAAAATAAATTTTTAAAAATATGTAAAAATGAAGAAAAAATGGAAATATACCAAGATTTTAGCAGTGGTTACTCCTGCATAATGAGATTAAGAGAAACTTTCATTTGCATTATACTCTTCTACATATTGTTTTCACAGTCTGAAAAATAAGTCATCAAAATGAAAAGCAGGAGATAATACTTCCCAACACATTTTATGAGGCCAATATTACCATAATATCAAAACTAGACAGATTTCACAAGAAAAGAGAACTACAGACCAATATCTTTTATGAATTTAGATGCAAAAATTCTCAATAAAATACCAGCAACACATAAAAAGATTTATAAACCATAACCAAGTGGGATTTATCCCAGGTTGGTTTAACATCCAAATATCAATCAATATAATAACCACATTAGTAGAATAAAGAATAAAATCCATATCATCATTCCAATAGACACAGAAAAAGCATTTTGACAAATTTCAACACTAAGTCACGATAAAAACACTCAACAAACTAGGAATAGCGGGGAGTTTCCTCTACCTAATGAGGGCATCTACGAAAAGCCCACGTCTAACACCATACTTAATGGTGAAAGACTGAATGCTTTCTCTGAGGTCAAAATCAAAACAAGTATGTTCTTTCTCCCCACTTCTACTCAATATTGAACTGGAGGCTCTAGTTACAGCAATTAGGCAAGAAAAAATAAAAGACATAGAATTAGAAAGGAGTAAGTAAAATTATCTCTATTTGTAGATGACATAATTTTGCCTATTGTTAAGGAATCCCACTAAGAAACTGTTAGAACTAACAGATTTAGCAAGGGTCCAGGGTACAGGAAAAATACACAAAAATAAACTGTATTTCTACACCAGCAATGAATAATATAAAAATAAAATTAAGAAAACAATTCCATTTACAAGTATCAAAAAACTTAGAAATAAATTTAACAAATGAAGTGCAAGATTTAAACACTGAAAACTATAAAAAAATCATTCAAAAAATAGTAAAGAAGACTGAAGTAGATGGAAATACATTCCATAATCCAGAAAACTTAATGTATTTGAGACAGTAACATGCCCCAAATTAGTCTACAGTTTCAATGCGATATCCATAAAAATCCCAGGTGGCTTCTTTGCAGAAATTGATAAGCTAATCCTAAAATTCACATGGAAATGTAAGTAACCCAGAAAAGTCAAAAGAGTCATTAAAAAAACCCAAAAAATATGGAAGATTCGACTTTCTGTATTCCAAAACTTACCATACAGCTATAGTAATCAAGACACTATGGTACTGTCATGACCATAAATCACTGTAATAGAATTGAAAATTTGTAGACAAACCATTTTTAGCCCCAGTACCAACACAACTCAGTGATACTGGGACAACTGGATAGTCACAGAAAAAAAAAATGAAAATGGACCCTTAATTCATACCATAATATAAAACTTAACATGGTTGAATGTTTTCAGAGGACATCGAGGCCAATTGACACAACTGGTCTTTTTCTAAGAGAGTCTTCTGCACCCCATATTGGTGATTGCATCTGGGGTCTTAAAAGCCAGCAAGCTGCTACCTTAGGAACATCAAACGTACCTGGAACAGAGCCATCTGAGAACATCAAAGACATGAGGAAAAATGAGCCCAGGAGACAGAAGGACCCATGTGACTGGGAGACTCCATCAACATGAGACCAGAAGTACTAGATGGTGCTCACCACCACCACGGACAGCTCTGATAGGGGTACGATGTAGAGTTTCTGACATAGCACGAGAAAAAGAGGTGTGCAGCTCAAGAACTCTATTAAACAGAACTAATAGCCCAACAACCTGGAGGTTCCCCTGAGAACATGGTGCCTTGACTTGCTGCTAGCCCAGAGCTGAAACCAGCACTAAAGCCAACATTTCAGACAAAGAATGGACTCAACTTGGGGACATAGAGTGACACTTGTGGCATGTGTACTTTATGGCTTAATATACATATATATCATATATATAAATAATGGATATTTGGGAGAGGAGAGGCTGGAGAGGAGGGAACAAGTGTTGGTTGAGTGGATACTGAAAGAGTGAAAAAGAAGAGTGCTCTCACAGGGTGAGCAAAGCAGATGAAGATTCAGAGAGGTGGACACTCAGGTTTTAGATGGAAAATTGACTTGGACTGTAAACTTTCAATTAATCACAATAAAAACATTTAAAAAAAATTAACATGGTTGAAAGACCTAAACATAACATCTGAAACTATAAAACTCTTAAAAGAAAATATACACATAAATCTTCATGATCTTGCATTAGCCAATAGTTTTTTCTTAGATATGACACCAAAAGCAGAAGCATCCAAAAAAAGGAAAAGATATATTGAGCTTTATAATTTTTTTAAAAACTTTTGTTTACAAAAGACACCACTAAGAAAATGAAGACAATCCAGAGAAAGGGAGAGATCATTTGCAAATCAAGTACTAATAAGGGACTTAAATGAAAATGTATTTTTTAAAAACTATTATAACTCAATAATAAGAAAAACAACCTACTAATGGGCAAAAATCTGAATAAACATTTTTCCAAAGAAGAGATACAAATGGCAAATAAGCACATGAAAAAATTCACATCATCAGCCATCAGGAAAATGCAAATCAAAATCACAATGAGATACCACCTCATACTCACTAGGATTACTACAGCGAAGTTCAATGAATCAGATTAACAGTACTGGCCATAAGCTGGAAACACTGGAACCTTTATACACTGCTGGTGGGAATATAAAATGGTGCAGCCACTCCAGAAGACAGTTTGGCAGTTCCTCAAGAGGTTAAACATAGTGTTAAAATACGTCCAGCAACTCCACTTCTACATATGCACCTATGGAGGGAGAAGTCCATTAAAAATCTTGCATACAAAAGTCTGTAGCAACATTATCCATAATAATCAAAAAATAGAAATAACACAAATATGCATTAACCAAGGGATGAATAAATAAAATGTGGTATATTTATGTGATGGAATATTATTCAGTCATAAAAAAGAATGTGATACTGATACATGGTATAATATGAACAGACTTTGGAAATATTATTATAATGACAAAGAAAGCAGTCACAAACAACCATCTAGTGGTATGATTCCTTTTGTATGAAATATCTGGACTAGATACTGAAACAGAGAGGACATTAAAGGTTCCTTAGGGCTGGGGTAAGCAGTGTTAAGGGGAGTGATTGCTTTTATGGGTTATGTGTGAAGAAATCTAAAACTGATTGTGATGATGGCTGCAGAACTAAAACCATCGAACTGTATTAAGTAGGTGAATTGTATGGTATGTGAATAATAGCTCAATAAAGCTGCTTTTTAAAAAAACAAATAAGAACATTCCAAGAATCTGACAGCTAGCAGTTTACGGGTGACCTCAGCTGAAGCCACTGCAGTGCCCTTTTGGGATGGAGGAAAGTGGTAGGCCGGGGAGCCAAGGGAGCAAGGAAGATATGTGGTGACTTGCAAGTCTGGCTGGCCATAAATGCCGATGAGAGACCTGATACAGGACTGGGGAGTATGTATTCTGCGGGCTTCCATACAAACCCTTGCATTCCTCATGCCTGAGTTCTGGTGAAGCTCACTTCTTGGGCCTCTCAAGCCTCGTTTCCTAATGCTGGCCAGACCGGCCAGTCCAGTCCTCTATGTTTCTAAGATTTAACCACCTGAAAGCCTGCCACACCCTGCCTCATCTTACAGCCCTTCTATGGAGATGCGGGCTTCACTGACCTCTCTCTTCTCAGCTGGCTTTCATACGGGATTTAAGATGTCATCACCATACTGTATTTTACAGTTTTCTTGTGTGGCTTGCATGTGTGGGGAGGATGCAGCCGTGTGCACATGCACACACACACACAGACACACAGATGCACACATAAACACAGACACAGACACATACACACACAGAGGTTGCACAGCATGTGAAAACAAGAGGGCCTAGGCAAGGTTCCACCTGCTTGGTAGAGCTTCTGTAAGCCCCTTGCTAGGTGTCTGGAGAGCTTCTGGGAGCTCCAGGGGATGCTGCAGGGGAGCTAGGAAACAAGCCCAGGAAGGTACCATACAGTGTCTGTAGTACACTGTCTTTTCCTGTGCTCTTCTTCTGGTCACCCTCTGGCTCCCAGCAAAGGCACAGGTCCTGCTGGTGTGGGTTACACTTGGTCAGAGGAGTCCCTGAGCCCAAAAGCTCAGATGTCATTGCCTCTCCAAATTATCAGTGAGAAAACTCACTTTTGAAGCCAGATAGAAGGTCACCTGGGACTGAGTTCAGGGTGTACTTTAGTGGAGTCAACTACATTGATCTCAGCCTCAAGCTGAGACTCCTGAGAGACATACGCATATATGCCATCTAATTGTCATGAGGATGAATGTGTCTTCTCAGCTGTCCTGAGAGCAACTCGAGGACCTTGAATTCCCATCTTGCTCTCCTTGGCAACCGTATGACACTGTCTTGGGCACGCAACAAACCTCTGACAATTGTTGCCAGGAGGACTGAGGCATTGTCACTGCTATAAACCATGCCCTTTGATCACTGTGTTCTCTGCAGAGGCCATAGGACTTCTTAACCATAAATAGGAATCTCAGATTCACTGGTGCTACACTGGGGCCAGATTTGGGAGTAGAAGATTGGTTGAGGTCTGGAACCTAGAACTTGGTATTCTGCTTTACTCATTCATTTAAACTTCTTTTATGACTACCACTTCTTGTCCAGGCTTGTGCAAGCTGGTGACCAACACGTAGTCTCTCCTTAGGTAGATGGTCATTGATTATGGATTTCTAGGAGAGCAGTGATTTCTATTGGTGCCTGTATGTGTCCCTTCGTTCTGTTCAGCCCAGAGCCAGCAATGAGAGGTGTGTATGAATTCTTGGCCCCCATGTTTTCAGAACAGGATAATTCCCACGAGTCTGGGTTTGAGGTGAAGGGAGTCTACTGCATGCCCCATCTCTCCGCTGAAGAACAAAGATTCTCATTAAGTAGCATATGACACAAGACTCTGAGCAAGCCTGCAGTAAAGAATAGTGTTTGGCTTTTGTCCAACACAGTGGTTTTCAAATATATTTTTTTGCAGGACTCGTTATTGTCCACCAAGCACACTATCCTCTTGGAGTGCATCTTGGAAAATGCCCCTACAATAGAGTCCAGAACCTGCCACCTGGACTTGGGGCCCCAAGCCCGCAAGTGTCATTAGCCGCCTCTTTCCTAAGCCAGTTGCTTCTCTTCGCGTACTCCTCGGAGGAAGAACTTGCAACTGCCTCCACCTGCTGGGAAGCAAGTCTGTCTGACCTACTTGCTCTTTAAACAGCGGGTGACCCTTCTCTTCACCTCACACCTATAGCAGACTCTCACTTCCAGTAGAGAGTATCCGTGAGCACCCCTGAATGGCTGTTCTCTTACCAGGATTTCCAGGGCATTCCTTGCTGTTTAGAGTTGCCATTATGTGGTTACTGGTATGGGATACTGGCAAGAAGCCAAGACTACAAGATGGCCCTGAAGGGCTTTCAGTTCTCCCTACCCACAGGCAGTCTGCCCCAGGCTGCATAAAAGCAAGAAACAGGATTGGAAGTGGGGGAGGGGCAACAAACACGGGCTTCTCCTAGGGGTCGGGGCCAGAGCCTGCCGCCATCACTAAGTCTGCAACTTCGTGAATGAATGATCAATGGAAGTTCTTAGAAGCACTCACCTCCGGTCGACCCACTCCCACCCCACCCCACGCCAGCCCTAGACATATCCCCTCACGAGGGACTTGGCCCCTTCCCAAAACCCAAGCACATCTTGGCTCGGGCTGGCTGTGGGCCGGGCACTCCAGGGCAGCCAGGCAGGGCGGGGTGTCCTGGACAGCCACGGATGGGCCTCACACCCAGGCTGGGACAGGACACCCCGTCCTTGGCCGAGGCCCAAACCGGCTCTGTTTACAGAATCCGTCAGCTCTCTCCCCTCCCCCACGGCCACTTCCCCTAGAGTCCTGGGGGCTGGGAGAGGCTGCCAAATCCCAGGCCAGCCCCTCACCCGCCCCAGTTCTCCTGTCTGTTTCCCCCGTTCAAAGCCTAGGGTGGCACTCCACCCCAGTGAAACATGCACTTTAAAAGAGAACTCTGCACAGTGGTTACTCCCAAGGAAAGTTTAGCTAATGGTGGAAAGATAGGCACTGTGCCGGTATGCACAGGGAGAGATTTTAGGCGAGGGGCTTATGTGAGTACCTCCACACAGCCCAGAAGGAGGCTTCCTCCTTTCTCCGGACTCCAAACCCTGTGAGTTTCCCATAGCTGCTGGAGAGACTTGGTGCAAATTAAAATAGACGGGCGGGCAGGCTGGGGGCTTTCGGGGGCAGTGATGTTCGAGATAAGGCCAACGGCCAGGCAGGCCGCAGTGACTCAGCTCTCGCAGACTGCAGGGACGCTCTACAGGCCCCCAGAAGAGGGAGGCAGGAGGGAGGGCAGAGGGCAGGGCGAGTCCGCGATGCCCGTGCCCCAGTCCGCTTCCTGGCTCCAGGAAGGCCGGCCCACCACGCCCCACTTCCCAGAGACTCCCGGATTTCCCACGGGTTTCCCCATCTGCTTCAAATAGTAACGCAGGTTGGCACCTGCGGAGCGCTCACTCTGGGCTAGGCATTTCGTAGGCAATATGCCTTTTGTTATCCCCAACAAGCCTGTGAGGCAGGAGCTACTTAGGAAACCGAAGCTCAGAGAGGTCAAGTAACTTCGCTAGGGTCTTATTTGAGTGGTAAGATACTGCTGCTTCCAAATCTCCAGTTCCCTGTCAGCCTGTGTCAGCTCGCATGTCGTCACAGTCCAGGTGCAAACAGATCACCCTCTTCTTAGGCAAAATCAGCAATCTGAACAATACCCTGGCCTGAGGGCTAACAAATAATGTTTTCCGAGGCAAGTCCAGAGGTATTACTAAGCATTGACTGAATTCCGCCAATGGTTTCCAGTGGTAGCAAAGTTCTCCAGCGCTGAGCTCCTCTTTGCCTTCACCCTGAGGGAAGTTCCTGAGCTCCTGCCTGGGCCCCTCGGAAACTGCCCATCCCAGCACCCAGCCCTACCCTGCTCACAGATAGCCACTGCAATCGGGGCCTTGATAAGTGGGAAGCAGCAAGCACACACCAGTCCACTCCACTGTCCCAGAATGACCTCTGCCTATATGGGAGTCAGGGCCAGGATAGTGTTACAGAAAGCTAGGCCTCAGCCTAAGAAGAAGGGGTAACAGAACAAAAGAAAAAAAAAGAAAGAAAGAAAGAAAAGAAAAAAAATCCTGCATGATGGACTGTTCTGTGAAGTAGTGATCTGGGGTGTGGGAGTCACCTGTGGAAGAGATGATTCCAGAGGTGGGTGGAACAAGATGACCTTTCAACCCCCAATTCCTCTATCCTATGAGTCAGGCAGTGTCCCAGTGAATGGCTTGTTCTGATAGCTGCTCAAATGGAAACATTCCTGGACCTTCCCACTTCCTTTCCTTGGCAGTTCAGGACAAGAGGCATGCCTTATGACCTCTTTTGCTAGGACCTTGGTCTCCCTCCTGGAAACTCAGTCAGTAGAAAAATGTTGGGAAGCAGGTCACTACCACGTGTCCCTGTCTCAGATTGCCACTGTGGCTTAATGGCCAGTGTGTGGGCTCTGGGAGGCTCTGATTCACCAGAAGGAAGGAGGGAGATAAGATTGGAGGAAATTTGAGTAGGGAACTTCAAGGAGGGGTTTCCTATAGTAAAAAGGGCTGTGGTCTGGGATCAGACTTGTGTCCTAAACCTACTACTAAGTGCCGCTTCTATATGCCAGCCATGACAGTAGGTTCTTCACACGCACTGTCACATTTAATCCTGCCCGCAAAGCAGGTACTGTCATTACCCTATTTTGCAGGTGGCAAAACTAAGGCTTAGAGAGATTAAGTGACTTGCCAGTTGAGGAGATAGGATTCAGACCCAGGCAGGCTGCCTTTGGAGCCCTGTCTTGCCCCTCATTCTGGTTCAGTTTCTTGCCCGACTTCTGGCTCAGGTCTTTTGCCCACTCTTTACTCCCTCCACCTACAGCTGTCCTGAAGGCCAGTACCTAGTGGCCAGGCAGGTTGTGCCCAGCTGCCAAGATCAACTGTCCTTGCCTGGTATCCTGCCTCTTCCCCTACCAGCTACTCTGTCCAGCCAGAGAAACCTTGGGCAGCCAGAGATAACTGACATTGTGGTTGCGTTAGACCTTGTGCCAACAGACCAGGGTTGACAGAAGCTGGAATCAAAGCCCAAAATTACGGGAGATGAATAAGATGTGGAGAGGTTCTTGGATGGTGCTGGGTCATGTGTACCAAAGGAAAAAGTGAGCTCATGCATCCTGTTACCTGAGATCAGATGCTATTCCATAAAGGTTGAGGAAGAGTCTAGACAGTTATACAGCAAAGCCGTAAGGCTAGGGCTGACCTAACTATAAGCTGGTGTTGGAAGACCCCCAAAGTCCCCAAGGCCCCATGTTGTCCAGTCAGAATCATGATCTAGCCTGGGGCATCCCCTGGTCAATGGCTTGCATTGCAATCTTCTTACTAGAGTGGGAAATAGGCTCAACGGCATTGAATCCCAAAGGTGGGTCGTGCCTCCTTTAGCTAGAAGAGCCCCTCCCTGTCCCCTCAGCTCCATTCCCAGTTGACTTTTCATCTTTCCTTGCAAACAAATCGCTCCCAACTTCAAGCATTATAATTCCCCCCAAAGAGCAATTTTGAGAATGTCAAGGGGAAATTATTGAATTATCCTGCTTGGCAGAAAAATCTAATTTATAGCAAAGTATTTCTCCTGAAGTTTTAATAGATTTTTTTTCCCCTCCAATGGATTTTAATGCACAGCTGTTTCCCAGGCTTGAAAGTTTCGTTTGAAACACTGACGTTGCTTTTCAGTTCTTGATTTATTGCCAGCTCTCAGCTTTTGAGTCTGACAACAAACCTTGTTGTCCCCCTCATGTGAGAGGACTGAGCTCTCTGGTCAACCTGCTGTCACCTAGTGGCAATGCCATCTCATTAAATTCACGAGGGGAGCCTGGAGACCTGGTTTAACCCTTTCTGCCCTTCTAGCCAGACTCCCCAGGGCAAGTCCCTTCTTTGAGGGTTTTGCTGGAATGGTATCGCAACACTGTAAGGACTTGACTGGCCTGTAAAGTCCCAAAGGGGGCAGGGGCCAATCCTTCTTTCTGCCCACTCCTTGCTCCATAGTCTGTCAAGGTGTCTGGAGGCACGCAGTAACCCCTTGGCAAACAGGTATGGGATGAAGTAGACTTGGGGTGTGGCTGAGTGTCAGCATCCCTGTGCAGACTAATGTGATGTAGCTTGTGTCCTCATTCTCAGAGTAGGTTGGCATTGACGTCTTTGCCCAGGCTCCCACTCAGTGGATTGGAATAGTCTGGGCACAGCACAGTGGAAAGAGTGCTACCTGGCGGTCTTGCATTATGGGACCATGGCCAACTCTAGTGAAAGGGACTACTGCATGGACCCATGGCATCAGATAAATGCATTCGCCTTTGAAAGACGAGAAGCTCATTGAGCTCCTTGTCACCTTTCAAGAGAATCTGGCTAGGGCAAGGCTTAATCAAGACTTGCTAAGAAAGCTGAGATTTTTCAGTGAATGACTGGCTGAGAAGGAAGCTATTTAGGGATAAAATAAACTTCCTCAGTCCTTGGAAGAGGACCCCTGGTGGCGCAGTGGTTGACTACTTGGCGCTGACCCAGAGGTCACTGGTTGGAACCCACCAGCCACTCCACAAGAGAAAGATGTTACAGTCTGCTTCTGTAAAGATTACAGCCTTAGAACCCCCGTGGTGGCAGTTCTACACTCTCCTACACAGTCACTATGAGTTGGAATCAACTCGGAGGCAATGGGCTTGAGTTTTAGTCCTTAGATGATGACACTCATTTAAAAAACACAGAAATCAAGGCTCAAAGAGGGGCAGGCACTCGTGTAGCTTTGGCAAGCGGCCAATGTGACACTCAGATCCAGTTCAGCTCCCTTGGGGCTCTTCTAATAGAAGCTCAGGAAGCTGTACCAGGCCCTTTGTTAGCCTGCCCCTGCTAGATCCAGCAGAGACCAGGCTTCTTTGGAAGAGTGGGGGTGTCTCAGGCCCCTGAAGAGGATGCTACTGTCCAGTTTTGGAGCAGACTGACAGACCTATGCAGGCTTCTTCCTGAAGGTCAAAGCTGTTCTCTGGAGGTTTCTACTAGCAATGTTCCCATCCTTACCGCATTTGCCAAATACCCAAGGCCCCTGGAGGTTTCAGCCTTTTTCTTCCCAGACAGCCTTGCTGTGGAGCCAAGTAGGAGAGTGGCTGGTTACAGATGGGTAGGAAACAAGGGGCAGGGGGCAGGATAAAGGGTCTTTCCCCTTCCCCACTTTCCTTTTCTTCTTACTGCCCCCTTCCCCATCCCTCTGGCTCCTCAAGGCCCTTCCATTCCCTATCCCTACCTGCCACTGCCCAACTCCCTGGGCACTTTGATTTTCTATCATAAAGGAGTATCGGGGCAGAATATAAATGACCTGACCCCAGGAAAGTCCTTAGTAGTTCCTAGGGGCCCAAGCCTCACCCTGGCCAGAGTTTCCGTCTGGAATTGAGATGGTATGTGTATGTGTGGGTGGTGAGAGCCACCAGACACTGTCTCATAGACAGGAGGGGCCTGGTGTATAGGTTGCTTTGTTTACCACTCAAAGCAAGATGGCAAGCCAAGGAGGGCACTTCTGAATCCACTCTGTGCCCATAGCACTGGGGCAGAAGATGACAGGAAGAGAGTCTGCCACTCTTGGCAATGACAGAGGAAGAATAGAGATGGAGGCAACTGTGTGAATTAGGGGAGCTCTTTGGAGACATCTTGTAAACTCCTGGTGGCTGGAATGGAGGTGGCTGCTTGGGAAACGCCCTGCCGCCAAATTTCTCCCAGATGGCTTAATCCAGTAGCCTTTAGCTCCTCTCTTCAAAGTCTCACTGGTCTTTGGGCAGGCTTCTCCCCCTCCCAATGTGACCCGGCCTTGGCCTGCCTCAGCAACCTCAGCCCACATTCTGCATATGGCCAGGGCCAGTCTCTACCTGAAGTGGGCACTGGACACTCTGTGAGGCCCCTCCCACCCCACCCGGCACTCTGGGGCAAACAATGAGCCAGGCGGGGTGGGGTGTTTGGGGGAAGCACAAAGAGCTATGGTTGTGTGTGCCGGCGGAGGTTAGTGGGAGGTTAGGGACAGGTGTTTCCTTTCAACTACAGGGGCAGCAAAAGACTGGAGCTGGCCAACTTGCTCCTGTAAGGAAAGTGTTCTCCCAGCTCAAGCTGCAGAAGCACAGAACAGGAGACATCATGAAGAGAGAGTGACTGTCCCAGGAACCATTCCTCCAGAGGTTTGCCTGTCAAGAATACACCAAACAAACTCCTGCTCCGGAGTGAGGGGAACCTGCCACACTGAGTTCACCCTGTCTGCTCTAGACCTCGTGATTCCCCAAAATGCCACCTCTGTTGGGACAACTGACCAGGCTTCGCCCTCTCCCAGAGGCTCCATCTCAGCCAGCTGGAGCTCCAGTGGCCTGACTCCCTTTCTAGTGCTCTTCCATTTACCCCCTGGCAGGCATGTTACTACAGTAGATGTGGCTGTGAGCCAGGCCCAAGACACCTGAGTGGCTGGTGGTTAAAGGGACTTGTATTTTTTTAAAGTAAAAGGAGAAGGAAACCCGAGCAGGCTGGCCATCTGATCTCAGCTCCTGGGGATGCAAAGCTTGGGGGAGAGGCCAAGAATGGAACTTTTTCCTGAGGGGTATCAGGAAGCAGGCTTCTAGGATGGGTCCACTGTAGCCCTGACTGACACTTTCTACAAGAGTGAGGTAGGAATTAGGGATGAAACAGCTGTTGATGGGACCCCAAATTCATGCAAGTCTGTTGGGGAATTTCTAGTGGCTGTGAGGGTCTCAGATAGGGAAGATTCTGAGGGGGCTGAGCCCATGGGGTCCCATCCCCATCTACAGTCTGGTGAGATAAAAGATAGGGCAGGCCAGCTCTGGAAGGAGATTGCCTAGGGTGGGCCCTGGAAGCCCCCACTGCCACAGCCCCTGCTAATCAGCCATCCTCAACAGACCACAGGGCCAGGCCCCTTGCTTAAGTTTCTAAAGTTTGCCCTCTGGTGAGTAATTTCTCAGAGTGTGTGTCTGGCATCAAGATCAGAGGTTTTGCTTCCACCTTTGAAGGCATCACAAAGAAGAGCCCAGTTGGGGGCCCTGAGGGATGCATCTGTTCTGAGAGAGGGCTCTGGAGACCAGACTGGGGGACGTGTGTGGACCTGAAGCACCTGGAGCAGAAGGCTCCTATACTGGGTCCTCCAGCCCACGCACTCTGGCACAGCCTCGTCAGGTCTGAGTCTGACAGCGCTAGAGGTTGGCATGCTTGCCAGCAGTCATACAAAAGGTATGCCCGGCGCCTCGGCCGCCTACCCATCCTTCAGTCCACTGCTGCTCAGTACAGGGCAACAAGGGCAGACTGGGATGGCCTGAGTTCAACCTGCTCCCTAGAAGAACAGGGTTAGACTCAAAGAACTTTCTGAATATAATAACTCTGAATGTGCAGCTGGGAAAGGTAGAAGACGGTGAGCTGATCACTGCCATCCTCAATTGCCCTCAACAACCCTGAGCAGCCAGGTGCCAGCCTTGTCCTTTCAACTTGTCCTTCCACTGGTCAGGTATCAGGAAATGGTACTACTGTTCATCCACCTCACTCCCAAATCTTCTGAGCAGCAAGCCCTGTGGCCAGTCCAGCGGCAAGCCTTGGCACCTCTTTCTCCAAAACACATCCAGAATCTGTCTGTAGCCTTCCACCTCCACAGCTGCCACCATGCAGGCCAAGTCACCACCACTTCTCCTCTGAATGCTGGCAGCAGCCTCTTCACGGTCTGCCTGCTCCTACCCATGCCCCCTGCTGTCCATTCTCCACCCAGCAGCCAACAGTGAGCTGCTCAAAATGCAAGTCAAATGGTTTCTCCCCTGCTCCAACCCTCTGTGGTGGCTCTGATTCCCAGGGTGACTCTTATTCCCTTGGGTTGAGGCGCTGCCCAGTCAAGGCCTCAGCTCCATCTTCTGCTACCTCGATTACTGCACTCAGTCACAGGGACCTCATTCTGTGGGCTCTTAGATCTTCACTGTGATTGTCCCATCACCACAGCCTCTTGACTGTCCCCTACTTCAGGAAGACTTTCTTAGTCCCCTAGCCCTCCCACTCTAAGGGCCCTGAGAACCCCTGCTGAAACTGAATCCATCTCACTCCAGCATTTGTTGGCCCTTACTGTCCTACTCTTTTATACTTATGTCTCCTCCACTAGGCTGGTGCTGCAGTGGTTCAAACAATCGATTGCTAACCAATAGGTCAGCAGTTCAAAATCGCCAGTGGCTCAGTGGAAGAATGATGGGGAGGTCTGCTTCCATAGAGATTTATAGTCTTGGAAACCCTGTGGGGCTGCTATGATCAGAATCAACTTGAGGGGTTTGTTTGAATGGGTACTAGAGTGCATTCAAGTCAGAATCAATGCCACAGCAATAGGATTTTGGATGGCAGTCTCAGTGAAGACCTTGCACAAACAATAGACATGTGAAATGACCACAGCTCATCGCTGGTCGTTTTCACCGTCATCATCATTATTGCTAACTTTTACTGAATGTATTTTACGTGCAAGTTACTGTTGTAAGCATTAGCCAAGCCAAGTTACTGTTGTAAGCATTAGAGGATTAAATAATTTAACCTTTACTACAAATTTTGAGGTCGGATTTTTTCATAAATTCTAAAGATGACCCCTTGGATGTCCAGAGGGGTCTCAAGTGTACAGCAAGGCTCTGTGGAGGCACTAGGAGTGGAGCTGGGATTCCAAGGATCCGGAAATTCTGGGCCAGCATGAAGAATAATCGTAACAGTAATTATTTGTCAAGCACATACTATGTACCATTCACTGTGCTTAAGTGCTTTATATATTATCTTATTTAATGCTTGTAACAACCTTGAGAGGCAGATATTATTACCCCTATCCCACAAACAGAAAACCCTGGTGGCATACTGGTTATGACTGCTAATCAAAAGATTGGCAGTTGGAATCCACCAGGCACTCCTTGGAAACTCTATAGGGCAGTTCTACTCTGTCCTATAGGGTCACTGTGAGTTTGGAATCTACTTGAAGGCAGTGGGTTTGGTTTCATCTTAAAGACTAGGAGACTGAGCAATTGTTGTGGGGTTTTCCCAGCCCCAAACAAAAACATGAATGAAAGGAAGGAAACAAGGGCATTCGGGCCTATAAGAATATTTAACTAAGGCGTCTAATATGAACCAGGAAATCAGTGAAATATTCCCTGAGAAAGCAGAGACCGAACGATGAACAGGATCTCAACAGACAGATGAGGAGGAAGAACATTCTAGGCAAAAGGAACAGAATATTCAAAGTCTTGGGGTGGGGGAGAGGGACAGGCCCTGAGAGGGAAGAGCTACAGTGAAGGTTCCTTGGGAACGTGGAAACCAGAACTGAGGCTTCAAGATTCCTGGGTTATGTTCTTTCCTCCATACTCCACAGCCCAAGGTCAGCCACCATTACCTGAGACAACACCCGCAAACCCTACTGGTTGTATACATTTGCTGTACCCCCAAGTGTCCAGGAGAGCTCAAGACCAAACCAGAATACTGAGTATCAGAACTGTGCAAAGAATATGAGTGTGTCCTACTTTCAGGTCCTTGGGGCTGGTGGGAGCCTCTGGCTTACCTAAAAAACGTGTAAAGACTAAAGGACCAAAGACTGGGCACCAGACAGGGAAACTGTTGCAACACAGAGTCTAGGTTCTGAGCAGGGATTCGTACCAGTGTGCTCCAGTTTGAGCCCCTGCTAAGAACTTGCATTTCCATCCCAAAAATACTGAATCAGAATCTACATTTCAACAAGATTCCCAGGTGATTCTTATGTATAGCACATTTTGAGAACCACTGCTCTACTGGAGGTTCTCGGAGTTGATCTCTAAGCAGAAAATTCTCAGCAAGGGTTTGAATGGGAATGAATCAGTTGGAAACCTGGTTCAAAGGATGAGGTTGAGGACGAGAAATGGAGTTAGTCACCAACAGTTTGTGTTCTGTAGTCACAAGGAAATCTTTTTGCTGATTGACTGGGACATTGGACTTGCAGTTCAGATGAGCACTAGATTGGCAGAAGGTGGTTTTCTGTGCACTTGGGGGTATCTGCTTCAGGATTAGGGTGTCCAGCTGCCTCTGTATGTGTCACGACCAAATGTCATTATTCGATGCCCCATGATATGCCCTAGTCTTCACTGATGTCAGCAGGCCAGATGGCCAAGTCAGGCCTTGCCACAGGGCTTCAATTCTTCAGCTGTGAAATGGGGTAGAGTCTCCCAGGTCCTTACACCCTGAGTCTAACTCAGTTAATAACGTGGTTGCTAAATGTGACTTTGGTCTTGTAATGTATTGAATTGTGCCCCACCTCCCCCGAAAATGTGTGTAGTAGTTTGGCTGGTCCAGGATTCCCTGTATTCTGTGATTGCCCTTCATTTTGTGATTTTTCTGATGCTCTAAAGCCTAATCTCTGCCTGTGCTTAACACAGTGGATTATTTTAGAGAGCCGAGCCAAGCCAAGTGCCGTCGAGTCGGATCCGACTCATGGTGACTGTAATTCTCTCCCAAAGGTCACCTCCATGCTCCATTGCAAAGGGAGTTTCCCTGTGTGTGACTTGTTCCACCCTTTATCCTTTTATCTTAAATCCAAAACCCACTGCCATGGTATCGGTCCGACTCATAGCAACCCTAGAGGTCACCTTTTGTGTTAACAAGAGATAAAAGGAAAGGGGAGCAAGCAGAAACTTGGAACCTCACACCATCAAGAAAGCAGCACCAGGAGAAGGGTACTTTCTTCAGACCTGAGGTTCCTGCTTTAAGATGCTCCCTGGACAAAGACTGATGCAACACAAGGACTTTCCTCCAGAGCCAACAAGGGGCCAAGCCTTCCTCTGGAGCAGACATCCTGAATTTGGACTTGTAGCCTCCTGGACTGTGTAAGAATAAACTTTACTTTGTTGAAGCCATCCACTCATGGTATTTCTGTTAGAGCAGCACCAGATGATTAAAACAGGTCTGGAATCCACATCTACAATACTGGGGCCAGGGTCCCCTTCCTCTCCCTGTGCTGTGCGACTTCTGTCTCTTCTCTATGTTGCACTGCCTCTGTCCTAGTCCAGACCACATTATTACTCACCCAAAGGCACTGACTTCCTCCAAACTTAACCAGCTCCAGCTCATGGTGTATACAAGCAGCCAGAATCGTCAGCCTAAAATGTCATCTTATCTGCTTAGAATGCTTCCTTGGCTCCTCTTGGCCACTGGGACAAAACTGAGACTGGCAGAGAAGGATTTGCAGACCAGTCAACCTCTCCAGGTGCTTCTGTCTCTCACACTAGGCTCAGCCTCGATAAATTTTCTGTTTCTCTGAAGTCACACTTCCTGTCACCTTCAGGCTCTTAGTGTTCCCTCTGCAAGGTGTGCTATTTCCACCTTCCCCTGGCTGCTAACTGCTCCTCTTTCAGGTGTACTTTAGATGCCAGCACTGTAGGAGAGCCTTCCTTCATGCTCCTAAGTTGGGGTTAGGTGTTCTCAACTTGGCGCACCGCAGTACCTTCTCCTCAGTTAAATACTTATTTGCATTGGGGTTGGGCGGGAGATGTGGTCTCTCATCTCCCAGGGAAAGACATCTGTTCCCTGCCCCTCAGACTGAAGAAATATGGGCTGCAGTCCCTGGAGAAGGTAATGCCAAGGCAGCCCTAGTCTTTCACCCAGATCCTTTCTAAGAATGGGGGCGGGGGGGGGGTCCATTTCGTTCCTAAGTACTATCTTCTCTTGGTAGACATTATAAGGGGAATCATTGCTTTGCCAGTAGGGCACATAAGTTATCTGTTGTTTGGTGGTAGAGGGGCTCTAGGCTGACCAGTGAGAATGTAGGGGCTCAAAGGGGTCGGGAAAGGGCCCACACTAGAGAAGGAATGCCTTAATTTCCAGTCCCATCTCTCTCAAGCTGATTGAGTGATCAGGCCATTAAGGCTGGAGACTTCCATTTCAGCTTAGCTTGTGCTTGTCGTAGGAGTTTGTATAGGCCAAGGTTTCTCCAGAGGTCTGGTTGCCTTTTGCGCTTCAGTTTCTGGTTCTTGAGTGAATATAATGAATATTCCCACACAACCTAGAAATGCCTCCATGGGGCTCTGGACTTGAACCTACTTGCAAATGAATCAAGGGGGTCCCATGGCTGAACTGGAGGATTCCCCTGTCCTCACTCCAAGCCAACCCAGGTCATCACTCTCCAAATCCTTCCACTGACTCTGTTGATGCATGCCTCCACCCTGCCACCACCTTGTCAATGAGTAGTTATGGAAGGGCCCCTCCCATGCTGGGTAAAATAGTTACCCGTCTATTTGTCTATTAGCTGGGGGGGAGGGGGGGAGGAATGACATGCTTTCATTTTACTGTGTGCATATCTGCAATGTGGGAATGTTTTTACAAGCCTGTGTCACTCCTGTAATTAAAGATGCAAATCTAGTAACAAGCTCCATCCCTTAGGATATAGGTTCAGAAGGCAGAGGATGGCAAAGAAGGCTCACTAAGTGAGACAGCTTGGGAGCTGGACTAAGTCAGGTGGGCCGGGCACCTACACCGGTGACAAGTAGGCACTTGGACACATAAAAGCAAGATCCAGGACTCCAAGATGGGAGAGATTTGTGGGCTAGAGTATAATGATGGGCAAACACACACTTGGTTGGAGTAGCTGTATATGGATGAACTGGTGTGATGTGAGTTGGTACCATAGTGGGTGTGGCCTTGAACACCTAGCTGAGGTCTTCTGAGCCAGAGTCATGTGACCTGAGTTAGGGTTTGAGATCAGAGCTGGAAGAGTTGAGAGAGGGGCTAGGGCTGCCAAGAGGCTATTTAAAACTCTGGTAGCATACTAGTTAAGTGCTAGGGCTGCTAACCAAAAGATTGTCAGTTCAGATTTGCCAGGCACTCTTTGGAAACTCCACGGCACAATTCTACTCTGTCCTATAGGGTCACTATGAGTCAGAATCAACTCCACAGCAGTAAGTTTTTTGGGGCTTGGCAAGAAGGGCAATAACAAGGGAAAGGGAGTTCCTGGATGAACACATTGGGTTGGCCACAACCTAAATGCCAAGGGTAGAATCTACCCTCCATTTGCATTGCAAATGTGCTCGTAGCCTCGCTGGGTACTGGCATCTCTGACTGAGGTTCCTGGATCATCTATAGCAGGAGACAGTGAGCTATCCCAGTGTGGCTCTGGTTTAGCCCAGCACCTGCTGTTCTTTTGGGTATAGTCCCAGAGAAGAGGTGGTACCTGCTCGATCTTAGGGCTCTTGGTTTCTCTGCCTTCATAGACCAGCTCCAGAGAAGCTGCTTGTTTGGGGCTCACTTGGTGAATTCATTTGCATCTCATATTTTTTTGGTCCTGGAGGAACAGGAAGCTTGCATCACAAAGAGAGAAACTGGGGTACACCAGCATGAATTGGCTCTTGCTCTTACACTGTGGGGCCAGCTGCAAGAGGCAGGATGGGTGCTTTGGCAATGCTGGGGTCTGCCAAGAGTTTGGAGGGAGGCCCAGAGACCTCAGGGAACTAACTGATGGCAGTGGAGGAGAACTAGATGTTCCACCTGGCCCACCACCTAGTCTTGCCTCTTGCTCCATCGGAGCTTACTGGGGGAAGCCAGGCCCAGAGATCTACCAAGGTCACTCAGGGATCCATCCATGCAGAGAAGTCCTGGGGCCTGGTCTTAGGCAGCTTCTCTAAGACTCAGACCTGGAGGGGCTCCCACTACCTCTTTCTCCACCGTTTTTGGCAACCCCAGTATCACTCACTGCCAAGTACTGAGGACTCAGAGGTGACAGAAAACCCAGTAAACCCTGCAGAAAAAGAACAGCCTCTCCCCTCCTCTGAATTCTCTGAGTTGCTTAATGGGAAGAGATCAAAGCTGCATTCCACCATGAAAGGTCCCAGAAAGTACAGACTACATATTAAGCAAGAGAATTCTCTTACCTCTAACTCACATGGTTTCACAGCTCAGGACTCTGGGGTCTGCTGTTCCCCTGCCTGGGATTGCCTCCCTCATCTGACCCTTTCTGCAGCCAGCTTTCCTTCACTGGCCTACTAGCACATGCCCTGTCCCATTGTTTCTGTACCTCCTACTTGACCCATCACTGCATGTTGCACCTCTGCTGTTTTGCTTGAGTTTGGGGTGATGTTCTATGAACCTTCCTGTGCTCCCAGTGTGAGGTTTAGTGCCTGCCGCACAGCAGGTGTGCAGTGAGTGTTAGTGCAATGGAGCCATGAAGCAGTGCCACACTCATGGGGCCAGTTAGGGCTATTTTTCTCCTCCTCACCAACCCCTACCAGGGACCTCTTCCTCTGTCCAAGCTTGGAATCTGACCTCAGCCACATCTAGGGGTGTCTGTCGTGAAAGGGCTCACAAATTAAGAGTCTGAAGAGGTCCCATGAGGCTTTCGTGAACTTGGGACTCAGGTTAAGGCAGCGTGGGAAGGCTGGGCATCGTAGACTGAAGTGTGTTCTCCCAAAATGTGTGTCAACTTGGCTGGGCCATGATTCCCAGTACTGTAGGATTGTCTACCATTTTGTCATCTGATGTTATTTTCTTACGTGCTGTAAATTCTACCTCTATGATTTCACTGAGATAGGATTAGAGGTGGTAATGTTAATGAGGCAGGACTCAATCTGTTCTATCAGGTTGTATCTTAAATTGTTTCTCTTTTGAGATATAAAAGAGAGAAGCAAACAGAGAGACATGTGACCTCATACCACCAAGAAACCTGAGCCTATAATGAGCACATCCTTTGGACCCAGAGTCCTTGGACTGAGAAACTCCTAGTTCAGGGAATGATTATGACAAGGACCTTTCCCGAGAGCCAACAGAGAGAGACAAAGCCTTCCCTTAGAGCTTGCACCCTAAACTCAGACTTTCAGTCTATTAGACTGTGAGGCAGTAAATTTCTCTTTGTTAAAACCAGCCACCTGCGGTATTTCTGTTATGGCGGTACTAGATGGCTGAGACACTGGGCCCTTCGGTGATCCCCTCACTCCTATGAACTGGCCCTTGTGCAGGAGCGCAATATGAGAAGCACAAGGACCCTTCAAGACAAGGATTCACTGTCCAGGCAGACTGTGGTGCAAGGAGAAAGTCAGTCCCTGCCAGAAGGGCTTTGGCAATACCTGCTGCCCTTTGGAGCACTCCAGCCCAGGCTGCTCGCTCCAGGCTTTGCACTCCTGTAAGATCACAGTGACTTCTGTCCCTGGCTGCTTGGCCCTCAGAGTTTTGGCTTCCTTCTGCTGGGGCAACTTCTCTTTCTTCGACTTCTCTAGCCTTACAGTCCTCTGGCCAGCTGATGGCTCATCTTTTGTTTGGCCAGGCCTGCACTGCCCAACCCCCACCACCACCCCACCCAGCTTGAGTCAGCACCCAGCTGGCTGCTCAAGCCCTGTCTCTAAGAGGTCTCTGGGCAAATTTGCAGCTCAGCTCTAAACACTTCTACATTTGGTCTCTTTGATTCATTGATCAGGAATCATATGATCTTTTAAAAACACAGCTGTTAAGATGTCCATCTGTGTTTCTGCATTTGGATCAGTAAATCAGGCTGCCTGGAAGTTATACAAACCTTCGGGTCTGGGTGTAGAATGAGGCTGCCCTTGCAATGCCTTCTGGGATGATATTCTCATTTTCTGGCCCATCTTAATTCTTGGGACTACCCTTGGCTGGATTTCTAGGGCTGGGTCTGTTTTTTTTATAATTTGTGTGTGCTAATTTGTCTCCTGAGCTCCCCTAGGGACTATTTCTCCCCGCACTGAGATTTACTAATTACAGGGCAAAGCTCTAATCTGTACTCCTTTTGCCCCCTGCCCCCACTATCCTTTTCCAGACAAGATGAGCCATAAGTCCTTAGCCTGGTCGGTAACCCAAGGTAGTGATGCTCTCTATGCCTCTGTTCTCCTACCTCCTACCCCTCAGCCAGTGTAATATATGCAGGCACACTGCTGATGTGGTAGAAATGGCCAACTCCCTTCCAATTCTGTTCTAATTGAGTACATGGCCCTTAGAAAAAATACTAAATGCAGCCTCCCTCAAAGCTATATGGCTAAGCTCTGACCAATGAGAGATAAATGAAATGAAGTGTCTAAATTCCAGAAAGCATCCCTAAAGGAAAAAGGCATGTCCTTCTTCCTTTTTTCTTTCTTTTTGCCAGCTGAAGTGTTTCTTCTGGGATGTGATAGCTGGAGTTGGAGTAGCTCTTTGGGGACATGAAGATGAAGTTTGTGCAGGTGTGGTAGTCAGTTTCCAAGATAGACTCCAGTGATTCTCACCTTCTAGTATTTATGTCTTTGTGTGGTTTTCTTCTGTATTAAAGAGAGCTGACATGTGTCATCAATACGATATTGCAGAAATGACAGTGTGACTTCTGATCATCTGCTGTTGAGTTGATACCAACTCACAGCAAACCTATAGGACAGAGTAGAACTGCCACACAGAGTTTTCAAGCAGCACCTGCTGGATTTGAGCTGCTGACCTTTGGGTTAGCAGCTACAGTACTTAACCACTACACAACCAGGACTTCCAAGGCTAAGTTACAAAAGAGATTGCAGATACCACTTTACTCTCTCTTGGATCACTTGCTCTAGGCTAAGGGAAGCCAGCTTGCCATGTTGTAAGCATTCTCAGGTAGCCCTATGGAGAATCGTAGGTAGTGAGAAATTGAGGTTTGCTGCCTGCAGCCAGCACTGTTACAGTCCTAATCAAGCCTTTAGATGACCACAGCCCCGTATGACACCTTGACTGCAACCTTGTGAGAGAGCTTAAGGTAAAGCCATCATGCTAAACCACTCTCAAATTCTTGACCCACACAAACTGTTGATTGCTGATTTAAGCCACTCAGTTTTTAAGTAATTTGCTATGGAACAACAGAGCAGAGCAACATAACTGAAGGAACCTTGGCCTCTGAATCTGGAGGGCGACAGCAACTCTTGACTCACTCTTTCCTTCCTTTCTCCCTCCCTCCTTTCTTTTCTTTCTTTCTTCCTTCCTTCCTATTTCCTTTATTTTGTGGGAAAAAAAGGAAACTTCTCTTATTTTCACAATTGTTATTTTGAGTTTTCTGCCACTCACAGCCAAAGCTATTCCTGTTTTGAAACCATCTTATTCAGAAGGTCTTTTATGAACTGTTAGCTAGAAATGCCTTTTGGAGACCACCTCAGTCATCCCTAACACCAGTGGCACTTCAAGGCCCAAAACTTCCTGAGATGATGGGCAGCTTATGTCTAAAAATGTCTGCAAAAAAGGGCACACCAGCTGAGGGGCTAGGATGAGAAGGTAGAATGGAACAGGAAAGCTGATAATAGGAAACTCAAGGTTGAAAAGGTATAAGAGAGTTAGTTGACACATCATGGGGTTGGCAACCAATGTCACAATGATATGTGTATTAATTGTTTAAAGAGAAACTTGTTTGCTCTGTAAACTGTCATCTAAAGTACAATACGATTAAAAAAGTTGTTTTAATAATGAAACCATAGGGTAAAGATCAGGAGACCCTGACTATATAACCACCTTCAGGATCACATCATTTTTGTGACATCACTTGTCACACAGGAAGACACTATCTGCTTATGAGGCTTTCTGGAATGTCCATGGAGCCCGAACAGATTTGTAAATAATGTGCTTTGGAAAGTGCCAAGTCCCTCTACCAACTAAAATATGACTTCTGCTGTGAGTCCAGCTGTTTCTGGGTGGAGCTGACTGAACTCTGCATTTGCAGGTGTCCATGGCCCAGCTTTCAGGTGTGCATCTCATGGAACCTGCTGAGCAATTTCTCAGTAATAACAAGGCAGCCTGCGGGGATCCATTCAGCCACGGCAGTTGACAGGGCTCTGTGATGGTGGGCCTGTTAGTGTACTCTTTTTACTAAAATGCTTCTTCAGGGTACTCTGGTAGCAGGAGAATGGCCAGCCTCTCTCCTCCCCGACCACCCTAAGTCCTGCTTTCTTGTAGACCACAATACCCCTGTGATCTGACAAATCGACACAATTCCTCTACCTGCTTATGTCCCCCACCTTCTTCCACCTGGTTCTTGTCACATCTTTGGATAGCTTCTCTAAGAGATCTTAGCCTTCTGCAAGCCTCTTAGACCTCCTATCTCTCTAGATTTTTCCAGTATCTCTTCTACTCCTGCTGTTAAAACTTAACAACACCTCAGTCCTCAGAGGACTGAGGTCTCCCCATTGCAGACTCATCTGAATCATCTGAACAACCATTATTTATCTTTAACCCTGTATTAGTTAGGATAATGCTAACTGCTATAACAAACAAATCTTAAATTATGTACTGGCTCAGACAATACAGTTTTTTTCTTGCTGACAGAAAACCTCAAGTGGCCTTAGTTTGATGAATGGCATCTGGGGTCTTAAAAGCTGGAAAGCAGCCATCTAAGATACAGGCGTTGGTCTCACTCATATGGACTAAAAGGGAATGAAGGAAACCGAAGACTCAAAAACAAACAAACAAAAAAAAACACACTTGTCCCCAGGACTAATACCACACATAAACCACAGCCTCCTCTAACCTGAGACCAGAAGACCTAAATGGTACTTGGCTACCACTACTGACCATTCTGAAAAGGCACACAATAGAAAGCCCCAGATAGAATGGGAGAGAAACGTAGAACAAAACTCAAATTCATAAAAAGGGCTGCCAGGTCTTCTAGACTTATGGAGACTAGAGGAGCACTCAAGACTGTTGCTGCAAGATCTTTTAAACGTGGTACTGAAGTTACTTCAGGTAGGTCACCATTCAGCCAAATATTGGATTGGCTTATGAAGTAAACAATATTGCCTGTGAGTTACATGATCCCTTAAACATTATGATATAGTTAACTGTATGAAAACAAAGGGTCAAAGCAAAGACACAAAGGTGAAAAAGGGGAGGGAAGCTAGATCCATAGAAACAGAACAAATAGAAATAATGAGAATGTTAATGTCAAAACTGTAGCTAATGTGACAGAACTGTTGTTGCTGTTAGGTGTTGTCAAGTTGGTTCCAACTCATAGCGATTCTATGCACAGCAGAACGAAACACTGCCTGGTCTTGCACCATGTCCACAATCGTTTTTAAGCCTAAGCCCACTGTGTCAACCCACCTCTTCTTGGCTCCTCCTATTTTTTGCTGACCCTCCACTCTACCAAGCATGAAATCCTTCTCCAGGGACTGATCCTTCCTGACAATATATCCGAATTATGTAAGATGCAGTCTTGCAGTCTTGGCTTCCCTGGTTGCACTTCTTACAGAACATATCTATTTGTTCTTTTGGCAGTCCATAGTACACGCAACATTCTTCTCCAATACCACAATTCAAAGGCATCAATTGTTCTTCTGTCTTCTTTGTTCAGTGCCCAGCTTTCACATGCATATGATACAATTGCAACTACCATGGCTTTGGTCAGGTCAGGTACACTTTAGTCTTCAAGGTAACTTCTTTCCTTTTCAATACTTTAAAGAGATCCTTTGCAGCAGATTTTCCCAATGCAATGTATCTTTTGATTTCTTGACCACTGCTTCCAAGGGTGTTGATTATAGACTCAAGTAAAATGAAATCCTTGATGACTTCTTGGCTTGGCTTGGCTTGGCTTTTGAAGACCTCAACCCTTTCTCCATTTGTGATAATGTTGCTTACTGGTCCAGTTGTGAGGATTCTTATTTTCTTGATGTTGAGGTGCAATTCATACTGAAGTCTGTGGTCCCTGATCTTCACCAGTAAGGGTTTCAAATCTTCTTCCCTTCCAGCAAGTAAAGTCGTGTCATTTGCGTAATGCAGGTTGTTAATGAGTCATCCTCCAATCCTGATGCCTCATTTTGCTTTGTATAATTCAGCTTCTCAGATTATTTGCTCAGCATACAGATTGAAAAGGTATGGTGAAAGGATACAACACTGATGCATACCTTTCCAGACTTTAAACCATGTAGTGTCCCCTTGTTTTGTTTGCACAACTGCCTCTTGATCCACATACAGATTCCTTAAGAGAACAATTAAATGTTCTGGAATTCCCATTTTACGCATTGTTAGCCATAATTTGTTACGATCCACACAGTCAAATGCTTTTGCCTAGTCAATGAAACACAGGTAAACATCCTTCTGGTTTTCTCTGCTTTCAGCCAATATCCCTCTGACATCAAAATGATACCCCTGGTTCTGCATCCTCTTCTGAATCCAGCTTGAATTTCTGGCAGTTCCTTGCCAATATACTTTTGCAATCACTTTTGAATGATCTTTAATTCTTTAAAAATTTTAAAAAAATTTTACTTGCATGTGACATTAATGATGTTGTTCAGTAATTTCCACATTCAGGATCACTCTTCTTTGGAATGGGCATAAATATGGATCTCTTCCACTCAGTTGGCCAGGTAGCTATCCTCCAAATTTCTTGGCATAGGTGAGTAAGCACTTCCAACACTGCATCTGTTTGTTGAAATGTCTCAGTTGATATTCCATCAATTCCTGGAGTCTTGTTTTTTGCCAATGCCTTCGATGCAGCTTCAACTTCTTCCTTCAGTACTATCGATTCCTGATCATATGTTACCTTTTCAAATGGCTGAACATCAACCAGTTCTTTCCAGTATAATGACTCTGTATTCCCTCCGTCTTCTTTTGATGCTCACTGAGTCGTTTAATACTTTCCTTGTAGAAACTTTCACTATTGGAACTTGAGGCTTGAATTTTTTTCTTGAGTTCTTTCAGTTTGTGAAATGCAGAATGTGTTCTTCCCTTCTGGTTTTCCATTTCCAACTCTTTGCACATGCCATTATAATACTTTCTTTTGTCTTCTCGAGCTGCCCTTTGAAATCTTTTGTTTAGGTCTTTTACTTCACCGTTCCTTTCTTTTGCTTTAGCTGCTCGACAGAACAATTTGTACAAAAGTTGTTAAATGGGAATGTAACTTGCTGTGTAAATTTTTCTTTAAACATGATAAAATATTTTTAAAAAATGAGCAAAAAATTCAAATGAGTGTTTACTGAGCAGTAGACAACTCTCTTCTAAGTGACAATGCAGGCTACTTCCATCCTGTTGCTCTGTAATCTCCAACAGGTTCTGGAGGAGGCATCAAAATAGAAGACGGGGAAAGGAAAGGTGAAGAAGATACATCTTCTTAACCATCTTAGGCTAGAGATGACAGCACTTCATTGGCAAGAATAAGTCACTTCGCTCCCCTCTGATGTAAAGTGTGGGACACTGGGAAATGTAGTCTCTGTGAGTTGTTATGAATTCAGATCCACTCAATGGCAATGAATTTGGTTTGTCCATCATTCGAACAAGAAGTGATGACCTGAACTGAGGATGGGGAAAACTGATCTAAGAAATGTTTGGGCCAGCATTTAACCTGAGAAGCAAGACAATGATGACCCTGTTCCAGTCTCAACTTTATTTTGTGAGAATGTGGGCTCTCTCTGCTATGTACCTTCCACCACACCCTCCTAGCTAACTCCAAGCCTAGCACTGCAGGCCAACCTACTGTCCTGACTTCTATATCCTGGAGGAAATCCAAGGTGGGAGGAAAAGGGGGAAACTAGTTCCAACAAAAGCCTCTTGACCTCTATAGTACTAGGCCTGGGTTGTCTCCTCTCCTATTTAACATAAAAAATGTTGCAAGCATCCCCTCCTTGTCTAGGCTTCTCCTTCACCTTAATTCTCAGCAAATGAGAACTTCAGGGCCAAAAGTTATGATGCCCCTTGTTTTAGTCAGCTAGGGCTGCTCTAACAGAAATACTACAGAGTGGATGACTTTAACAAAGGAAAGTTTATTCTTACACAGTCCGGTAGGTCGCAAGTCCATAGTCAGAGTGCAGATTTCTTAATGGTGCGAGGTTCCCATTCTCTGCTTGCTTCTCTTTCCTTTTATCTCTTGCAGGCTGAAAGAATTAAGGGTGGGGTAAGCCGTACTCCAGGGAAACTCCCCCTACAGCAGAGCAGGGAAGTAATTCCATGCAGGAATTTACCGCTTCACCCTAATCCTTTAACATACAGTTTAGCGAAACCACACATTTCTGGGGGGATACAGTTCAACCCATGACACCCCTGTACGTCTTCCCCTGCTCCTTCTTCCTCACCGCACTCATGTAAACTACTCTGTGCCCACATTCACTCCAGCCTTCTCTCTGCAGCCTCGCAGCCTGAATGTCTCCCTATGTTTCGGACCTGTACCTCTGCTTGCCCACTGAATGCTTCCAATCTGAATGCACACAGGCCCTTCATACTCATCATGTCTCAAACTAATCACTGCACAGCCTACGTCCCCAAATCTGCTTCTCTTGTGGTTTCTTTCTCACACATTGGTGACAACTTTACTCTATTTTCATCTTAGCTAGAAACTGAGAGTCATTGTTGTCTTGTTTCTCAGGTTAAATTCTGGCTAAAACATTTTTTAAATCAGTTCTTCTCTTCTTTAATTCGGGTCACCATTTCTTGTTTGAATGACAAAACAAACAAACTCAATGTTATCATGTCAATTTTAACTCATAACAACCCTAAAAGACCGAGTGGAATTGTCCCATAGGGTTTCCAAGGAGCACTTTGGTGGACTCAAACTACTGGTGTTTTGGGTAGCAGCTGAGCTCTTAACCACCATACTGCCATGGCTCCTGAATGACTGCAGTTGCCTTCTAATGAGTCTTTATGACTTCAATCTGCTGTGCTTGCAACTTACTCTTTACAGGCAGCTGTACTTCTATAGTATAAATCTGACTACAGCACCCTTTCTTGAACTATGTAATCTGTAAACAAGCACAAGCCTCCCTTTGAGGCCTCCAAGGCACCTTGTGATTTGTCCCCACTGACCCTTTTCCTGTTTCCCTCACTATGCTCCTCCTCTCCCGACAACTCCAGCAACACCAGATTTACCTCTATACTTGAGGTTTTGGTCTTGATGACACACTGGTGTAGGCACTAGAGTGGGTGGCTATTCCTAGAATACCCCTTGGTTTTTCCTCTGTCTGCTTATCTCAGTACTTAAAGCTCTTTTTGTTGGGTTCCTGCCCTTTTGAAGGGCAGAAGCTGGAAGTCTTCATCTCCGTATCTCAGTGCTTGGTACAGTATTCTAATTCATAGTAACCCTATAGGACAGAGTAGAATTGCCTCCCACAGAGTTTCTAAGGAGTGCCTGCTGGATCTGAACTGCTGATTAGCAGTTTTGATTAGCAACCATTGCTCTTAACCACTATACCACCAGGGCTTCCTGTCACACCCTAAGTGGTCATTGAATGAGTGAAGATGGTGGCAAGGTATCAGTTTAAGGAATGGAAAACTTTGATTTAGACAGAACTCTTTTTTTTGTCTCATGCTAAATGAACATTCCTGTCTTAGGAAAACTGAATGATATATACATATAATACACATACGAGATCTGTATATGTATATGTGTGTGTGTCTGTATATATATATATATATATCATATATACATATGAAATCTGATCCTTTGCTTTAGAGCCTGCCTATTAATGAATCATGACTGGCCATTTGCACAAAACCTCTTCTCCCAAGCACTTTTCACAGAATGGCTATTTTACACAGCTTTCCTGCCAAGTAGGGCTATGACTTAGACAGTAGACTTACATCTATGTGTCTCACTGGATCCCTATGGCCGTGCTGGGAGGCAAGCCAGAAAGAAGTACTGCCCCATTCTCCAGATAAGAAATTTTTCATAGAGATGAGATGATTGTCCAGGGGTGCAGAGACAGTCAGGTGTTTATTCTTTTCCATTTTATCATAGACTATTCTGCCCACTGCCCTCTGAGGATAACACAAGGCCCCATTGTGCCAACACAGGCCATAGCTCTGTGGGAAACTGCCTCATGACTAGGGGGGATTGATGGTTATCCCAGACGCTTAGGTCCTAATATACCTTACATGTCAGCTATTCTCTTAGGAGGGAATTATTGGAAGAGATACCTGCCCAAGCTAATCCGAACATAAAGGGGAATTTTCACAGAAGCCAAATGAAGGAAGTCATCCTCAGATGCAGAAGCTTTGTCTTTCACCCAGAGCAACACGTCTTTTCTCTCCATATGTCTTCTCTGTTCTCCTTGTCTAGTCTCTTACAAAGCACAACAGAGTCCCCAGGCCTGAGTGGGCCTGAATTACTGTGCCAGTACCCATCCCCCGCCACAGAAGCAGAGTGTCAGCACCTTGGGAGCACTTGGTCAGCTTAGCCAAGGGGATTGCTTGGCTCTCTCAGATTAGACTTTCATCCCTAGCCCGTCACCCATAGTATGGGATGGAAGGGTTGGGCCAGCTGGTATAAACAGCAGGGATTGTGGGGAGGAGGAATTCTAGGAGGAATGCAGGTAGGATCCAAGGATAGGTATAGTGGAAAGTTGTGAAAGACTCTGAAAGTTAGTGAGTGTCCTGAGTAACTTAACATCCATGTTATTTCTCTCTGCCTTTTGTTGTCTTTGACAAGACTGTGTCTCAGCTCCCTGAAGATCAAAGTTCATTTGCAAAAATGTGAGATTAATGCAAATAATTCTTGCTACAGCAATGAAAACTGTCTGGCGGAATGCAGTTTGGTGGACATTGACCAGTTTTGCCTCCATTTCTAAAATTATTTCATCATTCCTTATCTGACTCAAAGTGTCATACTTTGAGTTATCCTTCAAAATTCTATAATATTTTACTAGTTCCCTCACTAATTAGTGAGCTAAATTAAATATACAACACATGATAATTTTGTAAAATAATGCTTTCTTGTTTTAAGTGAAAATTTACACAACAAGTTAGATTTCCTTTTAACAATGTTTATACAAATTGTCCTGTGACATTAGTTACAATTTTCAACATGTGTCAGCATTCTCATTATTTTCCATTCTCTTTGTTCTGTTTCCATGGATCTACCTTTTCTTCCCCTCCTTGCCTTCTCATCTTTGCTTCTGGGTAAATGTTGACTCTTTGGTCTCGTATAGTTAATTGTTTAAGGAAGCACATAACTCACAGGTGATGTTGTTTATTTTCTAGGCCAATCTAATATTTGGCTGAAAGGTCCTCCAGGAGTAACTTCAGTGCCAAGTTCAAAGGGTATCTTAAGATGATAGTTCCAGGGATTCCTGTAGTCTCCATCAGTCCAGTGGGTCTGTCCTTGTTTTAGAAATTTGAGTTTTGTTCTACATTTTCCTTCCATTCTGTCCAGGGCCTCCTATTGTGTCCCTGGTCAGAATGGTCAGTAGTGGTAGCCAGGCACCATCTAGCTCTTCTGGTCTCAGGTTAAAAGAGGCTGTGGTTCATGTGGGTTATTAATCCTGTGGACTAGTTTCTTCTTTGAGTCTTTGGTTTCCTTCACTCTATTTTGCTCTATATGCGTAGAGGCCAATAGCAATACCTTTGATGGCTGTTCTCAAGCTTTTAAGCCCCAGCTGCTACTCACCAAACTAGGATGTGGAACATCATCTTTGTTAACCATATTATGCCTATCAACCAAGTGATCCCCCAAGATAATCTGAAGCTTTATAAGCCAATCCCTCAAGCTGTTTGCATACAGCCAGCAAGGCTCTGTAACCATGCCCCCCTGGCTTGACTCTTGAAGCTTAAAGAGGAAAACCACTGCCAAACCAATTCTTGCACAATAATGCCTTCTAGAAAGGTACACAAAAATTTTGTCAGTAGAATTCTGTCTTTTTCCTGATTTACATGATGGTCTAGAACTCTTCTGGCTTCTGTGTTCAAGGGTGTATCATCCACTGGTAATGATTCTCAACATTTCATGCTTTACTATTTCCATTCTATTCCCAACTTATATTGTTATTAATTGCAGTTCAGTTGACTCCATGTGTGCAGAGTAGAACATCTTCATATGGTTTTCTTTGATAGGGTTTTGGAAGCAAATTGCCAGGTCTTTCTTTTAAGCAGCCTTCGGATGGGTTCAAACCCCTAACTTTTTAACTACTAGTTGAGTGCTTAACCATTCCAACCAACCTATCCATTAGTATGTCCATTTCTTGTTTACTAATGTGATTAGATTCCCACAGAGCAGGTCATTTTGAAAAAAACTAGCATTGTGTGAAACTAGAGGATGACCACATCAGGTCACAAAACAGAAAATGACTACATCATTACATAATTGCCAAATTACATCACTACATAGCTGCCAACCCCTGAGAATCATGGCCTTGCCAAGTTGACACACAGACTTAACCATCAGAGACAGCATTACTTTCACCTTGCACCTTCTACCAGACATATGTTGTTAATATGCAAAATAGTTAGATAGTAGTTTATTTACTATTGTTGTAAATTTGAAATGTCAAATGATGAGATAGTTGATAAGTGAAGAGTAGGTATATTAATCTAAGGACATGAGGATGGAATTTTCCCCCTAAGGAGCCCTCCATCAACCAAGGTTGTGCATTTGCCACCGCTGTTTTCTTAATTGGGAGGGAACCATGCACAGGCAACAGACCTATCTTTTAGCCCCAAGAGAAGTTCCCCACCTCCCATCCCTGCCTGCTACCTTTGGAACGAGGATGAGTCATCCCTTGAGTTTGGCTCATCTGCACACAGATATTTCATCAATGCACCCCCGGCCAACCTTCCCATACTTACACACACAGCTCAGAGCCACATCTGCCTCCTGGGGCTGAGGCTCCACAGGGGAAACAGCAGCTTCCCAAGCTTCCAGCCAGTTCTAACGGACTGCTGTGCAGAGCAATAGCCTTACCCTTAGAGCCATTCCCTGGGAATATTTGAGCCCAGTCTCCCCCACAATATCATCTGACCGTGTTACTGCCTCCCTTGTCTTTCAGTGGCTCCCCATTGCCTGCATGAATGAAGTCCAAGTTCCATAGCCCAGTCTTCAGGTTCCTCATTTTCCAGTCCGGGCCCAGCTGCATCTCTGGCACCATCTCCCTAAGTTGTATACCCCACTGCCTAATCATTCATTCACCCCTGCACGCAGTATATGAAGGCTGTTTTCCAAGCCTGCATAGCTGTCAGTGGCAGTCCCTCTCTTACTCACTAGTGTCATCTGAATCACACGGCTGTAGGCTCACAGGCAAGCCTTGCCAGTGCAAGCTCCTTGGTAGGGCCTCTCTTTGTGCTCCCACCACCTGGGGGGCTGCACCTGAATGAATGTCACACAGATCATTTTCCAGAGCAGCTCTCTCTATGGGAGCAGCTGCAGTTCCCTCCCACCTCCCCAAAACTCTGCTGTGGAACTGAGACAGTTGTATTAGGACATATCACAGCACCTCACTGCCAAAGTGACAACTACAATTATGTTTTGGCCGACAGCTAGAGATGAGAGAATGTGCAAACAGCCAAGGCTTCACGAGCTTCTGTGAATCAGCAGTTTGTGCTACATGTCCAACTGGTAGACAGGGCAGCTATTCTGCCAGTGGCCCAGAACCCCTCTTGGAGGGCAGCCTGTTGGCAGCAGATCTCAAGTTAGTGCCAGGGACCTCAGGTGAAGGCTTCTAGTGGATGGTGATCATTAATGTCCCCAAGGGGCCCAAAGGAGCAGAGGAGGCAGGGTGCCCAACCCTAGGAAAGGGCCAACCCCAGTGCCTGAGTACTAGGCAAAGGTTAGGGGAGCATGGTGCACCATGTGCTCTTGAGGGGTAGAGGGTCTCTACCAAGGCTCTGGGGCACCACCTCCACAAGGAGTGTCACTACCACAGGATATGCAAAGGAGTGGGGTGAGTATCAGTGTCAAACCACAATAAAAAAGCCCCACCTCCCTAGCAGCACAAGCTGCCACTTGTTGAGGCCTTCCTTCCATGCGCCATGTACTGTGCTGACCTGTCTCCATCCATTACTCTTCATTTTCACCAAAAGCCAATAGAGTGGGCTCTGTTACTGTCCCCATTTTACCAATGAGAAAACTGTGTCTCAGAGGTTGATTTGACCTAGGTCACACATGTCCGGTAAATGTGGAGATAGAATTTGAGCTAAGACAATCTGGTTTCGGAGCTTGGTTGGTTTGCCCCTGATTATCTTGGTTTGGCCCTTTAAATCCAGGAAACTAAGAGACGTCCAGGTGTGTTGCTCAAATACGGCGAGTGGCATTGGGCCTCCAGCTAGACTTTGGCCTGAAAGCCAAGATTTTACCAAGGAAAATAAACAACAGCCATTTCAAGTAACAGGTGCTGGGCTGTGGAACTAAAAAGCCAGAAGGAATTATTGCACATTTTTGCATGTTCAGCAAAATGAACATCATCAGGAAGCTGCTTCACAGTTGGCTGTCTCCCCAGGAGACAGGGGACAGAAGTAGGAACTGTCCCTTTCCCTCTGACTCCCAGGACCCCTCAGGGTCCTAGCACCCCAAGGTGGCCTCCCATGCCTGGGGCTTGCCCAGGGGCCAGACCAGGGCTCTGGGAAGAGTGAGTTGTTCTTCTCAGGGTTCTCCAAGGATTGCTGCAGCCCTCCTGAGGGCCCTTGTAGGAGCAGAGCCTTCCTGTCCTCATCTCCAGCCCAAATGCGTGCAGACCAGGAGGCAGCAGGCTAGCAACTCTGCTCCAGATGCTTCCAAAGTGAAAAGCCAGTGGGGCTGGGAGTGCAGGAGCATTTGTATTTCAAGTGGCTGCTGCCCGCAAATCACCAATTTTCATTTTGTGCTCACAGCTCTGCGAAGGCATCATTTCCACCCAGCCTCACACGGAGCTGGGGGCCAGAGTCTCTGAGTGGGCTATAAATAGCAGATCATCAACTCACCTCTTCTGAGCTCATCACAGGCTCCTTGGCTTACCGTGTGTCTTCCTGCTGCCTGCACGTCACTGTCACTCAGATTTCCCAGGTGGGGCCTGGCTGAGAGACCCAGTGCATGTGCTGGGGGGCTGCAGGGTTTCCGTTTCTGGAGCTGCTCAGGGTAACAGTGAGGGCAATGGCAGACATTTGAAGATCCTGACATTTAAGGCGTCATAATTATAATCTCGGGTCTCTCTGCTCCTCTCCAATTAAATGCAGCAGCAAGGGACTGTCATTTTTCTATGAGTCCTAGAAATAAAAAGCAAAAGAGTCACCCAACATACACCCAGAGAAAGCCACATGGAATACGATGTGGGTAGCAACAAATGAGAGATTTCATGCTTTGCTAGGGACTTGTCTCCTATATGAATGAAACACTTTATACCTTTCTGGCTTCAAAAGTAAGATTGCATTTTTTAGTATTTTTACTTTTATAGCTACCATTTATGGCATGCTTACTGTGTGCCAGGCCCTGTGCCCAGCCTTCACCCACACCGTCTTGTAAAGGCATCACAACAGCCATAACCAGTTAACTGCTATTATCTTTCATTTTCTGCAGGTGAGCAGGCTGCAGCTCATACAGAACAGGGACCCCTCCGGAGTCACACAAGCAGGACTGCAATTCAGCTGCTGTATTTCAGAAACCATCCCTGAGCCACTAGACTTTCTCCCTCCTCCAAAAGAAAACTCTGTGTGTGTGTCCACGTGTGTATGTCCACGTATGCCACCTGCAGGGTCTGAACTGTTGTCTCATTTCCCCATCTCTGCACACTCCATGGCTGTACATAGAAAGAAGCCAGATACCTACAGAGTCACCATCTCTCAAGTTCCAGTACCCTCTGGAACCCTGACTATCCCATATCATCATCTCCTAGGTTTTCCTACAGAGAAGACACAAGCCTCCATGAAGCTCCCCAGGTCTAATATGATGCTCTTCCTCATTCCTCCCTCCTCCGAAGCCCCAGAAACAGTCAGAAGCCAGATGGGGCTCCCTCTCAGGACGGCCTTCTTCCAACCTGTTTCCTTCTCAGCCTCTCCGGAGTTGCAGCCCCATGTTGGGGTCAGTCCCCTTTTGACCGCCTGCACAGTGGCCTTCCAGCTCCGTGCCACACCTCACGAATGTTTTGAGAAGACACATTCCTGGTTCTCTTTCCAGGCAACGTGAGATAAAATCTCCAATGGTAAAGACCAGGGTGTGGATTTTACAAAAGCTTTCCCAGTGACCTATCTAGTCAGGGTTAAGAATCACTGGTCTCCTAGATTCCAGTCCCTTCCTGCCCCCACGGCTCTCAGTTTGAAGCTCTTAAGGCAGGGTTTATCTCACATAGTGGTCAAAATTCTTGAATTACTTTCCATTATCTATAAACCAAAAACCAAGCCCATTGCCACTGAGTTGATTCTGACTCATGGTGACCCAGTAAGACAGAGGAGAACTGCCCCATAGAATTTCCAAGGCTATAATCTTTATGGAAGCAGATTGCTGCATCTTTCTTCCCATGGAGCAGCTGGTGGGTTCACACTGCCAACTTTTTGGTTAGCAGCTGAGCTCTTAACCACTGCACCACCAGGACTCTTTTCATTGCCTGCAGGCAAGTCCGAAGTCCTGGGTGGGGCACTCAAGGCCTGCACTTCCTGGTCCATTCACTCTTCTGTTGGCCCCCTTGTGCCCCATCCCAAAGAGCCAACTTTCCCTGTCCAGGCTCCTGCCCCTGGTTTCCCTCCTTAGCCTCTTTAGACCTTACATGTCAGCATGGCACAGCTGGGCACATCCAACAGCAGTGACCCTCTCCCTAAGACTGTGAGCCTGTCTTTAAGAGGAATGAAAGGAGCCTTAGTGACACAATGGCTAAACATCCCACTGCTAACAGAAAAGCTGGTCCAAACCCATCAGCTACATGGGAGAAAGATACAGCAATCTGCTCCAGGAAGAGAACAACCTTGGAAACCTCATGGAGCAATTCTATTCTGTCCTGCTGGGTTGCTATGAGTCAAAACTGGCTTGACAGAATGGGTTTGGATTTGGTTTATAAGAGAATGACAAGTAATTGCTAAGAAGCCCCCTCCTAGCTCAGAAGCCACAGGCAGCACTTTAAATGAAGGGAGTTTTGTGTGGCCTGCAGATGAAAGGAGATCCGTCAGCAGATAGAACACAATAGCAGTAATGTGTAAACACAGGATAGCAGGAGAGGTGGAGCTCATGATTAATTCAAAGGAGATGATATTTCGACTTTCTCCTTGCTTTTATTCAAGCACAGAAAACACAGCGGGTCTTGTAAACATTGGAGCAAAATCCATGTTTCAAAGTGCTGCTCATGCTTTTGCTATCCTCCGTTCCCAGACGAAAGCAGAGAAACATACTGGTGTCTCCTTGTTGTTTGTTGTTCAAAAGGTAAAGTGTTTTATTGACATTATTAAACAGTGTGCGTTTGGACTTTGTTCCATTTCCCAAAAAGAAACACCTACCCCACAATAAAATAAAAAGTGTGTTAACTGAAAGCAAGAGTTATTTCAGAACTGAGCCTGGAAATTGTTACCATCAAGTACCCCCATGTGGAAACTGACACCAGAGAACTTCTAGTTAAACATGGTAGAAGAATCTCTCATAAATCCCTCTCTGTTCCCTTCCAAAATTCTGCAGAAAACAACTGTAAAGAAGTTAAAAAAAAAAATTATAAACCCACAATGTCTATGAGAACAGGAAAGGAGATGGCAACAGATGAAAGATGTCAACACATTTTGGAAGATGAGAAGCTGAGGAAGAAGTAGTGAGTCACACAGCAGTGTGGAGGAAGCTAAGCCCCGACACCTCTGGGGGGTTCCGAGTAAGAGGCAGGCAAGTTGCTATGGAAAGTGAAGGCATAGCTGTAAATGGGAGCAGACTCCTAGGTGGGCAATGTGATCACTACCTTGCCTGTTCCTGCTGGAGACCTGAGGCTCACATACTAGTTTACTTGGATGGATACACTAGATTCTGCAGAAGGTGGGCATGAAGGACAGAACTAAACACCTGAGCAACAAAGTCTAGACACTGAAAAGTAAACATTTCCCCAGTCCAACTTCTTCACATACCAAAAAAACCAAGCCCAGTGCCACCAAGTCAATTCCAACTCATAGCAACCCTGTAGTTCAGAGCAGAACTGCCCTATATAGTTTCCAAGGAGTGCCTGGCAGATTTGAACTGTCAATTTTTTGGTTAGCAGCCATAGCACTTAACCCACTATGCCACTAGGATTTCCAGAAAATCTAGCAGCCAGGCATACCTCCCACTACAACACAGAAGACTAAAGAATCCTTTTCTGTAGAAACTGAGCAGATGCAAAGAAAAGACTTATACACATTTGGGGCCCCTAACAGAAGGGTAGAAACCCTTGATGTCATAGTAATTGAGTGCTGTGGCTGTTAACCAAAAGGTTGGCAGTTTGAATCTGTACGGCATTCCTTGGAAATCTTATAGGGCAGTTCTACTCTCTTCTATAAGGTCACTATGAGTTAGTATCCACTTGACAGGAATGAGTTGCCTTGGTTATTTAATGGAATGGCAAACTCACCACCAATCACCTTGTCCAGGAGAGTTCACTATTAGATAGACTCCACCCAAGCACAAAGAACTTTCAGTCATCTTTTTAACACATTATTCTTAAATATTATTGAAGAGCCAAGGATCACCCAGACATTTAAAGAGAGATTCAGATGTAAGAGACAGGTTGGGGCAGTGGAGGAAAAAAGCAGTTCAGCAAAGAGAAGAAAAATGCCATAAATAATAACCTCAAGAAGGGAAAATAATATTTATATCTCAAGGTGTATTATCATGAAATGTCAGAGCACCAGGAATAAAGAAAAGACCCTAACAAGAATTCAGAAATGAAAAATAGGTCAATCCAAAGATCAGGAATCAGAATGACACAGGATTTCTCATCTGCAACACTGGAAGCTGAAAGATAATGAAGTAGAACCTCCAGAATCTGAGTGAGAATTAAATTACACCCTAAAAATTTCAACCCAAATCACCAATCAAGAGAAATGGTAGACTGAAATACGTTTCCAGGCATGGGAGATTTCAAAGAGTATATCCCTAGTACTCTCTTTCTCAGGAAGCCTTCCACACAAATAATAGGTGAGAAAGATATGCTCAGACTGGGTAAAACAAGGAACTCCCAGGCAATGGTAAAGGAGACCTTAGATGACAGCATCAGGCCGAGGGATTAGAGCTTCTTCTGAACTGGGGAACAGAGTACTTTAGGAATATGATGGGATGGATGAATTACCCAACAAATGTGACTAGATGAGAAAAATTATGTGAAGAGGCTATTAGTACTACTAGAGGACATTAGTATTATTAGATTTATTAAACAAAAAAACTGAATAAAGAAAAAATATGAAGCAATTACTAACTATAAAAGGACACTAACTGAAAAAAAAATGGCTTGGGGCCGTGGTTGATCTCCTCCAATTCCACAAGGGGGAAAGAGAACCGAGATCAGCAATCCAAGGCTGATTCCCATGAGGTAAAGGCCAGACAAGCCTTCTCTGACCACCATCTTTACTAAGTCTGACACCAGTCTTTCACAGCACTGTTATTAGGTTTTATATTTCATTGCAATGGCTACACAGAATTCACAGACCAAAGTCATGAGTATGGGTTTATTAGGGAAGTAACAGTTACAATTCAGGCTCAGGAACACTCAGGACACAGTTCTTCCTTCAGGATAATCTCTCTCCAGCTGTGCTCCCTGGCATCTGTCTCTCTGGCCGTTGGCCTGTGCCACAAAGCATTCAGCTTTCTCTCTCTGTAGATAGGGAAACTCGTCATGTTATCTCCTGCTGCCAGGTCTCTGCTCTCAAGCCTCTCCTGCTACTGCTTTTCACCATCTTGAGGATTACAGCGGTCTCTCTCTCATACACAGTCTGCTCCACCCCTGGCTGTTCTTTCTTGGTTGTGGTAGGATCCCCCTCTCTGCTCTAGAACTGGATCACATTTGAGGCAAAACTTACCAATCCCTTAAACCAAAACAAACCCCGTTGTCATCAGGTCAATTGCAATTCATAGCAACCCTATAAGACAGAGTAGAATTGTTTTGTAGAGTTTCAAGGAGCACCTAGTGGATTTCAACTGTTGACCTTTTGGTTAGCTGCCATAGCTCTTAATCAATACCACTAAGTTTTCCCCAGTCTCCTTGGTAGGCCGCAATTACACTATCACACAGTCCCACCCAGTCACTTGGGTGAGAGTAACAAGACCATGGCTTGAAAGGCCACACACACTAAATAATCCAGTGTACCAACACAAATAAACTATAAAGGAAAATAGCTGTAAGAATAAAAAACATGCATATAGCCATAATAATGTAAACATACAATATTGATTTCTCCAAAGACTAAATACTGTTTGTAGATGGAGGAAGAGGAAGAAGAATGCACACAGTAGTAGGAAAAAGAAATAAGTCCTTATTTCTCATAACTTCAAGAAAACAGATAATTTCTAAATCTGGCAAATTAATGAAATTGAAGCATAACATTAGAAATACTCAAGAAGGGGTGAAAACTGGGTGAAACAGCTGAAAGACGTTAAGTGGAAACCCCTGGAGATCAGACTGGGGGGTGGGGTTGGGTAGCACAGAGGACTGCTGTATTTCCCCGTATGCCTTTCAGTACTACTAGATGTTTATGTTTTTCTGCATGTATACATCATTTTCATAAATATTAAAAGTAATTTCCAAAAGAAAAATTAATGCAAAATATTTTAAATTAAGAAATACAGAATTACAGAGTGTTAGAAATTCGTTAACTACATGCCAGTTGTTTCTATCCTGCTCACCTCCTGCCTTATTTTTATTCTCCCAAAGACTTAAATCTTGGCTGGAAGATGTGGTAGGTTATCAAATAAAACACATATGGGATATATTCACACTGAAAAATTGTTTGTTGTTTCTCTGGATTTCAGTTTTAACTAGGGATTCTTTATTTTTGTTTGGTAAATCTGGCAACTCTAAAATGTAGGATCTGGGATAAGTCCAGGATGATAGAGTAGACAGACACTTCCTGTGATCCCTCGTACAACAAAGATCTGAAAAAGCAGATGAATCAATTACACATGGCATTCTAGGAGATCTGAGCATCAAAGGCAAAGATGAGAAATCAGACTGAGTGGCAGGAAAGGGAGAGAAGATTCAGAAGCAGTGAGAAGTGGCCAGACCTGACTTGGCAAGAATTGGCAACAATAGGCTGGATCCACCAGAGGGAGTGTGGTGAGGTAAGCAGTGGTGTTTTAAATGTGTTTTCCACATCACAAGAGACATTATAGCTAGGGAGTCCTCTCACGCCTCCTAAGTCAGTGTAAAGCAGTACTAGATCATCAAAAGATTAGTTAATTTTCATTTAACCTACCACTAGTGAATCTAAAACCTATCCTTTGGGGTGTAACTCTCTCCCTTTTATCTTCCATCCTCCTGCTCTACACTGGGCCCAAGCCTGCTCCAGAGAATGACATATCCCTGTAGGCTGGAATTAGGACCCCTTATCTGTCCTGAGCCATTCTTCCAGCCTTAGAGAGGGAACAAGTTGACAAACAGGGAAAAAAGTAATCTACAGGCTCCCTAAGCCAGGTACTTAGAGCAAAAATAGTTCCTTTGCCTAGGCACATGTCGCTATCCCCCCGATACCGACCCGCAGCGGAGTGACAGCAACAGACTGACACCACGTCCTCTGGTCTTCAAGCAGAGAGAGAGTTTATTTTCAGTAGTTCCACTTATATACGGAATGAATCAGCCAATCACTACTGGCCCACGTACGGGCTAGGGCGTGTCCCAGGCATGCGCAGGCAAGATGTTTACTGCTCTAAGGTCTCTGGGTCTGGGTGTGGCTACAAGCCAAGGCGCCATCTTTGGGTGCGGCCACTCGGGGGGTGTGGGGCCGGCTCGCCACATCTCCCCCTTTTACTTTATATATGCATGAAAGTGCCTGTTTTAGGTCATCTCTGGCTAGAGTGCTCCTTACCTGTCATTGGGATACCCCACAGTTTGGTGGGGTCCCTGTCTTAGGTTGGTAACACCCCCAAGAGAGGTTGCCCGTCTTTGGCTATCCTTCCAGCATTTGCAGCCACACTCCGGCTGAAGTTGATGCTGGTTCTTCAGCATTTGCGATAGCCTGCACCAAAAGCGCCATGTTCATCTGCTGTTGCCTCCTCTGGTGACGAAGGTATAGGATCAGCCACAGACCCAGGAAGCATAGGTTGCATGCCAGGGCGCCAGAGCCTGCCCGTTCTCGAACAGTATGTAGGGCTGACTGGAGCCAGTTCATCAAGGTGACAGCAGTAGAGGTGTCAAAACGTGTGGAGTTTATTACAGCGATCGCGCCTCGCAATTGATCAAGTAAGTTGTCCACTTTAGCGGTCCAGTTGCCTAGTAGCTGACGAGACAGTTGTCTGGAGAGACTAACTGCGCGAGAGATATTGTTAAACTGCACAGAAGTAACACAGAGGCCAGGGAACTGCCACTCACAGCCCAGCTGCACCACATGCACTAGGGAGCCTTGGACAAGGTCGAGGCTTGCGCCAGAGCTGGGCGTAAGAGGGTCGCTCGACCGGCCAAGGGACATATCGGGGTAATCTAGTTACAAGGGCTGTGTGAAATGCAGTAGCATTCCAGCAGAGGGAGTAAAAACAGGTTGAATTGGTGCAGGATATAGGGTCTTTGCCAAGTATAGTTGAGCTGGGGAGAGAGTAGAGTAAGGCTTTACTGTCCACTGGAGGTGGTGGCTCTGACAACCTGTCCAGAGACTAGGCCAGTCCCGCGTGCTTTTGCATTTTGGGGCCCATTGAGGCTGTGAGGGGATGCTGCCACTGGCTTTAGGTACCCTGAGCGGTATTTGGCCTTGCAGGAGGGTACCATTTTGTTCAAGGGTTGCTACTATTGCTAGGGGTATCAAACCATCCAGCAGACTGATTATACTGGGTAATGCAACTGGGGTTGTAGTCAGAGCTATTAACTTCTGAACTAAAATTAGTGAGTATATGAAAGCACAAAAAACCTTGAAAGCTTATATTAAGGGGGCGCGGTTCAGGGGCAAAGTCAGCTTGTTGTTTTAGGAAGGGTAGCTCAAGCGAGCTATTGGTTGTGGATATGCAGGGAAAGACGGAAGCAGTATGATGCATAGGTAGGGGAAGGGGTAGGACATCTAACAACCCCCACCAGTACTTATCCTGATTTTCTTGGTATTGTTCAGTCACTGCTTTCCCCAGGGTCACCCCCAGCAGGAGCAGAAGAGGGAGAAGACTTCTCGGCATCTTGCTTCGCAACTGGTCTAGTTAAGCGTTCAGGGATCCAGACAGGGTCCTGAGCATCCTGTGGAAATACACATACGGCCCCTTGGGTCCATATCAGCACTGGGTCAGGGCCTTTCCAAGCTCCGGAGAGTATATCTTTCCACATGACCTGTGCTTGGGACGCCCCATGGGGGCCCATATGCCTGTCAGCAGCTGAGTGCCCTGTGGCGTCCAATGATAAAAAATTAAGGGTAAAAAGAGCAAGTGAAAGGCGGTCCCTGGGTGTGCGGCCGTAGCCAGCTCCCTCCTTTTGTTTGTTTAACATGGTTTTGAGTGTTAGATGGGCCCGCTCTACAATGCCTTGGCCTTGGGGGTTGTAAGGGATGCCATGGCTGCAAGTGGTGCCCATTTGTTGTAAGAACTGGTGAAAAGTTTTGGAAGTGTACGCGGGTGCATTGTCAGTTTTTAGGTGTTTTGGGATTCCCCAGGCAGCCCATGCGGCTAGGCAATGGGTGACGACATTTTTAGTAGACTCTCCAGCGAGCGCCGAGGCACAAAGTAGGCCGGAGGCCGTATCTACTGACACATGAATGTATTGAGTCTTGCCAAATTCTGCATAATGTGTGACATCCATTTGCCATATATGCATGGGCTGTAACCCACGTGGATTAACCCCGACGGAGGGTGATGGGCGATAGCGGGCGCAAGCAGGACACTGTCGCACAATGGCGCGTGCGACCTCACGGGAGATGCCAAATCTACTGGTGAGTGTTTTGGAATTAACATGAAATGTTTTGTGAAAAGCCTGGGCTTGTTCGGCTGCAGTAAGAAGGAGGGTGCAGCGCGTCAGTGCGTCTGCGATGGCATTGCCCTCGGTAATAGGGCCCGGAAGGTTTAAGTGGGCTCTTAAATGCATGATATGAAAAGGGTGTTTTCTGTTCCAGATTAACTGCTGAATATTAGAAAAAATTAATCTGACAGGAGAACTTTAGTCAATTTGTCCTGCAGCTTCAAGCCGCTGCAGAGCTTGAACTACATAAGCACTGTCAGAAATGAGATTAAAGGGTGAGTCAATTGTTTGAAAGACATGTTGAACAGCCTGTAATTCTACTACCTGAGCAGAGGCGCCTGGGAACAGATACAGCTGAGGCTGTCAGTTAGGAATGTGAATGCTGCCAATGCCTGATTGAGATCCATCAGTGAAGACATTCATGGCTTCAGCTAATGGCTTACAGGATGTGAACTTGGGAAAACTACTGGGTGAAATTCCATAAACTGTAGAAGGGGGTCTTTGGGGTAGTGGTTGTCTATTTGTCCTTGGAAGGTGAACAGTAAGATTGCCCAATCATCGCTGACCGATCCAAGTGTTTGAATTTGGTCTTTGGTGTATGGTACTACTAGTTTGGAGGGGTAAGACCCAAAGATTTGAACACTATGCTGTAGGCCAATCGATGCTAATTGTGCCACGGCAGCAGGGTACCAAGAAATACTTTTCCCCGCAGAAATTCGCGAGTGGATCCAATAAAGGGGGCCACCCTGCCATAGGGTTCCTGTGGGCTGTGTAAGTGAAGGGAGGATACACAGCTGGATGTCTGCTTTGGGGTTGCGCTGCCAGAGGGCAGCATTTGCAAGTGCTTGCTCTACCTTTTCTAAGGCCTGAGGGCCTTCAGTTGTAAGGTGTCTGGGAGACGTTAACTGTGGATCACCTTGTAGGATATCATAAAGGGGTCGTAGGATGTGGTTGGGCAGGCCCAGATAGGGGCGTATCCATTGTATGTCTCCTAACAGTTTTTGGAAGTCATTTAGAGTTTTCAGTCCATCTCTTCTTAGGGTAATTTTCTGTGGCTTAATTTGTTCTGGAGATATGTGTGAACCCAAATACTCAAGGGCATTCCCCATCTGCACCTTTTCAGGTGCGATATGCAGCCCATGGGCTTTTAGGTGGATTGCCAGTGTGGAAAAAGCCTTTTGAACTTCAGTGTGAGTAGGTGCTGCTAAGAGAATGTCATCCATATAATGGATACAGTGTACGGAGGGATGAGCATCTCTGACGGGGGCAATGGCTTTATCTACAAAGATTTGGCACATGGTTGGGCTGTTAGCCATGCCTTGTGGAAGGACTACCCACTCATAGCGCCTGTCAGGGGCAGTATGGTTGATAGACGGCAAGGTGAAGGCGAATTGAGGGGTATCTTCGAGGTGCAGTGGGATGGAGAAAAAACAATTTTTGATGTCTATTACTATAATGGGCCAGTTCTGTGGCAAAGCAGAGAGTACTGGTAAGCCTCTCTGCACAGGCCCCATAACCTCCATAGTAGCATTAATTTCTCTGAGGTCATGCAACAGTCTCCACTGTCCCGATTTCTTCCGTATGACAAATATAGGAGTATTCCAAGGCGAGTTAGACCTTTTTAGATGCCCTAAAGCTAGCTGTTCTGCAATGAGTTCCATGGCAGCATGTAATTTTTGTGTGGGAAGGGGCCACTGAGGTACCCAGACAGGCTGCTCTGATTTCCATTTGATTTTTATTGCCTCAGTGGCCCCTGTGAAAAACTCAATCCTTCTCTTTTGGAGTGTGGGGAAGTTGGTACAGGGCTGGTTCGGCCCTGAGCATCCTTGCCTAGCCCAAAGCTGGGGATATACCCCATATCAGCCATAATAGCTTTGGACTGAGGGCTATAAAGTTGTTCATTTGTGAGATGTAGGTTAAGCTCTGTAAGCACGTCTCGTCCCCACAACGTGACAGGGGTGTTTAGGACATATGGCTGAAACTGTCCTGCGTGTCCTTCCTCATCTAGCCGATGAAGCTCAGCCGAACTCATTTTTGGGGTCTCTGCATAGCCCAGCCCTCTAAGCACTTGCTGGGATATTTGTACAGGCCATTTAGCTGGCCAGTCCCTTTCACTAATTACACTACGGTCTGCTCCAGTATCAAGCAACCCTATGAATTTTCTACCATTTACCTTTAGGGTGTACATAGGGTGCACTAGCTGAGGAGGTGCACTGGTTGCCAGAGTTTGGAGTGCCCCATATATTCTAGGGTCCTGGTGGCGGGGGCCCCGCTGGACGTTTTTTGGCCTAGTGCCAGTGAGATTGGGGCCTAAAGGCGTTCCGTCCATCGCTTGTTTTGAATAGCACTCAGATGCCCAATGATTGCCATTCTTGCATCGAGGACAGCGCCCCGGCCCCTGGGGATTGTTTTCTGCGGGTGCATTGCTTTGAAAGGAGGGACGGTCTCGCTTAAAATGCCCAGGGCGCCCGCACTGGAAACAAGCTGGCTGACCAGCACTAGATGTGCCCTTTTGCCCTGGGCATCTGGGGTTATTTGAAGGGCCCTGCGTCTGTTGGACTGCAGCCACTACGGCGGCTGCTAGCCCTGCATTGGTGAGCCCCCCTCTGATTTCTCTGCACACTTTCATCCATATCTCTAGGCTTTTGTGCTTATGAGGGGTGATGGCAGCTCGGCAGTCTTTAGTACACTGTTCAAAGACTAGCTGTTTAATGAGGGGTATAGCTGTGTCTGCATCTCCGAAGATCTTTGTGGCAGTATCACACATACGAGCCACAAAATCAGAAAAAGGCTCGTTTTGGCCCTGAATGATTTTTGTGAGGTTTCCTGCCGGCTCTCCGCGATTTGGGAGGCACTTCCACGCCCTGGTACATATTAGGTTAATCTGGTCATACACCTGAGGGGGATAGTTTATTTGTTGATTGGCATAAGGCCCTTGACCCATCAGCATATCAACGTCCCACGTGTGCTGGCCATTATGGGCATTGCGTGCTGCCTGCTCAGTAGCAAACTCCATCACCAGGGATTTCCAATCTAAGTACTGCCCAGAAGTTAGGCAGGCACGGGCGAGATTTTGCCAGTCATTCGGAGTCATGGCATACCTGTGTAGGTTTTCTAAGGAAGCCACCACAAAAGAGGCGGCAACGCCATACGTTCTTACTGCCTCAGCCACCCCCTTTACTGTTTTCCAGTCTAAGACTTCATGATACCGTTGCCCTTGCTGAGTTTGAAAAACAGGAAAAGCACCCATGGCATGGGGTACCTCTCTCCAGACCCCGGGGCAAAAACTTCTAGCTGACGCTTTGGGCCTTGTATCAGGCCGCGCCTCGCACCGGGCATAAGGATTATAGGGTGGGGGGTTACCCCCACCCGCGTCCGGTGGCTTTTTAGGCGGCTCAGGCGCTGAGGGCCATGTGGAAATGGGGCGGAGATGCCCAAAGTGGTGCACAACCTTTTCCACTTCCTCTTCTGCCTCTGACTCACTTTCAGGCTCACTTTCCTTCGGCTCTTCCTCGCCACAGGCGCTGCCCTGCTGAGAGTGCTCTTCTTGAATTCGCTCTAACGCGGATTGCCCTGTCTGTAACACCCTTTGAAATACTCCTGACTCATCCTCTAGACAAGTTAAAATCAGAATCCAAATACCCATTACTCCTGGGGGCAGGTTGCCTTGTGTATCTACTCTAGTTAGATCTGCCCCTAACTTGTTCCAGGCTGCAACAGTAAGATGGCCCGAAGCCAAGAACCAGGGAGCCACCTCTTCCACTGCGGAGAGGAAGCGCTCAATCATCTGTTGCTTTAATCCAATACCCCTCTGTCTAAGCAGGCTTTTACAGGCAGTTAGTAGATGTTCAGCAGAGGGCTGGTTACCCATTTTCTTGGTGCTGTGCCTAACGGCTCCGGGTGTCCCCGAAGCCTTTTAGGCGTTTAGTCTAGACTACCCCTCCTTGGGGCTGATTGTCCCTCCCAGGGATCTTTCCAATTGCCCTTCTTAGGGTTTCATAGGATTGCCCCTCCCAGGGGTCTTTGAAATCGCCCCTCCCATGGGTTCTTACCAGCGCTGTAGATCGGGCCAGAGGAGGGTTGGGGTCCCGTTGGGGTTCCCCGTACGGGCCACCAGATGTCGCTATCCCCCCGATACCGACCCGCAGCGGAGTGACAGCAACAGACCGACACCACGTCCTCTGGTCTTCAAGCAGAGAGAGAGTTTATTTTCAGTAGTTCCACTTATATACCGAATGAATCAGCCAATCACTGCTGGCCCACGTACGGGCTAGGGCATGTCCCAGGCATGCGCAGGCAAGATGTTTACTGCTCTAAGGTCTCTGGGTCTGGGTGTGGCTACAAGCCCAGGCGCCATCTTTGGGTGCGGCCGCTCGGGGGGTGTGGGGCCGGCTCGCCACAGGCACAGGCATAAAAGGTCCACAGACTTTGAACACTTTTCACCAATGCGTGGACTTGTGTGAACCCACTATAACAGAGTAGACCTTCATTAGCACAGTACAATAAGGCATATACCTGAAGCCTATTTTTACTGTATCAGTTACATGGTAGAAAGGCAGCCTCCTGACATTTGATACTGAGCTGCCTATTACACAGGGTCCTCACCTACCCACAGTCAAGGCCTAGGACTGGTGACTCCACTCACGCCACCTGTGACAGATACCAAGAATAACTGGTATGTCCTAGTCCTTACAGCCACCAGCACTGGGCACACATAGCCTAGCTGTAAAATTTACCCACACACATGCACTAGGGATCAGGGACATTCTTTCCTCACAGACATGCAGGGGCAACTGTTAGCCTTCTGCCTTGCTTAGGAAATGCAGGCAGATACCTGAGCCTGCACCAGTCAACCCTGCCCATCTAGGAGTGTAGGTGAGAAACTGTATTACACACTTGCTAATCAACTACCTGGATACCTGAGCTGAACAAGTACAAGAAAAGTAAACAGGCTCCAGGCTAACATACATAGTTTAACAGGTCTAACTACCAGGTGACAGAACACTAGAGCTTCAAAGTTCCCAGTAAGCAAACTAGCTCATACGACCAGCCTATTTGGGCATTTCAAAACAAAATGAAATAAAACAAGATGCTAGGACACAGTAAGTAAATATAAAATAAATACAATAACTTATTGATGGCTCAAAGACAACAGTTAATACTAAATTACATAAAGAGGCAGACGACAATGGTGTCAGAAAGCTCCCAAAATAAAGAATCAAGAAATCTCCCAGAAGAAGAGAACTTCATGAAATTACAGGGTATAGAACACAAAAGATTAAAATACAGAAGTCTTCAAAGATCAGGAAGGACTTCAGGCAAAACACAGAACAAGCCAAGAAAGACACAAACACAGCAATTGAGGAATTTAAGAAGTTTAGAGCAGAGAGAGCACAATGACATATACTGAACTGGCCCAAGAATCCATAGATAGAAACCAAATAGAAATTCAAAAGATTAATAATAAAGTTCTATAATTAGATAATTCAATAGAATGTCAAAGGAGCTGAATTGAGGAAATGGAAGTCAGAATTAGTGAGATTGAGGATAAAACACTTGACACCCACATACATGAGAAAAAATCAGATAAAAGAATTTCAAAACAATGAAGAAACCCTAAGAATTATATGAGACTCTATGAAGAGGAATAACCTATGAGGGAGTGGAGTACCAGATAACAGGGAGATAACAGAAAATATTGAAGATCTGTTGTCATAAAATTTTCCTGATACCATGAAAGGTGAGAAGATGTCTATCCAAGAGGTTCATCAAACTCCACACAATGTAGATTCCAGAAGAAAGTCACCAAGACTTATTATAATCAAACTTGCCAAAATCAAAGATAGAGAATTTTAAGAGCGGTTACGGATAAATAAGAAATGATCTACAAAGGAGAGTCAGTAGGTCTAAGCTCAGACTACTTAGCAGAAACCATGCAGACAAGAAGGTAATGGGATGACATACATAAAGCCTTAAAGGAAAAGAAAATTGCCAGGCAAGAATTATACAACCAGCAAAACTGTCTGTAAAATATGATGGCAAAATTAGGGCACTTTCAGATAAACAGCAATTTAGGGAATTTGCAAAAACCAAATCATAATTAAAAGAAATATTAAAGGAAGTACTTAGGTTAGAAAATTAATAACATGAAGTAATAACCCAAGACTAGAACAAAAGACAGAGCAAACAGATACCAACCCAGATAGGAAAATCACAAAAGAAAATCAAAGTTGAAACATTGAAAATAGGGAAACTGAGATACCATACATAAAAGGTTATACCAAAAAAAAAGAGACTGAAAACATCATAGCACTTTCACATATAAAGTTAAGACAATATAAAGAAATAACACACTAGTTTAAATTTAGAAAAACAGGGTAAATATTAAAGTAAACAAGAAGGAGACTAACAATCCTACACATTAAAATAAAAAACCCTCAGACTCAACAAATACAAAATCAACAACAATGAAAAACATAAAAAGATAATACACAAAGAAAAGTGACTCAGCACATAAAATTAAGTGAAACAAAGAGACTGTCAGCAACACATAAAAACAAGCATCAAAACGACAGCACTAAATTTGTACCTATCAATAATTATGCTGAATATTAATGGATTAAATGTACCAATAAAAACACAGAGAGTATCAGATTGGATTAGGAAAAAATGACCCATCAATATGCTGCCTACAAGAAACACACCTTAACCTTAAAGACACAAACAAACTAAAACTCAAAACTCAAAAAAAGAGCAGCTCAGGGGTCTTAAAAGCTGCCAAGCTGCCATCCAAGGGCATAGCAAATGGTCCCAACTCAGCAGGAACGGACGCTCACTGAGGACCAAAATGACAACTCAGAAGACAGAGAGACCCACATGAGTGGGTGCCTACATCTACTTGGGACCAGAAGAATCAGATGGTGTCCGGCCATCACCAGTGATAGCCACGATGCAGCTCACAAAGTTGAGTCTCACTGGCAACACAAGAATAAAAAGGGGTGCACCTGAGATCTCCACTAAAAGACCACAACTGATGGTCCAGCAGCTTTGGGATTCCCCTGGGAGCATGGACCCTGGCCATGTTGCTGCCCTTGCCCATGGATCATAATGAAGGTCCACTCTTCAGACACCAAGGAATTGGACTTGGCGATACAGAGGAACTATATGTTGGGTGCACTTTAATGTTCTATGCATCTATAGGATATCATCCTGCTGTCCTCTGACTGGAGGAAGGGGAGTGGTGGAGAGGAGGGCAAAGGAGACTGTTGGGAGGAGGAGACATGTATGGAGCAGCGAGGACTAGTGTGCTGTCGCGGGGCAGGGAGAGCAGTGGAAGTTGCATATCGGTAGGCATGTAAATTTATTGGGAATGTATATTGTCACTCAGTCGTAATAAACAACAACAACAAAAAAAGCAGCAGTGGCAATATTAATTGCTCACAAAACAGACATTAAAGTAAAATCCACCACGATGCATAAAGAAGGACACTTTATAATAATTAAAGGGTCAATACACTAGGTGGACATACCAAAAAAAACCCAAACCCACTGTCATCAAGTCGATTCCAACTCATATTGACCCTATAAGGCAGAGTAAAACCTTCTTATAGAGTTTCCAAGAAGCTCCTAGTGGATTTGAACTGCTAAACTTTTGTTAAGGAGCTATAGCACTTAACCACTACACCACCAGGGTTCACGGGAAGATAACCGTATTAAATACTTATGTACCCAAAGACAGTGCTCCTAAATACATTGAATATACTCTAACAGCATTGAAAAAAGACAGCTCCACAATATTAGTAGGTGTCTCAGTCAACTGGTGCTGCTTTAACAAATGCCACAAGAGGACAGCTTTAAAAAGAGAAGTTTTATTATCACAGTCCAGTAAGTCACAAGTACAAATTCAGTGTGAGAGCATCTCAGTGCATGTACCTCAGGTTCAAAGCATGCACTCAGCTCTTGGTGCTGTTTTCTTGGTGGTGGTATGAGGTTTCCAACTCTCACTGTTCACTTCTCTCTTTTATATCCCACAAGCTTGTAGACTGAGTTCATCTCACCAACACAACTGCTGCCCATTCTCCCACATCAACATCATAACATGGGAAAAATGACTCAACACTGGGAATCATGGCTCAGCCAAATTGACACATATATATTTAGGGGGACACAACGCAGTCCTTGAGGACTTCTTTTGCTGCTGTGTTTGCTTACTTTGAACAGAGAGCAGCAAAAGAAGTCCTGAGACATCAGAAGAAAGCAAATTAAAAAAAATAAAAATTAGAGCAGACGAAGTAAAATAGAGAATAGAAAAACAAAAGAGCCAGCAAGACTGAAAGTTAGTTCTTTGAAAAACTGATAAACCACTGGCAAAACTGACAAAATAAAAAGTGGAGAGACAGTAAATAACCCAACTCAGAAATGAGATTGGCAATATCACAACAGATCTAAGTGAGATTTAAAAAATGACAAAGTTTTATGAAAAACTGTACTCTAACAAACTTGAAAACCTAGAGGAAATGGACAAATTTCTAGAAACAGCTGTATGCTAAAACAAACATAGGTAAAACAACTACAAGGACTGTCAATTAAGCTCACAAATTCATCCTAGAAAAGTGCTGAATATCACTATGCTCACCTTCGAAGTGCTCCCCCTGGGAAGCTATGCACTGACGCCAACAACTAGTCTACCCTTCAAAGCAATTTTGGAACTCTTTTTCTGGAATGGCCATCAGAGACATTGTCATATTACTTTTGATGTCCTGAATGTCATAAAAATGTCTTCCTTTCAATGTTTCTTTTATCTACAGGTAAAGAAGAAAGTCACTGGGGGGCAGATAAGGTGAGTAGGGTAGCTGTTCCAACACAGTTATTTTTTTAATGGCTAAAAACTCCCTTACAGGCTTGCAAACTTGCCACCGTGCCACTATGTGTAATGGCCATTCCAGAAAGAATTTCAAAATGGCTTTGAAGGGTGGAGTAGCTGCTGGCATTGGAGCATAGCTTCCCAAGGGGACTACTTCAAAGCTGACCGTAGGAATATTCAACAATGAAAAGAACACTTAGGACAATTAAGCTTGCAGACTTAATTGTTAGGCCTTGTAAATATACCTATAACAAAAGAACAAACTGAAGAGATAATTTAAAAATCCTTCCAACCAAAAAAAGTCCTGGTCCTGATGGCTTCACTGGAGAATTCTATTAAACTGTCAGAGAAGAGTTAACAGTACTATTACTAAAGGTATTTCAGAGCATAGAAAAGGACAGCATACTCCCAAACCTGTTCTATGAGGCCAGCATAACCCTGATTCCAAAACCAGGAAATGACACCACAAAACAAACAAACAAAAAGTATATACCAATATCTCTCATGAACTTAGATGCAAAAATCTTCAACAAAATCCTAGCTAATAAAATTCAACAGTATATTAAAAAATAATAATAATTCACCATGAACAAGTGGGATTCATACAGGGATGTATGGATGGTTCAACACCAGAAAAACAATCAGTGTCATCAACCATGTAGAATAAAACAAAAGACAAGAACCACGTGATTTTCTCAATTGATGCAGAAAAGGCATTTGACAGAGTCTAACACCTAATCATGTTAAAAGCTCTCAGCAAAATAGGAATAGAAGGGCATCTGAAAACATTCCCCCTGAGAACTGGAACCAGACAAGAATGCCCTTTATCACTACTTGTATTCAGTATCATGCTGGAGGTTCTAGTCAGAGCAATTAAGGTTGAATAAGAAATAAAGGGCATCCTAATTGGTAAGGAAAAAATAAAAGCATCTCTCTTTGAAGAGGAATGCCTGGTGGTGTGGTGTTTAAGACTTACAGCTGCTAACCAAAAAGTTGGCAGTTCAAATCCACCAGACATTCCTTGGAAACCTGATTGCTGGAGGGCAATTCTACTCTGTCCTTCAGGGTCATCGTCAGTCGGGCTTCACTTGAAGGCAGTGGATTATGGTTTATGGTTATGGTTCTATTTCGAGGTGATATGATCTTATACACAGAAAGCCCTAAAAACACACACGCACACACACAAAACCAAAAAGCCAACTACCAGAACTAATAGAAGAGTTCAACAAAGAATCAGAATTCAAGATAGACCTAGCAAAGTCAGTTGGACTTCCAAAGAGGAAGTCACCACATCAATACTATTTACAACAGTCCCCAAGAAGATAAAATACTTCAGAGTAAAATCTAATCAGAAATGTAAAAGACCTATACAAAGAAAATTAAAAGATACTACTGTAGATGGAGAAACATACCTTGCTCATGGATAGAAGACTAAACATTCAGAAAATGTCTATTCTATCCAAAGGAATGTACAGATACAATACAATCCCAAACCAAATGCCAATGACATTTTTTGAGGAGTTGGAGAAATAAATCACCAACTTCATATAGGAGGAGAAGAAGCCCTAGGTAAGTAAAGCATCACTGAAGAAGAACAAAGTGGGAGGCCTCACATTTCCTGACTTTAGAACCTATTAGACTGCTGCAGTAATCAAAACAGCCTGGTACTGGTACAACAACAGACACATAGAGCAATGGAACAAACTGAGAGGCCAAACATAAAATCATCTACCTACGTGAAGCTGATATTTGATAAAAACTCAATGTCTGTAAACTGGAGAAAAGATAGTCTCTTTACTAAATGGTGTTGACATAACTGGATATCCATCTGCAAAAAAATGAAACAAGACCCCTACCTCTAACCATGCACAAAAATCAACTCAAAATGGATTAAAGACTTAAGTATCAAATCTAAAACAATGAAGGTTATGGAAAAAAAGAAATAGGGACAATGCTGGGAGCTCTAATACAAGGCATAAACAGATCATGAAACATTAGTAACAGTGCACAAACACCAGAAGAGAAAATAGGTAACCGGAAACTCCTAAAAATTAAACACTTATGTTGATCCAAAGACTTCACCAAAAGAGTAAAAAGACAACCTACAAAGTCATGCTCATGTAGACTGTGGATTGTGTGGCCCTTTCTCCCTTGGGCTCGTATTTTCCCTATGTGTTTGGGTGAATGGTGTTCACCATTCTCCCTTGCTCCAAGTTGGTAAGGACCAACTGATGCTTCTTAGAAAGCTCATTGCTAGCTTTTAAGACCCCAGACACTACTCGTCAAACTGGGATGCAAAATATTTTCTTAATAAACGTAATTATGCCAGTTGACCTAGATATCACCTGAAACCATGGTCCCCATATACCTGTCCCTGCTACTCTGTCCTTTGCAGTGTTTGGTTGTATTTAGGAAACTAGATGGTACCTAGGTACCATCAATGACTGCCCTGACAGACAACACAATAGAGTCACTGATGTAGTGGGAGAAAAGTGAGGTACAGAATTCAAACTCTATCAAAAAGGTCAGACTCAATGGTCTGACAGACTTAAGAGTCCCAAAAAGACATGCCCCCTGAAATCTCTGCTAGCGCAGAACTGAAACACTTTCCTGAAGCCAACTCTTCATACAAAGATTGGACTAGACTAGAAAACTTAATGTTTTCTTGGCTTACATTGATATATGAGGCTAACTGGGCAGTTCTTTTCCAGGAGTGAGATGACAAGGCAGATAGGGACAGGAACTGGTTGAAAGGACATGAGAAATACAGTGTAGAGAGGAGGAGAGTGGTGTCACAGTGCAGGGACAGCAACTAGAGTTATATAACAATGTGTGTATAAGTTTTTGTATGCCACACTGACTTGAAGTATAAACTTTCATTTAAAGCACTATAAAATACCTAAAATAATAAATAAATAAATAAAATGTAGGCTATTGTTTACTAGCTCCCTTGAGTCTGTGGCTAAAGAGATAGTGGAACCCAAAATTTCTTCCTCAATTAACAGTCACAGTGTGGGAGTTATGCATAGAAACTGACAAATGTACTGGTTAGCTGCTGAGCTGTGATTTGATATCTAGTCCAGGTGTGAGTGGCGCAGTGCCATCCACTCCCTGGCCAGTCTCTTTGAGCCCAGAAATGTATTTGAGAGAGTGCAAAGGGGTCTGGTCTTCCTCCTTCCATCTGTCCCCTAGGACTCAAGAGCTGTTACCCGAGGCTCCTGCGGGCTCTCATACCCCTCAGTAGTACTCTTTCTCCCAAGAAGGGGCAGGCCAGGATAAGTAACCCAGGAGTGGGACAACACCCACATTAGTGTCAGTGACACCATCTCTTGCTTTTTATAGAAAAACTATCAATTTAAGCAAATGTCTTAAACAGATGCCTAATCTTATCCACAATGTGGGCACTTAAGGGTTTTACTCTCAGCGGGGCTTTTGTTCTTAAATTGTGGGGAGATCCTCCATCACTACTGAGGAAAGGTGCGCATGTAATCACTTTCTTCCTTTTGTGATTAGGAAACAGTTCTTTGGAGTTAATAGAATTAAGGCTAATGAGATGAGTATTCCCCAAAGTGAAAACTATCTCTGGAAAACAGAAGTACATAATCTGAAGACACATGAATATAAATTTCTATAGAGAAAGAGAAACAGCCAAAATCCAAATAATTAAAAATGTGGAAGAAGGAGAAAAACATAAAGCATTTTTGTTGTTTTGCTATTATTATTCTATATTTGAGTAGATGTTAATAGCAGTCAGCCCAGCAACAGGTTTCAAAAATTGAATTAGAACCAAGATTAGCCACTTGGGTCTATTCAACAAGACATTGTTGTTAGCTGCTGTTGAGTTGGCTCTAAGTTATTAAGACTTCATGTACAACAGAAGGAAACACTGCCTGGTCCCACATCATCTTCACAATTGTTGGTATACTCAGTTCCACTGTTGGGGTCCCTGTGTGTTCTGAGTGCGTTCTAACCTAGAAGACTCATCTTCTAGCACTGTATTAGACACTTCTAATTGTGATCTGTACAAGTTTTTTCCTAGTCTGTCTTACTGGCAGCTCTGATGAAACTTGCCCACTATGGATAACGCTGCTGGTATTTGAAATACTGACAGCATGACTTATAGCATCATGTTGGCATTGTTGTGTGCTTTTTAGTTGATTACAACTCATGACAGCCCAATGTGACAGAATAGAACCACCCTACAGGGTTTTTTGGCTGTTATCTTTGTGGAAGCAGATCACTAGTTCTTTCTCCAACAGAGCCTCTAGGTAAGTTCAGACTGCCTTTCTGTTAGCAGTTGAGAGCTTAACTGTGCTACCTTCCAGCTTTGTGTCGACATCCCAGCCATCACAATATGGCAAACTGACAGATGGGTGGTAATCGACACCACTAGCAGCCAGAATAACAAAAGAGTTTGCTTTGCTTAAATATCCTTCCAAGTTTTCTAAAAACAAATGGCTCATCAATGGATGAATGGATAAATTGTTGTACACACATATAATGAAATACTTTGCAACAATAGAGAATAATGATGAGTCTGTGAAACATAACATGGATGAATTTGGAGGGCATTAAACAAAGTGAAATAAATCAAACACAAAAGGACAAATACTGCAAGAGTGGGTATACACACAGAAAGCAAAAGTCTGATCATTATTGGGGATTAGAAGTAGAATGAGTGGAAAGCATGTGCTAGATAGTACCAAAAACAAACAATCAAACAAAAAAACAGCTGTTGAGTCAATTCCAACTTGTAACAACCCAATAGGACAGAGAAGAACTGGCCCATAGAGCTTCCAAGGAAACCTAGTGAATTTGAACTGCTGAGCTTTTGGTTAGCAGACGTAGCACTTAGTTAGTACACCATGAGGGTTTCCCACTAGGTAGTTGACATGATAATTCTGGTGATGTCAAAGGCAATATACAATATGGGAGAAGTCAGCACAACATTGACTGAGATAAGTGAAGACACTAAAAGGTACACAAGAATAAAGGACAACTGTGGTAAATGTTATCATATATACAATCTTGCAACAACTGTAATAACAAGCAAAAACTAGGTGAGTGGTTATATAGATAGATATGTATGCTACACGGAAGTGGGAAGGCGTATGAGAGTGCACATATGTGCATATATAGGTATGTTTGTGGGCATTTTGGTATATATACATATATATGTTCGTATGTACTACCTATACAGTCATATATACATATATATATAGTAAAGCACACAGTAGGCACAGTTATGGTTACTTCCTAACCAAAAAAATAAAAAACCATTGCTGATAGAACATAGTAGAATCACCCCATAGAGTTTCCAAGGAGGGCCTCGTGGATTTAACTGTCCATCTTTTGGTTAGCAGCCATAGCACTTCACAACTATGCTACAGAGTTTCCAGGCTATTTTCTAGATATATATAAACACCTAGCAGCATTGATTTACTGAGTTTGAATGCTCAGGTCCATAGTCTCATGGAAAACAAAGTCAACTGGCAAAACTTAGCTCATAAAAATAATGTTCTATATCCTATTGTGGTGAGTAGTGTCTTAGAAGTTTGTAAGTGTCTGTCTAAGATACAACTATTGGTCTCTTCCTATCCAGAACAAAGGAGAGTGAAGGAAACCAAAAGCTTGAGGAAGAAGTTAGTCCATAAGACTAAAGGTCTGTGTGAACTGTAGCCTCCTGTAGCCTGAGACCAGCAGAACTAGATGGTGCCTGGCTACCACGACAGATCATTGAATGGTCCCAACTGGAATGGGATAAAAATGTAGAAAAAAATTCAAATAAAAAAAAATCAGACTTACTGGATTCATAAAGACTAGAAGAACTTCCATGGCTCTTACTCAAGATATCCCTTTATCCTGGAATTGAAGCCACTTGAAATATGCAGTTACAAATAACTCTACTTCGTTATGTTTCTCTTAAAATTCCTGACTTTCTAGCATTACCTGGCTCCAGAAATCACCCATTAACTTATAGGAGTTACCAGGTGAAAAACCTTTACAGTCTTTTCCTTAGAATCACCAAACAAGTGGAGGCATCAGACAACCTCCACCCAGTCGGCATTCACCCAGTTGACCTTCTTCTCACCAGTGGACCTCCACCCAGTTGACCACCAGCCAGTTCCCGATGCATATCTCCTCATGAGGATGCCCACATGTTTACCTCCACTTACCCATTAAAAACTCTGAGTTTGCCTGAAGAAGGAGGACAAGCTCTGAGGACTCGATTTTCCCTGTCCCTTTGCATGCTGGCATACAAATAAACCTCTTGGGCATTTACTTTACGCCTGTCTGCTGCTTTTTGCAGCAGGTGGCCTAATCCCACGTTTTACAGTAACACTCCCACAAGTCACCTTTCAGTCAAATGATAGATTGTCTTATGAAATAAACAATGACATCCATGAGGAATGTGCTCCTTTAAACAATCAACTACATGACAGCAAGCAATCAATACTTACCCAAAAGCAAAGATAAGAAGACAAGGGGGGGCAGAGTCAAGATGGCGAACTAAGCACACGTCTCCTTATATCCCTCTGGAAACCAAGACCTGAACTGATAATCAAACGGAGTCTTCTGATCACCTAATCAGCCCCAGGACACGGCACAGGGCTGTTACTTTTGACTTCATACCACTGAGAGAAAAACCTCCTCTCTTTTGCTGACTCCCACTCCTGGCTAGCAATGGCTCTCATGGACTGAAGGTAAACTCACCATTTTGACTTTCTTTTTCTCTGTCTTGGTCAGCGGGTGGAGCTGGGTCTTGCCTAGCGGCTAGACTCAGACGTGCTGCGGGGGGGGATAGGCAGGTGAAATTTCTGTATTTTGAGAGCCAGGCTCAGGACTCTGTTAACCTAGCCACTTTGGGCCTGTCGTCCTTTCTCTGCCTCAGCGGGGTTTCTACGGAATTATGCAGTCAATGTGCGGGATGCCATGTTGGTACCAAGATTTTAGCAGGACCTAATTCTTAGCCTGAGAGCCGGCGCCTGCAAACAGGACGCGCTTCTCCAACAGAAAAGCAGTAATTACAAAGTGCTACCTACGTTGTGGGCCCTGTAACAGAAGCAGAGGAATCACTACCTCTTGGCACCTTTAGCCCCTCTATCTGCTGCCGGTGTGGAAGACGCCATCTTGGATATGGTGGCCGCAGCTGGACCTAATTCTTAGCTTGGGAGCCAGAGCCTGCCCACAGGAGAGCGCTTTTCTATCACAAAACCAGTACTCAACACAGTGTCGCCCAAGGCTACGCCCTGTCAGCAGAAGCCAACAGGGCAGTAGCATTGCTGTATTCTGAACTAGTTTGTATCATCTGGGGTTGGATATAGTGGTGCTTACTTTGCCAGTTGAGAAGAGGGACATCTACACCTGAAAACCTGACTGACTTGGGAAGTGGTCAGATATCTTTTGCTTTACATTTTAGGACAGCCTAGAGAAGCATCTGAAATCCATCCTCACAGTATCCCTTCCAGCCTCTACTTACTCACATGGGACCCAAAAAGCAACAGACACTTGCGGCATACAAGCAATCACTCATGGCTTCAGAAGGCTTCCAAACAAAGCAACCAAGTAGTTTTCCAGATGAAGAAACTTTTATGAAGGCATCAGGAAGTGAATACAAATTGATTATGTACAGAGCCCTTCTAGACTTTATATACAATGCAGCAGAACAAAATGAAAAATTAAGCAAGATGTTTGATCTGATGGAACACGAGTAATCTGAAATCCAGCAGATCGAGAACAAAATCAAAGACATAGAAACTTCAATGCAAAGCCAAGAAAACAGAATGGAACAAATAGAAAAAAGAATTTCTGATTTGGAAGACAGAGCTACTGACGTCAGTGTCTATGAGCAGAAATCAGAAAAAAGAAACAAGAAAAATGAAGAAGCATGTGGGATTCTATTAAGAGGAACAACCTTTGATTAATGCAAGTCTCTGAACAGGGTGAGACATCTGAGAACACAGAGAGTATTGTTGCTGAGTTACTGACAGAAAACTTCCCAGAAATCTTGAAGGAAGAGAATATAGACATCTCAGATGCATATTGTATGCCACCCAATATAGATCTCAAAAGAAAGACTTCAAGACATATTATAATCAAGCTTAACAAAATGAAACATAAGCAGCAACTCTTAAAGGCAGCAAGACTCAAATCAAAGCTAACATTCAGGGGGAAACCCTGTAGGCTTTCTTCAGATTTCTCAGCAGAAACCATGCTGGCACGGAGACAGTGGCATGACACATTCAAAGCCTTGAAGGAGAAGAACTTCCAACCAATTACTACATATCCCGCAAAACTATCTTTCAAATATGAAAATGAAATTAAGACATTCCCAGGTAAACAGAAACTCAGAGACTTTGTAAAAACCAAACCAAAACTACAAGAAATACTGAAAGAAGTTCTTGGCATGGGCTTAGAAGAACAAAACCACTAACTTTATATTTTAGAACGACACACTACTCAAAACTCTGTTCAGTTAGGGAAGGCTCCAAAGTCAATCACAGCTTTAATACAGAAAGAAGCAATCCAGTGATCATCATGAAAACTATTGTGCCATCATATTATAAAGAGGGATGTACTACAGTTGTTATAGTCCTTCCAGATGGAGAGGGATGCGGAGGTCTGCCATCAGCTTTGTAGACAAAGTCACGAAACCCTGTAAATGACGGGCTGAAGCATCTTACCTGTGACATGTTTTCTAGCCTACTGCCCTTGATATTATTTGGCTTCCTAATCAAATTTTCTTCAAAAAGATACCCCCTCCTCTCCTGGCACAAGGATCAGGGGAGATGCCTTCTGAGAGGGGCCCTTTACTACCCCCTTGGTTTATGAAATAATATTGGGAAAACCTGTACAGGAATTTCTGGGGAAAAGAGCTCAGAGGAATGATTTCTAACACAGCCAGCTTGAGAGCAGCGAGGCCGGCGCAACCCCTGCTGACTTCTCCCAGCTGCTCACCCTTAACATATTTCTGGCTGTATATTTTTTCACCCCAATTAAACTCTCCCCCCAAATACCCCTCATCTCCCTGCACAAGGACAAACGCTGAGCCCAGGAATGCCCAGCCCTTCTGACTTGCCCCAACTGCACATCCCCACCCATGTGAAAAGAATTATCCTTTTTAGAACAGCTTAAGAAAGACATAGTGTGGGGGACAGTAGATGTTTACTGTCCCTGCAGGAGGAGATAAAATGAAGAGCAAAGTAGGAACAAATAGAGATCATAAACTTTAGACCCTCCCTCGTGTACCTTTTAACCTTGAGGTGTAAGGGCTGATTGAGCTCGAGGCATAAATTTGTTTTCACTGTCAATTACACACTTGTCTCAGGCCATTATCTAGAAAGCCTTGTCAATTAAAAGGATCACAAGTTTTCGGTTAGCTAATAGCTCATGTGGTCAGGGGGCAGGGTAAAAATTACATCACCTCAAGAACACGAGGTTTTGGTTTCAAATTAGCCAATCACGAGGTTTTGGTTTCAAATTAGCCAACAGATTGTGTGGTCAGTGGGCAGGGTAAAATTCACGTCACTTTGACTATAAAAACAATAAAGACAGACAGCTCTCTCTCTTGCTCTCTGGGTCGGGCTGCCATGAACCAGAAAACTCTTTCCTGTCTCTCTTCATTCTTTTCCTGCCGCGCCTCTCCCTCCCTCCGTGCGTGACCCTGTAAAGTGTCGGGGCTGACTCCCAGCAGAGGAAGATGACAAGACTAGTAGTAATTAAAATTGGGTTTATATATAGTTTATTAAGGGGGATAATGGGGCAGCTGTAAAGCACAACAAAGATGTATCATACCATTTCAAGAAAGGTAACACAGGAGTCTCAACAACTACAAAATGAGCTCTGAAAAAGGTGAAAAATCAACTCAAAAAAAAGAATGTCCTAGAACAGACCAATAAGAACAACAGAGAAAACATCAACATAAAAATAAACATATCACAATGGCAGCAGTGAACACATACCTATCAATAAGAGACATCGAGTGACATCTTGGATCAAAAGACATGACCCATCCATATGTTGTCTACAAGAAACTCACTTGAGACTTAAAAATAGGAACACACTGAAAATTAAAGGATGGAAGAATATATATCAAGCTAACAATGAACAAAGAAGAGCAGGGGTGGCAATTCTAATCTCAGACAAAATCAATTTTAATGTCAAATCCACCATCATGGACAAAGATGGACACTATTTATTGCTGAAAGTTCAATACATGAGCAAGACTTAACTATATTAAATATTTATACACCTAATATCAGAGCACCTAAATACATTGAAGAAACACTGACTACACTCAAAAGAGAGTTAGATGACTCCACAAAAATAGTGGGAGAGTTCAACACTCCACTCACAATACTGGACAAATCATCTAGAAAAAAGCTCAGAAAAGATACAGAAGACCTCATTGACACAATTAACCAACTAAACCTCATCGATATATACAGAACTTTCCACCCATCAGCAGACAACTACACCTTCTTCTCCAGTGCACATGGAACATTCTCCAGAATTGACCATGTGTTAGGCCATAATGCAGTGCTCACCAAAATCCATACAATTGAATTACTGCAAAGCATCTTCTCTGATCATAAAGCCATCAAAGTTGAAATCAATAGCAGAAAAAACATAGATAGAAAGTGGAACTCTTGCAAACTGAACAACATCTTGCTCAGAAAAACATGGATTATAGAGGAAATCAAGGATGAAATAAAGAAATTCATGGATTCCAATGAGAACAAAAACACTTGCTACCAGAACCTATGGGATACAGCCAAAGCAGTGCTCAGAGGTCTGTTTATTTCTATAAATGCACACATCTGGAAGGAAGAAACAAACCAAATCAAGGAACTAACCCTACAGCTTGAACAAGTAGAAAGACAACAACAGAGGAACCCCTCAGTCACCAGAAGAAACGAGATCATAAAGATTACAGCAGAGCTAAATGAATTAGAGAATAGAAAAACAATTGAAAAAATTGAAAAGACCAAAAGCTGGTTTTTTGAAAATATCAACAAAATTGACAAACCACGGGCTAAACTTACTAAAGAAAAGCAGGAAAGGAAACAAATAACCCAAATTAGAAATGAGAGGAGAGTTGTCACCACAGATCCAACAGAAATCAAAAATATCACAACAGAATACTATGAAAGACTGTACTCTAACAAATTTGAAAACCTAGAGGAAATGGACAAATTCCTTGACTCATACCACCTACCCAAATTATCACAACGTGAAGCAGAGCAACTTAATAAATCCATCTCAAAGGAAGAAATTGAAAATGTCATCAAAACACTGCCAACCAAAAAAAGTCCGGGCCCAGATGGCTTCACTGCAGAATTCTACCAAACATTTAGAGAAGAATTATCTCCAATACTACCGAGACTATTTCACAGTATAGAAAGGGATGGAATACTCCCAAACTCATTCTATAAATCCAGCATAACGATGATATCAAAGCCAGGGAAAGACCCAATAATGAAGGAGAACTACAGACCGATATCACTCATGAATCTAGATGCAAAAATCTTCAACAAAATTCTTGCCAATAGAATACAACAACATATCAAGAAAATAATCCATCATGACCAAGTGGGATTCATACCAGGGATGCAAGGCTGGTTCAACGTCAGAAAAACAATCAATGTGATTAACCACATAAACAACACAAAAGACAAGGATCACCTGATTTTGTCCATTCATGCAGAAAAGGCATTTGATAAAGTCCAACACCCATTCATTGTAAAAACTCTTAGCAAAATGGGCATAGACGGCAAATTCCTCAACACAATAAGGGCTATTTATACAAAGTCAATTGCCCATGTCATCCTCAATGGAGAGAGACTGAAAGACTTTCCCTTGAAATCAGGAACTAGACAAGGATGCCCACTCTCACCTCTTTTATTCAACATTCTACTAGAAATTTTAGCCAGAGCAATTAGACAAGACCAAGAAATAAAGGGCATCTGCATTAGTGAAGAGGAAGTTAAAATCTAACTGTATGCAGATGATATGATTGTATATGCAGAGAATCCCAAGGAATCTATAAGTAAACTATTCAAACTGATAGAAGAGCTCAGTAAAGTCTCAGGATACAGGATAAACATAAGTAAATCAGTAGGATTCCTTTATACCAACAAGACTGTTAAGGAAGAAATTATCAAATCAATATGATTGACGGTAGTCCCTAAGAAGATAAATTACCTAGGAATTAATCTAACCAGAGAAATAACAGACCTTTACAAAGAGAACTACAAGCCCTTACTACAAGAAACTAAGAGAGACTTAGACAAATGGAAAAACCTACCCTGCTCGTGGATAGGAAGACTTAACATTGTGAAAATGTCTATTTTACCCACAGCAATTTATTTATATAATGCAATCCCAATACAAATTCCAGTATCATTTTTTTAATGAGATGGAGAAAAAAATCACCAACTTTGTTTGGAAAGGGAAAAAGCCCCGGATAAATAAGGTACTACTAAAGAAGAAGAACACACTGGGAGACCTCTTGTTACCTGACCTTAGAACATACTACACTGCCACAGTGGTCAAAACAGGCTGGCACTGATACAAGAACAGACAGATCGATCAATGGAACAGAATTGAGACTCTGAAGATGACACCATCTGCCTACAAACAGTTGATATTTGACAAAGGCCCTAAGACATTAAACTGGGGTCAAAACAGTGTCTTCAACAAATGGTGTTGGCAAAATCGGATATCCATCTGCAATAAACTGAATCAAGATCCATATCTTACACCTTATACAAAGACCAACTCCAACTGGATAAAAGACCTAAATATCTAACCTAAAACGATAAAGCTCATCCAAGAAAAGGTAAGAACAACAATGGAAGTTTTAACACACAATGTGGACAGACTCCAAAATCTGTCAAATAAACCACAATCAACAGAAGAGAAAATAGATAAATGGGAACTATGAAGAATCAAACACTTTTGCTCATCCAAAGACTTTATTAATAGATAGAACAACCACAGAATGGGAAAAAATATTTGACAACTCTGTGTCAGACCAATGCCTGACCTCCATAATCGATACAATACTACAAAATATCAATAAGAAGAAGATAAATCATCCAATTAAGTGATGGGCAAAGGAGATGGACAGACATTTCACTAAAGAGGAGATCCAGACAGCCTAAAAACACATGTGGACATGTTCATGATCTTTAGTTATTAAAGAAATTCAAATCAAGACAACTATGAGATATCATCTCACCCCAACAAGGTTGGCCATGATCCAAAAAACACAAAACAACAAATGCTGGAGAGGCTGTGGAGAAAGTGGAACCCTCCTACACTGTTGGTGGGGTTGCAAAATGGTCCAGCCTCTTTGGAAAGCAATCTGGCCCTTCCTTAAAAAAATGGATATTGATATACCATTTGACCCAGTAATTCCACTACTTGGAATATACCCTACAGAATCAAGACCTTTCACACCAACGGACACATGCACAAGAATGTTTATTGCAGCACAGTCCATGATAGCAAAAAGATGGTGTTTTAGTCAGCTAGGGCTGCTCTAACAGAAATACCACAGAGTGGATGGCTTTAACAAAGAAAGATTTATTCTTACACAGTCCGGTAGGTTGCAAGTCCATATTCAGGGTGTCCGCTCCAGGGAAAGACTTTCCCCATGACGGCTCTGGAGGAAAGTCCGGTATTTGTAAGAATAAATCTTTCTTTGTTAAAGCCATCCACTCTGTGGTATTTCTGTTAGAGCAGCCCTAGCTGACTAAAACAGAATTGGTACCGTGGAAGTGGGGTGCTGCTCTAGCAAATACCTAAAATGTGGAAGCCACTTTGAAACTGCGAATGGATAGAAGATTCAGAAGTAACGAAGAAGGCGCAGATGGTGAGAAACAACAGAGGACTGGCAGCAGCTGCAGCGGCAGCAGCAGAACCAGAGGCAGCGCTGGAGCCGACCCGTGGAGCGAGAGAGGTCAGTGCCTGCGCAGAGCCTTCCTCGCGGAACGGGGTGCCTCTGGGCACTTGAATCGGTGAGCTGGCCTTGCTGACCCACAGAGTGAGAGAGTTGAGTGCCTTTGGGCAGGACGCTTTCCAGCAAGAGTGGGGTGCCTCCGGGCACTTAAACCAGTGGAGCTACAGAGCTTTGGAACACTTGCCCGGCAGGGCAGATGTGGGCCTGAGGCCCAGGCCATGCGGCCATAGGAAGCTGAAGCCGAAGAGGCAGATAGCGTGAGAAGCTGAGCTGCCTCAGTCTCAAGAGGTATGGCCATGACCTCAGGGGTTTGAAAGGGTGGAACCATGGCGTGCTGTGTTCGTAAGGGTGGAATTGCCACTCAGTTGGGCTTAGGGTGCTCCTAAAGCCGATGGGACAGAGTTTCTGTCCAAGTGGGCCTTGAAGGCAAAGTTGTAGCACGGGGCTGGAGGTCTCCACTCAGAAACCAGAGAGTGTGGCCGATACCTAGAGTCTGGAGAGCATTGCTGTTGTGTAGAATGTCTCAGAAAATGTAAGAGTATTTCCAAAGCTTTGAGGGCTAATGTAATGTGTTCTGTTGACTTGTCTGTTGCCTGTTAATGCCTTCTAAGTTTCACAGATGTAGAAGAGTTTTTGTATTTTGGACTTGGAGCTGATTTAAGACTTCTATTATATGGATGGACATAATTTTGCTATGGTGAGATGAATGTGTTAAATGTTTTTGTGATGTGATTTTTGGGCTGTCAAAGGGTGGGATGTCATGGTTTGAATTGTGTCCCCCAAAAATGTGTGCAGCCACGTGGCTGGGATATGGTTCCCAGTATCTTGGGACTGTCCTCCATTGTGTGGTTTTGCTAACCTGTATGTTAAAGGATTAGGGTGGGGCTGTGAATTCCTGCTATGGGGAAGTTTCCCTGGAGTATGGCTTGCCCCACCCTTAATGCTTTTAGCTTGCAAGGAATAAAAGGAAAAAGAACCAAGGACAATTTGAGAACCTCGCTACCATCAAGCAAGCAGCACCGGGAGCAGAGCACGTCCTTCAGACCAGAGGTTCTTGTGTGAGGACGCTCCCTGGACAATGACTGATGCAATACTGGACTTTCCTCCAGAGCCGTCAAGGGGAAAGTCTTTCCCTGGAGCGGACACCCTGAATATGGACTTGCAACCTACCGGACTGTGTAAGAATAAATCTTTCTTTGTTAAAGCCATCCACTCTGTGGTATTTCTGTTAGAGCAGCCCTAGCTGACTAAAACAGATGGAATCAACCCAGATGCCCAACAACAGAAGAATGGATAGGTAAACTATGGTACATGTACTCATTAGAGCACTACGCAATGATAAAGAATAACGATGATTCCAGGAAACATCTCCTAACCTGGTTACAACTGGAAGACATTATGTTGAGCAAAAGTAGTCAGCGACAAAAGGACAAATGTATGAGACCTCTACAATAAGATCTCAAAAACAGACTTGTGTATAGAAGAAAAGACTCTTCGACAGCTGCAAGAGAGGGGAAGGGGGGAGGGTGAGGGGGGAGGGTTTAGATTAGATAGTTGCTAGAAATCTGTTTGGGAGAAATTGGTGATAGTACACATTAGAAACAGGAACAACATTAAGTGGACTTCAGCATAACTTGAGTACTCCTTCCATCTTAACCCAATATTGCAAGGATAGAGTAGCTGGGGCAGGGGGCAGGGGACCATGCTCTTAGGCGAAAGGGAGGCCAATTGGCACAACTAGTGTTTTGCTAAGAGGGCTCTCTGCACCCCACATCGGTGAGTGGCATCTGGGGTCTTAAAAGCTGCCAAGCTGTCATCTGAGGACACAGCAAATGGTGCTAACTCAGCAGGAGCGGATGTTCACCGAGGACCAAAATGACATGGGGTAAAGACAACCTAGAAGATAGAGAGACCCACATCAGTGGGTGCCTACATCGACTTGGGACCAGAAGAACCAGATGGTGCCCAGCCACCACCAGTGATAGCCACGATGGAGCTCACAGAGATGAGTCTCACCAGCAACACAAGAATAAAAAGGGGTGCATCCTGAGATCTCCACTAAAAGACCTCAATTGATGGTCCAGCAGTTTTGTGGTTCCCCTGAGAGCATGGCCCCTGGCCCTGATGCTGCCCTTGCCCATAAATCATAATGAAGGTCCACTCTTTGGACAGGAATGGATTGGACTTGGCAATGTAGAGTGACCATACATTGGGTGCAGTTTATGGTTCTATACATCTATAGGGTGTCGTCCTGCTGACCTCTAGCTGGAGGAAGGAGAGTGGGTAGAGAGGAGGGAAAAAAGAGACTGTTGGGAGAACGAGACGTGTATGGAGCAGAGAGGAATAGTGTGCTGTCACCGGATAGGGAGAGCAGTGGAAGCTGCATATAGGTGGGCATGTAAATTTATACGGGAATGTACATTTTCACTGTTATATTAAATTAAAAAAAAAATTGAGAACAGAAAAACAAAGGCAAGGAGGGGCAGAGAAACTAGATAGAAATAGGGTAGGCAGGGTGGAAATGGTGAGACTGCTGACACATCGCTGGATTATAACTGTGGTAGCGAAAGAGTCAGTAAATTTAGTAAAGCAGAAAGCAAATTTTATTTGGCATGTATTCAAAAAAGGCAAAAGTAGGATGTGGACAAGCATGCTACTGGAGCCGCACCTGTCTAAATCCAAGGAATATTACAGACTAGGCAAGAGTGGGAAAATGGACAGGCACGCTGCCACAGCCCTGTCTGTCTGATTCTAAGGAATGTTACAGTTCCATCAGCATATATTCACATAACAACTGAGGTAAAACTTTGAAAGCTTCACTTTTCAGATTGGCTAGAAACTGTGATTTCTATTCATCAAATGCTAATAGGAAAAGATACAACTGGAAAGTCTTGGGTGTTTTATTATATGAAAGGTTTCCTAAAAGGTGTTTTCCCAGATTATCCTATCGATTGTTTTTATATCTCAGGGCTCAGGTAATGTGTTCTTGTGAGTCCTTCTGAGCCCTGCCGGGTGACAGTCTCTATGCTCAAAGACAGGGAATAATGATTTCAATGTTATTTCCTAAATCATTCTGTCCTTTTGATCACAGATTGGAGATAATACACTGATGAGCAACACCTGGACTTAGCTGAGCTCCCAGATGGTGAACATAGAAGGTTTTTTAAACTCACGGTGCTGATTTCCCACTGGCTACCATTTGGTTCTTCACTAGGTTATTAAGTAAGATTGATGTTTTCATCAGTTGTATGGCTGGAAAGAACAGACTAAACATACGTCAGTATTTTAGCCCTGAGGCCTTCTTTTACCTTCTAAGTTTGTAAGACAATAGAAAATAAGTTTTATCATGCCTGGTACTGTCAAGATGTAGACTAAGAATACTACTATTCCTTGCAGTGGTGATCTAGCCCAAGGATTTATTCCTGATGGTGACCAACCAAACAAATCTGGTGTTTGTAAGGATGCTACAGTGTATAACCCAGTAGTTTGCTGTCTACTTCTATATGTTTCTTGTCTACAACACAGACTACACTTTGTTGGGTAATAAGTCTTCAGGCTGCTCTGTTATCTCATGTCACCTTGGTTTATGAGGCTAGAGATCACTGTTGTGTTTCCATCCCACTGGCAACTTCATCTGCCATTTGTCCCACAGTGCTTGATACATTTCCTAAACTTTTATCCAGTGCAACTATATTAAAGCAGGAATTAAATCTACCAACCACACCCCGAGTATTGGATCAATGAGATTTATTCTGACTCTCATTTTACAGTGTGTAAAATTTAACATTATCTTTCCAGTATTTTTTAGCATCATTACTATGAAGAGCTAAAGATGATCGTAAAGTTCCCAAAGTGAATTGTCTATGAATTTAAACAAGAGGTTGCCCACATAAATTCACTGTCATTCAGAAAGGGGTCATCTAAAGTAGTATAGTTGTATCCACCACACAAAAACATATATCCATACACAGCGTACAATGTCGAGAAAGCAGAAAGTGTAGAAAAACTTACATGTGCCAGACACATTTTCATTAGAGAACTAATGATTAGCAAGATAATACAGGATGGACATCAGCTATTGGAGTTCTCCAGTTACTCTATCTCAAACATACTCAGTGTTCTTCCCCCGGGCAATCTGCCCCTCCTTGGTTTATTTCTTAACAGTCAAGGTCACTGTCTTGGAAGCATAGGTGGAACTTAAGACAAGATGGAGTCTGAGCCATGAGGTCCATCTCTTCCTGAAAGCCTAGTTTCTTGAAGATACACTGTTTTCTGTATAGCAAGAGAGCGAGAGTTTGATTACAGTGGACAAATATGGCACAAAACATAAAACATTATCTTGAAGACTCATTTACTGAAGACTATTTACTGTTTACTGATTTACCTTATAAAGAGCTCTCAGTTTGATCTGTGGAGTCAGTTTCAGAAAACAGACTGAGTTTTTCAAAAAAACGCAACATTCAGAACAAAACATTCTTAATAGTTTATCCAGACCACTGTTTGACTCAAAGTGGCGTCAGAAAGAAGTTTTTTCCCTTCAAAACTCAAAGTTCAAAACAAAACCCAAAGGCAGTAGTAGCTTGTGTGAGTTACCCTCTCTATGAAAGCCAGAAATCTACATTCCAGGAGAATTCTTTCATGATTTTCTCCTTTAGATCATGATCTTGTCATAAGCTGTTTGATCAAAAACATTCAATGAATGGTAACTGGGCATCATTTGGTATTTAAGATCCCAGGCATCATACACTAAGCTAGGAAGTAGAATGGAAATACTAACAATAATATTAAGCCAACTGCCTGAAATAACCAACATAATTTTGAGCCTTAGATCTTTGAACTGAGGAAGTAAATCGCACGAGGTGTTTGTCTATACATAAGCAACATCGGCAACTGCTTTTTATTCATGCCTCAGCAGTAACTACTTGTACAAAACCTCAGTTTGTGTATTCATATAAATATAGCAACATTACTCTATTAAGGCACAAACTGCTTCCTGATAGAACTAATAGGAAATCTAAGGTTGTTCTAATTTGCAAAATCATGGCTCAAATTTCAGACACTTCTCTGGTTATAAGATTTACAATTTGCTGAGTTTACCAATAGGAAATTACAGATTGAGAGTTACAATATCTAAACCACTAATTAAATAATTTAGGAGAAAGGAAAATGGTTTCTTATACACAGAAAGTAGGATCTTAAAGCATCAGTAATATTGCCACATAAAACCTACAGTTTCCCTTAGTTTATTTAGTTGCTATTGCAGTTAATTTCTGTTCTTTGTGATTCTGGACCAGCTACAGTCTGTAAACTCATTAGATTTTGCACAAGGGTTCCAGAAATCTTGACTAAGTCCAGCCGTGGTCTTTTTATTATAAGTCCAATTTAGTGCATCTTTTCTGTTGAGATTTTCTGGTCAAACATTCTCAGCAAACCAGCAAATTAAAAACTTCTCTGCAGATGACAAAACTTAATGTGGCCATAATTAATTTATAAAAATAAATACTCTTATAGTGAAAAACCTGACAGAAACTAATTACAAACATAATATAAAGGCCAAATCAAACCAAATCAATTTAAAAAACTTTAGACAATAGTATTTCTAAATATAACCATTAGCTGTATTTTTAAAGAACTTCAGATGTAATATATAGTAATCCTGAGGCATAATGCTGTATAGCCAGCATATACTGACCATACTGCTCTAAATACCTGAATGCGAAGTCAAGTGCCATTGAGTCGGATCCGATTTATGAATAGCAATTTTTAAAAAACAAACTTCATAGGTAAATGATGTGACTCCCCAGTCAAAGCATTGGCTTTGATAATGCTAGTTTCAAAAAAATAAAGTTGCAACCAAGTTAGCAATTAAGAAATAATAATAGAAATTATGACTTAATATTATGCATTTGTTGTCTAATGTTAGGCAGAACATAAGAGGAAATACTAATATACAAACTGTAACCCAAAGATAATCAGGCATTTCTCTTGATTTTAACACATCCCAGGTAATTTATTACATAAAACTTTTTAGTACTTTTCCTTTATAAAAAATATTTGTGGCTTTCCATGAAATTTCAGACTTGTCAGAAGTTTATGATAGGTTGTCAAAAAATGATACTAATTTAATTAAAGATCTTAAAAAGTGAAATCTTTAGCCTTTTTTTTTTCTTTTTTAATCCAAGCAGCTTGGTTCTCAATTCAGGAATCTTATTTCAATAAGAGGCCAAATTCTTACTTTAGATGGATTACACAAAGAATAAATGAACCTTTTAATTCAGAAATCAAAGAAAATTTATTATTTTAACAGCAAAAACTCAGATTCTTTATTTTATATGCTATATAACATTAAATCTCCTAAAATCTTTTAAATTAAACAATTACACTTTGGTCAGACAAAGAAAACTTCTCACTGTATCAAATAAATTTCTTCTTTCAATGAACTTCTTAAATGTTCTCATTGTTGGATATCTTATAGTACATCTCTTTAAAGAATAAAGCTGAACTCACTCATTAATAAACTTAAAGATAGATAGGTAGACAATTATATAGACATATTCTTTCTTTTGCAGCACAGAAAAGCAATACCCATTGCTGTCAAGTTGATTCCAACTCATGGCAACCCTATGGAACATAGTAGAATTGCCCTATAGAGTTTCCAAAGAGTGCCTGGTGGATTCAAACTGCTAACCTTTTGGTTAGCAGTTGTAACACCACCAGGTTTCCAGAAAGAGCAAAAGTATGTGAAAACATTTTAAGTTTTCACTCAGCTTTTACAATTTCCCATATTTTTCCAAATCTAATTTTAGGCCTTAAAGATTTTATCAACTGGCCTTGAAAATCATAAAGTTTCAGCTGAATAGACCAATTCATTGATATGGATATAACCTTAAGTCTCTGGGTACTGCTAGAAACTTTTCTGGTCCATTTCAGATGTGTCTCAATGTTTCTTTGCAATAGAGAGAAATTGTTTACAATTCTTTTATGATTGGGATTCACCCAATGTTTGATATAACTGCAGCAAAGTAGCAATGCTTCATAACTTATTTGTGTCTACAAAAGTCTCCACCTAGTTGGAATAGGGTCTTCCAAAAGCTTCCTTGGAGCTGTACCACCTTGGAGACTGGGAACTGAGGAGGCCTGATCATGCCCTTTCCTTCCTATTTTTTTTTTTTTTGACTCAGGATAGAGGACAAGATTAGGTCATTCCAAATCATTTACATATCTTTAAATTTACCTAGGCATTTTGAAAAAAACGAACAAAATGAAATCCTTGGCAACCTCAATCTTTTCTCCGTTTATCATGATATTGCTTACTGGTCCAGTTGAGAGGATGTCTGTTTTCTTGATGTTGAGGTACAGTTCATACCGAAGGCTGTGGTCTTTGATCTTCATCAGTAAGGTTTCAAATCCTCTTCACTTCCAGCAAAGAAGGTTGTGTTGTCTGCATAGCTGAGATTGTTAATGACTCTTCTTCCAGACCTGATGCCTCCTTCTTCTGCATGCAGTCCAGGTGCTCAGATTGTTTGCTTGGCATACACACTGAAAAGGTACTGTGAAAGAATATAACCCTGGCATACAACCCTCCTGCCTCTAAACCATGCAGTGTCCCCTTGTTCTGTTTACACAACTGCCTCTCAATCCATGTACGGATTCCTCAAGAGCACAATTAAGTGCTCTGCAATTTCCATTCTTTGCAGTGTTATCCATAATTTGTTATGATCCACAAAATCAAATGCTTTTGTACAGTCAAAGAAACACAGGTAAATACCTTTCTGCTATTCTCTGCTTTCAGCCAAGATCCATCTGACATTATCAACTATATCTCTGATTCTACTTCCTCTTTTGAATGCAGCTTGAATTTCTAGCAGTTCCTTGTCTCTATGCCATTGCAGTCACTATTGAATGACCTTCATAAAAAATTTTACTTGCATGTGATATTGATGATATTGTTTGATAATTTCTACATTCGATTATGCTGCCGAACTAAAGCAAGTTTGTTCTGCTTGTCACAGACAGTCAAAATTTAGAGATGGGGGGAAAGGTTCAATGCTTTATTAGCAGAGAAGCATACCAGCCGGGAGACAGAGAGAATAACTTCTCCAAAAAAACTGCCCCCCTTTAGATTACTCCAGCGGTTTGTAGAGCCAGAATTCAAAGTGATTGGTGTTTGTCACAGAATACTAGTCAGGAGTCACAAGATTTTATTATATCATAAGGTTTCACTACATCTTATCAAACAGTGTAAATTACCCAAAATTTCATTGTCCATCTCTGAGGTCTTAATTAATTTTACTTCCTCAGAGGTAGGGAGAGGAACGCAGACCTGCTAATTTGGTCTGAGGGTGTGATAATTGAGGCAGAGGATGAAATGCAGCTTAATAACCTAAGTGATCTTTGTTAGATTCTTACATTCACTACCAGTTGGATCACCTTTCTTGGGAATAGTCTCTTCTAGTCGGTTGGCCACGTAGCGAGCTGTCTTCCAAATTTCTGGGCTTAGATGAGTGGGCATTTCCAGCTTTTCCAGTGCTGCGTCTATTTGTGGAAACATCTCACTTGGTGTTTCTGTGTTTCACCAATGCCTTCAGTGCAGCTTTGACTTCTTCCTTCAGTATCATCAGTTTCTGATCACATGCTACCTCTTGAAATGTTTGAATATTGACCAGGTTATTTTATTTTATTTTTCTTAATTTTTACTGCGATTGTGGATGTTTACAACCCAAGTCAATTTGCCATATAAAACCATGAACACATGCCTCTATGCCACTCTATCTGCTTTCCACACTCTGTGACAGCACACTACTCCTTTTTGCTCTGCACTTCTGATATTCATTCAACCAGTACCTGTCGCCTTCTCTCCATCCTCCCTTCTCACTTCCACAGAAGAGCTGGTCAGACAGCCTCACATATGTATTTCAGCCAGGAAGTACACACACCACCTACATCACTGTGTCTTAAAGTTCAGTCTAATTTTTCTCTGAAGAGTTGGCTTCAGTACTAGTTTCAGCTCTGGACTAGCAGCAAGTCCCGGGGCAATGTTCTCAGGGAACCCTCCAGGATGTCAGACCACCAAGTCTGGTCTTTTAATAGAGTTCTAGATTTGCACTCCACTTTTTCTTGTGCTACATCAGGGACTCTGCACTGTGTTCTTCTCAGGGCAGTCTTCAGTGGTAACCTTCGGGTCTCATGACGATGTAGTCTCCCAATCACATGGGCCCTTCTGTCTCCTCAGCTCTTATTTTCCTCACGTCTTTGATGTTCTTGGTTTTCATCTGCTCCAGGACTGGACCAATTAATGTTTCTTAGTGGTAGCTTGCTGGCTTTTAAGATTCCAGGTGCCACTTGCCAATATGGGATGCAGAACATTTTTTTAGAAAAAAGTTAGTCATGCCAATTGACCTCGATGTCCCCTGAATCCATGATCCCCAGGCTCTTCTCCCTGCTACTCTGTCCTTTAAAATGTGTGGTATTTAGAAAACCTTTTAGCTTATGATGCAGTCCAGTTGTGCTAACCTTCCTTCTACTACACACGGTCACTCCCTTCACGTAATCAAATTCTTGTCTACTATCTAATCTATGAATATGCCCTCCCTGTCCACCCTTGTAGCCATCAAAGATTATTTTCTTCAGTGCATAAACCCTTTCTTAAGTCCTTATAATAGTGGTCTCATACAATCTTTGTCCTTTTCCAGTTGACTGATTTCACTCAGCATAATTCAAACAGTTCTTTCAATCTTCTTTTGATGCTTCCTGAGTTGTAGATATTTTCCCTGTAGAATCCTTCACTTTGCAACTTGAAGCTTGAATTTTTCTTCAGTTCTTTCAGCTTAATTCTGCAATCAACACCCATGGAAGCAGCAGTCAAGAATTCAAAAGACGCACTGTATTGGGGAAAATCTGCTGCAAAAGCTCTCTTTAAACTGTTGAAAAGAATAGATGTCACCTTGAAAACTGCAATCTATCTGGCCCAAGACATGGCATTTTCAATTGCATCATGCATGTGCAATGGATAAAGAAGACAGAAGAATTGATGTCTTTGAACTGTGGTGTTGGAGTAGAATATTGAACTGAAAGAACAAACAGGTCTCTTCTGGAGGAAGTATAACCAGAGTGCTTCTTGGAAGTAAAGATGGCAAGATTGCATCTTACATACTTTGGATATGTTGTCAGAAGGGATCAGTCCCTGGAAAAGGACATCACACTTGGTAACATAGAGGGTCAGTGAAAAAGAGACCTCAACCAGATAAACTGACACAGTGGCTGCCAACAGTGGGCTTAAGATTGTGGGCATGGTGCAGTACAGGCCCGTGTTTCATTCTGTTGTACATAGGGTAACTTTGAGTTGGAACCCACTTGACAGCACCTAACAGCAACAACAACAGGTATTTTGAAAAATAAAAGATAACTAAATCCTTTCCCTTAAGTATTTCTGGAATTGCTACTTTTAAGACAAAATTATCCTTTCTCTTTAAAGAAAACACATTTCATATAACACTCAGCTTCAGTTACTTAGATTTCTTTTTAAGACTGACACACAGAATATAAAAGTCTTAGTGTACTTTTCAAATAGACCAATTTATACTAAAATTTCTCCAAGTAGCTATTAAAAGTCTAAATCATAAGACAGTTTTTCTGAATGAAGAAAGAATTGAAGTTCTGAGACAGCCTTCCAAAAAATAATTCCCAGACATAGTCATCAACCTAATACAAAACAGAAATACAGACACAATACTCTAGATTAGAAGCAAGCTCTTGGGACAAAAGAAGCATAAAGACTACATTAACTTCCTAAACAATACCACAGAAAAGGATGTGGGTATTCTAGTCTTAAACTGAATACAGCAATTTTTGGTAAGATTGACTCAATCCAATAGAAGTCACAGGTTCCAGATAAAACTTATTGTCTTAGTCATCTAGTGCTGCTTTAATAGAAACACCACAAATAGATGGCTTTAGCAAAGAGAAGTTTTATTTTGTCACAGTTCAGTAGGCTAAAAGTCCAGATTCAGGGTGTCAGTTCTAGAGGAAGGCTATCTCTGCTGGCTCTGGAGAAAGGTCTTTGTCATCAATCTTTTCCTAGACTGGAAGCTTCTGAAGCACAGGGACCCTGGTCCTTTCCAAAGGATGAGCTCAGCTCCCCAGCACAGTTTCTTGGTGATATGAAGTCCCCAAATGTCTCTGCTAGCTTCATTCCTTTATATCTCAACAGACTGCTTAAAGGCACAAAACAATCTTACACATTGCGCCCTGCACCACCAACTACCCTGCCTCCCATCCCCCCTCATTAAATATTACAGACTCAGGGTTTATAGAATACTCAATACCAGAATCATGACCCAGCCAAATTTCTACACACAGTTTTTGGGGAACACAATTTAACCCATGACACTTATTAACTTGCTAGAGCCTCAGATGGAGGAATATTAGGTCTTTGGACAAAACCTGAGCATCAAGCAACGCTTCTCTAAAGAGGAAAGAAAGGACAACATAAATGAAAACTCATTTTCCTGAAGTCGTCACTGAAACGCCGAATTGCTTCTAGTATACTCAGTTTATAGTATTTTTAAATATTAACTCTAAACCAATGTCTCAGTTGTAGGGTGGCAATCTAGGCTTATTTATCAAAGATAATAAGCTCTAAGGCTCAAGTCTGTGGTTTCTTTCTTTTTGAACTTAATTCATTCTGACGACTAGAGACATAGTCTCTTATTTTAGACCTTAAATATACTAGTTCCTCCAACTGAAACACACTTGAAAGCTACTGATGATTTTAACTTTACCACTGTGATCTGTCACTCAGAAATTTTACCTTAAGAAAAGGTAAGGAACTAATGCTTCTCCCTTAAATTTTGTAACACAGGTGAGGAGCTGCCACCTCCCCCCCTGAGAATGTGGCAAAGCAGAGCACTATTTTCAAGGAGTTCTCTGAGTCATAAAAAGGCCCCAATTTTGTGAATTATGGTGATCTGGAGCTCTTTGAAATAGAACTACCTCTTTAATGTTTCAAACACCTGAATCCAGACCTAAACTGAAATTTACTACAAGAGTTACTAAGCTGAACTTTAACAAAAATGACATTAAGAGTTATCAAAAGAGTCAGTCTTAATCAAATGATCAAGCAAAAATCTAAAAAAGATTCTCCTTAATCAAACAACTGATTTTTCAAACAAAACATAGTATGAGAAAGATAGTAAAAAAGAATAGGCAAAGGCTCATTTTTCAAGGCACTTACCCTGATGGTATCGAAAGGACATGGAATGGGAACATGTGAATCCAGAAGACAGGATCTCTCTTTTGCTAGCTTCTGTGCCACAGTCCGTGTCTCCTTGCGTTTAACTGGATTTGTAGCTGCAGCAATTCTGCCTGTTATGCCATTAACTGCTGTAGGAGAAATAAAAAAACACAAAATTTAGGGAAGAAAAAAGAAAGTTTTATTCAGTATATATTCAAAAAAGGCAAAAGTAGGAAGCAAACAGGCATGTTGCTAGAGCCAGTCTGTCTGAGTCCAAGAACTATTACAGACAAGGGAAGAATGGGAAAATGGACAAGCATGTTACTACAGCTATGTGTGCCTGAGTCCAAGGAACTTTACAGAACCACCAGAACATTACAACTGGGCAAAACCACTGAAGGCTTCTCTTTTCAGATTAACTAGAAACTGGGATCCTATGTTTTGAGTCATTTTTGTTGACAGTCATTGGTACAGCTTTCAGTAATGACAGCCAGGAGGATCTTCACTGGTCCAACGGATTTCTGTTCGCTAATTGCTAATGATGTCTTTGATGTCATTCCACTTTGGTCATCAGTGTTCAACACATCCAATCTATTCTTGAGATGGTCTCTAAACTCAGGTAGGATATATTGAAGATCATACTTTGGCTCTTGTGGGCTTGTTCTAATTTCCTTCAGTTTCAACGTAAACTTAGCTGTGAGCGACTAATGGTCTGTCCTGCAGTTAGTACCTGGTCTTGCTCTGACTGATAATATTGAGCATTTCCATTGTGTAGCTGATTTGATTCCTGTGTATTCTATCTGGAAAGGCCTATGCTGCTTATGTTGATGAAAAAACATATTTCCAGTGAAGAAGTCATTGGTCTTACAAAATTCTATCATTCAATCCCCAACATCACTTCTGTCATCAAGGCTGTATTTTCCAACTCCCAATGCTTCTTCCTTGTTTCCAACTTTTGTATTCCAATCACCAGTAATTATCAGTGCATCCTGATTGCATATTTAATCAATTTCAGACTGCAAAAGTTGGTAAAAATCCATTTTTTCATCTTTGGCCTTAGTGGTTGTTGTGTAAATTTGAATAACAGTTGTATTAACTGGCCTTTCTTGTAGGGATATGGATAGTATCCTATCACTGACAGTATTGTACTTCAGGACAGATCTTGAAATGTTCTTTTTGACAATTAATGCAACACTATTCCTCTTCAAGTTGTCATTCCTGGCATGATAGACCATTGACTGTCCAATTCAAAATGGCCAACACCAGTTCATTTCAGTTCACTGAGCCCTAGCATATTGATAATTATGCATTCCATTTAATTTTTGACAAATTTCAATTTTCCTACATTCATACTTCATATATTCCACATTCTGATTATTAATGGATGTTTGCAGCTGCTTATTCTCATGTAGAGTTGTGCCACATCAGCCAATGAATGTCTCAAGAGCTTGACTCCGTCCATGTCACTAAAGTCGACTCTACTTTGAGGTGGCAGCTTTTCCCCAGTCATCTTTTGCTTTTCCCAATCATCTTTTGAGTGCTTTCCAATCTAGGGGGCTCATTTTCCGGCATTATATTGGACAGTGGTCTACTACTATTCATGAGGTTCTCACTATTCAGAAGTAGGTTGTTGACTCCTTTCTTGTCGGTCTTAGTCTGGAAGCTCACCTGTAACCTGTCTGCCAAGAGTGACCCTGCTGGCATAAGTGCTGGTGGCTTAGCTTCCAGCCTCACAGCAACATGCAAGCCCCCATACTATGACAAACTAACAGGTACTTGGGGGAAACACCATACGTGAAGAAAGTAAGGGGTCATTAAAAAGCCAGGAAAGAAAGAAGAAACCAAACTGAACGTCTGAAGAAACCCTGAAACTTGCTCTTGAATGCCAAGTAGATAAAACAAAAGGAAAACTGATGAAGTAGAAGAACTGAACAGAAGGTTACAAAGGGCAGCTTGAGAAAATGAAGAAAAGTATTATAATGATATGTGCAAAGAACTGGCAATAGAAACCTAATAGGGAAGAAAAAATTCAAGCCTCGAGTTGCAATAATGAAGGATTCTACAGGGAAAATATTAAATTACTCAGGAAGCATCAAAAGAAGATTGAAGGAATACACAGTCATTATATCAGAAAGAACTGGTCAATGTTCACCCATTTCAAGAGGTAGCCTGTGAGCAAGAACTGATGGTACTGAAGGAAGCAGCAGAAGCTTCACTGAAGGCACTGGTGAAAAATTGATGAAATATCAATGGAGATGTTTCAACAAATGGATGCAGCACTGGAAGTGGTCACTCATCTATCCAGTTGACTGGAAGAGATCCATATTTATGTCTATTGTTAAGAAAGATGACCTGACGAAGTGTGGAAATTATCAAACAATATCATTATTATCACATGCAAGTAAAATTTTGCTCAAGATCATTCCAAGACAACTGCAACAGTATAGTGACAGAGAACTACCAGAAATTTAAGCCTGATTCAGAAGAGGATGTGGACCCACAGGTACAATTGCTGATGTCAGATGGATCTTGGCTGAAAGCAAGAATAGCAGAAAGAGGTTCACCTTTGTTTTATAGGCTATGCAAAGGCATTTGACTATGTGGATCACAATAAATAATGGGTAACAATGTGGAGCCTGGGCATTCTAGAACACTTAATCAGGCTCATGAGGAATCTGTACATGGATTAAGAATGAGTTGTGCCAACAGAACAAGGAGACATTCCATGATTTAGTGTCAGGAGGGGTGTGTGTCGTGGTTGCTTACTTTCACCCTATGTATTCAATCTGTATGCCCAGTAAATAATCTGAGCATCTGGACTGTATGCAGAAGAAAGAGGCATTACTATTGAAGGAAAACTTGTTGACAGCCTGTGTAGTTATGCAGATGACACAACCTTGTTTGCTGGAAGTGAACAGGATTTGAAGCATTTACTGATGAAGATCAAGTACTACAGCTCCCAGTATGGATTGCACCTCAACATCGAGGAAACAAAAACCTTCACAACTGGACTAGTAAACAATATCATGATAAATGGAAAAAAGATTTTGAGGACACTCTATCCCTGAAATTCAGGGAGGTCATTAAAGGGAACTTGTCTCTTTAATTCAGGGATATCGTAGAGTGGACTCTTTCCCTGAAATTCAGGGAGATCATTGAGAGGACTCTGCCCCTGAAATTCAGAGATGTCATCTTATCCAAAGATCAAACCTTGTCATTAACTGCAAACATGCCCCACAGGGTTGACCAAAAACAGCCTGGTATGCCCCACCTGGTAAAACCATAAATAACTTCTACATCAAATCACCTCTTTCTTTCCTTACTGAACAATAAACTCCCTCACACAACCTCACTGGAACTCTAAAACTATAAAAAACTTGCTCTACTGGGGACTGAGTTGCATTAATGTGTGGAAAGCTGGACAATTGAGTAAGGAAGACAGAAGTATTGACATCTTTTTATTGCGGTGTTAGAGAAGAATATTGAATATACCACAGACTTCCTAAAAAAAGTAAAAGACTTCATTATATATTTAGTTCAAACATGAGTTTACTGAAGACTAGTGAGATGACCAGTTGAATTCTCCCTACCACAGGGAGCTCATTTCTACCCAAGAAAGTCTTTTGAAGCCCTGGTTGTGTAGTGTTTAGAACACTCAGCTGCTGTACAAAAGGTCTATGATTTGAACCCATCGGCTGCTCTGCAGGAGAAAGCTGTGGCAGTTTGTTTCTATAAGTAAAGATTACAGCCTTCAAAACGATATAGTGCAGTTCTACTCTACCCTATAGAGTCACTGTGAGTCATGTTTGTTTGTTTGTTTGTTTAAAACAGATCTAATAGTTTCAACTTCTATCATTTACATATGAATTCTGGTTTTATATGCTGTCACTCTTTGACCCCCAGCCCGCCTTGAAAAACGATGAAGAATGAGCATTCTCCTAAAAACAGCCCTTCAAAGATCTGAAGACAGGTATAGGGCCTCTCCAGTGGTGTCCTTTGCTTCTCCTAAAATCTGGTTTCCAGGTCTCCTCTTTCTTTCCCTTCCGTGAGAGCACTTTAGTTCATCAGTGCTATGCTTAAAATAAGGCACACAGATGGAAGAGTTAGTTCTCTGATATGGCCCGAGGCATGCAGAAGAGCAGAAAACTGTAACTTTCTGTGATCTGAACGCTGAACATCCATTCAGTAAAGTGAAAGCAGCCACTAGACTGCTCTTAGAAATAAGAGAACCAATTTTAAGGGTCTGTGGCAGACAGAAGACTTGTTTATTTCAATAGAAAAAAAAAAAAGTAAGCTTACATTCACACCTGGTTAAAACACTCATGCATTTTGATATAGAAATGGCTTTTTACAGGAATATAAGTAATGGCTTAACAGAGACTTGAAGATGGATGCTAACCTGATTTTAATCATTACTACATTTGTAGCAAATAGCTGGATAAGGAAGCCTTTGGGAACATAATTCCTGCTGCCTTGTGATGTCAATTGAAGCCAATTATCATAAGACAAAAAAGTTTTCCATATTATTTATCCTTGCGGGAGCTGTATATAGTTGGAGAGTTGGAATGTCAGAGAAGCTCTCAGAGGGGAATATTCAGCATTTAGACATACTTCTCAATTAATAGCTGTGGATCCCAAGGTTTGAAAGCTTTTAATGGTTCACACACGGCCTTTGGCTGGCACAACTTTCCTTTGCGGAAGTTAGGATGCAAAGTTGAACAGCTCCAAGGCTGAGAGACCTAAGAGCTGACTTCCCTTAATATTTTTAATGCACCTGAATTTTCAGATTTCCCAGGTCAGGGAAAGAATAAAACTGCTTCTCCAACTCACTTGGTTATTTCACAACAGTTCTGTCACATATGGAGGAAATATAGGTATTTTTTGCCCCCCTGGGCACTTCCAGGACCACCACAAATTTAGGTTACTTGCTGAACTTTCTATAGTGGGAAGACAAATAGAAATCCCTAGGTTCCGTGATCCGGCACTCTTATCTGACTCTCTACTAGTAAGCCTCTTCCAAGGCATTTCCAATGGATTTCCACCTGTTGGATTGACACTACTTTTTAGGGCTCAAAATCTGCCAAGGCCCGTCACCCACAAAGGCCTCTGTGAACAAAGTTACAAGCCTAGGTGATGATGGGCGGAGGCATCTCACCCGTGACATATTTCTGGCCGTACTGTCCCTGATGCTATTTTTCATCCTAATTTAACTTTCCTCAAAAATATCACCTTATTTCCTGGCACAAGGAAGATGCCTTCTAAGAAGGGTTTTACAATCCCCTTGGCTTAATGAATCCCGACACAGAATGCCCAGCCCAGGAATGCCCAGCCTGGGAATGCCAAGGCCAGCCCAGCCCTGCTGGCTTCCCCCAACTGCACGTCCCCCTCCACATGTGAAAAACTAGATTGCAGGAAGGCCCTGGAAAGCTCCCTCTGCACAGCTCTTAGATATAGACACCCCATTCCCTGCATCAGGAAGATGGATAGGCTCCCAAGTCTATTATATTTAGTATGGCAAATGAGTAAATACTGAAGAAATACCCTTCTTAGAACAGCTTAAGAAAGGCATAGGGTAGGGGACAGTAGGTGTTTACCGTCCCCACAGGAAGAGGTAAAATAAAGAGCAAAGAAGGAACAAATAGAGACAGCCAGATTATCCTCCTCCACCTTTTAACCTTGAAGCATAGATAGAACTATTAAGCTCAACACATAACTTTTGTTTTCACTGTTGATTATAATCACAATGTACTTGTCTCAGGCCATTACCTAGAAGGCACTAATGATTAACATGTAAAGAGACTACTTGTCTCAGGCCATTATCCAGTGCCAGCCAGCCAAAATTATCCAGTAGGCCCCAATAATTAACATGGAAAAAGGCCACAAGGTATCACTTCCTTGTTAGCCAACAGCTTGTGTGGTCAAGGGGGCAGGGTGGAATCATGTCACTGATCATATAAAAAATAAAGAAAGACAGGCCCTGATGGGCGGCCAATCTCCAGATTCCTGGTTGTCAGTCTCTTCATTTCTTCTTTGCCGACGCCACCCGTCCCTTCATGAATCCCAGACCCTGCCGAGGCTGGCTCCTGGCAAAAATATGAACCAAAGAGCTGAAAATGTTGAAGGGTAAATAAACACTAGCTGATTCCACAGCCCTGACTCTCTGGGTCAGGGGTTTCTACAGATTTAGCAACCATGTTAGTGAATATAAATAATGTGCCATAAAAGGGTTTTTGTTTGTTTGTTTGTTTGATTGATTGATGAGATTTCTAAGAACATTAACTTTAGAAAAACTGGGTTTTCTTGCTGCTAAATAACATTTTCTGACTTTTGAGTGAAATGGTTAATTTATCCCTTGAAGACAAAGATTTGATCTCTCATTAGAATAAGATTCCCTAGTCAAAACTAAAGCCACAAGGCGTGGAAGAACATTTTGGCTCAGATCAGAATCTAAGGGTACCCCATTCTTATTGGGTTAAAATGCATGTTTTTCCTTTCTTTTTAAGATTATCTAAAAGAATAGAGAATATTAAGTCATGATTTTATTATTGCTAACTGGAGAAAACCTTGGTTACATATGGATGAGTGCTATGTTTTATTGACTGGAAAGCCTGCAGTTCAGATCTACCAGCTGCTCAGTGGGCAGTTTTATTTTGCTCTATAAAGCCTGACATAACTTTGCTGTGAATTAAAATTGGCTCCACGACAGTGGGTTTGATTTGGTTTTAAATTGTTAAGATGACCTGATTAGGAAACAAAGGCTGAGCTTGGAAGCTGAACTGCTTCAACTTCAAAGGTATACTTCAAGAGTTTGAAAAAAATGGAGCAATACACCTTGTCATGGTTGGAATCGTGTCCCCCCAAAAATGTGTGCAGCCACGTGGCTGGGATATGGTTCCCAGTATCTTGGGACTGTCCTCCATTGTGTGGTTTTGCTAACCTGTATGTTAAAGGATTAGGGTGGGGCTGTAAATTCCTGCTGTAGGGGGAGTTTCCCTGGAGTATGGCTTGCCCCACCTTTAATGCTTTTAGCTTGCAAGGAATAAAAGGAAAAAGAGACAAAGGACAATTTGAGAACTTCCCTACCATCAAGCAAGCAGCACTGGGAGCAGAGCGTGTCCTTCAGACCAGAGGTTCTTGAGTCAGGACGCTCCCAGGACAAAGACTGATGCAATACTGGACTTTCCTCCAGAGCCGACAAGGGGAAAGCCTTCTCCTGGAGTGGACACCCTGAATATGGACTTGCAACCTACTGGACTGTGTAAGAATAAATCGTTCTTTGTTAAAGCCATCCACTCTGTGGTATTTCTGTTAGAGCAGCCCTAGCTGACTAAAACATGCCCTGATGTTTCTAATTGTGGAGTTGCTGCTCCTGTAGGCTTGAAAAATTGTATGCCTGAAGCCAAAGGAGCAAGAGGTGCTGTCTCAGTGGGCCTGGAAGGCAGAGCTATAGGACAGGGTCAGGGGGCTTCCACTCAGAATTTGGAGAGTGGGGTGCAGAGGTCCGCCATCAGCTTTGTAGACAAAGTCACGAACCCCTGTAAATGATGGGCTGAAGCATCTCACCTGTGACATGTTTTCTAGCCTACTGCCCTTGATATTATTTGGCTTCCTAATCAAATTTTCTTCAAAAAGATACCCCCTCCTCTCCTGGCACAAGGATCAGGGGAGATGCCTTCTGAGAGGGGCCCTTTACTACCCCTTTGGTTTATGAAATAATATCGGGAAAACCTGTACAGGAATTTCTGGGGAAAAGAGCTCAGAGGAATGATTTCTAACACAGCCAGCTTGAGAGCAGCGAGGCCGGTGCAACCCCTGCTGACTTCTCCCAGCTGCTCACCCCTGACATATTTCTGGCTGTATATTTTTTCACCCCAATTATCTCCCCCAAAATACTCCCTCATCTCCCTGCACAAGGACAAACGCTGAGCCTGGGAACGCCCAGCCCTGCTGACTTCCCCCAACTGCACATCCCCACCCATGTGAAAAGAATTATCCTTTTTAGAACAGCTTAAGAAAGACATAGGGTGGGGGATGGTAGATGCTTACTGTCCCTGCAGGAGGAGATAAAATAAAGAACAAAGTAGGAACAAATAGAGATCATAAACTTTAGACCCTTTCTCGTGTACCTTTTAACCTTGAGGTATAAGTTAGGGCTGATTGAGCTCGAGGCATAACCTTGTTTTCACTGTCAGTTACACACCTGCCTCGGGCCATTATCCAGAAAGCCTTGACAATTAAAAGGATCACAAGGTTTCGGTTAGCTAATAGCTCATGTGGTCAGGGGGCAGGGTAAAAATTACATCACCTCAAGACCCCGAGGTTTTGGTTTCAAATTAGCCAATAGATTGTGTGGTCAGTGGGCAGGGTAAAATTCACGTCACTTTGACTATAAAAACAATAAAGACAGACAGCTCTCTCTCTTGCTCTCTGGGTCGGGCTGCCATGAACCAGAAAACTCTTTCCTGTCTCTCTTCATTCTTTTCCCGCCGCACCTCTCCCTCCCTCCGTGCGTGACCCTGTAAAGTGTTGGGGCTGGCTCCCGGCAGTGGGGGTGATACCTAGAGTCTAGAGGACAGAGCCAGTGCATAAAGTGTGATGTATTTTGTAAGACTGCGTTGTGACCTGTAAAAGACCATTTGTCTTTGGCTTCTCCCATTTGTAATGAAAATGTTTTAGAAAACATGAGATGTTAGATAATCAGATTATTATGAATACTGTTAAGATTTCAACACCACTGCCTACTACTCCTCTCCTGAGGTACTGGCTCCCCCTTATCCTGCTGAAGGCAGCTGAGATGCAGTCTCACCATTACACACCTGGCAGGGAATTCAATTCAGCCAGGGGTTCTGGGATAACAAGGCAGGGCAATACCATCTTCAAAAACTCCTGGGTGTTATTAGACACACACATCATTTACTATCTCTGATTTATTAAATTGGGAGAGTCCAAATTAATGACCATCATAACCCCGATTGAGCTGATAATTCAGACTTTGTTAAATGTACCTCTCACTAGTAATGGCAGGCACCTGGCCCCTGGTGGAGCAAAGGAAGAAGCAGAGGGACTTCACTCTGAGGATGCGAGCCACATTCCCGACCTAGCAATGGCCATCCCAGCCACCAAGCCTAATTGGGGCCCCATTACAATGAGGGCTTGCCTCTCCTAAACTGTTGTGGGAGATGTATTTTAGCAGGTCTCCAAAGTGGATTCCCTAGGCAGAAAGGTTTGAACATGGTACAAGAAGCACAGCAAAAGGCCACTGAGGATCCATCTGAGTTCCTGGAAAGAATCTGCAGCACTGTCATGAATTGAATTTTGTTCCCCCAGAAATACATGTAGCCATGTGGCTGGGACATGATTCCCAGTATTTTATGATTGTCCTCCATTTTGTGATTTTCCTATGCTATATGTTAATGGATTAAGATGGGATTGTAAATCCCTTCATAGGATCACCTACCAGCTCTACTGTAAAGAGAGTTTCCCTGGAGTATGGCTTGCACCACCCTTTATTCTTTCATCCTATAAGAGATAAAAGGAAAGCTTAGCAAGCAGAGAATTGGGAATCCCAAAGCATCAAGCAAGCAGCTCCGGGAAAAGAGCACATCCTTCAGACCTGAGGTTCCTGCATCAAGATGCTCCCTGGACAAAGACTGACACAACATGAGGACTTTCCTCCAGAGCCAACAAGGGGAAAGCCTTCCCCTGGAGGGGACAGCTGCATCTGGACTTGTAACCTACTGGATTGTGTTAGAATAAACTTTCTCTGGTTAAAGCCACACACCTTGTGGTATTTGTTAGAGCAGCACTAGCTGACTAAAACAAGCACCTACAAGTACATTAATATGGACCCCCAAGAGCCTGAAAATCAAAGAATGATACACATGATGTTTATCTCCCAAAGCACACCAGATATCTGAAAAAAGCTAGCAAGTCGGACAGAACTTTGGGAAGGAATCCTGCCCAGCTGTTGGAAATTGCATTCAAGGTATTTCAATAACAGGAAATTCAGGAAGATCCAAGCTGCCCACCATATTCTTGGAGGCAATGTATGGTAAGGGACACAAAGGCACTGAACAGGGACCTTGGAGATGACAAGCCCTCATTAGGGAAAATCAGTGCAAATGTTGCAATGAAATAGGGCACTGGAAAAATGAGTGCCCCAAGAAAGAGGCTGCAAACACTGGTTGAACAGGCCGCCCAAAGGCTGAGCTGTCAGGAACAGAAGATGACTGAAGAGGCCTGAGGCTACAGCTGGAATTAACCATCTGCATTGTAATTGCCCCCTCCAGGAGCCTCAGGTAAAATTAAGAAGGGGAGACAAATGGTGGATTTCCTAGTGGACACTGGGACCACATATTCAGTTCTCAGTAATGCCCTTTCATGATCGACTACTGAATTGGTGCCAGTGATGGGAAGAATGGGACAACTGGAACATAAATTTTTCCTACAGCCTCTTGACTATCAGAATAGAGAAAAACAGATGACTCACCAGTTTCTGTATACACCAGACTGTCCTGTTCCATTATTAGAAAGGGATTTATCATCTAAACTTAATGCCCAGGTCACATCTCCTGAGGAGAAGAGCCTCCAGATGGAAGCACCTCATGAAAATGCCTAGGAGCTCCTGATTCAACATCCGGAAGTACAGCCTGACTGGCCAACAGAAATCATCAATCAGAAAGTGAGCAAATTTCTAGGCATCAAATGGGGGCTGCACACAGCTTGGAGACCACAGTCATCAGGAAAGGTTGAGAAGATGAACCACACCTTAAAGAGACAGATCTCCAAGCTATGTCAAAAGACATATATAGTGGGATCAGGTCTTGCCCATTGCCTTGTTTAGAATCCGGGTAGCCCCGAGAAATAAGCTCAAATTGAGCCCCCCTAAACTTGTGTATAGGAGACACTTTCAGGTTGCCTTGGTACAGCTTTCCCCACAGGCAGAAAATGACTGTAAAGTTCAGAATTCACTAGTTTTCACTCCCCAGGTCTATACTCTTCCCTTAGATAAAAACTTGAAGAGAGGGGCCTGAAGAACAGCTGGAAGAGAAATGGACTGGCCTGTGGGAAGTCCTCCTGACCACCCCTACTGCTGTGAAATTGGCCAGACTGAAGGCCTGGACGTATCATACCCAGGTGACGCCTCCTTGACAGATCCCTACCATGAATGGCGGACCACCACTCCTGGAGGGGAAACCAAGATAAGGTTCAAGAAATGTCTCCCAAAATCCTCTCTCTCTTCTTAGAACTCAGCTTAGCTCTAGGACTTTCACAAGATGTTGTCACTTTCTGACAAAGTAAAAATGTATGGACTCACCTGACATAAAATGTAGTCAATATTTCTGATTTCTGTCTAGCAGGAGGTACTTAGGTTGAACAAATCTTTACCCCATGTTTAATTGGTATATGTCACCCTCTGGAATTGATTAAACATTATACATTGCTAAGATATGTTCATAAAACATCACTTATAGGGATATCCATAATTGGGGACCGGAAATCTTGGTGGTATGGTGGGTTAAGTGCTACATCTGCTAACCAAAAGATCAGCAGTTCAAATCTGCCAGGCATTCCTTGGAAATTCCATGGAGCAGTTCTACTCTGACCTATAGGGTTGTTATGAGTTGGACCCGACTCAATGGCAGTGGGTTTGGTTTGTTTTCGTTACAGTTGGGGACATCTAAGAGAAGGACAGAGAGATGTTCTTGATCCAGCTACAGACTGTCACCCCAAATGGAAACAATGTCAAATTTTCAGGGTGCCCTTCCATCTGTTACAATCTTAATAACTCCATCCTCAAATGTAACAGAAATATAATGGTGTACTATGATAATAAACACATTAAGTTACATAAAAGATGGTTCTTGTTATGTGGAAATCAGGCCTTCTCATATGTCCCTGCAAATGCTACAGGGGGACCTCGCTCCTTGGGAAGGCTCACCCTGTTCCTGCCCCAGATTAAGGACATCCCACCTAAATGTGCCCAGACTATAACAGAAATTAACAATTGCCATAGTGACATAAATCTTTTCAGTTGGGCTGAATACATATCTTTGTCCCTTTTTGTCATGCCTACTGTGGTAATAGGTTTAAACGTGGAAATGCTACCTTGCAGGCCATGGTGCTTTAGGAGCTGAGTTGAGACAAGTCAGAGAGGCAGTTCTGGAAAAATGAGCAGCTATAGACTACTTACTCCTCTGACATAATCATGCATGTCAAGATTTTAAGGGGATGTTTTAGTCAGCTAGTGCTGCTCTAGTAAAAACACCAAGAGTGGATGGCTTTAAAAAGAGAAATGTTCATTCTTACACGCTCCAGTTGGCTACATGTCCAAATTCAGGGTGCATGCTCCAGGGGAAGGCTTTCCCCCTTGTCGGCTCTGGAGGAAAGTTCTTGTATCACATCAGTGTTTGTTCAGGCAGCATCTTGGAGCAGGAACCTCAGGTCTGAAGGCTGTGCTCTTCTCCCAGTGCTGGTTTGCTGATTGTGTGAGGTTCCCAAATCTCTCTGCCAGATTTTTTCCTTTGTATCTCAAAAGACCACCTCATGGCACAAAACAAACTTACACATGGAATCTTGCTCTACCAAGGCAACTTCTGCCTATCCACCCTCATTAACATCATAGTGGCAGGAATTCCAACATGGAGGAACATCACACAATACCAGGAATTATGACACCGTCAAATTGTTACAGATTTTTTTTAGGGGTACATTCAATTCATGACAGGGGATGTGTTGTTTTAACTTGTCTGATAATTCCCAGTTGACAGAGAACAAATTAAAAATAGCAAAAGATATTGTGAATAATGTCAAACGGTGGGAAGCCTTCTGCAGGTTAGAGCCTGAGAAATTATTCTCATGGCTCCCCAATCTAGGTTGGCTGTGCACACTAATAATGGGAATCAACTCATAATTGTTTGTGGACTATTTGTTGCTGTGTACAATACATAGCCAGCCTCATGACTAACTGTACCTCATGTGATAGAGAGCCAGCCCACATTCTGAGATTTGATCCTAGAGTTAATATTGTAAATCAAAGCAGTTATTTTCATTTAAAACCTGTTTCATAGATACAAAACTAAGACTTAAGAGTGAGGAATGTTAGTGAATATAAGAATCTATTAAAAGTTATTTAGGTTATTAAACTATATTCCAGCCCCTGCCCTAATTATAACCACCAACCAGATTAGCAGCCTGCATTCCTTCCCTTGCTCTGGGGTAGTAAATCGATTATTCCAAGACTTCAGAGAGGCAATAACATTTCAGATAGTTCACATTGCTCGATAAGATGTAATGGCATCTTATGATACCCTGTTATTGTTCTGTGACAATCTTCAGATGCCAATACCTTTAAAATCTGGCTATAAAAACTGCTGACAGTATAACCCAAGCAGGACAGTCTTGGAGAAGCTGTTCTCACCATTCCCCAGGTTTACATGCTTGTCTGTTAATAAAGCATATTTGAACCTTTTTTACACGTCTCTGAATTTGGCTGCAGTGACAGGAAGAACAAACTTACTTTTGATTCAACATGAGCCACAGAGCGGTTACTGCATACAGAGAAAAGAACTTGCGGCTCCAGAGAGTGTGGAAGTCCAAGAATGCAACACGAGTGATTACATTAACTATTTACAGTCTTTAAGGTGTAATCCTTTAGCTGATAGGAATGGAAACTTAAGTACAAATTTTCTGGAGGGCAATTTGGCAAGATGTAGTAAAAGTTTTAAAAGTGTGCCAAGCTCTTGTGAATAAGGAATTCTACTTTTAGAAATTTATCAGAAGATACAACCCATGGTTATCAATAGAAGTTTAGTGGAATGATGTCAGCATGGCATTGATTATATACTTTTAAAAAATAATTTAAAAACAGGGACATGTTCTGTTGAAATGAGACATAACTAACTCCATTTTGAACCTCAGATTCCATTTTGAGGAAGGGAAGTTTCCAGAAAACAACTTAGCAGAAAATAGCAGGGATACCATAGAGTAATCTCACCTTTGTCTTGCAAAACATCTGTCTGTGAGAAGACAAAACCTGGAGATAGCCTTGCAAATGATCCCTAGACCTTGACCACAATCTACTAAAACATTTGCTAATGACCACATTTTGTAACTTGCAGAAATTCCATATGGCCTCAACCAATCAATGCAAAAACCAGGTCTACCTCCCTACTCTGCAGTTTTACAACTTAAACACTGTGCGCTAAGGAAGCCTGGGATCGCCTCTGCTCTGTGTAGTTTGGAGTGCGTCCCTGGTGCACCAGTCTTTTTCCAATTGGGCACATTTTTTAATAAAACTTGACTTTAAAGAAAATCCAGACCCTAACAGTTCCATTTCTAAAAGAACATGGCAGCAGTTTAGTTCTGAATCTTTCCAGACCCCAACAATGACAGTAACAACAATAAACCTGTAAACTACTTATTGCGTGAAGTCAGGAGAAAACTGCAGCCTTCAAATTGTTACCAAAATCGGTCAGCAATGGAACAAAGCACACAACTTTGTGAAGAACCATGAATGAGAAGGAGATGCAGAGCCTTGCATAGCTGGAAAGCTCCAGCAATTACTTCCTTCCAGAAGGGGAAGACCTCATTCTGAGAGGGAACTTCTGAGAGCAGGATCTGACTTTAACAAAGCAGGTTTGTTGGGGACAATGGAGTCTGGGAAATTGCTGGGAAAAATATAACTCTTAAAAGTGGATACATCCTCTTAGAAGACAACAGCTGTGAAGAAACCCAGAACACATAGACTGGACAAAGAGCCACTCCTCAACCAGACTGGTCTCTGCAATTCAGAGAAGTAGCTCCTCACAGCAGCTGCGTTTGAGGCTTTTCGCTGCAGCAACCAAGACAGTTACCCTGGCCCACCTCTATATCATCTCTTCAAGGCAACAGACCCCACCTCAAACAGCTGTACAACATCTACAAGACACTCAAAAGATGAAATGTGTGGGCCAAGGATCCTATTCAGCCAAACTCGTCTCAAGTATAAAGTCTATTGCTAAAATAAAATTATCACTGTATTAAAGGTGTGTATGAACTCATTAGCTTTACTTTTCAGAAATTTTTCTGAAAGTTAGATAAGTGTTTCAAAATGCAATAAGGCTGAAAGGCTTTTGTAAAGGCAGACAAACAGAAAACAATGATGATATACTGGGCGATTTTTGGATTGGCTGGCAGGTGTTTTCTCTTCTTTTGGAAACGACTCAATGGCAATGGGTTTGGTTTAGTTTTATCTGAAGATCAAGGAGAAATTTTGAAGCAGGTTTAACCAATCAAGTCATGACTGGTTAGTTTAAGTTTCCATTTCTGGGAGAATCAACTGATGGACTTGGATTTTTTACTCCTGTGAAAGTTAGGCATCTACCTGAAATAGAAACTTAGGTTTCAGTTTGCTGACTTGAGTCTCCCCATAGAGTGACTCAGATTAGGGCCTAGTTTAATCAAGTTATCACTACAAGCCAGGATTTTAGTATCTGTGAAAAATCAGGGTATATTATCTTCACAAGCTCTTTGAAGAACCGTGGACCAGCAGCATCACATGGAAGCTTGCTGGAAATGCAGATTCTCAGTCCCTCACCCTCAGACTTACTCAATCAAAATTTTTCGTTTTAACGAGATTCTCAGATGATTTGTGTACACAGTAAAGTTTAGGAAACACCGTACAAGGGGACAAGCTTTAGTCAACCATGAGATGACCAAGGAAATCAGGATAAAGTCACTTTCCTTGAGCATTGAATATATTTAACTGTAGAACTAAGATTAGGGTGACACAACAGAACACAAATGTTATATGTTGTAATATTATAGAAATTATTCAGAGACAATAAAAATGAAAGAAAGGAAAGAGAGAGTAGCAATAAGAATGGGTTCACTGATTGCCACAAATGGACCCGAAGATAGTATTTAAGGCTTCCAAATGAAGAAAACTTGTAAGCATATCTAACATAAACACCAATACTGATAATTCTAGAGATAACAATAATTCTGGGGAAGGAGGATGCCATTACAAACTGAATTCTATTGTTTATAATAGAGAATCAAGAGACACTGTCCCAAAAGAGAGCAGGTCGAGAGTATTTTGTAAAGTTAACTCTTGGAACAATAATACAATAACATCAAAACTACATTAAAAAAGAGAGAGAGCACAGGTATATAACTACATTACAAAAACACAACATGAAATAATGTGACAGAATTAAGTCCAAACATATCTCTCATGTGGAAACTGGGCCAGTGGGACCATGCCCTGTGTGCTAGGAGCCCATATCTCTTTAAAAAACAAACAAACAAACAAACAAACAAAAATCCACTGCCTTCAAGTCAATTCCAACTCATAGTGACCCTACAGGTTAGAGTAGAACTGCTCCGTAGAGTTTCCAAGAAGTGCCCGGTGGTTCTGAACTATGGACGTTTTGGTTAGCAGACGTAGCACTTAACCACTATACCACCAGGGTGGCCTTTCTGTTATAGCAGCACTAGGTAACTAAGACAGATAATATTGTATAATAATAATATTACAATAAGCATTGAAATGCTTAACATACTAAGAAAACAAACAAAAATGTTCCTCCATTGATGTGTGTGGTATGCATGTGTGTGTGCAGTCTATATGAAATTATTCCAAGATCAAAGAGAAAATATAAATTGACACTGCAGGACACCAGGAAAACAATAATAATGTACAAAACATACAGAAGATACTATGTTATAGAGCTAAGGCAGCAGTCAAAGGAAATATATAGCCTTAAATAACTATACCAATATAAATAAATGAAAAATGAAGAGCACTTAAAAAGCTAGAAAAAGAATTAATAAACCAACAGAAAATAAAAAAAGGGTAAATTCATAAATTAACCAGTTTAATAAACAAAAATATAGAGTAACCTATTTAAAAAAAGCTTGTTTTTAGAATATACTGTATAAGGTAAGCCACAAGATAAGTTAATCATTAATAAAAGACAGGAAATGCACAAGTACTCTAAACTAGAAATTGTAAAGGGGAAATAATCACACAAAGGAAAGATTAAAACAAAACAAAAAACTCATACAGAATACTTTCAAAAATTTCTCCAAATCAACTTGAAAACCTATATGAAATATACAATATTCCCAGACAAGTTAAAACTGACCCTGAAAAAACAGAAAACCAAAATAGACCAATTTATATAAAAGAAATAGAATTTGTCAAATACCAAGGCTCTCAAAGAAACAAAAACTCCAGGTCCATGGTTTTAGAGGGCAATTTTATAATTCTAGAATTCTAAAGAACAAATGATTTCAATGACTTTCAGAATATTTAACAATATAGAAAAAAAGAAAAACTTCAAATTCTTTTCATAAATACAATATTGATACCAAAAGATGAGGATTTCAAGAAAAAAGAAAAACATAACCCAATCTTATTTATAAATACTAATGGAAAAATCCTAAATAAAATGTTAGCAAACAAAAGCTAAAAGCACAATGAAAAAATATAACATGACCAAATAGAGTTTCAGAAGCAGCGCTAAGACAGCTAGAGTGGAGAACGTGGAGAGTAGCAGGAGCTAAGGTATGAGGTGGCTGCAGGTCTCAGATTGTGTAGGACTATGAACATTTTAAATGCTTTGGCTGTTACTCTGAATTGGATGTGAATATTTGAAAGGCTATGATATAATCTGACACTTTTAATAGCATCACTTTGCTGTGCTGAGGACAGGGGCCTATGAAGCTTACATTAACTTTACCCAAGAATCTGGTGTTGGCCTCCATTCCTGAGATAAATTCCAAGAAAAAAAAAGTCTTTGGAATTCAAATATCTTTGTTGAAGACTCCAGATCACACCCAACAGGTTAGGTAAGGTGATAAAGTGACTCTGAGGTGTGGCTGGCCAGGTCACAAAGACATACCTTCTGGTCACCTTGTGATAGCCACTGACCTCAGGAAAGAGGGGCTAGAGTTTGCATTACATAATGAAACCCAAATAAAATCTCTGAACTCTAAAGCTCCATGGGCTCCCTGGTTGGGGAAAGATATCCATACATGTAGGAGGGAGTTATGTTCTTTGGACATGTAAGCTTCACATTGAGAATCTTTCTGGATCTTGCCCTATGCATTGCTTCATTTGCATTCTTTTTCCAACAATAAAACTGTTAAGTATAATGCTCCTGTTACTGTAAAACACAGGCTCAGGTCACCTGCCACAAAAACCAATACTGAGTCAGGAGTAAAGGTTTATTACGTGCCCTGCGTGTAAGAGACAGGGGAATTCAGGCCCTCAGAGCCTATCGCTTTTGTCAGGCAAGGTTGCAGAATTTAAAAGGAAAGACCACATGTAGATACAGGGAACAATGTGGGCAGTTGGGGGGCTAGGGGGAAATCAACTGAGTGAAGGTGTACTCAGCTGGGTGCAGGCCAACTGGGTAGGAGAGTCCTCTTGGCACAGGTCATTTGCTGGGAGAAGGCCATCTGCTTCCCAACCTCACTGGCCATCAAGGAAAGCAAAGTGATGCTAGATATCGTCCCCGCCAGCAATCTGAAGGAAGAATGCTCCAACACAAGTTACCTATCTTCCCAGTCTCCTGCTTAATTCCTTTATCGTTGGTTAAGTGTGCAATAACAAAAACAAAAGGAGCCATTCATTGCCTAGAGCTCACTGCATCTATAGTAGTACCTTCGAGGGTCATGCCTGGGGCTTGTGGGACGTAGAGGTTAGGTCTCTCCTTGTGAATTGGGGGTGATCTAAGAATGTCTCTCAGGCCCTCAATCTTAAGTATCCCTTACCCTGGGGCTTTTCAGCCTCTGGTTTCACGCCTCCCCCCATTGTCTGTGGGCGCTGGTATGTTGCTGTAATGCTGGAAAGTTACACCACTGGTATTTATAAAGCAGCAGAATCACCCCTGGTGGACAGATTTCAGCTATGCTGACAAACTAAGACAGACTAAGAAGGACCTGGCAGTCTTCTTCTTGTTAGGGTCCGTGATTTTCAAGATGCGACACTGTTACTTTAAAGGTTAAATTTTATTAAAAAATATGCCCAATAGGAAAAATACTGGTGCACCAGGGACGCACCCCAAGCTACACAGAGCAGAGGGCGACGGGGAGTTTCCTCAGTGCCCAGTATTTAAGTCGTGAGATTGCAAAGCAGGGAGGGTGAACTGACCTTTACATTGATTGGTTAACTCCTATTAGTTGTAAAATGTGGTCAAGGTCTAGGGGTCACTTGCAGGCTGTCACTTGCAAGGTTGCCCCCAGGCTTGTCTTGTGACAGTGTTTTGTAAGACAAAGGTAAGATTATTCTATGTATTTTCTGCTATTAAGTTGTTTCCTGGGGCTTTCTTCAATACCTCCAATTTTTACCGGGCCCTTCCTCATTTCAACATTCTGAAAAGAATTAGTCAGGGAAAACCTTCTGGATAGTAGGGGAACATTTTCAGTTACAGTGCCAGAAAATGAGTCCCCCCTCCTCCAGGTTGGAAGGGACTCAGAAGATGATTGGGGAAGAGCTGCCTCTTCAAAGTAGAGTTGATCTTAATGATGTGGATGGAGTAAAGCCTTTGGGATCTTCATTAGCTGATGTGGCATGACTCAAAATGGGAAGAAACAGCTGCAAACATCCATTAACAATCAGAATGCAGAATGTATGAAGCATGGATCTAGGAAAATTGGAAATTGTCAAAAATGAAATGCAACACATAAACATCAATATCCTAGGCATTAGTGAGCTGAAGTCAAGTGGTATTGGCCATTTTGGATCAGATAATCACACGGCCAACTATGCTGGAAACGAAACCTTGAAGAGTAATGGTGTTGTATTCATCGTCAGAAAGAGCATTTCAAGATTGACGGAACTCTATCCCTGAAATTCAGGAGGTCATTGAGGGAATTCTGTCCCTGAAATTCAGGGAGGTCACCAAGAGGACTCTGTCCCTGAAATTCAGGGAGGTTATCTTATCCAATAACCATACTTCACCATTAGCTGAAAACAGCCTGGTATGCATTCCCCACAGAAACGACCAAACACAGTCTGGCATGCCCTACCTGGTATAACCACAAAACCATAAGTAACTTTATGCCTGCTTTCCCTACCCTCCTAATTGAAAGCTATTCCCTAATCAAAATCTTGACTATAAACAAACGTTGCCCCTCTGCCTTCTAATCAACACTTCTTCCTTATCAGACTATAAAGCCCTTAACCAGAATTTCTTGCTAACCCTCTTTCTTTCTTTGTCGAACCAAAAACCCCCTCACCTCACACGACCTCACTGAAACTTTAAAACCGTTAAAAAAATGTTTGCTCTACTAGAGAAATGCGGGCTAAGCTACTCTCAGATCCCACACTTTCTCTGGACTGGTGTGTCTGCCTGTATTTCGGGCCACCTTCTCCCCAACAAAGATCTGTCTTGAAGTACACTGTCAGTGACAGGATAATATCCACATACCTACAAGGAAAGCCATTTAATACAACTTGAGGAGACTCTGTCCCTGAAATTCGGGGAGATCACCTTATCTAATGATCAGATCTCGCCATTAGCTGAAAATAAAATTGGAGGCTGAAAAGGTCTCCATGTGAGGAGTGCTCAAAACTAAGGGGACCTGAGAGAGATTATTTTAGATCACCCCTAACACACAGTGGAAGACATGACCTCCACATTCCACAAGTCCCAGGTGGTGACGCTGGGAGCAGCCCTTATCAGGGTGGGGCCCCCAAAGGCTCCACTGTAGATTCAGTGAACTATAGACAATGAGTGACTCCTTTTGTCGTGATAAAAGAAGTAAGTAGGAGGCTGGGAAGGGTGGAGAAGTAACTTGTGTTTGAGTATTATTCGTCTAGATTACTGGCAAGATGACATCCAGAACCACTTTGTTTTCCTTGGTGACTGGTGGTGGCCTGCAATATTGTGAAGCAGACCTTCACCCAGTTGACCTCCTCCATGCAGTCCACCCCCTCAGTCAACCTCACATGCGCCCAGTAGCCAACATTGTTCCCTACATCTGCATGTGGCCTTTCCTTTTATGTACTCAAATTTTGCCTGACCAATTTGGACAGGCTTTTGAGGATGAGAATACCTCCCTGTCCCTTTGCAATGCAGGCTTGCAAATAAAACCTTTGATCTCACCCCAAAGCTCCTGTCTCAGTGAATTGGCTTTTTGCAGGAGGTAGCTGATCTTGGACTTTTCCAGTAAAAAAAAAACAGCCTGGGATACATTCCCCACAAGGATGACCCAAAACAGCCTGGTATGCCCCATCCAGGATACCATAAAGCCATAAATAACATCATGCCTGCCTCCCCCACCACCCAGATTGAAAGCTCTTCCCTTATCAAAATCTTGACCATAAACAAACCTTAGCCCCCTTCTGACCAACATTTCTTCCTTATCAGACCATAGATCCCCTAACCAGAATTTCTTGCTACTCCTCTTCTTTTTCTTTCCTTATCAAACTGTTAGCCACCTCACCCTACACTACCTCATCAGAACTTTAAAACTATAAAAAAAACTTGCCCTACTGTCGAGGAGGCAGGCTGAGCCACATCTCAGTTCAGACTCCACTTTCTCCTTGAATAAACTTCACTGAACTCTTGAATTGGTGTGTCTCTGTCCCTGTTTCTCAACATTATTCAAATTTATGCACCAGCCACTAAGGCCAAAGACAAAGAAACTGAAGTTTTTACTAGCTTCTACAGTCTGAAATTGATCGAACATGCAATCAGGATGCACTGATAATTACTAGTGATTGGAATGCAAAAGTAGGAAACAAAGAAGGATCAGTAGTTGGAAAACACTGTGTAGGTGATAGAAATGATGCCAGAGACAGCATGATAGAATTTTGCAAGACTAACAGCTTTTTTATTGCAAATACTTTTTTACCCAACACAGACAGCAACTGTACACATGGACCTCAACAGATGGAATACACAGGAACCAAACCAACTACATCTGTGGAAAACGATGACGGAAAACCTCCACATCAGTAGTCAGAACAAGACCAGATGCTGACTGTGGCACAGACCATTAACTGTTCGTATGCAAATTCAAATTGAAACTGAAGAAAATTAGAACAAGTCCACAAGAGCCAAAGTATGACTGTTTTAGTCCTCTGGTACTGCTCTAACAGAAATACCACAAATAGATGGCTTTAACAAGAATAGTTTATTCCTATACAGTTCAGTAGGCTAGAAGTTCAAATTCAGGATGTCCACTCAAGGGGAGGCATTCTCCCTTGTCAGCTCTGGAGGAAAGTCCTTGTGTTGCATCAGTCTTTGTTCAGGGACATCTTTGGACAGGAACCTCCGGTCTGAAGGATGTGCTCTACTCTTGGTGCTGCTTTCTTGATGGTATGAGCTTCCCAACTCTCTGCTTGCTTCCCCTCCCTTTCACCCCTTGTAGGATAAAAGGATAAAAGGTGGTGCAAACCACACTCCAGGGAAACTCCCTTTACAGTGGACCAGGCAGGTGACCTTAGGAAAAGATTTACAGTCTCACCCTAATCCTCTTTAACATACAGCATAGAAAAGTCACAAAATGGAGGGGAATCACAATACTAGTAATCAGAATTCAACCAAATTTCTACACATATTTTTTTAGGGGACACAATTCAATCCATGACAATGATTTTGAGTACATCCCACTTGAGTTTAGAGACCGTCTCTAGGACAGATTTTGTTAGGGTCCACGATTTTCAAGATGCGACACTGTTACTTTAAAGGTTACATTTTATTAAAAAAATACGCCCAATGGGAAAAATGTTGAAATGAGGAAGGGCATGGTAAAAATTGGAGGTATTAAAGAAAGCCCCAGGAAACAACTTAATAGCAGAAAATACCATAGAATAACAAAACACTGTCACAAGACAAGCCTGGGGGCAACCTTGCAAGTGACAGCCTGCAAGTGACCCCTAGACCTTGACCACATTTTACAACTAATAGGAGTTAACCAATCAATGTAAAGGTCAGTTCACCCTCCCTGCTTTGCAATCTCACGACTTAAATACTGGGCGCTGAGGAAACTCGTCGTTGCCCCCTGCTCTGTGTAGCTTGGGGTGCGTCCCTGGTGCACCAGTATTTTTCCTATTGGGCATATTTTTTTAATAAAATTTAACCTTTAGAGTAACAGTGTCGCATCTTGAAAATCGCGGACCCTAACAAAATACTGGTGCACCAGGGATGCACCCCAAGCTACACAGAGCAGGGGGCGACGACGAGTTTCCTCAGCGCCCAGTACTTAAGTCGTGAGATTGCAAAGCAGGAAGGGTGAACTGACCTTTACATTGATTGGTTAACTCCTATTAGTTGTAAAATGTGGTCAAGGTCTAGGGGTCACTTGCAGGCTGTCACTTGCAAGGTTGCCCCCAGGCTTGTCTTGTGACAGTGTTTTGTAAGACAAAGGTGAGATGATTCTATGGTATTTTCTGCTATTACGTTGTTTCCTGGGGCTTTCTTTAATACCTCGAATTTTTACCACGCCCTTCCTCATTTCAACATTCCCCCCTTGAGTTCTTATTCCAGAGTCAAATCTTAAACTCTGAGTGGGTGCCAGGCTGATCAAGGTGCTGGCTGTTCAGGGGGTGGTAGGTCTGATGTTGGGGCTGATGTTTTAGGACCAGGAGCTGGCTAGTTTTTCTCATATGAATTTAAGTAATTTAGAATGTAGGGACCCACAGTTAAAGTTAAGGTGAAGAGGACAACTGGTCCTGGTTAACACTGTGACGAGGGTGGTCAGCCCCGGAGACCAGGAGAACAGAGACTCAACAGATCCTAATGAGGTCCCCTATTTTCCCTGATCCAGGGTGCATTGGTTTCACAGCCCCATGTATAACAGAAATAATCATTTGTTCCTCAACATGATCCATAGACATTATCCCCGGGACAGACGTAAAATTGTCTCTTAGCCAGTTGTTGTATGAGGCAGTTAGTAGCACACCTCCACCCATCAGCATGTATATATCCCCCAGTATTTATGAGTGCTCTGTGTGCATGAACCGGGTATGGGTCTTGTTAGGGTCCGCGATTTTCAAGATGAGACACTGTTACTTTAAAGGTTAAATTTTATTAAAAAAATATGCCCAATAGGAAAAATACTGGTGCACCAGGGATGCACCCCAAGCTACACAGAGCAGGGGGCGACGGGGAGTTTCCTCAGCGCCCAGTATTTAAGTCGTGAGATTGCAAAGCAGGGAGGGTGAACTGACCTTTACATTGATTGGTTAACTCCTATTAGTTGTAAAATGTGGTCAAGGTCTAGGGGTCACTTGCAGGCTGTCACTTGCAAGGTTGCCCCCAGGCTTGTCTTGTGACAGTGTTTTGTAAGACAAAGGTAAGATTATTCTATGGTATTTTCTGCTATTAAGTTGTTTCCTGGGGCTTTCTTCAATACCTCCAATTTTTACCGGGCCCTTCCTCACTTCAACATCTTAAGCTGTGAGTCTATAGAACCCCCCACAAGGTCACATAAATCGAGGTGAAAAACTGGTGAAGTCACCTCGGGAGGGCCGGTTAGGGTCAGTTCTTGAACTTGCCGGCCGAGGTTTCTTGGAGTCGCCTCAGGGCCAGTATGTTGTCGCACCCTCCATTGAAGGTAGATGGGAGTGATGGATCCAGGGCCGGATCCTGTCAACCTTGACAGCAGTGGGGGTTGTCAGGATTACTGTGTGGGGTCCTTTCCAACGGGGCTCCAAAGTCTCCTTTTGGTGTCTCAGGACCCAGACTAGACCCCCGGCTGAAACTGATGTGGCTTTACGGGAGGGAGATCGTGGAGGCGTCTCGACAAGGGGAAAAGCAGATCTTGAGTATTCTGCAGGGCCTGGAGGGACTTAAGCAGGTCATGATTAGAAATTTCTGCAAGTATGTCATCCCTTGGTTTAGGGCAGAGGGGTGTGGCCTCCCGAAAACAATTTCATAGGCGTAAGGCCTTGGGGGTAGGGAGAATTATGCACACACATTAAGGCAAAGGGAAGCAGGGCCGTCCAGTCACCGCCAGTTTCTAGGGTCAATTTGGTTAAGGTCTCCTTAAGGGTCCGGTTCATCCTCTCTACCTGTCCTGAACTCTGGGGGTGATAGGCACAGTGTAGTTTCCAATTAATCCCCAGAATAGATGTTACTCCCTGAGAGACTATGGCCATAAAGGCAGGGCCATTGTCTGATCCTAGCACCAACAGAACCCCAAACCTAGGTATGAGTTCTTCCAGGAGTTTTTTTTTTTTTTTGAAACTACTTGTGCTGTCTCTCTCTTAGTGGGAAATGCCTCAGTCCAACCAGAGAATGTGTCTACGAAAACTAAAGGGTACTTATATCCATATCTGTCGGGCTGAATTTCAGTGAAGTCCAGTTCTCAATGTACTGCAGGCATAGTGCCTCTTTCTCTCTTACCTTGGTGGGCCTTACCAGAGCTGCCTGCATTAGTGGCTTGGCAGGCTTGGCAGGTATGTGTTATTCGTTCAGCAAGCCGGGATAGTTGGGGTATGTAGTACCTTGGAGACAGAAGTTCCTGGATTTTTGTTGCTCCCAGATGGGTGGTCTGGTGGATCTGGAGGACGAGCTTCTCTCCCAATTTTTGAGGGAGAATGGGGAGCCCTCCCGAAGTGTAGTGTCATCCTTTCTTCTCTTCTAGGTGGGTTCTTTGGGAAGGGTCGGCTCGGGGAGCTGGATAGAATTGATCTCCAGGAGGCTGAGGGCAGCTTCCTTAGCTGCTCGGTTGGCTAGGTTATTGCCTCGGGCTTGAATCATTTCAGCCCGATGATGTGGAAGGCATCTCGTAGCCACTGGTCACGGGCATTGTGCGTCTGGGGCACGGTGAGGGGTGGCGAGTCAGGGGACAGGCTGGCGTCAGGAGGCTCCTCGTCATCTGAGAGGCCGGATCTGGTGGGTAGGAGCTGTCAGAGTACAGGGACGAGGACAGACCCTGGCACAGGCTCAGGTCTTGGCACAGGTGTTTATAGTCCTGGATTGACTCATACAGACTTCACAGCTGGCACAGCAGCGACATGTCCAGTTGTCGCAGTCCCACCTGTAGGCAACATCTCCTTGTACAGCACCGCTAATGTAGTGTCAAGGTTGACTGGGCAGCGTGGAGCAGCGAGGCCGGCGACGGGGCCCGCGTTGGCAGTGCCAGCGCTGTGGCGGGGTCTGTCCGGAGCACGGGCTGTGTGGCTCAGCCTGTCATGGATGTAGCTGTGCTGGTTGAAGACATGCTCCAGCTCCCGCCACGAGCCCCCGCTGGCATTGAGAAGGCTGCTGAGGCTGCACAGCAGCCCGGCCAGGGAGCAGCCTGCACTGCCTGGGGCCTTCGCTGAGGGCAGCCCGTTGCTCTGATGTTCCAGATGGTAGGGCTTGTAACCAGAGGACCCGATCTTCGGCTACTACCGCTGCCCCTGTGTACCTGGTGTCGTCCTTGATAAAACTGCTCCCATCAGTGAACAGAGTGAGATAGGGTCCTGCAAGGGAATGTCCACAAGATCTCAGCGAAGGCCGTGCTGTTGGCTAAGCACCTCAGTGCAGTCTTGCGGTTCGGCCTCCAGGTCCAGATCAGGCAGCAGTGTGGCTGGGTTGAGGGCTGAGCTAGAAGTAAACACAACTCGGGGCTGATCTAGTAATAAAGACTGGTAGTGGGTTAGCCGGGCATTGGAAATCCATTTACGAGACGGGCTACACAGGACTCCCTCGATGGCAAGGGGGGTGGTGATGGTCAGGGGTGTCCCGTAGTCAGCTGAGCAGTGGTCACAACAATTCTAAGGCACTTTGGCCATCCTGAGGCCACTGGGTCTAGCTCTTTAGACAGACAGGCCACCGGCCTTTTCCATGGGCTGAGTGTCTAAGTAAGGACTCCCTTGGCTATTCTTTTATTTTCATCAGTGTATAGTTGGAAAGGCTTTTCCAGGTTGGGTAATGCTAACGCTGATGCCTCCAGGAGTGACTTTTTTTATAGTCTGGAAAGCCTGTTCTGTTTCTTTAGTCCATATAAAATTCTTTTCTTTTCCTCGGGTCAGCTCGTATAGGGGGCGCATTATCTCTGCAAATCCTGGGATCCAGAGTCGGCAGAACCCAGCGGATCCCAGCAGTTCCCTCACCTGCCGCGGCGTACACGGGGTGGGAATCCCAAGGATAATCCGTTTTCTTGCTTTGGATAGGGAGTGTTGTCCCACCTTGAGTTGGAAACTCAAGTAAGTCGCCTCCTGGACGTAGACCTGTGTCTTTTTAGCGGAGACTTGATATCCCAATTTCTCCAAGAGAGTTAACAGGGACTTGGGGTCCTTTAAACAAGTGTCTTCATTGGGTGCCCCGAGTAATAAGTCATCTACATATTGTAGAAGGGAAATGTCAGGCCATTGATGCCTGTACTCACGTAAGTCCCGATGAAGGGCCTCATCAAAGATGGTGGGAGAGTTCTTGAACTCTTGTGGCAGGCAGTCCAGGTCAGCTGCCTGCTGAAGCCATCTTCTGAGTCCTGCCACTCGAAGGTGAAGAGTGGCTGACTCTGCGGGCTCAGGGGTATACTGAAGAATGTATCCTTTAAATCCAGCACTGAATACACCCAGTGTTCTGGTGACAGAATGCTCGGGAGAGTGTATGGGTTAGGACTGGTCTGGAGTCCAGTCCTCCTGCCTTCCTCACCGGCAGGAGGGGAGTATTCCAGGGCGACTGGCAGGGCACCAGTATTCCATGTTTTCTGAGTTTTTGAATGTGGGCCCTGATCCCTCTCTTCGGTTCTGGCACAATGGGGTACTGTCGTACCTGAATCGGGCTGGCAGATGGTTTTAAAGTCACTATAACCAGTGGTTGGTGTTTGGCCAGTCCTGGGGAGTTGTTTTCAGCCCAAACCTGGGGAATTTCTTTGATCAATTGATCCACTGATATCACGAGGATAGAGCAGGGGTCCCTGTCAGAACCATGATAAAATCTGTACTCTTCCTCTAAAGGGGCTATCACATTGACTTGGGGTGTCAGGTAAGCATGATCCCCAGCAAAGTGGATAGTCACCTGCATTTTTGATAACAAGTCTCTTCCAAGTAAAGAGTACGGGCATTCAGACATTACTATAAATGAGAGGGAGACAGTCTTAGCTCCCAGATCGTTCATCAGTCCATGAGTAGGCATTAATCCCAGTAGCTCCTCGTGCTAGGGTTTTGGTTTCAGTTATGGGTCCTAGGGGTTCAATTAGAACTGAGTTGCTAGCCCTGGTGTTGACCATGAATTCTACTGGCTGTCCCCCTATTTTTAAGGTTACCCTGGGCTCAGGGGTGGGGCCAGTGAGCCCTGACGCCCTCAGGCCTCTAGGTTAAGAACCTTTGGAGGGGGCTTTCTTTTGGGGCACTCACCCTTCCAATGTCCAATTTCCTTGTAGTAGGCACACTGGTTTCTCTGCAGGGGAGGCTTTCCTGGCTTCCTCGTCTGATCCGGTTTCTTCTCCCAAGGGCGCAGCGGCGTGTGGCCCTGGGCTTCTGCCAGGAGGATTCTGCTTACCTTTTTGGCTTGTTTGTCTTCTGGTAGTTCACAGTTATTGAAGGTTTTCATAGCAATTTCTATCAGCTCGGATAGATTCTTTCCCTCGAATCCTTCTTTTTTTTGTATTTTTCTTTTGATGTCAGGGGCTGACTGTCCCACAAAGGCTATGTTAATGGCCCGTTGATTTTTGTGAGACTCAGGGTCAATGGGAGTATATGTGCGGTATGTCTCCATCAGTCGTTCCAGAAAGGCTGCTGGGGGTTCTGAGGGTTCCTGAATTACCTGTGTTACTTTAGACAAATTTGTGGGGCGCCTAGCGGTGGCCTGGAGACCCCCCATAAGAATCTGGCGGTAGACAGTTAGGCACTGCTTACCTGCAGTGGTGTTTGGGTCCCAATTTGGGCGGGTCAGGGGAAAAGCGTGGTTAATCTCATCTAAATCACGAGTAAAGTTTCCATCATCTCGCGGCACCTGTTTTCTGGCTAGGGAAACAATCTTAGTCCTCTCCTCAGTGGTAAAGAGGGCTTGGAGAAGTATGTGGTTTCTAAGAGGGGTATCAAGGTAAAAGGAGTATAGACCAAGAAGGGGGTCCCAGCCTCAGTCATGGGCCCTATGGCTCACAAGGGGAAAATATGAGGGAGGGTTCTATAAGTGGTTGAAAAAATCGGCCTGAGTGGGTATGGGCTGGGCTCTGGAGGTCAGAGGAAGGTAGTGCTGCAGAAGTGGCGGGGGTTGGGGGAGCAGTCGGGACTGGAGGGTCTGCGGGGACCCTATACAGGCCACGGAGACTGGCTTTGGCTCCCTCAGCCCCGGTGGCAGCAGGAGGAGAAACGGGAACTGGGGGGTAGGGAGGTGGGAGACTCAATCAGAGGAATCAGATGGAGGAAGGGAAGCTGGTAGGGGGGTTTTGAGGAGCCCTGAACCGCCAGGGTTGTAGAAGGTTGTTTAGGGGGAACATAGGGTTACAGCCACACAGGTGGCCGCCTGAGGAGGTCTTGCCAAGCAACAATGTATGGCATTTGGTCAGGGTGACCCAGATCGCCAAAGATGACCTGAAAAACAGAATGGGTTTGTTTAATGTCTAGGGATCCCGTGGGTGGCCATCCAGTGCCAAAGGCCGGCCATTCCAGATTACAAAGTGTGCAGAGTTTTCCTGACTGCACCTTGCCGAAGTCTCGGCCTCATTTCTGGAAATCTGAAAGTGGTTAAGGAATAGGTCTAGGGGTGTTACAGAGTGAGAAGAACATTGCCCCATGGTGGCAAAAGTAACAATCAGGACAAACAACACAATCAAACAGACAATGGAACGGACACAGACATGGCGGCAAAAGTAACAATCAGGACAAACAACACAATCAAACAGACACAGACCGGTCACAGAAGTAAGGAAATGAAAACCAGATGCGGGATTTACAGGCCGCAGAACCGAGAAAGGAACCAGCGGTGCCCACCCAGAGGGAGAGCTGAGGCGTCCCCCAGCCTCCAACTCAGAGAGCAGTTCTGCGTCCAGATTCTCTCTTAGTGAGTCCCAGAACCAGAGCTCAAGCACAGACAGACAATATCCAGACTCACCGGTGAGGTCAAACCAGATCGGCCAGCCACGGAGGTCGCTCTTGAAATCCCGGGAGAGCACCAAATGTTAGGGTCCACAATTTTCAAGATGCGACACTGTTACTTTAAAGGTTAAATTTTATTAAAAAAATATACCCAATAGGAAAAATACTGGTGCACCAGGGACGCACCCCAAGCTACACAGAGCAGGGGGCAACGACGAGTTTCCTCAGCGCCCAGTATTTAAGTCGTGAGATTGCAAAGCAGGGAGGGTGAACTGACCTTTACATTGATTGGTTAACTCCTATTAGTTGTAAAATGTGGTCAAGGTCTAGGGGTCACTTGCAGGCTGTCACTTGCAGGCTGTCACTTGCAAGGTTGCCCCCAGGCTTGTCTTGTGACAGTGTTTTGTAAGACAAAGGTGAGATTATTCTATGGTATTTTCTGCTATTAAGTTGTTTCCTGGGGCTTTCTTTAATACCTCGAATTTTTACTGTGCCCTTCCTCATTTCAACAATTTGATGTGTTGAACACTAATCACCAAAGACCAGAAGAACTGTGGAATGACTTCAGAGATATCATCCATGATGATACCAAGAGGTCATTAAAAAGACAGGAAAGAAACAAAGACCAAACTGGATGTCAGAAGGGACTCTGAAATTTGCTCTTGAATATCGAGTAGCTAAAGCAAAAGGAAGACATGATGAAGTAAAATTAATGAACAGAAGACTTCAAAGAGCAGCTTGAGAAGACAACATAAAGTATTATAATGACATGTGCAATGAGCTGGAAATAGGTAACCATAAGGGAAGAACACATTCTGCATTTCTCAAGCTGAAAGAACTGAAGAAAAAATTCAAGCCTTGAGTTGCAATAGTGAAGAATTCTATAGGGAAAATATTAAATGACTCAGGGCACACCAGAAGGAGATGTAAGGAATACACAGAGTTGCTATACCAGAAAGAACTGGTTGATGTTTAGCCATTTGAAGAGGTAACATATGATCAGCAACCAATGGTGCTGAAGGAAGAAGTAGAAGCTGCACTAGGGCAGTGGTGAAAAACAAGGCTCCAGGAGTTGATAGAATATTAATTGAGATATTTCAACAAACAGATGCAGCATTGGAAGTAGTTACTCATCTATGTCAAGAAATTTGGAGGATAGCTGCCTGGCCAACTGACTGGAAGAGATCCATATTTGTTCCCTGTTGCGGACTGCTTGGAATGTACTGTCCCACCTATTGTCTTACTAATGTAGATTTAGGCTTTTTTGGGGCATGGCAGAACCTCTGGGAAGGCCTGACCTCTGTCTCTCCTTCTTCTTCTTATCTCCCACTTTACTGAGACTTCTGCACAAATATTTAGGCTTTCCTCAAGTATGATAGATCCTTAAAAAGCCTGACCTTTACCTGTTTCCCCTACCTCGTGCTTTGATGATACTTCCACGTATGGATCAGCCAATCATGAGATACCCCCACACCATTGTAACCCTTTTTGGCAAAAATAGACTGCCCTGTCAACCTCCTCCTGGTTGTAACCCTATAAATAAAGTTTCCTATTGAGGAATGGTGGCCATTGCTCTCCATCAGAGATCTTGGTCCCACTTGGCCTCAATTTTATCTTGTGTGATGTGAGTGAGTTTTTTCTCATCCCTTTTCCCGTCTCCCTCAGATATGGGTTGCCAGACATGACAATTCCCATTTCAAAGAAAGGTGATCTAACCGAACGTGGAAATTACCAAACAATATTATCGATGTCACACACAAGTAAAATGTTGCTCAAGATCACTCAAAAGTGACTCCAATGGTATATTGACAAGGAACTGCCAGAAATTCAAATCGCATTCAGAAGAGGACATGGAACCAGGGCTATGATTGCTGATGTCAGACAGATCTTGGCTAAAAGCAGAGAATACCAGAAAGATATTTACCTGCATTTCATCAACTATGCAAAAGCATTTGACTCTGTCAGTCATATCAAACTGGCTAACATTGTAGGGAATGGCAATTCCAGAACATTTTATTGTGCTCTTAAGTAATCTGTACATGGATAAAGATGCAGTCGTGTGAACGGAACAAGGGGACACTGCATGGTTTAAAATCTGGAAAGGTGTGCATCAGGCTTGTGTTCTTTCACCATATCTTTTCAATCTGTATAATGAGTAAATAATCTGAGAGGCTGGATTATATGAAGAAGAAGAAGGCATCAGGATTGGAGGAAGACTCCTTAACATCCTGCCTTTTGCAGCTGACACCACATTACTTGCTGGAATTGAAGAGGATTTGAAACACTGATTAAGATCAAAGACCACAGCCTTCAGTAAGGATTTCATCTCAACATCAAGAAAACAAAACTCCTCACAACTGGACCAGTAAGCAGCATCATGATAAATGGAGAAAAGACTGAGGCTGTCAAGGATTTCATTTTACTTGGTTCCACTATCAATGCCCATGGAAGCAGCAGTCAAGAAATCAAAAGACTCATTGCATTGGGAAAATCTGCTTCAAAGCACCTTTTTAAAGTATTGAAAACTAAAGATATCACCTTGATGACTAAGGTGTGCCCCAACCAAGCCATTATATTTTCAGCTGCATCATATGCATGCAAAAGCTGGACAATGAACAAGGAAGACAGAAGAAAAATTGATGCCTTTGAGTCATGGTGTTGGTAAAGAATACTGAATGTATTATGGACTGCCAAAAGAACAAATAGATCTGTACTGGAAGAAGTACAACCAGAGTGCTCTTTGGAAGCAAAGACAGTGAGACTATGCCTTACATACTTTGGACCTATTGTCATGAGGGATCAGTCCCTGAAGAAGGACATCATGCTTGGTAGAGAAAACAGTCAGTGAAAGAGAGAGAGACCCATGACGAGATGGATTGACACTGTGACTTGAGCATAAAAACAACTATGGACATGGCAGAAGAGTGGGCAGTGTTTCATTCTGTTGTGCATAGTGTCACTATGAGTCAGAACTGACTCAATGGCACCTAACAACAACATAGTGCTTCCTGTGAGTTCTGGTGAATTCTTAAACCCAAAGCAGTAATAGGAGCCAGTAGGTCAGAAGTAAGAGGGGCATAGGGATTCCCAAGTTTGCATCTGGTATCCTGAGGAGATAGGTGGAACCCCTGAATCTAGAGCCAGCAGATCAGAAGTAAGGGACGCTCTTGGGGTCCCTCAAGCTTGCAGCTGGTATCCTAAAGGGCAATGGAAAACCAGTAGGTCAGAAGCATGAATGCTATGGGGACACCCAAGTTTCTGGCGGAATCATGGGCCTACTTGGAGTCTAGAGGACTGTGTCCTGTAACTTGTGGGCTCTGACCTAGCTAGGTTAGCCTCAAAGGATGAACTGTTGCATCAGCAGGTGGCATTAGTATTGAAAAGAAAAATGAGTGAGGCTTTGATTGTTATCCATATAGGGGTCAAAGGTAAAAAAGGGAGTCTGTTTCAAAATTAATGGAGTAATCCAGAAGAGAAATTATAATAGCTTGGACCCGAGTAGTAAAGATGGTAACAAGGTCATGAAAAAGACAAGTTTAAGGGTGAAACTTTAAGGTATTTGGGCTTTATAAATGGAAGTACAGTTGCTATCAATGAGAAGACTGGGGGAAGATGAGCTTGGAAAAGCTTAAGCAAGAGCACAGTTGTGGACAAAGACTACAGGGTCTATGTGAGTTGGAACTGACTCAATGGTAACAGGTTTTTTTTGGTTCAGCAGACATCCACATGGAAGTGCCAAGTAGGCAGTCATATACACATCTCTGTAGCTCTTGTAAATAGCATGTGTTGGACATGGAAATTTAGGAGTTACAAGTTAACAGATGGCAAATCCAAACAATTAATCCAAACAACTATATTTAAGCTCATAACTGTTTATGTGCTGTGGTATCTACTGTTGCTATTGTTAAGTGCTGTGACTGTTAAGGTTATGGGTCAACTTGGTTGGGCCACGATTATCAGTGGTTTGGCAGTCCTATGATGATGTGATCACTTCCATGATGAGATCTGATATAATGTGAACACCTGCATGATGAGATCTGTTGTCAGTGCCAATCAACTGAAAGAGCTTTCCTTGGGAGTATGGCCTGCATCCAACATAACTTTTTTTTTTTTTGGCAAGGCTCTAATGCTTTTGTTCACTGTGGATCCTGCAACTAGCTCCCATTTATCTCATTAACCATTCTTGGGACCTGAGCTAGCAGCTTAATGGCTGTCTTGCCTGCCGATCTTCGGTTTGTCAGTCCCTGCAGCTATTTGAATCACGAGAACTCTCTGTCCCGACCCACAGACTTGAGACATGCCAGTCTCTTCAATCTCATAAGCCATTTCTTTGATATAAATCTCTCTATACACATATTTATACATTTTACTGGTTTTACCTCTTCAGAGAACCCAGCCTAAGACAGGTGCCACTGAGTCAATTTTGACTCATAATGATCCTATGTACAACAAAAAGAAATGTGGACCAGTCCTGTGCCATCCTCACATTAGTTGCTACGTTTGTGCCCATTTATTGCAGCAGTGAGTCAATCCATCTTGCTGAGGGTTTTTTTTTGCTGAGCCTCTACTTTACCAAACATGATATCCTTCCTTAGGGACTGATTCCTTTCAATAACATGCCCAAAGTAAGTGAGACAAAGTCCCACCATCCCCACTTCTAAGGACTATTTGGCTATACTTCTTCCAAAGTAGATCTGTCCATTCTTCTGACATGGTGTCTACTTTGTTGTTGTTGTTAGGTAACATCCAGTCAGTTTCAACTCATAGCAACCCTATATACAACAGAACGAAACATTACCTGGTCCTACACCATGCCCACAATCATCGGTATGCTAGAACCCATTGTTGCAGCCACTATGCCAATCCATCTTCTTAAGAGTTTTCTTCTTTTTTGCTGACCCTCCACTTTATTAAGCATAATGTCCTTCTCCCAAGATTAATCCCTCCTGAAAACATGTCCAAAGTATGTAAGACACAGTCTCACTATCATTGTTTCCAAGGAGCACTCTGGTTGTACTTCTTCCAAGACAGATCTGTTCATCTTGTCAGTCCATGGTATATTCAATATTCTTCTCCAACACCACAATTCAGAGGTGCCAATTCTTCTTCTGTCTTCCTTATTCATTATCCAACTTTCACATGCATGTGATGCGACTGAAAATAACATGGCTTGGTCAGGGCACACCTTAGTCATCAAGGTGACATCTTTGTTTTTCAACACTTTAAAAGGATCTTTCACAACAGATTTTCCCAATGCAAGGCATCTTTTCACTTCTTGGCTGCTGCTTCTGTGGGTATTGATCGCGGATCCAAGTAAAATGAAATCCTTGACAAACTCAATCTTTTCTCCATTTATCATGATACTGTGGTTTAAGGTTAGAAAAGGTGTGCATCAAGTTTGCATCCTTGCACTATACTTGTCATATCTGTATAACCAGCAAATAATCTGAGAACCTGAACTATATGGAAAAGAACAGTCCATCAGAATTAGAGGAAGACTCATTAACAACCTATATTATGCAGAAGACACAACCTTGCTTGCTGAAAGTGAAGAAGACTTGAAACATGTACTGATGAAAATTCAAAGACTACAGCCTTCAGTATGGATGATGCCTTAATATATATATACATATAAATCGTCACAACCAATAAGCAATATCACAATAAATGGAGGAGATAACTGAAGTTTCCAATGTTCATTTTACTTGGATCCACAGCCAACATCCATGGAAGCAGCAGTCAAGAAATTAGACCATGTGTTGCATTGGGTAAATTTGCTGCAAAAGACATCTTTAAAGTGTTGAAAAACAAGGATGTCACTTGGAAGAGTAAGGTATTCCTGAACAAAATCATGGTATTTTCAATCCATCCTATGCATGTGAAAGCTCAACAATGAATAAGGAAGACTGAAGAATGATTGACACCTTTCAATCATGGTGTTGGTGAAGAATATTGAATATAACAGGTACTACCAGAAAAATGAACAGATTTGTTTTGGAAGAAGTACAACCAGAATGCTCCTTGGAAGCAAGGATCTCAAGACTTCATCTCTAGTACTTTGGACACATTATCAGGAAGGATTATTCCTTGGAAAATGAGAGTGTGCTTATTAAAGTGTTGTCACTGTGTTGTTAGGCATCATTAAGTCGGTTCCAAACTCAGAGTGTCCCTATGAACAACAGAATGAAATATTGCCCAATCTTGCATGATCCCCCCACAATTGTCTTTATGCTTAAGCCCATGCTTAGCCATCCACTCTGCCAATCATGATGTCCTTCTCTAGGGACAGATCTCTCATAACAACATGTTCAAAGTACGTAAGACTCAGTCTCGCCTTCTTTGCTTCCAAGGAGCACTCTAGTTGTACTTCTTCCACAACAGATATATTTATTCTTTTGGCAGTCCATGGTACATTAATATTCTTCTCCAGCATCACAATTCAACTGTTAAAGTGGAGGGTCAGCAAAAAAGAGCGAGACCCTCAATGTTGCTGACACAGTGGCAGCAACAGTAGACTCAAAAAGAGCAAAGATTGTGAGGACAGCAGAGCACCAGGCAGGGTCTCCATTGTATCTAGTTTTGCTATGAGTCAAAACAATCTGACAGCACCTAACAACAACAAATAAATGGGAAAACATCCCACGATCATGCATCAGAAGAAAAATGTATTGTTGAGATAGCAGTATTCAAAAAACTGTAATCCCCTAGTCAAAATTCCAGCTGGCCTCCTTGCAGAAATTGACAAGCTGTTCCTAAAACTTGTATGGAAATGCAAGGAACTCAGCACAGTTCAATCTTGAAAATGAAAAAACAAACCAAAAAAGGTTGTAGGACCCACACTTCCCAATTTCTAAACATACTACAGAGCTACAGAAATCAAAACTAGCATCAGGGTAGACATATAGACCAACGGAATAGAACTGAGAGCCCAGAAATAAACCCATATGTTACCGGCAAGTTAATTTTCAACAAGGGTGCCAAGAATACTCAATGGGGAAAGAATAGTCTTTTCAACAAATGATACTTAGCCAACTGAACACCAGTTCAAAAGAATGAAGGTAGACCCCTGCCTTCATGCCATTTACAGAAATTAATTCAAAATGTGTCAAACACATAAACATTAAGAGTTAAAAGGATAAAACTCTTAGAAGAAAGCATAGCTGTAAATTTTCCTGACTTTGGACTAGTCAATGTTTCTCAGATACGATACAAAAAGCACAAGCCAACCAAAGGAAAAACAGATACACCAGGCTTCGTTAAAATTAATAATGTTAGCACTTCAAAAAATACTACAAAGAAATTGAAAAGACAGCCCAAGGAAGATAGAAAATATTTGCAAATCATATATCTGAAAAGAGCCTGTTGTCCCCCCAAGCATGCCTATGTTGATTTGACTTGGCTGTGAGTCCCAATATGGTGCCCTTCCTCCCATGTGTTGTGAATCCTGCCTCTGTGAGATTGATGATGAAGAACATGCAACAGCTGTGTTAGTGAGGCAGGTCTCAAGCTACAAGCTTGTGGAATATAAGGGAGAGAAGTGAGCAGAAGAAGTTGGGAACCTTGTAACACCAAGAAAGCAGTACCGGGAGAAGAGCGCGTCCTTCAGACCTGAGGTTCCTGCGCCAAGATGCTCCCTAGACAAAGACTGACCCGACACAGGGAAAGCATTCCCCTCGAACGGATACCCTGAATATGGACTTGTGGCCTACCAGACGATGTAAGAATAAACTTTCATTTATTAAAGCCATCCACTCTGTGATATTTCTGTTACAACAGCCCTAGCTGACTAAAACAGAGCCTAATAACCAGAATACATAAAGAACTCTCCCCACTCAACAATAAAATAATTCAGTATTTAAAATGGGCAAAGGATCTGAATAGACATTTCTCCAAAGAGGATATAAAAATGGCCCATAAGCATATGAAAAGATGTTCATAGTCATTAGGAAAATGAAAATCAAGATCACAATGAGGTATCACTTCACATCCTCTAAGAAAGTTGTAATAAAAATGAAAGAAAAATAACAAGTATCGGAGAGGATGTAGAAACACTGGAAACTTTATACACTGTTGGAAGGAATTTAGAATGGTGTAGCCACTGTGGAAAACAGATTGTCAGTTCCTCAAAAGGTTAAACATAGTCCATTTCCATTCCTGTAAATATAGTCAAGGGAATTGAAAACATGCCTATACAAAGACTTGTACGTGAACATGCATAGCAGCATTACTCATAATAGTCAAAACAGGAATCACTCAAATGTCCTTCAACTGATGGATTCAATCCAAAACCAAACTCACTGCATTTGAGTTGATTTGGACTCACAACAATCCTATAGGACAGAGTAGAACTCCTCATCATAGGGTTTCCAAGGAGGGGCTGGGGAATTTGAACTGCTGACCTTCCAGCTAGTCACCAAGCTCTTAACGAATGTGCCACCAATTGGTGAACAGATAAACAGAACATAGTGCTCCATTCAGCCATAAAAGAAATGAAGGACTGATTCCTGCTACAACATAGATGAACCTTGAAAACATGCTAAAGGAAAGAAGTCTGACACTAAAGGCAAAAAAAGAATATGGATTCCATGTATATGAAATGTCCAGAACAGATATTCCATAAAGATAGAAAGTAGGTTAGTGGCTGCCACGGCCTGAAGCAAACAGGAGTGACTGCTAATGGTGAACGGCGTTTCTTCTGGAACGATGAAAATGTTCGAAACTTAATTTGTGTTGATGTTTGTATAAATCTTTGCATGTACTAAAACTACTGAGTTACACACTTAAGGGGGTAAATCTTATGGTATGTATGTTATATCTCAATACGGATGTTAACACCAAGATCAAGTAGAAAAATGGGTCTTTTCTATGAGAAAATCTGAACCATTTTAAACAATTTAGAAGCCAAAATCAAACCTACTGCTGGTGAGTCAATTATGATCTATAGGGCAGGGTAGAACCGTGCCATAGAGTTTCCAAGGAGTGTCTGGTGGGTTTGAACTGCTAACCTTTTGGTTAGCACTGAAGCTCTTAACCACTATGCCACTAGAGTTTCTAATTTAGAAACAAAGAAGCAGTAATTGGACTTGCTGAAGTGCCCTGTAAGGTGTTGAAGTTAACTGAAGTTTTAGAGTGCTTTCAATTTTGAAAGCACAACGTTAACAATTTTTCATTATAAAAAAAGCTACCTATTTGTGGACTTTTGGTTTCCTAACCTGCATGGAAACCCTGGTGACGTAGTGGTTAAGTGCTACAGCTGCCAACCAAAAGGTTGGTAGTTCAAATCCACCAGGCACTCCTTGGAAACTCTATTGGGCAGTTCTACTCTGTCTATGGGAGTCTCTGAGTTGGAATCAACTTGATCACAGTGGGTTTGGTTGGTTTTTTATAACTTGTATGTGTGTCTGAATATTTTTAACTATAGACGTACACACATATACCCCACCACTGTCAAAAGCAATGCTAAATAAGGTAGTTCTGGATGACTCCTGAGCTCTTTTATACTCCAAGGGAAGGAAGCTGTGTAGCTGTAGCTGCTGTTCACAGAGCCTGGGTTCCTGTTTCTGGCCCAGCCTCTGCTCTGTGCCATCAGGGATTTGGCTTAGAATACCCTCAGTGATGTTCCAAGTTGCATTTGCAATGAGAATCACTTGGAGTCTTGACTCTGGGTATATAGCAGCAGGGTCTGGGAATCTGCTGTTTTGTGTATGTGTGATAAATACATCTGTTAACAAAACATCTGCCATTTCAACATTCTTCATGCGTACAGTTCAATGACATTAACTTGCGTTCATCATGTTGTTTAACCACTACCCTTATCAATTCCCTAATTTTTCCATTGCCCTTGGCAGAGGCTCAGTGTCCCCCAAGCATGGAGTCCTCTTTTCTCCATCCCTCTTTCTGCCACTGGTAGCCACTAATAAACTTTGGTCTCTATATACTTGTCTACTCTAGATATTTTACATATGTGGAATCATATAATTGCTCCTTTTGTGACTGACTTATTTCACTTAGTGTAATCCTTTTAAGGTTCATCCATGTGAAATCTGCTGTTTTAATAAGCATCTCAAGAGATCTGATCTGTAGTTAATTTTGGGAATCCCAGGACCCTATTCCTGATTGGAGAATGTAGGCCTGTCATTGGTTTCACAGACCCTGCTATACTCTCCCTGACCACTTGGGTGTGAGTAGCATGCCACCCTAGTGTTAACCACAGTCACTGAGCCTAGGAGTGGATGTCTGGGCACAGTCTACTGCTCAGGGTCCCTGCTATTTCCATGCTGTATCTGGTTTCTGTCTGTTCTGTTTGTTGAGGTCCCAACGGAAGATGCAGAGCTATAGACAACACATGGTTCGAACTTCCCCTGGGCCCCACTCACTATACAGGACCTGCATTGGAGTCCTTGAACCCAGATTCTAGGTTCAGCTCCGTAGTCCAATCTCACATTGGTGTGGAACCATGGGGGTTCACCGTCTCTCAAGACTGACACAGAGTCCAGTGATTTCCTAATTAATGTACCTGAATACTTCCAGAGATGGGGAACTCACCACTTACAAGGAACCCCTTCTGTCTCTCAGGGGGCTGCTACTTGTCCCCAGAACAGACAGCAGAGTCATGCCAGTTAAACACCCTCAGGCCTATCTATTCATTGCCTCTGGATACATCCATTCCATTCCAGCTTCTTCCAATATGTTTTGGATACACAGATATCACTTTGTTGTTGTTTGTTGTTAGGTGCCACTTAGTTCTGACTTACAGTGACCCTGTGTACAACAGAACGAAACACTGCCCAGTCCTGCACCATCTTAATTGTTGCTATGCTTGAGACTACTGTAGCAGCCACTGTGCCACTCTATCTCATTGATGGCCTTCATCTTTTTTCAGTGGTCTTCTGCTTTACCAAGCATAAAGTCTTTCTTCTATAGGGGCTGTTGTACTCTGTCCTATAGGGCTGCTGTGAGTTGGGATCAACTGTCTGGCAACGAGTTTGATTTTTTTTGGTTTATGTCCTTCTCCAGGGACTGATTCTTCCTGATAAGAGGTAGAAAGTATGTGAGACAAAGTCTTGGCATTCTTGCTTTTAAAGAGTATTCTGGCTGTACTTCTTCTGAGACAGGTTTGTTTGTTCTTTTGATAGTCCATGGTATATTCAACATTTTTTTATCAACACTGTAATTCAAAGTCATCAATTCTTTTTGATCTTCTTCATTCGTTGTTCAGCTATAGCATGCTTATGAGGTGATTGAAAACACCATGGCTTGGGTCAGGGGCACCTTAGGTTTTAAGGTGACAGCTTTGTTTTTTAACTCTTTAAAGAGATTTTTTTGCATTAAAATCCTTCATTGGTTCTCTGTTGCTCTTTGGATCTAGATCATAATCTCTGTTGTGGTCTACTGACTGGGCTGATCCCAGCAGCGTCATCCCTTCTACTCTTCTGCCTCTCTAGGATGCAGTCACCCAGATCTTGCGACTCTCTTGCCAGGTCAGACTCTCCTGTCGTGGCCTGCTCTCGTTTACTGAGTTGTAACACTTCTGCACATCCAGCATTGCTTCCCTGGAGAAGCCTTCCCTGACGGCAAGTTGGATCAGGTCATTTGTTTACCCATGCTCATAGTACTCTTATTAATATTTGTCACCGTTGAAATTTTTCATTTACTTGAGCAATTATTTCACTAATGTCTGCTTCACTCACTAGACAGTAAATTTCACCAGAGAAGAACTCTTGACTTTTGTCTCAGTGTATATCCAGCACCTAGCAAATTGCCCGGCAGGAGTTGACTGGGAAGATGAATGGAAGAATGACTTGGTACAGAAAGGCGCGGCACAGGCTGGGTGGGGTGTCGAGGCCACTAAGAACGGATCAAAGATGGACCCAGGCAGCCACACCCATAAATAAGACTGGTGTTCTGACTGGTCTGAGGCCAGGACCCCTGGCATCGTCCAGGTTGAGGCGGTGCCTGAGGAACTCACACCTTACCCCCAAGACATGAAGGATACAGTCTAGTTCCGGCTGTCAGGCAGCTGTCTAGCTGGGAGGCTCCGATTCTGTGGGTGGAGGCCACAGTTTCTCCGTGGGGTGGTCTGCAAACCACACCTGCAGTGTCTGGGTAGGCGAGCGTTAGGCGCCGTGGGCTGCGGAGGTTTTAGGGACCCGGCTCGGCTGACAGATCCACCTTCAAGCCGCCGCACCGCGCGAGGGCGCTCTAGGCCGGCCCTCCAGAGTAGCCACGTGCCACCGGAGCTCTTCTAGCCGTCGTGCGGTGGCGCGGTGCGCGTCGGGAAGGCGGTGCACAGGTACGGCCTTCAGCGGCGGGAACCATGGTGGGTGGTGAGGCGGCCGCTGCGATAGAGGAACTGGTTTCGGGGGTTAGGCAGGCAGCCGACTTTGCGGAGCAGTTCCGCTCCTATTCGGAGAGCGAGAAGCAATGGAAAGCCCGGATGGAATTCATCCTGCGCCACCTACCCGACTACCGCGACCCACCCGACGGCGGTGGCCGCCTGGACCAGCTGCTGTCCCTCTCTATGGTCTGGGCCAACCACCTCTTCTTGGGCTGCAGGTGCGGACCCCTGCCCTCGGACCCACAGCCCTTGCCCATGGCTGTGTCCTGAAATGATCGTATGTCCCAGGCTGAGCTCGCCCCCAGCCTTCTACCGCCTTGATTGGGCCTCCAGCTGGGCTGATTCCCACTCTGTGAAAAAAAAAGGCAAAACAAAACCCTATGCGCTCTTCTGGATTCCAGTCAAGCAACCCAGTAGCACAGAGTAGAACTGCCCTCTAGAGTTTCCAAGGAGCGTCTGGTGGTTTAGAACTGCCCACTTTTTGGTTATTAGCTGTATCACTTAGCCACTGTGCCGCTAGGATTTCCGCCCACAACGGTCGTCCCTTGGAAAGAGTTTTACTTCTCTGAGTCGCAGTTTCCTCATTTGGAAAATGCGTTGTGACGACTACGTTACTAATGGGTGAAAAGTACTCAGCACAGGGCTGCTGTCTACCAAGGCCACAATACGTGGTGGGAGCGAAGCTTGCGAATGTTCTTTTTATTGTTACTAGCTCAAACCATAACTTTAACAGAGCGTATTTTAAGTCTGTTAGGTCCCTTAACCCCCCCCATGTGGAGACAAGACGCCCATTTAACAGATGAAGAAGCTTAGGGAGGTGGAGTGTTAGGCTTAGGGTCAGGAAATTTCTGGCAGGATGTAATCTGTGTCAACTTTGTACCGATTCTGCCCATCTGTCATTCCTCTTACGGAAAATAGCAGTGGTTTTTTCCTAAGTTGAAAGTCCACTGTGTCCTCGCTGCAGCACTAAGAGGGCAAGGGCCTGCTTTTGAAGTGCCTGATACAGCACCACTTACAGGGTTGTTTTGAGTCAGAATCGACTTGATAGCTCTTCACCAAGGTGGTACAGTGGTTAAGCACTTGGCTGCTAGAATGCACCTGCTCCTCTTTGGACCACCTGCTGTCCCCCCAACTGTTGTCTCTTCCTGTCAAGATTTACAGCCTTGGAAACTCTGTGGGACAGTTCTGCTGTGTTCTCTGGGATGACTATAAGTAGAAATTGACTCCACAGCAGTGGATCTGTTTGGTTTTATATCCCACCATGGAGCCCTGGTGAAGGGCTGCTACCTGAAAAGGTGGCATTTTAAACCCACCAGCCACACCATGGGAGAAAGACGTGGCAATCTGTTCAGCCTTTGAAACCCCATAGGGCAACTGTACTCATCCAGTAGAGTCACTATGGGCCAGAATTGACAAGGTAGCAATAATGAAAACAAACCCACTGCCGCTGAGTCGATTCCAACTCATAGCAACCCCATAGAACAGTGTAGAACTGCTCCATAGAACTACTGACCTTTTGGTTAGCAATTGTAGCACTTAACCACTACACCACCAGGGGTTCCCAAGATAGCAGTAGGTTTTATTTTGGGTTTGATAAACCCAACACTAGGAAGGGGGCAAATCTGGGTACTCCCCACACCTTCCTGAAACTGTGTTAGGCTAACAGGATGATTTATGGCTATATTCAGATGGCTGCTTGCTTCTGGTCACACAGCTTCTCCAGACCCAAGCCATTAAGTTTCATTTTCAGACACCGAGGGTCATTAGGATAGGATTTGACGAAGCAGTGTCAGATACATGTATCTGTTCTTCACTTCCTCCCCGTTTAACAGACTCTATTCAAGTTTAGGCAAATGGCAGAGAATTGGACAAGTCAGCAAATAATGTCCTTTTTACTAGACTAACATTCCACATGTGTTTAAACATTTATTTTTGGTTGTTCATAACGTACCCCAGAATATGTACTACCAGATGTGTAAGAGAAGAGACACTGCTGTCAAGTTGATTCCAACTCATCGTGATCCTAAATGTTTGGTGCCTTTAATTTTGTAAATATCAGAACACCTGTTTCATGGCATTCCTAAAGCCTGCTTCTGAATCCATACCCAGGAAGAACTGTTTTCTAACCCACTGCTGAACATATCAGTAGGTTTCTGTTGCTGGATCTGATCAGTCCTTTGAGAGATGAGTTTACATTTCAGCAACCTGCAATATTGTGCTAACCCACAGTGACAAATAATTTTTCCAAGACTTTACTTTATTACTTTTTATTGTGCAGTTACAACAAAGACCTTTTAGACAAAGTGATGGAAATGGCGGATGGGATTGAAGTGGAAGATCTGCCACAGTTTACAACCAGAAGTGAATTAATGAAAAAGGTAAACAGGATTTCCAAGTGCATTTAATGAAACAGTGTAGTTAACTGCTCTTTTAAGATATATATATATATATATTGTTTTTGAATGCTCTTGTTTGCTACCCAGAAGGTCTGAGTCCTTTCATTTTTTAAAAAATATTGTGTTGTGAAAGTTTACACAGAAAATTGTTCAGTGATATTCGTACATTCTTTGCAGTATGTTAGCATTCTCATTATTTCCATTTTAGTTCTGTTTCCATTAAGCTAGCATTCCAGTCTCCCCTTGCCTTCTCATCTTTGGTCTACAGTAAATGTTGACCATTTGGTTTCATCTAGACAGTTATTTTAATGAGCTCAGTACTCCCAGATGATATTTATTTTATGGGTCAGTCTGTCATTTGGCTGAAAGGTGACTACTGGGAGTGGTTTCTGTTCTAAGAGTAAAGAGTATCTTGGGGAGATAGTCTCATGGGTTCACCTAAGTCTTAGTAAGTCTGGTCTTTTTTTTTTGGTAGCAGTTTAAGTTTTGATCTACATTTTTCTCCCATTCTATCTGGGACCATGTACTGAGTCCCCGGTTGGAGTGGTTGGTAGTGGTATCCAGGCACCATTTAGTTCTTCTGATCTAACTGTAGGTGCTCTCATTGTTGGCGTAGACTGTTGGTTCTGTAGATAGTTTTAGTCTTTGGTTTCCTTCTGTCTCTTCAGTTCTGAAGGGATAGAGTAGAGACTAGTAGTTGTATCTTAGATTAAGCCTTTTCATTCTCATTTCCCTGTAATTGCTATAAACCTCTTCATAATTAGATATCAACAGTTGATAAATTATGCATTGTTGGTGGATTAACACATAAAACTGACCTCTTCTGTTTTCCTGAGAACATTCTGTTTTCAGCTTTAAAAAAAAAAAAAAAAAAGTTGGTTTTAAGTAAATGTTGGCCAGAGTGCCCAAGTTTCCCACTTGTTAAAACATCTTATTGGTAACAGCAACTTATCTCACTCCAGTTCAGGAGAGCCAGACCAGACTTGTTTGCTGCTCTGACTTGCTGATGAGAATGTGCCTGGAGTAAGGTCCAGACACCATAGCTATTCCCTATTCTTCAGGGCTTAGTGTAGCTCTGGTTGTGGACTCTTGACACAGTGAGCTTGTACCTAGATCCTTGTGTTAGGACCTTGGGGCTTGGGACGGAAAGAACGTTAGAGAATGGAGCTGTTCATTCTGGCTCCTTTTCAGAATCCCTGTCTGACATTCTTTTTCTAATTCGCCTCTGTTCTCAGGCAGCAGAATTGCTCCCATATCTCCCAGAGTTCCTTTGGCACTTCATACAGTCCTCTTTTAGGGCATCGTTGTCTGGGTTACAGTATCTCTGTGTGTCTTTTGTCTCCAGATTTGCTACCTTTCTGAGGAAAAGAGAGGGCATATAAAGTTTGGACCTTACAAGTCTAATATCTACTATAGGTACCCCAGAAAAGATGCTCAGAAATGGACCAAAAGCAACTGAGTAAAACTCTGTTACCCCCTTTTTAGTTCTGCCTTCAGAAGTATCGGTAAGCCCTTGCTTCACCTCAGTTTGGTCTAGTTTTGGGAGGCAAGGCCCTACGGAAGTCTCCTACCTTAGCTCAAATCTCCAAATGTAACCAGGCCCAAACAGTACTTCCCACCTGATTTCAGGTGATTTTTTTCTAAGTTATTCTTTTAGTTTTTAATCTGAGCCTGGAATCAAAAGCTTATGGCTTTATGGATTCCCTCATGTAATACTTTTAAACATTCCTTGACAGTCATCCTTGGGTAGCTCAGTGATGAGGGTCCTGGGGCCTTGCTAGTTTCCCCTTGTAGTTTATACACGTTTTGTGACATAGTTGCAATCCCTCAATGTGACAGTACTCTGCCCACTTTCTCCCTGGGTTCCCTGTTTCCCTTCTCCCATCTTTCTTGCCTTCTGAACTTCGTTTTTTGGCAAAAATGCTGCCCTTTTGGTCTCATGTGGTTGAGTGTTCTGAGGAGTATTATTGTTCACTTTGTAAGCCTGTCTGTTGTTTGGCTGAAAGGTGATCTCTGGGAGACTTAAGGAGGTTGTTTTTTTCATTGGTATACATGTCCCAAACATTATCCATAGGGCATTGTGAAAATGAGTTTGTTGTGTGTGGGGAGATGATCTGTTTAAAGTGAAAAATTTAAAAGAAGTCTGAATGTCAAAATTGTAGAGAGTACCTACCCTGAGCTGTGCATTCTTGATTGTACAGTGTGAGTCTCCGGAGAGGAGTCCTTAGGCCAGAACCTGGATCCCTACACACCAGTGCTGTCATACCAGCCATTACCACTTCAGTACCTGGAAGAAGCTGGAAGGCCATGATTCCTTCATAATACCTCTGGATTATGTGTGTTTCAATTTCCTTCAAATGAAACTTACGTCTTCTTAGTAACCAAGTTTAATTTTAAACTGTAAAACTTACGTATTTAGTCCTGAGACTTGAGATGCTTAGAGAACACCTAGTTGTGCCCACCCCAGATAAGCCCATCCTGAGAGCAGGTCATCTCAACAAAAGGCTGTTGACAGACTTGCGCTGAAGGCTATCTCTCTCTGCTGAAGACCTCCTGGAGAGCCCTTTGGAAGGAGGGCTACGGAGGCTCAGGGACTTTGCAGCAGCAGTTTTGTCCCTTGCTTGAGGTTTTTGCATGTAATAGAGGAGACTGGCAAACCTTAGGCAACACTGCCAGCTTAGAGACAGGAACAGCTGGTGTCAAGCCATGCACCTGAAAACGTGTTGTTATTCTGCCCAGAAGTGATCCTTGGCTCTAAAATTAGAGTTTAGTTGAATTTTAGAGCCAGCTAGCAAGTAGAAATGAATCATTTGGCATTGTTGGTATCTCAAGACCCAGACAGTGAAGATAACTTATGAGACTTCAGCTCTTTGACATAAGATTTTAAAAATACTTTATGGCTGCTCTGCAGCTTTGAGTGAGTACATCTTAGTGGTCTGTCCAACTGGTCTTTTGTTCTCATTATTTTGGTCTGAGAAATGTACATTGGCCTCTGACAGGTGTGATTTGTCGAATGGTTGCAATGTGTGGTTTTTCTTTTGAAAGATTCAGGCACAAATGTATTCAGAAAATAATCTCCATTTTCTAACAGCCATTCTTAGACACCTCTTATCAGCCTTTTTGGTTGATCAGCTTACCCATTACTGAGTGATAATTAACAAAGAGCAGCAGCTGACTCAGGAAGGGTGTCATTACCATGAGTGTCAGAGTTAATTTTTCCAAGGTATTGTCTTAATCAAGGAGAAACAAGAGTGACTGACAAAGCAGCAGCAGCTATCATTAGTGGCTCAAAGAAAGAAGTTGTCAGCATAATTACTTGTCCGTTTTTCCTGAGAACATTTTTATCCCAAGAGGGAAAATGACTATATATGAAATGTGAAAGAAAAGTTAGAAAAACAAGTTTGCCTGCATTTCAGGGTGTTCTCTTTTGAAGATTAGAGCCCTGATTGCACAGTGATTAAGCGTTCCACTGCCAACCCAAAGGTCTACAGTTGGGACCCACGAGTTGCTCCTTGGGAAAAGATATGGCAGTATGCTTCTTTAGAAATTACAGCCTTGAAAACCCTCTGGGACAGCACTGCTCTGTCCTGTAGGGTTGCTGCTAGTTGTAATTGACTGGAAGGCATTGAGTGTGGTTTGGTGTTCTTTTGAGCATTATGTCCACTCTTGGCAAGCTCTGAGCTATGAAGCAGCCACTCCATTGGTGCTAAGAGCTAAGGTTCCAAGGTAACACCTATTGCTGAGTATGTACGAAAAAGAAAAAAAAAATACTCAGCCTGTCAGATTTGTTAAATCAGGGGATTTAACAAATTTAACCCCAAGATAAATGCTCAACGAGTTACCTGTGTTTTTCCTTTATCCACTATGAATTAAAGCAGCCTGGAAGGCTTGTCCAACACCACAGGCTAGTCTTGCTGTCTGGTGCTTAGTAATGCCAGAGTCCAGGATGACTGGGTCGTCTGCCAGCACTGTTTGGAAAAGATACGGTCAGTTTGTGCAGTGGCCAGAGTCAGTGGCAGCTGTTGTGTTGCTGTCAGCTTGGTCTGTTGTATCCGAAATTTGAGTGATGGCCTAGGGGTTTTTTGACTTTGAACTAAAGATGGGTTCCTTAGATGATGCTGCATTCTCCTAAAAAGAGAACAACTTGTATTTTGCTTTTGCTGAGAAATTTAGCTTGTTTGGATATCTCTCAGAAAGACTGAAGTCACTGGCTTAGCTAGAAAATAGATCATACCTTGAAAACTCTGATTACTAAAAAGACTCAGGTTGATTTATTCTCACTACTAAATGTTAAGGAAATCCATTCAAATACAGGTGACACCCAAAGTGATTTCATCACACCCTGCTTAAAAGTTGTCTACAGCCACGTTTAAATTTACCAAAGGTGCTAGAGTACCCCAAAAGAATGTCTGCTTCAACTTGTCACTATTTGCAGACATGCTTTTACAGTTTTTTATAGTGTGAAATACAGAAACATACAACCTTTACATCTCCTAAAACCCTGACTCAATGTGAAATGTTGTGAATTACTACCTGAATTCTACTGCTATAAATTTAGAACAATAAGTATGTGATTCTGCTTTTAGAACTCTTCATCACAGAGCGTGCCAGGAAAAAGTTGTATTTTAAGTATTCTGTTATCACTTTAAATCGTGAATGCTCACAGATCACAGGCCTGGTGTGCAGTGTTTAAGTGCCTGGCTGCTAACCAGAAGGTCAGCGGTTTAGATTAACAGCGCTCTGGAAGAAGGTTGGGGCAGTTTGCTTCCATAAAGGGTATAGGCTTGGGAACCTGGCCCTGTGGGCAGTTCTCTTCTGTTCTGTAGGGTCGCAATGAAGTGACTCACTGGCAACATTTTTTTGAAAAATAGATTAACTGGTGAGAAGTTCAAGAAAACCAGGTTTAGGCTTCCAAGTGGATGTTGGGATCAATGTTTTATTTTCTGTATGTAGTAAAATATTAATAGTTTCTAAGACTGCTTACCAGCTGGGTAATACATAAATATTGCATGACTGTTAGCTTTTAATTTATGAAGGTGAACTTGATTCACTGGACTGCATGGCTGTAACTTTTTCTTTCTCTCCTTCTTTATCTCCCCAGCATCAGAGCTAAGGTAGAAAAGTTATCACCTTTTCATCATCAGCTACAGGCCCAGAAAACCGGCTGGGATAAATGTGATATTGACCCCAGCATCTCTCTCAAGACTCCTGATATTGCCAACAAAAAAAAAGAGAGGTGGTTGGAATGAAATGGAATGTTTAGAATGACTTTTTAAAAGTTTTTACTCTTCTAGAACCTATCATTGTAAAAGTATACCATTTATGTATTTATAAATCATGCACTCTTAAGATGTGTTCATCAACATTGTGACAGCCCTCTTTGGTTTTTAAATGTCAAACTTTTTATTACAGTATCTTTTTAATGTTAATGTAATATAGCAGGTAATGAATTTTACAGTTTGGATTTTTTAACAATGTTCCTTTTTAAGTATGATTGTTTTCATGCCCCTCCTCCACCCCACCCTACCCCAGCAAAACCTTTTTTCCTTATTTCTACCTCACACTGATGCCATCCATATACCCCCTTCCCACAGTTACCCATCTCGGTTTTATGGTGAGAATAAAATCATAGACCTTGGAAGGTCTCTGAGGTGCCCACCATCTCTGGGAAAGAAGAGGCAGCCTAATCCAAATGTCTGCCGTTATTTTAAAAGCTGACATGAGAGTCCACAGCTTTGCCTAGACTGCCACCCATTTGTAGATTCTCTAGACTCTGCCAAGTTGCTGAACTAAAGCTCACATTCTTTTTTTTTTTTTCTGGAGGGAGCTTGAGGTTTGAGTCTTACAGACTTGAGAGACTGCTTTGGATATAGCCCTTTAGGAAGTACTTACACTTTTTTACTGGAGTCCTGCTTGTCTCTGAAGTTTTTGTATTAATTTCTCTCGTTTTAGTTACGGTATCTTTTCTGTACTTCTCCCTGTTCCTTTTCCCTATTTTGGTACCCATGAGTAGCTGCATGGAAACCCTGGTGGTGTGGTAGTTACGTGCTACGGTTGCTAACCAAAAGGTTGGCAGTTTACATCCACCAGTTGCTCCTGGGAAACTCTGAGGCAGTTCTTCTGTGTCCTGTAAGGTTGCTATGGATTGGAATTGACTCAGCAACAAAGGTTTGGTTTTGCTTTTTGTATTAACTGTATACCTTTGGACATAAATACTGGGTGAGGGGCTTTTAGAGTATCCGCAGTCTACATCAGCAGGTTCACTCATTCACTGCTAGGCACTGTACTTGGTACCAGGGACAGTGGAGAGTAAGCCTTTAGTGTAACCTACTGGTGAATATAGGTAGTTTAACAGACTTGCTGATGACAAAAGCCTGCTGTGGAAGCATGGTGTCTTGGGCCATAGAAATTGGACAAGACTCACCCACGGCCTGAAGCTGCAGCTTCTAACCACTAGGATGGACTGAGTGAAGAGGCCAAGGAAGGAGTCTGTCTCTGATCTGTAACTTGGAACAAGCCACTTCTCTCCCGAGCCTTACCTGGAGAATGGAGATTAGAGAAATACCTCTCACAAGGAGCTATGCAAGGATTAATAAAGATAGTAAATATTGGGGGGCCAGCATAGTGCTCACTGAGCCTTAGAATATTTTTGTCTTCAAATGTATGTAGTCCAGCTTCTTTTCGTTTTATCTGTATAAATTTGTGAGGCTAAAAATAATTACAAAGTAGAAAAATTGGTGTGTAATTATTCGCTTTGTGTCTGTGTGTAAATCTTCCTGTTTTTATTTTTAATCATCCAGTTATAACTGTGCCTTAAATTCTTACAGGTTAGAATCAATGGCTGGGTCCCTTGCTGCAATGAAACTGGTTATTTCAGAAATGTACTAGAGTTTAATAGCAAATAAAGGACATCTGAGAGCAAACAGGATTATCACTTTCAAAATGCATATTAAATTAGATGTCTCATCATGCATTGTCTTCAATTATATTTTTAATAGATAATGCCAAAAATATAAAGGAATGATAGGCGTTCAGCATAAAACAAGTTTAAATTGTAGAATGATGGTGTGGGCTGTCCAATGCATTCCAACTCATAGTGAGTCTGTGTGACAGAGTAGAACTGTCGCATCAGGATTTCTAGGTTGAAATCTTTACGGGAGCAGATTGACAGGTCTTTTCTCCTGTGGAGCAGCTCGTGGGTTTGAACCACTGACATTTTGGTTAGCAGCCAAGTATTTAACAAATGGTCAACACTGTGCCACCAAGGGTTTCTTGTGGAATAATACCTTTCTCCCCCACCAATTTCCTCTTGGGGGGGGGGGAATTTTAAAAAATAAGACCAAATTTTAAAAAGTATATTCTTCAAAAAGATCCAGTATATTTGAGACACAATACAGCTAATTATCTGATCAAGATAATGTGAATGTATACCAGCAATATTTAGACTGCTTATATTTTTTTAAATGTTGATTTAAAGGCTTTTTCAAAAAAATTCTTTCACAGTTCTTTTTGAAGACTTCTAGTTAATCAAAATTAAATTTTCTGACTCCATTTTCCAATGAATTTTCTGTTTTTCTTTTCATTGTTACAACCTCTGCAGCTGTCACTATAACATTAACCAGTTTTAAAATTTTACCCATTGTTTTTCTGAAAGCAGCAAGAAACCTAAATTGTAAAAGGGCGCACTGTTAGCCTTGGAACAGAGTTCACACCAGATACAAGCTGCAAGAGTCTGGCCTCTTCATGTGTACAATCCTGCCCAAGGCTTGGGATGAAGACCAAATGAGATCATAAGTAGGGACTTGGTAAAGTATCAGTTTCCAAGTGGAAGTTAATGACCAGAAATATTTTTGCTAACTCCTCAGACCTTGAGAGCAGCCATTATTTGGTATAGTGTATTTAGGATGTTGAGTTACCTAACAGTGGTGCTGTTTCCTTTTATCCAAGCCATATCCCCAAAATTGCTTTTTGAAATGCTTTTGTCTCAGGTCCACTTCAGTCTGTATTAGCAGGAGGAGGGATTCAGGATCCATTTGGATCTGTGGCTTACCTGTATGTTAACTGTTACTGCCCATTCTCAGATTTGCTAATCTGTGGTAAATGGCAGCAAAAATTCATCTGAAATGAGTTTTATATTACCCTAAATGTCAGTTGGGTGTTTCTCAACTGCATAACTCTAAAAGCATGCTGGGTGTCCTTTGTCTGCAGTAAGACTGCCAACTTCTGTTAGTGTTTGAGGCTGTATCTGTGACACCTAGTTTGGCTCTCATCCTTGAGTATCATTTAGGGACAACTTTCTGTAGGAGTAAAAGTCAACACAGATCCTCTAAGGCAAGACAGCCTTGGAACTTAAACCATTTTTGGTCACATGCAAATTGTTTTACTAAAATATTTTTTATGCCACGTGCTTTCTAGATAATCAGCATATAGCAGTGAATAAAATGGAGGATAAATTTTGCTCATATGGAGTCTACATTCTTTTAAAAAAAGTTTAGCCAGATGAGATTGTTGATTTCCCTCAACTGACTATGTTCCTTGTAAAGTTGACTCCTAGAGGGTAGATGGTTACATTGGTCTGCCCTTCTCACACTAGTTTGTGTTTTCTCACAGTGCCAGCATTTGGGACAGAGAGTTCTTTGCATGAGCTTTCAGTGATGGAAGATGGCTTACAGCTTTGCCCATAGATACCTACACATTGAGAGGCAACTGGGCCACTATTTGTAAGTTCTAGTTCCAGTATGTTTTTTGGTTGTTAATCATTTAGCTCCTCATTCAACTAATGCAGCATTATATTGACTGAGTCCCTCCAAGTTTAATCATGTAAGTCACTTCTAGTGACTTTAACATACGTTAGAAAGTGTCCCAAATGGTAAACTGTACTGTCACTCACCAAAGAGGTGAAGCAAGGACTCCACCACCTGTTGACAAAAATTAAACTCAGTTTCCTCTGAACCCAGATTCTCAGGAAAATTACAGAGAATAGGAACTGAGATGAGATTACTAAACTCATTAGATTTGCTTTAAAGGAAAGAAAAGGGTAAAATAAAAACCAGGCCATGTCTCACTGTTGTGCATAGGATCACTATGAGACAGAATCCACTTGACACCACCACCACCACCTAACAGATTTGGTCTTATTCTAGACCTGCAAGTGGGCCACAGCTGCGATCAGACAGGGGTGCCTGCCTCTTTAGAACTTGACCCAGGGGCCTTCCTTCTCTTTTCCAGCCCAGGCCAATCCTTCAATGTGGTCCTCCCTCCCAACCCCTTTGCCTTGGAGAAGTTGGCTGGTAGGGGCCTGAGGTAGGTCTTGGCCTCCTGATTCACAGCAAAAGGACAAGCTGAGCCTTGAGCCGTGTAGGTGTACTGGTTCAAGTCATTGTGAAAGCCAGCAGCAAATTCTCATTTTGTTAGGACTGTTTTCTGACATTTTCTTTATATAATAAAGGTTGTTCCCTAGCAGGTGTGAGCTGGTCTCTTCCTCCTGAGTTATCCTCAGGGTAAGCATCTACAAAGTGATGGCAATTCCTATTTCAGTCTTTATTGGAGCATTCCATGGAAAAATAGAATACTGGTATTTAGTGGGTTTTTGTAACTCCTTCCTCATTCCTGCCCTGATTTTCCTTTGAGGCCAAGCTGGTAAAATATGGAAACTCACCAACACAAAAAGAAAGCCAGTGTCCACAACTGTCCCACCCAACCAGGCTCCAACGTTTTCAGTGCAGGTTGCAGAGCAGGGCCTAAAGGGAACCTGTCACCCACTATGTAGCCTGAATGGTAGCAGGCACTGAATGAAACAGTGCCAACTAAGTGCCAGGCTGCTCTGGTGGGCAGGCAGAAACAACCTCCAGAGGGATGCCCTAAGAAATGACCAACCTTACCTAGAGCTGCTGTGTCCTGCACAGCACTCTCCCATTATTAGGCACCTCAAAAACTCTGTACCACCTAGGTATACTTGTCTACCCATGGGCATGGCCTTGGCCGTAGCACTGGCACACTGAGGGCAGTGCCTCTGCCAGTTGGGTGTTTCTCAACTGCGTAGCTCTAAAAGCATGCTGGGTGTCCTGTGTCTGCAGTAAGACTGCCAACTTGTCTACCCATGGGCATGGCCTTGGCCGTAGCACTGGCACACCGAGGGCAGTGCCTCTGCCACCTAGCCAAGGAAAAGGCTCCTGCAGGCTGTATGAGTTTGGTCCAGGGTTTTGTCCTATTAACTGACCAGATTCCTCATCACTCCGAGTATAAATTGTGGGCCCCAGATGGACTATCATCTGTGGTTACCACTTCTCCTTAAGCTAGGTTTTCTAAACATTCTAGGTGGTGAGACTGACTCATATTTTCTTCTACCTTTATGTATTTACCAAGCTATCTTTTGTAACTATGTTCTCCTTCATAACAAAAGCCAGAGAACTAAAAGTTCCCAAAGGATTAGGAGTGGAGCCAAGAAGAAACCCTTTGTGGTCTTACCAGCTTGGTCCACTGCCCAGGTCTGAACAACCACAGCCAAAGATTGGAAAGCACTTCCCAGCCTTGGGCTTTAAGTCTCCATTTTTGATGCTTAGATTGTCTCTTACAGCTTGATCCTTCAGACCTGGTCTTGAGAGGGCAGCAAACTGACTGTGGTCTGTTTCCAAGCTGTCCTGTACAAAAGGAGACCCAGTCTTCATCAAAGGGTCAATGTGTAATGACTAAACACCAGGAATAGTACCTCTCCATAGATGGGTTCATCAGACAAACTATTACCAGGCCCTGATACTGCCCTACTGATTGTCCTGGCTTACACATCCTTTGTACCCACCTACCCCTCAGAATAACCTTGTCACTCTGTAGGCAATCTTTCTCTTGATGTTCCTGGAAGTGTGTATTTGCAACCATAGTCTTTATGTGCCCATACAAGAACACTCCAGTAACCAAAACCCACTGCCAACATAGGTTACCAATTTATTATTCTCTTTGGAGGTGATGTGGGCTCTGGATTCCTTCCAATTCTTGGCCCAGCATAAAGTTTTCTACTGGAAGAAGGTAACCCTCAGCTTTGGAATGATACAAGAGGTAAGCAGCTTCCTGTTTCTTGCCTTTGCACCAGCATGCAAAAAAAACAAGTTCCCAACTCATTTTTGTGAAATAACTTTACAGAACCCAGCCAAAGAGCAGCAGGTTTCTCTGCTGCAGTCCTCCTGGTTTAGGAGTGCAACTGGTCCATTTCAGCTGCTGGGCTATGGTATGTGTTATGGTATTCCTGGCAAAAGGTCTTCTTTGTAAAGGAGAAAAGGAAAAGAGCAATTGTATTCGTTTGGGCTTCAGACAAGAAGCAGCAAAACCAACCCTATGCTGTCTGAAGGTCTGTATTAAGTATGCTAATGTTTGCATTTTGGCAGCCTTAAAACTGCCACTCACTCCCACAAGTATGTCAAGTAACTGCTTCAGGATGGGAAGGGATGGCTCAGGTTGATAGAGTCTTAGGGGATCCTTTCAGTGACAGGCTCTGTTCCCCTTTCCACATGCCTACAACATAGTGGCACTTTATGAATCTCAGTCTTCCCGGTAGGACTTCAAGTGGGCTAACATTCCCAAAAGGTCTACAGAAGCATCACACTTGTAACCAAGAATATCACTACGTAAAGACTTCTCTAACATGCTAAGTGATTTCCCTCATGTATTCTTTATATGCAGCGCATTCTCTAACATGTTACTGCAAAAGTTACTGATAAGCATGGGTGGCCAAGCTTTAGGTCTGAGGAAATGCCACAGTTCCTAAAATCAGTTTCTGTACTTTTCTCAGCCAAAGCTGAACGTTCCATATACCAAAATGGAAGCCTGGAGCCAGTCCTTCCTGGCTTCTTAATTTCAGCTCTCAAGGAACTAACACTGCTAATCTGAGGGAGAGCCATGCACCCAACAACGTTTATAACAGGCATAACTTGTTCATCTTTCTGGCCAGCTGGAAAAAAAAAAAAAGCCCTAACCCTTGCTTATGAAGAGAAAACTTAACATTTCTGATAAGACTGTTCAGAAAGGCTGTAGCAATAGTGGGGAAAACTCAAAGAAAGAAAGAAAAAACCCACTGCTGTTAAACTTCTGACTCAGTGACCCTACAGGACAGAACAGAATTGCCTATGGGGTTTTCAAGGAGCACCTGGTAGATTTGAATCGCTGACCTTCTGGTTAGCAGGCATTGCACTTAACTACTACGCCACCAGGGTTTCCAGAAGGAAGAAAGGCACACAGATTTAACCCTTCTTTGTTAGAAGGATAGAGAATAAAAGTCAATCTTTTTAATAATAAAATTCAGTTTCTAATATTTCTGCTGTATGCTATATACCAGAATAACTGAAGAACACCACTGGGAACTAAAGTAATAGCATTTTGGCAGAGACCCTATCCTATGGCCAATTTCATGTATCTGTAATAGCTTTCCAACCAGTGACCTATTACTTACACAATTCCCACACAAAGGATTTCTTTGGGACTCCGCAATGGTGGATGCAATACAAAACAACTGTAACAAGCACTGTCCGGATCCCAAAATTTCTCAGATAGGATCCTTACCTCCCATAACCTGGGAGATGTAACTCTTAATTGTGCTCAAGTCCCAGGGTTACAGTACTAAATGAATAAAACTGAGTAGACAAGTACCTTATTTACTGAACAAAAAGCAGACTGTTGCTAAATATTGTACAGTTAATAGCTTCCTTTCCCACTACCTTCCACCTACATAAGACTTTAGATCAGTTCCTGAAGTTATTTATATTCATAGGATCTTTTATTTTTGCTAGCTGGGGAGAGCGTGTTTCCACAGACCAGGTTATTTCTAGGATGGGTGAAAAAATCTAGTCTATTGATAAGTCATGGTCCTATATTTCAAAGATCAAAAAAGTACACCTATATCCAAACTTGTTTACCTTTTTAAAAAAGAGGTGGAAAAATGTGGCCCAATCTTTCCATTGGATAGATACAAAGCTATAAATCAACTGAAAGATTTTCACAAACTGGGATGACTATGTTCAGTAGAAGTTCTCAAACTAAACTCAATCCCTTAATATCTCTTAAAGAATAACAGTAATTGGTTATACAGTGCAATCGATTGCTTTTACATGACCTTTCTTATCATGTTCTTGTAACACCTACCAAGTGACTGAGTATGACTAGGCAAATAAAGTGTGGCCCACAAGGGGAGTGGGACCGTGTAAGTAAGGTACAGGGAAGCCTACTTGAAGGGACTGGTCAGTTTTGCCACTTGTTAGGCTTAAAACAAGCAGTCTCTGAGGTGGAAAAGGAGGACCTCACCACCACCAAAAGCCAGGAGTGGAGCATATCCTTTGGACTTGGGGACCTTACACTGGGAACTCCCTAGAGCCAGGAGACAAGAGCAAAAGAGAGCTGTATCACTCTAAATGGTGAGAAGCATCAGCACAGAAAATAGCAGCACCAGAGCCAGTAGACCAGCATGGAACAGGTGACTTCCTGGCCCACAAAATGAGGCAGCTCCAGGGGGTGTTACCAACCCACATAGTGAATTGAGCACTTTCCAGGAGGTTTCTTAAGAGTGGGGTGCCTCTGGACATTTACTGGCAGAACTAAAGGAGTGTTGTAACATTTGCCCGAGCAGGGCAGAAGTGAGGCCAGGGGCCAGAGAGGGGCCTGCCTGTGGGTATGGCTGAAAAACTGTCCTGACCAAAGAACTACCTCCTGAGTCATTCCCGATCTTGAACTATAACGTGTTACTTCTCTAATAAGCCCCATAACCCTGAGTATTGTCTGTAAATTCTGTGTAGTCACTACAAATTACTGAACTCACTGGAGAAGTACAGGGTCATGGAGGATGGCTGTGTCTGACTTGCTAACAAGGTTAGAGACAGAAGGTACGGTTCACCTCCACACAGAATGCTGAAAGGTATGGCTGGTGTCAGAACTGGTAACAAGACTAAAGAGAGGAGGTATGTCTAACACCTCTAACTCACAGGAAATCAGCTATGGGCTGATGGTGATCTTGATTTTCCCTTGTCATGACATTAGAGGTTGGACACCTGCAGAATTTATCTTTACAGGTTAAAAGACCAGACTACTTGGGATCAAACCCAAGCTCTTTTCACTTAGGAGGCTGACCCTTGGGCAAGTAAGTTACTGTAACTTTGTACCTAGTTTTCTCACATCTGAACTGTAACAGCCCTTATATCTCATGGGGAAACCCTGGTTGCACAGTAGTTAAGTGCTATGTCTGCTAACCAAATGGTCAGCAGTTCAAATCTGCCAGGCACTCCTTGGAGCAGTTCTGCTCCATCCTTTAGACTTGCTATGAGTTAGAATCAACTTGACACTACTGGGTTTGGTTTGGTTTTTATACTTAATGAGGTTATTGACTTTGAAATGAGATAATACATGTTATGTGCTTAGAACAGTACCTTCTGCAGAATGCTGTAGTTAACAGCTATTAGAGGAATTCCATCAGATGTGTTTACATAAGTTCAGTAATATAACCTCTTACCAAAAACAAATCAAGTAGGCATGAATCCTGCTGTAATGTTGATCTCTGACCTTTCCGTGAAGATGTAATAATGCCTTTACAGTTATCAATACCTTACATATTCCAGTTTTAAATAGGTAAGGAGAAAAGAGGTTAAAAATGGATTTTGAAGCAGTACCCAAAGAGCATTTAATGAAGTAAGAGGTAAGTCCTCACAGATACTGCATAAGAGCCGTCACTGGAGTAAATGTCTGTAGAAACTAATATGTTATAGAGCTGAACTATAAAAGCACCACACACGTAATATAACCAAAAAGTACCTTTAAACAAAGTATCTCCCCCCAACCATGATTCCAGGCAGTAAACTCTTCTTTGAATCAATGATCAGCACTTATTCATTTCAGTATTACACGCTGCTTCATGAGTAAAAGCCACAGACTTGCCATCCTATAACCCCGTATATTCCAATGGAGAAAAAACTGATAGCTTACTCCTCTAAGCTACTACTGCTATGATAAGAAACTCTTGGGGCTTTAATAATAGTTAAAATAGCTGTTTTAACTAGGAGAAAGACTACACAGGTGGTTCAATGAAAACTGGAAGGATATTTTCCACACTATTTGAAGACATAGGATAGCTTGGTCACAGCTTTCTATGACATTATTTTTTAAATTTATCCAATAAACTAAACTCAGTACAACTTTTATAGGATTTAGGAGATTTAACTAATGTCACCAATTCTTACTCACTGATAATAGTGGGGGCATGAATTTTTGGAAAATGTTTCTACACTTATTTTCCTCATCAATCAAAAACCTTTTAAAGATGCTTCCAAGCAGCAAAATGTTGCATGAGCTCTGTTCAGGGAAGAGGTGCGAAAGGTACAGTTTACCAATAAATAGTTCATGAAGAAACTTCAACAAATGGCCTAGATACAGAACTAGACAGAATCAAACCAGTCATGTACATAACTGCTTGGTTAAAACTAATACAGGTACACTCAAAATAAAGTATGAAACTGTAACTGGTGTTTAGAATCAACTTTGAAGAATTTCTCAATATAAATCTGTTCTCTTGGAATTGGAAATGCTAGCATCAATTGTAGAGAGCTAGAGACTTATTAACCCATCCTACACAGATAAGGAAATAAGTGACAAAGTCTCTTGCACTGAAGTTATGTATTTTTAACAGTTTTACATGTAATATTCATATATAAAAAACTTTAAGTGCTTTTCTCCAATTTAAAAATCTAAAGAATTCAAAAATAAGGCATTCAATATTTGAAAAAAGTACAGATTTACAAAATGTGTATATTCTGTCATGAAAACTCCACACCAACATTATACACTTGGAAAAAAATACAAACAGGATATATTACAAATTTATGTAGCAATAACTTAGTTCACACCATGCAATAAAAAGTACATTAATCAAGATACACAAGCTTTTGTAGGTTCTAAACTGAAGGACTTTTTTTCTTCTGCAGAATCCTTAAAACCTGTGGCACTTAGAATTTGTTAGCCTTTCTACTGAGAGGTAAATTATACACAACAATGATGAAAAAGATTAACAGACCAGTTGTCTATTATGAATCATTCCAGCTTTGTTCAACAATGGCAGAAACTCTTTTCTCATATTCTCGTTTGTTTTCCTGATAAAGTTGTGCTGCCTGGCTGTTGGCTGGACTGTTTGGATTTGGTTCATCCAACAGAGACTAGAAGAAAAGAGGGGAGAAAAAACTTGCAGTTTTATTCTTTATACCAGCAAGGAGTCAGATATGGAGTACAGAAAAATTACACAAGGCAACAGAAATTATTCAGTGGCAGAGATTAGTATTTCTCACATAATTTTTAGGTCTAAGCACTTTCAGACATCATTTGCTATAATACTACAAGAGGGACTCTACTGATAAGAGAACTTCAGCCTCCTAAATAAATTGCTCTCAGTTACCTTGTTAGGTGCCATCTGACTTGTACTATTTATTCATATCAAACCTATGTACAATGAACAAAACACTGCCTAGCTAGTCCTGTGCCATCCTCACCATCACTGTTGTATCTGAGACCATTGTAGCCACTATGCAATACGTGATCTTCCTCGTTTTCGCCAACCCTATGCTTTTCCAAGCAATGTTCTTCTCCAGGGACTAGTCCCTTCTAATAACATGTCCAAAGGAGGTGAGACAGTCTTGCCACCTTTGCTTCTAAGAAGTATTCTGGCTGTACAATTTCACAGATTGTTCTCTTGGCACTCTGCGATATGTCAGGCTGGATTGTCTTGAGAAGCTAAACCAGTGAAACACATATACAGAGAATTTTCCTGAAGAAAATGGCTTGCATGGCTGTCAAGACTGGCAGGCCCCAAGTCTGTGAGTTACGTGTCAGGGTGGAGGTTTCTCCTGAATCAGAAAGCTGTAGGGGCTAACAGTCCCAACCCTGGCAAATCAGACAGCAAGCTGCTGACTGACAGGGTACAGAGGCTGATGAGTCCCAAGACCAGAAGACAATGTGGCAAACAACTGGCTTAAGTCCCCAAAACTGGAAGTTGGATGATGACAAGCCAGATGTAGGATCCAGGGCGAGCAACAGCAGTGAGTTTTGATGCAAAGTCCACATATACTGGATGTAACCCACATTCCCAGGGACAATCCCTTTCAGCTGATTGTCTACTCAGAACAGATCTCATCAAAGAGGTGACTACATCATTAAAGAGCTTCCAAACTACACTGTAACTGCCAAATCACTAAGAATCATCGCCCAGTCAAGTTGACACACACCCTTAAACATCCCATATTGTTAACCCAATAATCTTCACCAACACTGCAATTCAAAGGCATCTATTCTTTAGTCTTCTTACTGTCCAGCTTCTGCATGCATGAGGCAATGGAAAGTACCATGGTTTGGGTCAGTCACACCTTAGTGATCAAAGCAACATATTCACTTCTTAATACTTTTAAGAGGTCTTTTGCAACATATTTGGTCAATGCAGTATGTTGTTTTGATTCACTGACCACTGCTTTCATGGTCATTGATTGTGGATTCAAGTAAAATAAAATCCTTGACAACTGATTATTTCCTCAATTTGTCAGAGTTGTGAGGATTTTTGGTTTATGTTGAGGTGTAATATACACTTAGCTGTACTCTCTGATCTTCATCAGTAAGTGCTTCACACTCTTCACTTTCACCAAGTACAGACTTCACTTTGTACTTTGTAACAACCAATGAATCTCCCTGATAGTCCAGTTTTTGGATTATTTACTCTGCACACAGATTAACTATGACGAAAGGATACAGCTCTAAAGCACACCTTTCCTGATTTTTAAACCACACAATATCTCCTTGCTCTATTAGAGTGATTGTCTCATTCTACATACAGGTTCTGTGTGAAGACTTAAGTGTCTTGGAATTCCCATTCTTTGCGATGTTAACTGTAACTGTTATGATCCCCACAGTAGGATGCCTTTGCATAATCAATAGAACACAGGCAAACATCTTCCTGGCATTCTCAGCTTTCAGCCAAGATGCATCTAACATCAGCACTGATAATCCCTGATTCCACGTCCTCTTCTGAATCAGGCTTGAATTTCTGGAAGTTCACTGCTGATGCACTGCTACAACTGTTTTTATTTTTTATTTTCGGGGGGGGGGAAGACTGGGTCATAATTTAATCCATAACACACACTGAGAACTGTACATCCTTCCCTGAAGACAATTATTTCGCTAAAAAGGAAGAAAATTTGTAATTTTAATGTATCTACTTGGAGAAAGCCTCCTCACTGAACTTGTATCATAAGAGGCATCAGAGCTTTTTTGTGTGTCAAAAAATTCAAACTTACAACAAGACTGATGTATTTCAATGACTATCCATGCCCAACCACCTAGATTCTATATATTATCGCACCTATTTAGCCTTTGACTCATTTTCTTTTTAAATGCTTTTAAAACAAATCATAGGTGACAGTATAAACCAAACCCAACCCACCACTGCCAATTGATTCCAATTTACAGCAATCCTACAGGATGGAGTGGAACTGCCCCAGCGTTTCTAAGGAGCAGGTGATGTATATCAGTGTACTTCCCCTTAAATATTCCACCATGCATATCACTACAGTTCAAAATTTGTTTGAAGTTTTTCCTTCTCATGGAAAATTTATATGCACCCATTTTAAGTGCACATCAGCAGAATTCTGATGGAGCATTACTCTGTTACCCGAATTTCTATTAAGATATAGAAAATTACCATCACAACAGAAAGGTATAATGCTGTTCCCAGCCAATTTCCACCCTCGCCCCTCAAGGTATATTTTTCCCACCACAGATTCACTTTGCCCATTCTTGCAACTGTTTTTGAATTATGTTCAGCATAACTTTACCTGTGAGTGATACTAATGGTAATGTTTGATAATTTCCACATTCTGTTGGATCACTTTCTTTGGGTGGAAAACAAATATGGATCTTTTTCCGTTGGCTGGCCAAGTAGCTACCTTCCAAATTTCTTGACATAGATGACTGAATGCTTCCTACACTGCATCTCTTTGCCAAAACATCTCAACTGATATTCTGTGAATACTCAGAACCAATGCCTTCAGTGCAGCTTGGACTTCTTCCTCAGTGCCATCAGTTCTTGCTCTCATATGCTATCTCCTGAAATGGCTGAACACTGACCAAATCTTTTTGGCACTGTAACTCTTGTGTTTTCTTCCATTTTCTTTTGATGTTTCCTCATCACTCAATATTTTGCAAATTACCTTAAAACCTCTTATTTCAAAGAAATCACAACGGTATTCTCTGGTATACTGACACTTTCTCTTTACCCAGGAGATAAAAAGCTTGAGTTGGTTAAAATATAGCTTAGCACCTAATACTTGCCAATGCTAAATCTTACTGGTATTACTACTTTGCAAATGTCTAACATTATACTGGGTAAGGAATCTTATTTCCTTCAGTCAACAAAACACACACACTCACAAACACACATGCACATCTAGCAGCAAAGGAACAAAATAGCAAAGCTCAAAATCACAGGTTCTTGTTTGAGCTCTGCCACTAGGTTATCTAGGTACTGGGAAAGTTACTTTATTCACTTGGTTTTTAGATTGTTTTTAAAGGACTGTATCCCACAGAATCCTAACACACACCTGAATTGATGTTAAGATAGAAGACACATCGTATGTTGGACTCCATCGGTTCTGAAGGATATCTAAACATATGCTACCATCAGCATATACTGCAAAGACAATATTAGAACTGGTTATATATCAACTTTGTCGTGTTTAACAGTTATCAGAAATCTTTACCACAAACAGAATCCTTGGTCCAGTCAGAAGTTTTCTATTGTAGGCAATAACTAAATATCTCAGCCTTTTGTCTTAACAGGAGTACCAGTCTTAAGGTAACACCTGTATTTCACACTGTTTCATCAGTTTTTCAAGACGTATCACATAGCAAATCTGCTTTGATTCTGTGTTTTTAAATAGTCTTAAATAAAACTGCTTGTCTTCTTGACATAGAAATTCCCACTCCTAAAAATTATTCTAAAGAAATAATCATGGACATGCCCAAAGATTTATCTACAGGAGATTCACTGTTAAGAGTGAAAAACTGGAAACTACCTCATGTTCCATAAAGAGGGGATTACCTAAACAAATAACAGTACATTCATAACAAATACCAATGAAGCCACCAAAAATGATATGTACCTATCCTTCACTTACTGGTATCTACAATCTATTATTAGCTTAACAAAAAAGAAAAGTTTCCAATTACATAGTCTACTCTTTTGGTAAAATTTGACGGTACTAAGTACATGCAGCCATGAAAAGATTTATAAGACTGAATGCTGCAACTCCCAAGTAGTGGTTATATGTAGATGGTAGGTTGTCGTCGAGTCGATTTTGACTCATAGTGACTTACAGGACAGAGGACAACTGCCCTATAGAGTTTCCAAGGAGCACCTAGTGGATTCAAACTGTTGACCTTTTGGTTAGCAGCTGTAGAACTTAACCACTATACCACCAGGGTTTCCAACAAGCAAAAGGGCCCCTGAAAGTAAGTTAGACAATGGGAAAAGTTCACACAGAAATGAAAGATCACATTAGTTCAAGTCAGAACTGACTTGACAGCAACAGGTTTCATTTGGTTTTTCATATGTAATTTATAAACTAGGAATATAAATGTAATAAAAGCAAAAAACAAAAAGAGGATCAAATTTAACTACAAAGGAGTCTCTCAGCAACCCTTGATTAAGAATAGCAATGAAATTAATTCCAAAGTGAAAAATTGGACCAATCCTCTTGAAAGAAAAATGGGAAGCTGTATTAAAAGCCTTAAAAATACACAATGCTTTGGCCTACTAATCCTACGTCTAAAAATTTATTCTAAGCAAATCATGATCTATATTTGAAAAGATTTATTTCCAGGAATATTTTACATGCTTGTTAAAATAATAAACATTTGGAAAAAAAAAATCCAACAACTGGATACTGATTAAATTACAATAAATCTATAATTGAACATTTTAGGGCCATGAGGATTATACTAATGAGAAAAAATATTCATAGTATATCAAAATACATAAACACAGCATGATCCCAATTCTGTATAAACATTTACTTTTTAATAAACTATATGCAATGAATTGTTTTGCATCTTTCACATTTTCTACAAATAAATGTTACTTTTAAATCTGAATTATTAAAACAACTGTACATCCAATTTGGAACCCTGATAAGATTCCAGACTTAAAATGTAGCTAACATCCACAAGAAAGAAACATCTAGAAATGGGCTATTAGTTAGAGGTAAGCGGTACAACCTACAAGAGGGAAATACATTTTTTCTGATCACCAACAAAGTTTAATAAATTGCTACTTACCATTTGGATGAAACATTTTGGATAAAAACCTAACAGTTGGTGGTTTATTTGGATATTCTTCAGAAAATTCTATTACTAGTTTAAAAGTACCTAGGTAGAAAACAAACCAAAATAACTATGGTAAAGCCAGGGAAAATTTGTAAGCCTCTTTATCAATCAATTCCCAAGACCACACTTTTTTTTGTACACAAAATTAATGTCTATTTTTATTTAGAACATAAAATACATTAAACATACTTCTATGAAGACACAACACACAACAACATGTGCTATTGATGGGAATGTTAACTGTCCTATTTTCACAAGGCAATTTGGGCCTAGCAACCAACATTTAAAATGTACATTTGGGGAAGTAAAAATATATATACACACCAAAAACCCACTGCTATCCAGTTAAGTCCAACTCATGGTGACCCCTGAGGTCACAAAACTGCCCCATCGTCTCCAAGGAGTACCAGGCAGATCTGATCTGCTGACCTTTTATGGATAGCAGACAGAGCACCTAACCCACTACGCCACAAGGGTCTCCATATATACGTGTGTGTGTGTGTCTGTGTCTGTGTCTGTGTCTCTGTGTGTGTGCCATTCTTACGAGACAGAGTAGAACTTGCCCCATGAGGTATCCAAAGAGCAGCTGGTGGATTTAAACTACCCATCTTTTGGTTGGCAACCTAGCTCTTAAGATTACACCACCAGGGCTCCTTCGTGGCACTACAAATATGACTCCAAAGTGGGGAGTGGGAAAGAATTTTGAGGAGGGCTGACGATTATGTGACAAAGCACCTAGACTCGGGGCACTGAGACTAACATAATACCCTTCACTGATAATATATTTGGTATTCAACCTCTATGTCTACTGGATTTTTGTTGTTGCTGGGAATTTAAGACTAGGAAAGCCAAAGACACAAGCAAAATCAAAGGCAATTTGTATTTCATATTTTGTTATATTGATAAAGATAACCTGAAATTGTTAGTTAATAAAGATGGTCTTGTGACTAATCACCCATTTTTAATGTTTTTATGTTAAAATTTTACTATAAAAGAACTCTACAGTGTAAAATGGGAAAAACACAGACAGCAGCTATTTTCAAGTTTTTTGGTCTCAGGATCTCTTTACACTCTTACACAATGGCTATGCTTCCAACATGTTTACTGAATGTGACTTTGGAGAGAGATGTACAGAACAGCAAATAACATTTTAGAGTTTTTCTAACCACACATATGAGGCCTGACAATTAAGTCCGTGAACTTAATTGCTGTAAATGATACATACCTCATGGCTGAATATCACTATGGTCACCTTCAAAGTACTCCTCTTGGGAAACTATGCACTGATGCCAGGGCCTAGTCTACCCTTCAAAGCAACTTTGGAACTCTTCCTGAAACGGCCATGGTACATGGTGGCAAGTTCATAAACTTAACTATATAGCTGTCTGTGAGGAGTTCTTAGCAGGTAAAGAAATAACTACTGGAATACCCTCCCTACTCACTTGATCTGGCCCCCAATGACTTTTTTCTTCACCCAAAGAGAAAGGAAATATTGAGAGGAAGACATTTTGATGACATTCAGGATATCAAGGGTAATATGACAACACCTCTGATGAGAAAACAAATTCCAAAATTGCTTTGAACGGTCAGCTAGGCACTGGCATCAGTGCATAGCTTCCCAAGTGAAGTATTTCAAAAGTGACCATAGTGATATTCAGCAATGAGGTATGCAGCACTTTCTCTAGGATGAGTTTGCAAATGTTAACTGGCAGTTCTCCTATGACACAAAGAAATGTCCTCAAAAACAAGACAAACAGTAAAACAGTTAGAAAGCGATGTTTTAGTATTTATTTCTTTGTTTTTTATGTAATGTAATTTTTTAATGAATGATGTTGAACACCAACTGGCAAAAGAAATGAAATTTTAACAATTAGCTCCAGTGAATTAGTACTAGGGGCCACTAGCATGCCACTGATTATACCTATAGATACTGCACAGGACCAAGTAATGTTTCGTTTAGTTATACATAGGTCTTTATGAATTGGAACTGACTCAGTGGCACCTAAGAACACAACCTGAAGAAATTATGACTAAAAAAATAACTTAAAATATTAAATCATTAAAAATAACTGCAGGGGGGCAGAGTCAAGATGGCAGACTAAATACACAACTGCCTAAATCCCTCTGAAAACCAAATGATAATTAAATGGTGCCTTCTGGACACCTAGTGAGGCCTAAGACATGACACAGGGCTGGTAATTTGGACTTCGTATCACAGAACATAAAACCTTCTCTTTTTTGCTGACCCCACTCTTGGCAAGTGTGGTCGTGCATGGACCAAAAGTAACTCACCATTTTAATTTCTTTTTTTCTCTGTCTTAGACAGCAGGCAGAGCTGGGACCTGACTAGCCACTAATCTCAGACACACTGCTGCTGGGATTGGTAAGTGCAACTGCCATATTCTGAGAGCATGGTTTCGGACTCTGTGCATCTCAAGCACCTTTGGCCTATCTTTCTACCTCCACCATATAGTAGCCATATGAAGGCAGTGGCAAGCTTGTGTGGGACGCCATCCTGATGCACTGGGAGACAGTTACACCCAGTCAGAGGTCTCAGCTGGATTTAGTTCCTAGGCTGGGAGGCAGCACCTGCCCAGGGGAAAGTGCTTTTCTGGCAAACAGGCAGTGGCAGCTGCGGTCCCGCAACAAAGGCTGCGGACTGCGAGCATCTCAGGACCTTTGGCCTCCTTTTGCGCCAGTAGCATAGCCCCAGCCAGATGGCGAGCCTGTGCGGGACACCATCTTGTTCCACTGGGAGGCAGACTTACCCATACAGAAGCCCAAGCTGGACCTAATTCCAGGGCTGGGAGGCAGCACCTGCCCAGAAGAGAGTGCTTTTCCAGCAGAAAAGTAGAATTCTATACAGTGTCGCCTAAAGCTGGGCCTGACATCAGAGACCAGCAGGGCAGTAACCTTTCTGTATTTTGAGCTAGTTTATAACACCCGGAGTTTGACAGAGGTGCTTACTTTGCCAGTTGGGAAGAAGGACCTATACACCTGAAAACCTGACTGACTTTGGAAATTCTGAGATACCTTTTACCTCTCCTTTTAAGATGGCCTACAGAAACAACTGCAGTCCATCCACACAGCATCGCTCCCACCCTCTACTGACTCACATGATGCCCCAAAAGCAACAAACTCTGGAGAAAACTGTTACCAAGAAATCACTCATGGCTTCAGAGGGCCCCCAAAAGAAAACACCTCAGAATTACCCAGACAAAGAAGCTTTTCTGAAACTATCAGAAGGTGAATACAAAAGGATTATACACAGAGCCCTCCTAGACCTTATACAAAGTACAGCAGAGCAAAATGAAAAATTAAGCCAGCTGTCTGATCTGATGCAACAGCAGTACTCTGAAATCCAACAGATCAAGAACAAAATCAAAGACATACAAATTTCAAAGCTAAGAAAACAGAATGGAACAAACAGAAAAGAGAATTTCTGATTTGGAAGACAGAGCTACTGACTCCAGCATCTACGAGGAGAAATCAGAAAAAAGAAACAAGAAAAATGAAGAAGCATTAAGAAACACGTGGTACTCTATTAATCTACAATTAATTGGAGTTCCTGAACAGGGTGAGACATCTGAGAACACAGAGAGTATCATTGCTGAGCTGCTAACAGGAAACTTCCCAGAAATTATGAAAGAAGAGAATATAGATATCCAAGATGCATATGAAATACCACTCAATATAGAGCTCAAAAGAAAGGCTCCAAGACGTATTATAATCAAGCTCAACAAAATGAAACATAAGCAGAAACTCTTAAAGGCAGCAAGACTCAAACCAAAGCTAACATTCAGAGGGAAACCCTATACGCTTTCGTTGGATTTCTCAGCAGAAACCATGCTGGCAGAGACAGTGGCATGATACATTTAAAGCCTTAAAGGAGAAGAACTTCCAAACAAGAATTATGTATCCTGCAAAACTATCTTTCAAATATGAAAATGAAACCAAGACATTCACAGATAATAAGTCTGACACTTACAGACTTTGTAAAAACCAAACCAAAGCTACAAGAAATAATCAAAGAATCTCCTGGCTTAGAAGAACAAAATCACTAACTTTATATTTTAGAAGCAATTACAGGACACATCACCCAGAATCCTACTCAGTTAAGGAAGGCTCCAAACTCAATCAAACTCCATGGTGAAAGAAATAATCCAGGGAACATATCATGAAAACAATGATGTCATCATATTAAAAAGAAGGATGTACTACAGTCATTATACTCCTTCCAGATGGAGAGGAAGGTGACAAGAATGGTAGTAATTGAAAGTGGGTTTTTACATTGTTTTTTTAAGGAGGGTCTTACAGGCAGCTGTAAAGCACTGTAAAGACGCAACATATCAAATCAAGAAACTTAATACAGGTGCCTCAACAACCACAAAACCAACCCTGAAAAAGGTGAAAAACCAACTCACTAAGAAGAATGTCCCAGAACAAACCAATAAGAACGACAAGGAAAACATCAACACAAAAATAAACATATCACTGAACATGTACCTATCAATAATCACATTGAATGTGAATGGACTGAACGCTCCAGTAAAGAGACATCGAGTGACACCCTGGATCAAAAGATATAACTCATCCATATGTTGTCTACAAGAAACTCACTTTAGACTTAAACACAGGAACAAAGTGAAAATTAAAGGATGGGAGCATATATATGAAGCTAACAATACACAAAGAGGAGCAGGGGTGGCAATTCTAACCTCAGATAAAATAAATGTTAATGTAAAATCCACCATCGTGGACAAGGATGGACACTACTGCTAAAGGTTCAATACACAAGTAGGACTTAACAATATTAAATATTTATGCACCTAATATTAGAGCACCTAAATACCTCAAAGAAACACTGACTACATTCAAAAAAAAGGAGATAGATTACTCCACAGTAATAGTGGGAGACTTCAACACTCCACTCACAATACTGGACAGATGGTCTAGAAAAAAGCTCAATAATGACATAGACCACCTTGTGGCCACAATTAACCAACTAGATGTCATCAATATATACAGAACTTTCAGTGGACAACTACACCTCCTTTTCCAGTGCACATGGAATATTCACCAGAATAGACCATGTGTTAGGACATAAAGCAATTCTCAACAAAATCCACACCACTGAACTAACGCAAAGCATCTTCTCAAATCATAAAGCCATAAAAGTCGGAATCAACAGCAGAAAAAACACCAAAAGTGGAACTCATGGAAACTGACCAAGATCTTGCTCAAAAAGCCATGGGTTACAGAAGAAATCAAGGGTGAAATAAAGACATTTATGGATTCCAATGAGAATGAAAACACTTCCTAACAGAACCTATGGGATACAGCCCAAGCAGTGCTCAGAGGTCAATTTATCTCCATAAATGCACACATCTGGAAGGAAGAAAGAAACCAAACCAAAGAACTAACCCGACAGCTTGAAAAAGTAGAGAGACAACAGAGGAACCCCTCAGGCACCACAGGAAAACCAATCATATAGATTAGAGCAGAACTAAACAATTTAGAGAATGGAAGAAGAACTGAGAAAATTGAAAAGATGAAACTGTTTTTCTGAAAAGATCAACAAGATCGAGAAACCACTGGCTAAACTTACTAAAGAAAAACAGGAAACAACCCAAATAACAAATGAGAGGCGAGTTGTCATAACAGATCCAATAGAAATAAAAAATATCATAACAGAATACTATGAAAGACTGTACTGTAACAAATTTGAAAACCCAGAGGAAATGGACAAATTCCTTGATTCATATCACCTACCAAAGTGATCACAAGGTGAAGCAGAACAACTTAATAAACCCATCACAAAGGAAAAGATTGAAAAAGTCATCCAAAAACTACCAACCTAAAAAAACCCCATCCCAGATAGCTTCACCACAGAATTCTACCAAGCTTTCAGAGAAGAGTTATCGCCAATAGTACTGAAACTACTTCACAGTATACGAAGGGATAGAATACTCCCAAATTCATTCTATGAAGCCAGCATAACCCTGGTACCAAAGCCAGGGAAAGACCCAACAAAAAAGGAGAACTACAGATCAATATCACTCATAAATCTAGATGCAAAAATCTTCAACAAAATTCCTGCCAACAGAAAACAATGTATCAAAAAATAATCCACCATAACCAAGTTGGATTCATACCAGGGACGCAAAGCTGGTTCAACATCAGAAAGATAATTAATGTAATCAACTACATAAATAATACAAAAGAGAAGAATCACCTGATTTTGTCTATTGATGCAGAAAAGGCATCTGATAAAGTCCAACACCCATTCATGCTAAAAACTCTCAGCAAAATAGGAACAGACAGCAAATTCCTCAATGCAATAAGGGCCAACTAACTGTCTATGTCATCCTGAATGGAGAGAGACTGAAACAATTTCCCTTGAGAACAGGAACTAGACAAGGATGCTCACTCTCACCTCTCCTATTCAACACTGTACTAGAAGTTCTAGCCAGAGCAATTAGACAAGATCAAGAAATAAAGGGCATCTGCATCAGCAAAGAAGTAAAAATCTTTGTATTTGCAGATGATATGATTGTACATGCAGAGAATCCTAAAGAGTCCATAAGTAAACTACTCAAACTCACAGAAGAGTTTAGCAAAGTCTCAGGATACAAGATAAACATAAGTAAATCAACAGGATTCCTTTATACCAACAATGAGACTCTTAATGAAGAAATCACCAAATCAATACCATTTATTATAGCCCCTAAGAAGATAAAGTACCTAGGAATAAATCTAACCAGAAAAATAACAGACCTTTACAAAGAGAACTACAAGCCCTTACTAGAAAAAACTAAGAGAGACTTACATAAATGGAGAAACCTACCCTGCTCATGGACAGGAAGACTTCTTAACATAATAAAAATGTCTATTTTGTCTAAAGCAATCTACTTATATAATGCAATCTCAATACAAATTCCAGTGACATTTTTTAATGAGATGGAGAAACAAATTACCCGCTTTGTTTAGAAAGCCAAGAAGCCCCGGGTAAATAAAGCACTACTGAAGAAGAATACACTAGGGGGACTCTCACTACATGACTTTAGAGCCTATTACACTGCCACAGTCATCAAAACACCCTGGTACTGGTACAGAAAGAGAAAGATAGATCAATGGAACAGAACTGAAACCCCAGAGATGACACCATCTTCCTTTGAACAGCTGATATTCGACAGAGGCTCTAGACATTAAACTGGGGTAAAAACAATCTCTTCAACAAATGGTGCTGGCAAAATTGGATAGCCATCTGCAAAAAAAATTGAAACAAGACCTGTATCTTACACCTTATACAAAAACCAACTCAAACTGGATAAAGACCTAAATATCAAATCTGAAATGATAAAGCTCATCCAAGAAAAAGCAGGAACAACAATGGAAGTTTTAATACACAACGCAGACTTCAAAATCTGTCAAACAAACCACAAACAGAAGAGATAATAGATAAACAGGAACTATTAAGAATCAAACACTTTTGCTCATCCAAAGACTTTATTACTACAATTAAAAGGCCACCTACAGAATGGGAAAAAAATATTTGACAAGTATATGTCAGACTGATGCCTGATCTCCATAATCTATAAGGAACTACAAAATATCAATAAGAAAATGATAAATCATCCACTTAAGTGATGGGCAAAGGAGATGGACAGAAGAGAAGTGTCAGGCAGCCAAAAGACACATCCAGACTTGCTCATGATCATTAGCTATTAAAGAAATTCAAATCAAAACAACGAGATACCATCTCACCCCAGCAAGGTTGGCCATGATGCAAAAAACAGAAAACAACAAATGCTGGAGAGACTGTGGAGAAAGTGGAACTCTCCTACACTGTTGGTGGGATTGAAAAACAGTCTAACCTCTTTGGAAAGCAATCTGGCACTTCCTTAAAAACCTGAATCTAGATATACCATTTGACCCAGTAATTCCACTGCTCAGAATACATCCTACAGAATCAAGGTCATTCACACCAACTGATACATGCACACAAATTTTTACCGCAGCACAGTCCATAATAGCAAAAAGATGGAATCAGCCCAGATGCCCAACAACAGAGGAATGGATAGGTAAACTATGGTATATATGCTCAATGGTACACTATGCAACGATAAAGAACAATGATGATTTTGGGAAACATCTCATAACCTGGTTTCAATTGGAGGGCATTCTACTAAGTTAAAGCAATCAGCCACAAAAGAACAAATACTGCATGAGACCCCCACAATAAGAACTTAAAAACAGACTGATGCATAGAAGAAAAGACTCTTTGATGGCTGCAAGAGTGAGGAGGGTGAGTGGGGGAGGGTTTAGATTAAATAGGTGATAGAAACTTGGTTGGGTGAAATCTGGGATAGCACACATTAGAAAGATCAATATTAACTGGACTTGAACATAACATGATTACTCCTCTCATCTTAATCCAATATTGTAAGGACAGAGTAGCTGGGGAGGGGGGCCAAGGACCATGCTGTCAGGGGAAATTGAGGCCAACTGGCACAACTAGCATTTTGCTAAGAGAGCCCCACATTGGTGAGTGGCATTTGGGGTCTTAAAAGCTGCCAGGTTGCCATCTGAGGGTACAGCAAATGGTCCCAACTTAGGAGGAACAGATGACCGAGGACCAAAACATGGGAGAAAGAGAACCCAAAAGACACAGACCCACGGGAGTGGGCGACTACATCAACTTGTGACCGGAAGAACCGAATGGTGCCCAGTCACCACCAGTGACAGCTGTGACAGAGCTCACAAAGTTGAGTCTCACTGGCAACACAAGAATAAAAAGGGGTACACCCTGAGACCTCCATTAAAAAACCGCAATTGATGGTCCACAAGCCTCGAGTTCCCCTGGGAGCATGACCCCTGGGCCTGATGCTGCCCATCTATAAATCATAATGGAGTTCTACTCTCAGACAGGAATGGATTGGTTTGGCGGCACAGAGTGATCATAGCATGTGTACACTTTATGGTTCTATGCATCTATAGGATGTCGTCCTGCTGACCTCTTACTGGAGGGAGGGCAGTGGGTGGGGAAGAGGGGAGAGGAGAGTGTTGGGAGGCTAAGACACGTATGCAGCAGAGAGGAAGAGTGTGCTATCACTGGGCAGGGAAAGCAGTGGGAGCTGCATATACATGGGCATGCAAATTTATATGGGAATGTACATTTTCATTCAATCATAATTAGAAAAAAATGAAACTGCAAACCCTTTATATACTAACATAAATAACATTTTTAATGAAAACTATATTCCCCCAATAAGTTAGTGGGAAGTATAACAGTTTTGGATTTCTGCAAGTCTATTAAATATACGGCTTAACAGAACATAGCTAGATTCTCCTCTTTCTGCACTCAGTTCGCTGCAGTATGTTGTGTTTTGATTAACTGTAACTGAAAAAGGCGCCAGTATTTTAATAGTGGAGTGCCTGGGTAGTGCAAATGGGTAACTCACTCAGCTGCTAACTGCCAAGGCTAGAGGTTTTAGTCCACCTAGAGGCATCTTCGAAGAAAAGTCCTGGCATTCTAGTTTCAAAATATCAACCACTGAAAACCCTGCAGAGCAGATTTCTATTTGGACACACGTAGGGTCACCATGAGTTGGGACACATTCAATGCCAACAGGCTTTGGGTTACTTTAACAGTCATTTCAGGTAATTTTGGAAATTCTTTTTTGATATTACACTGAACAGGAGGTGGTAGTTTTTAGACGGTAGTTGGAATGTAGAATGTGAAACCCTACCAGTACACTTTTTATACTGATATCTATAGTTTGCTTGACATTCTTTCAAATACAGCCCATGAAAAGTATCACTGGTTCAAGCTGCAACTCAAGTGACTGCCGAAGTGCTTTTCCTCCAGACAACCATCATTCTTCAGTATGCAGCCAAAGTGTTTTATGCATACTTCCTGTTTCATCACACAGAATATTAAAAAAGGCATACATGCAAGGGTTGGGATTTAATATTTACTGTTCTATCAAGCCATTTTTAAGTGAAACCAATATTCCTTAAAGAATACAAGACAGTTGGGTGTCACTGTCCTGACTGTGCTAAGATGCTCAACAGCTTAGGTACAGCTTTAGCTACCATACTTTTATACCACCACTGCAAATGTCAATACAGTAAAAAAAAAATAATATCTTGTATTATTATGAAGACAGTCTTGATCACATGGACTCCAGGCATTTATGGATGACACCTGAGACCCCCTGATATACAGCAAAAAGCTGAAATTTTGAAATCCTTCTTTCAATCCCTTATATCTAGAAGTAATCACTGGAAACAGTGTGGTATGTAACCCTTTAAAACACACAATAGCATGTATGTCTTATTAAAAATGAGATACAGTATTACATACATTACAACATGTATTATTTTGCAACTTTTTTTTTCTATTCAGACCTATATCCAGTCTTCCTTATTGATTAACTGTTACATAATATTCCAGAGTCCAGATACACTACTAATTTGGCTTAACCACTTCCCCTACTGGACATTCATTCTCCTTACAAATAGTCTTGCAATCAATATCCCTACATAAACACCCTCGATGAATTCTAAAACAATTCTGACCAATAAAACAAAGTTTAACAATAAAAAAAAAAATCCATCTTATAATTAAGGAAAATCTAAGTGCTTGATTAAAATAAATTTAAGTTCAATTATAAAAACACATTAGAACTAGCTTCCCATTTTCCTGGCTTATAGTGACAATAACTGACCTGAGATACAAAAGATTATGCAGAATGTTAACCACTTATGAGTTAAATACCAGCTGTATGTGAAGTTACTGGTAGTTATACATATTTAAGAATAATTTCAGTTCAACACACTACCAATACAGACACAAAATAAAAAGGCATTATCCTGCTGATATTTACCTCTGGGACATCTTTAGCATGCTAAAGGCCATCTAAATACAGTCCTGCACTGCTTAATGTCCATGATATTTATGTTTTGTGAAATCGGGCATTATATGATTTGGTTGTTCGGTGAACAACATGCTTTAGGCATTGTCCAGCCTACAAGCATCCCACTTAATGGACGTTAAGTACTTACAAATGGACCATGATAAAGTGTATTAAAAATCTGTTAAATATAACTGTTCTTAATAAATACACACACTACTTTGTGATGCTCATGAAAACAATGGAGTCTGAAAGTATTTTTTAGGTATACTATATGCATAAACCAAAAACCAAACCAAACCCAGTACCTGAGTCGAATTCTGACTCACTCTAACCTGATATGACACAGCGGAATGGTCCTGTATTGCTTCCAAGGCAGTCAATCTTCACAGAAGTAGACCACTGTGTCTCTCCTACAGAGTACTTGGTGGGTTTGAACCACTGACCTTTCAGTTAGTAGCTGAGTGCTTCACCAGTGTACTACCAGGGAAAGACAAACTACATACTAAGATGAACATTTGACTGATAGTAAATAGGAATCATACACCTGTTCAAACTTACCTACAAATCTGACTTAAAGACTTAGGAACAGAACCAAGTTATCTACAGGAACCCCTGACCATGCTTAGCAAAGTACTGTATTTCAGCTAATGTATCTAGCTAAGTAATATACATGAGACACGTGGTGTATGCAGGAAGCTGTTGTGTTTGCTACTTTCAGTTACACCTGAACTCTATTATAACTTTAAAGGACCACAAACTTATGTTTGGATATTGCCTGAACAAACATTATGCAATGCATGACTGCAAGAACTAGTCTCAACCTGATCCAGTCAAGGATGCTTACAGTTCTGTAGCCAAACAGAGGAAACTGGCAAAAGAGGTGATCAAGCTTATGTAAGAAAAAAGCCCGTTACGAACTATAAATTCCCAGCAGCTTTATTACTTTTAACCTAACCTGTTAACAGAAAACAGTTTTAAGTAGATACATTGGTACTACTATTCCCTACACCCCATTTATTACAGAAAACATACAGGAATAACTTACCATCTTCAAAGGGTGTCCCTTCTGGTCTGAAAACAAGAAGATTTCTGATTAAAATCACGCTGTTCATTTTGCTTTTTCAAGATCTTCAAAAAGTCGGAAGGATTAACTCCAAAAGGGAGAGAACGGCTCATTCTGATGGTTTGTGGAATTTTTAGGATATTGTTAAATATCATCTTAATCCTAGATTTTCATAGATAACAGTCATTTCTAAGCATTTCTTTTAGATGGTTTTACAAAAAACTTGTCATGATTTTCGCTCAAAAGAAGTTAATTGATAAATCTCTGTATTCTTAGAAAAATCATTCTTTCTATTTATATAAAGGGAATTATGACACTACATCAAAATATCCTATTTTCTAACTGTAGTTTCCAGAAATCACTCTTGTTCAAATTGACTAGGCATAGCTAATGTCACCAAGAGAGTCAATTTCTTTTGCTCTGATCTTTTCCTCGCCTCCATATCTCAATTTCATATTTCCTACGCAGCAGCATAAACTTGAATTTCCCTTTTTAAATTTTTTTCTATCTAGGCTTTACTGTATACTCATAACTAATTCTGTGGCAACTGAGAATATTTTTACAAACGTACTTCAAAATAAATCTGAATTTTACATTTTAGTGCAAACCCTAGTTTAAAAAGAATGAAAGAAAAATGGATCGAGTTCTGGGAAACTAAAGAAAAAGACATTAAGGAAAATTTAAATGAAAAGGCATATATGTATTATCTACAATGGGTAATTAGAAAGACTTTATCAAATGGCTCCATTCAGTTAGTTCACACTGAGCTGTAAAACTTTTTCATTTACATTCCTGCCATAGCGGAAGTTCTCAATGTTTTTGGTTCCAAGCCTTTAGAAGCTCACAATAAAATGTGATGCAAGTATTTGCTTAGTACATTTTTATTAAAAAATTATCTTTTTTTCTTTATTATTCCATTTAGTTTCAAATAGCATTCTTTATCAAGTAAAACCCAAAGTGACTAAAAATCAGTATGTAAATAAGAAAACACAAATTTTATATAAGTACTAAAACTTACCAATTTTTCACATTTATCTTGCAATCTCAGTCCTTCAGACTCCTGATCTCTCCTCAGTCTCTTTTCTTAGACATCTGTTACATATTCACTTTTCTCAACAATCACATGTATTATTTGTTTTCCAACTCACCCAAATATAACTGCATTCCACTGCATGATGTTGTTTTCAGACGGTGCGCCACTAACACCCACAGGTGGGTCCTCTTGCAACCTATGAATCCATAGTAATAACTTTAAAAGTCGACCAACTAATGGGCCTGTATCATCTATTTTGGCGACACAAACTAAACTTTTTTCTTTGTCCTCTCACTTAGCTGTAATGAACTACATCTGACTTCAAAACAAAACAGGTACATATACTTATTAAATACTGCCACAAATTTTTTAAAAGTCTCAAGTGCAGGACTCATCCATTCTAAACATCTTCAGTGTTAAGATATTGTATCTATAAGAACTGATACAGACAGACAGTCCTGAACAACAAAAAAACAAAAGCAAAACATTCAAACTCAGTGCAACAGTATCTTACAAAACAGAATTTGCTGCTCTGAACATGCAAAGACTAAACTCCTAACCACAGCTACGTGTGCTATACACCACAAGCTAATTGTAAATAAAGAACTGTAAATGATTTTTTCCTCATACTCTTTTAATTAGGAAGTCCGATTTAAAAAGCATAGCTACTTTATTCCATTTGCTTCAGTTAGCTGTCTTTTACAGTAATCTGAAGCTTCAGTTTGGTCTGTTCTAAATGCTCTCAACACAAAGTCAAATTCTTGTAACCTGAAGACCCTTTGGAAACTACGAAGAGGACCCTGTGTTCAACCCAGAATTAAGGAGAAAAAAAGAAAAAGCAGCTAAGGAATCAGGGGAACAATAGACACGATCTGCAGGTGTTAGTATTTGAATTTCACTCATGGCATGAGACTTAATTTAAAATTTCCTAATTTCAAGCTTTAGAAATATTTTTGCACCAGCACATCTTCTTTGAAAAGCTGCGCACAAGCTGTATCATCTATTTTAATAATACGTAGTATGATACTTTGCCCATTAGTTCCCATAAAAACGGTTTTTAGTCAGCCTTAAACAAATTAGACCACGGTGAACAAGACCCTCAGCGAAACCATATACTGCTTCACTGAACCCCACCAGAGGTAAACCGCAAGAAACACCTCCGAGTGGACTCAGCAACCTGGGCAAAGCCCGAAAGAAGGGTTTCTAAATGTCCCTTCTAAGACCTTATAACGGGGAAGCTGAGACTTCATTCTAACCTTTTCTACTCCCCAGAAAAATGTGGCTTGTGCAGAGGATCGCGGTGCTCAATTTTCTCATCCTTCAGCCTTATTTTTCTTCAATTCCAGAACTAAAAAGTCATTTACTCCTCACTAACCCTAACACTACCCTATTTTACAAAAGGAGGCCCACGGAGTATCAGGTTAGCGCCAGTTGGACAGAAGGCATGTTTCCCGTGGGATACGGAGGTCACAGATACGGCTTTATACACCAGAAGGCCCTGGCACCGGGGATGCCAGCCCGAGGCCCATGCCTCCCGGCCAGCTCTCCAGATCCTTTCTGGCAGACGGAGGCAGAGTCGGGTTTCGCAGGATGGGTTCGCAACCTCCGGACATCGCGCTTCAGACCCCACCCTCCCTGCTAAAGGAAAGGAACGACGGACCGGGGGGAGGGGGAGCTTCACCCCAACCCCTAGACCTCAGAGGAGACCGCGGGGCTGTTGAACAAAGGTGACTGGTGCAGCAGGCGGGGAACGAGCTTCTGCAGTAGAACTCACTTTGGGGAGACACAGAAAAGGCGCAGTAGCGTGCAAAGGCGGTAGGATAAGGTTTGGGTACTTGGGCGATACGTGGGGAAGCTGGCAGAAGTGGACAGCAGGGCACCTTAGGACGGCAGGCAGCCACTTTTCTGTTTACTTTTCTTGGCAGAAGATGGTAGGAATATCGAGATTTCTAACGCAGCAAGCGAACAGCAGAAAAAACAGTGCGAACCGGGGTACCACTGGGCTTCTGTCGATCCCCCTAGGGCCCATGGCCGGTACTCTTAGGATCAAGAGGGGAAGGTGTCCGAAATCCCCTCCCTGCAGCTCCATAGCTTTGAGAAAGAGCCGTCAGCCTGGTGAAAGTGTAGGCCCTTACCGCTTGAAATCCCGCATGAGCCTCCTTCTGGCTGGTGTCGACATGCTCCCAGCTGCCCCGCGGTCAGTCTGAAAGAAAAGAGTCCCGCACAACCCCCCCACCCCCCGGCGCGGCGGCCGAGTCACTGAGGGTCACTGCCGCTGCGATGAACAAACAACCCTGCAATGACGTCTCCCTCCGCCGCCTCCAGATCCCTCCGCCCTCCGTCGGTACCACAGAGACAGGGGAGGGGAAGAAGATGACCGAGACGGGGACGTACGAGAGCACCTGTCGGGAGCCTTTCAGCGGAGACCGCCCTCATTTGGGTTTCCTGAACTCATCGAAAAATTGGTGTTCTTTGCTCAGAGCTACTGGATTCAAAGCCACTGAGTCCGAAACACCACCCTGTTTCCCCCCCTTCGCCGGTTTTGACTCGGCCGCGTGGTGAGAGAGGGACGCATCCGGGGCGAGGATTTCATGGAAAGGAGGTGGGATGACGTCGTGTCACGTGACACAGGCGGGTTGTCAACAATCCACCCCTTAGGGGGAGGGGTGAGGTATCTAGAACCACGTGCCCCTATGACGCGGTTAGAATGGATCACGTGGGAGCGTCGCCTGAATCAGAGTTTCAGTCCGGTCTATGCAACGGGTACTCAAGTTGACCGGGATGAGGGCGGGGCACTCCTTTTATTAGTCTGTCTCAGGTACAAGGACTAAATCGATAGATGAGGCCATGCCGGAAGCAAGTTGATCTTGCTCTCTAAATGTGTAAAACTGAGCACAAAATAATTTGGACTTAAAATTTCCTCTGGTTGCTTCAGTGGTTTATCAGTGTGGTATGTGAGACAAGGAGTAGTAACGAAGAGACCTCCGTCATCTTCTACTAAGTGCCACATCGAATGCTGAGGCCCACACGAAACAAAATCCCTTGAAAAGTTTCCTCAAGGTCACCGAATAGCCTCTTGCAGTGTGGTGTTCAGGACTGGAAACTCTGGGCAAAGATGTAAAAGGGGGTATTGATGGTCCACAACTTATTTGAAATCAACATGGCATCACTTTTGTTTTTCCTGTATGGTTTTGAGCCCACTTGAGGATTTGTGTCAAGAATCTATGGATTTGGCTGTGGTAGAAAAATTTTATTTGTCAAGAAACGTCGGAGTGTGATAGGTGATCTTTTGTTAAACTACAAAAATGATTCAGATTTCCAGGAGATTTTGTGGACATGAGTGAGGCTTATATATCTTGCCTGACATAACTCATTTCTGGTTTTTTACAATAGCAAGTAAGGCTCAAATGAGCTACAAGTGCCACCCTCTACCGTTTCCCATTCACTGAGTTTCTTCCATTTACATTATCTTCAGGAAACCTGGTAGTGTAGTGGTTAAGTGCTCCAAAAAGTTGGCAGTTTGAACCTACCAGCTGCTCCTTGGAAACTCTGAGGCCGTTCTACCATGCCCTTTAGGATTGCTATGAGTCACAATCGGCTGGATGGCAATGGGTTTGGTTTTTGGTTTTATAGTTTCTTCTAACCAGTGCTGGGTTTCTGTTGCTCAGGATAACGCTCAGCTATTTTTTATATTTATCTAATTCTTCAACCCAAGGTGGGGAAAATGATCTTTGCACTGTCCAGTCTTTCTTCAGCTTGCCCATAGTTCCAAGAAACAAGGAAGGGCTAACTTTCCCCACTTTCCTGGTACCTCCCTTTCGTCAATTCCTTAACTGTCTCTAGCTTTTAGGAACAGCCTTGGTGATCAAGTTAGCTAGGGCCTAACTTGAGGTTCTGCAATTCATTCACAAGTGCAATTCTCTAAGCCAAAAGCTCTAGGGGTGTACCATGTAGTGAAATCATAAAGAGAAAGGGTTAAAGAGTTACCTTTTAAAAATCCCTGCTATGTGCTTATCTAGCAATTTATAATGGTACATGGTTGTCCAAAATGAAGTACCGATTTTTGACAAATTCTTTTAAAGTTCTTCATAGTCTTAGAGCACTATATAAAGAATCATTGGCTGTGTCTCCAGGCCTGCAACAAGCTATATTATTCATAAAAAAGAATAGTTTTAACATAAAATTCTATATAGTCTTAGCAATTCTTTAGCTCCAGATTGTGAGCTCACTGAAGGTATGTCCTTTACAAATATTTAATTCACAATAAACGTTGAATAAATATGCTTACAGCAAGTCTGGGCTGAATCTAAGATTTTCTTTGACACTCACAGATTGGGAATATAACATTGTTAAATAATTTTTCAAAAGGAAAGATGGCTCTGAATATTTTGCTGGTGAAAAGGAAAACCACGACCATTCCTCCACACTCTTCCCCACTCACAATCTCCAAACTATGGCAGCATAATAGAAACGCTTAGAGTAACTTTTAAAATATCAGTTATTTTACCCCATCCCACGTAAATCAGAATCTCTGGGAATGAGGACTTCCTAAAAGCTATCCAGGTGCGACTTTAATGTACATGTTGGGGTGGAAAGCCCTGAGCTTGAACTTATTCCCTTCCTCTTATCAAGGGTGGAAACCCTGGTAGTGTAGTGGTTAAGTACTATGGCTGGTTAACCTAAAGGTCAGCCGTTCAAATCTGCCAGGTGCTCCTTGGGAACTCCATGGGGAAGTTCTACTTTGTTTACAAGGATGCTATGGCTTTTTTGTTTGTTTGTTTGGCCTTATTTTTTGGCTTTATTAAGGGGAAACCCTGGTGGCAAAGAGGTTAACTGCTACAGCTGCTATCCAAAAGGTGGGTAGTTTGAATCCACCACGTGCTCTTTGGAAACTCTACGGTGGCATTTCTACTCTGCACTATATTGTTGCTATGAGTTGGAAATCACTCAACGGCAACAGGTTTGGTTTGGTTTTTTTCTTTTCCCTTACGGGAAGCACGGTGGAATTTGGCCGTATACACTTCACTCATTTTACAGAAAATAGAAACTAAAACCCCGAGAGAGACAGTATTTTCTTGGCACTTGTTCATCTTTACTCCAGTTATTAACTGTTAAAGCTGTCACTCCCAGTGGAACTCTACGTCCAGTTTCCAAGCAATTAAACACTGGTGTCTGTTTCTATGTGATTTTGCGTGTGTATAATAGAATCCTTTGAATTTTCTTCGGGCGTTTTCCCAAAGCGGCAATTTTAACATGTAGTGAGGAACTTTTTACAGTGTTGGAAAAAATGTTAAAGAAAATGGCAGGTGTTCATGAAATGTTCTTGATGATAAAAATACACCCGTTTTAAGGATGAATGCCAACACCTGATGTTATCTCAGGTCTATGGAATATTACTGCATCTAGGTGACTAAAAAACCAAAAATGCATAAGGCTTCCTTGGAAATCTCACTTTACAAACTGTCACAGGTTAACGACAACAGCCATCCTTTTAGGGGTGGGTGTTCTCTGGCCTGACGGCGTCCGCGTCGCATGCCATACTTCTGCATCGGCTCCCCTTCCTAGCGGGCTTGCAAACACCCATGCTGCTGTCAAAATGTGGATGCTTCCTACTCCGCTCAAAACTAACCTTATTAAGTGGCCCCAAGTTTAAGCAAAGCCAAACCCGCCAAGCGCCCAACGGATTCCCAACCAAGCTTCCATTTTAGCACACTCCGGGAGCACCCTCTGCTTTTTCTCACTTTCTTTCCGGGTCAGGACCCGGCCGATAATCCGGTCTTGCGCACTAGGAGCTGAGCACTTTGCCCCGCCCCACTTCGTTTCCATGGTAGCAGGAGTCTGCAAGCCAGTTGCACGGAGAACTGAAGAGCTCTTATCCTGTTCCCTGGCTGGGACTGCTCTGAGCTAGACGTGCGGGACTACAGAATGGGCTGAGGCGGCTGCGGCTGCCCGGACCAACTTGACAGCAGGGTGAGCGGCCCTCCTCAGGCCAAGGAACCTTAGACGCCGATTAGAGGAGCTAGCGGGACCTAAGCTTTCCTGGGTCCCCGAGCTTGATGTGTGGGCGACTGCAGGTGTACGGGGGACCCAGTATTTAACGAAGGAGTGACAGAAAGTGTTGGGACCTCACTCTTGATGGATGGGTGACACGCAGTGAGGGAACCGCTGAGTTGGTAGGAATCACCGAGGCACGCGGAGGACCCTTAAATTCTGGTAAGGGCTGGAGCCCCGCTGGAATAACTTACTGCCAGCTGGCAGAGTGCTCAAAGACAGACGGGTTCTGTGGAAAAGATTCTTACTTTTTCTGTTTCTGTATTTGAAAGTATGGGTTTATTTGAGAAATGCAGTATTCAACTTGATTTAAAAAAAAACTCTAACCGTTTAACACTTTTTTCCTTTATTTCTATGAAGAAGTGGAAGCCAAACTTGAAAATGGAGATGTATGAAACCCTTGGAAAAGTGGGAGAGGGAAGTTACGGAACAGTCATGAAGTGTAAACATAAGGTTACTGGGCAAATAGTGGCCATTAAGATATTTTATGAGACACCAGAAAAATCTGTCAACAAAATTGCAACGAGAGAAATAAAGTTTCTAAAGGTTTGCTGCTTTTGCCTTAATTGTTCTATAAATCACAAGAAATTGTTAAGGAATAAAAAAATGTTTAAAAGAATTATTTAAGTTAACACATTAAGACTTGTAACAGAAAACCAAGTGTGATAACCTGCCTGTTACCTACATTTTACAATTTTTATAGTGATACACAGTGCATGTGCTTGTATATAACTTAACAAAATCTATGCCGAATGTTATGATTATTCAGAAATGTTTCAATATAATACTGAGTCAAAATGACTGTTTTGCACAAGGCTTTGTGCTAGATTCTGTGACTATAGAGAGATAGTCCCTGCCTATAACAGAAGTATATGCACCATAAGTGAAAATCTGATTAGAAGACCTTTCCCTAGAGAATTTCAGTAGTTCTTTAGCTCTGTTGCACTTCAACTGATTATTTTTTTTACTTAATCATTTTGTAAAAATAACCAATACGCAGCAGGAACACGAAGATGAACTCAAATGTACTTGACTATTATCGTGAAACCTTTGAACTTGATGGGACTGGCTGGATTTTTCAGATCTCCCAAGTTCCTGGCTTTTGACAGGGTGTAGTCACTACTTTTTTATAGCCCTCTTTTTAATGGAAAATGTTTGTGTTTTCCTTCTCTGTAGGGTTTCCACCTCACACAAATTCCAGCTTTCACAGGTTCTATTTATAGCTGTTATGTCAGGTTTTTTTCTGAGGCATTTATTCTCATTGCCTTAATGTAGAATTTTTACTTTTGGCACAGTCTAACTCCACTAGAGATTTCTTGGATGAGTTAGCATAAACTTAATGCAAAAAGATTGCCATAATGACTTAGTTTGAACTAAATTTTTATCTCTGTTAAAATTTTTTAAAATACAGTTAGAGTCACTAGTGAAAGTATCTGTAGAAATATTTTCTAGAAATACAGAACAAACAAAATTAAACAACTTGAAAGTTGTAATGGAGCATATCTAGGGCTTTCCTTATTTGTCTGAGAAAGTACCTGCTTGTCACCCCTGAATGATCTCCCCTAGTTTATAAACTCATTAACCCTTCACTGCTTCCTTGTTTTTGTCTTTCAGAATAAAGACCAGATAGGTAACCAGCAATTTTCCTTAGTTGAAGGATTGATATTATAGTGGCCAAAGGCGGTCAGTTCTCTTTCCTGCTGCCAGCGTGTTGTTACTGCAATACTCTGGCACCTGACCAATCTAGGAAATTGAGACCCAAAATAGGAAAGAAATTTGGCAATGTATTTTGGCAAGTTTTTCTGTTAGTCGTATTTTAAGGAGGTTAGTGTACATGTAATTACAGAAATTTGGGAAAATTGACACAGCTACTGGAAAAAAGGCAAGCCTTTTTTCATAAAAATAGTTTTCCAGTGAGCCAAGATTAATATACTCGTCAATTTTGGGCCAAATGAATAAATATTTCTGATAATTTAAATAATGATTAAATTATTTAAGAATTAATTGTAATTAAATTGTGATATAATGAAAAATAGCTTAAGCCAAAAACCAAACCCACTGCCCTCCAGTCAATTCCAGGTCCTTGTGATGCTGCCAGGTAGAGCAGAACTGCCCATAAGTTTCCAGGGAATGGCTGGTAGATTCAGATTGCCAACCTTTTGGTTTGCAGCTGAGCTCTTAACCTCTGTTCACCAGGAAAAATAAAATAAGCACCATAAAAGGTTAAACTTCATTTGTTTTTTAAGGTGATACATGGGTATTTTTGGCATCTGGAAGTTAAGTCAATTGCAGTGATTGTTACATTCTAAGAAATATTGTTTAATAGAATAGTACATACAATAAATAGAATTTTGCCTACAAATAATTGTATATTTATGTAAAATTAGAAACCCTGGTTGCATAGCAGTTAGGTACTATGGCTGCTAAACAAAAAGTGAGCAATTGGAGTTCTCCAGGCACTCACTGGAAACTCTATAGAGCTGTTCTACTCTGTTCTGTAGGGTTGCTGTGAATTGGAAGTGACTTGACGGCAGTGGGTTTGGTTTTGGGTTATGTAAAATTACTATAGTGAAAAATTGGTCTTTTATATACCTGAAGAGATATCAGGAGTTTCTGGGCATTTTGATACTCTTTTAATCTGGTACATTTACATTATCCACCTAAAACTGATAGTTTACTCTCTAGAATCCAGAACCAAAATTAGAATAATTAAGTTCTATAAGCTCAAATCAGATACTCACTCCATACTGTTGAAATCCATGTTCATTTGAAATCTTAAGGACCTTTTGAGTTTTAGATGTTCAACCAAGTTAAAGGATAGCAATATCTGTTAGCAGCATACAAAACTATGTTAAAGTACACAACTAGATAAGAAATTTAATATTAATATAAGTATTTTAATAAGCAGTTAAGTGCCAGTTTGAAGTAAAGTAATGCATCTCACTTTGTTCTATAACTACTGATCATGAAACGGATTAAAATTTCTTTAAACTAAGAATGTAAACAAATCTGAGAAATTTTGGTTGAAATGCATAAAAGAAAAGCTGAGAGTATTTGCTTCTTTTAAAAATTACATAGATCTTATAGGTTCAAACTATTATGCATGAAATTTATTAAAAATGTGTTTCTTTCATTAATAGCAATTTCATCATGAAAACTTGGTCAATCTGATTGAAGTTTTTAGACAGAAAAAGAAAATTCATTTGGTGTTTGAATTTATTGACCACACAATATTAGATGAGTTGCAACATTATTGTCATGGACTAGAGAGTAGACGACTTAGGAAATACCTCTTCCAGATTCTTCGAGCAATTGATTATCTTCACAATAATAATGTAAGTGCTTCAAACTAATCCAAATTGTAGGATGCATATGATTTGTAAGTGATCTTTAAATAATGTTTTGTTTTCATGAAGGTGGTTGAAATTATTTTTCTTTGTAATATTAATTGACATCTTAAAATGGAGGTGGGAAATAAGATACAAATTTTAAAAATAAGTGGTTTTGCGGTTATTGGGCTTAAAATTAAGTTACATAGCCAGAAAGCATTTCTTGAACACACAAAAATTATGACAGTAGGTTAGATCAAGTGTGGGATGCCAAAGAGAGGAATCAATAGTTAAGAATACACTAATCAACAACCAACTGGAGAAGCTTTTACTTGAGAAAGTTCATGAAGATGTGGGAAGTCAGGGCCATGACTTGACAGAAATTTGCTGAAATGAAAGAAAGCTGGGGGGTAGGAATGAGAAATTAAGCCTTGGGAACAAGTGGATGTGGATACCTTAGGGGAAGAAAGGAAAAATGAGGAGAGTTGTGTAGGGCCTTGTAGTTTTACCTATAAAAAAACCTAAAAAGAAAAGAAAAGAACAACTGCTCTGATTTTCAGTATTGTCTTTACCATCGCCTAGAGTTTAGCTCAGCAGGTTTTTACAGTGCTGTGCTTTTTTTATTTTTATGGACATAAATCTTTGTTTTTATTTGGTAAACAGCTCAACAGTAAAAGCCTTAAAAATAGTTTTACTGGTAAGTAGCATAGACACCACCACCACTTTGACGTGACTCAATGTGTTGCAGAGTAGAACTGCACTCCATAGGGTTTTTTAGGCTGTAACTTTTCAGAAACAGATCACCAGGCCTTGCTTCCAAGATGCCTTTGGGTAGGTGTCAAACTGCTAGCCTTTTGGTTGGTAGTCAAGTACCTAACCATTTATGCCACTCTGGGACATTGATATAGGCACAAGCCTGTCAAGTCCATTACCTTCGAGTCCGTTCTGATTTCATAGCAACTCTGTAGAACAGAGTAGAACTGCCCCATAGGGTTTCCAGGGAGCAGTTGGTGGATTGAACCTGCCAACTTTTCGGTTAGCAGCCACAGTTCTTAACCACTGTACCACCAGGGCTCTGATATTGGCAACCAAAACCAAAAACCACACTCAGTGCCGTCAAGTTGGTTTTGACTCATAGTGACCCTAGAGGACACAGTAGGACTGCTCCATAGAATTTCCAGTGAGTGCCTGGTGGATTTGAATGCTGACCTTTTGATTACTAGCTGTAGCCCTTAACCACTATGCTATCAGGGTTTCTGATGTAGGTATAACAACTGTATATTCCAGACATCTTAATTTTTATCTTTCTGTATTAGTGTATCTCATTTTGTGCTTTTGAAAAATGTGGTCATCATAACAACTGGAATTCACAATGTAAGCTACCTGCCAGCTAAATCCATGGGAAGCAAGTACAGTGTGGTGATTATAGGTATGCAGTTTAGAATCAGACAGTGATGCTATGGATGACCATGCAATTTGTGCAGTACACAACTTGCACATCTCCAGCGGGCAGCCCTGTCAGTCTGCGGCCTTAGGAAAGTTATCTAACCTCTCTGAGCCTTATTTCCCTTTTGTGCAAAATGAGTATAATATACTACCTCAAACTTACTATAAAGATCAAATTAAGTAATAGGTATAAGGTGCTTAGCACTGTGTCAGACACATTTTAAGTGCTTAATAAATAGTGCTGGAAAGGAGTTAGGCATAGTGGCATTTATATTCTTCTGGTACATTATCTGTAGTAGACGCAAATGTTTCTGTACTTGGCCAGACTATTAGAAGACTTCAAGGAAGATATAAAACTGAAGTTAGTAGAATTTCGAATGGTAGCTAAAATTTTGTTAGAAGCGGAAATGCATTCAAATGGGGTGCCACTGTGAGAAAAGAGGTAGACCTGAGCAGAGCTCTTCAGAGAATGGTGAAGATCATGGTTCCAGAGGTCAGGTAGCACAGGTGCCCTGGGATAGGTTTCCCAGAACCTTAAGTTTATGCTGAGAATACTGAGGAACTACTGAAGTTTTTAAAGTTTGACAGTTTAAAAGGATAAAAACAAAACTTAAACTTCACTTTAGCAAGAACAGAGAATAGATATGAGTAGATGCTCAAAGAAATCAGATGAGAAACTGCTGTGGTCATCCAGATGTGAGATGGTAAGGGCTTGGACTTGGAGACTGGCAATGGGAAGGATGGCAGGGGAGACGATGGAGGTTTTAAAAAAGAGAAATGACAAGATTTGGAAACTAATTAGATATAAGAGGGATGAGAATAAAATTGGACAAAATCAGAGGTAACTGCAAGATTTTTAACTTACAAGCAGGAGAATTCTGCCATTGGTATAAACTGACTTAGAGAGGGAGAATTGCTTTTATGCATATCAATATATTTTAAGAAATAGTGGGGAAATTTAATTAAAAATAGTGATTGACCAGTTATACCAGGTCTGACAATTAAGTTTGTGAACTCATTTTAGAAAAAGTGCTCCATACTTGACTGCTGAATATCACTACAGTCACCTTCATAATACTCCCCTTGGGAGGCAATGCACCAGTGCCACCACTTAGTTGACCCTTCAAAGGAATTTTGGACCTCTTTTTCTGGTGACCGACCATCAGAGTTGTTGTCGTATTATCCTTTATGTCCTGAATGCCATCAAAATGTCTTCCTTTCAATATTTCCTTTATCTTCAGGTAAAGAAAAAAGTCATTGGGGGCCAGATCAGGTGGGTAGGTAGGGTTTTCTAATACAGTTATTTCTTTACTGGCTAAAAACTCCCTCACAGACAATGCTGTGTAAGCTGGTGCATTTGTCGTGATGCAAAAGCCGTGAGTCGTTTATAAAAAGTTCAGGTCATTTTCGTCTAGCTTTTTCATGCAGTCTTTGCAGCACTTCCAGATAGTAAACTTGGTTAAACCATTTGTCCATTTGGTACAAATTCATAATAAATAATCCCTCTGATAACAAAAAAGCTTAACAACATTGTTGTGACTCTTGATTTGGACTGATGGAACTTTTTTGGTCATAGAGGATTGGCTGAGTTCCACTGTGGGTGTACTTTGACGCTTTGTTTCATGGTTATATCAGTACACCCACGTTTCATCACCAGTGATAACACAGCCAAAAACATCACCTTGCCTTTCCAAAAGATCTTGGCAAACTTCGACACTCCTTTGCTTTTGTTCATTGGTGAGCTCCTTTAGGACCATTTTTGCACATGCCTTTCTCGTGCCAAAATTTTCAGTTAAGATTTTCCTGTTTCTCTATTGGTGTTTACATGGTATCGTGGGTTAAATTGTGTTCCGAAAAAACATCTAGCAGTTTGGCTGGGCCATACTTCTAGGTACTGTGTTATAGTCCTCCATGTTGGAATTCCTGCCTCTATGATGTTAATGAGGATAGATGAGTGCTGTTGTGTTGGTGGGGCAAGGTTTAAGATATAAAATTGTTCTGTGCCGTGAGGCAGTCTCTTGAGCTATAAAAGAATAAATCTGGCAGAGAGATTTGGGGACCTCTACCAGTAGCTGAGCATGTCCTTTGTAAGGGACCAGGGTCCCTGTGTCTCAGAAGCTTCCAGTCCAGGGGAAGATTGATGGCAAGGACCTTCCTCCAGAGCTGGCAGAGAAAGCATTCCCCTGGAGCTGACACCCTGAATTTGGACTGTTAGCTTTTTGAACTGTGACAAATAAAATTCCTCTTTTTTAAAGCCATCAGCTTGTGGTATTTCTGTTAGAGCAGCACTGACTGACTAAGGCACTTGGTCTGCTATGCTTCTCACAGCTCAGCCAATGATCTTGATACACAATTTGATGAATTTTTGCAATGTTTTTGTCAGTTATGCTTGTCACTGGCCTCCCTGACCTCTCTTCATTAGTGATGCTTTCTCTCCTCTCAGAAAAATATGTAATGCATTTCTATACTGCCGTTTTCTTCTTGGCATTATCTACATAAGTTTGGACTAACATGTCCCAATTTCACTTTCACTCTTGCCAAGTTTAACAAGAACGTTAATGTTTGTTCATTGCTCTATTTCAAATACAGATGTTCTCACAATAATGCACAAAAACATGCACAGCAATAATGAACACCACTCAGCAAGACACCACTACATGTTGACACCAACACAGCTGTGAGACACTGACATACCAAAGTTATGAAACCTTACTGATTTTTTGTACAGTTCTGCTAACGTAAGCACACGGTGGCAAGTTCATGAACTTAATTGTCAGACCTCGTATAACTTAAGTTTAGGAAGTTGTTAGAACTGGATACATAAACTAAAAGATTTTCCTCTCAGAGACTATGGTTGAAGAGGTAGGCTGGGTTACTCTTCAAAGGGTAGAGGGAAAACTAAATGTGGTACTACTCAGCCCAGAGAGAATTATAAGACTTTACTACAGAAACTAAAAGAGGCTGACATAACCTCTTCATAGATAGGAAGGCTTAACATTGTGAAAATGTCTGTTTTACCCAAAGCGAGCTACATATACAGTGCAATCCCAATACAAATAGTAGTGTCATTTTTTAGTGGGATGGAGAAGCAAATCACCAACTTTGTTTGGAAAGGGAAGAGACCCTGGATAAGGAAACCACCACTGAAGGAGAGGAACACAGTGGGAGGCCTCGCACTACGCAACTTTAGAACCTGTTACACTGCCACGGTAGTCATAACAGCCTGATACTGGTACAAAAAGAGACATATAGACCAGTAGAACAGAGTTGAGACCTCAGAGATGCCACCATCCTCTTGTGAACAGTTGATATGGAGCAAATGCCCTAAGATTGTAAACTGGGGTAAAACCAGTGTCTTTAACAAATAGTGTTGGCAGAATTGAATATCTATCTACAGAAAATTGAAATAAGACCCATATCTCACACCTTACACAAAAACTAACTGAAAATGGATCAAAGATCTAAATGTCAAACCTAAAACAATAAAGATCATGCAAGAGAAAATAGGGACAACATTAAAATTTCTAATACACAGCTTAGACATACTTCAAAATCTGAGAAAGCATGATCAACAGAAGAGAAAAAAACACATGGGGACTACTAAGAATCAAATACTTGCTCATCCAAAGACTTTATCAAAAGAGTTAAAAGACCACCTATAAAAGGGGAAAAAATATTTGGCAACTACATGATGGAGTGACATCTGATTTCCATAATGTACAAGGTACTGCAAAACATCAACCCAATTAAGTGATGGGCAAAGGAGATGGACAGACGCTTCACCAAAGAGGACATCCAGGCAGCCAACACACACAGGAGGAAATGTTCATGATCATTAGCGATCAGAGAAATCCAAATTAGAATTACAACAAGATACCATCTCACCCCAGTAAAGTTGGCCATGATCCAGAAAACACAAAGCAACAAATTATAGAGAAGCTGTGGAGAGATGGGAAATCTGTACCGCTGGTGGGCTTGCAACATGGTACATACATCTTTGGTAAGCAATTTGGCGCTTCCTCAAAAAACGGGAAAGACATATACCATTTGATCCCAGTAATCTCACTGCTTGAAATATATCTTACGGAAACAAAGGCTATCATGTGAACAGACGCATGCACATGAGTGTTAATTGCAGCACAGTGTGCAATAGCAAAAAGATGGAATCAACCCAGATGTCCATCAACAGATGAATGGATAAAGAAACTATGGTGCGTATACTCAATAGAACACTATGCGATGATTAAGCACAATGATGATTTTAGGAAACATCTCATAACCTGGTTTCAGTTGGAAGACATTATGCTGAGTGAAATCAGTCAGTTGGCGAAAGGACAAATATCATATTAGACTCCTATTATAAGGGCTTAAAAATAGACATGTACAAAAGAAAAGACTGATACTACAAGGGTGAGTGGGAAGGAGAGGGTTGGTCATAGATTAGGTAGTTGACAGAAATTTGGTTAGGTGAAAGCAGTGCCAGCATACCGTAGAAAATAGACCAACTTCACCGTAAGCTGAAAACTTCTTATCTCAACCCAATATTGCAAGGATAGAGTAGCAGGGGTGGGGTCTAGAGACCATGCTCTCAGGGGACATCAAGGCCAATTGGCACAAGTAGCCTACTGTAAGGGAGTCTGCACCCCATATTGGTGAGTGGTGTCTGGGGTCTTAAAAGCTAGCAAGTTGCCATCTGAGGTATATCAGATGGTCCAAACTCATCTGGAACAGATGATCACTGAGAATAACAAAGACATGAGGGTAAAAGAGCTCAGGAGACAGAAGGAGCCATATGAATGGGAAACTGTGACAACATGTGACCAGAAGAACCGGATGATGCCCAGCCACCACCAAAGACAGCTGTGATGGGGCACACAGCATTTAGTCCCTGTGGCAACATGAGAAAAAGAGGGGTGTAGCTCAATAATTCTACTAAAACACCACAATTGATGGTCTCATGTCCTGGGGGATCCCCCGGGAGCATGGTCCCTAGATCTGCTGCTGCCCTGACCAGAAAACACTACTGAAGTCAACTCTTCAGACAAAAATGGACTGGACCGGGGGATACAGTGTGATCTTTTGGTGTGTGTACTTTATGGTTCTCTCTGTTTATAGGATCCTGTCCTACTGGTCCATTTCTAGATGGGAGAGAAGAGGGTAGAGAGGAGGGGACAGAAGATTGTTAAGAGGATAGGGCAAGTATAGAATGAAAAGGAAGAGTGTGCTGTCATCAGGCTAGGAGAGCAGAGGGAGCTGCAGTAGGCAGGCGTGCAAAATTGAATTGTATACTTAATCATAATAAAAAAGGGTTCTGTGTTTCTCTGCTTCTCTTTTATGTCTCAAAAGAGATTGACTCAAGATATAACCTAGTCTTGTAGACTGAGTCCTGCTTCATTAACCTAACTACCTCTGATCCCATGTCATTATCATCATAGAAGTAGGATTTACAACACGTGGAAAGATCATATCAGATGACAAAATGATAAGACATTCATACACTACTGGGAATCATGGCCTAACCAAGTTGAGACACATTTTTGGGGAACACAATTTAATCCGTACAGCACTAACAACATCACCACACTTTCCATTTGGTTGTTAGGCCTATGTTTTCATATAGCATATTAGCATGTAACTTTATGGCAGTAATCTAAAAAACCAAACCTGCTGCTGTAGAGTTGATTCTGACTCACAGCAGCCCTAAGGACAGAGTAAGACTGACCCATAGAGTTTCCAAGGAGCGCCTGGCAGGTTTGATGTACCGATGGATCAGCCACAGCACTTAACTACTATGCCACCAGAGTTGATAACATTAGATTAGAAAATTTAACCAACCGAAGCTATCGGTGATTTAGCACCTAGGCTATCTGAGGCTGTCGTAGGTTGTGGAGATTTGAACTCTCAAGGGTATTTAAATCAAAGCACACTGAGCTATTATGGAGTTAACTTTACCCAAAGAATTTTTTTTTTTTTTTTGGTTCCTGAGAGATAACTTCTAAAACACTGGATTTTTCCCAATGATTGAAGTGTCTTTGGTGAGGATCCTTGTTGTGTGGGAGCTGATTATGCCAGAAAGACACACTGTATGATACCAACCTTGTGATATTGACTGACAGGGTGGGAACGGTGTGAGAGAGCCTGGGGTTTGAATTACATACTGCAATACTCTCCTCCCCCTCCACCGTCCCCTTTAAAAGCCCTGGACGTTGAAGCTCCTTGGGCTTCCTGACTGGTGATAGACATTGGTACACTCAGGAGGGTAGCATGTCTTTAAACTAAAAAAAAAAATCGTGCTGTCAAGTCGATTCCCCCTCACAGGGGCCCTGCAGGACAGTGTAGAACTGCCCTATAGAGTTTTCAAGGAGCACCTGCCAAATTTGAACTGCTGACTTTCCAATCAGCAGCCACAGCACTTAACCACTATGCCACCAGGCTTTCCAGCATGTCTTTGGGGCATGGAAATTCTGTGTTGGGGACCCTACCAGATCTCACCCTGTATGTCTGCATTGTATCCTCTTACTGTAATAAAATTATAATCACAAATGTAGTGCTGTCCATGAGTTCTGTGAGTCATTCTAGCCAATTATCAAACTTGAGGTAGTAGTGAGAATCAGCTGGACAGTGATGGGGGTTGGGTTCCTGAGCTTATAGCTCTTAAAGGGAAGTGAGAAAACCCTGAATTGGTAGCCAGTGGGCCAGAAGTGAGGGTGTCATGGATAATCTCAAGCTTGCAGCTGCTGTCTGAGGTCTTGGACAGACTTGACACAGTGCTTTTCAACTTGTGAGATCTGACCCAGTTCCAGATGGTTGGTGTCAGAGGAAGAAGTGCTACAGAGGTAGCTGGTATCAGAACAGATACGACATTAAAAGCTTAAACTGTTTTCATCAAAGTTAAAACGTGTGTTATGGGACACTGTAAAGAAAGTGAAAAGGTATCCCACAGAATAGGAGAATAGTTTACAAATCACATTCCTGATAAGGATCTGTTGTTGTTGTTGTTAGGTGCTGTTGAGTGAGTTCCCACTGATAGTGACCCTATGAACAACAGAACAAAACACTGCCCGGTCCTGCATGCACCATCGTTTATGCTTAAGCCCATTGTTGCAGCCACTGTGTCAGTCCATCTCATGGAAGGTCTTCCTCTTTTTTGCTGACCCTGTGTTTTACCTAGTGTGGTATACTTCTCCAGGGACTGATCCCTTCTGACAACATGTCCAAAGTGTGTAAAACGCAGTTTGCTTCAAAGGAACACTCTAGCTTTACCTCTTAGAGAACGGATCTGTTTGTTCTTTTGGCAGTATATTCAGTGTTCTTCAGCACCACAATTCAAAGGTGTCAGTCAGTTCTTTTGTCTTCCATTTATCATGATGTTGCTTACTGTTGTGAGGACTTTTGTTTTCTTGATGTTGAGATGTAACCTGTACTGAAGGCTGTGGTCTTTGATCTTCATCAATAAGTATTTCAAATCCTCTTCACTTTCAGCAAGCAAGGGTGTGTGATCTGTGTAATGCATATTGTTAATGAGTCTTCCTCCAATCCTGATTCTTCATCCTTTTTTATATAGGCCAGCCTGTTGTATGATTTTCTTGGCATACAGGTTTGAAAAGGTATGATGAAAAAAATGCAATACTGATGCACGCCTTTCCTGACTTTAAACCATGCAGTGACCTCTTGTTGTATTCACATGATAGCCTCTTGGGCAGTTATACAAGTCTGTACATCTCCATATACAGATTCCTCATGAGCACAATTATGTGTTCTGGAATTTCCATTCTCTGCAGTGTTGTCCATAATTTGTTAATGATCCACGCAGTCAAATGCCACTGCATAGTCAGTGAAACACAGATAAACATCTTTCTGATATTCTCTACTTTCGCTCAAGATCATCAGGCATCAGCAGTATGCTTGGTTCCCCGTCTTCTTCTGAATCTGGCTTGAATTTTTGGTAGTTCTCAGTCAATATGCTGTTGTAGTCACTTTTGAATGATGTTTAGTAAAATATTACCTGTGTATGATACTGTTTGATAATTTCTCCATGTGGTTGGGTCACCTATCTTGGGAGTAGTCATAAATATGGATCTCTTCCAGTCAGTTGGCCATGTAGCTGTCCTCCAAATTTCTTGGCATAGACAAGTGAGCACTTCCAGTACTGCATCTGTTTGTTAAAACATCTGAATTGATATTCCATCAATTTCTGGTACCTTGTTTTTCATCAGTGGCTTCAGTACAGCTTTGACTTCTTTAGTACCATTGATTCCTCATTATATGCTACTTCTTTTTTTAAAAAAAATTTTTTACTATGATTGAGTGAAAATGTGCAATCCTGTATAAATTTGCATTCCCGCCCATGTGCAGCCCCCACTGCTCTCCCTGCCCGGTGACAGCACACTCCTCCTCTCTGTTCTATACATGTCATATCCTCTTAAAAATCTCCTATCCCCTCCTTTCCACCCTCTCCAGCACCTCCAGTAAGAGGTCACCAGGATGACATCCTATAGATGCATGAAACCATAAAATGCACACATGATATGGTCACTCTGTGTCACCAAGTCCAGTCCATTTGTGTCTGAAGAGCTGACCTCTATTATGATTTATGGACAGGGGCAGCATCAGGGCTGGGAGCCATGCTCCCAGGGGAACCCCGAGGCCTCTGGACCATCTATTGCAGTCTTTTAGTGGAGGTCTTAGGGTACACCCCTTTTTATTCTTGTGTCACCAGTGAGACTCAACTTTGTGAGGTCCATCACAGCTATCACTGGGGGTGGCCAGGCACCATCCAGTTCTTCTGGTCATATGTTGATGTGGTCACCCACTCACATGGGTTCTTCTGTCTTCTGGGTTCTCTTTGCCCTATGTTGTTGTGGTCCTTGGTGATCATCCTTTCTTGCTGAGTTGGGACCATTTGGTGTACCTCAGATGGCAGCTTGGCAGCTTTTAAGGATCCAGACCCCACTCACCAATGCAGGGTGCATAAGGCTCTCTTAGCAAAATGCTACTTATGCCAATTGGCCTTGAAGTCCCCTGAGTATATGCTACCTCTTGAAATGGTTGAATGTCCACCGGACTATATATTCCATCCATCTTTTTTGATGCTTCTTGAGTTATTTAATACTTCCCTGTAGAATCCTTCCCTATTGCAACCTGAGGCTTGAACTTTTTTTCAGTTCTTTCAGCTGGAGAAATGTGTATAAGGTTATAGCATCCAGAATATGTAAAGAAGTCTTACAACCAACAGTAAACACAAAAGACCCATTTGAAAATTGGCAACAGATCCGAATAGACATTTCTCCAAAGAAGATACACGAATGGCTGTTAAGCAGATGAAATAATGCTCAAAAATACTAACCATCAGGGAAATGCTAGTCAAAACCACAGTGAGTACTGTTAGTGCAGACTGAAGTGGACTTTGTCACGCCTATCAAAAACAACGAATTTTTGAGATGAAGTGAGATAAGAAGCAAAAGTTTCTATTATGTACTGGCACACAAGGAGATACAGATTTCACCAAAGTCTGTCTCTCAAAAATGGAGACTACTGGAGGTTTTACAGAAAAAGGGGATAAGGTTTTATAAGTCCTAGGAATTGGTAGAATTTTAATTCTTCCCCAGGTGATCATAGAGATCATGTCCCTGACGTGTTGATCTCTTAATTGGTATTTTGTATCCAGAGGTGGCTTGGCTTTCATACACGTTCCTGGTCATAAGGCAAATTCCTTTATTTTTCTTTTATGATTTTAAAATTATTATCACTTGTTTTTTAACAGTCCTAAAGAGAGCATAAATTAGCCCTTAACATGAGAGAAACTAAGGGAAACAAAGGACTCATGCTTGGGAATATGTGTTTGGAGACAGAATTAAGAAACAGTGTAGTACAGGATATGTTCTAGATGAGTCCACTTATTTTACTTTCTCTGTTCCAGTACCACTTTACACAAATTTGGTGAGGAAGTGGAAAATTGGAACTTTCACATGTTGCTGGTAAAAATGCAAAATGTTGCAACCACTGTGGAAAACAATCATTCAGTTCCTCAAAATGGTAGACATAAACTTACTATGTTATTACAAGTACTGTTATTATCAAGTCAGTTCTGACTCGTAAAGACCTTTTATACAACTTAAGAAAGCACTGTCTGGCCCTCCTGTGCCATCCTCAGAATCATTCTACTTGAGCCCATTATTGCAGCCACTATGTCAATCCATCTTCTTGAGGGTCTTCCTCTTTTTTGCCGACCCTCTACTTTACCAAGCATGATGTGCCTCTCTAGGGACTGACCCTTCGTGATACCATGCACAAGCTATATGAGACGTAGTATCTCTATCCTTGTTTCTAGGGAGCATTCCAGTTGAATTTCTTCCAAGACAGACCTGTGTGTTCTTCTGACCCTCCATGAAATTTTTAATATTCTTCATTGTACCACAACTCAAAGGTGTCAGTTCTTGCATCTTCCTTATTCACTGTCCAGCTTTCACATGCGTATGAGACAATTAAAAGCGCATGATTTGGTGCAAACTCACTATGGTCTTCAAGGTGACATCTTTGCTTTTCAACATTTTAAAGAGGTCTTTTACAGCAGACTTACCCAATGCAATGCTTCATTTGATTTCTTCATTGCTTCTTCCATGGGTATTGAATGTGGATAATCCAAGTAAAATGAAATCTTTGACAGCTTCAGTCTTGTTTCTGTTTATCATGCTGTTACATAGTGATCCAGTTGTGAGGATTTTTATTTTATTTATCTTGAGGTGAAATTCATACTGAAGGCTGTTTATCAGTCAGTGCTTCAAGTCCACTTGCCTTTCAGCAAGCAAGGTTTTCTCATTGAAGCAGATTGTTAATGAGTCTTCCTCCAGTTCTGATGGCCTGTTTTCTGTTACGTAGTCCCATTTCTCAGATTATTTGCTCAGCATACAGATTGAGTATGGTGAAAGGATACAACCCTGACACACCTTTTCTGTCTTTAAACCATTAGTATCTCCTTATTCTGTTTGAACCACTGCCTCTTGGTCTATATAGAGGTTCCTCGTGAGCATAATTAAGTGCTCTGGAATTCCCGTTTCTTGCAATGTTAGTCACTGTTTGTTACAGTCCACTAAAGCTAATGCGTTTGCATCACCAATAAAACATTAGTAAACATCTTTCTAGTATTTTCTGCTTTCAGCCAGAATCCATCAAACATCAGCAATGATATTCCTTGTTCCACATCGTTTTCTGAATCTGGTTTGAAAATCTGGCAATTCCCTGCCAATGTAGACAGCTGCTGCTGCTTTGGAGTGATCTTCAGCAAAATTTTACTTGTGGGTATGATGTTAATGATATTGTTTGATAATTTCCTCATTTAGTTGGATGATCTTTCTTTGGAATAGGTATAAATTTAGATCTCTTCCAGTCAATTGGCCAGTTAACTGTCATCCAAATTTCTTAGCATAGATGAGTGAGCATTTCCAGTGCTGAATCTGTTTTTTGAAACATCCCAAATGTTATTTTATCAATTTCTAGAACCTTGTTTTTTGCAAGTGCCTTCAGGGCAGCATGGGCTTTTTCCTTTGGTACCATCAGTTCCTGAAATAATTAATGATTCCTTTTGGCATATTGATTCTGTATACCTTTCATCTTTTGATGCTTCGTGTGTCATTTAATATTTTCCTTGTAAAATCTTTCAATATTGCAACTCAAGGCTTGAATTTTTCCTTTAGTTCTTGCAGCTTGAGAAATGCAGAATGTGTTCTTCCTTTTGGTTTTCTAATTACTGGTCTTTGTACGTGTCCTTATAATACTTTACTTTGTTTTCTTAAGCCACCCATTGAAGTTTTCTGTTGAACTCTTTTACTTCATCATTTCTTCCGTTCATTTTAGTTACTCAGCATTCAAGAACAAGTTTCAGAATCTCTTTGGGTGTATATTTTGGTCTTTTTTTCTTTCCTGTCTTTTTGGTGATCTGTTGTTTCCTTCATATATGATGTCCTCAGTGTGATTCTCCTGCTTCGCTGGTATATCGTCATTTGTCCTATCTGTTTTTAAGATGGTCTTAAATTCAGATGTACTCAAGGTTGTACTTTGGGTCTCGTGGGCATGTTCTAATTTTCTTTAGCTTTAACTTGAATGTGAACAATTGATGATCTGCTCTGCAGTGGCCCATCGCCTTGTTCAGACTGATGATACTGAGCTCTTCCATTGTCTCTTGCTGCAGATACAGCGAATTTGATTCCTGTATATTCCATCTGGTGAGGTACATCTGTGTAGCTGCTGTTTCTGTTGTTCAAAAATGCATTTGCAATGAAGAAGTCAGTGGTCTTGCAAAACTCTATCATGTGATCTCCAGTGTGCTTTCTAGCACCAAGGCCATATTTTCCAACTACCAGTTCTTTTTCTTTGTTTCCAACTTTTATATTCCAATCACCAGTAATTACCAATGCATCCTGATTGTATGTTCAATCAATTTCAGACTTCAAAAGTTGGTTAAAAAAATCTTCAGTTTCTTCATCTTTGGCCTCAGTGGTTGGTACATAAATTTGAATAAGAGTCATACTAACTGGTCTTCCTTGTAGGTGTATGGATATTATCCTATCACTGACAGGGTAGATCTTGAAACGTTCTTTTTTTGATCAGTGCAGTGCTATTGCTCTTCAGGTTGTCATTCTTGGTATATGATTGTCCAGTTCAAAATGGGCAATAGCAGTCATTTCAGCTCACCAATGCCTGGGTTATTTATCGATGTTTATGTGTTCTATTTTCATCTTTGATGATTTCTAATTTTCCTAGATTCATGCCTCATACAGGCCAAGTTCTGATTACTAATGGATGTTTTCAGCTGTTCCGTCTTATTTTGATTTGTGTCACATCGGCAAATGAAGCCTCTCAGAAGCTTGGCTCTATCCATGTCATTAAGTCGACTCTGCTTTGAGGAGGCAGATCTCCCCAAGTTGTATTTTGTGTGCCTGCGAACCTAAGGGGCTCATTTCCCAGTACTATGTGATACAATATTGTGCCGCTATTCTCTTCTTTTCAGCAGTGGACCACCAGTCCTTCTTCGTAGTCTTAGTCTTGAAGTTCGGTTGATGTCTGTCCACCTTGGGTGACCTTGCTGGTGTTTTAATAGTGGTGGCATCGCTTCCAGCAATAGGCAAGCCCCTACAATATGACAGACTGACAGACAGCAAGCTTAGTGGTCAGCTAATGTTTAAATAGAGGTGCCATAAATCTTTATGAAACCATTAAATCTCCCACCCTTTGCTGAGTAGTTCTTTGTGTGTGTTAAGTAATGCTATCAATACTAAGGTAGGCAGCTCATAACTTTTTACTAGCCTTTACTTCCTGCTTGTGCAGAGCCTTAAGGTCATTCAGGACACATATTTCCTGGGCATGCATGCGTCTCTACACGTACACATGGCTGTCTTAATTCAGAACATCATATTGTCAGTTTGATACGTTTCCTTAAAGCAGTAATCAAAAAGTCTGATGAACTTACTGTATATGAAATAATGTTGGTTATACAAGATAAGTAGAGAAATGTTTTTTACCTTCAAAGTTTATTTATAGTTGAGAAAATAGATGACATAACTGAGAGTAAAAGTGTAGTTGATAAAATGCCAGGTTTTGTGGCACAAACACTCAGTGTAGCAGTACAGCATAGGATGGGCCAGAAACTTATCAAGACAAGTTCTGACTAAATACTCAAGACAGGTGTGATTCCTATTGTCTTGATCTGTAAGAGACTAAGCACTTTTGATGTGAATCAAAGCCAACCACTTTATTTGTGAGAAGAGTGTTTCTTTTATAAGGACAAAAAGAAAAAGGAACTACATTTAGGTTAACAAATTTTCCACTGCCATACATGTAGAGGAAACCCTGACAGCATAGTGAGGTAAGTGCTACATCTGTTAAACAAAAGGTCAGCAGTTCAGATCCACTAGGTGCTCCTTGAAAACTCTATAGGGCTGTTCTATTCTGACCTCTAGGGTGTCTGTGAGTCCGAAGGGCTTGACGGCAGTGAGTATACACCTAGAAGCTTTTAATGTTCCATACTCTTTTCTTTCTGTTATGCTGCTTCTACATAGCAGCTTGGTTTATGTCAAAGATTATCATATGGTGTCACTATGAGTTGAAATGGACTCAACTGCAATTACTAACAAAATTAGGATAAGCTCTTCTCAGAAGAGAATGATGGAGAAAAAAGATTTCTAAAATTTCAATTGATACTGACCAAAGGGGAACTCAGACTTTTTATCTCAGAATTCCAATAAGTATTGTCTGCAAATTCCACACCATAATTACCATGCTTTTTCCCTACCACAGGACCTTTGCACGTGCTGTATGCTCTTCCTGTATTGCTCTTTTTTCCCTTATTTCCCTAGTTTGCCACTACTTATCTGTCAAATCTCAGTGTAAATGAGATTTTCCCTAGAGATTTCCTTCCTGATTTCTGTGACCAAGCCAGTTCTCTGTTTTAGATCCTCTTTGTGCCATGTTTCTTTCCTTTTTAGCACTTGTGATGGTTTTGTTTTTATATTTTGTGTGATTATGTGGCTAAGGTCTGTGCCTTCCACTTTAGTGTGCGTTCTTTGAGGGTAAATATCCATGTCTATTTTTTAACAGCTTTATTGAGGTATAATTCATGTACCATAAAAGGCAACTATTTTAAGCATAGTTAATTGACTTCTAAAAGTAAATTTACAGAGTTCTACAACTGTCATCACAATTCAGCTTTAGAACATTTTTCTCTCCTCAAGAAGATTCCTCTTGCCTCTTTTCAGACAGTCCCCATTTTCATTCCCAGGTAACCACCAATCTTTCTGTCTTTATACATGTGACTTTTCCTGCATAGGTAGAATTATACAATATTTGGGAATTTTTGTGCTATGGTGATTAAGAGCTACTGCTGGTAACTAAAAGGTCAGCAGCTGAAATCGACTAGGCACTCCTTGGAAACCCTATGGGGCAGTTCTGCTGTGTGCTATATGGTTGCTATGAGTTGGAATCAACTTGATGGCAATGGGTGTACAATATTTAGTCTTTTTTATCTAGCTTCCTTCACTTACTGTATTTTTGAGGTTCATCTATATGGTAGCATACATCAGTACTTCATTCCTTTTTATTGCTGAATGACATTCTATTGGGTGGAAATACCACATTTGTTTATCCATTCACCGGTTGAAGGACAATTAAATTGTTTCCACTTTTTGGCTATTTGTTAATATGGAAATTCTACAGGACACAGAGCAACCCCTACAGGGTAGGGTTGCTATGAGCCAGACACAACTTGATGGCAGTGGGTTTTTGGGGTTGTGAACATTGTGTACAATCTTTGTTGGGCATATGGTTAGATTCTTTTGAGTGTGTAAGAATGGATTTTCTTGAATTCCTGATAATTTTAACTTTTTAGGAAACTGCCAAACTGTTTTCCAAAGCTGTTATACCACTTTTCTGTCCCACTAGCAATGGGTTCCAGTTTCTCCGTATCCTCACCAATATTTGTTATTGTCTGCTTTATTATAGCCTTCTAGTGAGTATGAACTGGTATGTTTATGTTGTTTTTTTTTTTCATGTCTTTTTTACTCATTTTATATCCTCAGATATTGGTATACTGTCTGGTACATAGTAGACACTCACTACAAATTGGGAAAGAAGAGCTAACATAGTTTTACAGATAACATCTTTAAAGTGGCTCATTTTGAAAAGTTCATCTCAGTTAATTTTCTGGCCATTTATGAAAGGAAAACAAGGCAGAACAAGAGTCATTCCTAGGGCTTTATTGCAGTGAGTTGTATAAATAAGGAAAAATCCCAGATATCTAGTATTGACACATTCCCAGTGCTGCTCTAACAGAAATACCACAAAGTGGATGGCTTTAACAAAGAAAAGTTTATTCTTACACAGTCCAGTAGGTTATAAGTTCACATTAAGGGTGTCCACTCCAGGGGAAAGACTTTCCCTCTGTCAGCTCTGGAGGAAAGTCCTTGTGTTGCATCAATCTTTGGTCAGGGGGCGTCTTTGCACAGGAACCTCAGGTCTGAAGGATGCATTCTGCTCCTGGTGCTGCATTCTTGATGGTGTGAGGTTAACAGTTTTCTGCTTGTTTCTTTTTATCTTTCATAAAATAAAAAGATGAAAGGCAAGGATTAGGATGAACTACCCACTGCCATTAAGTTGGGTCTGACTCATAGCGACCCTACAGGTCAGAATAGAACTGCAACATAGGGTTTCCAAGGAGCACCTGGTGGATTTGAACTGCCTACCTTTTGGTTAGCAGACATAGCACTTAACCTACTATGCCACCAGGGTTTCCTTAGGATGTATAGCATAGGGAAATCACAAAATATTGGGGATGATGGCCCAGGCAAATGACTGCTCACATTTTGGGGAGGACACAGTTCAATCTATGACACCACTCGTAGTTTGATACTTTGCATGTGATGAGTATATTCATTTGATACATTTTTAAAAATAACTTATTTGTTCTGGGCACCATGCTGGACACTGGAGAAATGTGACTTGAACAAGACAGATGTATCTTGCCCTAACAGAGCATATGGTCTAGTGGGTTTATAGACTAAAGAACTGACAATTAACAGTATGGCATGACAAATGCTACAGTAGAAAAAGTGCAAAATTATTTGAAATATATAAATATCTAATTTGAGATCTGAGGAAATAGTTGTCTACACAAAGTGTTCTAGACAGAACAGCATCAGTTATACAGAGATGATACAAAAGCTGGCAAGTGGGAAACTAATGTAATTTCTAAAGGAGAAGGAGGGGATGTTGAGCAGGAACCAAATACTATAAGGCCTTGCAAACCATTTTAAGGAGTTTGAAATTGACTCTGTGGGACAGGGAATCTTTGAAGTATTTTAATCAGAGAAGTGACGTGATCTCATACGTGATTTTAAAAGAGTGCTGTGACTTTTTTGTGAAGAGTGAATTGAAAGGGATCAGAGTGAAGTTTGGGAGGCCAGTTGGTAGACGTGTATAGTAATTCTGGGGAGAGCTGAGGAGACCAGAACTAGTGAGAGAAGTAAGTAGGCTAAGGCAGTATGCTCATGGAGGAAAATGCCTTGGTTTATGGAATGAGCCATGGGGTGAATATTAGTTTCATTCACTGAGCTAAAGGACTGTTGAGAACAGCGGGTTTGGGGAGAAGACGATGAGTTTGGTTTAGATTTTATGGGTGTGAGAGGCCTGTGGGTCAGCCCCGTGGGGCTGGAGCTCAGGAAAGATTCATTGGTTAGAGATAGAAATTGGAAGTCATCATTATGTGAATAGTTACTAAAGAAATACTAAGAGTAGATGAGACTGCCCAGGAACCTCTGAGAAGAGAAAAAAGCCTAAGACTGGAACCTTGCATGTCAGAGAAAGGTAGAGAAAGAAGAACTTCCAGGGAGACAGAAGGGAGGTGGGAAAATTTGAGGCCTTAAAAACTAAGAAAGAGTTCATCAAGAATGGAGAAGTGGCTGGCCGTGTTTGTCCACTAAGACATCAAATAGAATATGAATTGAGAGGTGTCTCGTGGATGTTTTGTTTGTGACTTTGGCTAGCACAGTTTAAAAGAACGGGGGGGCAGAAGACAGATTAATTATCTTGATGAGTGAATAGTGCTTAGAAAGTGAAGACTTGGATGTAGAGACTGTTTTCTAGAAGTTTAGCTGTGAATGGAATGAGAGAGGCAGTAGGTAGAGTGGACGTGGAATCAAGGGAAGGTTAAGTTCTTTTGATTACTTTTCTTATAAGGTTGTGATTTACCTTTTGAATACTATGTCTGTTTTCTTGGCTTCATGTTGTCATTTTGAGGTGATGGATGGGGCGAGAGTTGAAAATGCTGTTTAGTGTTGTGTTATGTAGTTAATCCTTTGCTTAAGGTACAAAAATTACTATGTTAGCTAGACTTTCTAATTTTTGAGAGATTTTGTTGATACTAAAACCTCAATTTTAATATATTGCATCTTCTGTTTGTTTTTTAGATCATTCATCGAGATATAAAACCTGAGAATATTTTGGTATCGCAGTCAGGAATTACTAAGCTCTGTGATTTTGGTTTCGCACGAACATTAGCAGCTCCTGGGGACATTTATACAGACTATGTGGCCACACGCTGGTATAGAGCTCCAGAATTAGTATTAAAAGATACCACTTATGGAAAGTATGTGTGTTTCCGCATCCTGCTGCACCTTTCCTGACCATCTCTTCTTTTCTCTTGGTGTATCTGTCATCTCTATTACTGATACTGTCTACTGTCTGTGTCTTGGTTAGGGCTGAGAAGAGAGACACCGCCAGTAGTAACATAAGAGAAAAGCCCAGTAGGCACTTGTGGCACTGTCTGCCACTGCTGTCATACTTGCGCCTGGGGCTAAATGGCCACAGACTCAGGAGAACAATGAAGAATTTTCTCAGGACCTATCCAGACTTGTTTTAAGCTATGCTCCCACCCTTGGCAGGGTTTCCTCCTCTGTATACTTTTAGCCTCTACATTCTGCAGAGATTTGTAAATCATTTATTTCACTCTGCCAGTGTTGCAGCAGGAACTATTTGTTTCCTGTTTCCTGGAAAATGGCACCATCACTGCAAAGAATGACAAATTCTTGCATTGTACTGTTGTTAGTGCCTCAAAAACCAGGATGGTTTCAGCCTAATATGAAACAGCAACGTAGTGTAAAAACAGTGATGCCTACAGAACATAAAGTGACTAAGGTGTACAACTTAATTCAAGAAATGGAGGAAAAAATAATTCTTACAGTGCTGCAGTGAACATTGGTGAAGAAGTATTTGAGTTACTGCTTTCAGTTCTTTTGAGCAAATACATATGAGTGGAATTGCTGGGTCATGTGGTAGTTCTATTTTTAACTTTTTGAGGAACCATCACACTGTTTTTCCACAGCGGCCACATCATTTTGCATTCCTCCCAGTTACAGATGAGGGTTCAATTTCTCCAGAATGGATGAGAGTTTCAATTTCCCTATATTCTCCTTCATTTCTTTCCTTTTTTTTTGACACTTTCTTCCTTTTCACCTTCTTTTTTCTTAGATATTGTTGTTACATTTACTCCCTCTTGTGTCCCTGAAAACCCTGGTGACATAGTGGTTAAGAGGTACAGCTACTAACTAAAAGGTCAGCAGTTCAAAATCACCAGGCACTCCTTATAAACTCTATGGGGCAATTTTACTCTGTCTATAGGATCACTGTAAGTCAGGATTGACTTGACAAATTTTTTTCACTTGTATCCCCACTAGTTTAGTCTTCATTTCTAAAATGACTTTATATTTCCAAGTTGTTACTGAGTTTTGTCAACTAATTTATGAGATTATGTAATTATGAGTTGACTCTGGCAGTGAGATTTTTGGTCTGAAACTTCAGAAAAACTAATTTCACATAGAAATGAGTAACATTCAAGTACTGGAGTTAAATCTCAGTACCTACAAAATTATAAGGAGAATAGCATACCTACAGACAACAAAAGCCCACAAGAAAGCCATAACCATGAAATAGATCAAAACCATAATGAGGTACTTCAAAATGAGCCAACAGACATTAAGAAAATGTTGTAAGACCTGAAAAAACAACATAAATCAGAATTAGAGGAACTCATAAATTAGTTGAGAAAACTCAATAACAAATTGGAAATAAAAAAACTGTTTTAGAAATGAGAACTAAACTAGTATAAGGAGGCAAGAAAAAAACTAAATCCCTTGCCATTAAGTCATTTCTGACTAATAGTGACCCTATAGGACAGACTAGAACTGTCCCTAGGGTTTTCAAGGAGTAATTGGTGAATTTGGACTGCTGAGCTTTTGGTTAGCAGCTTGAGCTGTTACCGCTAGGGCTCTGAAATTTTGAAGGAAGCGTATTTCAGCATAGCTTTTCTAACTTGACATAACTCCTGCTTCTATTTTTTTTAGTGTTAAAGAAACAAAAATAGTAGCTTGCTTTCTGAAGTATCCCGTCTGTGTTTCTCTCAGGTACTTTTATCTGGGTCTTCTTACCCTTTAGGAGCCCTGAGGTTGCAGTGATTAAAGCACTTGGCTGCTAGTGACAAGGCTGGTGATTTGAACCCACCAGCCACTCCACAGGAGAAAGTTGTGACAGTCTGCTTCTGTAAAGATTTACAACTTTGGAAACCCTATGGGACAGTTGTACTCTGTCCTATAGGGTTGTTTTAAGTCCAAATAGACTCAGTGGCTGTGGCTTTGGTTTGATTTTTTTTGTCTCTTCCTTTATCTTGATTGTCACTATCCTGCCTAGTTTTATTTCTTTCTTGGTGGTTTCTACTTAGTCCTTGTCCTAGAAAGAAGTCCTGGCTGATAAATTTTGAGAGTTAGTGAAGGATATACACTGCTCTGGTCCCTTAACATCTTACTGGGGACCCCTTCACTGACCTGCTGCTGGTAAAACATCACGGCTCAGCAGCTGTTCTTAAGTTGACCTACTATTCTTTCCGGAGAGTGCCTGTTGGCTATTTTGAGGTTTTTATGTTTCCAAATCCACAAGATACCTTCTTGCTCTTCTTTGCACAAAGACTGATACCAGGCAAGTCTTATAGGGTCACTATGAGTCAGAATTGACTTGATGGCAGTGGGTTTTTGTTTATGACTATCAGTGTTTTGTCCTTATCCACTTGTATTTTGTGGGAATATTTTGTCATTGAATTTTGTTTTAAATATTGCCCATGTGTTTTTGATCTTGGTGTCCAATTACTCTGCTTTTATAGGAGGGTTTTGGAAGATTGGGAATCTGTGCTGCTTGCTGCCACCTACCCAGAATCTGGAGACTGTTGTTGTTAGGTGCTTTTGGATTGCCTTTAACTCATGGCTACCCCATGTACAACAGAGCACAGTGCTGTCTGGTCCTGCATCTTCTTCATGATGGTTGGTGTACTGAGTACATTGTTGCAGACAGTGTGTCTTCCAGCCTATGAGGCTCATTCTCCTGCACCGTCTCAGACAATATTCTGTTGTGGTCCATCGGGTTTTCATGGGCTAATTTTCACAAGTAGATCACCAGGCCTCTCTCCCTAGTCTATCTTAGTCTGGAAACTCTGTTGAAATCTGTCCCCGAGGTAGATGACCCTGCTGGTGTTTAAAATACCAGTGGTACAGTTTCCAGCATCATAGCTACATGAAGCCACCACAATAGGACAGACAGACAGATGATAAATGGGAGCTATCAAATCTTAGAGCATCAGTTGGATCAGTGAAAAACATCTGATTGTGTGATTTATACATTATATGGTATACAATTTATGTTTATATCCTAAATACGAAGTTTGGTATCTTTTTATTATTGTTATTATTTTTTGTGGAGTTGTCTTTTTCTTTCTTTTTATTTTTAAAAACTTACTTTGTTGTTGAGAATATACATGATACATCAATTCAACTGTTCCTACCTGTGTGATTCAGTGACTTTTGATGACTTTCTTCAAGTTGTGCAACTCTCCCTTTCTGAGTTGTTCTTCCTTCATTAACGTCACTGACTCCTAAGGTTTGTATCTAGTTTTCCGAGTTCCTATTGTCACTTTGATCCCGTATAAATAGACGTTTAAAAAGTTCAATATCTTTTCATCTATTCAAAAGAGTTAGTGATATAATATATATCACGGTTTATATATGTCCAAACTGTCTTTTAAAAAACAGATTATGTGGAGAAAATTTGGATTATGATTTACTTACAGTGGATTAAGATAGATAGATAAATAGAAGGTAGCTAGTAAAATATTTGAAATTTTTATTTATTACTTTTTAATTATAAGATTATTTACTGTAGTTTCAAAGTCATTTATACTAATTTCTTTAAGTGTCTGGAAAAATTTTAGACTTACAGTTTTATTCTGTACTGATACATGGCTTCTCATGCAATTTAATAAACAGTGATTTAAATTTACTAATAAAATGTGATAATATTTAATGTAGATTCTTTAATAGGCATGTGGTGTTTTAGTGAAAAATTATAAATGATACCACTTAAACAAGGAGCCTTGGTGGCTCCTTGTTGTAGTTATGCCGTATGTTTGGTTGTCAGAAAAATAGTACAATAGGAATCTATTTCAACCTACTGTGCCAGTGGTCCGGTTGCTAACCGAATGGTAGGTGGTTTGACCCTACAAGCTGCTCCACGGGAGAAAGATACGGCAGTCTGCTTCTGTAAAGATTACAGCCTTGGAAACCCTTTGGAGCAGCGAGGGATAACCACTTAAACATTTTTGTTTCTGAGACCTTGACCTTACTTTAAAAGTTTTTAAAAGATATTTTAGATAGACTCTGCCTGAAAAAAAGTGACTGTTCATATCCATTCCAGACCTGTGGATATCTGGGCTTTGGGTTGTATGATCATTGAGATGGCCACAGGAAATCCCTATCTTCCTAGCAGTTCTGATTTGGATTTACTCCATAAAATCGTTTTAAAAGTAGGTAAGTATTAATATTCTGTTACATACCTGAAATAAATATTGCCAGAATAATGCTGCTTCATTTTCAAATTTAGTTTTTTTCTTCATAAGAACAAGGGAACACGTTGTTTTGGTAGTTGGCAGCAGACAGAGTCTTCAGGCTGATAAAGAAGGCAGAAAATTCTCTTCTGTTTCAGGAAATTAAAAAAAATACTGTTTCTGTAATATTTTCTTTGCCTAGTTATGCAATATGTTAGTGGTTGATGGTCAGAAAATAGTACAATAAGAACCTACTTCAGTTTGCCTGACAGTTTTAAAATTTTGGCTTCTATAAATATTTCCATCTCTAAACAAGCCTTTATAATAGAGATGAATTAGATGCTTTTTAAGACACTTGGAGATCAGTTATTAACTTAAAAAAAAATTTTTTTTTCTTAAACCACACAAAGCAGACACAAAGTAGCCAGATAGCTAAATAACTGATTTGGGAATATACTTGATGGAAGGTTACTTATCTGATGATCTGCTTTGTGATCTAAACATTATGGTAGTTAGCAGTGCTCATAGAGTGCCCGTGATTTGTTTTCTTTATATTTCTGAATGAGGACCTTTAGGAGCCCTTTGTGTGGTGGAGAAGCTAGATGTTGACGTATGATTACAGAGTCATTAGGAAAGACTCTGGAAAGATAAAGTACTGTGAGGAACTGTAAAAATTGTTAACATCTGCATAAATATTGGTGTGAGATACAGTTCAAATTTGTAAAGTATTATACATTTTTTTGTATGTGTCTTCTTTAAAGTTCTGGTTATAAGGCTAATGCTAGAAAGAACCATAGAGATTTGGCGATTAGTTCTCTCATAGAGAGTTTGGGAACAGCTGTCTCATTTTATAGATGAAGAAACTCAGGTATAGAAAGGGAAGAACATGTCCAAGGTTAAAGAACTGATTATGGCAAAGCTGGTTCTAGAATTTAGGACTCTCTACTCCTCATATACTTCTTATTCTGCTGCTGCTCTTTAGCTGCATTTCTTCTTTGCAATACTTTGATTGCTAAGTAATTTTAATAACTTTTTTGAGTAAGACTTGCTGGTGAGCACCTGCTAGTTAAACCATTTAGATACCTACGTGGAAAAGTGTAGAAGTTTGAATGTCCTTTTCCTACCAGCAATACATGTTATGCTTTATAATTTGGCAAAAGGAAATGAAACTGGTGGTCTTACATTCTCTGTTAGGTGTATGCTACAACAGAATCCTGGGAAAAATGTCAAATTTTTAAAATGACATATTAAGGTATTTCCTTGTTCTGCTTTAAAAATTTTAAATTTGTCATTGTTATTCTCATCCCAGTTTCTAGTAATTTAATATAGACCACATTTGATTATTATCACTACAGACTCGTTTCTCTGTTATATAGTTTTTAATTTTTTTTTTACTTTTCAGGCAATTTGACACCTCACTTACAGAATCTCTTTTCCAGAAGTCCTAGTTTTGTTGGAGTGGTCCTTCCTCAAGTTCAACACCCCAAAAATGCAAGGAAAAAATACCCAAAGCTAAATGGATTGTTGGCAGATATAGTTCATGTATGTTAAGAAATGAAGGATTTATTTCTCAAAAATTTACATAAATTATAACGTAGTTTTAAAATATTATTGTAATGAAAAGCCAGAAGAATTACTGATGTGATCTATTAAAATTTACTAGACTCCTTTTTAAAAGTTAGTACCAATTCTGGTTGCTGTTGAGCTGATTCTGACTGATGGTGACCCTATATATGTTAGAGTAGAACTATACCTCATAAGGTTTTCAAAGACTGCTTTTTGGAAGTAGATTGCCAGGCTTTTCTCTGAGGTGCCTCTGGGTGGACTTGAACCTACAACCTTTCAATTAGTAGCTGAATGCATTAAGTGTACTACCCAGAGACTCCTAAAATTTACTACAGAGAAATTAAAATTCAGAAACTGTAAGAATGGAAAGCCCTTTAGTTTACCCCAATTTTAATGATAATTAAAGATAAACTGGAAAAATTTTAAGGACTTGTCATGTTTATCACCTTATTTTATTTGGCATCCAGTCTGTCCAGGCTAAGGATCTATTCTTTGTACTGGGGTACTCTAAAGTACCTACAAGGCATTGGCAGACTTGGGGTTAATGCTCTCATAGAGATTTTGGGAAGAGTTCTCTCATTTTACAGATGAAGAAACTCAAACACAAAAAGGAAGAGATGTGCCCTAGGTTAAAGAATTAATTATGGCAAAGCTTGTTCAGAGATACAATACCATGATTCACCTTCAGCTGGAGCAAAACAAAAACATTGTATAAATCTTTTTTATTATTTTAAAATTAAAATTTTGTTTTTAAACTAGATAATAAACATACTATACAGTTAGTATTAAATTCAACAGATGAAAGATTTGCTATGAAAAGTAAACAACTTCTATTTCTGTTCTCTAACCAGTGAATTTCTGTTCCCCGGGGTAAGCAAGATAACACATTTCTGATGTAGGACCCTTAAAAAATGTTTGTAATACTGATCAAAAAGGGAAAATGCAGAACAGAACTTCACATTCTTATGGAATCCAGACTCTCTGGAGCTATGGAGGCTAGATAAAACCTGAAACTGTTACCCTGTGATAATCTTTAAATCTTAAACTGAAGGTATCCCCTGAAGTCTTAAAAACAAATGATAACCCAGCCACTGCTGTTGAGTCAATTCTGACTCGTAGTGACCCTATACAGAGTAGAACTGCTCCATGGAGTTTCCAGGGAGCTCCTGGGGGATTCGAACTGCTGACCTTTTGGTTAATATATAGTTTAACTTAACTAGTAAAGAATAAATATGTGTCTGAGCATTGTACTCTTTTAATATCTACTTATGTGGAATCAAATTGACAATAGCAACTTGTAAATTAGATAGGAAACACTGAGCTTATGTTAATGACAAGACAAAATTAGAAAAGGAGAGTGAGGATGGCTGTAGAACTCAAAGAATGTAATCAGTGTCACTGAATTGTAAATATAGAATTACTGAATTGGCATATGTTCTGTACATATTCTCAACCACAACAAAAATAAACTAAGTTATAAAAACTAGTCATCTAAATTTCAAAGTAAGTATAGCATAATGTTTAAAATAAAGAGCTCTGGAATCACACAGCCTACGTAGAAAACATACCTCTCATACTAATTAGTCTGTACCGTGAGAGAAGTTACTTAACCTCTGTGCCTTTAGTTTGTTCAGCTATAAAATGACAATAATAGTTCTTATGTTCTGAGTTTGGAGGATTAAATAATGGTAGAAATGCTTTTAGCACAAGGTCTTGAGTAAGCTGTCAGCAAAAGTTAGTGGTCACTCTTGTGGCTCTTACTCAGGTAAACTACATGTACTGATACGTATCATCTAAGGAATAGCTATTCTTGAAAGAAAAAAGATATCTCATTGTAACTTCAAAAGAGCTGGATCAGTTTTATTTACCACATTAATTTTACTTTCCTACAGGCTTATTTGCTATATTTTCAGTTTAAATTTTGTTGTTACCTGCCATGGTGGTGACAGAGACTCTTGGCAATCCCACTCTTGGCATGATGAGATCAGACTACTGTGTTCCATAGGGTTTTCACTGGCTGAATTTTTTGGAAATAGATTTCCTTTTTTCCTAGTCTGTTTATTCTAGAAGCAGTGGTGATTTTGTGGTAGAGTTCTCCCCTCCTGTGTGGGAGAACCAGGTTCGATTTCTGGCCAGTATACTGGATGTGCAGCCGCCACTTGTGAGTGGAGTCTCATGTGTTACCATGCTGGCCAGTTTCAGCTGAACTTCTAGACTGACAGATTTTTTAAATATTATGTAATTTTATATATACCTATATGATGGTTATAGAAAATGTAAAAATATAAACAAAAGAAAAAGTTAAGATTTTCCCCACCCACAATTCAAAAACAATTAACATTAAAAAAAATTTAATTCTTTTTTTATTGTCCTTCAGGTAAAGGTTTACAGAACAAACTATATTCTCATTCAACAATTAGTATCCGTATTGTTTTGTGACATTGGTTACCAACCCCACAACATGTCAACACTCTGCCTTCTCAACCTTGGATTCCCAATCGCCAGCTTTCCTGACCCTTCATACCTTCTAGTCAGTGCCCCTGGGCTGCTGTACCCCTTTAGTCTTATTTTATAGGCCTTTCTAATCTTTGGCTAAAGGGTGAACATTGGGAGTTAAAAGGGTGTATGGGGTTCGTGCTCTTAGGATTTCTCCAGTCTCTGTCAACCCGGTAAGTCTGGTCTTTTTCTTGTTAGAATTTTGTTCTACATATTTCTCCAGCTCCATCCAGGACCCTTTACTGTGATCTCTTTCAGAGTAGTCAGTGGTGGTAGCCAATGAACAGTAACAAATATTTACTCGTTAGTTGTGCTGAACTCAGTCTGGTGGAGGCTGTGGTAGTTGTGGTCTGTTTGTCTGTTGGATTAATCTTTCCCTGGTGTCTTTGGTTTTCTTTTCCGTTGCTCCAGATAGAGTGTGACCAGTGGAATACCTTGGATAGCCACTTACGAGTTTTTAAGACTCCAAGCCACCCACCAAAATCGAATGTAGAACATTTTCTTTACAAACTATGTTGTACCAGTTGAGCTAGATGTTCCCCAAAACCATGGTCCCCAAAGCCCTTAGCCTAGTAATTAGGTCCCTCAGGGAGTTTTGATAAGTCTGTAGAGCTTCCATGACTTTGCCTTGAACAAGTTGTGCTGGCTTACCCAATGCTGTGTACTGTTTTACCCTTCACTACAGTTACTACTTATCTAGAAACAGTGAACATTTTGATACATATGCTTACTTCTAGTGTTTTCCTAACCAAATATATTTATAGAAATTTATAATTTTAAATAGGTATTGTACTTTACATACTGTTCTATAACCTTGGCAATGTATTGTAAATATACTACCATGTCAATATATATGGAACTACATCATGATTGTCAGTGATTACATAGTATTTTAATGTAAGAATGTACCATGGTTTCACTAATTTTGCACTTTGGGGCATTTAAGTTGTTTCCAGTTTTTCCCTGGTGGCTCAGTGGTTAAGAGTTCAGCTGCTAACCAAAACACTGTTAGTTCAAATCCAACACCTGCTCCTAGGAAATGCTATGCAGCAGTTTTACCCTGTCCTATAGGGTTGCTGTCAGTCAGAATTGATAGCAACTTTTTTTATATTTTTATTGCAAGGGATGCTATAGTAAGCATCTCTTACATATGTCTGATGTACTTGTTTTATCATTTCCTTGGCATAAATTCCTGTAAGTAGAATTAATGGATCAAAGTGTTTATACTTGTTAAAGGTTTTTCTTTTTTTAATATTTTTTTGCTATGTTTTGCTCCAGGAAGGTTTCACTGATTTATATCCAGTGCTGTTTGAAAGTGCCGATTTTCCTACACTTATTTCAACATTGGGCATCATACATTTTTAAATCTTTGTCAATTTAATAAACTAGAAGTGGTATCTTTTTTAAAAAAAAATTTCACTTTGATTATTGTAGGGGAACTTGAGCACCTTGTTAGTATTCCTTGGTCATTTGTTTTCCTTTTAAAAGAATCCTTAACCTGTTTGTCAGTTGGAATATTTATCTTTTTTCACAGATTTGTGAAATAATAAACATATTCATTCTTTGCCATATATGTTACAAATAAAATCAAATATCTCAGTTTGAATAATCCAGTGAGTTGGAATTCCACATCTGTCATAGACAAAGTACTTGTACATGCTAGATTTATTAATGTTCCATTGATTTGTCTCTTTATTGCAATGTTAGTACCATTTGAATTGATTTTTGTAACTTTAAAATACACTTCAACATCTGATGGGGGCACATGTGTTTTTCTTAGATTTAAAATTTCTAGACATTATTAAAGTGTAATTTATGTACAGTAAACTAGACATATTTAAAATGTAAGTTTTAATAGATGGCAGATACCAGTGAAACCACGACTGCAATCATGTTCTCAAGCATTTACATCACTTTACAAAATTTCCTTGTGTCGTTTTGCCATTCATCTCTTCCTCTGTTCCCACCCTCAGACAGTCACTGATTTGCTTTCTGTCACTGTAGATTGGTTTGCACTTTCTAAAGTATTATGAAAGTGAAATTGTACAGTATATGTTCATTTATGTCTGGCTTCTTTCACATGGCGTAGTGATTTAGAGATGCATGCATGTGTTTGTGCATTATCACTAGTTTGTTCCTTTGTATTGCCAAGTAGTACTCCATTGTATGGCAACACCACCGTTAGCTTATCTATTCTCCTATCTGGAAATCCTGGTGGTGTAGTGGATAAGTGCTATGTCTGTTAACAGGAAGGTCGGAGTTCAAATCTGCAAGGCACTGTTTGAAAACTCTGTGGGGCACTTCTACTCCGACCTATAGAGTTGCTATGACTAGAAACTGACTTGACAGCAGTGAGTTTGATTTTGGTTTTTTGGTGTTCTCATATCTGGAAACCCTGGTGTTGTGGTGCTTAAGAGCTACAGCTGCTAACTAAAAGATTGGCAGTTTGAATCCATCAGTGCTCCTTGGAACCTCTGTGGTGCCATTCTACTCTGTCCTATAGGGTTACTGTGAGTCAGCATCAACTTAATTGCAACAGACTTTTGTTCTCCTGTTGATAGCATTTGGGTTGTTTACAGTTTTTTTATATTATTAGTAATGTTGCCATGAATAAGTTTATGTATGGTTTTTGTGTGGACGTAAATTTTTAACTCTTGGAAAATATCTGGGAATGGAATGGCTGAGTATATGGTTAATATTTTTTTAAAAAAACTTCAACCTTAGTATGCTGTCACCGGACAGGGAGCGCAGTGGAAGCTGCATATAGGTGGGCATGTAAATTTATACGGAAATGTACATTTTCACTCAGTCATGTTAAATAAAAAAAAAAAAAAAAACTTCAATCTATTTCCCAGAGTTTAACATTTTACATTTCCCCAACTACAGTATGTCTTTAAATGTTCTGGGTTATATTCCTCACAGAATGACCAATTTGTCTGCATCTGATAGGCTATCATTTGGGGAGACATTGCAGCTTTTTTCTGCTAAGTTTTATTGATTGATAACCATTACATTCTAAAATAAGCACATATTTTTAGCTAGTTCCACTTTTAAGCATACAGGTATTCCCACATCATAAAATAGGTAATGGACTGAAATAATCTCACTTTGTGAATCAATTAAAACATGTACATTTTGAAATAAATGAAAGTATAATATCGTATGTGTTCACCCTGGATTTTTTTGTATTTTAATTTTGGCTTCTCTGCTTACGAGTTACCTTAGACAAGTTGTTTACCCTGTCTAGGCCCCAGTTTCCTCCACCATACAATGGGAATAATAATAATAATCTACCCTGTAGGGCCTTTGGTAGGATATTAGTACTAACAAAGTTGCCATGAACATTTGTGTTTTTGTGTGGACATAGAAGTTTTTGTGTGGATAGGAAACGGTTAGAGTATAGTAAGCATCAATATAAGTTACCTACTATGATTATGGAAACCCCGGTGGCATAGTGGTTAAGTGCTATATCTGCTAACCAATAGGTTGGCGGTTCAAATCCTCCAGGTGATTCTTGGAAACTATGGGGGTGATTCTACTCTGACCTATAGTTGACCCAATGGCAGTGGTTTTATTTTTATTTTTTAGTTTTTGTCATTACTGTTCTTTGCCTTCTTTAAAGGAAAAATGAAAAAAAAAAGCTGAAGGCTTTTGTTCAAATTCTGTCTTCACTATATAGTTATTTAATTATATATAGGTCCATTATGTGCAACAGTTATCTAAAACCCTTTTGTTGAACGTTTTTGCTTTTTTGTTTGTTTGTTTGTTTCTCTTTTCAGCTGAAATACTCCTAAGATAGAAAATAGAAAAGAGCTATTCCAAAATCTTCTTCGAAGATTTTGGGGCTTGAATGTTTGTGAAATTGTATGATGCCATAGAAAGTGCACCAGATTAGAAGTCAGAAGACATCGATAATAATTCTAGTATGCTAAATCACTAATCAGACTTCTAGATCTATATAAAATAGAAACAAATATCCATGAACTTTCTACCTTCAGGGCTGACGAGAGGATTGAAAATTTCTGCTAAGGCTGACCTCCGTTTTAAATAGAATCGTAGGACATTTAACCTGTAATGGTGCTTTGTAACTGCACATTTCTTAGGGAAATAAGAGGTCAGAATGTATTGTCAGGAATACCTGAGGTTTAATTCCATCTTTTGGAGAACACTTTTAACTCTAGCCAACTAATTAGTTTTTCGTTTGTCAGATAAGTTTAATTTTTACGGTACTGGAGCCCTAACAAGAGCTCACTTATGTGAGACTGTTTCCTTTCCTAGGCTTGCTTGCAAATTGATCCTGCCGAGAGGATATCTTCTACTGATCTTTTGCATCATGAGTATTTTACTAGAGATGGATTTATTGAAAGGTAAGGATGTTGAGTTTATATAGCTTGTATTAGACTATTTAGGGCTTGTATTGGAAAAGTGTACTAGCATAAGAATTGCTACATAGATTCACAGTACCTATTATTGTGCAGTCAAAATTCATTTTAACAAAAACTTACTAGGTTATTGTATCAGATATTGGTATGCATATAGTATACTTACAAGTGTCATTTGTGGAGATTATAATTAAAATAATTGAATCTAACATATATTATACAAGTTACCATGTCCTAGACAATGTGCTAAACTCCTTACATGTATTTTCAGTGGTTACCATAAATCAGATAAGAGAATATAAGCAGTACTTTTTTGGCTTTGTTCCCATTTGGACCTCTAACTCAGAATAATCTGACTTTGCTCTTCCTATAGAATCTCTAAGGAGCCCTGGTGGTGCAGTGGTTAAAATGCTTATCTGCCAAGTAAAAGGGGTAGAACCCATCAATTCCTCCTTGAGAGAAAGAATCCCAATGGGGCAGTTCTACTGTGTCCTACAGGGTCACTATAGAGTTGTGATGAGTCAGAATCAACTTAATGGCAGTGGATATTTTTGGTTTATAGACTCTCTGATCTAAAGGCTATTACTGGTACTCATTTCCCAAGTGATCTTTTCTCTGCTTTATTTATCCCTTGTTGCAGTGCCTATTATCTTATCCTCTCCACCAAACTGGAAGTTCCCTGAAGACAACGACCATGTCTCTTACAGCCTTTCTGTATGTCATGATGACTGTGACATACTCAACGTATAGTGTACATTGATAATCTAGATTCACTCAACAGCCATGTTTCTAAAAAAACTCTATTTCCTATTTGAACTTCCAAAGAAACAGGAAGTAGTCAATTAATTGCAGAATCATACAGCTGGCCTTCAGACATGAGGTTAGAAAGATGAACACCAATTTAAAATGTGGTGGCATTGGAAAAGTCCAGGAACTACCACTGGAGATAGACTAAGATACAAAAAAAAAGAAAGGGCAAATAAAAGAGAAGTCTAGAGAGTAACTAGAACTTTAGTTATTTTACTCTAAGACAAAAAATGAGAAGATATATTAAAAGTGACAGTTTTTAAAACAAAAAGTTGCTTTGTATCAGTTGTAGATAGACTGAATTGACGTCCCTTGGAGTTTTAGATGTTGGGATTTGACTATTATGGGGCAACAGTATCTTGAGTTCAAATTGTAGAACCCTTGGAAAATGTGTGGAGAAAGATCTTTTCCTTGATACGAGGCTTCTTCCTTTTGTGGACCTCCTGCAATGCAAGACAGCTTTGATGGCAGTGTTTTAGTTTTCTCATTCAGCCAGCTAGTCATACTGGCTGTCTCCCTGCACAATACCGGACAGAGCTGCCTTTTAGATTGTGAACTGTGTGCATGCATTTTTTATTCAAAAATGAGTAAACAAGACGGAAAACCAAACTGAAACCAAAACAAAAAAAACTCTCTTCACTGTTGATGTATTCTGTTATCTTTTGTATGAAAATATTTTTCCTGAGTAAGATCTCAGAGACTTAATAGTTTATCTTTCAAGTCTTGTTTCTTTAAAGAAGCACAAAAAGGACAAAATGATCTGAGTCTTGAGAAGGATAGCATAGTTATCAAAGTTAGAAGTGATAACTTTTACTGAGTAAAGTTCACATTACAAAAGGAATCTAGTTCATGTAAGTCTATTTTGTAAAAGTTTTATTTATCAAATTCCCATGGTTAAAATTTTTGAAAGATCTTTACCAATAAGCAATTTGGATTAGGTAAATATTGTGACATCTGTTGGTAGATATGTAGTGATTTATTTATGCTGTAAGGAAAAAAGTGCAAACTAACTGATGAAATGGTTCACTGCAGATAAATTATATAAATAAAAGGGTTATTTGTTGATAATTTTTATTTTATCAGATTCATACCAGAACTGAGAGCTAAATTATTACAAGAAGCAAAAGTGAATTCATTCATAAAGCCAAAAGATAATTCTAAAGAAAATGAACCTACAAAAGATGAAAGAAAAACAATTTATAGCAATACATTGCTAAATAGTTCAGTTTTAGGAAAGGTAAGAATATTGATTTTCTTTTTAGTCAGTAAAATTGTGTTTATAATTAACATTATAAACACAGTATAGTGAATTGTTATAACTGTTATAGAATATAATATGATATATAGTAACTGTTATATAATATTATGTATTATACTGTTATAGTAACAAAAATAACAATTTTCATCACTCAGACTTTGGCTGTATCTATTCTAGGAAATAGAAAAAGACAAAAAGGCCAAGGAGATCAAAGGCAGAATTATGAAAGTCAAAGGAGGAAAAGGAGATAACACAGAATCAAAAAAGATAGACTATGAAGGCAGATATTGTCCACAAGGTGCAACCAAAAATAATCATGCTGTGTCTCAAGACATGAAACCTGTAATCAGTGAACCACCAAATGCTGCCAACCCCAGCATTAGCTCTAATAGCATGAAGGAAGATCCACATGCTATGATAATGCCACCCATCAATCTAACCAGCAATGGTTTCATGGCTGCAAATCCCAATTCAAACTTCACTCACTCCATTCCAAGGTGAGCTGTAACAAGAAGAGGCAGTATGAAATGGACCTAAGTAACACAAGGTTCCTGTATAATGGTATTTCTCAGAATCAAGTTCATCAATCAAACTTGAAGGTATATGGAAAGCATAGTTTTAAAAAAGGCCATTTACTGGTTGGTTCTTATGAGTGCTGCAGAAGAAACCAACTTTTATTGGGAAAGAAAAAGGTGATATGAGTTGAGTTCTGTTATTGATGTGCCTTGGTATAACAAAATAAGCTTTTCTTCTGTATCACAGACAATTATTTAAATAGAGAAAGAATAGTTGAAAATAATCTCTGATAGTTAAATTATCTTTCAAGGTCAAATATTTTGGGAGAAAAACAGCATATTGGTCAGGTTTTAAACTAGCTGCTGATATAGATTGAAAGACTGGTACCATGAATCTGGATAATCAAGGGCAGTCTGCTACACAGTGGGGGTCTGTCTAGGAAAGCTTCAGGCACAGTTCTAAATTTAGGGAAACTACTGTAAATCTATCCCTGGGTGGTCCAAAGGATAATGCATTGAGCTGCTGACCAAAAAATTGGTGGTTTGAGTCTACCCTGAGGTGCCTCAGAAGAAAGGCCTGGCTGTCTACTTCTAAAAACTCAGTCCCTGACGTCTGGAGTCTTAAAAAGCTAATAAACACCCATCTAAAATACATCAATTGGTCCCAACCCACCTGGAGCAAAGCAGAATGAAAAACTCCAAAGACACAAGGAAAATATTAGCCTAAGAGACAAAACGGCCATATAATCCAGAGACTATCTAAGCCCGAGACTAGAGGAACTAAATGGTGCCTGGCTATCAACAATGACTGCCCTGACAGGGAACAAAGCAGAGCGTCCCTGATGGAGCAGAAAAGTGGGGTGCAAAACTCAAATTCATATAAAAAGACCAGACTGGACGGTCTTACTGAGACTAGTGAAACATCAAGAGACACAGGCCTGGACTGTCTGTTAACCCCAAACTATGATCTTTGTGAAGCCAACTCTTCAGACAAAGATTAGGCTAGACTATGAGACATGATGATACTTTTGAAGTATGTGCTTCTCAGTTCAAGTAGATACACAAGACTATATGAGCAGCCCCTGTCTGTAGGCAAGGTGGGAAGACAGAAGGGCACAGGAGCTGGTTGAATAGACACAGGAATTCCGGAGTGGAAAAGGGGGAATGTTCTGTCACATTACAGGGATAGCAACCAGGGCTGCATAACAATGCATGTATACATTTTTGTCTAAGAAACTAATGTAGGCTATAAACTGTCACCTAAAACACAATAATTAAAAAACAAAAAAAGCCAGCAACAACAAAGTAAACCACTGAAAACATTACAGAGCATAGTTCTACTCTGACACATATAGGGTTGTCATGAGTCTTACTCAGCTTGATGGTAACTGTTTTATTGTTTGTTTGTTTACTGTGAATCTGCTTTTGTGGCAGTGGTAGAATTCTCACATTCTTTTAGGGATACCTGGGTTCAGTTCCCAGTGCATGTGATGTACAGCTGCTACCTGTCATCCACTTGAGGTCAAGTCATCCACTTGTATATTGCTGTGATGCTAAACAGCATCCAGTAGAACTTCCAGACAAACACAGACCAGAAGGAAAAGCCTGGTGGTCTGCTTCTGGAAATGAGCCAGTGAAAACCCTATGGGTCATAATTGTGCAGCTTGCAACCAATCATGGAGCCGATGTGGGACTAGGCAACTTTTTGTTTAGTCGTACATGGGGCTGCTCAATACAGCTATCATTATCTCGGTGATAGATGTAGATGTTGGGTTTGTTAATCCAAGCAGAGCCTAGTAGGCTACTTGGGGCTGTATGTCATGAAGCTTAGTGGACTGCACAGATGGGCAAGTGGGCTTCTCTGGGTCACTCTAAATGTACAGCAGACCATAGACAGCAAAAAGACCAGTTGTTCTTAAGGTAACCCCCAAACTATGATTCCAGTAAGGATGATTGTAAGCCAGACTTGGACAGCAAGCTCCAAAGTTCAAAATCTGTAGAGGGGATCAAGTAGGCCAACAGATCCTAGAACATGACTGTCACCACGGGTGTTAGCTGTGAGTTAACTGCTCTTTGCCCTCTTATGACCTCTCTGGTCGGAGCAGTTGGTGCCCATGGCCATCAAGTTGATTGTGATTTATAGTGGCTGTATCATCCAACAACTGCATTTTGGTACTCAGCATCCAAACAGACTTCCATGGTATAACTTGTTGATGATAGAAGCTGAAATAAAGGCACTTCTGAGAAATTCTAATATCTTCTCATTTGTTTTAAAATAGTAGGTTAACTGAAAAATCAAAAAAGGGACGCACTTCTTCACAGTCCATTGGACATATTATGCCTAATAGCAGGCAAAAGGATATAGGTCCCACTCAGGTAATGCAAGAAGCTAGGTATTCAGATATGTATCTTTCAACATTATCTCCTGCCTCCTTTTCCTTTTCTCTAACTTTGGGGCTCAAACCCTTTTAAAAATCTGCTTTTAGTTTCCTTCCTAAGATGAAACTGGGTCTTTATTTCCTTAGTGCTTCTACACTTTTAGATAATATTCTATATACAAGAATATAATGCTTGTGTATTTAATATCTGATATGGGCAGAATAAGATTTTTACCTTGAAAAGTGGTTTTTGACTTAAAAATATTTTTATTACCTTATACGTTAAAAGTAATGGTTTAATAGATGCAACTATTTTTCACTAGGGAAAAAAGATCAGTTTAGTTGTCTTAGTCATCAGATGCTACTGAAACAGAAATACTACAAGTGGGTGGCTTTAACAAAGAGAAATATGTTCTGTCACAGTCCGGTGGGCTACGAGTCCAATTTCAGAGCTCTAGAGAAAGTCTTTCTCTGTTGGCTCTTGAGAAAGGTCCTTGCCATTAGTATTCCCCTGGACTGGGAGCTACTGAGGTGCAGGGACCCTGATTCCAAAGGACACTCGGCTTCCCAGCAACGCTTTCTTGGTGGTATGAGGTCCCCAGTTCTCTGCTTCGCTTCATTTTGCTTTATATCCCAAGAGTTTGTCTGAAGTCACGGTATCGTTTCGCACGTTGAGTCCTTTGCCACCAACACAACTGCTGCCCATCCTTCCTCACTAACATCATAGAGGTAAGATATACAGCATATGGCAACATTACACAATACCAGGAATCGTGGTCTAGCCAAATTGCTACACACACTTTTGGGGGAGATAGAATCAATCCATGATAATAGTTGATTCCCCCCATTTTATTATTATTATTTTTACATAGGAAATTGTTTATTCAAAATTGAAATGATTAGTACTAAAGATAATACAAACCTATTTAGGGCAGGTGCCTGGTTAAGTACATTAGGGTATCTCCATAGAGTGTGATACTACACATTGTGGAAGATTGTGCATTGATCGAGGCAAGTTTACAATCTCAGAAAATGAGCAAAAACAGGATAATACAATAGATTATCCAGAATGCTGTGTTCACGCTTCCCCAGTGTTCCTCACTGAGCGCATTGTTTTGTAATTAGAAAAATAAGTTGTAAATAAAACTAACTATAAATAAATAATATACTTATAAATAAAATTAACTATGAATAAAACTAACTAAAGCAATTTGTCCAAAGTCAAAAAGTAAGTGTATAGAAGTGAGTTTAGGTTATCATTCTCATAATCAAGACTATTATTCTCAGAATATTCAATATGCTAAAAAGTTCTGTTTATGTGAAACTTTTGAATCTATTTGCATATGGTATTCTATTTCTTAATTATTAAAATAATCTTGCAAGATAGGCATTCTGTACCTCTCTGATACTATCTAAATGGCTAGAAATTCTAGACTTACTCTATAAATATAGCTATTACTTCAAACTAACTCTTGTTTATTTGCTTGTTTAGGGTCAAATGCAGAAGGGTATGTTTAATGAGCGAACAGGTCAAAGTGACCAAATGACAAATGGGAACAAAAGGAAGCTGAATTTTCCCAAATCTGACAAGAAAGAATTCCATTTTCCAGAACTGCCCTTCACAGTACAGTCAAAGGAGTTGAAAGGCGTAGAAGGTACACATTTGTTGCATGGCTTTACGGATCTCCAGATGGCATCATTACAAGAGTTTTTTTATGTACCGTAACTTTTATTTTATAGTGTGGTTTAAGTCAAAATCACTAAATTGCTAAGACAGGTGTTTTCTGTAAATTGCTGATGAGATTCTATGCCCCACTCCAATACTTTAATAAGGAATAAATTTTAAAAGAACATTTTAAAGAGTAGTTAAGAAAGCTTTAAGTGGTAAACTTTTCATTAGCTCAGTTGTTGAGATGTTACAACAGTTCTGAGGAAGCAGGTTTGGTTTAGTATGTGACTTGGAACTTCCTATGTTTCTCCATGCTTATTTGCCCAGATGGCGGCAGGAGCATTATATGTGCTTCAGGCATCCAGGGATTCAGTAGATTAAGATTTATAACACGTACTGAGTTCTTAAGAATGAAACTTGTTTTTGCGTAGAGCAACTGGTCGTATGTTTCTTTGAAGAACAGTGACACCTTGTGAAAAGTGTGCATAATAGCAAGAAGGCAGTACTTGCACCGATCAAGGAATAATCTGATGTCCACTCAACGGTTACACTCAGAATACAAAAAATTTTTAATGTCTTCTGTTTAATACTTGGTAGACTACTTGTAAACACTTCACCATTAATACTCATGACTTCTCCAGTTTCTTTGTAATAAATTGAAAGACATCAGAATTTTATGGACATCAGAATTTCTGCTTGAAACTATTGAAACAGAAAGTAAAATTTAAAGGTAGGAGTAACAAGTTGCCATTTTTTTAACATATTTTTGCAAAAGTTAAACAGATGAAAGTGCAGAAGAGGGAGCCAAAGAAAACAGATTCATCTAAAATACCAACTTTACTTAATATGGATCAAAATCAAGAAAAATAACAGGTAAAACTGTTTTTTGTGTGTTGATTCATTGCTTTTACTAAGAAATACTATTTAGAGCCTTTGACTTGGTGTACAGATTTAGCTACTACTATTGAAAGTTATACAAAAAATCAAAATTCTATTATCTTTGAACTGTAGAAATACAGCTATAGTTTCCTAGAATTATCAATTACTAAAAATTTTTATAAGTTTTTTTGCATAATGAATACCAGCCCTCATTTGGTGATTGAGGGCTTCATAGTTTGGGCAGACTAGTACCCTGGGAAAATATTATCTGTGTTATGTGTGTTGCCAAGTATTGGAACATTAAAATATGTCAGAGGAAGTGAATAATGGTATAAACATGTAATTACACTGTCATGAGCATGCCTATATGAGTCTGTAACCGTTTCCTTCTTTTCTTTATCTTTTCAATATTTTCTCCACTTCTGCTATCCACCTCCTGTCTAGTTTTGACAGATCTGCTCTCAGCCAGTTATCAGGTAATCTTGTTGCAATGTCGTCGGGGCCCACCCGCCAGAGTGACTATAGAATTCTACTTAGAAACCTTACATCCCTCAATATCCAAATAAAACCAAAGGAAACCCAGTGCTGTTGAGTCAATTCTGACTCATAGTGACCCTGTATGACAGAGTAGAATTGCCCCATAGAGTTTCCAAGGAACGCCTGGTGGTTTTAAACTGCCGGCCTTTTGGTTAGCAGCCTGAGCTCTTAACCACTATAGCACCAGGGTTTCCCAGTATCCAGATGAATAGTCTTTAAGATTCTCTCTTAAGAGCATTGTACTGAATACTACTGAGTTAAATCATACACATAGCCCCCTAATCTACATACTTGTGAGGTCATCTCTCTATGGGATTTATCAACTTTATTTCAGTTTCTTTTTTTAAAAAAAGTTGATTATATTTTTTATTCAGGATAAAATTAGCCCATACCCGAAGGAAATGTGGAGAAATTAGAAAAACAGTTACAAACTTTTATATGAAGCTATGTAGGAAGGCTTTTTACCTAAGGCTATTCAGTCTCTGATAGGAAGTTTATCAGACACTGTTAGATGTATTCTCATGGGAACATTTACGGTTATGACTTGGTCTCAGCATGGAACTTGCTGACTTCACAATCCATTTTGCAGAAAAATTATACTGTAGAACAAGAAAGCCATTTGTGGTCATCTTCTAGTTCATTATAAAAAGCAATACGGTTGTTTGCAACTTTCAAACTAAAGTGAGTTATTTGTGTCACTGCGTGTTGTTTAGCACACCATTTGCCCACTTTTCAATGTTTGAGTGAGTGAGGGCTCCTAAATTTGGGCAGACTAATAGTGTCCTTGCTGCCTGCATTTATCCGTCTGTCCTAGCAGAGCTGCCAAAGCCAAAAAAACCACTGCCTGATTCCGATTCATCATGACCCTATAGGTCAGAATAGAACTGCCTCTTAGAGTTTCCAAGGAGCACCTAGCCGATTTGAACTGGTGACCTTTTTACCTAACCACCACACCACCAGAGTTTCTGAGAGAACTGTAGGCAACTCAAATTGTCTTCCAACATACAACATTGCCATTATTTTTAGGATAGTAAGTAGTATGGGAAAACTCCTTTGTGCTCATATGATTCAGAACTTCATAAAGGACGACCTTTTAAAAAGAGTGATCTTGAAACAAGTCATAGTTATTGGAAATAACTAGGAGTCATTGATATTTGTTGTAGTTTATTTGTACTTTCCATTCACATGCAGTTCCTGATAAGTGACTAAAATTATATACGAGTACTGTTAATTAAGTTTGCGAACTCATCCTAGAAAAAGTGCTACATGCCTCGTTGCTGAATATCACTATGGTCACTTTAAAGTACTACTCTTGGGAAGCTATGTACCCATGCCAGCACCTAGTCTACCCTTCAGAGCAGTTTTGGAACTCTTTTTCTGAAATGGCCATCAGAGCAGCCATTGTATTACTCTTGATGTCTTGAATGGCATCCAAATGTCTTCCTTTCAATACATCCTTTGTCTTCCGGTAAAGAAAAAGTCGTCGGGGGCTAAATCAGGTGAGCAGGGAGGTTGTTCCAGTACAATTATTTGTTTACTGGGTAAAAACTCCCTCACAGACAACAATGCAGTTAAATTCACACACTTGTCACCGTGCCACTGTGTGCAATGGCCATTCCAGAAAGTGTTCCAAAATTGCTTTGAAGGGTGGACTAGGTGATGGCATTGATGCATAGCTCCTCAAGGAGAGTAATTCAAGGATGACTGATACTCAGCAATGATGTATGTAGCACTTAGAACAATTAAGTTTATGGACTTAGTTGTTGGATCTTGTATAAGGCTAGACCAAACATTTACAATAAATTAATGTCAGAATTAAGAAAATTTCCTAAATGTGGGGGTCTGTAGTTTATTATTTTAGAGCACAGGAGAATATGACATATTTTTAAAAACTTGGGATGAATAACAGCTTAATTTACTCTCTCTTGGCTTTGCCACTGACTTGTTTTTTGAATTAATCAGACCCAGGCACTTCCCCGTTGTATATTAAACCCTTTCAGGAAACTGAAATGTATATTAAGACAGTGCATGCATGCGTTGAATCGGTTCTGTGACCCAGAAAAACCCTAAATCATTGTCAATGAGTGACTTAGGCAAAAGAGAAAAGAGCCCACACTAATGGCCACTTTCGATTCTGTTTGATAATTGTAAAGAGGAATGCTTTGTTCAACAATCTCCATGTAGCTTGTGAAGGTGCAAAGTGCAAGTACTTATGTCTGACATATTTCCTTAGCAAGAGACTCACTATTTCCTCAGTTAAGGTCCTGTTTCTATTTACTTTTTAAAATACAGGAAATGCACAGGCTGAAAAGAAGAAGAACCTGCCAGATGTAGAGTAGAAAATGCAGCAGCTGAAAATTCAGGGAATCCCAGAATCACTATGGTTTTTTTTTTAAAAAAAAAAATCCTGTTTTTTACTAATGTTACATAGGCAAAAATGCTGACTAGAGGATGAACCCTTCATGTGTATATTCACCTAAATTTATTTTAAAATTTATTAATCTTTAAAATATTCATGTTTTCTTAATTTGAACATTGATTTATAAAAACTCCTGACTGGTACATCCTAATAAAACTTCAGCTTACACTAAGTTATGTAATTTTATTTTATGATGTATTCACTCAATCATGTTTGATTAGTAGCCATTCTTAGCTTTGGTTCAGAATTTTATTATTAGAGAAAGATAAATCTCTAAATGTGAAATAAAGTGAGACCCCATAGTCTGGGAGCACCACACGTTGCTGGGCACGCAATACATTTGATAAACATGAAATGTGAATGTGGCTCCATATGTGAACTTTGTGGAGCAGCACTTAAACATGTCATGAAGATTTTTTTATTTTATTTCATTTATTGTGATTGAGTGAAAGTGTAAAATCTAGTTTCAATTTGCATGCCCACCTATGTGCAGCTCCTACTGCTGTCCTTGCCTGGTTGTTCTATACATGTTGTAGCATCTTATAACAATCTCCTGCCCCCCTTCTCCACCCTCTCCACTCCCCTCTAGTAAGAGGCCAGTAGGATGACATCCTATAGATGCATCGAACCATAAAGTGCACACATGATATGGTCACTCTGTGTCACCAAGTCCAATCTATTCCTGTTTGAGGAGTAGACCTCAGTAATGATTTGTGGACAAAGGGCAGTATCAGGACTAGGGGCCATGCTCCCAGGGGAGTCCTGAGGCCATTGGACCATCAGTTGTGGTCTTTTAGTGGAGTTCTCAGGATACACCCCTTTTTATTCTCATGTTGCCTCTGAGACTCAACTTTGTGAGCCCCATCATGGCTGTCACTGGAGGTGGCCGGGCCCCATCTGGTTCTTCTGGTCACTTGTTGATGTAGTTACCCATTCATGTGGGTCTTTGTGTCTTCTGGATTCTATTCCCCATGTTGTTTTGGTCCTTGGTGATCATCTGTTCCTGCTAAATTGGGACCATTTGGTGTAACTCAGATGGCAGCTTGCTACCTTTTGAGACCGCAGACACCAGTCATCAATATGGGGTGCAGAAGACTCTCTTAACGATGCGCTAGTTATGCCACTTGACCTTGCTGTCCCCTGAGAGCATGGTCCCCGGACCCCCACCCCTGCTACTCTGTCCTTGCAATATTAGGTTAAGATTGAAAGAGTATTCAGGTTATGTTGAAGTCCAGTTAATTTCATCTTATTTCTAATATGTGCTGTCACTGATTTCACCCAACCAAATTTCTATCAACTATCTAATCTATAACCAGCCTTCTCCCTCTCTCCCTCCACTCCTTTGCAGCCATCAAAGAGTCTTGTCTTATGTACATGAGTCTGTTTGTATTCACTCATAGTACAAGTCTTACACAATATTTGTCATTGTGCTGCTAATTTCACCCAACGTAATGTCTTCCAGTTGAAACCAAGTTATGAGATGCTTTGTAAAATCATCATTGTTCTTTATCATTGCATAGTGTTCCATTGAGCATATATACTATAGTTTATTTACCCATTCCTCAGTTGTTGGGCATCTGGGTTGATTCCATCCTTTTGCTATTGTGGAATGTGCTGCAATAAACATTCATGTGCATGTATCTGTTTGTGAGAATACCCTTGATTCTTTAGGATATATTCCAAGCAGTGGGATGACTGGGTCAAATGGTATGTCTATTTCTAGCTTTTTAAGGAAGCGCCAGATTGCCTTCCAAAGAGGTTGCACCATTTTGTAATCCTACCAGCAGTGTAGGAGACTTCCACATTCTCCACAGCCTCTCCAGCATTTGTTGTTTTATGTTTTTTGGATTATGGCCAATCTTGTCGGGGTAAGATGATATCTCATCATATTTTTTATCTGAATTTATTTCTGTAATAGCTAGTAATTGTGAGCAATTCCACATGTGTCCTTTGGCTGTCTGGATGTCCTCTTTAGAGAAGTGTCTGTGTATCTCCTTTGCCCATCACTTGATTGGATTATTTATCCTTTTCTTGTTGATATTTTGTAATACTTTATGGATTATGGAGATCAGATGTCAGTCTGACATGTATTTGCCACATATTTTTTCCCATTCAATAGGTGTTCTCTTAATTCTTTTGATGAAGTCTTTGGGTGAGCAAAAGTGTTTGATTCTTAGTAGTTCCCATTTATCTATTTTTCTGTTGGTCATGCTTTGTCAGTTTTGAAGTCAGTCTAAATTGTGTTTTAAAATTTCTGTTGTTGATCTCAGATGAGCTTTATTGTTTTAGAGTTGATACTTAGGTCTTTTATCCAGTTTGAGTTGGTTATTGTATAAGACATGGGATATGGGTCTTCTTTCAATTTTTTGCAGATGGATATCCAATTTTACCAGCCCTGTATGTTAAAGAAACTGTTTTTACCACAGTTTACAGTCTTAAGACCTTTGTTGAATACCTGTTCCGTTGGTCTATATGTCTGTTTTTGTACCAGTACCGGGCGGTTTGATAACTGTGGCAGTGTAATAGGTTCCAAAGTTGGGTAGTTAAGAGGCCTCCCAGTGTGTTCTTCATTTTCAGTGGTGCTTTCCTTACCCAGGGTTTCTTCACTTTGCAAACAAAGTTGGTGATTTGTTTCTCCATCTCATTAAAAAATGTCACTGGAATTTGTTTGGGATTGCATTATACAAGTAAATTTCTTTGAGTAAAATAGACATTTTCACGATGTTAGTCTTCCTATCCATGAGCAGGGTAGGTTTCTCCATTTATGTAACTCTCTCTTAATTTCTTGTATTAAGGTCTTGTAGTTCTTTTTGTAAAGGTCTGTTGTTTCTCTGATTAGATTTATTCCTAAGTACTTTGTCTTCTTAGGGGCTGTAGTGCATGATATTGATTTGATGATTTCTTCTTTAATAATCTTTTCGTTGGTATAAAGGAATCCTACTGATTTACTTATGTCTATCTTGTATCCTGAGACTTTGCTGAACTCTTGTACTAGTGTGAGTAGTTTACTTACGGATTCTTTAGGGTTCTCTGCATATACAGTCATATCATCTGCAGATAGGGAGATTTTTACTTCTTCTTTGCTGATGCAAATGCCTTTTATTTCTTGGTCTTGTCTAATTGCTCTGGCTAAAACTTCTAGTACAATGCTGAATAGGAGAGGTGAGAGTGAGCATCCTTGTCTAGTTCCAGTTTTCAAGGGGATTTGTTTCAGTCTCTCTCCATTCAGGGTGATGTAGGCAGTTGGCTTTGTATAAATGGTCCTATTGCATTGAGAAATTTGCTGTCTATTCCTATTTTGCTGAGAGTTTTTAGCATGGATGGGTGTTGGACTTTTATCAAATGCCTTTTCTGCATCAATATGAAGATTTTTTAAGGGATGGGACTGAGCAAAGTATTGAAGGCAATCTTTTGGCTTGATCAGCATGTTTGTCATTTAGTTGTTTAGCTGCAGTTTAACACTAATACAGCCAAGGTTTTGAGCCAAGGTTTTGAGAAGCATATGTTTTTGTCCTTATCCTTCATTCTTACTGGCTTGATTTCTAATTTTAGGATAGAGATGGACACTGTGAAGCGAAGACTTTGAAGAGGAACAGGTTTTTTGTTTTTTTTTCCCTGGCAATGGCTTTTCTTTTAAATAATCTTAAAAAAAATACAAATTGACAACTCTTTTATTTTATATAGAACAGAAATGTAATGTGAGCAGTTATAAGACAGCCCTCATTTGCATTAGCATCATCCAGCTTTTTGTTTTGTTAGCAAAACAGTCACTGTATTCAGTTTTTCATTTTTCCGTCTAAGAACTGTTGATGTGATGTTTGATTTGGAGTTATAAAATCACCTACCCTTTGCCTGCTTCTTTACTTGCCATGATGATGACATAGTCTGTCATGTGACACACAGGTATTTACACTTAACTGTCCTCTAATAGATACATAAAGATTCCAGGTGACACAAATAATTTGCTCTAGGCTACTAACTGAAAAAGACTGGTCATTCAGATTCACCCAGTGGCATCACAAAAGAAAGACCTGGCAATCTGCATCTAAAAGATTACAGCCAAAAAGCCCTATTCTAAAGCAAATGATGTCATCGTGAGCTGGAATTGACTTGACAGCAGAGGGCTGCTTTTTTTTTTTTAATTAGTAGTTAGATAACCAAAGTGTCAGCACTGTCCTAGGACGCATAGGTTTCCTAAAGTGAGCCATTCATGAATATCTCACCCTTTGTTTTAAAAGCCATTGATTACCATTACATCGTTAAAACTATATTTTGTTGGCCAACAATAAAAGCACGTATAATTAGTGTAAAATGTCTGAAACAGATGTTTTTCAAATGTTAATGACATTCTTTTATTCTTTTAAATAATTACCTACATTCTTCTAGTTTCACAGTGTCTTCTATGTGCACAGACTTTTTCCATTTCATAAAATAAGTTATGTACAACCCAGAAGAAGTAACCAACCAAAATTCTGGATTGTCCCATTTCTCCAAAAAAAAATCACAAATTTTGATTATCTGTTGTTTTACTAAACTGCCATAGGATTTCGTATTCACTAAATAGTCTTGTAAAACAAGTGAAAGTGATTTAATGCAGTTTTATGAACTCTCTTCATCTCAGTAAAAGGCTTATTAGAATTAACGATAGCTGAGATTATTGTACATACTATTCTGCCTAACACACTGTCAGCTTTAGCAACTAATCTGAAAACTTTTCAACTCATAGCTCCTCCTAGGAAATCAGGAGCTGTTCCCTAGATATAATAGGTACATACCTTTCCGTTGCCTGTTGCATTTATCTTTTTGTCTGTGTTTACATTAATAGCAAAAGATTGTCAGTTTGGGTGTCAGTTTCTTAAAAAACACTTGGTAGGATTTTGATTTGAACTGTTAAATATATATACCAATTTGAGGAAAATGGATATTTTGTAATTTTGAGTCTTCTAATCCACAAGCATGGTATAAATTCTCCATTCTTTAATTTTGTCAGCAATATTTCATAGTTGTCAGTGTAGCAGTCGATTACGTTGTATGCTGAATTTGTCTCTGTATGTTTTGTTTTTTGATGCTGTAAGTAGCATATTGTTTTTTTAATTTCATTTTCCATTTGTTCGTTGCTATATATAGTAGTTTATTTTTCTGTATTGATCTCGTGTTCTGAGACCTTGTTAAACTCAGTTATTAGTTCTAATAGGGTTTGTGTGTGCATGTCTACATAGATCTTTGATGTTGTTAGCTGCTGTTCAGTCTCCCCAGCTCATTACGATCCCATGGACGATGGAACAAAATGCTGTTCCTGTGGTCACTTGCTTACTTGAGATCCATAGGGTTTTCATTGGCTAGTTTTAAGTGGTAGATTGCCAAGCCAGGCATTTCTTCTTTGTTTGTGGAAGCTGTTTGATTGGAATGAAACCCAGATCTCTGACATGGAAGACGGAAATTTTACCATTGAATGAACAGTGCTCCCATGATAGATTCCTAAGGATTTTCTGAGGAATTCTTATACAGGCAATCATGATACCTACAAACAAAGCCAGTTTTACTTTTTTCTTTCCAATCTCTATGCATTCTTTTTCTTTTTCTTGTCTTATGTATTGCCTAGGACCTCTCATACAATATTAAGTTGAGGTAATGACAGTAGACATGCTTGCCCTTTTTCCTATAGCAGAGGGAAAGCATTTAGTTTTTTCCCATTAAATATGATGTTAGTTTTAGGCTTTACATAGATGACATTTATCAGATTGAGGAAGATTCTTGTATTCCTACTAAGAGTCTTTTTCATGAATAGGTGTTGAAATTTACCAAAGACCTTTTTTTGGTTAGGAATCCCTGGTGGCATATTGGTTAAGTGCTACATCTGCTAACCAAAAGGTCAGCAGTTCAGATCCACCAGATGCTCCTTGGAAACTATATGAGGCAATTCTACTCTATCCTGTAGGGTTGCTATGAGTCAGAATTGACCCTATGGCAATGGATTTACTACGATGCTATTGAGTCACTATGAGTCAGAATGGACTTGAAGATAACAAGTTGAAAATATTCTCATGATTTTCCTTTTTTATTCTGTTAAGGTGAATTACATTAATTGATTTTTTTTTATATTAAACCAGTCCTACATTCCTGGGACAGACCCCACTTGATCTTTTTTATGTATTGTTGTATTTAATTGGCTGACATTTTGTTAAGGTTTTTGCATCTGCCTTATAGAGGGATTTTAGTTCATAATTTTTTTATTTTTTTTGTATTATGTTGGGTTGGTTTTAGTGGTAGTTAAATTTATGCTTACTTTCTTGGCTTGGCTTATAAAATGAATTGGGATGTATTTCCTCCGCTATTTCCTGAAAGTTTCTGTGAGATTGATTTTATTTTTTCCTTAAATATTTGTTAGAAATCGCCAGTGAGGCCAACAGGGCTTGGAATTTACTTTGTAAATTAAAAAAAAGAATTTATTGTGCTTTAGGTGAAAGTGTACAGCTCAAATTAATTTGTCATTCAAAAATTTATACACACAGTGTTTTGTGTCATTGCTTGCAACACTGACAGTGTAACAGCACATACCCCCTTTTTTACCGTGTGATCCCTGTGTCCATTCATCCAATTCCTGTCCCTTCCTGCCTTCTCATCCTGCTTCGGGACAGGTTTTGTATATTTCATTGAACTAGGAAGCACGTTCCTCAAATGTGTTTTGTTGTCGTTGTTGCTGTAGACATTATGCTTAGTGAAATAAGTTAATCACAAAAAGGCAAATATTGTGTGATCTCACTCATTAAAAAGCAAGAACTGTAGAGACCACAGTTTATTAATGGTTATCAGAGCAGGAGGGAGGAAGAAAGGCAAAGGGGGTTATTGCTTAGAAAGTAGTGAGTTAGCTTATGGTGATAGAAAAACTGCATTGCATAAGGGTAGGTTTGCACAGCTGATTAATGTAATTGTTGTCAATAAGTTGTACACTTGTAAAAAGTTGAATTGGTAAAAGCTGTGTGGTAGATAAATTTATGACCCAAGGAAAAAGAGTAGCTGCTCAGGCTGCTTACATATAACTAAGATCTCATGGGTTTGGGTCTTTGGTGTGGAGGTTTACGGTCATAATTTCATCAGACAGCTCAATTAGTTGGCCTAATAATGTGTTTAGTGCTTCTATTCTACCTCCTAGTTTGTTGCATAGTGCCTAGGGTCTTAAAAGTTTGCAAGTGGCCATGTAAGACACAACATTCAGTCCCTGCTCACCTGGAGCAACAGAATAAGACAGAGAGGAATAGGAGGAAGATATGGAATGTGTGACTAATTGCCTCCATGAACAACTGCCTCCTTTGCCAAGAGACCAGAACTGGATGGTGCCAAGATGCCATTACTGAACATTTTGATCATAGATTCCATAGAAGTGTCTGGATCAAAAGAGTGTGAATGCAAAACAGAATTTCTAATTTTTGTATTTTTTAGACTTTCTGGAGCCAAAAAGATTGGATAAACTCCTGAAACTGTTTGCCCTGATACAGTCTTTAAACTTTAAGCCAAAAATATTGTCTCAAGTCTTCTTGAAACCAAGCAATAGTTTAGCTTAACTGGCCAGAAATGTCTTCACTGAGCTTTGTGCTCTTTTAAGATCTACTTATATGAGAACAAATTAACAACAGCAACTTGAATAGATAGGAACCTTAGGGGGCCTTGATTGTATTAATGAAGGGGGAACAGTTCAGACAAAGAGGGTAAGAATGGGTGCACAATGCAGTGTCACTGAATTGCAGGTATAGAAACTGCTGAGTTGGTGTATGTTATGCTGTGTGTCTTCTCCGCAACAACAAAATAAAATCAATTATATAAAAAAGTCATAGGTCTATGTCATATAAATTGCTACTGATTTTCTCATTTCTTTTTTCTTTATTGTATTTAGATTAAGGTTTATAGAACAAAGTAGGTTCTCATTAAACAGTTAGTACATGTATTGTTTTATGACATTGGTTAACAACCCCATACTAGGTCACCACTCTCCCTTCTCAACTTTGATTTCCCTTTTACAAGTGCCTCTGTCCCCTCCTACCCTCTGGTCCTTGCTCCTGGTCTGGCAATGTCCCTTTTAGTCTTATTTTGTTTCATGGCCCTGCACAATCTTTGGCTGAAGGGTGACTATCAGGAATGACTTCATTACTGAGCTGAAAGTGTGTTCAGGGACCGTACTTGCAGGGTTTCTCCAGTCTCTGGCAGGCCAACAAGTCTGGTGTTTCTTTTTGAGTTAGAATTTTGTTCTACCTTTTTTTCCAGCTCTGTCCAGGACTCTCAGTTGTGACTCCTGTCAGGGTGGTCAGTGATGGTAGCTGAATACCATCTAGTTGCACTGGATTCAGGCTGCTGGAGTCCACTGTAGATATGGTTTGTTAGTCTTTTTGACCAGTCTTTCCCTTGTATCTTTAGTTAGAGTTTTTCTTCCTTGCTCCCAATAGGGTGAGAGAAGTGGAATATCCTAGATGGCTGCTCACAGACTTTTAAGACCCTAGGAGCTACTCATCAGAGTAGAATATAGAACATTTTGTTTGTAAACTATGTTATGCCAATTGAGCTAGGTGTTCTCCAAAACCATGGCTGCCACAACCATCAGCCTGGTAATCCAATCCCTCAGACATTTTGGATGTGTCTGTGGAGCTTTCATAACCCTGCCTTATATAAGTTGTGCTGGCTTCCCCAGTGTTGTGTTCTGTGTGACCCTTCACCAAACTTAGCACTTATCTATTGCCTACTTAAGTGTCTTTCATATTCACCCCTCCTCTCCCTTAACCATCCAAGATTGTTTCTTTTTATGTGTAAAGTTTGATGAGTTTTTACAGTAGTGGTCTCCTGCAATATTTGTCCTTTTATGATTGACTCATTTCACTCAGCTTAATGCCCTCCAGTTTCCTCCATGTATGAGATGCTTCACAGATTCATTACTGTTCTTTATTGTTGTGTAATACTCCATTGTGTGTATGTATCACAGTTTGTAAATCCATTCATCTGTTGATGGACACCGAAGTTGTTTCCAACTTTTTGCTGTTGTGAACAGTGCTGCAATGAACATGAGTATGCATATGTCTCTGCATGCAGTGACTTTTATTTCTCTAGGATATACTCCTAGGAGTGGGACTGCTGGGTCATGTGTTATTTTTATTTCTGGCTTTCTAAGGATGTGCCATATTGTTTTTCAAAGTGATTCTATCGTTTTACATTCCCACCAGCAGTGCATAACAGTTGTGATGTCTCTGAAGCCACTCCAACATTTGTTATTTCCTGTTTTTGTGGTTTGTGCCAGTAATGCTGGGTGAGAGGGTATCTCATTATGGTTTTGATTTGCATTTTTCTAGTGGTTTTAGTGATTACCAGCATTTCTTCACATGTCTGCTGGCTACTTGAATGTCTTCTTTGGTGAAATGTCTGTTCACTTCTTTTGCCCTTTTTTTAATGATTAAGTGAAAGTATATAATCCAAATCAATTTTGCATGCCTGCGTATCTAGAGCTCCATCTGCTCTCCTCACCCTGTGACAGCACATTCCTTCTTTACACTGTATGCTTCTGGTATCCTCTTAATGAGCACCTGTCCCCTCCTCTCCATTCACTTCTCTCCCATATAGAAAGAAACCAGTAGGGCAGCCTCCTATAAATAGCTAAAACTATAAAGTACACACACCATATGCTCACCCTGTGTCCACAAGTCAAGTCCATTCTTGTCTGAAGAGTTGACCTACTAATGGCTTCACTTCAGTGTCAGCAGCAAGTCTAGGGGCCATGTTCCTAGGGGACCTTCCAAGCTGTTGGACCATCAGTTCTGGTCTTTTAGAAGAGTTCTTGAACTGCGTACCTCTTTTTCTTGTGTTGCTTTGGGGACTCTACATTGTGTTCCCCATCATGTCTGCCTTTGGCGGTAGCTGGGTACCATCTGGTTTTTCTGATTTCATGCTGATACACTCTCTCATTCACATGGGTCCTTCTGTCTCCTGGGCTCATTTTTCCTCTTGCCTTTGCGGTTCTCGTTTATTGTTGTCGTTTATTCCAGATGGGTTCAGACATTTGGTGTACCTCAGATGGCAGCTTGCTGGTTTTTAGGATCCCTGAAACCACTCACCAATATAGGTTGCTATGCCAGTTGACCACAACATCCCCTGAAACTGTGGTCCCTGGACCCCCATCCCTGCTACTCTATCCTTTGAAACACTGGGTTGAGTTTATGGTGTGGTCCTACTATGCAGATCTGCTCTCTACTGTGTGCTGTCACTCCTTTCACATAATCAAATTTTTATTGACTATCTATGTACATCCCTCTCCCACCCTCCCACCCTTGTAGCCATCAAAGAGTCTTTTCTTCTGTACCTAAGTCTATTTTTAAGTCCTTATAGCAGAGATCTCTTACAATACTTGTCCCTTTGCACCTGACTGATTTCACTCAACATAGTGTCTTCTAGTTGAAACTAGGTTATGAGATGCTTCCTAGAACCATCATTGTTCTTTATCATTGCATAGTGTTCTATTGTATATATGTACCATAGTTTGTTTATCCATTCACCTATTGATGGGCACCCAGGTTGATTCCACCTTTTTGCTATTGTGGAAAGTGCTGCAATAAACATTTGTTTACATATATCTGTTCATGTGACTGCCCTTATTTCTGTAGGATGTGTTCTGAGCAGTGGGATTGCTGAATCATATACCATTTCTATTTCTAGCTTTTTAAGGAAGTGCCAAATTGCTTTCCAAGGTGGCTGTATCATTCTGCATTTCCACCAGCAGTACCAGAGAGTTCCAATCTCTCCACAGCCTCTCCAGCATTTGTATCTTGTTGGGGTGAGATGGTATCTCATTGTAGTTTTAATTTGGATTACTCTAATAGTTAATGATTATGAACATTTCCCCATGTGTCTTTTGGCTGCCTGGATGTCTTCTTTTGGTGAAGTGTCTGTCCATCTACTTTGCCCACTGCTTAATTGGGCTATTTACCTTTTTCTTGTTGATATTTTGCAGTCCCTTATAGATTACAGAAATCAGACATCAATGAAACATGTAGTTGCAAAACATTTTTTCATATTCTGTAGGTAGTCTTTTAACTCTCTTTATAAAGTCTTTGGATAAGCATAAGTGTCTGATTTTTAGTAGTTCCCACTTATCTGTTTTCTGTTGTTCTTGCATTGTTGGTCAGAGTTTGTAGTCTGTCTAAGCCATGTATTAAATCTTCCATTGTTGTCCTAATTTTTTCTTGTGTGATCTTTGTCATTTTAGGTTTGATATTTAGGTCTTTGACCCATTTTGAGTTAGTTTTTGTGTAAGGTGTGAGGTATGGGTCTTGTTTCAGTTTTTTTGCAGATGGATATCCAATTTTGCCATGGCCATTTGTTAAAGAAACTGCTTTTACCCTAGTTTATAACCTGTAGGCTTTTGTCGAATATCAACTGTTAGTAAGAGAATGGTAATATTTCTGGGGTCTCTATTGTGTTCCATTGGTCTATATGTCAGGTCAGGTAGTTTGAGGCCTCCCACTGTGTTCCTCTTCTTCAGTAGTGCTTTACTTGTACAGGATTTCTTTCCTTTCCAAACAAAGTTGGTGATTTGTTTCTCCATCTCATTAAAAATTACACTGGAGAGGTGGAGCCCTGATGACAGACTAGACACACATCTCCTCAGTTCCCTCTGAAAACTAAGTAAGGCCTGGATTGGTAATTGAATGGAGCACTCTGGACACCTGGGGAGCCCTTGGATATGGCATAGGGTTGTCACACTGGACTACATGCCACTAAATGGGAAACTTCCTCTCTCTGGCATGAGGCAGTGCATGTTGAGCCACACTCCTGCTGACTCGCTGCTTGGGAAGACTGCAGATGATGATTTTTTTGTGTGTGTGTGGTTATCCAGGAGGTGGGGAAGGGGCATGAGCCAGCGAATATGCTGAACTGCAATGCTAAAGTAAACAGTGTATAGCACAACAGAGAGACAGTGCGTGAGATAGGCACATTTTCAGAGGCTGGCTGCTAACTGAGGGCACCACTGCCCCTCCATCTTCTCTTTTTTGAGCTCCACCATAGATTCTGCTGTTTTGCAGTGGGAAGGGTAGCTCATCCAGGATTCTTTCTTGGTCGGCTGGGAGGTGGAGTGACCCAGCCAGAGGCCCCAGCAGGAGGCTAATTCCCAAACTGAGAAACAGTGCCAGTCTAGAAAGCTCTTTTCCAGAGGAAAGGCTGTGTTTAACACAGTGTTACCTTAAAGGTAGGGCCTGACTGAGGATGGCAGCAAGACCGTAACCCCTCCCTACTTTGAACTACATTACAGCATCTGGGGACAGCTGAAGAAGTGCTTCCATTGTCAGCTGGAAGGTGGAGCCTGCTGCACCTGATGGCCTGATTTTGGCAGCTTTTGGACAGCTCCTAGCTTTTTAAAATAAGACTGCCTGGAGAAATAATTGCTGAAAGGCCTGGCAGCATCTCTTCCAGCCTTTACTGACCCATGTCATAGGTTCAATTGAAGGTCCTCCAGGGAATCCATAAGTAAGGTGCCATTTTTGTCAGCCAGGAGGCAGAGCCTGCCACCCCTGCGAGTCCACTGGGGCCAGTCACTAGAGTACACAGATGTGGCTGGTGACCAGTGCCCTTCACAGATCTATGCCTCCCCTGTTGCAGTAACACAAGAGAAACTAAACAGACTCTAGATGGCGCAATGGCAACAAACCATCTCTAACCATTTAAAGAAACAGTCCACAATGGCTCCAGAAAACTCCCCAAATATAGAATCAAAAAAGTTTCCAGATGAAGAAGGCTTTCTGAAGCTGTCAGAGGTTGAGTACAAAACAATTAGAGAGCACTCTTAGAGATTAAAGAAAATGCAGCAGAGCAATATGAAAAATTAAGCAAGCTATTTGAACTGATGGAGCATCAGTGATCTGAAATCTAGCAGATCAGTAACAAAATTACAGAATTACACAATTCAGTACAAAACCAAAAGAGCAGAATTGAGGAGATGGAAGTCAGACTTAGTGACCATGAGGATAAAGCAACTGATAGTAGCATTTATGAGGAGAAATCAGAGAAAAGAAATAAGAAAAATGAAAAAGCTTAAGAAACATGTGAGACTCTATTAAAAGGAATAATGTACAATGAGTTGGAATTCCTGAACATGGAGGGATAGCTGAAAACAGAGAATATTGTTGTTGAGGTGCTGAAAGAAAACTTCCCTAAAATTATGAAAGAATAAAACATAGATATCCAAGACATGTATTGAATGCCACAAAAAATAGACCCCAAAAGAAGAACAGCAAAATGTATTATAATCAAACTTAATAAAATGAAACATAAATACTTGCTATTAAAGGCAGCAAGGCTCAAAGCAAAGCTAACATTCAGAAGGAAACCCTGTAGGCTTTCATCTGACTTATTGGCAGAAATGATGTTGGAAAGAAGGCAGTGGGATGATACATTCAAAGCCTTGAAGGAGGAAAACTTCCAACCAAGAATTATATATCCTGCAAAACTCTCTCTCAGATATAAATTAAGACATGCACAATAAACGAAAGCTTTGTGAGAACCAAACCAAAACTATAAGAAGTACTGAAAGAAGCTCTTTGCTTAGAAAAACAAAACCATTAAGTGTATATTTAAGGGAGTAACGCAGCACACAGCATCAAGAAACCTCCTCAGTTAGGGAAGCCACAGTACTCAATCAAAGCTACAATATTAAAAGAAGGGAACCAGTGATCATATCACAAAAACTATGATACCATCACACTAAAAAGAGGGCTATACTACAGTAGTTATAGTCCTTTCAGATAGAAAGGAAGTTAAAAAGATAAGCAAAAGTTAAAATTGGATTTAAACTTAGAATATTAAGGGGGATCATAGGGGTAGCCACAAAGTACAATAATAGTGCAACATATCAGAATGAGAAACATAATACAGGAGTCTCAACAAACACAAAACCGGGAGGCAGAGTCAAGGTGGGGGACTAAACACACATCTCCCTAAATCTCTCTGGAAACCAAGACCTGAATTGATAATTAAATGGAGGCTTCTGGACACCGAGTGAGCCCTAGGACATGGCATAGGGCTATTAATTTGGATTTCATACCTCTGAACAGAAAACTTCCTCTCTTTTGCCGTTTCCCACTCTTGGTGGGTGCTGGCTTTCATGGAATGAAGGTAACTCACCATTTTAACTTTTTTTTCTCTGTCTTAGCTGGTGGATGGAGCTGGGACTTAACTAGCAGCTAATCTCAGATGCACAGCTGGTGGGATCAACGGGCAAAATTGCCACATTTAGGGAGCCCAGCTTTGGAATCTGTGCATCTCAGCACCTTTGGGCTCTCTTTCCATCTCCACCATTGAGTAACCTGTACTGAGGCAGGCAGGGAGCTTGTGCAGGACTCTGTCTTGTTCCACTGGGAGGTGGATTAACCATGTGGAAGACTCAGCTGGACCTAATTCCTACGCTGGGAGGCTACATCTGCTCGGAGGAGAGCATTTTTCTGGCAGAAAAGCAGTATTTTACACAGTGTCACCTATGGCTGGGACTCAGCAATAGGGGCCAACAGGTGAGTAGCCTTCTTGTATTTTGAACTACTTTATAACATCTGGGGTTGGATGTAGAGGTGCTTATGAGTTGGATCCGACTCAACGGCACTTGGCTTGGCTTACCTTGCTAGCTGGGAGGAAGGACCTGTATACCTGAAAACCAGACTGACTTTGGAAGTTGTCAGATACCTTTTACCTTTGATTTTAAGACTGCCTAGAGAAAAAAAGTGCGGTCCATACTCACAGCATCTCTCCCAGCCTTTACTGACTCACATGACACCCAAAAAGCAACAAACGCTGAAGAAAGGTGTTACAAAGAAATCACCCATGGTTTCAGAAGGTCCCCAAAAGAAACAACCAAAGAACTTCCCAGATGAAGAAACCTTTCAGAAACTATCAGAGGGTGAATACTAAAGGTACTCTGAAATCCAATAGATCAAGAACGAAATCAAAGACATAGAAACTTCAACTCAAAGACAAGAAAACAGAATGGAACAAATGGAAAATAGACTTTCTGACTTGGAAAACAGAGTTACCGACTCCAGCAGCTATGAGGAGAAATCAGAAAAAAGAAACAAGAAAAATTAAGAAGCATTAAGAAGCATGTGGGACCCTGTTAAGTGGAACAATCTATGATTAATTGGAGTTCCTGAACAGGGCTACACACCTGAGAACATGGAGAATATTGTTGCTGAGCTGCTGACAGGAAACCTCCCAGAAATTAGGAAAGAAGAGTATATAGATATCCAAGATGCATATTGAATGCTGCTCAATATAAATCTCAAAAAAGATTCCAAAACATATTATAATCAAGCTTAACAAAATGAAACATAAACAGAAACTCTTAAAGGCAGCAAGACTTAAAGCAAAGCTAACATTCAGATGGAAACCCTGTAGGCTTTTGTCGGATTTCTCAGCAGAAACCATGCTGGCACGGAGACAGTGGCATGACACATTCAAAGCCTTGAAGGAGAAGAACTTCCAACCAAGAATTATATATCCTGCAAAACTGTCTTTCAAATGTGAAAATGAAATTAAGACATTCGCAGATAAACAGAAACTCAGAGTCTTTGTAAAAACCAAATCAAAGCTACAAGAAATACTCAATCTCTTGGCTTAGAAGAACAAAACCACTAACTTTATATTTTAGAAGAAAATACAGGACACATCACCCAGAAACCTACTCAGTTAGGGAAGGCTCCAAACTCAATCAATACTATAATAGTGAAAGAAATGATCCAGTGATCATATCATGAAAACTATGATGTCAACAATGGAAGGTTTAATACACAATGTAGACAGACTTCAAAATCTGTCAAACCAACCACAAACAACAGACAACAAAATAGATAAATGGGAACTACTAAGAATCAAACACTTTTGCTCATCCGAAGAATTTATTAATAGAATTAAAAGGCCACCTACAGAATGGGAAAAAATATTTGGCAACTATATGTCAGACAGATGCATGATCTCCATAATCTATAAGGAACTACAAAATATCAAAAAGAAAAAGATAAATATAATTCAATCAAGTGATAGGCAAAGGAGATGGACAGACAATTCTCAGAAGAGAAATTCCAGGCAGCCAAAAAGCACACGCAGACATGCACACGATCATTAGCTATTAAAGAAATTCAAATCAAAACTACAATGAGATACCATCTCACCCCAGTGAGGTTGGCCATGATCCAAAAAATGCAAAACAACAAATGCTGGAGATGCTGAGGAGAGACTGGAACTCTCCTACACTGTTGGTGGGATTGCAAAATGGTGCAACCTCCTTGGAAAGCAATCTGGCACTTCCTTAAAAGCTGGATATAAATATGCCATTTGACCAAGTAATTTCACTGCTTGGAATCTATCTTACAAAATCAAGGGCATTCACATGAACAGATGCATGTACATGAATGTTTATTGCAGCACAGTCCACAAAGCAAAAAGATGGGATCAACCCAGATGCCCAACAACAGAGGAATGGCTAGGTAAACTATGGTACTTATACTCAGTGGAACGCTAAGCAATAATAAAGAACAATGATGTTTTTAGGAAACATCTTATAACCTGGTTTCAATTGGAGGACATTATGTTGAGTGAAAGTAGTCAGCAATAAAAGGACAAATATTGTATGAGACCCCTATGATAAGAACTTAAAAGCAGACCCAGGCATAGAAGAAAAGTTTCTGTGGGTCATTCTTCTTTATGGCAATATCTTTATGTTCCATTGATCTATCTCTTTTTGTGCCAGGACCAGGGCGGGAGTGGGAGGAGGGTTTAGATTCATTTATAGAAATTTGGTTGGGTGAAATCTGTGACAGCATACATTAGAAAGAAGATCAATATTAACTGGACTTCAACGTAATATGATTACGCCTGCCACCTTAACACAATCAATACTGCAAGGACAGATTAGCTGGGGTGGAGAGCTGGAGACCATGCTTTCAGGGGAAATCGAGGCCAAATTGGCACAAGTAGCATTTTGTAAGACAGATTTCTGCACCCCACATTGGTGAGAGGTGTCTGGGGTCTTAAAAGCTTCCAAGCTGCCATCTGAGGGTACAACAAATGATCCCAACTCAACAGGAATGGATGATCACCAAAGACCAAAACCAGATGGGGGAAAGAGAACCCAGAAGACAGAGAGACACACGTAAGTGGGTGACTACATCATCTTGTGACCAGAAGAACCACATGGTGCCCAGCCACCATGAACAATAGCTGTGATGGACCTCATAAAGTTGAGTCTCACCAGCAACACAAGAATAAAAAGGGGTACACCCTGAGATCTCCACTAAAGGACTGCAACTGATGGTCCTGGGGCCTCGGCGTTCTCCTGGGAGCATGGTCCCTGGCCCTGATGCTGCCCCTGTCCATAAATCATAAGGGAGGTCAACTTTTCAAACAGGAATGGATTGGACTTGGAAACACAGAGTGACCATAGCATGTGTACACTTTATGGTTCTGTGCATCTATTGGATGTCATCCTACTGACCTCTTACTGGAGGCAGGGGAGTGGGTGGAGAGGAGGAGATAGGAGATTGTTGGGAGGATAAGACTTGTATGGAGCTGAGAGGAAGAGTATGCTGTCACCAGGCAGGGAGAGCAGTGGGAGCTGCATATAGGTGGGCATGGAGATTTATATGGGAATGTTCATTTTCACTCAGTCATAATAAAAATAAGTAAATAAATATGAGGAGACAGGCAAAAAAAAGAAAAACCCAAACCAACACAGAAAAAGATGAAATGTCAACCCATAAAGAAGAATGACCCAGAACAGAATTTCAGAGCAACATAGAAAATACTGATACAAAAATAAATACATCAGAATTACAGCACTAAACGCATACCTGTCTTCTGGGGGTCAGTTCTACCCTGGCCGCTAGGGTCACCATGAGTCAGATTCAACTCGACCGCACTTGGCTGGTCAATAATTACACTGAATGTAAATGGACTGAACACTCCAATAAAGAGACAAGTGATATTCTGGATCATAAGACATGACCTGTCTATATGTTGCTTACAAGAAACACACCTTAGGCTTAAAGATATGAACAAACTGTAAATTAAAGTATAGAATAGTATATACCATGCTAACAATATACAAAGAGCAAGTTTTGGGCAATACTGATCTTAGATTCACTAGATTTTAATGTAAAATCCATCATCATGGACAAAGATGGTCACTGTTTATTGCTGAAAGGTTCAATACACAAGCAAGACTTAACAATATTAAATATTTATGGACCCAATACCAGAGCATCTAAATCACTGAACAAACACTGACTATATTGAAAAATGAGATAGATCACTCTGCAGTAATAGTGGGAGACTTCAATACTCCACTTTCAGCAATGGACAGATCATCCAGAGAAAAGCTCAGTAAAAACACAGAAGATCTTATTGAGACAATTAACCAACTAGACCCTCTTCACTTACACAGAACTTTTTATCCATCAACAGATAAGTACACCTTCTTGTCCAATGCATATGGAACATTTTGCAGAAAAGACTGTATGTCAGGACATAAAGCAAGTCTCAACAAAATCCAAACCACTGAATTATTGCAAAGCATCTTCTCAGACCATAAAGCCATAAAAGTCTAAATCAATAGCAGAAAACACATACATAGAAATTTGAACTCATGGAAACTGAACAACACCTTACTAAAAAAGCCATGGGTTATTGAAGAAATCAACAACAAAATAAATTTATGGAATCAAATGAGGATGAAAGCACATCGTACCAGAACCTGTAGGATATAGCCAAAGCAGTGCTCAGAAGTCAACTTATCAATGCACACATCTGTAAGGAGGAAAGGACCCAAACCAAAGAATTAACCCTACAGCTTCAACAAGTAGAAAGAGAGCAACAGAGGAAGCCCTCAGGCACCAGAAGAAAACAGATAATAAAGATCAGAGCAGAACTAAATGAATTAAAGTGCAGAAGAACAATTTAAAAAATTAGCAAAACCAAAAGCTGGTTTTTTGAAAAGATCAACAAAATTGATAAACCATTGGCTAAACTTACAAAAGAAAAGCAGTAGAGGAAACAGTAACCCAAATAAGAAATGAGATGGGAGATATCACAACAGACTGTACTCTAACATATTTGAAAACCTAGAGGAAAAATTAACAAAACCAAAAGCTGGTTTTTTGAGGCCACCTGCAGAATTGGAAAAAATATTTTGGCAACTCTATATCAGACTGATGCCTGATCTGCATAATCTGTAAGGTACTACACAATATCAATAAGAAGAAGATAAATCATCCAATTAAGTGATGAGCAAAGGAGATGGACAGACATTTCTCTAAAGAGGAGATCCAGGCAGCCAAAAACACATGAGGACATGTTCACGATCTTTAGTTATTAAAGACATTCAAATCAAAACTACAATGAGATACCATCTCACCTCAACAAGTTTGGCCATGATCCAAAAAACACAAAACAACAAACGCTGGAGAGGCTGTGGAGAAAGTGGAACTCTCCTACACTGTTAGTGGGGTTGCAAAATGGTCCAGCCTCTTTGGAAAGCAATCTGGCGCTTCCTTAAGAAAATGGATATAGATATACCATTTGACCCAGTAATTCCACTTCTTGGAATATATCCTACATAATCAAGGCCATTCACACTACAGGATCCATGCACAAGAATGTTTATCACAGCACAGTCCACGATAGCAAAAAGATGGAATCAACCCAGATGCCCAACAACAGAGGAATGGATAGGTGAGCTGTAGTATATATACTCAATGGAGCACTGTGCAATGATAAAGAACAATGATGATTCCAGGAAACATCTCATAACCTGGTTTCAACTGGAAGACATTATGTTGAGTGAAAGTAGTCGGAAACAAAAGGACAAATATTGTATGAGACCCCTACGATAAAAAACTTAAAAACAGACTTGTGTATAGAAGAAAAGACTCTTTGATGGCTGCAAGGGAGGGGAGGGAGGGTGAGGGGGTGAGGGTTTAGATCAGATAGTTGGTAGAAATTTGGTTGGGTGAAATCGGTGACAGCACACATTAGAAACAAGAACAATATTAAGTGGACTTCAACATAACTTGAATACTCCTTCCATCTTAACCAAACATTGCAAGGTCAGAGTAGCTGGGGCAGGGGGCAGAGGACCATGCTCTTAGGTGAAATCGAGGCCAATTGGCACAACTAACATGTTTCTAACAGGGCTCTCTGCACCCCACATTGGTGAGTGGTGTCTGGGATCTTAAAAGCTGCCTAGCTGCCATCCGAGAGCACAGCAAATAGCTCCAACTCAGCAGGAACGGATGCTCTCTGAGGACCAAAACGACATGGGGGAAAGACAACCCAGAAGACAGACCCACATGAGTGGGTGCCTACATCGACTTGGGACCAGAAGAACCAGATGGTGCCTGGCCACCACCAGTGAGAGCCACGATGGAGTTCACAAAGTTGAGTCTCACTGGCAACACAAGAATAAAAAGGGGTGCACCTGAGATCTCCACTAAAAGACCACAATTGATGGTCCAGTGGCTTCTGGGTTCCCCTGGGAGCATGGCCCCTGGCCCTGATGCTGCCCTTGCCCATAAATCATAATGAAGATCCACTCTTCGGACATGAATGGGTTGGACTTGGTAATGCAGAGTGACCATATATTGGATGCTCTTTATGGTTCTATGCATCTATAGGATAGCATCCTGTGGACTTCTGGCTGGAGTAAGGGGGGTGGGTGGAGAGAAGGGGAAAGGAAGCTGTTGGGAAGATGAGACATGTATGGAGCAGAGAGGAAAAATGTACCGTCACTGGGCAGGGAAAGCAGTGGAAGCTGCATATAGGTGGGCAGGTAAATTTATATGGGAATGTACATTTTCACTCAGTCATAATAAAAAAAAAAGCTGGTTTATGAAAAGATCAACAAAATTGATAAACCATTGGCTAAACTTACAAAAGAAAAGCAGCAGAGGAAACAATAACCCAAATAAGAAATGAGATGGAAGATGTCACAACAGACCCAACTGAAATAAAAGATGTCATAACAGTATACTATGAAAGACTGTAGTCTAACATGTTTGAAAACCTAGAGGAAATGGACACATACGGAGACGCAGAACAACTCAATAAGCCCATCACACAGGAAGAGATTGAAAAAGTCATCGAAAAACTACCAACCACAAAATGTCCTGGCCCAGGTGGCTTCACTAGAGAGTTTTACCAAAGTTTTAGAGAAGAGTTAACTCTAGTACTACTGAGATTATTTCACAGCATAGAAAGGGATGGAATACTCCCAAATTCATTCTATGAAGCCAGCAAAACCCTGATACCAAAGCCAGGGAAAGATCCCACAAAAAAGGAAAAGTACAGACCAGTATCACTCATGAATCTAGATGCAAAAATATCCAACAAAACCCTTGCCAATAGAATTCAACAACATATTAAAACAATAATTCATCATAACCAAGTTGGATTCATACCAGGGATGCAAGACTGATTCAACATCAGAAAAACAATGTGATCAACCACATAAATAACACAAAAGAGTCACCAGATTTTGTCAATTGATGCAGAAAGGAATTCAACAGAGTCCAACATCGTTGCATGCTAAAAAATCTCAGCAAAATAAGAATAGAAGGGAAGTTCCTCAAAAGAGGCATCTGCAGAAAGCCAACCACTTACATCATCTTGAATGGAGAGAATGGGAACTAGATAAGGATGCCTATTCTCACCACTTCTGTTCAACATTGTACTAGAAGTCTGACCAGAGCAATTAGACAAGACAATGAGATAAAGGGCATCTGCATCAGCAAAGAAGTTAAAATCTCCCTATTTACAGATGACATGATTATATATGCAGAGAATCCTGAAGAATCCATAAGTAAACTACTGTAACTACTAGAAGAGTTCATCAGAGTATCAGGATATAAGTAAACATAAGTAAATCATTAAGGTTCCTTTATATCAACAAAAAGATCATCAAAGAAGAAATTACCAAATCGATTTACTATAACCCCCAAGAAGATAAAATACCTAGGAATAAATCTAACTAGAGAAATAAGAGACCTGGACAAAGAGAACTACAAGACCTTACTGTAAGAAACCAAGAGAGACTTTAAACATAGAGAATCCTACCCTGCTCATGCACAGGAAAATTTAACATTGTTAAAACGTCTATTTTACCCAAAGCAATCTACATATACAATGCAAACCCAGTACAATTTCCAGGGTCATTTCTTTAATAAGATGGAGAAAGAAATCACCGACTTTGTTTGGAAAGAGAAGAAACTCCAGAAAAGCATAGCACTACTGAAGAAGAGGAACACAGTGGGAGGCCACACACTACCTGACCTTAGAACCTATTACACTGGTACAGCAGTCAAAACAGCCTGGTACTGGTACAAAAAGAGACATACAGACCAATGGAACAGAGTTGAGACCCCAGAGATGCCACCATCCATCTATGAAGGATTGATATTCAACCAAGGACCTAAGATTATTAACAAATAGCGCTGGCAAAATAGAATACCCATCTGTAAATAAATGAAACAAGACCCATATCTGATACCTTACACAAAAACTAACTCGAATTGGATCAAAGACATAAATATCAAAACTAAAACAATAAAGATCATGCAAGAAAAATTAGGGTCAACAATGGAAGTTTTATACACAGTTTAGACAGACTTCAAAGTCTGACAAAGCACAATCAACAGAAGAGAAAATAAATAAGGAACTACTAAGAATCAAACACTTTTGCTCGTCCAAAGACTTTATCAAAAGAATTAAAAGACCACCTACACAATGGAAAAAACTTTGGCAACTACATGTCGGACTGATGTCTGATCTCCACAATCTACAAGGTACTGCAAAATATCAACAAGAAAAAGATAACTAACCCAATTAAGTGATGGACAAAGGAGATGGACAGACACTTCACCAAAGGGGACATCCAAGCAGCCAAAAGACCCATGAGGAATTGCTCTTGATCCTTAGCAATCAGAGAAATCCAAATCAAAACTACAATGAGATACCATCTCACCCCAACGAGGTTGGTCATGATCCAAAAAACACAAAGCAACAAATGCTGGAAAGGCTGTGGAGAGACTGGAACTCCCCTACACTGCTGATGGGATTGCAAAATGGTACAATGTCATTGGAAACCAATCTAGCACTTCCTTAAAAAGCTGGAAATAGATACACCACTTGATCCAGTAATCTCACTGCTTGGAATATATCCTACAGAATCAAGGACAGTCATGCAAACAGATATAGTCACATGAACAGATACATTCACATGAATGTTTATTGCAGCACAGTCCACGATAGCAAAAAGATGAAATCAACCCGGATGCCCATCAACAGATGAATGGATAAACAAACGATGTTACATATCCTCAGTGGAACACTGTGCAATAATAAAGAACAATGATGATTTTAGGAAGCATTTCATAGACTGATTTCAATTGGAAGACATTATGCTGAGTGAGATCAGTCAGTGGCACAAGGACAAATATTGTATGAAACTCCTACTACAAAAACTTAAAAATAGACTTATGTATGGAAGAAAAGACTCCGATGGCTGCAAGAGAAGGGGGAGAGGGAGAGGGCTGGTCATAGATTAGATAGAAATTTGTTTGGGTGAAAGCAGTGACAGCACACAGTAGAAAGAAGATCAACTTAACTGGACTTCAACATAAACTGAAAAGTCTTCTAATTTTAACCCAATATTTCAAGGATAGAGTAGCAGGGGCGGAGTCTGAGGACCATGCTACTGGGGGTCGTTGAGGCCAATTGGCATAACTCTTCTGTACCCCATATTGGTGAGTGGCATCTAGGGTCTTAAGAGCTAGCAAGCTGCCATCTGAGGTACATCAAATGGTCCCACCTCATCCAGAAGAGATGATCACCAAGAACAACAAAGACAGGAGGGAAAAAGAGCCTAGGAGACAAAAGGACCCATGTGAATGGGTGACTGTTTCAACATGTGACCAGGAGAACCAGATGTTGCCCAGCCACCACCAAAGACAGCCATGATGGGGCACACAATGTCCAATCCCAATGGCAACATGAGAAAAAGAGGGATGTGCCTCAAGACCACCACTGAAAGATAGCAACTGATAGTCTGGAGGCCTGGGGGTTCCTGTGGGAACACGACCCTTAGCCTTGATGCTGCCCCTGACCAGAAAATATTACTGAGGTCAACTCTTTGGACAGGAATGGACTGACTCAGGGATACAATGTGACCATATGGTGTGTGTATTTTAAGGTTCTGTGCATCTATAGGATGCTGTCCTACTAGCATCTTCCTAGAAGGGAAAGGAGAGGGTGGAGAGGAAGAGACAGGAGATTGTTAAGAGGATATGACATACTTGGAATGAAAAGAAGGACTGTGCTGTCACCGGGAAGACGAGCAGAAGGAGCTGCAGATAGGCAGGCATGCAAATTTAATTTGGATTATATATTTTCACTTAATTACAATAAAAAAATGACACTGGAATTTTTATTGGGATTGCATTGTATATGTAGATCGCTTTGGGTGAAATAGACATTTTCACAATGGTAAGTCTTCCTATCCATGAGCAAGGTAGATCTCTCCACTTATGTAAGTCTCTTTTGGTTTCTTGTGGTAGGTCTTGCAATTTTCTCTATATAGGTCTCTTACTTCTCTGGTTAGATTTATTCCTAGGTATTTTATCTTCCTGGGGGCTCTAGTAAATGGTATTGATTTGATGATTTCCTCTTTGATGATCTCTTTGTTGATGTAAAGGAATACTACTGATTTATTTATGTTTATCTTATATCCTGCTTTTGCCTATTTTTTAATTTTACTATTATTATGTTGGGGTTTTTTTTTGTAGAGGTGTTGGATTTCCTTGTAGATTTTAGATATTACACCTCTGTCTCATTTGTAATAGCCAATTTTTTTCCCCCAGTCTATAGGCCCTCTTTTTTATTCTTTTGGTAAAGTCTTCTGTTGAGCATAAGTGTTTAATTTTTGGATGATCTCAACTATCTAGCTTATCTTTTGTAGTTTGTGTATTGTTGGTTATGGTATATATCCTGTTAGTGCCATGTATTAAGACTTCTACAATTGATTCAATTTTTTCTTACATGAACTTAACAGCTTTGGGTATTATGTTTAGGTCTTTGATCCATTTTGAATTAGTTTTTGTATTTGGTGTGAGGTATGGGTCCCGTTTCATTTTTTTTCAAATTAGCATCCTGTTTTGCCAGCACCATTTGTCGAAAAGACTATCTTTTCTCCATTTGATGGACCTTGAGCCCTTGTCAAAAATCAGGTCATCATAGATGGATGGATTTCCACCTGGGTTCCCAATTTTGTTCTGTTGGTCAATTTATCTGTTTTTGTACTAGTCCCAGTACCAAGCTCTTTTGACTGCTGTAGCTGTATAGTAAGTTCTGAGGTCAGGCAGTGCAAGTCCTTCTATGTTGTTCTTCTTCAATAGTGCTTTGCTTATCCAGGGTTTCTTCCCCTTCCACACAAAGTTAATAATAAATTTTTCCATCTTTTTAAAGAATGTTGTCAGAGAGAGACCCACATGAGTGTGTGACTACATCGACATGTGACCAGTAGAACTGGATGGTGCCTGGCCATCACCAGTAATAGCCATGATGGGGCTCACATAGTTGAGTCTCATTGGCAACACGAAAATCAAAAGGGGTACACCCTGAGATATACACTAAAAGACCACAGTTGATGGTCCAGGGGTCTTAGAGTTCCCCTGGGAGCATGGTTCCTGGCCCTGATGCTGCCCCTGTCCAGAAATCATAATGGAGGTCAACTCTTTGGACAGGAATGGATTGGACTTGGTGACACAGAGTGACCAAATCATGTGCGTGCTTTATGGTTTCATGAATCTATAGGATGTCATCCTGCTGACCTCTTATTGGAGGTGGGGAAGAGGTTGGAGAAGAGGGTATATGAGATTATTAGGAGGATAAGACATGTACAGAATGGAGAGCAGGAGTGTGCTGTCACCAGGCAGGGAGAGCAGTGGGAGCTGCACATAGGCAAACATATAAATTTATACAGGATCATACATTTTCACTCAATCATAATAATAAAAAAAAATTAAAAAAAAAGAATGTTGTCAGTATTTGGATTGGCACTGTATTGTATTTGTATATCATTTTGTGTAGAATTGTCTTTTTCACAATGTTGAGTCTATCCATGGGCATGGTACATTTTTCCATTTATGTAAATCTATGGTTTCTTGAAGTCAATTTTTGTAGTTTTCTTTGTATTGGTCTTTTACATCCCTGGTTAGATTTATCCCTTATTCCTAAGTATTTTATTTTCTTAGGGGCTATTATAAGTGGTATTGTTTTCTTGATTTCCTTTTCATTGTTCTCCTCACTGGTGTGTAGAAACCCAACTAACTTTTTGTATGTATATCTTGTATTGTGCCACCATGCTGAGTCTATTAGTTCAAGTAGTTTTCTCATGGAACCTTCTGGGTTATCTATGTATGGTTTCATTTTATCCACAAATAGGAACAGCCTAGTGTCTTCAATACCAACACCAACTTAGATGCCCTTTATTTCTTTTTCTTGCCTTATTGTTTTAGCTAGGACTTTCAGCATAATGTTGAATAGCAGTGGTAAAGGGCATCGTCGTCTTTTTCCTGGTCTCAAAGGTAATGTTTTCAGCTTCTCTTCATTAAGAATGATATTGGCCCATGAAAAGATCAACAAAATTGATAAACCACTGGCTAAACTTACTAAAGAAAAGCAGGAAAGGAAACAAATAACCCAAATTAGAAATGAGAAGGGAGTTGTCACCACAGATGCAACAGAAATCAAAAACATCATAACAGAATACTATGAAAGACTGTACTCTAACAAATTTGAAAACCTAGGGGAAATGGACCAATTCCTTGACTCATACCACCTACTCAAATTATCACAACGTGAAGCAGAGCAACTTAATAAACCCATCACAAAGGAAGAGATTGAAAAGGTCATCAAAACACTGCCAAGCCAAAAAAGTCCGGGCGCAGATGGCTTCACGGCAGAATTCTACCAAGCATTTAGAGAAGAGTTATCTCCAATACTATTGAAACTATTTCACAGTATAGAAAGGGATGAAGTACTCCCAAACTCATTCTATGAAGCCAGCATAACCCTGATACCTAAGCCCGGGAAAGATCCAACAAAGACAGAGAACTACAGACCGATATCACTCATGAACTTAGATGCAAAAATCTTCAACAAAATTCTTGCCAACAGAGTACAACAACATATCAAGAAAATAATCCACCATGACCAAGTGGGATTCATACCAGGGATGCAAGGCTGGTTCAACATCAGGAAAACAATTAATATGATTAACCACGTAAATAACACAAAAGACAAAGATCACCTGATTTTGTCCATTGATGCTGAAAAGGCATTTGATAAAGTCCAACACCCATTCATGCTAAAAACTCTTAGCAAAATAGGCATAGACGGCAAATTCCTCAACACAATAAGGGCCATTTATACAAAGCCAATTGCCCACATCATCCTGAATGGAGAGAGACTGAAAGACTTTCCCCTGAGATCAGGAACTAGACAAGGATGCCCACTGTCACCTCTCCTATTCAACATTGTGCTAGAAGTTCTAGCCAGAACAATTAGACAAGGCGAACAAATAAAGGGCATCTGCATCGGCAAAGAGGAAGTTAAAATCTCCCTGTTCGCAGATGATAGGATTGTATATGCAGAGAACCCCAAGGAATCTATAAGTAAGTTACTCAAACTGATAGAAGAGTTCAGCAAAGTCTCAGGATACAAGATAAACGTAAGTAAATCAGTAGGATTCCTTTATACCAACAATGAGACTGTTAAGGAGGAAATTATCAAATCTATACCATTTGTGATAGCCCCTAAGAAGATAAAGTACCTAGGAATTAATCTAACCAGAGAAACAACAGACCTTTACAAAGAGATCTACAAGCCCTTACTACAAGAAACTAAGAGAGACTTAGATAAATGGAAAAACCTACCCTGCTCATGGATAGGAAGACTTAACATTGTGAAAATGTCTATTTTACCCAAAGCGATTTATTTATATAATGCAATCCCAATACAAGTTCCAGCATCATTTTTTGAGATGGAGAAACAAATCACCAATTTTGTTTGGAAAGGGAAGAAGCCCCGGATAAGTAAGGTACTACTAAAGAAGAAGAACACACTGGGAGGCCTTTCATTACCCGACCTTAGAACATACTACACTGCCACAGTGGTCAAAACAGCCTGGTACTGGTACAAGAACAGACAGATTGATCAATGGAACAGAATTGAGACCCCAGAGATGACACCATCTGCCTATGAACAGTTGATATTCGACAAAGGCCCTAAGACATTAAACTGGTGTAAAAACAGTATCTTCAACAAATGGTGCTGGCAAAATTGGTTATCCATCTGCAATAAACTGAATCAAGATCCATATCTTACACCTTATACAAAAACCAACTCCAACTGGTAAAAGACCTAAATATCAAACCTAAAACAATAAAGAATGATATTGGCCCACCCAAAGACAGCTATGACAAGGGACACAATGTAGAGTCCCTGAAGCAACATGAGAAAAAGATGGGTAAAGCCCAAGAACCCTTCTAAAAAGACCTGAGTTGATGGCCCAATAGTATGGACACTTACCTGGGAACATGGACTCTAGACTCTCTGCTGTCCCTGACCAGAAACCAATAATGAGGTCAACTCTTCAGACAATAAAGGACTGGACTCAGGAGGCAGTTCTATGGGTCTCTTTCTAGATGGGAGAGAAGAGGGTGGAAAGGAGGGGACAGATGCTTGTTGAGGGGACACTAGAAGTATGGAATGGAAAGAAAGAGCATGCTGTCACTGGGTGGGGACAGCAGAAGGAGCTGCAGATAGGTGGGCATGCGAACCGATTTGGATTGTACACTTTCACTTAATCACAATTAAAAAAAAAATCTGCTATTTACTCCTCAGAAACCCCATAGGTCAGTTATACTCTGTCCTATATGGTTACCCTGAGTCTGGATCAGCTCAAAAAAAAAAAGATATTGATCAATGGTCTTGCATAGTCACCCTTTATTAAGTTGCAAAATTTCCCTTCTATACCTATTTGATTAGATATAGAATATATGAACCTCTTTGAGAGCTTTTATCAGGAATGGGTGTTATACTTTGTCAAATGCCTTTTCCCTGTTTATTGAGATGATCATGTGATTCTTTTATTTATCTGTTGAATTATGTTATTCAGTTTTCTAATGTTGAACCATCCTTCCATACCTCATGTTAATCTTACCGAGTCGTGGTGCATTATTTTCTTTTGATATGCTACTGAATTCTATTGGCTAGAAGTTTGTTTAGAATCTTTGCATCTATGTTCATGACAGATATTGGTCTGTAATTGTCTTTTTTCACTGTCTTTGCCTGGTTTTTATATCAGAGTTATACTGGCTTCACAGAATAAATTTGGAAGTATCCCTTCCTTTTATGTGTCCTAAAATAGTTTGATTAGCAATGGTTTAGCTCTTTACTAAATGTTTAATAGAGTTCTCCAGTGAAGCCATCTGGGCCATGGCTTTTTTTTGTTGTTGGGAGTTTTTAAGATTACCTTTTCAATGTTTTCTCTTGTTTTCAGTCTGTTCACAATTTCAGCTTCAGTTTGTGTTTGGATATGTAGTATGCTTCTAGAAATTGGTCCATTTCCTGTAGGTCTTCAAAGTTATTGGAGTATAGTTTCTGACAGTGCTCTGTATGATCCTTTTTATTTCAGTTGAGTATGTTGTACTGTTCCTACCTTTTTATTTCTTATTTGGGTTATTTGCATCCTCTCCTGTGTTTCTTTTGTCAGTTTGACCAGTGGTTTAGCAATTTTACTGATCCTCTCAAAAAACCAACTTTTGGTTTTGTTGATTCTTTCTATTGTTTTTCTATTTAATTTATTTCTGCTCTGATATTTATTACTTCCTTTCTTCTAGTGGCGTGGGCTTCTTTTGCTGTTCTCTTTATGTTTGTTCAAATTGTGTAATTAATGTTTTGATTTTGTTCCTTTCTTCTTTTTTGATATGTGCACGTATTATTCTAAATTGACCTCTGAGGACCGCCTTTGCTGTTGTCCCAAAGGTTTGGGTATGATGTGTGTTTAATCTTGTTTGATTCCAGGGATTTCTGATTCCATCTTTGATTTCTCCTGTTACCTAGTGGTTTCTAAGCAGTCTGTTGTTCAGTTTTCTTGTATTTGCTTGTTTTTTTCCTTACTTTTCCTGTTGTTCTGCGTTGGAGGCATTGTGATCAGAGAAGATTGTATTAATGTTTTGGATTTTGTTGAGGGTTGCTCTGTGGCCTAAGATGTGGAGTATTCTGGGCAATGTTCATGCATGCTGAAAATAATGTGTACTCACTCTGCTGTTCTTTGGTGGAGTGTTGTGTATATGTCTGAGACCAAGCTGGCTGATTTTGGCCTTTAGATCTTCCTTGTCTTTGTTGAGTTTCTTTTTTAGATGTTCTCTCCTTTACTGTTGAAGCCATCTACTATTATTGTGGAGCTCTTGGTTTCTTTTATCAGTATTGTTAGAGTTTGTTTTATGTATTTTGGAGCCTTGTCATTGAGTGTGTAGATATTTATTATGGTTATGTCTTCATGGTGGATTGTCCCTTTAATCTTCTTTTCTTTTATGGTAGATTTTTGTCTTGAAGTCTATTTTATCTGAGATTAATATAGCCACTCCTGCTCTTTTTTTGAAATTGATTTTTTTCCATTTTTTGATTTTTAATAAATTTATGTCTTCATTTCTAGTGTGTGTCTGTGATAGGCAGTGATGGGTCCTATTTGTTTTTACTGTCTATCCCTTTATGGGTGCACTTAAGGAATCGTTGTTCAGTGTGGTTATTAATAAGTGTGAGTTTATTGCTGTCATTTTGTAGTGCCTTTTTTGTGATGCTATTTTCCTTTTTCCTCTCACTGCTCTATGCTGAATTCCTTTTATTTTTTCCTTCATTTCTTTCTTTTTTATAAATTTTGTGTTTACTCAGACTATGTTTTTCTTTATTTTGTTGAGTAGATTTATTAACTTTCTTTGTGATTATCTTGAAATTTACCCCTATCTTCCTAAGTTTAAACAAGTCTTCTATTGATAAAACCTTTACTTCTTCTCCATTTGGAAGTTCTATCACTACATCATTTATTTCTTTTTATTGTTCTGATGTTGTTGCCATTTATAGACTGACATCTTTGTTTCCTTGTTGTAAATTGTTTTGTTTTATCCTTGAGATTTCATTACATAAGTTGATATCTGTTTGATGGTGTATTACATGCCAGATTCAGGTTACTGTCTGATGTTATTTTCTCTCTAATGGGAGGATTCTCTTTAATCTTTTAAGTTTTTTTTAAAATACATATTCCCTTAATTTCTGTTATTCTGGAAATATCCTAATTTTGTCATCATATTTGAACAAGAGTTTTGCAGGATGTGTTATTCTTAGTTGGCCGTTTTTTTCTTTCAGGATTTCATATATGTCATCTCATTGCCTTCCTGCTTGCATAGATTCTGCCAAGTAATCAGCATTTAGTATTATTGTTCCCCCTTTGTATATATGTTTTTCTCAAATTGCTCTTGGGATTTTTTTCTTTGTTATTTATTTTAGTGAATGTAATTATGACATGTCATGGTGTTTTTCTTTTGGAGTCTATTCTATGTGGGGTTCATTGTGTTTCTTGGATAGTCGGGTTTTCATCTTCATAATACTAGGGAAGTTTTTTTGTCAGTAAATCTTCAATGATCCCCTCTGCTTTTAATTTTCTCCCCTGTACTGGAGTGCCCATCACATACAGTTGTTTGCTTTGGATTTTATCCCACCTCACCTGCAGGGATTTCATTTTTCTTCACTCTTTTTTCTGATTTTTTTCCTCAAACAAAATGGTATCCAAGGATTTGTCCTCAGTTTCACTGATCCTGTTTTCCATTGGTTAAAACATGCTCCAAAAATCTTCTATTATGCCGTCCATGTCTGAAATCTTGTTGTTTATCTTTTGGATTTCTAATTGCTGCTTTTGTATGATTTTTTAAAATAGTTTATTTTGAAAGTTTGTTCTTGTGTTATTTTTGTGAAGTATTCCATTGTTTTTCTGTCTTTTTCATGATTTTTCCTTATTTTTATCTGTATTTTCCTTTATCTGTTGCAGAACCCTGAATATTAGTGTTTTGAATTCCATATCAGATAGTTGTAGTTCCTTTTCATCTAGCAGAAGGTCATCTGTTGATTTATTTTGGTTGCTTTTTTGTTTTATTTGGTTATGTCTGGGTAGGCAGTCATATATTTTCTTGCTTGATAACCTGTAGGTATGATACTTCTCACTATCTTGTCCAGGTAGGTAGGACCAGTCACTCAGCTATGGTGCAGAAGGGTGGGTGCAGTGTGTATAGAGGTATGGAAATAGGTAATTTTGTGATGCAGACTAGGGGTGACAATACAGGGCTGGGAGGCAGTGCAGGGTGGGATATGAGGGACTATGAGGGTACTGCTTGGGGGCATGATACTTGGTGCCCAATGCAGATAGGCAGGAAGAAAAGGAGAGGCTGTGACATGCAGAGCTAAGTGGGTGGGTGAAAGAAGATAAAGAAGAGAGAGAAACAAGGGTAAAAAATTTTGCAAAGAGGGGAAAAGCAAAAAATGAAGCAAAAGAATGGAAAGAAAAAAACTAAATAAAATGGCAGTGCAGTAGGATTGGGTGGGTGGGATGGGGTAGACTAAATGAGGCCATGTGCTGGTGGCTTTCCAGACCAGTGGTGTGGCTTGGCCTGTTGAGAAGTAGTGTATGTGGTGTACAGGGCTCAGTGGGGGAAAGACAGCAGAAAAAAAACAACAATCAAACATATAAGTACATATATAAAAACAACATCAACAAAAATATGGTGGTGGGGGCACCAGCTGTTGGGGGCAGGACAGAGCTGGGTAATGGCAAGCTGATGTCTCTTTCTCACTGTGCAGTCCATCAGGAAGGGGTGGAGGCAGCACAGGGCACAGGTAGGAAGAAGAAGGGCAATGATAAAGAAAAATAAAAAATATGGTGCTGATGGAGCTGACCTATGGTGGCAGTGCAGACCTGGGGAGAGGGTATATGCCAGAGGTTCTCAGTTGAGTGAGAAGTTGAGGGTGGCACACAAGACTAGGTGAATGATAGAAAGTAAAGGAAGCAGTAAAAAGAGAGAAGAAACAACAACAAAACCCCCAAACAATAAATAAATAATTAAAATGGTGCTGAGGGAGCTGGTTGATGATGGCAGTGTGGGCCTGGGAGGCTGCACACAGTGACTGTAACTGAGCTGCACAGCATGGTCCTTCCAGAAGGAACAGAGGGCGGCACATGGGGCTAGATGGGTAGGACAAAAGAAAGGAATAAAAGAAGAGACAGAGAAGCAAAACAAAGGCCAGAAAAATTTAAAGAACAAAGTACAAAGAAAAAAAACAAAAAATTGTAGCCTATCAAGAAGGGAAAGGGATGGCACATGGGGCTAGCTGGGTGGGAGAAAGGAAAGGAAGGGAGGGAGGAAGAAAGAAGCAACAGCAACAAAAAGCCAAATGTATATATATCAACAAACAAAAATTTAAGAAGCTCAGCAAACCCCACAGAGCATAGACCCTAAAAGAAAATCACAACACCAAACCAAACCCACAGCCATCAAGTCAATTCTAACTCATAGCAACCCTATAGGGTAAAGTAAGATTGCTCCACAGAGTTTCCAAGGAGCACCTATCAAAACCAAGTGCCGTCAAGTCAGATCCAACTCATGGTGACCCTAGAGCCCAGAGTAGAACTGCCCTCTGGACTAGGAGCATCTAGTGGAATCAAATAGCTTACCTGACTTTTTGGTTAGCATGCGTAGCCCTTAACCACTGCGTCACCAGGGCTCCCCCCAAATCACCAAGACATAACATAATTACAGTCACTCAAACCAAAGGCAAAGACAAGGTTCTGAGAGCAACTCAAGAAAAACAAAAAGTGTGACATACAGAGGGGAAATAAGATTAGGTCTTTAGTCTTTTTTTTTTATGTAATGTGACTGAGTGAAAATGTACATACCTGTATAAATTTACATGCCCACCTATATGCAGCTTCCACTGCCCTCCCTGTCCAGTGACAGCACATTATTCCTCTCTGCTTCATACATGTCTCATCCTCCCAACAGCCTTCTTTCCCCTTCTCTCCACCCACTCTCCTTCCTCCAGCCAGAGGTCAGCAGGATGATATCCTATAGATGTATAGAACCATAAAGTGCATCCAATATATGATCACTCTGCATTGCCAAGTCCAATCCACTTGTGTTCAAAGAGTGGACCTTCGTTACGATTTATGGGCAAGGGCAGCATCAGGTAGGTCTTTAGTTTTATTATTCAGCAGAAACCATGCAGACAAGAAAGCAATGAAATGATATATCTAAAACCTTGAAAGAAAAAAAAATGCCAACCAAGAATAATATATCCTGCAAAACTCTTGTTCAAACATGATGGTGAAATCCAGGCATTTCCAGATAAACAGAAACTAAAAGAAAACATAAAAACCAAACCAAACTTCCATGAATTATTAAAGAGAGTCCTTCGATCTAAGAACAAATAATGTTAGACCGCTGGCTATGATGCAAGAGTATACAAGCCAGATACTAATCTAGGAAATAAAATGTCAAGGACTATCCAAAACCAAAAGAATTACAACTGGAAACCAGAGAGGTTAATCTGTGAACAGCAGTAACACCAGAACCTCAGGTGAGAGAATAAACGATGTACATATGAAACTTTCTAATGGAGTCAAAGGCAAGGCACTACCAGGTAACAATAGATTGGTTCAAACCTAGGAAGACAAGAGCAAATTTCAGGTAACCACAAAGAAAGTTAACAAATCTACTTATCAAAATAAAGAAAGAAAATATAAGGTCTCAATGAAAACAAAATCTACAACAACAAATCCACAAACCAAAGGAACTCAGCACAGGAGAGTAAGAGGAACAAAGAAAATGTCAGCACCACAATAAAACAGCATTCAAAATGACAGCAATAAACTCGTAACTGTCAGTAATGACAATCACACTGAATGTAAATGACCTAAATACACCCATAAAGAGACAGAGAGTGACAGAATGGATGAAAAAACAGGATCCAACAATATGTTGTTTACAGGAAACTCACCTTAGAAACAAAGACGTCTGGTACTGGTACAATGACAGATACGTTGACCAATGGAACAGAATTCAGAACCCTGACATAAATCCATCTACCTATGGTCACCCTATTTTCAACAAAGGCCCAAAGTCCATTAGCTGGGCAAAGGACCGTCTTTTTAGCAGATGGTGCTCTCAAAACTTGATGCCATTTCATAATAAGGAGCAAACTGGAGAGCATTATGCTGGGTGAAATGAGTGAATCACAGAGGGAGAGTTGTTGTGTGAGACCACTACTATGAAAACTTAAGAAGAGTTATATTCACAGAGAGAAACAATCTTTGATAGTTACCAGGGAGGAGAGGAGTGGGAATGGAAAAATAAACGAACAAAAAATGGGGCTGAAGGGCCTGGCTGGTGGGGTGGGGGCAGACCCTAGTGGCAGTGACTAGTATCACTCTGGTCAAGCAACTGTGGCCCTTTGACAAGCAGTGGAGCTCATGCAGGCAGATGAAGGAAGAGGGGTGAGAAAGTGTATACTCCTGGGTACTGGGGCCTCTGTCTCCTGCTGTGAGCTCCTTGGAGTTGCCTTCTTGTACTCCCTGTCACAGTTCGTTGGTGGCTGTAGCCCAAGATGGCAAATCTGGCCACGTGAGCTGGTGTAGGCCTTCTCCTCACAGCTCTCCTTGTTCTCTGCGCTCTGTCAGTTTCAGGTTTCATTCGGTGCTTGACTGAGTTGCGGATTCCTTCATTTGGTACATAGGGTTCCAAGACTGACATTTGTATCTGTTTTCGTCAGTTTTTTGGGTCTGTGCACAGAGGGACTGCATGGTGCTTCTGTCCGTAGCACTATATTGGCTTCTGCCTCCCTGTGATCAAGAAATTTTAGCTGATGTGGAAGCCGTAATTATAAGGTAATAAAGGCCAAGAAGAAAGCATTCTTTGATTTTGGTAAAAGGCGAAAGGATAGAAGCAAATAAAATTTCTTGCTGTCTTGCTAGCTTTCCTAACCACCTACCTTCTCTTCCCATAAAGGCAGGGAAAGCTGTAATTGTTGAATCTCAAAAGAAGAGAGGATTGTAACAGTTTTTTTTTTTTTTTTTGTATTTTTAGAAACGTGTTAACTTTTTTAGAAGTAAGTACTTAACAGTGGTTTGGGTGAAAGACCAACTACAATAGAACAACTTTAAAGTGCTTTTGAAGTGGATTGTTCATACTTGTCCAGTATAATGTCATGCATTGTAAGTTTATTAAGAAATAATTAGCTACTATTGACTAGCTCTGAATTCTTAAATCCTTCAGAAGGCAGACAAAGGAAGGGATTTAGTCTGTTGGTAACTGTATTCACTGTGCTTACAACAGTGTTTACATATATTGACACTCAGTAACAGCTATAGAGAAGTCCTAGGAGCAGTTGTTAAGCACTGGATGCTAACCGAAATGTTCCACCAGCCACTCCATGAAAGAAGGATCTGGCTTCTATAGAGGTTACAGCCTTGGAAACCCTAGGGGGCAATTCGACTATGCCTTGTGTGGAGTCTTTGTGAGTCAGAATCAAGTCAGTGACAGTGGGTTTGATTTTGGTTTTAACATGTGCTTTGTAAATGAATGGACTTTTAAGCACCTAACGTAACAAGTCACTTGAGAAAAAAACAACAGGAGAATAAACTATGGGATATTTTTATTGGTGGGGTAAAATTTACTCTTTGCAGTATTAGTTATTCAGGTGGCTGAACAAGGAGCTATGGTTTAGCATGAAGTTTAAAGGTGAGGGAGAGCCGTGAGTTTATAGCTTTGTATTTAATATTTTAATGAGGAACTTGAAATGTAATTACATGTATAGATAATGTATAGACATGCATGTTAGAAGCTAGACTCTCAGTTAAATAGGTAAAACTATTTCTTGAAAACTGGAAAGATGACAAGGAAATTAGGGTGAAGGAATTGAAAGAACCATAACTTATCTAGTTTCCATGTCACCATCCTCTTTCCGATTTTTGAAAAACAACTAATTCATCTGAGATTCCTGTTAAAAGTGGTTGCAGCAGTTTGTTGACAGGAAACTGCCAGAAATTCCAGCTGGATTCAGAAGAAGATGTGGACTGAGGGTTATCATTACTAATGTCAGATAGATCCTGGCTCAAGTTTTACTGACTATGCAAAGGTATTTGAGTGTGTGGATCGCAGCAAATTATGGACAACATAAAGAGGAAGAATTCCAGAGCACTTAGGGCAGTCATTCAAATGGAACAAGGCATTAATGCATTTTTAAAATCAGAAAAGATGTGTATGAGGGTTGTAGCCTTTCACTATTTTTATTTAATCTGTATGCTGAATAATACAAGAAGCTAGACTATATGAACTCTGCATCAGGATTGGATTAAGACTCATTAACAACCAGCAGTATGCAAATGACACAGCTTTGCCAGCTGAAAGTGAAGGCTACTTGAAGGATTTACTGATAGAGATCAAAGACGACAGCCTTTCAGTATGGGTTACACCTCAACATAAAGAAAAGTAGAACAGCAAGCAACATCATGATACATGAAGAAAAGATTGAAATTGTTCAAGATTTCATTTTATTTGGATCCACAATCAGTGCCCATGGAAGCAGCAGTCAGGAAATCAAATGATGCATTGCATTGGTTCAATCTACTGTGAAAGACCTCTTTGGTGTTAAAAAGCAAAGATGTTATTTTGAGGATTAGGGTGTGCCTGACCAATGCCATGGTATTTTCAATCATGTCATATGCATGTGAAAGCTGTATATTGAATAAGGAAGAACAAAGGATTGATGAATTTGAAGTACGTTGTTGGTAAAAAATATTGAATATACCATGGACTGCCAAAAGAACAAACAAATCTGTCTTGAAAGAAGTACATCCAGAATGGTGCTTAGAAATGAGAATGGTGAGACCTCACATCATTTAATTTCAGACATGTGATCCGGGAACCAGTCCCTGGGGAAGAACATTATTCTTGTTAAAGTACTGGATCAGAGAAAAAGAGGAAGACCCTCAAAGAGATGGATTGGCGTGGTGGCTGCAACAGTGGGCTCAGATATGATGATGATTGTGAGGATGGTGCAGGCCAGGCAGAGTTTTGTTCTGTTGTACGTAGGGTCGCTATGAGTCAGGACCAATTTGACACACCTAACAACACGTGAAAAAATAAGACAAAAATCGTCTGCAGCAGGCATTAAACAGTATACCATTCAGATTCTCAGATTCTTAATCTAAAGTTTTTTTTTCTTTAGCCAAAGTGTCAGGAGACCAAGGAAGTAATAAATTAGTGCTTGTTATAGAATGATGGGTGCCCTTGTGACACAGTGTTTAATAGTGCTGCTGCTAATCAAAAAGTCATTAGTTCAAATTCACCAGCTACTCTTTTAAACTCTGTCCTATAGTATCACTGTGAGTCAGAATCAACTTAGAGGCATTGAGTTTGGTTTGGGTATAGACTGAAAAATTGTATAAGTATTTTCTCAGTGTTAGATAAGTTACTCAATTAGCATTCTTGGCTTAGAGTAAGTGAAATGATTTATTTGATTAATTGGGTGCATACATGGGCTGTTGAAGGAATACAGTATCCTGTGAAGTGTGTAACTCAGAAAGGTAAGTAAAATGTAATCTACCTCAGATTGACTTTGGGTTAGGGTTCTCGCTCTTCATACTTAGTTTTGTTTTCTGAATAGCCTTTTATAGATTGTAGATAGATACCTAGTGGGTATTATGGAGCCCTAGTGTTACAGTGGTTAACAGCTTGGCTGCTAATTAAAAGTTTGCCAGTTTGAATCCATCAACAGCTCCTTGAAAACCCTATGGTGCAGTTCTACACTATTGCTTGGAATCAACTAAATTGCAGTGGTTTGGTTTTTTTCTTAGTGGCTATTATACGGTCTGTATCACCCTTTCTCTCACGAGTAAGGATGATTTTAGTTTTTTCTGAGTCAGATAGTCCTCACCTCCTCCAGAGGGAGCCCAGGATCCAGAATTTTCAGAACTTAGAGTCGGTCTGGCATGGTCTGAGGTGACAAGCTGTTTATTTCGTTCACTGTGGAACTGAACTAAACCCAAAACCAAGCCCAGTGCCGTTGGGTCAATTCCAACCTATAGCAGTCCTCTAGGACAGAGTAGAACTGCTCCGTAGAGTTTCCAGGGAGCACCCGGTGGATTCAAACTGCCAACCTTTTGGCTAGCAGCCATAGCACTTAACCACTATGCCACCAGTGTTTCTGATATTGAACTAGTAGATGAAAATGGGGAACCAGTACAGCAATGCTTTTGCTTTGAGTCCCCTAGATAAGAGAGCTAATAAAAATGCAACCTGGGAATTGTACTTCTTTAGGTGGATGAATCCAAAGCCTTTCAACATTTTACAACTAAGCTCTAGATTATATATATACACATCTAGGCAGCATTTACCCGTGGACATTTCCTTTGATTATTTTTGACTACTAATGATTACATTGAACAGTATTACTGCAATGTTAAAGACATCTGATGCCTTGTGAAAAAATTTTAAAGCAAGATTAATCATGGAATAATTCTGCAGTCCTTAGATTGTTGCTTGATCGGCTTGAATTTGGGTAACTGGTTCCTTTAATATCTCTTTATTCTCCAAAAAGGCTATCAGGTGGTATCAGAATATTTTATTGGAATATGATTATAAACTTTTGGGTAATTCTTCTTTTAAAAATATGAATACTCATTTTTTATTGAGATCATCTATCCAGTGTAATAGTCCTGGTGGCTCAGTGGTTAAGAGCATGACTGCTACCCAAAAGGTCAGCAGTAAAAATCTACAAGCCACTCCTTAGAAACACTGTAGGGCAGTTCTACTGTATCCTATAGGGTCACCATGAATCAGAAATAGCTCAACAGCAATGGGTAGTATAATAGAGTACAGATTAGTATTAGATTGCCTGAGTTAGAATTATGACTTTTACTACTTCTTTGCTGGGGAGTGTTTGTGTGTGGAGCTTTATTGCCTCAGCTTTTCCAGATGGAAAATGGGGATAATCATATCACATCTCTCAGAGATATTATGAGGACTCATTGAGATAAGGTTTAACACAGGCAAGACATACTGGGCTTATATGGATGGCATTTAATTGTTTGCAGAACCTTAGGCATCTCCTTTAATAATGCAGAATTGTGGTTTTTATTTTAGTTTTATTGTCCCAGTTGTCTGAGTGTTTTATGACATCATTTGTTCTTTTGGGGAAGAAAGTAGATCTAGGGGTCCCACTGCTTCTGTTGCATGCTGCCTATAAAATTTTCAGGATATCTGTGCCTTGGTCTCCATTTATTTAGATACAGAGTTGGCATGAGTAACAAATACAGCAAATACAGTGCTGAATTTATAATGTTCTATTTAATAGAAATGTAAACATGACATCTAGAGTTTTAAGACAAAACTGTATTATGTGTCCTCTGTTGTAGTTGGGAAGACAATCTCTGGAGACCCAGCAGCAGTTTTTAGAATCATGCCATGTCAAAGGAGAGATGTTAGTATGTAGTTTTGTTCTATCCTCTGAGTCTTCTATGCATTAGTGGGGCAGGTAAAGTTATGTTACAAACATGTCTGTGTTGTGGGTTTGAGGGGATGAGTTGCTGTTCAATATACACGGATTCAGGTTTTGTGGAGTCCGAAGCTTTTAAAATTGAACACATTTTTTGAGAAAAAGAATTAAAATTGCAAATACAAATTTGGTAGGGCTTTTCCCATGGCCATGGAAGGAGCCTGGAAAGGGAGGGATCCTGAAGCTACATGAGCTTCTTGGCAAATATGCTTCTGCTGACACGATTGCTGCTACTTAGGTCTCTGGCCACTAAAAGTGGGTTATGGCAAAGGCAGTGACAGTTGAATTATAAAAGGTCAGTTTTGAAATCTCTTGGGTAGGCGTCCATATGACGATTGGGAGTCCTTGCTCTAGTTCTTTGACCAAAAGGTGTTGTTGAAAGTAGAACCTGAAGTGGTTACAGCTCATGGCTTAGTGGATTGCTGTTGTGTAGTGCTCACAAGTTTTCATTGAGAAGAAGGAACACAATAAGGGACAACAAACACCTTGCTGCACCTTGAGGAATAAAATTAAAATTCAATTCATTAAATACTTGAGTCTGGCTTCTCTTTTCAGTGTAGTAACAAAATCTTGGTTTTGATGGGTACCAGTTATCTCCTGATTGTCAAATTCACTGACTTCCAAGTCCTTATTTTCCTTGATCTTACGGTCACGTTTTACACAGTCGTTTCAAACAAAATGCTCTCATCTTTTTAGCCTCATGACATCATATTCTTCTTACCTCCAAACACTTGTCTGCTCTATTGGTCAGGTGTCTTCTTGCCTGTTTCTCTGTTAGCATTCTCTGAAGTTTAGTTCTTAAGCCCTCCACTCTTCCTGTTTCCTTGACACAAATGTGCTTGAGAGATGTTAGACTGACTACCACATCTGAGGGTTTCTGAGGACATTACTCCAAGATCTGTAGTATCGACAATAACATTTACTTGAAGCTGCACGCTGTCCATTTTTTCTATTTTATCCTTTTTTTTTTTTTAAACGTTGTCAGGGCTAAACTGGGTACCTTTTTCCCCAAACTGTCTTTCACTCCTAGATTTTCTTCTTTCTAAAAATGATACCAAGATTTTCCCTGTCTTGAACTTAGAATCGATTTGATTTTGTTTTCAGCTTCCACGTATCGTCTAGTTATGTGGGCATCTGTCCTACTTGATTTGTTCTCTCTAACATGTCCCTCTTCTGTTTCTGTTCACGTTTTCATGTACCACCTGTCCCTTCACACCTAGATTGTTGTTTTGTCTTTTAACTTCTAGTTTTATCCCCTCTGCAGTTTAGTTCGTTGCTGCCAGGTTCTTCTCTTAAAAACACCTCTTTCAGTAGGTCGTCTCCTAAAATCTTTAATGACACTCTACTGTATGCTTCTTTCAGCTTTGCCATTCTTTAGAACACTTATAGTTTTGCTCCTGTCTGGAGGCAAGATGAGAAGGCAGAGGGGAACAGGAGCTGATTGAATACACAGGAGAAATACAGAGTGGAGAGGAGGATTATGCCGTCACAGTGTGGGGGGAGCAACTAGGGTTATATAACATTGTGTGTAAGTTTTTGTGTGACAAAGTGACTTGAACTGGAAGCTTTCACATAAAGCACAATAAAATATAAGAAATACTAAAATGAATTTAAAAGAGTTATAGTTTCTTTTACCACTTTTCTAAAACTCTTTGTTTTCAGCCTGATTTCTTGCTAGTGTGAAATATGTAACTCTATTCTAGTCTGGCTTGAAATTTGTCACATTTTTATCCTCCCTAATTAGTTTTTCATGGTTAAGCATATGTAGCCTTTTTTCCGTGACCTGGTCTCTTCCTATGGAAGCTAATCTGTATTTCCTCTAGATGCCTTTTTTTTATTATTGTTTATACAATGTTTCCCATGCTGCTTTGTGATGCCAGCTGCCTCCTGATTTGTGTGTATCCTCAATTAAATTATTAGCTTGTATAAGGTTAGAATTATCATTCTTTTATTTCTTCACTGTCCCACCCTCACTGCCTTATACGAGGTCTGACAATTAAGTCCATGAACTTAATTGTTCTAGTTGCTACATACCTCACTGCTGAATATCACTACAGTCACCTTGAAGTATTCCCCTTGGGAAGCTATGCACCAATACCAGTGCCTAGTTCACTGTTCAAGGCAATTTTGGAACTCTTTGTGGAATGACCACTGCACACAGTAGCATAGTGGCAAGTTTGCAAACTTAATTCTATAGTTGCCCGTGAGGGAGCTTTTAGCCAGTAAACAAGTAACTGTATTGGGACACCTTCCCTGATGTGGCTCCCAAGTACTTTTTTCTTTACCCAAAGATAAAGGACATATTGAAAGGAAGACATTTTGGTGACATTCAGGACATCAAGGGTAGTATGACAACAGCTCTGATGGCCTTTCCAGAAAAAGAGTTCTAAAATTGCTTGGAAGGGTAGACTAGGTGCTGGCATCAGTGCGTAACTTCCCATGGGTAGTACTTCAAAGGTGATGATGGTGATATTCAGCAATGAGTTATGTAGCACTTTTTCTAGGATGAGTTCGTGAACTTAATTGTCAGACCTCACATATTATTATGTACCTTAATATGTATGAAGTAATTAATTTAAATTTAAAGTGACCTTGATAATTTGGATACCTGCTGAAGAATCAATGAATGAGTTAAAAATAATCAGTAAGAAGGTGAAGCATGATGTCACTGTGCAAGCTTGCTGAAAGAAATCTTGGAATGGGAGTTAAGGATGTCCTGGCACATAGCTCCTCTTTAAAGCTTTCTGGAACACTTGCAGTTCTGTTCGCCTTTGGGAAGTATAGTTGAAGATTTTCTGAAGTTTCAAACTTCTTGCATCAAATGCAAATCTACGTTTTCATTTCTGACAGTGTACGTATACTAGATACCTGGCCATATATAAACTAGATAATCCTGAAAATTTCTCCACTTGTAAAACCTGGCATCAAAGGCCAAGTTACTAGTGGTTTAGAGCATTGATCTTAGCAGGTAACACAGGATAAAACAGACAATGTAGAAAGTATCAAATGAACATGTAAGGAACACCAGAGTTACTATACCAAAAAGAATTGGTTGACGTTCAGCTGTTTCAGGAGGTAGCATGTGATCAAGAACCAATGGTACTAAAAGAAGTCCAGGCTGCCCTGATGATGCTGGCGGAAAACAAGACTTCAGGAACTGACACATTGCTAGTTGAGATGGCTCAACAAGCACATGCAACATTGGAAGCACTCATTCATCCATGTCAAGAAATCTGGAAGACAGCTACCTGGCCAACTAACTAGAAGAGATCCAGATATGTAACCAATTCCAAAGAGATGTTATCCAACAGAATGCAGAAATTATCAAACAGTATCATTAAATCAGTCACAAGTAAAATAATGCTAAATATAATTGAGAAACAATTGCAGCACTACATTTATAGGGAATTGTTGGAAATTCTAAGCCAGATTTAGAAGAAAACATAAAACAAGAGATATCATTCCTGCCTTAAGATTGATCCTGACTGAAAGCAGAGTATACCACAAAGATGTTTATTTGTGTTTTATTGACTATGCAAAGGCATTTGACTGTGTGGATCACACTGCAAACAATGGGCATTGCAGAAGATCTCATGCTCATGAGGAACCTGTACATAAACCAAGAAGCAGTTATTCAAACAGAACAAGGGGATACTGTGTGGTTTAAAACCAGGAAGGGTATGTATCAGTGTTGTATCCTTTCATCGTACTTATTAAATCCATATGCTGAGCAATAATCTGAGAAACTGAACTGTATGAAGAAGGCAACATCAGGACTGGAGGAAGACTCATTAATAACCTATAATATGCAGATAACACAATGTTGCTTGCTGAAAGTGAAGAGGACTTGAAGTACTTACAGGTGAAGATCAAAGACCACAGCCTTCAATATGGATTAACCTCAACATAAAGAAAATAAAAATCCTCATAACTGGACCAATATCATGATACATAGAAAAAAAAATTGAAATTGTCGAGGATTTCATTGTACTTTGGTCCAAAATCAATGCCCATGGAAGCAGCAGTAGAAAAACCAAATGAGGTAGTGCACTGGGAAAATACGCTGCAAAAAATCTCTTTAAAAACTTATACCCTTAGTAAAGAGTAATTATCCCACCAAAAAAAGAAAAAAACCTACTCCTAAAGAGAAACTGTAGATAAATTTGCTCATCTTGTCCTTGACTCTGGATAGGAAGGGAAAAACAAAAACAAAAACCTAACTTTTCCCCTGAGAATTCATAACCATCCTGCATGTAGTTTTGGTGTCTGAATTCATACTGCATTTGTGATCTAAAACACCCAAGATTCAAATGTGGTTTAAGCTAATACTGGGTAGGTAATGGAAGAAAATCCAAATCCTGTCTGGATGGATACACTGTAAGCTAGGGTCTTAAACAGTTTCCATAGCTAAATGTCCTATGAATTTGAACTCATTAAAAATCACAAAACACAAAGAAATAACCCACCATGAAGAAGCATTTAGAGAAACAGCGAATATAGAATCAATCTCACAAAGCCTTCATAAATTAAACTGTCAGGTAAAGAATATACAAAAATTTATTTGCTATACATAAAGAACTAAAAGAGAACAATGAATGATTAAGAAATACAAGACTATCAAAAACAACCAGGCAGATATGAAAAAAGAATAAAATATCTAAAAATGAAAATGTTATCAATGAAATCTATCTTAGTTATCTAGTGCTGCTAGAGCAGAAATCCACAAGAGGATGACTTTATGAACAAATTTGTTCTTTCACAATTTAGGAGGCTAGATGTCTGTATTCAGGGTGCTGGCACTAAGTGAAGGTTTTCTGTCTCTGTCAGCTCTGGAGGTTGGTTGTTGTCTTTTCTGAGCTTTTTCTCCTGGACAATCACCGTGTAGCCTGTTATCTGATTTCCCCCATCTCTCCTCTGCTCACTTATTTAATATCTTTTATATCTCAAAAGAGATGGACTCAAGATACACCCTATAACCAATCTTGCTTCATTAACATATCAAGGACAGTCCATTCCCAAGTGGGATTAGGCATAGAGGTTAGAATTTACAGGGCATGTCTTGGGGGAGTATAACTCAATCTGTAACAGCATCTTAGTAGACTGGTTAGATTGTAAATTAGAGCTGAAGGCATAATTAGTGAGCAGAAAATAGATCTAAAGAAATTAGCCAGATTGCAGCTAAGGGAGACACAGAGGTGGAAAAAGTAAAATAGAAGTTAAGATACATGGGTGAAGAGTGTTAACATCTCACATACAGTTAATTAGAATTCCCAAAGGAGGAAACAGAAAGAGTGGGTAGTATTTGCAGCAATAATAAACAAATAGAAAAACCCAGATTTATTGCTGTTGAGTCAGAATCATCATTGTGATTCTATAGGACAGAGTAGAGCTGCCCCATAGGGTTTCCAAGGAGTGGCAGGTGGATGTGAATTGTCAATCACCTGGCCAACAGCTGATAATTATCCAGAAAGGAAAGAGAAGGAGTCTCAGATTCACAAATCTCAGTGAATCCTAACCCGAATAACTGACAGGAAACTCATAACTTAGACACAACTTCATGAAAGTATAGAACATCAAGGAAGTGAAGAAACTGAAAGACAAATCTTATACATGAATGACAAGTAAAAGGACAGCTGACTTCTCAACATGAACAATGCAGTCAGAAGATGATGGAACAATATATATTCCAAGGCAAAAGAGAAAATTATTATAAATCTATGTATTTCAAATCTGCCTGGTGCTCCTTGGAAACTCTATGGGACAGTTCTCCTCTGGCCTGTAGGGTCACTATGAGTCAGAATTGACTTGACGGCAGTGGATTTGGGGGGGACATATTGTGGCAGATTAATAGTTGTCTCCATGTTGTTCTTATTTTGTAATAAACTATCTGATTTTTAATTGATCACATGAATTCCTGGAATATAAACTACTTTTCCTAGCCTTCAGCATAGTTTGGTATGGTCATATAGCTAAGTTCTGGCCAGTAGGATGTAAAGGAAGTGTCATTTGCATTTTATGGGAGATTTTCTTAAAGACAGTACCAGTCTCTTTTTTGCTTTTTTCTGCTGGCTAGAATAAAGATATGAAGACTGGAGCTCAGTTGGCCATTTTAGACCATGAGGTAGCACGTGAAAGACAGGGACAAGACAGATGGATTCTGGATCCTGAATCCTTGATGATTGTTATTGCAAAACCAATGCTTGACTGCCCATCTTTTGGTTGTGTTTATGTGAGATATAAACTTTTATCTTGTTATATTTGACTTTCCAGAAGAAAAGAAGAAATTAGAAAACAAGAATATGGCAAAATGTAACCCAAAATAACATGGCAGAAAGAAATTCAAACATATCAGTAATATTAAAAAATAGTTTATGCAGAGAAGATATATAGATGGGCAACAAGCATATGAACAGATACTTACTGCCATTAGTCAATAGGGAAATGCAAGTCAAAACCATAATGGGATACTACTTCACACCCACTATGATACCTATTATCAGAATAGTATAAAATAACAAGTGCTGGTGAGGATGTGAAGGAATTTGGAACCCTCATCTATTGCTAGTGGAGATATAAAACACAGCAGGTGCTTGGAAGTCTGGCAGTTCCTTAAAAAGGTAAATAGTGTTACCATATAACCCCGTATGGTCTAACATCATAAAGAATGGTCTACCTTCATAAGGTGTAAGAATCAGGATCAGCCCAAAGCTGTTTCTGATGAAGTGGAGGTCAGATAAACTTCTGCCCTCCAATTTCTTCATCATTTCTGACACCAGCTGTTCCCCTCATGGTACCCTATACTTCTCAACTGGATTGAACAATTTGTTGCAGTGGCTGTAAGAACTCATGAACTGTACTTGCAGTTAAGTGGTCTATTTAGGAAGTAACAGGCTACAGCTGAGGATCAGGAAGTACATAGACACGGTCTGAAAGGCTCTTTCAAAGCAGAGGGCACATCTTTCTTCACTGAAGGATAGCTCTCTCAGCTTCCTGTGGCCATACACACAGGCAGGCCTTTCTCTCAGACATGCAAGCAGGCAAGTTCTCCTCTCAGCCATGTGTACCCCCTCTTGCCCACACATGTCCATGTCCACTCTTGACTGTGCACTCCCCTTCTTGTCCCCCTCAGGACAGGCTTCCTCTCTGCCTCCTCTTGGCCCTCAGGCCTAGTCCCCTCTCAGATTTAGGGTTACATCTCTCAGCACATCTAGGGCATCTGCTGCTGCTAAAAGCAGGCCAGCTTGGCACTCAGACTGCCTTTGATCAATCTGCTGCTAACTGGCTTAGCTCATAGCCAGTGTACCAGATTGTTAAGCTTTCTTAGCTGCTTTCCTAGCAACAGCTTTCTGTCATCACTGCCAACTCTGTTGCAGGGTCCCTTCTGGACCTGTTACTATCAACTCTGACACAGGTCCCCTTCTGGGTCACTTGCTGTCTTCAGTGTTACAGCTCTTGACCCATGTTACATCTCTTTTAGGGGGTTCTTTGCTTCTTGTGTCCATGTTTCTTGTCTCTTCTCTCCTTGCCTCTAAAAACCGTGTAAGGCTGGCTGCTTATATAAGCGAACTTCATGTAAATTTTAAGGCATGGCCTTTTCAGCAGGATCACAAACTGACCAATCCCCTCAGTGGATCTCAAGTCACTCAGTACACATAATAAAGCAACTAATACCTGCAAGGTGTGTAAAATAGGCCAGTCACAGGGCAGAATTCGGTCAAGGACATAAAATATCAATAGTTTACAGCTTACTCAGGAAATAACAGTCAACCTGAGCAAAAGTAGCAAACCCTCTAGGGTAGAAAAAAATTCAGGGATCTCTCCTCCCACCAAGTTACTTCAACAAAAAATTAGGGCAAAGCATTTTTCTAAAGAACCAAGACTAAAGGAACTCATTTCACCACATGCACAACTGGAGATAGATCTAACATTCTAGCAGGGACCCCAGGGAACAGAACAAATTTGCTGCTGGGGTGGCTCTAAGAGCTTAGAAAAAGTTATGGCCAACATTCAGAAAAGTAAAAATGCCTAAGTTACACTGACAAATGCCAGGGAAAGGAATAAAAAGATAATGCCTGAATAGATGCATTATGAAAGACCAGAATACCAAGCAGAGAATTATGTTCGATGGGAGGACTCAGAGGAACACATCATTCACCAAGACCATTAAGAATGCCCCGGTTTGCAGAGAGATAGGTACTCAAGTGTTTTATAAGAAAAATTGACTTGGACTGTAAACTTTCACATGATTACAAGTAAAAAAAGAGAAAAGAATACCCTGGCTGAATGATGATCTTGGGTAACATCTCATAACAGAGTAATCTGGAAGACATTATGCTGAGTGAAATTAGTCAGTTGAAAAATAAATATTGTGTAAGACCACTATTATAAGGACTCAAGAAAATGACTAAACACAGAAGAAAATAGTTTTTGATGGTTACAAGGGTGGGAAGGGAGATAAAGGGGTATTCATGGATTAGACAGTAGATGTGGATTGGGTTAGGTGAAGGAAATGACAGCATACAGTGTAGGGGACATCAGCACAGCTGAACTAAACGAAAAGCTAAGAGCTTTCGTAAATATAATCCAACACTCTGAAGGACAGAGTAGCAGAGACAGGGGTCTGTGGACTATGGTTTCAGGGGACATCTAGGTCAACTGGCATAGAAAAGTTTTTTTAAGGGAATGTTTTACCTCCCATTTGGGTGAGTGGCATCTGGAGTCTTAAAAGCTAACAAGTGGCCATCTAAGCAGTGTTAATTGGTCCCAGTCTACTTAGAGCAGAGGAGAATGAAAGACATCAAAGCCATAAAGGAAATATGAGTTGTCCAGGAGACAGAAAGGGCCATATAATCCAGAGACAGCATCAGCATGAAACCAGAAAAATTAGATGCTGCCTGACCACCATCAGTGACTTCCCGGATAGGGAATACAACAGAGAGTCTCTGATGTAGTGGGAGAAAAATGAGTATGCAGAACTAGAACTCTTAATGACCAGATTTGATGGTACAACAGATTGGTTGATCCCCAGAAGAGATGGCCCCTAGAATCTCTGCTGGCTCAGAGCTGAAAGCAGTCCTGAAGCCAACTCCTTAGACAAAGACTGGGTTTGATAGTAAGGCATAAAATGATACTAGCAAAGAGTATGCTTCTTGACTTAAGTATGCACATAACAGCTAACTGAACAGCAACTATCCAGAGGGGAGAGGAGAAGGTGAAGGAAACAGGAGCTGGTTGAATGGTCACAGGAAATACAGGATAGAAAGGAGCAGTGTGCTGTCACAGGGTGGGGAGAGCAGCTAGAGTTAACATAGCAGTGTGTGTGCATGTTTTTAAGGACAAATTGATTTGGATTGTAAACTTTCACTTAAAGCACAATAAAATATATATTTTTAAAAAGAATGCCCTTGTTAAAAAATGTATAAGATTTGTACAGGGAAAACTGCTAAACATTGCTGAAAGAAATGAAGGAAGACCTAAATAAATGGAAAAACATCCATACTCATGAATTGGAAGATTTAATATTAACATGAAAATATTTCTCAAAATGATGTACAGATTCAATGAAATCCCAGTTAGGATCTCACTGACCTTTTCGTTCTTTTTGCAGAAATATAGATGTTAGTGATATAATTCATGTGGAATCGCAAAGGCTGTGAAATATGAAAACAAAAAACAAAACTTGAAAAACAGCAGAATTAGAGGACTCACACTTACTGATTTCAAAATTTAATATAAAGCTACAATAATCAAAATAGTGTGTAACCCGCATAAAGACAGACATAGATCAATGGATTAGAAATGACAGTCTACAAATAAGCCCGTAAATCTAAGATTATTTGATTTTTAACAAGTATGTCAAGATTGTACAATGAAGAGACCAGTCTCTTCAACAAATAGTGCCAGAACAACTAGATATCCACATACAAAAAGAATGAAGTTGGACCCTTATCTCACACCATATGCAAAAATTTACTCAAAATGAATTAAGGACCTAAGTGTAACAGCTAAAATAATAAATTTCTTAAAATATAGGGCTTAATATTCATGACCTTGGTTTAAGCAGTGGCTTCTTACATGTAACACTAAGAAGTATGAACAACAATAAAAAATAGATTAATCATACTTTATCAAAAATAGAAATTTTGTGCTTCAAAAGACACTGTTAAACTAGTGAAAAGATAACCTTCAGAATGGAAAAAAGTATCTGCAAATCATACAGCTGATAAAGGCCTAGTACTGACAATATATAAAGACCTTTTACACACAACAGAAAACAGCAATCTCATTTTTAAAATGCACGAAGGATTTGAATAGACACTTCTCCAAAGAAATGGACAATAAGCAGATGAAAAAGTACTGAGCATTATTACACATCAGGGAAATGCAAATCACAACTACAGTGAGAGGTATCACTTCACACTGCTGTGTCAGGATATAGAGCAATTTGAACCCTCACATGTTGCTGTGAAAATGTAAAATGCTGCAGCTGTTGTGGAAAAGAGTTTGGCAGTTCCTTAATGTGTCAAACACCGAATTACAATTATTGTTAGGTGCTGTCAAATTGGTTTCAACTCATAACAACCCTACATACAACGGAACAAAATACTTCCCAGCTTGCATCATCCTAGTAATCATTTCTATGTTTAAGCCCATCATAACAACCTGTGTACAACAAAAGGAATCACTGCCTTGTTCTGTGCCATGCTGACAATCATTGTTATGCTGAAGCCCATTATTGCAGCCACTGTGTCAGTCTATCTCATTGAGGGTCTTCCTCTCTTTCACTTCCTGATAACATGTACTGAGCAAGCAGGACATGAAGTAAATCTTGCCTTCCTCATCTCTAAGGAGCATTCTGGCTACTCTTATTTCAACACAAATTTGTTCATTCTTCTGGCAGTCCATGGTGTTGTTGGGGTCCGGATTTCAAGACACGATGCAGATTCTCTTTAAAAGTTAAGTTTTATTAAAAATGTGCCCAATAGGAAAAAGCTGGTGCACCAGGGACACACTGCAAACTACGCAGAGTAGGAGGCGAACCCAGGCTTCCTTGGCACGCAGCATTTAAGCTGTAAAACCGCAAAGTAGGGAGAGGGAGCTGGTTTTTGCATTGATTGGTTGAGGCCATATGGAATTTCTGCAAGTTGTAAATGTAGCTTTCGGTGAATATGTCAGCTACATTGGTGAATGTTTCAACCACATGGAATTTCCGTAAGTTGTAAAAATGGATGTTTCAATAGCTTGTGGTTAGGGCTGGCTCCAGGGGTTATTTGTAAGGCTGTCTCCAGGCTTTGTCTTTTGCAAGATAAAGATGAAACTATTCTAGGGTATTTCCTGTTATTTTCTGCTAATTTATTTCCTGGAGCCTCCCACCCTGAATTTTCACTGCCCTTTTCCCAAGGTGGAATCTGAGGTTCAAAATGGAGTTACTTATGTTTCACTTCAACACATGGTATATTCAGTATTTTTCCCTAACCCTGTAATTCAAAGGTATGTTCTTTCTTATTCATTGTCCAGCTTTTGCATGCTTATGAAGAGACTGAAAACACCATGGCTTGTGCCAGGCGCACCTTAGCCGTCAAAGTGACATCTTTGCCTTTCAGTACCTTAACAAGGTTAAGATTGGACCGATACAGTGAGTCTTTTGATTTCTTCACTGCTGCTGCCACAGGAATTGATTATGGATTTAAGTAAAATGAAGTCTGCCAGTCTTTTCTCCCCTTATCATGATGTTGCTTATTGGTCCAGTTGTGACGATTTTATTATTTAAAAAATTTATCTATTAACTTTTTATTGTACTTTAGATGATGTAGAGAACATTCAACAATTAGTATGCATGTCATTTTATGACATTGGTTAAGAACCCCACAACAGGTCAGTACTCTTGCTTCTCAACCTAGGGTTCCCTATTAACAGCTCTTCTGTTCCTTCCTTCTTTCTTGTCCTTTAGTGTGCACCTTTAGTCTTGTTTTGTTTTATGGCCTGGCCAATCTTTGGCTGAAGGGTGAACCTCAGGAGTGACCTTATTACTGAGCTAAAAGCATGTCTAGGGCCAGTCTCTGTCAGGTCAGCAAGTCTGGTCTTTCTTTTTGAGTCAGAATTTTTATCCTACATTTTTCTCCAGCTCTGTCTGGGACCGTCTGTTGTGATTCCTGTCAGAGCCAGGAACCATCTAGTTGTACTAGATTCAGTCTGGTAGGTGTGGTCCATTAGTTCTTTGGAGTAGTCTTTCCCTGGTATCTTTAGTTTTCTTCGTTATTCCTTGCTCCCAACACGGTGAGAATAGTAGAACATCCTAAGTGGTTGCTTGCCAGCCAAGCCAAGTGCCGTCGAGTCGGATCCGAGGCTTTTAAGACCCCAGATGCTACTCACCAAAATAGAATGTAGAACATTTTCTTTATGAACTGTGTTATGCCAGCTGAGCTAGAGATTCCTGGGACCATGGTTCCCACAGTCCCCCAGTTGTAAAGCTTTTTGTCTTTATGTTGATGTGTAATCTTTACTGAAGGCTGTAGTCTTGGATCTTTATCAGGAAGTACTTCAAGCTGTCTTCCCTTTCAGCAAGCAAGATTGTGTCATCTGCATATCAAAAGTTGTTAATGAGTTATCCTGCAATCTTGATGCCTCATTCTTCTTCTTCTGATAGTCCAGCTTCTTGGATTATTTGTGTAGCATATAGATTGAATAAATATGCTGAAAGAGTACAATCCTGGTGCACACCTTTTCTGATTTTAAACCGCGTAGTATTTCCTTGTTCTGTTTGAACAATTGCTCTTGGTCTGTGTATAGGTTCCTCATGAGCACAATGAAGTATTCTAGTATTCCCATTGTTTGCTATGTTATCCATAGTTTGTTATGACCCACACAGTCAAATGCCCTTGCATAGTCAATAAAACACAAGTAAACATCTTTCTGATATTCTCTGCTTTCAACCAGGATCCAGCTGATAATCAACAATGTTATCACTCATTCCATGTCCTCTTCTGAATCTGGCTTGAATTCTGGTAGTTCCATGTTGATGTACCCCTGCAATAGTTTGTAAATGATGTTCAGCAAAATTTTACTTAGGTATGATTTGAATGCTATTGTTTGATAATTTCCACATTCTGTTGGTTCATCTTTCTTTTAGAATGAGAACAAATGTCAAATGTAGATCTTTTCCAGTTGGTTGCACAGATAGCAGTCTTACAGATTTCTTGGCATGGGTGAGTGAGTACGTCCAGCATTGCATCTGTTTGTTGAATCATCTCAGTTGGTGTTCTGTCAGTTTCTAGAACTTTGTTTTTCACCAGTGCCTTCAGTGCAGGATGGGCTTCTTCCTTCAAAATCATTGATTCTTGATCATATGCTATGTCATGAAATGGTTGAATGTTGACTGATTCTTTTTGGTAATTCTGTATTGCTTACATCTTCTTTTGACGCTTCCTATATCATTCAATATTTTGCCTGTGGAGTTCTTCAGTATTACATCTCAAGACTTGAATTTTTTTCTTCAGTTCTTTCAGTTTGAGAAATTTTGAGTTTGTTCTTCCCTTGTGGTGTTCTAATTCCAGGTCTTTGCATATTTCATTTAATACTTTGTCTTCTTGAGCCATCCTACTAGGTATATACCCCCAAAATTAAAAAAAAAAAAGATGTTCAAACAAAAACTTGTACATAAATGTTCACAATATCCCTATTCACAACACCCCAAAGGCGGAAATAACTCTTTATCAACTGATGGCCTAACGGTTAAGTGCTATGTCTGCTAACCAAAAGATTGGCAGTTCAAATCCATCAGATGCTCCTTGGAAACTCTATGGGGAAGTTCTATTCTATCCTATAGAGTCACTATGAGTCGGAATTGACTCAACAGCAGTGGGTTTTTTGTTTGTTTGTTTGGCACTGACTGGTGAATAGATGAACAAAATGTGGTATGTTAGCACACTGGAATATTATTCACTCATAAAAAGGAACAGTGTACTGTTAAGTGCAACGACATGGACAAACCTTGAAAACATTATGCTAAATGAAAGAAGCCAGACACAAAAGACTACAGATTGTATGATTCCATTTATAGGAAATGTCCAGAATAAGCAAATCTGTAGAGACAGAAAGCAAATTAGTAGTTTTCAGGGCCTGGAAGGAGGAAGGGATAGGATTGATGAAAATTTCTACATACAGGTGGTGGTGAGGGTTGCACAACGTTGTGAATGTGCTAAGTGTCATTAGTGGTAAATTTTATATTTATTTTGCCACAGTAATAACCATCCTCTAAAAGCTATGTGGTATCCTGGATTGAATTTTGGAACAGCGAAAGGACATTGGTAGTAGAAAAACTGGTGAAATCTGAATAAAATATGTAATTTTATTTTTAAAAATTAAGACTGTAAAGAAAAAAAAAGCCCTGGTAAGAAGGATACCAGTATCATTAAGAAGTTTAGTGGAGGCACAAAGCAGGATGCATGAGCACTTGATGTTGTATTGTCACGTACCATTAATATTCTTGGAGATGATGCACCTCTCTTCCTTCTAAGTAACAGAGGCCTGCTGGGTACAGGCAAGGAGTTGTTTAGGTGGTCATTAGAACATGATGTCCTGGGGCAAAAAACTGAGCAGTCCACTGGGCTGCTACTTAATATTTACAACCAAAAAAAAAAGAGGAGATGAAAGAGACAGAGATGGAGGAAGAGACAGAGACAAAGTGCCTCATCTTTCATTTCCTAACACAAAGAAAGAAGCACAGCAATGCATTACACTTAGCCAATATTTTGGGTGACACAGAAGACCATCACCTTTGAGAGGGACCTGGAACAGGGAAGGGCTCTGCAGCAGGTCCAAATTGAAGTGCAAGCAGCTCCTATAATGTTGGAAGTGTGAATGAGGAAAAAAAAAATGTAAGGTAGAGTTTACGTTAAGCCCTAGTGGAAGGATTACAACAATCTCTTGTGATTCTGGAGGAGGGTCATGCTACCAATGGTAGAGAATTGTTTGCCATTTGAGAAATAGCTCTTGATATATTACTTAATCTTGATAGATAAAAACACTTAACAATGAGACACTAAGTGCCCGTGCATCCAGAACTCACCATTATGAGCTAGATTCTTTCAGAATTTCCGGGTAATCATTGAATATGCCCCACATATTCCATCCTAAAGTGGATATTGTGTATCTAGGATCAAATCTGAGCAGAACAAGAGGGCACAGCTGCATGATAAGTAGGTAAACCCCTGTGTCACCCACCATAGTTAAACCAGTGCTCCCTTCTGCCTTGTTCTCATTGTTATGTGTGGGTACCGTATGGTCAGCTGAAAGAAAAGGAAAAAGTCTGAGCTTAGTTTATGGATAAATCAGCTTAGAACATAGATGAAAGTTGGTTTATACCAGATGTAGGCGTGGCTTCAGAAGAGAATGGAGAGGGAAAATCTTTCCAAGGAGCAGAGCTGTAAGTGGTGCACTTGGCCATCCACTTTGTATAGAAAGGAGAAGTGGCCCGAGGTGAGAATACATATGGATTCTTAGGCAATGGTCAATGGCTGGCCATTTGGTCAGGGACATGGAAGGAAAATGACTGGAGATTGGAGACAAGGATATACAGAATAGAGGCCTGTCGATCAACCTGTGGGAATTGGCCAATGTGGGAAGATTTTTGTATCTCATGGTAACACACCTACTAGGAAGTGTCCACCATAGAAGAGGCACTGACCAACCAGTTAGACAAAATGACTGATTATTGATGCTGGCCAACATTTTTCATCACGTATCCCAGAACTGGCACAATGGGTATAGAAATGAAATGGTTATGGTGGCAGAAATAAAGGCTATATATAAACTCACACTTACCAAGGCCAGTCTAGATACTCCTGCCTCTGAGTGTCTAACCTGTCAGTAATACTGAATCTCTGACATGACACAATTCTTTGAGGAGACTAACAAACTATTTGAGTCAATTGTATTAGGTTTATGTTATCTCAGAAAGGCTAGGAGCTCATCCCTACAGTTATGGATACGGGCTTGCCTTTTCTGCCCACAGATTCTCAGCTACCATCAAAATTAAGAATGCCTAAACCAAGAGCATAGAATCACATACAGTATATCATCCAACTACTTCACATGAAGGAGATGTGGAAGGGCCTGTGACAGTGGGATTCCTTAGTAGTTTCATATACACACAATCCTGAAGCAGCCAGCGTCATAAAATTTTGGAACACCTTTACAAATGTACAAATGCCAACTCAAAGGTAGCCCTCTGAAATAACGATATGCCAATTTCCAGGGTGCAGAAAATGCATTAAATCAGAGGCCTTTATATAGTGTTATATTCCCAGTAGAAAGAATAAGTGAGTCAGAGAATCAAGGCTTGGAAGCAGGAATGACCTCATTTAGCATCACTCCAGATGATCTACTGGACTTTGTATTTGACATGCCCACAGCTCTGGCTTCTGGCAAAACTGGACTTCCTGGTTCCCCAAAGGCCACCCTCTTGATAAGGTATACGGAAAGAATTCCATTTAGCTAAAATTTACAGTTGCCACCATGGAATTTAGGATTCATTGGGCCCATGAACTAGCAGGCAACAAAATGAGTTACTCTACAGGTAAGGGTAGTTAACCCTGATCAGCAGGAAGAGGCTGGATTGCTATTACTTGACGGGAGTAGGCTGGGACATATGTTGAACACAGATGATTCATTTGAATGCCTCCTGGTACTCTTGTACCACTACAACTGCGAATGAACACATCATGACTAGCAAAAGTCCAGATTTCCCGGGAACATAAGTTTGGGTCACATCACCAAGTAAGCCACTAGGACCTGCTGAAGTGATAGCTAGGTTGAGGAAATTCAGAATGAATCATGGAAGAGGGAGAGAGTGCCTATTGATTACAGCCCCCAAGATCACCTGCAATGATGACGGCTGTAGTTTATCTAACTTTCCTCTTCTGCTTTCCCCTGAGGAAGACAGAACCATGGGGAATAGAGGAGAGTTTATCTCCAAATTGTGTGGAGAAGTAGATGTGTGGTGCAAGGGGTCAGTATGTAGTACCTGCAACAATTCACTCTTAGATCTCTGATTATGGAGAAATAATTGACTGATGGCTCCTGCTGGGCACTCTGTAATTTGTCACTGCATTTGTACTAAGGCCATACTTTTCCTGGGTTGATTCCAGCTAATGACTAAGTTCTGCAGAGATACTAAGGCAGGCCTCTTCCTGAGAGATGCAGGACTCCCAGGATGGGAGACTTAAGCATAAGGGTTCCCCGTCAGCATCCTGAGAACTGCACAGCAGTCTAAATCTCTTCCACTCCACTTCTTTCTATGCTCTCTCTCTTTCGCAAGGTTCACACCTGCATTACAGTATTACAACTCTCTTAGCTTCCCCTGGTTTACTTCCCATTTTTCTTCACATTATTTACTTTAATAATTTTTTTATATGTCAGATCCCTTTCTTGGCATCCGATTTTTGGAGTACTGTGAAAAAGTAAACATGGGGCAAAATTTACAAAGACAGTCAAAGACTACTAGGGAACTATAAGCAAAATAATTCCTAGAGGCCACACAGGGCTGGGAGAAACTAAAGTTTCTGCAAGCCAATGTAGAGTGATATTGTTGAATAGCCAAGGTATTCAGTAGAGAACCCAGAAGGATCATACATTAGTAGCAGGATTAATCTAGTCTTAGAATAAAGGCCATGTTTAATGTGCTCTTAACCCACTGCTGCTGAGTTGATTCCAGATCACAGTGACCCATAGGACAAAGTAGAACTGCCTCATAGGGTTTCCAAAGCTTTAATCTTTATGGAAGCCTACTGCTACATCTTTGTTCCATGGAGCAGTTGGTGGGTTTGAACTGCTAACTTTCTGGCTAGCAGCTGAACACTTAACCACTGAACTACTAGGGCTTCTGATACGTGCTCTTACAAAACTTAAAACAAGCTTCTGATGGACAAGCTGATCTTCAGTTACTCAATGGCCTGCTAAAACAAATCCAACTTTCTTTAAAGGAAATGTATTTTAGAAATCCTAATAGTCACCCATGGAAAAGTCATAACATCTGCCATCCAATTAAAAAAATCACTAAAAATCAGAAGAAAAACCAGAAAAATGGGACCCATAATAAGAATTTGAAAAATCGGTGAATGGAAAGAGGTGTAGAAATGAGAATCAAATTAGCAGATACAGACTTTACAACAGCTACTGTGAAATATTCAGGAAAATGTGACATAATGAGGAAAGAAATGGAACATCAGGAAAGAACTGTATAGGACTTCTGGGGCTGACAATATGATAGCTGAAATGCAATGAAAATTCACTAGATAGGGCTAACAGCAGGTACTCCTGAATAAAACATCAATAAACTTAAGACATAGCAACAGAAATCATCCAGAATAAAGCAGAAAGAAACATTGAATTAGAAAATAAATCAACATAATTCACCACAAATAAATGAAAGAAAAGAATCATGTCTTCATTCAATTGATACAGAAAAGATATTTGATAAAATCCAACACAATTTTTTTATAAAGATTTTCAGCAAACTAGGAGTTGAAGGGAAATTCCTCAATATAACTAAGGGTGTTTACACAAAACCAATAGCCAACATTATTCTCAATGGAAAAAGACTGAATTGAAAGCATTCCCCCGGAGAGTGGGAACTAGAGAGGGATGCATTTTATCACCACTCTTCTTCAGTAGTGTCTTAGAAGCCCTAGCTAGAGCAGTAATATGAGAAAAGGAAATAATATGCATGAGGAAGAAGTAAAACCATCCCTATTCACAGATGACGTGAACTTATACATAACTTAGACATGAAAACTTACACATAAAAACAAAAAGGCGAACATTCCAATTAAGAAATAGGCAAAGGAAATAAAAGACATTTTACCAAAGAAGAAGTTCAGGTGGCTAGCAAACACTTGAGGACATACACGTGATCATTAGCCATTAACAAAGAAAAATCCATTGCTGTTGACTCAATTTCAACTCACAGTGACCCTACAGACAGATGCAAATCAAAACTACAATGAGATGCTACCTCACTCTGGCTGTTATGACACTGATTTAAAAAAAGAAAAACAACGACTAGAAAACAACAAATGCTGGCGAGATTGCGAGAAGACTGGATATCTTATATACTACTGTTGGGGCTGTAAAATGGTGCAGCCACAATGAAAGATGGTCTGGAGCTTCCTTGGAAAGCCGGAAATGGAAATACCATACAATCTAGCAGTCCCACTCCTAGATGTAGATCCTAGATAAATAAGGGCTGTGACGTGAATGGACATATGCACACCCAGGTTCACTGTAGCATTATTCATAATAGCATACATGTCCATCAATGGATGAATGGATAAACAGATTGTGGTAATACATGTGACGGAATGTAATGCAATGATTAAGAATAATGATGAATTTGTAAAACATCTCACAACATGGATGAATTGCTAGGACATAATGCTAAATGAAATAAATCAATTGCAAAAGGATAAATATTGTATGAGATCACTAGTATAACAGGTAAAGAATAGGTGTACATACAAAAGGAAATATTCTGTGATATTTATGCCAGGGATGGAAATGGCAGGGAGGGACAGTCGCTAACTAGATAGTAGACAAGTGTGAATTCTGGTGAAGGGGATGGCAATGAACAATATAGAGGAAGTCAACAAATGTGGCCAAGGCAAAGGAAGATACTGAGAGGGATTGAAGAATAAAAGATAATGACAGTGGTAAATATTGTAATGTATACAATCCCACAACAATAATTTGTGAGTGGATACACAGATATGTGTACTAAATAGGTGTGGGAGGCTATACTGAGTGTACTCATGTGTGTTTAGGTATGGTAGTGGTTATTTCTACACATATATTTGGATGTATTGCATGCATATTCATATACATATAATAGAGCACATAGAAGGCACAGGAAAACTTTTTAGACATTACCAACTATGCTAAGGACTATAGTCTTGGGGGACATCAAGGCCCATTATTGCAGCATTCTGTGTCCTAACTTGGTGAGTAGTGTCTAGGGTCTTAAAAGCTTGCAAGCTGCCATCAAAGATACAACTATTGGTCTCTTCCTGCCTGGAGCAAAGGAGAGTGAAGAAAACCAAAGAGTCAAAGAAGTAGTTACTCCAAAAGACTAATGACTCACATCAGCCACAGCATCAACTAGCCTGACACCAGACGATCCAGATAGTGTCCAGCTATCTCTACCAACTGCTCTAACTGGGAACACAGTAGAAGGCTCCAGTTAGAATGGGTGAAAAATGTAGAATAAAATACAAATTCATAAAAAGACCGGACTTACTGGTCTGATAGAGACTGAAGGAACCCATGTAAGACACCCTTCTAACTTGAAACTGAAGCCAATCCTGGAGGCCAGCTTTCATCAGAATAATAGATGGCCCTGTAAAATTAAACAGCAATACCTGTGAAGAATGTGGTCCTCTAAACAATCAACTGTATGAGACGAAAAGGGCAACATTTGTCCAAAGGCAAATATGAGAAGGCAGAGAAGGGCAGGGAAAGAAATGAATGGAAATAGGGAGACCAGAGTGAAAATGGGGGGAGTGCTGACACATTGCAGGGACTACAATCAATGTCACAGGGATAATTCATGTATGAGTCATTGAATGGAAAACTAATTTACTGTGTAAACTTTTACCTAAAGTACAATAAAATATTTTTTTTAAAGACTGAAATAAAATCAAACTCAAAACAAAAACAAAGTGATTGTGGGACAATATTAAGTAGTCTAATACACATGTAATTGTATTCATGTAAACTGGAGAGAGAAGAAGGGACAGAAAAAGCATCTGAGCAAATAATGACTGAAAAATCTCAAATGTAATGAGAACTGCGTAGTTTCAGTTACATAGTCACGTCACCATAGTTTTCTAGATCAGGGAAAGTCAATGAACCACAATAAAGATAAAAACAAAGAAAATCACACCAAGGTGTATGTTAGGGATTGAACTCTGTTCCCTCTAAAAATGTGTGTCAACTTGGGTAGTCCGTGATTCCCATGTACTTGTCCACCATCTTGTCATTTGATGTGGTTTTCTTATGGCTGGTAAATCGTACCTCTATGATGTTATTGAGGGGGGAATAAGGAAGGCTGTGTTAATAAAGCAGGACTCGAACTACAAGATTTCATTATATTTTAAGTCAATCTCTTTTGAGATTTAAAAGACAGAAACAAGCAGAGAGACATGAGGATCTCATACCACCAAGAAAGTAGGACTAAGGAACATAGCGCATCTTTTGGACACTAGGGTCCCTGTGCTGAGATGCTCCTTGAACAGGGGAAGATTGATGACAAGGACCTTCTCCCAGAACCTACAGAGAAAGCCTTCCCCTGGAGCTAGTGGCCTGAATTCAGACTTCTAGCCTCCTAGACTGAGAGAGAATTACTTTCTCTTGTGGCATTTCTTTTACAGCAGCACTAGTTAACTAAGACAGCATGTCATAATCACATTGCTAAAATGAAGGATATAAAGGAAGGTTTAAAGAATGGATAAAAGACCTATTCCATGTTGTTTTTGTTAGATGCCATACAGTTTGTTCTGACTCATAAATACTCTATGAAAAACAGAAAGAAATGATACCCAGTCCTGCAGCATCCTCATAATTATTGCTGTGTTTGAATTCGTTGTTGCATCCACTGTATAGCTCATTGAGAGTTTTCCTCTTTTTCACTGATCCTGTGCTTTACCAAGCATGATGTCTTTCTCCAGGGACTGGTTCCTCCTGATAATATTTCCAAAGTATAGGGCCACCCCCACTTCTAAGGAACATTCTGGATGTACATCTTCCAAGACAGATTTGTTTGTTTTTTGGGAAGTCCATAGTATATATTCAATATCCAACACCATAATTCAAAGGCATCAATTCTTTGGTCTTCTTTATTCACTGCCCAGCTTTCACAGGGGTATGAGGCAACTGAAAATATAGTTTGAGTAAGTGCACCTTAGTCCTCACAGTGACATGTTTGCTTTTTAACTCTTGAAAGAGATCTGCTGCGATAAACATTCTGGTGCATGTGTCCGTTAGTGTGAAAGGCCTTGATTCTGTAGGATATATTCCAAGTAGTGGAATTACTGGGTCAAATGGTATATCAATATCCATTTTTTTAAGGAAGCGCCAGACTGCTTTCCAAAAAGGCTGGACCATTTTGCAACCCCACCAACAGTGTAGGAGGGTTCCACTTTCTCCACAGCCTCTCCAGCATTTGTTGTTTTGTGTTTTTTGGATCATGGCCAACCTTGTTGGGGTAAGATGATATCTCATTGTCGTCTTGATTTGAATTTCTTTAATAACTAAAGATCGTGAACATGTCCGCATGTGTTTTTTGGCTGCCTGGATCTCTTCTTTAGTGAAATGTCTGTCCGTCTCCTTTGCCCATCTCTTAATTGGATGATCTATCTTCTTCTTGTTGATATTCTGTAGTATCTTAGATTATGGAAATCAGGCGTCGGTCTGACTTAGAGTTTCCAAATATTTTTTCCCATTCTGTAGGTGTTCTTTTAATTCTATTAATAAAGTCTTCAGATGAGCCAAAGTGTTTAATTCTTAATAGATCCCATTTATCTATTTTCTCTTCTGATGATTGTGGTTTGTTTGACACATTTTGGAGTCTGTCCATACTGTGTATTAAAACTTCCATTGTTGTTCCTACCTTTTCTTGGATGAGCTTTATCGTTTTAGGTTTGATATTTAGGTCTTTTATCCAGTTGGAGTTGGTTTTTGTATAAGGTGTAAGATATGGATCTTGATTCAGTTTCTTGCAGATGGATATCCAATTTTGCCAGCACCATTTGTTGAAGATACTGTTTTTACCCCAGTTTAATGTCTTAGGGCCTTTGTCGAATATCAATTGTTCATAGGTAGATGCTGTCATCTCTGGGGTCTCAGTTCTGTTCCACTGATCGATCTGTCTGTTCTTATACCAGTGCCAGGCTGTTTTGACCACTGTGGCAGCATGAATGATATTTTTGATGTCATTCTACAACTTGTCTGGTCTTCGGTCATGAGTGTTCAAGACATCAAAACTGTTCTTAAGATGGTCTCTAAACTCAGGTGGGATATTCTCAAGGATGTACTTTGGCTGTCATGGACTTGTTCTAATTTTCTTCAATTTCAGTTTGAACTTGCATATGAGCAATTGATGGTCTCCGGTCAGCACTTGGTCTTGTTCTGAATGGTGATATTGAGCTTTTCCATTATCTCTTCCCACAGATGTAGTCAATTTGATTTTTGTGTTTCCCGTCTGGCAAAGTCCCTGTATGTAGTCACCATTTGTGTTGATGAAACAGGTATTTGCAATGAACAACTTTCTGGTCTTGCAAAATCCTCAAAATGAGAAGAAACAGCTGTAGATATCCATTAATACTTGGAATGTGGATTGTCCGAAATAAGAATCTTGGAAAACTGGAAATCATCAAAAATGAAATGGAATGCATCAGTGTGGCTATCCTAGGCATTAGTGAGCTGGAATGGTCTGGTATTGGCCATTTTGGATTGGACAGTCATATCATCTACTCTACCTGGAATGAAAACTTGCAGAGGAATGGTGTTACCTTTGTCATCAGAAAGAACATTTCAAGACCTGTCCTGAAGCACAATGCTGTCAGCAATAAGATAATATCTGTATGCCTACAAGGAAGGCCAGTTAATATGACAATTATTCAAATTTATGCACCAACCACTAAGGCCAAAGATGAAGAAACTGAAGACGTTTACAGCTTCTGTAGTCTGAAATTGATCAAACATGCAATCAAGATGTAATGATAATTACTGTCAATTGGAATGCAAAAGTTGGAAACAACGAGGAAGGATTGGGAGTTGGAAAATATGGCCTTGGTGAAATTATGCCAGAGGTTGCATGACAGTATTTTGCAAGACCAACAACTTCTTCATTGCAAATACCTTTCTTCACCAGCATAAATGGCAACTATACACATGAGGAATGTGGTAAGACCTGTGAACTCCATAAGCATGGGCCCACTGTAGCACTTCATTTGCTGTGAAGTGAGTCCCTTGATCCAAGACAGTACCATATAGGATACTGTCTTAGGCTAAGTTCTCTAAAGATGCAAAAGCAGTAAAATGTATAACAGTGAGATTGTACCAAGAAAATGGCTCACATGGTTTTTAGAAGCTATTACATCCCAACTCTATGGGAAACACTCTTCTCCTGACTCAGGTAGCTGCCGGGCTGGTGAACCCAAGATCAGCAGGCCAGAAGGTAGGGTTGTTGCTTACAAGCTGTGAAGATTGATGAATCTCAAGATCAGCAGACAAGATGCCGCCAGCTCACATCTCAAGAACCTCAGGTCAGATGAACAGGAGTGGAACTGCCCCACGCAGTTTCCAAAGAGTATCTGGTATATTCACACTGCCAACCTTTTGAATAGCAGCTGTATCTTTTAATCACTGTGCTAGTACGGCTTCCCATATACCACTAGGGCCCTAGAAATTACACTGAGGTGGAAGGCACCTGATGTTTTATTGGGTTGATTTCCCACCCTATGGCATGCATATTTCTTACCAATAGGCCCATTGATACTTCTTCCTTACTAGGTCCAATCAGCATAATGGCATCACTGTAATAGACCAGTACAACATCTTGTAGAAGGGAAAGGTGATCAAAATCCCTTCAGATTCAGTTATGACATAAGGCTGTTGTTAGGTGCTGTCTGGTTGGTCTTGACTCAGCAACCCTATGTACAACAGAGCACAACACTGCCCTAGTCGTGCACCACAGTTGTTATGCTTGAGCCCACTGTTGCAGCCAATGAGTCAGTCCATCTTGTTGAGGGTCTTTCTTTTTCTCACTGACCCTCTACTTCACCAAGCATGATGTCCTTCTCCAGGAATGGATCCCTTCTGACATGTTCCAAGTATGTAAGACATAGTCTCACCAGCCTTGTTTCTAAGGAGCACTCTGGTTTTACTTCTTCCAAAGCAGATATGTTTATTCTTTTGGCAGTCCACAGTATATTCAATATTCGTCTCCAATATCACAATTCAAAAGCATCAATTCTTTTTCTGTCTTTCTTATTCATTGTCCAACTTTTACATCCATATAATGTGACTGAAAATACCCTGGCTTGGGTTAGGCACATCTTAGTTTTCAAGATGATGTCTTTGCTTTTCAAATAACATAGGGCTAGAGAGTTGATATACTCCTGAGATAGGACAGTGACAGCAAATTGCCAGTCTTTCCGACTGAAGACAAACTGCTTCTGATGGTCATTTGAAATGGGCATGAATAAAAAAAGGCATTAGCTAGATCAGTAGCTACATACCAGATGTCAGACAAACCAACAAGAAAATCAAACCCACTGCCATCAAGTCAATTCCAACTCACAGTGACTGTATAGGACAGAGTAGAACTGCTCCATAAAGTTTCCAGGTGGTACCTGGCTGATTTGAACTGCAAACACAGCACTTTAACTGTTATGTCACCAGGGCCAGGTACCAGGACATGTATTAATTTTTTCATGTCAAGAAACCACATCTGGAACAACAGCTGTAATTGGAGTCACCAACCTTGTTAAGTTTATATTAGTTTACTTTTTTGCATAGGTTAAATAGGCAAGTTGAATTTTGTCTTAGGTATGTAGTGCTGCCATAACTGAAATACTGCAAATGGATAGCTTTAACAAAGAGAAATTTATTCCCTCACAGTCTAGCAGGCTAAAAGTTGAAATTTATGACAGCAGCTCCAGGGGAAGGCTTTATCTCTCTGTCAGCTCTGGAGGAAGATCTTTGTTTCAGTCTTTTTTCAGTCAAGGAGCTTCTCTGCAAAGGAACCTCAGGTCCAAAGAATGTGCTTTGCTCCTGGCATTGCGTTCCTTGTGGTATGAGAGCCCCATTTCTCTCTGCTTGCTTCTCTCTTTTATATTCCTAGAGATTCACTTTAGGCAAAACCTAATCTTGTCAATTGAATTCTGCCTCCTTAACATAACTACCACTAATCCCACCTAATTAACATCCTAGAGGCAGGATTTACAACACATAGGAGAATCATATCAGATGACAGATGGTGGACAAAATCACACAGTACTGGGAGTTTGGTCTAGCCAAATTAATGGACATGTTTTTGACAAAAGTCAATCCATGACAAATGGGGACATAGTGGAAATCACCATCCCTGCATCCTTCAAGTCCTTGATGGTGGCAGTGACCTCTGCAATACCTCCAGGAATGCAGCATTGCTTTTGGTTTAATATCTTCCTAGGCAGGGGCAGTTCTAATGGCTTCTGCTTGCCCTTTCCTACCATAACAACCCTAACTTCTCATGTCAGGAATCCAATGGGGGAATTTTGCCAGTTGCTGAGCATATCTATTATGTATTCTGGAACTAACAGAATCACTTCAGGATGGGTTTAATAACAACTGGACCCACTTTGAGATAGACCTGAGCTAAGACTCCATTGATAACCTGATCTCCATATGTCTCCACTCTTATTGGTATAGGCCACAGTGACATTTTGGGCCTCATGTAATTAGTGTCAGTTCAGAGCAATTGTCCAGTGATCTTGGAAATGTTTATTTCATTTTTCCAAAAGAAGAATCACTACCATAAAATACTGTAAATACCTCTGAGGAAGGCTAGGAGAAAGAGTAATAGTATACATTTTTGGAAGTGTAGTAGGGCCCTCCTTCAAGGGGACCCAGCCTTCCTTTTACTCAAGGGGTTTTGGATATGCAAACTTGCTCAAGTCTGAGAGTTGATTGAGGGGCTATGACCCTATTCTGCTGATTGGAGTTAGACTGTCTTTCACTTGATGAAGAGTTTTACTGCTTATATAGATCAAGTAAATATTTAGTCGAATTTCCATCTGTTTCACTCCTAGGCACACTGTAACTAGGTAGCCAATACCATAAATACATATGAGTCAGACTTCTGTGATGGCTGCTTTGACTCTGCTCTCCATTATGGTGACAACATCTATCTTGTCTTTGACAATTAAATGCTGCCACTTTGCCTCCATTATCACAACATCCAATCAGCCCATTGTAGTTAGGTGTCTTAATCTCAGCCAGGGCACTTTCCATTGTCAAATCTGATTTGCATAAAATAGCAACTACAGTAGTCTTCAAGGATACTGGGGCTTCCTTCATAAATTCATTGCTCATTGCTATGGTGAAAGACGTGTCTTCTGGACATTCTATGGATGGCCCTGTGGGTCCAACCTGAATACCTATTTGTTACTCATGTAGCAACCACCTACAGCAAGATAGAGAACATTTCTCTCAACCCAGTGCCCTTTTCCAGTCAATTTTCCACTCACCATCAATGCAACCACTTTATAATACATAGCACCATAGATTAGTTTTGCCTGTGCTTAGACTTGATGCAATTTGAATCATATAAATAGAATGTAATAGGTTTGTGTAATGTTATTGAGATTCATCTATGGTTTGCATTTATAATTTATTTCTTTTTATGGCCACATAATATTCCATTATATATAAAATTCATACATATATATATGAAATGGTTTACCTACTCTCAATACTCCCAAGTGGATGTGCATTTGGGTTGTCTTACTATGAATAAGTCTTATTATAAGTAAGACTGCTGTACACTTTCTAATACAAGTCTTTTAATAGACGAATGCCTTCATTTTTCTTGGTAAAACACTTAGAAATGGATTTGCTGGGCCACAGGGTAGATGTACGCTTAAGCTTACAAGAAACTGATAAAGTAAGAGAACTATTTATACTCCTGCTAACAGTGGCTGAGAATTTCCATTGCTTCACACTCTTGGGCATTTGGTATTATCAGTCTTTTTCATCGTATACATTCTAGCGCATGTGTAGTCTGATCTTGCCAAGCCAAGTGCCGTCGAGTCGGATCTTACTGAAGTTTTAATTTGCATTTCCCTGGAAATACTTTTGAGCACCTTTTCATGTGCTTGTTGGCCATGTATACTTGTAGATCTTCTTTGACTAAAGTGTCTGTTCTAATACTTTGCACATTTTTAATTGGAATGTTTATATCTCTATTGCTGTTTTTAGAGGTTCTTGATTTATTTGGGGCATAAGGGTTTTTTTTCTACTTTTAGGTGAAAGTTTACAGCTCAAATTAATTTCTCATTCAAAAAATTAGACATATATCATTTTGTGACAATGGCTGAAATCCCCGCAATGTGACAGTATGCTTCCTCTTTCCACCCTGGGTTTCCTGTGTCCATTTGTCCAGTTCCTATGCCTTCCTGCAGTCTCGTCTTCATTTTGGACATTGCTTCACACTCAGGTATATGAAACCATTTTGTCTCATATATTTGACTGAACTAAGAAGCATGTTCTCGTAAGTAGTAATTTTTGTATTGTAGCCCTTTGTCTGAAAAGTGGGCCTTACAAGTAGTTTCAGCTCTGATTTAGCAGAGTATCTGGGTACTATAGTCTCAGAAGTTCACCCAGTTTCTGTGGGACTAGTAAATCTGCTTTTTTTTCCCCCTATGAATTTGAGTTCTGTTCTACCTTTTTTTTTTCTCACCTATTCTAGCCAGAATTCTGTACTGTGATCCTGGTAGTTGGGGGATCTTGTTGTTCTGGTCTCAGGTTGGTTCATTCTGTCCTTTAATCTTTGGGTTAATATTTTCCTTACGAGTTTGGTTTTCTTCTTTTCTCCTTTGCTCTGGATGGGATGGAACCAACAGGTTATCTTTAAAAAATCTGCTTATAAGCTTTTAATACCTCAGACCTGGTGAAATCTTTTATGAGCGTTAAGTGTTTAATTTTTAGAAACTTCTATCTGCCTTGTTTATCTTCTAGTGTTTGAACATTGTTAGTTATAGTTTATATTGTATTTATGATGTGTATCAAGGCCCCTAGAATTGCCCCTATTTTTTCCTCCATGATCTTTGGAAGAGATTATGGAAAAATGGTTTTGATTTTGCTGAGTAGTATTCTATTGTATGAATATACCACAATTTCTTTATCCATCCTCCAAATTACACATTTGAGTTATTGATAGATTTTAAGTCTTATAAATAAGGCTTCTGTGAACATTCTTCTACAAATATTTTCATGAATATATGTTGCCATGTTGCCATTTTCTTGGGTAAATATATTGGGGTGGTATTGCTAGGTCATAGGCTGCATGTCTGTCTAATTCAATAGAAGAACTGCCGGTTTTTTGAAAAAAACAGGGTTGAAAGCCTCAGTTTCTCCATATTCTCACCAGTGTAGAAGTTTGCCATCTTTTTCAGTTTAGTTATTCTAGGAAAATACAGTGGTATCTCACTGTGATTTGGCTTACATTCCTCTGATGAATATTACTGAGCACCTCTTATGTGCTTATTGGCCACTTATACATCTTCTTCGGTTGCCTGTTCAAGTCTTTTGTTGACTTTTCATTGGTAACTTGTTTTTCATGGGGTCGTGTGTTAGCAGTTCTGAAACCTGATGTGTTTTATATGCATTTTAGGATTGAGCAAATACATATGTTGTGGAATGAACTTTTTAAAAAATAAATATAAATGTACATGTGTATATATATTTATGTATTTCTTTGTTATGTTTGGTGAGATGCTCCAGTAGCAATGAGCACACCTATTATTTAGGTCTTGTAAGAGAATATTGTCAACAATTTTAGCCTAATAAATTAGAAAATTTAGATGAAATGAACAGATTACTGCAAAAGTATTCATTAAAACTGACTCAGAAAATGATAGAAAACCTCAGTGATCCTATAACCAATAAATAGAATCAGTGGTTAAAATACTGGGCCTAGAGAGTTAAACAGACATGTTCTTTCAAAAATTTGTGGAATAGATAATTATCAAGTTATACAGATCCTCCAGACAACAGAAAAGGGAGAGCACAACAAAACACATTTTATAGCTATAATATAATCTTCATTGGGCTGGGGACATCTTTCCATTTTATTCAGGATACCCCAAGTGCTTAGAGGATAGTGCTTTATGCATAGTGGGAGCTCAAAAAACATATTTGTTGAATGAATGAATGCATGGCTTAGTCTTGAAAGCAAAGCCAGGCAAAAGATGTCATATGTAGAAGAAATAGCTCAATCTTATTTATAGATACAAAAATCCTAAATAAAACACTATCAAGCAAAATTTAGAATATATTAAAATGATAATATATAATACCTAAACTAGGTTCATCCCAGGGTACAAAATTGATTAGAAAATCTATTAATGTAATCTACCACTTTGAGAGATTAAGGGGGAAAACATGTTTGTCTTAACAAAACAGAGAAAACCCAAACACACTCCCACTGAGTTGATTCCAACTCATAGTGACCCCATAGGACAGAGTAGAACTGCTCCACAGAGTTTCTGAGGAGCACCTGGTAGATTAGAACCGCTGGCCTTTTGGCACTAGGGTTTTTGTTTATCTTAACAGCTGCAAAATAAAAGCATTTTTATAATTCCATGCCCATTCTTGATTTAAAAAGGAACAAACCAACCCTCTTTCTAACAGGAATGGAAGGGAACCTTGTCAGTATGAAAAAGTGAATCTATGAAAAACTTAACAGCAAATACTGTATGTTAATGAATGCCTTTAAAATCAGCAAAGATTCCTGAAACAACTGCTCTTCTCTGACACTGCTTCACGGATACTGGCTTGCAAGGACGCACAAACAAATAACTCAGCACTGGGCTATGTATCAGGTACTTGCTGTCATAAAGATGTCAACTCTTCATAAGCAGTTTCAATAAAATCACAACAAAGATTTTATTGTGTGTGTATGTATGAGTGTGTTTGTGAGTATGTGTGTATGTGTGTTTATAGGCTTAACAACTTCATTGTAAAATTCACATGGAAGAATAAAAGGTTAGAACTGCCAAGACATTTTTTTTTATTATAACTGAGTGACATAAATATAAATTTATATTTATATAAATTTACATGCCCACCTATATGCAGCTTCCACTGCTCTCCCTGCCTGGTGACAACACACTATTCCTCTCTGCTCCATACATGTCTCATCCTCCCAACAGTCTCCTTTCCCCTCCTCTCCACCCACTCCCCTTACTCCAGCCAGAGGTCATCAGGATGATATCCTATAGATGCACAGAACCATAAAGTGGATCCAATATATGGTCACTCTGCATTGCCAAGTCCAGTCCATTCGTGTCCAAAGAATGGATCTTTGTTATGATTTATGGGCAAGGGCAGCACCAGGGCCAGGGGCCATGCTCCCAGAGGAACCCCGAAGCTGCTGGACCATCAATTGCAGTCTTTTAGTGGAGATCTCAGGGTGCACCCCTTTTTATTCTTGTGTTGCCAGTGAGACTCAACTTAGCTCCATCGTGGCTATCACTGGTGGTGGCCGGGCACCATCCATTGTTCCAGTCTCAAGTCGATGTAGGCACCCATTCATGTGGGTCTCTCTATCTTCTGGGTTGTCTTTACCCCATGTCATTTTTGTCCTCAGCGAGCATCCATTCCTGCTGAGTTGGGACCATTTACTGTGCCCCTAGGTGGCACCTAGAACTGCCAAGACATTTTTAAAGAAGAACCAAGTAGAAAAAATTTCCTTACTATGTATCGAGATTCATTATGCAGTCTCTAATAGAACAGGAGAAGAGTGGGGGTACAGAACTCAAATTTGAGTAAAAAGACCAGACTTAATGGTCTGACTGAGACTAAAGGGACCCAAGAAGACATGGCCCTGGACTCTCTGTTGTCCCCAAACTAAAACCATCCCTGAAGCCAACTCTTCAGACAAATATTAGACTGGACTATAAGACCTAAAATGACATTTGTGAAGAGTGTGCTTCTTAGCTCAGGTAGACACATGAGACAAAATGGACAGCTCTTATCCAGCGGTGAGATGAGGAGGCTGAGAGGACAGCGCTGGTTGAATGGACATGAGAAATATAGAGTGGAAAGGAGGAGTGTGATGTCATGTTATAGGGAGGGCAACTAGGGTCACATAACATTGTATGTATGTACAAATTTTTGTATGAGAAAATTGAATTGTAAATTTTCACTTAAAGCACAATAAAGATCTCATCGTGTGTGATTAAGACACTATTGAATTGGTATAGGGTTAAAAATAGACCAGTGTAACTGCATAAAGAGCCTAGAAATAGAATAAAGAGCCATATATGTGTAGAACTTAGTATATGATAGAAATAATATTGCTGATCAGTGGGAAAAGGCTAGACTATTAAATAAATGGGACTGGGATACTTGGCAATCCATATACAAAAAGAAGTGGATGCTTGCCTCGTACCAAACACAAATAACCAGTTCCTGATGTTTTAAGGAAACTAAATATGGATGACAAAACTTTAAGAAGATCTAGAATTTTTTGAGACCTTAAGGTAGATATGTTTCTTAAACAAGACACAAAAAAGGGGGAAAAATAAAGAAAGTGATGAACAAATCTTACTGCGTTCAAATTTAGAATTTACTGGATAGGGGGAGGGATGGTTTAGTGGCAGGATTCTTGCACTTCAGGCAGAATACCTGGGTTCAATTCCCGGCCAGTGCACCTCTCATCCAGCCACCACCCATCCATCATCACCATCTATCAGTGGAGGCTTCTGTGTTGCTGGGATGTTAACTAGCTTTTAGTGAAGCTTCCAGACTAAGACAGAGTAGGAAGAGAGGCCTGGTGATCTAATTCTGAAAATCAAGCACAGAAAACTGCATGGATCACAACAGTGGACTGTCTGCAGGACCAGACAGTGTTTTGTTCCACTGTTCAGAGGTCATCATGAAGTGGGGAGACATGATGGTGGCTAGCAACCAGTTTGCCACAGAACACTTTTAAAAGAATGAAAAGACAAGTCACAACTGAAAACATACATAATCAACAAATCATGTCTAGAATATGTAGTTGAGTTCTTAAACAAAAAGCCAAAAACCCACCGTGGTTGATTCTAACTCATAGCGACCCTGTAGGATAGAATAAGATTGCCCCATAGAGTTTCCAAGGAACAGCGGGTGGATTTGAACTGCTGACCTTTTGATTAGCAGCCCTAGCACTTAATCACTATACCACTAGGTTTTCCAGAAAACAGTAGTAATAAAAAATGACAACCTATCCAAAAGTAAAATGGGCAAAGGACTAAGCAAATATTTGATAAGGAACAGCACAAAGCTGGTTTCTATGTGGTAGTACAGGTTAAAGATGTCCCAAATATCCAACTTTTGCAGGCTACTGTACTATGCTGTTATCTCTAACAGCGCCTCTCTCTTACCTCAGTACTCTCTCTCCTGTCTTTGGTTCCCTAGTTCACTGCAGTGTCTCATAGAACTCACAAGCCACATAAAGGAAATGGCTCACAAGGTAGTGGAGGGTAGCAAGTCCCAAATTTGTGGGTCAGGCACACACATCTCATTGACCCTCAGTCTCTGCCCAGAGCCGCTCGGTTTTCTTAATCCATGGTCTGGGAAGCCCAGTGCACCATCTCCTGCTGGTCTGTGCTGCCTATCCCTGCTACAGTTCTCTCCTTTGGTAGTGGTGGTCTTTCCTTTGCTTTGGAATTGGCTCTCTTTAAGGGAAAAACTGACCAATCCCCTTCGTGGGCCACAATTACTTTATTTGCTCAGCCCTACTCAGTCACCTAGGTGGGAGTTACAAGACCATGACTAGAAAGGGCACACACAAAAGTAATTAACTGCACCACAAGATATCATAAGATATTTCACAAAAGCACAAAGATGAAAACAATAACATGAAAAGATTATTAAGTAGGAGATTGGAAATGAAAGCCACAGAAATCCCAATTCTCACATACCCAACTGGGAGTACCAAGAATTAGATAGAATATGGAGCAATGGGAACTCTCACACACTGCTGGGGGAGGGAGGTAAATTGGGGTGAACATTTTGGAAAGCGATCAGGTGTTATCAAGGTAAGTTGTAGGTAGACATATGCCATGACCAACCACTTCCCTGCTTGGTAGCTACTCCAGAGGAAGTCTTTATGGACTTGAGGAGACAAGTATAAGGATGTTCCCAACGGGACTGCTTGTTACAGCAGAAACTGGAAATAACTTAAAATCCATCAACAGATTGACTAAACAAAGTGTGGTATCTTTGCATAATACGGTATTACAGAACTCTGAAAATGTATGAAACACAACTACATGCATCAATGTGGATAAATCTCCACACTAACGCATCTTTCATCAAGAAAGCAAGTCACAGAAAATGTATACAGTATGGTTCCGTATGTTGTTGTTGTTGGTAGGTGCCACTGAGTCAGTTCCAACTCATGGCAACCCTATGCTCAACAAAATGAAACACTCCCTTGTCTTCCTCTGTGTTCGCAACCATTTTTATGCTTAGGCCCATCATTGCAGCCACTGTGTCAATTCATCTCCTCGAGACCCTTCTTTTTTGCTCACCTTCCACTATACCAAGCACGATGTCCTTCCCTAGGTACTGATCCCTCCTGACAACACATCCAAAATATGTAAGATGCAGTCTCACCATCTTTGCTTCCAAGGAACACTCTGGTTGTACTTCTTCCAGAATAGATCTGCTTGTTTTTTTGGCAGTCCATGGTACATTCGATATTCTTCCAATGCAACAATTCAGAAGTGTCAATTCTCCTCCTGTCTTCCTTGTTTGCTGTCCAGCTTTTGCATGCATGTGATATGACTGAAAATACCATGGGTCAGGCACACCTTAGTCTTCAAAGTGATATCTTTACTTTTCAATACTTTGAAGAGGTCCGTTGCAGCAGATTTTCCCAACGCAATGAGTCTTTTGATTTCTTGACTACTGCTTCCATGGGTGTTGATTGTGGACCCAAGTAAAAATGAAATCTTTGACAAACTCAATCAATGTGTTTCATCTATTCCACCATTCTTTCTCCCCCCTCTTGTGGCATTTTGAAGCAAATTCCAGATGTCAAATAATTTCTTCCCTAAATATTTCAGTATATATCTCTAAAAGCTTAGGGCCTTTTTTAAAAAAATAAAATAAAATAAATACATGATCATTTAACATGCCTATAAATTATTAAGAGTTTCTTAACATCATTGAATATCCATCAGTGTTCAGATATTCAGTGTCCAAATTTCAAATTTTCATAAATGTCATTTTTTAGAGTCTGTTTAAATCAAGGCTTTAAAAAGTTTTTTTTAATCAGCTAATATATTTTTCTCTGTGGTAAATATATATATATGTACATATATATGTAAAAGAAAAAACTGTCATATCAGTGTTTTCTGTGTATACAGCTCAGTGACATTATTTTCATCACATTGTAAAGCAAACACCTATTTCCAACTTTTTTCAAATTAATAGATAAGCCAGTCCTCAAATTTATTTGGAACTGCAAGGGGCCCAGTATAGCCAAAACAGTCTTGAAAAGGAATGAAGTAAGAGGACTCACACTTCTTGATTTGTTTTTATAACATTATTTAAAAAAAAATTTGCTGATGAAATACTTGGGTTTGATTTCCAGCCAATGCACAAGACATTGAGTAAAGTTTCATTAAACATGTCTGAGGCTGAAGGTCTTTTTCTGTGTGAAGGGTAGCTTGCACATTCTGTTGATGGATTGAGGATCTGGACTTTTATAGTAGCTTGTGGTAGCCAGCATGCATTTCCACAGATGCCTGGTATGTGTATCAGTGATATTTATTAACTGTGATAATGTTGGTTTTCTATTCCTTGTTTGAGTCTTTTATAAAGAACTCCTTTCATACAGCTTTTGTATAGCTTTCTTCTAAACATCCCATTTGCTATACAGTTAGTCTGTATTTACCGTATCAAGTAAAATATAAACAACACTTTCTTGTTTAATAATAATTCATACTAAGCAGATACTGATTTCTCTCATCTTGTTCTTCTTGAAACTGAAGAAGGCTGTGGGATAGGATAAGAGATTGAGGTGATAACCAAACCAGGTAGTGTACATGGAAGTAGATTGTAACCTGTAAAGTGGTATACACAGGAAGTTTTAGTAGAACAAGCAATCCTTGTTTTTACATCCCTGAAGTTTATACTTAGAACTTCTCCCACAACATACCTGTTATGTCTCCAGGCTGTCAGCCGTCATTTGAGTTGTTGCAGCTTGGCATCCTCTGCCAGATCCCTCGTGCAGTCTTGACAGTGTGGCTCTCATTGTTGACACAGTAGTGTTTAGGTGATAATTTAAATATTTTCTTCTTTTTTGATAACAGTCAAATGAAGTAGAAGAGGGAAAATGGAGTTGTTGACACCAGTGTTTAGAAGCATCTCTTTCGTAAATGTGATACCATTAAGAAGATGAGCCCCCTTGGAGGTACCTAGAGCAATGACTCATTAGACTCATCTAGTAGTCAACAAGTATTTAACTGGGAAGAAAAGAACTTTTAAAGGAAAGAATATCTGTAAGTGTGAGAAATTATTGTTCAATACTGTGCTTACAATGTGAGGTATAATCAGAGATTTATCTTTTTTTTTTAGGTTTTTGGGAGTGAACTGTCCTTAAAATGTATAACTCTGTTATTTGAATAGAAACTCTGGTGGTATAATGGGTATGGCTGCTAATTGGAAAGTTGGCAGTTCAAGTTCTGCAGGCACTCCTTGGAAACTCTATGGGGCAGTTCTAGTCTGTCTATAGGGTCATCATGAGTCAGACTTGACAGTAATGGGTTTGGGGTTTATTGTCTAAATTTCATATATTTGACTTTTGAATATGTTTTTGGAAACACATTATGTTTAGAAATTTGGAATGGGGGGGACAGAGTCAAGATGGCAGACTAAACACATGTCTCCCTAAATCCCACTGGAAACCAAGACCTGAACTGATAACTAAACGGAGCCTTCTGGACACCTAGTGAGCCCTAGAACACAGCATAGGGCTGTTAATCTGGACTTCATACCACTAAACAGAAAACTTCCTCTCTTTTGTTGACCCCACTCTCTGTGATTGCTGGCTTTCATGGATCGAGGGTAACTCGCCATTTTAACTTTTTTTTTCTGTCTTGGCTGGTGGGCGGAGCTGGGACTTGACTGGCAGCTTGTCTCAGGTGCACTGCTAGTGGGATCAGTGGGTGAAATTGCCACACTTTGGGAACCCGACCTTGGAATCTGTGTATCTTGGCACCTTTGGCTCCTCTTTCTGCCTCTGCCATTGAGTGGCCTGTGCTCTGGCAGGCAGGGGCAGGGAGGTTGTGCGGGATGCAATCTTGTTCCACTGGAAGGTAGGAAAACACTTACAGAGGCCTCAGCTGTACCTAATTCCTAGGCTGAGAGGCAGCACCTGCCCGGATGAGAACTCTTTTCCAGCAGAAAAGTAGTATTCTTCACAGTGGTGCCTACAGCTGGGGTCCAGCAGGAGAGCCCAGCAGGGCAGTAGCCTTTCTGTATTTTAAGCTAGTTTATAACATCTGGGGTTGGATATAGAGGTGCTTACTTTGCCAGCTGGGAAGAGGGGCGTGTGCACCTGAAAACCTGACTGATTTTGGAAGTTCTCAAATACTTCTACCTTTCATTTTAAGATGGCCTAGAGAAACAAGTATAATCCATCCTTATAGCATCTCTCCCAGCCTTTATTGACTCACATGATGCCCAAAAAGCAAAAAGCTTTCAATAAAAGCATAACAAAGAAATCACACAAGGCTTCAGAAGGCCCCCAAAAGAATGAAACAAAGAACTTCCCAGATGTAGAAACCTTTCTGATACTATCAGAAAATGAATACAAAAAGATTATATAGAGAGCCCTCATAGACCTTATACAAAATGCAGCAGAGCAAAATGAAAAATAAAGCAAGCTGTTCAATCTGAACAGTACTCTGAAATCCAACAGATCAAGAACAAAATCAAAGACACAGAAACTTCAAAGCCAAGAAAACAGAATGGAACAAATGGAAAATAGACTTTCTGACTTGGAAGACAGAGGTAGTGACTCCAGCAGCTATGAGAAGAAATCAGAAAAAAGAAACAAGAAAAATGAAGAAGCATGTGGGACTCTATTAAGAGGAACAATCTATGATTAATTGGCATTCCTGAACAGAGCAAGGCACATGAGAACATAGAGAGTATTGTTGCTGAGCTGCTGACAGAAAACTTCCCAGAAATTAGGAAAGAGAGAATATAGATATCCAAAATGCATATCGAATGCCACCCAATATAGATCTCAAAAGAAAAACTCCAAGACATATTATAATCAAGCTTAACAAAATGAAACATAAGCAGAAGCTCTTAAAAGCAGCAAGACTCAAATCTAAGCTAACATTCAGAGGGAAATCCTGTAGGCTTTTGTCAGATTTCTCTGCAGAAACAATGCTGCCACAGAGACAGTGGTATGACATATTCAAAGCCTTGAAGGAGAAGAACTTCCAACCAAGAATTATATATCCTGCAAAACTATCTTTCAAATATGAAAACAGAAACTCAGAGACTTTGTAAAAACCAAACGAAAGCTACAAGCTTAGAAGAACAAAACCACTAACTTTATATTTTAGAAGAAAATACGGGATACATCAGCCAGAATCCTACTCAGTTAGGGAAGCCTCCAAACTCAATCAAAGCTATAGTAGTGAAAGAAATGATCCAGTGATCATATCATGAAAACTGTTATGTCATCATATTAAAAAAGTGATGTAATACAGTCATTATAGTCCTTCCAGGTCGAGAGGAAGTTGATAAGACTGGTAGTAATTAAAATCAGGTTTATACATAGTTTATTAAGAGGGATCATAGGGGCAGCCATAAAGTACAATAAAGATGCAACATATCAAATTAAGAAACGTAATATGGGAGTCTCAACAAGCACAAAACCAAGCCTGAAAAAGGTGAAAAAATCGACTCACAAAGAAGAAAGTCCCAGAACAGATTAATAAGAACAACAGAGAAAAACATCAACACAAAAATAAACATATCACAATGATGGCATTAAACACATACTTATTGACGGCACTTGGCTTTGGCTTTATCAATAATTACAATGAATGTGAATGGACTGAATGCCCCAGTAAAGAGACATCGAGCGACCTCTTGGTCAAAAGACGTGACTCATCCATATGTTGCCTACAAGAAACTCACCTCAGACTTAAAGGTATGAACAAACTGAAAGTTAAAGGATGGAGGAATATACATCAAGCTAACATTACACAAAGAAGCACAGGTGTGGCAATTCTAATCTTAGATAAAATAGGTTTTAATGTAAAGTCTACCATCGTGGACAAGGATGGACACTATTGCTCAAAGGTGCAATGTCAAGCAGGACTTAACAATATTAAACATTTATGTACCTAATGTTAGAGCACCTAAATACATCAGAGAAACACTGACTACATTCAAAAATGAGATAGATCACTCCACAGTTATAGTGGGAGACTCCAACACTCCGCTCTCAATATTGGAAAGATCGTTTAGAAAAAAGCTCAGTAAAGACACAGAAGACCTTATTGCCACAGTTAACCAACTAGACTTTATCGACATATACAGAACTTTCTATCCACCAGTGGACAACTACACCTTCTTCTCCAATAATAAAGAACAACAGTGATTTTAGGAAACATCTCATAACCTGGTTTCAACTGGAGGACATTATGCTGAGTGAAAGTGGTCAGTGCCAAAAGGACAAATATTGTAAGAGACCCCTATGATAAGAACTTAAAAACAGACTCATGCATAGACAAAAAGACTCTTTGATGGCTGCAAGGGTAGGGAAGGAAGGAGGGCGAGGGGGGAAGGGTTTAGATTAGATAGTTGATAGAAATTTGGTTGGGTGAAATCTGGGACAGCACACATTAGAAAGAAGATCAATATTAACTAGTCTTCAATATAACATGACTACTCCTCCCATCTTAACCCACTGTTGCAAGGACAGAGTAACTGAGGCAGGGGGCTGGGGACCATGCTCTCAGTGGAAATCGAGGCCAACTGACACAATTAGTGTTTTGGTAAGAGAGCCTTCCATACCCCACATTGGTGAGTGGCATCTGTGGTCTTAAAAGCTGCCAAGCTGTATCTGAGGGTACAGCAGATTGTCCCAATTCAACAGGAACAGATGATCACCAAGGACCAAAACTACATGAAGGAAAGAGAACCCAGAAGATAGAGGGACCAAAACTACGTGGGGGAAAGAGAACCCAGAAGACAGAGCAACCTACGTGAGTGAGTTACTACATCAACTTGTGACTGGAAAAACTGGATGGTGCGTGGCCACCACCAGTGATAGCTATGATAGAGCTCATAAAGTTGAGTCTAACTGGCAACACAAGAATAAAAAGGGGTGTACCTGGAGATTTTCACTAAAAGACTGCAATTGATGGTCCAGGTGCCTCAGGGTTCCCCTAGGAGCATGGCCCCTGGCCCTAATGCTGCCCCTGTCCATAAATCATAATGGAGGTCAACTCTTCAGACAGGAATGGATTGGACTTGGTGACACAGAGTGACCATGTCGTGTGTACACTTTATGGTTCTGTGCATCTAGAGGATGTCATGCTGCTGACCTCTTACTAGAGACGGGGGAGTGGGTGGAGAGGAGGGGATAGGAGATTGTTGTGAGGATAAGACATGTATGGAGTGGAGAGGAAGTATGTGCTGTTACCAGGCAGGGAGAGCAGTGGGAGCTGCCTATAGGTGGGCATGCAAATTTATATGGGAATGTACATTTTCACTCAATCGTAATGAGAGAAAGAAAGAAAAAGGAAGAAGAAAAGAAGGGAGGAAGGGAGGGAGGAAGGAAGAAAGGAAATGTGAAATTGTCCAAACTGAATAAAGTTTCCCTCCCACAGTTAGCTGCAAAGCTCTAGGACTGAGGTGCTAGGGTGGGGAAACCAGCCTAGCTCTGCCACCAGGTTGTGGTGCTCAGCTAGCCTGGAGTGGAGGGCAGCAGGAGAAAAAGGGTATCCAGCTCTGTCTAGGAGAGCAAGCTAGTTGTCCTTCCTTGACAGACCAGGGCAGTTGTTTCCTCAGGAACCGCCTTGATAACATCTGCCCAGTTCACGTGGTCAAAATATGCTGTCTGGCTGCATTGTTTCCTGTTAGAGTAGGCGTCACAGGTGTCGTCTTCTGGTATTCGGGTGAGGCAGGAGCCTGAGCAGTCTCATTTGAAGTCTTGTTGACACAGAAGGTTGATTTAAAGCATCATTTAGTGCAAGCAGAGGATTTCTTCAGCAGTTAGGATTCCTAGATGTCTGCCGATGAAGCCCAGTGGTGGTGGTTTACCTCATGGACTTGATTTTCTGCAGGCAGGATGACAGGCGGCAGCATAGATATGCAACTTTCACCAACTGTTCTGCCCTTGAATTGCAAATACATCCAGAGTGCCCTTCATAAGTGTGTCACAGGGAAAAGGAAGTTGCAAGTGATTTATAGCTCTGTGCCATATGTTAGGTTCAACACTCCTCATTTATGTCAAGCAAAAACTTTGCGGCACAGGAAGTCATGTTTCTGTGGTGTCTTGGTTATAAAGTGTTACCATAAAAGAAATACCAGAAGTGGGTGGCTTTAGCAAACAGAAATTACTTTTCTTACAGTTTTAGGAGGTTAGAAGTCCCAATTCTGGGCTCTGGCTCTAGGGGATGGCTTTCTTTCTGTGAGCTATAGGGGAAGGTCTTTGTCTCTTCTAAGCTTCCTTCCTTGTCTCCATGGGGATCTTCATGTGACATGGCATCTATTTTCTCCCATCTCTGCTCTTTTATATTTCAAAAGAGATTGACTTAAAACACACTCCACACTAAAACTACCTCATTAACATAACCCAAAACACCAATTACCAAATGGGGTTGTAACCACAGGTATGGGGTTAGGATTTACAACATGTTTTTGGTGGGACACAATTCAATCCATAACAAGTCGTATCATTTGAACCTGACAACATCACCAACATTGCTCTCTTTTAATGATGCCCTACATAGCTATGTTGTTGCTCTTAGGCGCATGTGAGTTGGTTGGGACTCAGCGCTACCCTGAGTACAACAGAACAAAGTGCTACCCAGTCTTGCACCATCCTCACGTTTGTTCCTGCTTGAGCTCATTGTTGCAGATACTGTGTCAGTCCAGGTCCGTAAGGGTCTTCCTCTTTCTGTGACCCTTTACCAAGCATGATGCCCTTCTCTAATAACTGGTCCTTAAAACATTCTGGTTGTACTTCTTCCAAGACAGATTTGTTCATTATCTTGGTAGTCCATGGTATATGCTTCACCAATACTGTATTTCAGAGACATTACTTCTTCTCTGGTTTTCCTTATTCATTGTCCATCTTTTGCATGCATGTGAAGAGACTGAAAATACCACGGCTTGGGTCAGGCGTACCTTAGTCCCCATTGTGACACCTGTGCTTTTAAACATTTCAAAGAGGCCTTTTGCAACAGATTTGCCCAATACAATATCCTGCTGGATTTCTTAACTTCTGATTCTGTGGGCATTAATTTTAGATCAAAGTAAAACGAAATCCTTGACAGCTTCAGTATTTTCTCCGTTTGTCATGGTGTTGTTTATTAGTCCAGTTGTGAGGATTCTTATTTTTGTTAAGTTGAGGTGTAATTCATATTGAAAGCTATGGTCTTTAATCTTTATCAGTAAGTGCTTCAGGTCCTCTTTACATTTAGCAAGCAAGGCTGTGTCATCTGCATATCATGTGTTGTTAATTTGTCTTCCTAAAGTCCAGCTTCTCTGATTATTTCCTTAGCATACAGATTAAATAAACATGGTGAAAGAATATAACCTTGACTCACACCTTTCTTAACTTTAAACGACTCAGTGTCCCCTTTTTCTGTTCAAACAACTCTCTCTTGTACAGGTGTCTCAGGAGAACAATAAAGTGTTCTGGAATTCCCATTTTCTGCAATGTTATCTGTAGTTGTGATCCACACAAGAAAACATCTTTCTGGTGTTCTATGCTGTCAGCCAAGATTCTTCTGACATCAGCAATGATATCCATCATTCCATATCCTCTTCTGAATGTGGCTTGAATTTCTGGCAGTTCCCTATCAATGTACCGCAGCAACCATTTTTGAATGAATCTTCAACAAAACTTTACTTGCATATGACATTAATGATATTGTTCCATAATTTTAGCATTCCTTTGGGGATCCCCTTTCTTTGAAGTGGGCACATACAGATCTCTTCCAGTCAGCTGGCCAGGCAGCTGTCTTCCAAATTTCTTGGCATAGGCAAGGAAGGATCTCCAGCATTGCATCTATGTGTTGAAATATCTCAGTTGGTATTCTGTCCATTACTGGAGACTTCTTTTTTGCCAGTTTCTTCAGTGCAGCTTGTACTTCTTCCTTCAGTACCATCAGTTCTTAGTCATACTCTGCCTGTTGAAATGGTTGAAGGTAGACCAATTCTTTTTGGTGTAGTGATTCTGTCATTTCTACATCATTCCACATTTTGCCCATAGAATCCTTCAATATTACAACTCAAGGCTTGGATTTTTACTTCAGTTCTTTCAGCTTGAAAAATGCTGAGGACATTCTTCTCATTTGATTTTCTAACACTAAGTCCATGCATTTCATTATAATGCTTAATTTTTTTTTAAAATGTTTATTTCTTTTTATTGTGCTTTAGGTGAAGGTTTACAGCTAGAGTTACTGTCTCATTTAAAAATGCAAACATGTACTGTCTTGTGACAGTACATGACAGTACATGTGACAGTACATTGCAATCCCCACAGTGTGACAACACACTCCCCTTTCTACCCTGGGTTCCCTGTGTCCATTAGACCAGTACCTGTACGTTCCCACTTTCTTACCCTGCTTTTAGACAGGAGCTGCCCATTTGGTCTCATATAGCTGAACAAACTAAGAAGCATGTTTCTCGTGTGTTTTTTGTCCCATAGTCCTTTCTAATCTTTGTCTGAAGGGTGGACTTCGAGAATGGTTTCATTTCTGGGTTAACAGTGTGGCCAGGGCCATAGTTTGGGGGATTCCTCCAGTATCTGTCAGACCATTAAGTCTGGTCTTTTTAGTGAATTTGGGTTCTTTTCTATGTTTTTCTCCTGCTCTGTCTGGGACTGTCTGTTGTGTTCCCTGTCAGGGCAGTCATTGGTGGTAGCCAGGCACCATCTAATTCTTCTGATCTCAGGCTGTTGGAGGCTCTTGTTCACTTGGTCCTTTAGACCTTTTAAGGTAGTGTTTTCCTTGTGTCTTTGGTTTTCTTAATTCTCCTTTGCTCCAAGTGGAATGGGACTAATAGATCTATCTTGGATGGCCACTCACAAGCCCTTAAGATTCTAGATGCTACTCGCCTAAGTGGGATGTAGAACAATTTCTTTATGAACTATGTTATGCTAGTTGACTTGGAGGTTGCCCAAAGCTATGGCTCCTCAGGCCCCAGTACCAGCTGCTCTGTCCTGTAAAGTATTTGGATATGTCTAGGAAACGACTTTGCTCTTGCTTTGGTCCAGTTGTTATGACTTCTCCCGCATTGTGTGCTGTACTTCCTTCCATCAAAGTTGATCTTTCTCTACCCTCTAGTTAGTATTTCCCCTCCCTATTCTTGTAAGCTTCAAAGAATGCTTTTTTTCTTAAGTTCCTATAATAGTGTTATCAATATTTGTCCTTTTGTGACTGACTTATTTCACTCAGCATAATGCCTTCCAGATTCATCCATGTTATGAGATGTCTTGAGAATTCATCATTGTTCTTTACAGTTGCATACTATTTCATTTTGTGTGTGTACCATAATTTGTTTATTCATTCATCTGTTAGTGGACATTTAAGTTGTTTCCATCTTTTTGCTATTTTGAATAGTGCTGCAGTGAACATGGTTGTGTATATGTCTATTAACGTGATGGTTCTTAAATTCTCTAGGATAGATTCCTAGGAGTGGGATTGCTAGACTGCATATTTCAATTTTAGCTCTTTAAGGAAACATCATGTTATTCTCCAAATTGGTTATACCATTTTACATTCCCACCAGCAATGCATAAGGGTTTCTATCTCCTCACAACCTTTCCAACATTTATTATTTTGTGTTTTTTTGGTTTAGTACCATGATTGTTGGGATGGGATGGTATCTCATTATAGTTTTGATTTGCATTTCTCTAATGTCTAATGATCATGAGCATTTCTTCATGTGTGTTTTAGTGCCTCACTGTCTTCTTTGGTGAATTGTCTGTTCATGTCCTTTGCCCATTTTTTAAATTGGATTATTTGTCTTTTTGTTGTTGAGGTGTTGTAGTATCTTGTAAGTTTTAGAGATTAGTCCTGTATCAGATATACTGTAGTCATTTTCCCCCCTAGTCTGTAGATTCCTTTTTTATTCTTTTGGTGAAGTCTTTTGATGAGCAAGTTTGATTTTTAGGTGCTCCCAGTTATCTATCTTCTCTTCTGATATTTGTGCATTGTTAGTTATGATTTTATACTATTTAGGTCATGTATTAGGCCCTATAATGTTGTCCCTGTTTTTTCTTCCATGATCTTTATTGTTTTGGATTTTCTACTTGGTCTTTGATCTGTTTTGAGCTAGTTTTTGTGTGTAATGTGAGCTATGTATCCTTATTTGTTTTTTGCAGATGGATATCCAGTTCTGCCAGCACCATTTGTTAAGAGACTACCTTTTCCCCATTTAACAGACTTTGGGCCTTTGTCAAATATCAGTTGCTCTGAGGTGAATGAATTTCACCATTCTCACTGGTTGTTGTGTCTGTGGTACCAGTACCAGGCTCATTTGACTACTATGGAGGCTGTTTTGTTTTCTTGAGGTGCCCTTTGAAGTTCTCTCTTCAGCTCTTTTACTTCATTTCTTGCGTTTAGTTTACTCTACATTCAAGAGCAAGTTTCAGACTCTCTTCTGGCATCCATTTTGGTCTTTTCTTTCTTTTTTGTCTTTGTAATGACTTTTTACTTTCATCTGTGTTAGTTTTCTAGGGCTGCTGTAACAGAAATGCAAGTGAATGGCTTTAACAAACAGAAATTTATTCTCTCACAGTTCTGGAGGCTAGAAGTCTACATTCAGAATGCCAGGACCAGGGGAAGGCTATGTATCTCTGTCAGCTCTGGGGAGGGCCTTGTCATCAGTCTTCTCCTGGTCTAGGAGCCTTTCAATACAGGAACCATGGATCCAAGGACGCAGTCTGCTCCCAGTGTTTCTTTCTTGGTGGCAGAGGTCCCTATCTCTCTGCTTCTTTCTCCTTTTGTTTCTTTTCAGGTAAAAGGTGCTGAAGGCCACACCCAGGGAAAACTCCTCTTACATGGGATCAGGGCTGTGACCTGAGTAAAGGTGTTGTATCCCACCGTAATCCTCTGTAACATCATTTAATCTTGTCTCATTACCCACAGGCAGAGATTAGGATTTACAATACGTGGGTTAAAATCAGATCACAGAATTGTGAACAACCACACAATACTGGGAATCATGGACTAGTCAAGCTGATACACATTTTTGGGGGACTCAATTCAGTTCATAACAGTCTACCTTTTGGCCCCCAAATTCATGTCCTTGCCTCATGTAAAACGCATTCATTCTATCATATCATCCCAAAACTCTTAGGTCAACTCCAAGTGCAAAATCTTGTCTACGAAATTCCTCTTCATCTGTGAAACCTAGAATACAAATTATCTGTTCCAAAGTACAATGGTAGAACAGGCACAAGGCAGACATTTCTGTTACAAATGGAAGAAATTGGAGAAAAGAAAGGATAACAGATACCAAACGTCAGGAGAACACATTACATTAACCTTCAAGGCTTGAAAATAGTCCTCTGTTCTCTGAGACCGTTAAATCAATGACCTTGCCTTCCAGACTGTGGGGGTTGGCCACTCTCCAGATTCTATCTAGGTGGAGGTCCCCCAGCCTTGAGCTTTTAACTCCACCTTCCAGACTCACTGGAATAGCAATTCTGCTTCCTCATATTTTGGTAGGCCCATCCTCCTAGTCCATTTGAGTAGTGATCATACCTTGGTTCTGACAGGCCTCTTTCTTCTGCTCCTTGGGCATGGTAGCCCCAGTCTTCAGCTTTGGGCAGTGTATCTGGTCCCATCTTTCTGGCAGTCATGTATGGCAGCTCCACACTCAGGAACCAAGTTGGTGAACATTTGACTCCTTGAAACCCAGGAGACTGTGGCCATACCCTTTAAGACCCCAGAGGCTGTGGTTCCACCCACTGAGACCTGAGAGGTCATGGCCCTACCCTTGGAGACAGAAGCATCTCTGCTTTCTGTTTTTCTTGTCTCTTCCCACTTCTGCTTCCTCGTTCCTTGTCCTCTTGGCTCCTCAGGCCTTTGGGGCCAGCCAGGCATATCTGCCTAACTGGAAAGAGGGTTCCAAAGCTCTGTAGCTCCACGAAGAAGTAACTGGATGCACCCTAATCAACCAGGAAATCTCCTCCCCAAAGGCAATCAGCTTTCTCACTTGGTGGGTCAGCTCTGATTGCATCTTACACTGCTCTCCTGGTTCTGCCGATGCCATATTCTCTGCTGCTGCTTCTTGCTGTCTGCAGTGTTTCTGGTGTCACATCTCTCATCACTTCTTTCTGATCCCTCACCAGAATTGCCTATGATGTCCGTAATTCCATCAACAGTTTCTTCTAGGCCATCTAGGTTTTTACCATTCCAAACCCTTTACTGTTAGGTACTTCAGAATTCTTCTGGCTTCTGTTCACAGTGCCAAAATTGCTTCCAGATTTTACATGTCTATTAAAGCAGCACCCTAATTTCCCGGTACCAAATTGTGTCTTAGTTTTCTAGTGCTTCTATAACAGATACACTACAAATGAATGGCTTTAACAGAAATTTATTCTCTCACAGTTTAGGAGTCTAGAAGTCCAAATTCAGGGCACTATTTCCAGGGAAGGGCTTTTTCTCTCTGTCAGTTTGTCAGGCTTCTTTATGTCATCCCACCGCTTGCCTAATCTTCAGCCTTTAGTGTTCAGTCCATCAAATCCTCTGTTGAGACGGTTTCTAAATTCAGGTGGGATATAGTCAAGGTCGTACTTTGGCTTTCATGGACTTAATTTTCTTCAGCTTCAACTTGAAGCTAAACTTAGCTATTCTAATCGTATTTCACTGTATCTGCTCTCAAGAGGTAAATTCTGTTTAGTAGATGGATCCCTGAGTTAAAAATCTAGCCAGTACTTTGAGATTCTTCTGTAGAATAAAACCTCCAGAGAAACAGGATAGTGTAATAATGATAGTGAGCCACAGTTTCAGTATTAGCAAACAGTGATGAATTGTGTTTGACCTGCTAATGACCGTTTCCTAGATTGTGAATGCTTGTACAGTAAAGAACTAAGTTTTCTTCATATTTTGTTCTTCAAGACATTTAACATATGGCAAGGATGCAGTAAAGTAGAGCAGAAAAAAATAGGTCTATAAATAATTATAATACAGGGTAGAAAATACTTCGTGCTGAGAAAAAGTAGGAGGGAGCACTACAAGATCCTGAGGTGGGAATGATGACTTGCAGCTGGGGAAACTGGAAAGGCTTCCTGGAGTGATGTCAGCTGAGCTGGGCCTTGACAGACAAATGGACTCTTTACCAATAGAAATACAGCAGACTAAGAGTTATTGTATATTGGATGTTTATTATGTGCCAGTACTGTGCTAAGCACGTAACATGCCTAATCCCACTGAACCCTCCCAGCAGTTGTAGAGCTGGAAGACACTTGTGACTCAGGCAGATTAACTGATTTTCTCAAAGTCCCGCAGCTGGTCAGGATTCGATCCAGCTGGACAGAAATAGTTTTTTTGTTTGTTTGTTTTTAAACACTAGGTTATACTGTCCTTTGTTCTGGGAAGGAAGTGGTGTGGTATTTGGAAAAACATGGATCATGCTCTGAAAACATTTACTGACTGATGTGTATGGAACATGTGAAGACAGGAGAGCAGTGGGAAATAAGGCTGTTACAGAAAGTCAGAGACAGACCACAAAGAACTCTGAACACTATATGCTAAGGAAATGGGGAAGTCTGGGAAAGTGATGGAAGCGCTGAATGCCTGTTAGTGAAGTGGCAGGGCCAGATATGTACATTAAGAGGACAACCCAGTGTGAAGGGGTGGGATTAGAGGTGTGAAAGCCAGTTAGGTGACTATTGCAGCAGCAGTGCAGGTATAGAAAAGCATGCATGGCGCCGAGATTATCTGATTTCCTCCTGCAAGCTTGAGTGCAATGGTTTCATTTTAAGAAAATAATACATGTTCTAAAATCTAGACTCGCAAAGAACATAAATTATTCCCTAATTGTTAGCTTTACAAATATGCTTTCTCTTAAAGCTTTTAAAATAAGATTTGGTTTAAAGAATACTTTGCACATAAATCTTTGAAAAATGTATAAACTGAATTATGTTTATGTAACATTCTTAAGAAACTTTCACCAATCTATCTTACAAAGAAATAGGAGGAATATGTATAGAATAAGTCCACATGTTACCGACTTTCAGTTTAAGGACAGTTCACGCTTGCCCTTTAATGTTATGTAAATTTCCCCTCCCTATGAACAACTGTACCAACCTCTAACCCCAAATACCAGCCTACTGCCATCAAGTTAGTTCTGAATCAGAGCAGCCCTATAGGGTTTCCAAGGCTGTAAATCTCTGCAGAAGCACACCGTCACATCTTTTCTCTTGCAGAGCTGCTGGTGATTTGGAACTGCTGACCTTTCATTGGCAGTTGATCACTTTAACCACTGCACCACCAGGGCTTCTTGAACCAATCCCCCCCCCCAAAACTCTGTATCACAATCATCTTCACTTGCTGCACATGAAGCTTTTAAATATTGAAAAGCCTTTTGAGCCTTTTCTTACCTGAAAGTAAGGCTAAGTAAGAATCATATGTACCTGTTTTGACTTAGCTACAAATTCTTAAAGACACATTCAGGAGTGGATCTTGTTCATAACGCAGATCTTGTATATAGCCCTACCTATATACCCTGTAATAATGTTATGATGGTGGCATCTGACCACCTTTAACTTCCAGAGCAGGAGAGAAAATCATTATCAGCATCAACAGGCCAAAACTGATTCCTATGTGTCAGAGGTCAGACGTATTTGTAGTTCCTTTCTTCAACCTTTTTACCAGTTTTGACACCAGCCATCCCTCCCACAGCAAGCTCTACTTCTCTGCTGGGTTTGATAATTCATTGCAATGACCACAGAGAACTCACAGGTACAGAATACAGGATCAGGAATGACTCAGGATCCAGTTCTTCCAACAAGACAGCCTCTTCTGTAGTCAAGCACCTCTCTGGCTCTCAGCACCCCTCGGCCCAGTGTCCACCCTACTCTGGTAAGTATTACAAAGCTCTTTAGTCCCTGTGATAAGTGCCCGGAGGCACCCCACTCTGCCAGGAAGCCTCCTTGCCTGAAGGCACTCAGTTCTCCTGCTCTGGTGGTCTGCACACTAACTACCTTGCTCTGTGGGCAGGAAGCCTGCTGCACTGTCTTATGCTGGTTTCCTCGTTCTGCTACCATCTTTTTTGTTGTTGTTGCCATTTCTTCCTGTCTTATGCCATCTCTGGCATTCCAGCCCTCTGTCATTGTCTCCTGGGTCTGGGAAGTTCTTCAAACAAGGACCCAGCGTCCCAAGGACATACTATGCTCCTGTCTCTTCTTCCTGGTAGTAGTGAAGTCTTCCTTTTCTACCTCAGAGATGGCTCATTTTAAGCCTAGTGGGATGGCAAAGCTGACCAATCCCCTCATTAGGATTTTTTATGCTTCATTTGCATAGTCCTACTCAATCATTTGGTAAAAATAGTAAGACCATATCTAGAAAGGCCATATAAAAATAATCCATTCCACAGGAACCCTTAAAATTACAACTCTTTTTCACATGATTCCAAAGTCTCTTCTGATCCTTATGGACAGCACTAAATATATGTTTGTAATAAATTCCTAAAATATTTCCAAAGAAACTGAAACCAACAAAATTAAGCATTGGAAAACTTCCATGAACTGTGTTCTGGAACTGCAAGTAATTCCCTCCTTCCCTGACAGTGCTTGCATTCCTGAGTTGTGTTAATGGGACACTATGACATTGGCTAATTGCGTGGAGTCTCCACTTGTCCAAAGGGAATCATTTATGAGGAGGTAGGCTTTCTGATTTTGCTTTTATGTGGTATTTGTCCCAATGCTTCCCCACCTCTAAGTGCAGAATAAACAAAGAGTAAAAATTATTTCTACCTTCTAAATGAGAAACCACTTGGAGCTTGGCTACAAGATCGTGTCACCCACTTTCTGGAATCTTTTCAGCAAAATTAGGAACATGTCCTCTGTAAACTGCAAAGCCTGTGAGAATGACAGTATGTCACTTCTCACCACAGGTCAACATTTTTCCTTGCTCCTAAAACATGATCACATGAATATTAAGTAGTTATCATTAATTTTAATAATTATGTTACAAAATGATTCTTATCTGTCAGAGATACATATGAAATATTTGGAACCCTGGTGGTATGGTGGTTAAAGTGATAGATTTCTAATGGAAAGGTTAGCAGTTTGAAACCTCGCGAGAAAGATGTACAAGTCTGCTTCACTAGAGATTCACAACTTTGGACGTTATGATGTCACTGTGAGTCAGAATTGACTCCATGACAGTGGGTATGAAATATTTATAGATAAAATGATATGATGCTTAGGATTTGCTTGGAAACAGCACATGATAGGGGAAGCTGGTAGGAGTGCAAACTAAATAGTTGATAGTCACTGAAGCTGGATGATTGGGTACATGGGGGATCATCGCACGATTCAGTATATTCATTAGTGAATAGTTTTTAGCTCTACAAAAGATCTGTTTTTATATGTTTTAAATTTTACTTCCAAAAAACCACATGATTACCATTTAGGTAGAGTATAGAATGAGTAGTTGTTATATCTGAGAAACTGGACTATATTAGGAACTCAACATCAGGATTGAAGGCTCATTAACAGCCTAGATATGCAGATAACACAATCTTCCTTGCTAAAAGTGAAAAGAACTTGAAGCACTTACTGATGAAGGTCAAAGACTATAGCTGTCAGTATGGATTACACTTCACATAAGGTAAACAAAAATCCCTCCAACTGGACCAGTAAACAACATCATGATAAATGGAAAAAAGACTAAAGTTGTAAAGAATTTCATTTTCCTTGAATCTGCAAATGACACCCATGGAAAACAGCTGTAAAGAAATCAAACAACATATTGCACTGGACAAATCTACTGCAAAGGCTTTAAACAGCAAGACATCACATCGAGGGCTAAGGTGCACCTGACCCGAGCCTTGGTATTTTCAGTAGCCTCATGTGCATGTGAAAGCTGGACAATAAATAAGGAAGACAGAAGAATTGATGCCTTTGAATTATGGTATTGGCAAAGAATACTCAATATACTATGGCTGGAAGAAGTACAGCCAGAATGCTCCTTAAAAGGCAGGATGATGAGATATCATCATCTTAGGTACTCTGGGCATGTTCTCGGGAGGGACCAGTCCCTGGAGCAGGACATCATGCTTGGGAAAGCAGAAGGTAAGTAAAAAAGAGGAAGACTCGCAACAAGTTGGATTGACACAATGGCCACAACAATGATTGCGAGGATGGTGCAGGATTGGGCAGTGCTTTGTTTTGTGGTACATGAGGTCACTAAGAGTCAGAACCAATTTGATGGCACCTAACAGAAACAACAATCACAAACAGGAAGAAATATTGATGAACTGTTTCTAGAAAAATGTTCACACCCCAGGAATTTCTTAATGCTTTTCCACTTGGTCAGCCCTTTGCCCCATGGCATTGTGTGCTATGATTTCTCAAGAATGATAAAACATTGAAGACAAAATAGGAGATCAGACAATATGTGTCAATATTTTTCGAAAGGTTCTCAAAGGGACAGTGGTTATCACATTTAGATTTACATATCAGAAATTTCTGAGTTCAGTTTAGGCACCAGCAGCAGTTCTTTCTGAAGCTGGGAGACTGCATCATACATTTTCTTCTTGTAAAATAGAAATAAGTTTTAGGGTAGAAAACAGAGAAGAGTGAAAAGGAAGATGAACCGGGGTGAGGTTGGCATGTTCTCATGTAGTCACTCCAAAATTCACTCCTGAGTGGTGGGAACCGTGGAACTGTTGCCAGGTTACTGGCCCCAAAACCCTGGGTATATGTCTTGTAGTGTGGCTTCAGCAGCACCTCTGATTCTTCTGATTAGGTGAACTGATCCCTAGAATGCCTTTCACAGCAGCTTCATCCCCTTTTCCTCTTGTACCATAGAGTTCTAGAAAATTTATTGCTAAGAAAGGTCATAGCATCATTTTAAAGATGAGCCAGAGGTCCTGAGTGGCTTAAAATCACACAGTTTCATAGGAAGTCATTTAGAAGCCAGATCTCCTAAATAGTTCAGTTCCATCAAGTCCTAAAGGTCCAACTTAGAGGCTTGTTTTGAAGATTTTAAAATGGCAGGAGTCAAAGGGTAAGATAATAGAATGTACAGTTTGAGAAATATAATCTCTACTTTTGATTTTTAAAGGAAGTTTGGGGCTTATCTCTCAAGCAACCTACTAGGATGACTGAGTGAATAGCTGTGGGGAAGAAGTGATGTTGTTAGCCCTTTCTGGCCTCCACACTGAAAGTGGAACTGCATACTTGATAGCTACTAAAGAAGGAAGTGAAGCAGATTTATCATGGGTCATGCAACCCAGTATGTGGAGTGAGGATACCCTTTGGTGTTAGCTGAAACAACAGAGTGAAACTTCCTGTCTATGCTTGGCCTCAGCTGAGGTAGGGTGGAGAGCACATGGCTGCTGGGATGAGCCTGTTCACCTGTGTGCTCTGAGGAAGTCACCAGGAATGTAGTGATCTCATGTCTCCTATGGCGTTGGTCAGTACCTCTGGGAAGTATTCTTAATAGAAGCTATAGTAGTTCTGAGTGGATAATTGGCAAACGCAGCTGGAAAACAATAGGTAAGACTTATTTGGTTATCTGAAAATCTCTTTTATTAAATGGAATTAAGACTTCCGTTTTCTCAACCCCTAAAAGTGGTTAAGAAATCTGAGTATTGACAGGCTCACACTTGGGCTCAGAAGGCTTGCCACATAGACTGAGCTCCTGGAATCCTAGACAGGCTTTCAGCCTTCCTCATTCTTCTAGGAATAGGTCTTTTTTTCACCCACAACATCTGGCTTTCTGGTATGTTTTCACCAGTTGCCATCTAGTCAGTTCTGACTTATAATGACCTCAGGTCTGTAGGAACAGAACTGTGCTCCATAGGCTTTCACTGGTTACTTTTTCAGAAGTGGATTACCAGGCCTTTCTTCTGAGGCACCTACCTCTAGGTAGTCTCAAACCTTCAACTTTGGTTAGCAGCCAAGCACGTTAACTCTTTGTACCACCCAAAAGGAGCTCTGAGAGGTCCCCAGGCTTTAAGCCTCAAATCTGCCAGTTGCCCTGAGCTGTCAGTTCCTTTAAAGGGCGTCAGGAATGAGATGAAGTTCCTATCCTTCTGCCCATGCTCTAGTCAAACCTTATGTTTCCTTTTGTGTCAGATACTTTCTTGGAAGCCAGTCCTAACCCCTTTACCTCAATTTTGATCCATTTCTCCTTGATAGGCATTGAAGACACAATAACTTCTTTTTAGAAAAACAAAAACATTTTATTGTTGGTTAGGTGAAAGTTTACAGAGCAAATTAGCTTCCCATTCAACAATTTATACATGGCTTGTTTTGTGACATTGGTTGCAAACCCCTGAATGTTGTCAGCACTCTCCCTTCTTCCTAACAGGGTTCCATTTGTCCAGCTTTCCTGACCCTACTATCCTTATGAACTTTGCTTTGGGGCAAATGCTGCCCTTTAGCTCTTGTATAGTTGATTGTCCTGAGGTATACATTCCCCACTGGTTATTGTTCCTTTTATGGGCCTGTCTATTGTACGGCTATAACGTGATCTCCACGAGTGATTTCACTTCCAGGTTAAGGATGTCTAAGGGCCACAGTTTAGAGGTTCCACCAATTTTCATCAGACCAGTAAGTCCTGGTCTTAAGAGTTTGAGTTTTGTGCTACATTTCTCTCCTACTCTGTCCATGACCTACTACTGTGGTCCTGGTCAGAGCAGTTGGTAGTGGTAGCTGGGCACTATCTAGTTCTTCTGATCTTAGCCTAATAGACGCTGTATTTCACGTGGTCCATAATTCCTTTAGACTAATTGTTTCTTTGAGTCTGATTTTCTTCACTCTTCTTTGCTCTGGACTAAAAGAAATCAGTTGTTAATCTTAGATGGTCACTCGTAAGCTAGACCTCAGTCAGTTCTCACCAAGGTGGGTATAGGATGTTGCCTATATGGATCATGATATGCCAGTTGAGTTAGATGTTCTCAGAGACTACAGTCCCTAACCCTTAAGCCCAGTATCTCAGTCCTGGGAAGGTTATAGTTATGGCTAACACATTTTCATATCTGTGTCTTCTGTGTGCACTGCTGTATACATGGGTACATTCACATACATGTATGTGTATTGATATGGTTCCATATGCCTTCCACCCCAGCTGGTCTTACTATCTACCTGTGTATCCATTCATACATTATTGTTTGTTGTTGCTGTTGCTGGAAGATTGTGTCTGTCCTCAGTATTTACTTTGTTGCCTTTTACCTATCTTTCTGTGTCTCTTCTTTACTTTGATTATGTTTGGCTGACTTCCCCCATATTGTGTAGTATCTCTCTTCTCCTTCCTCAAAGTTAGTGCATGTCTGCTATCTAGTTAGTGGTTTTCCCTCTTCCCTTCCTATTTTTGGTAACCACCAAAGAATTCTTCTGTCTGTGTGAAAACCATTTTTTCTTTTTTTGACATTTTATAATGATGGTCTAATATAATATTTGTCCTTTTGTCCTTTTGTGATTGACTTATTTCATTCAGCATAATGTTCTCTAGGCTCATCCATGTTGTGAGATGTTTCACAGATTCATTCTTTTAATGTTGTGTAGTTTTTCATGTAGAACAGTTTGCTTATCCATTAATCTGTTGATGGTCACTTAGGCTATTTTCATTTTTTGCTGTTGTAAATAATGCTGCAATGAGTATAGATGTGCATATGTATATTTGTGTTACAGCTCTTATTTCTCTAGGATATATACCTAGAAGTGAGATTGCTGGATCATATGGAATTTTCTATTTGTATCTTTTTGAGGAAGTGCCATATCATTTTCTATAGTGGTTGTACCATTTCACATTTCCACCAGCAGTGTATGACAGTTCCAATAGCCCCACAGCCTCTCTGGCATTAGTTATTTTTCTGAGATTTTTGAGCAGCACCATTATTACCAGGTCAGATGGTATTTCATTGTAGTTGAGGTTTGCATCTCTTTAATGTCTAATAATTGTGAGCATCAGTTCATGTATTTGTTGGCTGCCTGGATTTCCTATTTAGTTAAGTGTCTATTCTTGTCCTTTTCTGATGTTTTAATTGGGTTGTTTCTCTTTTTCTTGTTTAGTTGTTGGAGTTTTCTATAAATTCTAGAGATTAGACCCTTGTCAATAGGTCACAGTAAAAATTTTTTCCCAGTCTGTAAGTTCTCTTTTTACTGTTTGGGATGGTGATAAGTCTAAGTATTTGATTTTCAGGTGGTCCCAGTTGTCAATAACTTCTGTTGCTTGTACTGTCTTAGTTATATTTGATAGTCTATTTATAACACAAATTAGGGCTCCTAGGTCTACTCCTATTTTTTCTTTTATGAACTCTATGGTTTTAAATTTTACATTTAGGACTTTGATCCAGATGTTAGGTGTAGACTCTGTTTCATGTTTCTGCAAATGGATTTCCAGTTTTGCCAGCACCATTTGTTTAAAAGGTGATCTCTTCCCCCATTTAATGGATTTTGACCCTTTGTCAAAGAGTAACTGTCCATAAGTGAATTTTTTTCCAACTGTGCTTCAAGTGACAGTTTACAATCCAAGTCAATTTGCCATATAAAACCCTACACTCATACCACTATGCAACTCTAGCTGCTCTCCCCACTCTGTGACAGCACACTCCTACTTTCCACCGTGTACTTCTGTTAACCTGTCAACCAACTCCTGTCCCCCTCCACCTTATGTATATATTTAAACCAAGAAACACGTTCTCCACCAGTATAACTCTGTGTCTTATAGTTCAATCTTTGTCTGAAGACATCTGTGAACGGTTTCGTTTCAGAGTTCTCAATTCTGTTCCATCGGTCTGTGTATCTACTGTGGTACCAGTACTAGGCTATTTTGACTACCAAGGCTGTTCTGAGATCTCTTGGTCTCTCTCTCTCTCTCTTTTTTTTCCCCCCTTTCCAGTAATGCTTTACTTATGTGGGGCCTCTTTCCTTTCCATATAAAGTCTGTGATTAGTTTTTCTATCTCATTAAAGAATGTTGTTGTAACTTGGATCAGGATTGCATTACATTCCACAGGTTGCTTTGGACAGTATGGTAATTTCCACAACATTAAGTTTGTGCTATCCATCAGTATGGTATGTTTTTCCATTTAGTCATATCTCAGTTTCCTGCAGCAGTTTTCTGTACTTTTCTTTGTATAAATCTTTCACGTGGCTAGTTAGGTTTATTCCAAACTATTTTATCTTTTAGGGCGTTATTGTAAGTGATACTGTTTTGCTGATTTTCTTTCAGAGTTCTCTTGATTATTGTAGAGGAAATCTGATTATTGTATGTTAATCTTGTATCACGCCACATTGCTAAAGTCTTCTATTAGTTACAGTAGTTCTTTACATTCTCCAGAATTTCATATGTATAGGAGCATGTCATCTGCAAATAGGGATAGTGTTACTTCTTCTTTACCAGTTTGGATTCCTTTTATTTCCCTCTTTTGCCTTATTGTTCTAACTTGGACTTCCAGTACAATATTAAATAAAAGTGATGATAAAGGGTATCCTTGTCAGTTCCCATTCTTAAGGGAAATGCTTTCAGTCTCTCTTCATTGAGAATAATGTTGGCTGTTAGTTTTGAATATGTGCCATTAAGTATCTTTAGAAATTTTCCTTCTGTTCCTATTTTGCTGAGAGGTTTTGTTTATGTGTATGTGTATTTGCTGACAATTTTTATCAAGAATGGGGTTGGGCTTTATCAAATGCCTTTTCTGCATCAATTGAGTTCATTATGAGATTCTTTTCATTTGTTATATGTATGTGGTGAGTTACATTGATTAATTGTCTTTTTTTTTTTTATTTAACATGACTGAGTGAAAATGTACATTCCCATATAAATTTACATGCCCACCTATATGCAGCTTCCACTGCTCTCCCTGTCCGGTGACAGCACACTATTCCTCTCTGCTCCACACATGTCTCATCCTCCCAACAGCCTCCTTTCCCCTCCTCTCCACCCACTCTCCTTCCTCCAGCCAGAGGTCAGCAGGATGATATCCTATAGATGTATAGAACCATAAAGTGCATCCAATATATGGTCACTCTGCATTGCCAAGTCCATTCCATTCCTGCCAAAGAGTGGACCTTCGTTATAATTTATGGATAAGGGCAGCATCAGGGCCGGGGGCCATGCCCTCGGGGGAACCCTACAACCACTGGACTATCAATTGAGATCTTTTAGTGGAGATCTCAGGATGCACCCCTTTTTTATTCTTGTGTTGCCAGTGAGACTCCTCTCTGTGAGCTCCATCATGGCTACCACTGGTGGTGGCCGGGCACCATCCGGTTCTTCTGGTCCCAAGTCGATGTAGGCACCCACTCTTGTGGGTCTCTCTGTCTTCTAGGTTGGCTTTACCGCATGTCATTTTGGTCCTCAGTGAGCATCCACTCCTGCTAAGTTGGGACCATTTGCTGTGTCCTCGGATGGCGGCTTGGCAGCTTTTAAGACCCCAGACACCACTCACCAATGTGGGGTGCAGAGAGCTATCTTAGCAAAACGCTAGTTGTGCCATTTGGCCTCGATTTCACCTAAGAGCATGGTCCCCTGCCCCCTGCCCCAGCTACTCTATCCTTGCAATATTGGGTTAAGATGGAAGGAGTACTCAAGCTATGCTGAAGTCCACTTAATGTTGTTCTTGTTTCTAATGTGTGTTAAAATTGATTAATTTTCTAATGTTAAATCATCCTTGCATACCTAGTATACCTAGGAATAACTTTATTCTTTACCAGTTTGGATACCTTTTATTGCCCTCTTTTGCCTTATTGCTCTAACTTGGACTTTCAGTACAGCATTGAATAAAAGTGATGTTAAATCATCCTTGCATATCTAGTATGCTCTTGGCTATCTTTTCTGATATGCTGTTGAATTCTGCTGGCTAAGGTTTTGTTGAAAATTTTTCCATCTGTATTCATTTGGGATATTGGTCTATAATTTTCCTATTTAGTGATATCTTTGCCTGACTTCAGTATCAGGGTCATGCTGGCTTCATGGGATCAGTTCAGGAGTATCCCTTCCTTTCCAATGTTCTGGAAGAGTTTGAGGAGGATTAGTGTCAACCCTTCTCTAAATGTTTGGTAGAATTATCTAGGACCTTGTGTTGTTAGGAGGTTTGTTTTGTTTATGTTTCTTTAATGTCTTCTTTTTTTGAAGGGTCTGTTTAAATTTATTACTTCAGTTTGTGTTGGTAAAGATAGGTAGTGTATTCTAGAAATGTGTCCTAGATTTTTAAATTTGTGGAAGTACAGTTTTTTCATAGTATTCTGTAACAGTATTTTTTATCTCAGTTGGTTCTGTTGTAATGCTGCACATCACATTTGTTATTTTGGTTATTTGCATCTTCTTCACATTCTTTTCCTTTCTCAGTTTGTCAAATGGTTTGTCTACTTTATCCATCCTATCAAAGAACCAACTTCTGGTCTTATTAATGCTTCCTATTGTTTTTCTGTTTTCTATTTCATTTATTTCTGCTCTAATCTTTGCTCTTTCCTTTTATGGTGATTGTGGAATTTTGGTGGCATAGTTGTTGAGAGCTTGACCCCTAACCAAAAGATTGGCAGTTTGAATCTACCTGCTGCTCCTTGGAAACCGTATGCTGACTGCAGGCTTCCTTTGCTGCTCTTTTTCCATTTACTCAACTGTAGGGTTCAGCTGTTGATTCTGAGACTTTTTCTTTTTGATGTGTGTATTTGTTGCTATGAATTCTCCTCTGCTACTTCTTCTGTGTCCCACAAGTTTGGGTATGCTCTTTTCATTTTCATGTGATTCTAGGAATTTTTTAATTTCACTTCTAATTTCTTTTATTATCCATTGGCTTCTCAGCAAGGCATTATTTGGTGTCCATGTATTTGATTTTTCTCTCTGTTTTTCCTGTTATTGATTGCTAGTTTTATAGTGATATGCTTAGAGAAGATGCTTTGTATTACTTATGTGGTTTTGAATTTTTCAAAGACTTACTTTATGGTCTAAAATATGGTCTATTCTGGAAGGTGATCCATGTACATTGGAGAAAAATGTATACTGTGCTGCTATTGAGTGGAGTGTTCTGTACATGTTTATGAGGTCAAGTTGGTTAATTGTGTTATTTAGCTCTTCTGTATCTTTGTTTAGAGTCTACTTATTTAATCTGTTCTTCGTCGAAAGTAGTGTGTTAAAGTCTCCTACCATTATTGTGGGGTGCTCTGCAGCACTCAGGAATGGTGGACTGGATGCTCACATAGCAACAGGGATAGGTCTTAAAGCAAAGTGCTGAGTGACAAAAGACACAACGAGATGTGTAACAATATTGCATATGTAAATTAAAATACCAAGGAAAAAACACCACATGTTCACATGAACACATGCAAGCCAATTAATGTAATTACATAGAATATTTGCCTATGGAGGCCTGAGGGAGCAGGAACAGGACAAAATATATACACGGATACACTCAGACATACGTAAAATAAGAAGGGGACTTTGAATGGGTCAGTTATAGAGCAATGTGTCATAAATGAAAAGTATGATTAACAGTCTAGACCTGAGTTCTAATAAGTAAAAAAGAAAAAAGAAATTAAATGCTCTTGGCCTTTTCATTTGAAGCTTTTTTGGTCCTAGCTTTTGACCACCAGCGTGGTTATATGATCACAGATTTTTAGTAATTCCATTGATAGAGATTTATATCCAGACTAGTGTGAGCTATTTTATAACTTGCCGGACCTTATCAAAGTCAAGGATGTCTGATGCTCTCCTGCTTCTTAAAATCCTTAGAATTTACCCTGCCTTATCTATATTATTTGAAAATTTTGGTGGCATAGTGGTTAAGTGCTACATCTGTTAACCAAGAGGTCGGCAGTTTGAATCTGCCAGATGCTCCTTGGGAACTCCGTGGAGCAGTTCTACTCTGTCCTAGAGGGTCACTATGAGTTGAAACTAACTCAGTGGCAGTGAGTTTCCTGATTTTGTGATCTGTATTATTTGGAAACTCTCATAATGACTAAGGGTCACTATGAGTCAGAAGCAACTCCACAGCAACTGGGTATCTATATTATTTAAGAGGCACTTATCTTCCTGAAAGCCAGAAACAGAAATGGTAGCACTTTCTCTCCTGGGAATTTGACCAGAATATAAAAGCTATGTTAATGAAGAATTGGAACTGGAAAAAAGAAAATCAAATCCTCGATTCTCTTTGGTTCAGTTTCCTAGAAATCCTGTGCCCTCTTTTTACATCGAACGAAGCATGACTACAGATGCATCAGGCTGGGTTCTCAGTCACTGGGACAGTATCTTGGGTGATTTCCAAGATATGATTGAGGCTTCTGGTACATATCCAAACCAGAAGAGCAAGAACATTCTTGACCATGCAATCAAAAAGTACCTGGTAAAAAAAAACTTGCACTATATATATATATGAGGAAATCTAGCGTTATTTTTTAAGTACTCTATTTGACCAATTTGTGTCCAACTTAAACCAAAACAAGCCCTAATGTTTTCCAAAGTAGTATGCATTCAATAGGTACTCTACAGATTTGATTAAATGACATTTTACAATTCATTCAGTACTACTGTTTGCCCACATGATGTCTTTATGTGCATTAGAAAAGACCGTTCTTCATGCTGGCAGATGTAGACCCACAGTAAGATACAAGACATGTGAAAGTGGTGGCGGTTTCCGCCCCTATGCACCCCCTTGGGAAAACCTTGGTTGCATAGTGGTTAAGAGCTATGGCTGCTAACCAAAAGGTTGGTAGTTGGAATCCACCAGGTGCTCCTTGGAAACCATATGGGGCAGTTCTACTGTGTCCTACAGGGTCACTGTGAGTTGAAATTGACTCCAGGCAATGGGTTTGGTTTTTGGTTTTGGCATGCCTTGGTTGTTCAAGGCACAATCTACATGACTGTAGGATGTGGCCCTGTAGACAAATAACCTCCTCCTTTCTCTCTTCTACCAGGTTCCTATTGTTTGAAACATTTTTCTGAGTTGGTGTAGGAAAACCAGGCTTGACTGACCACCCTAATTTCAAAGCACAGCAACAATATCTCTCATCCCGTATGTTCTTGTAGAATCTTGCCACTGCCTATCTAAAGGTAAAGTCTGGCTCCACTTGAGTGGAATGAGTCTGGCTGAGCTTGTATCTTGTTTGTCACTAATGGAATGCACCAAAACTGATACTCCATGGTGTCTGAGGTTTGGCTATAAAAGATTATGTGGCTTCTTGTCGGCTGGGAAACTTACACCCATATCTCTACGCTGCCATGTAAGAAGTATGAGTTTCTTAAGACTACCATACTGTGAGGAAGCCAAGCTACATGGAGAAGCTCTATGTGGATGCTCCAGTCAATAGTCCTGGCTTCTGAGTGTTCCTAGGCCAGACACTATGCATATGAGTAAACAAGTCTTCATATGATTCCAGCTTCCAGCTGTGAAGTTGTCCCCAGCCTCTGAACCTCTCAGTTGAGGCCCCAGATAGCTTGGAGCAGAAGGAAGCCCAATCCATAAGCATAATAAATTGGTTATTGATCAAAATAAACCAGTTACAGAAAGACATTTCAGAAAATCAGGGCAATATGAATTCTAACCAGATGCTAGATGATATTGAGGAATTATTGCTGATTTTTTTAGGTATGATGCTGATATAGTGGTTATTTTTTGAAAAGAGCTCTTGTTTCTGACAGATACATACAGAAAGATCTACAGATGAAAATACTACAATTTGCTTTAAAATGGGGATGAGGGAGAGGCAGATTGCTGCATGCTGATAATTGCTGAAGCCAAGTGATAGGTACACAGTGAGGGGTATTATAGTATTATCTCTGCCTTTGTGCATAGGAGCTCTGGTGACACAGTGATTCAAGTGTTTGGCTGCTAACTGAAAGGTCAGTGGTTTGAACCCACGTCCACCACGCAGGAGAAAGATGTGGTAGTGTGCTTCTGTAAAGATTTACAGCCTTGGAAATCCTGTGGGGCAGTTGTACTCTGCTCTGTAGGGTTGCTAGGAGTCAGAACTGACACCAGTATACATTGTGTATATTTGAAACTTTCCGTGAAAAAAACTTTTTAAAGAGAGAGTGAGGGAACTTGTCCTGTCTCCTTCTTCCTAGACCATAGTTATGTGTTCATGGGTACCAATGGTTTAAATAGATTGCCCCTTTTATAAATGTATTTGCAACACATGCCTGAAGTCTTCTTGAAGCCCACGATCTTCCTGCAAAGGCAGGGACTCAGGCACAGGAATGGACTAGAAGAGGAAATCATATTCTTAGGCTGATGTTTTGGGCATTCTTCAAATCAGTCTAATTTCTGATTGATAAAAATCCCCTTGAAGACTAAATTATCTTCTCTGATAGTACAGTACTGGGGGAGAGGGCAGCTGTAAATTCTTCATAAATTGAATAGAACTGAGAAATCTGATGCCAAAAAACAAAAACCCATTGCTGTTGAGTCAATTCTGACTCATAGCGACCCTGTGGGACAGAGTAGAACTGTCCCCTAGAGTTTCCAAGGAGTACGTCCTTGTGGATTCAAACTGCCAGCCCCTTGGTTAGCAGCTGTAGCATTTAACCACTGTGCCACCAGGGCTTCCAGAAATCTGATAGTTCGGGATTAATTCATAAGCCTACTCTGAAGGTTAGGTAGTATTCATTTTTCAGTGTTGGAATATATCTGTCTGTCAGCAAAAAGGCGGACAAATGAGTTGCGTGTTGCTATGCAGACAACACATTTTGGAAGTTCCTTCTGTTTGCTTGTGGGTTCTGTCTCTCCCTTGAAAGGAAGAGCTGCAGCCTGCTGCTCTCTGCTTAGTTTTGGCTATATCACAAAGCCCAAACTGGAAAGTTCTTTTACTGCAGATCGGGGAAGGAGGTTTAAATTTGTCAATTCAAATAACGAAGGGTAGTATTATACTGGCCTGTCTCGGTAGGGGTGGGGGTGGGGGTGGGGGTGGGGTGATAATGCCTGCTTCATCAAGGAGGAGTGATCTGACACTGGCAGGGGTTGGGACCTGGAGACAAGCTTTCACTGTGGTAAGTTGGGCTTGTTTCCCATCCTGGCCCCCCTTGTTCCCCCACTCCAATCGTGTCACTTCTTTTAGGACATGGAAAAGCAGCTGAGCCACTGGGGAATCAATCCCAGAACTGTCACTGAAGTTATCAGACTGGGAACATTTTCCAAGCCAAACATCTTCTATCTCATCTTTTCAAGAAGTCAGTACCTTGTCACAAAGCTAAAGAGCAGGGCAATGCTACCTTTCTCCTATCAAATGGTCAAATTTTCAAATGATCCTCAATGTTGGAAGGAGTTTAGGGAAAAGGGGTATCCATTAATACATTGCTAGAGAAGAAGTAAACTGATCCAGTTATCTGGAGAGCAACTTGACAACATAGATCCAAAACCACAGAAACATGAATACCACAGAATGTATACCCTGGAGACCTCTGGTCTATGGCTTGTAGGATTATAAATCAGTTCCCTAGGGAAACTCTTGCACATGTGCAACAGGGATATTTACAGGTACAACAGGGGACACTTACAGTACTGTTCATAGCAGTAGTGTACACAAGAGCAAAATCCTAGAAACAAGGGAAATTTTCCCTCAATAGGTAGTGAATGGTAAACCATGGTATATTTAAACAGTTTCTGTTGCTCAACCCAAATTCATAGTGATCCCATGTTGTCAGAGTAGAACTGTGCTCCACAGGGTTTCCGGTGGCTGATTTTTCAGAAGTAGATTGGAGGTCTTTTTCCTAGGAGCTTCTGGGTAGCCTCAAACTACCATTCATTTGGTTAGCAGCCAAGCCGGTTAACCATCTGCATTACCTAGGGACTCCATGACATATTTAAAGACTCAGTTACCTTATATCAGTTAAAAGGAATGAACTACAATGAAATGCAATGGATGAACCTTAGCAAAACAATGTAAGTGAAAAAATTAAGTAACCACATTACATACATAGTGTGATATTCTTTTTGTAAAACAATTTTTAAAATTACTCTTTAGGAACATAACCAGATGTAATAGAACTATATTAAAAGAAAATCAAGGAAATTAATGTAGGATTTAAGATGATGGTTCTCTTAGTGGAGGGAACACAGACAGGATGATGGAATGCACAGAAGGGGCTCTGTGGTTACATATTGGTTATTCTCAAAATCTTAGCTTTTGTTTTGTGTTGTGGATTCACAGGTGCTGATTACATTATTAAAATTAATGAATTCACTACCTAAATTAATAAAATCGATCTATTCATGTATCAATGATGAAAGTATGGCAAGAACCAAGGGTTGTGTTTAATCCAATCCTGTGTACGTGATATTAAAAAAGGTGGACCCATTCATTCCACCTTTAAGCATCTACCTTAAAGAAATAAACAGAGATGCACATAAAAATTTGTGAGTGAGTACATTTATACTGGTACTATTTATATGTATCAAAAATAGAAAATAATCTAAGTACAAAATAAGGGATTAGTTGTTATAAATTGGGTTATACCAATACTCTAGAAAACTAGGCAGTCTTGAAAAATATTATCTCCTAAGAATTTTTAAGAATATGGGGAAATAATCATGATATATCAGTTGAATAAAACAGGATGCAGTACAGACATACGCAATGTGAACCCAGTTTTTTAATTTTTGTTAAATATATATATACATACACACATAAAAGGTGGGAAGACTATACACCAAAATAACCACATTTATCTCTAAATATTTCTTTCTTAAATTTATTAGTAGTTTATAATTTTTTACCAAAAAACCCATTGCCATTAAAATTCAGACTCATAGCGACCTTAAAAGATAGAGTAGGACTACCCCACTGAGTTTCCAGGGAACTCTTGATGGATTCAAACTACTGACCTTTTTGTCAGCAGCTGTAGCACTAAAGCACTATTGCAGTAGGGATTCCATAATATTTTTACAGCAATCATTAATTCCTTTATAAGCAGAAATAATTTTATTATGAAAGTAAGATGTAATAATTGTACAAATGGAGCATTTGTTTGGTATTAAGAGTTTTATACCTGCTGCCATTGAATTGATTCTGACTCATAGCAACCCTGTAAGACAGAATAGAATTTGCCCTATGGTTTCTAAGAAGCACCAGGTGGATTTGAACTGATCTTTTGGTCCACAGCCATAGCACTTAACAACTATGCCACCAGGGTTTCCATAAGAGCTTTACATGGGTTAATTTATTTAATCCTTAAGATAACTCTATGAGGAAGATACTATTATGATTCTCACCTTAGAGATGAAGAGACTGCCAGCAGAGTTAAATACCCTGTATAAGAATTGGTGTCTTGAATCAGGCTTCTACAGGCTCTTAAAAAGTGTGCCTAGTGGTAGACCTCCCTGATGCAGAGATGGCAATGCAGAGTGATCTCCCTGAGAATTACTGGCAGTGGGAACTGAACAGCCTCCTGCAGAACCTCAAATCCACACAGGAGTCCCCACAGGGAGTGTGAGGTAGAGCCAAGGCAGTCAGCTAGTGAACCTGAAGGGGACAGATGTAGGGGAATCAGGGAGCCCAGCCACTGATGGTTTCTGGTGAGCCTTTGGGAAAAACAAGATCTCAGTGATTGGAAAGCAGAGATGTTTTACTCATGGTTCTGGCTACCTCTGACTCCCACCTGCCATTGCTGGATTGGCTTCCAGAACCTTTAGTGCAGAGGAGGAGGTGATCTAGGGATGGGACAGAGCCAAGGACTTCTCAGCGGTCTCTTCTCATCACTCATGCTTTAAATATAAGCACTGATGTGATCAAGACACCAGAGATAAAATGCCTTTCCCAAGCTAGGCAGGCAGGATCTGGTATCCAATTTGGACAAGACGGTGGAAAACAGACTCAGGGGGAAAAAATCCTTTGGCCTCAGCACCAGCACACAGGAGTTGAAGAATCTGACACCTTCACCTTGTAGAGTAAACAAATGTAGGCATGGTTTCTAAGTTTCTTTAAAAACATCTAGCATAGATATGATGTAAGGTGGAAAGATTTTAACAATTAGTTCTCTTCTCAGCTGAAAAACTCTGGAGTATCCTTCAAGATGTAGCCCAAGAAAATAAAGCCCATTTCATGCTAACATCCTACCAAAAGAGCAAAAAGGTGTAGCCCAAGCATCAACGTCTGTGAAACACTTCCTCTGCTGCCCCAACAAGGCCACCCTTCTTGTGTAAGTGTTTAATAAATGATTTGTTTCCCTGTCTGTCTGTCTTCCCTCTCTGGAGCATAAGCTCAGTGAACTGTGTATTGTGTGTGCATCTTTGAGGTTTCTCTCCTTTCCCTGCAATTCTCCCCATGGCTCCTCTCCCCCAGACATCCCGGTGCTGTCCTATTACTCTGCTGGCTGCCTGTCCCACCTGAGACTGAGGAGGGTCTCATTTTCAAATAAGGTCACTTGGAAAGTATAGTTCAGGGACCAGCAGGCTTTTTTATTCTGGTTGTCAAAAGAGAAGTCAGACATTACCTGTGAGTTACACCAACAAGCTGACAAACAGAGGAATAGGATAGAAAAAGAGAGAAGACAAAGAAAGAGTGTAGGTATATCAAGAAAAGAGGCAGAGGAAGAGAAAAGAACAAAAGAGCATGGCAGTGGAGCAGGATGGGTGCAGTTGGGGAGTCAGGGGCTGATGTGGTTGGCTTGGCCTCAGGCTGCTCTGTGGGCTGGAATCATTAAGGACATGGATTATGTTTTCTATTCTTGGAGACTCCTAAGCATTGGAATTGTAGACATCAAATTATCGTGGGCTTTCTTTCATGAAAATCTCTTGTGAGCCAATGCTAAAGACTCTACAGTAGTTAAGAGTTCGGGTGCTGAAGTCAGACTAAGTGTGACCCCTAGTTCCTCTACTTCTAACTATTTTACCCTTGGACAATTTAAGGAATCTGTTTGCGCTTCAGTTTTATTATCTGTAAAACAAGGACAACAGTGTTATTGTTAGATGCTGTTTAATCCATTCCAACTCATAGTGGCCTTACGTACAACAGAATAAAACTACTCACTCCTTTGCTATCCTCACAGTTGTTGCTATACCTGAGCCCACTGTTGCAGCTACTGTTGGAAGCCAAGCCAAGTGCCGTCAAGTCGGATCCGACAAGGCATCATCTTTTTTGCTGACCCTTCTCTTTACCAGGTGTCTTAGTTGTCTGGTATTGCTCTAACAGAAATACCATGAGTGGATGGCTTTAACAAATGTTTATTCTTAAACAGTTCAGAAGGCTACAAGTCTGAATTCAGATCCTTGTGTTGCACCAGTCTTTCTTTGGTCTGAGAGCACCTTGACTGTTCCCAGTGGTCCCCACTCTCTTATAGGATAAAAGGTGGTGCAAGCCATGCTCCAGGGAAACTCTATTTACATTGGAACAGGAAGGTGACCTTAGGAAGGGTGTTACAGTCCCACCCTAATCATCTTTAACATAATCCAGTCTATTAACCATAGGCAGAGATTAGGATTTACAGCATAGGAAAATCACAAAATGCAGCGCAGTCACACAATACTGGCAATCATAGCCCAGCAAAATTATTACACACATTTTTAGGGGTGACACAATTCAATCCACGATACCAAGTGTCTTAGTCATCTAGTACTGCCGTCGCTTTAATAAAGAGAGATTTATTTCCCCACAGTAAAGTAGGCTAAAAATCCAAATAAAACATCAGCTCCAGGGCAAGGGTTTCTCTCCCTGTTAGCTCTGGAGAAAGGTCCTTGCCTTCAATCTTTCCCTGGTTGAGGAGCTTCTTAGGCACAGAAGCTCTAGGTCCAAAGGACAAGCTCTTCTTCTGACACTTTTTTAGGCGGTACGAGGTCCCCAACTCTCTGCTTTCTTCCATTTCATCTCTTATAAAAGGTAGTGAAAGCCACACCCCAGAGAAACTCTCTTTACATTGGATTAGGGATGTGACCTTAATAACAATGTTACAATCCCTCACTAACCCTCTTTAGCATAAGCTCACAATCACACAATGGAGAACAACCACACAATACTGGGAATCATGGCCTACTCAAACTGAGACACACATTTTGGGGGGCATATAATTCAATCCGTGACAGCAAGTATGATGTCCTTATCCAGGGATTGGTCCCTAACAATGACATGTCCCAAGTACACAAGATGAAGTCTCACCATCCTTGCTTTTAAGGAGCACTGTGGCTATCTTCTTACAAGAACGTTTTGTTCATGTTATGTTCACTATTCTTCCCCGACACCACCATTCAGAGGCCCCAGTCCTTCTCTGGTCTTCCTTATTTACTGTCCATTTTCCACATGCATATAAGGATACAGAAAATACCATGGCTTGGATCAAGTGTACCTTAATCCTCCAACTGACATCTTTGCTTTTTAACACTTTAAAGAGGTCTCTTGCAGCAAATTTGACAATGCAGTATGTCATTGGATTTCTTAACTGTTGCTTCCGTGGGCATTGATTATGGATCCAAGTAATGAAATTCCTGACAACTTCAATATATTCTCCATTTATCATAATGTTGCTTTCTGGTCCAGTTGTCAGGATTTTTGCTTTCTTTATGTTAAGGTATAATCCATACTTAAGGTTGTAATCTTTGATCTTTATCAGCAAGTGCTATGCATTCTCTTCACTTTCAGCAAGCAAGGTTGTGTCATGCGCATATCACCAGTTGTCAGTGAATCTTGCTTCAATCCTGATGCCCCATTCTTCTTCATGTAGTCCAGCTGCCTGGATTACTTACTCATTTTACAGAGTGAATAATTATGGTGAAAGGACAAAATCCTAATGCACACTATTCCTGAGTTTAAGCTAGGAAGTAACTACCGGTTCTGTTTGAACTACTGCCTCTTCATCCATGTACAGGTTCCTTAAGAGCACAACTAAGTGTTCTGGAATTCCCATTCCTTGCAATGTTATCCATAATTTGTTATGACCCACACAGTTTAATACATGTGCATAGTCAATAAAACAGACAAACATCTTCCTGGTATTCTTATACTCATGACCTATCATCAGTAATGATATCCCTTGTTCCATATCCTCTTCTGAATCTAGCTTGAATTTCTGGCAGTAGGCTTAAAATATTTGGTAAATCATGTTGTAAGCAGATGTGCGCTCATCCAGGCTTTTTTGCTTCATTTATAAAGCACAGGTAGAGTAGATTTAGCATAATTCTTAAGGACTCCAGGATTTTCAGAGTGGTAAATGAGCATTGGTGTCAACTCAAAGTCACCAGCTAGATTAGCCCGTAACAAGAGAGTTGGCATGTCCTTTGAAGTTTTGAAACCAGGCATTGACTTCATTCTAGCTATGGAAGTCCTAGATGGCATCTTCTGATGTAACGCTGTGTTGCCTATATTGAAAATCTGTTGTTTAGTATAGCCACCTTCATCAGTTCTCTTAGCTAGATCTTCTGGATAACTTCCTGCAGCTTCTACATCAGCACTTACTGTTTCATCTTGCATTTATGTCAGGGGGATGGCTTCTTTTCTTAAACCTTATGAATCAATTTCTGGTAGCTTAAAACTCTTCTTCTGCAGCTTCCCCACCTCTCTCAGCCTTCTCAGAATTGGAGAGAGATAGGGCCTTGCTCTGGATTAGGATTTGGTCTATGGGTTGTGGTTGGTTTGATCTTCTATCCAGACCACTAAACTATCTCCATATGGAGAACATATATTATTGACATGTTAATTTGGAGAAGCAGTTTGCATTTTCAAGAACTTTTCCTTTATATTCACAACTTGGCTAACCATTTGGGACAAGAGGCCCAATTTTCTGCCTGTCTCAGCTTTTGACATGTCTTCTTCACTCAGCTTAATCATTTTTAGCTTTTGATGTAAAGAGAGAGTTGTGCTACTTTTCTTTCACTTGAACACTGTAAAGGCATTGTAGGCTATTAATTGGCCTACTTTCAGTGTTGTTGTGTCTCAGAGAACAGAGAAGCCCAAGGAGAGGGAGTGAGATAGGAGAACGGCCAATAAGTGCAACAGTCAGAACACAGTCAATATTTATCAGCTAACTTTGTCATCTTATATGGGCATAGTTTGTGCTGCCCCCAAACAATTAGAACAGTAACATCTAGGATCACTGACCACAGATCACCTTAACAGATACAATAATAATGAAAAAGTTTGAAACATTGTAAGGATTAACAAAATGTGACACAAAGACACAAAGTGAGCACATGCTGTTAGAAAAATGGTGCTAAGCAACTAAACTTGAAGTAGGGTTACCACAAACCTTCAGTTTGTTTTTTTTAAAAAAGTAGTGCCTGTATAGCAAAATAAAACAAGATACACGTTAATACCTTACTCTGTCTTCTTGAGCCAGCCTTCGAAATCTTCTGTTCAGTTCTTTTACTCTACCATTTCTTCCTTTAGCTTTAGCAACTCTGTGTTCAAATGCAAGTTTCAGAGTCTCTTCCAACATCCATTTTGGCCTTTATTTTTTCCCCCATTCTTTTCTGTATGTTTAATGATCTTTGGTTTCTTCATGTATGATGTCCTTGATGTCACCTACAACTCATTTGGTCTTCACTCACTAATATTCAGTGTATTAAGTCTATTCTTCACATGGTCTCTAAATTCAGTAAGATATACCTCAAGGTGGTACTTTGACTCTCATGGGCTTAGTTTAGTTTTATTCAGCTTTAACTTGAACCTGTATATGAGCAACTATTAGTCTGTTCTGCAGCTGGGCCCTGGCCTTGTTCTCACTGATGATACTGAACTTTCCTATCATCTCTTCCCATACATGTAGTTCATTTGATTCCTGTGTATGTCATCTGGCAAAGTCCACCTGTATAGTTGCTGTTTATGTTGTTGAAAAGGGTATTCCAGTGAATAAGTTGTTGGTCATGCAGAATTCTACCATGTTATCTCTGGCATAGTTTCTGTCATCAAGACCATATTTCTCAATGATTGATCCTTCCTCTTTAGTTTCCAACTTGCACATTCTAATCACCAGTAATTTTCAATGTTCTTGATTGCATCTCTGATCAATTTCAAATTGCAGAAGTTGGTAAAAATCTTCAGTTTCTTCATCTTTGGCATTAGTGGTTGGTGTACAAATTTGAATAACAGTTGTATCAACTCATCTTCACTGACAGTGTTGAATTTCAGGACAGATCTTGAAATATTCTTTTTGACAACAAATACGATGCCATTCCTCTTCAATATGTCATTTTTGACATAGTAGACCATGTGACTGTCCAATTCAAAATGGCCAATACTGGTCCATTTCAGCCCACTGGTGCCTAGGATATCCATCTTCAAGCATTCTATTTCATTTTTGACAACTTCAATCATCCCTGATTCATACTCAGTACATTCCACATTCTGATTATTAATCAATGCTTATCACAAACAATACCCATCTCATGTATTGTGGAGAATAAATGATACAATAACAAGTTCAAGTTGAAGCATGTAGAATAGGACGTGGCACACAGCCAGCACTTAGTAAATGCTGCCCCTCATTACTACTTGACAGAGGCTCATTTCTTCTTCTACCAAATATATAGATATCTGATTAGCATTTCCCCTCTAAGAACCAACCATCAATGTCTTAGCACTAAGTGAGCCACTAGTTTTGAGTGTGTGTATGTGTATACACACACTGTCTGCCCTTTCTTTTTTGGAGGGACACAATTCCTTCACTATCCTCTAGAATCTGAATTTAAAGATGAACACAGAAGTATCAGAAACTGAGGGATCTCCCTGCTTTGTGTTCCCTCTGTCACTTACAGAGTATACACTTTTGTGAGGAGAGGGTTTGTTTCTTTCCAGTTAACAGGAAATCCTCGTGGGTCTGTCTTTCTCTGCAAATGAATTTCACAGTACTGCTTAAATGCCTTTATGCTTGCAAATTTACCTGCCTTGGAGAATCTTATTTCTGAATCTTGCCTAGAGTCAAGCTAGAGCACTGGTGAACTCAATACTCTGGAAAATAAAAATGTGTATATAAAGAAATTTTCCTTTTGGCTGTCATGGATCGAATTACATCCCCCCAAAATACATGTCAACTTGATTAGGCCATGATTCCCAGTACTGTGTGGCTGTCCTCCATTTTATGATTTTCCTATGTACTATAAATCATAATCTCTGCCTGTAGTTAAAGACAATTAGGGTGGGACTCTAACACCTTTGCTCAGGTCATAGCCCTGATCCAATGTAAACGGAGTTTCTCCAGAATGTGGCCTGCTCCAATTTTATCTTACAAGAGACAAAAGGAAAGGAAGCAAGCAGAGAGTGAGGACAGTTTACTACCAAGAAAGAAGCACTGGGAGCACAGCACATCCTTTGGATTCAGGGTTCCTGCATGGAGAAGTTTCTAGTTCAGGGTAAGACAAACGAGAAGGACATTCCTTCAGAGATGACAGACAGAAAAGCATTCCCCTGGAGATGATGCCCTGAATTTGGGCTTCTAACCTACTAGACTGTGAGAAAATAAATTTCTTTATTAAAGTCATCCACTGGGGTATTTCTGTTACAGCAGCACCAGATGACTAAGACAGTTTCCTACAAGGCACGCTCTCCTCCACAGTGTTTCAGGAACATTCACACAGATTCACCAAGTGCTTCTCCATTCACACTCACTGTTCTGACAGGTGCTGGGGCTCTGTGCTGTTCCACCAGATTCCAGGGGTGTCTCTTCTGCTGATCTGCTAGGCAGCCGCAATCAAGAGAGACCTAGAGTCCACTGACAAGGCTTTTCAGAGTGTGTGCAGTTTGAACTGGTCTTAAATGACAGGTGGGGTTCTGAAAGCTACAAGGGAACAATCACGTAACAAAGTGAGTGAAGAGGTGAAAGTACAAATAGATAAACACAGCTTGTGTCGGGGAGAATAAGAGAGCTAAATGAGTTGAGGGAAAGGGCTTGTGGTAGGAGGGAAGGCATGAGAAAAAACCATATTGGATTGCTTTGTGAGGAAGCTAGGTGAGAAAGGGCCATAGGAGAGCTGTCTTCTTGTAAGAAAACAGGGACCTTTAAGTCACACAGGTAGTCCCTGACTTAGGATGTATTGGAGTTATGAAGAACTGTACTTATGATTGCCTGATTATTTTTTGAACACCTTTAGAAATATCTACTACATAGTGTTGTAACACATAATTTGTTGATGTCATCCTTCTCATATGTTCACTTATAGATGTTCAATGTTATGATTTATAAAGATACTGATAATAGACAATTATGAAAACTTAAAAAAAAAACCAATGTATTCAACTTACATCAAAATCGATTTACAACAGAGTCATTGTTGTTGTTTGTTGTTAGATGCCATCAAGTTGGTTCTAACCCATAGCAACCCTATGTACAACAGAACAATGACTGGTCTTTTGCCATGTCCATAAACTGTTTTAATGCTTAAGCCCATTATTGCGGCCACTTGTCAATCCATCTCGTCGAGGGTCTTCCTCTTTTTGCTGAACCTCCACTGTACCAAGCATGCTGTCCTTCTCCAGGGACAGATCCATCCTGACAACATATCCTAAGTATGAGAGATGTAGTCTTGCCATCTTTGCTTCCAAGGAGCACTCCAGTTATATACGTCTTTGAGGACAGATCTGTTTGTTCTTTTGGCAGTCCATGGTACATTCAATATTCTTCTCCAACACCACAATTCAAAGACATCTTCTGTCTTCTTTGCTGATTGTCCAACTTTCATATGCATATGATGTCATTGAAAATACCATGGCTTGGGTCAGACATACTTTAGTCTTGAAGGTGACATCTTTACTTTTCAATACTTTAAAGAGATCCTTTACAGCACATTTTCCCAATGCAATGCGTCTTTTGATTTCTTGACTACTGCTTTCATGGGCACTGACTGTGGACCCAAGTAAAATGAAATCCTTGAAAACCACAGTCCTTTCTCCATTTATGAAGATGTTCCTTACTGGCTCCCTTGTGAGGATTTTTGTTTTCTTGATGTTGAGATACAATCCATACAGTCATTAGACTCCCTGTATTCCAGGGCACAGTGGAATATGCAGCAGAAGTACTCACTACGTGTTCTTTGGGCCTCTGTTTCCCCTAATAGGTGCCTTGTCATGCTTATTCTGGTATTAGAAATTTTTTTCCACAAATATAAAAGTGGTATGTATTCACTACAGAAAAATCAAATAAACAAAAGAAAATAAAACATGATCCAACTCATCAGAAACAATCACTATTAATACTTTACTGTGCATTTTTCCATAATCTATTATAGCCATATGCTAAATAGTATATTCTTAATAAAACTGAGGCTATAACATATATGTTTTATAAGGTATTTTTTCAATTAACAACATTGTGAGTCATGTTCTATGTCAATAATCACTCTCCTATGATAGAGTTTTTGATAGCCATAGAGTTGGTGACAGTATTCTTAAGCTTACCAGTCTTATGAAATAATGAACTTTGCCTTCCATTTCAGTTTATTTTTTTCTCTAACAGGAAAAAAAAAATGTTCTCTGTAACTGAAACTGGTATCTGGATGAACTGGGCATGCTCAGGGTACAAGATCATTTCTCTCTTTTTTTTTTCTCTGTAGCCAAACTGCAGTAACTGGGAGAAAGGGCTGTGTAACTTTTGTGTCAAAGTTCCTAGCCACAGAATTCTGTGCACATCTATAAAATTCTAATTTCCTATGAAAGGAAAATATAACCTTAATATTTCTAAAAACCACAAAGGAGAAGAGCAGTAATAGATACTAATGAATTGTAGGCATCATTGCATATAGTGAGTACAGAAATTTTCCAGTGGTTGGCAGGTTCAGATGGACAGAACATCGCTTGCTTCTCACACGCGGAGCCACTAAGGCACTGGCTGCTCAGGCCTTTATATTGGGGCTTCTGAAAGAATAGAAGGCTTCAGTGCAGAGAGCATGGTGTTCTCTTCAAATATGGTATCTTTTTCAGGTATAAGACTCTGAGCTAACAGGAGCATGACATTCACTAACTGTATTAAATCTTGACTTTATTCCTAAGTGACTTTCTATACAAAAAGCTTTCTGAATGTCTGTTTGATGGCAAAGGAAGAAAGAGGGTGTGCTTTTTGCTCCATCTCCAACTCTTCTTCCTTCAATATCCTCTCCCAAACCACCCACCCTATCACTTTATGTCTGTATGAGGTTTATGTTCTGTGCAGAAACCCTAGTGGCACAGTGGCTAAGAGTTTGAATCCAGTATGCACTCCTTGGAGACCTTATGGGGCAATTCAACTCTGTCCTTTAGGTTTGCTACAAATCAAAATCAACTTGAGGGAAATGAGTTTGGCATTTTTTTGTTTGTTTGTTTTTATGTTATGTACAAGGAGCGTGGGTGGCATAAGCAGTTTGTAATCAGCTGCTTACCTAAAAGTTGGTGGTCTGAACTTACCCAGTGGTTCTGTGGAAGAAAGTCCTGGCAAACCACTTCTGTAAAAACTAAACCACAAAACCAAAAACCAAAGCCACTGCCGAGTCCACCATGACTCACTGTGAGTTCATAAAGATTACAGCAAAGAAAACCTTATAGAACAGTTGTACTCTGTAACATGTAGAGTCATCACACATGGAGGCCAACTTGACAGCAGTTGACATGTTTTGTTGTCTAGATAAAAAACAGACACTAACGGGCTCTAAAAAAGAGTATTTACAATCAGAGACCACTTGAAATAATAATATCTAATATTTAGTGAGGCATTTATTATATACTCTGTTGGTACTTTACAGTTAAATGATTTCATGTAATTCTCAGAATGCTTTAGTTTAGCTATTAAAATTATTCCAAATTTATAGATGAGAAAAATTGAAATTCAGAAAAGTTAGGTGACTTGCTAAAGGTCACACAGCTCATAAGTTGAGAACCAGAATTCAAACTTAGGTCCATCTGACCCCAGGGCCTTTTCTGACCGACACTTTCTGTCCCAGTAAATTTAGAAACTGGGGAAGTGGAAGGAGCAACAACAAAATAAACCTAACAAAAGGCCAAGAGAATTGCTGACAAACAAGATACATCTCATTCCTTCTCCATGTTTAATGTCAATTTTTATATCTTGGCTAAGGGTACCTATTATAAAGATAGTTGCTCAAGGTCATCCTCCTCCTACCTCACCCCATCATCAGATGATTTTTATTTATAGCTATGTTTAAACATCACAGGCAACACTCAGAGTCCCTGTATACTGAATTTGCCATCTGAGCAAAGATTCTTTCTCAAGGCATATTTGCTTTCTGGTTTTTGCCAAGAAAGTAAAAGAACAATTCTTTTTGGTTTCTTTTAAATTTTTGTTCCAAGTATTTCTCAGCTTTAGAAATGAGTAAGTCAAATTACTTGTGGCCAGATTAATTAAACTGAATTTTCAAATCTGTTGGTTATTTTGAGTGCTACAGTGTAAGAAAACATTCCACACTTCTTCTAAAGGACAAAATATCCTTTTCTTCTAAAAGAAAAGATACTTTGATTAATTTAGTTCTGTATTGTTTATAGCTTTACTTCACTTACTGAATGCTAATGAGAGCTTCCTAGAATTCATTCCGTAAGAAGTTAAGTCATGGCATCTAACTATTTGGCAGGATGTTGCAAGTACATATAATTATATCTTCTCTCCATTTTGTGATGGTGGTGAGCCAAGTCATCTACATCAAGAGAAAACAAGTAACACATTCACACTATCAACAAGGAGCTCATAGTGCTTTGGAAAAACCTAATTATAATACTAGTGTTATGGATTGAATTGTGTCCCCCCCAAAATGTGCATACTAATTAGGCTGGGCTGGTGATTCCCAGTATTGTGTGACTGCCCTCCATTTTGTGATACCCCTGTGCTATAAATCCTAATCTCTGCCTGTAGTTAATAGAGTGGATTATGTTACAGAGGATTAGGGTGGGACCGTAACATCCTTCCTAAAGTCACCTCCTAGCTCCCATGTAAAGGGAGTTTCCCTGGAGTGTGGCTTGTACCACTTTTTATCCTTACATCTTACAAGAGATAAAAGGACAGGGAAGCAAGCAGAGAGTTGGGAACCTACACCATCGAGAAGGCGACACCAGGAGTAAAGTGCATCCTTCAGACCTGAGGTTCCTGCACCAAGATGCTGCCTGACCAAAGACTGAAGCTATGCAAGGACCTTGCTCCAGAGACAACAAAGAGATGAAGCCTTCCACTGGAGCAGATACCCTGAATTCGGATTTGCAGCCCACTGGACTGTGTAAGAATAAACTTTACTTTGCTAAAGCCACCCATTAACTCGTGGTATTTCTGTTATAGTAGTAACGGATGACCAAAACACTTAGCATACAGTGAGTTCTCAATAGTGAATTTCTTGAAGTAGTATCATCATCACCTTTCTAGTTAAGAGAACTCAAGGAAAGCACAATTGTATTGATCCCTCTCCATATTTCAGTCCTTGAAAGGTCAGCTGTATGACTGATCAAGCCCTTGTACTTGGGAGAATAGTCTTAAATCCTGACTACTGCTTGGGGGCAATCCCTTCTTTCTCTGAGTGCCCAATGTCTTCTTGCTGTATCAGCCACGACTAGTTGTCCCATAGGTACAAAACCCAGACCAAACCCACTCCACTGAGTGGACTCCAACTCATTGCAACCCTGTAAGTGAGAGTGAAATTGTCCCATAGAGTTTGCAAGGAGCGCCTGGCAGATTTGAACTGCAGTTAGCAGACTTAGCACTTAACCACTACACCACCAGGGATTTCCGACCACAGGTACAGGGCAGTGGTAAAGAGTAAGATGCGATAGCACACTTGGTGTGGCTTTATAGTCATTCCACATGGTCTTAATTCACTCAGTATTTTGAGATGTTAACTGCAAAACAGAGTCAGAATTGGGGCTAAAAGAGGAGGTTTTCCAGTCTGGAAAATTATGTATGTGGTGAGCCTTCTGGGGAAGAGATCTGAGGGACTTGCTTCTGGGCAGGTAGTAGGGAAAGCAGAATTGCAATTTCCAGTTTGGGGAGGCCAAGCCAGTCGGCCCTGCCAAGCAGGATTTTCAATCCTGCCATTAGCTGACAGGGGCCTCTAGGGCTTTCTTCAGCCTGTTGGTCAAGATGAGGTCCCTCTGAGGCACAGATCAAGCACTTTGCCTACATACACCATTCAGCCACCTTTACTATTATTGGGGCTATGGGTCTAGAAGACAAAGAGACCAGGTTCAGCTCTTGCCTTGTCCTTTAGGGTTGACTGTTCTTTGAAAAGCTTCTACATCTTGGGTCCTGGAGCCATCATACTCCTTTTTCTGCATATTCCCCATACCATTTCAAGCTACTACTGTGGGAAGAATGCAAGCTCCACTAAGGCAGGGTACTTTCTGTTTGAATGACCTCCCTGTCCCCAGGCATGGTATCTGGCACACAACTGGCGCTCTACAGAGCCAAACATTTCCATGAACGTAGACAAAATAGAATGTGAAAGCGTTTCGCCAACATCAGAGATTCATAATCAGACCGAAGTCCGGATTCTAGAGTAAGCGACTCACAACTGCTTCCACCACACTGGGACGCGGCCAGGACCTTGTGTCCTTCTAGAAAGGAAGCCAAGGTGGACAGGGGGTAGGGAAGTCTCTCATTCCTGGGGAAACCGGAGTCGGAGGCACACCTGGTGCACAGGCAACTACATGTGGCAGCCAGGAAGAGAAACCTCAAGCCTTAGCCTCCATCACTGTGCCCAACAACATACCAAAATCTAGGGACAAATGTGTGCCGGGGGAGTCAGAAGCTCTGCGCACCACTCCCCGGGCAGGTACACTCTCCTCCGCCTACGTGTGACCTAATTAAAAGAGGTGGGCCGCGCCCAGAGGCGGGGGTGTCATTCCAACAAGGCTACACTCGGCGTCCCGTCCCTGCCCCCCAAAATATGTGAATCCCACACAATTCCAGTGCTGTTGCACCATGGAGAGGCCATGCGGTAACATTCTTGTCTCCCTGTTCTGGCTCCCAATCCGCAGGTAAAGAGCGGAGAAGTCCACCAGACCCCCCTCACCAACCGATTCTCAGGAGAGCCCTTCCACCACGACTGCGCCTGCGCGCGGTTCGTGCGGGCGTAATGTGGAGCGTAGTGCTCCGGCCGGATAAGCCCAATTCATTAACTGCAGGCAAGGCGCTTGCGCGGATTCGATTTTATTCCCTCCCCCCACCTCCGAGCCCTCCTTTTGGGAGACCACGCCCTAGAAGCGAAGGTGCCTCAGTTACAAGCTCTCTAGGATGCGCCTGCGTGTTGGTCTCTGCTTCCTCGTCCCCCTTATTCGGCTCTTGAGGTAAACCAGGATCTGATCTGCAGTTGCGCAGCTCTCGTCCCGGAGCTTTTTTTCCTTCCGCACCCCGCCGCCGCCTGACGCCGGGCGTGACGTCACCGCGCCGGGCGGCCGCCATTACAGAGAACCGAGCCGAGCTCAGGAGCTAATTCGAGCGAAGGAGGAGGCGCGGCGTCCGGTTGCCGAGCATTGCGAGACAGCCAACGGGCCCGCGCTAGCGCCTAGCAGCCGCCACTAGCCACAGTAGTACTCCAGGAACCGGCGGCGGCGTGTGCGTGTGGCCCGTTTGCCGGCGGCGGCGCGGGAGTAGCGCGGAGAGGCAGCCGGTTCGGGCGGGTGGCATCATGGACGAGAAGGTGTTCACCAAGGAACTGGACCAGTGGATCGAGCAGCTGAACGAGTGCAAGCAGCTGTCCGAGTCCCAGGTCAAGAGTCTGTGCGAGAAGGTGAGCTGCACTCCAGCTGCGGGTGCTGCCTCGGGACTACTTTTGCCTAGAAGGGGTGGCTGTGGGGAGGGTGCAACATGGCGGAGGCCGCCGGCCAAAGCCCCCCGAGCCTCTCAGTCCGGCGCCCGGCGCGGCGCGGCCCGACGGCGGCTCCTGAGCGACCCGGCGCCCCCTGCCTCTCGCGCCAGGATTGGTTCCTGACGCCGCCGCCTAAAATGGCGTCTTTCCCCCCCGACTCAGGGGGCTCTGGGCCACCCGGCCTCGGCTTTGGGCAAGGGGACGGGGTGGGGGGCGGAGTGGAGACTCTGTGCGTCAGCTGGGAGACAGTTGAGAGATTCAAGTAAGGAGACGGGTTCTGCGTCCGGGCGGTGAGGCCTACGGCTGCCCTGTGAGGTGGGTCTACGGCTTTTTGCTTGGGTTCAGGCATCACTCTTAGATCGAGCGTTGTCCTAGAATTCCCAAAAGCGAGCAAGTAGGCCAGATCCCAAGACTTGTCTAAAGGTCACAGAGCTTTAGTATTATGTTGGATGATTTGTATTAAGTTTCTCGAGCGAAGTTTAAAAGTGTTTTTTGAAGACATTTTAAATAAATTTCTAACCCAGTTTCTACGAAGGTCATGGTAGTTACGGGGAGGAGTAACTGATTCTTCATAGTTGGAAGAAATGGATAATTTGGTGAGTCACACTACATAAAGAGCTATTGGATTGGAAATCAAGTGTCAGCTTTATTTATGATTTATACTGTGACTCAAATTCAGTAGTGAACCCTTTTCTAACCTGAACATACTTGGAAGGGCGGCAAGTTTTATATCTTGGCTATTTTTTGAAAAAGTTGCTTGATTGTATTTTATGGCTACAGGTAGTGATAGTGATAATAATAGCTGTTGATTGAGATCTTACTGTATTCCAGACACTGCTTAGTGTGTAAATAACGAATTCATCGCATAGATGTTGAAAGTGAAATGTTGTAGTCCACTTAGTAGTGCTAATTTTATACTAATTTTTGTTTTTCCTTGGTTTTGGGGAAAACAGGTAACCTAGTAGGTTATCAGCTGTATCGGAAACCCTGGTGGCACAGTGATTTAGTGCTAAAGCTGCTAACCAGAAGGTCACCAGTTCAAATCCGCCAGGCACTCCTTGGAAACTATGGGGCAGTTCTACTCTGTCTGTGAGGTCTCTAGGAGTTGGAATCGACTCAACGGCAGTGGGTTTGGATTTGGGTTTGGTATTCAGCTGTACTGTGTGTGTTCAGGGTCTTGCAGCTTCGTTTTGTTATGTATAGAAAATGCTGCTCTCTGTGAACATTTGTAACTTCCCTTTTTAGAATTACCTTTGCGCATTTCATTTTAGTACAGAATTGTGTGCATTTTGTGTAAGTAAAAAGAGTTATTGGAGAGCTGTTATTTATGTTGATTGGTTTGTGATTTAATGTGAAAATTTAGATCATGAGTTCTTTGAGAAGCTGTGCTGTAAATAATTGGGATTTAAGAGAGTCAAATTTAGATTTATTTATTCCAAGCCCCAGCAAAACTCCACTACTAGTTATTGAGGTGGCATGTCATCTGTTGGAGCTGAATTTTTTTTAATGGGTTGCTGTGCCCTGAATCTTTTGCTTTTTGACTCTTAACTTTAAAACTCTTGTATTAAATAAGATTTATATTTATCTTAAAAGTTTAAAGATTAGGTTTTTAAAAACTTGGTTTATATTGCTGTGTTTTAATTTCTGGGTTCTATAAATGAGAGACGCATTGGAGAAAGGCAGTGATGTCATTGAAAGACCACTGGACGGACTGTAAGTTAGCCCTGGATATTAGTCTTGTTTCTGCCACAGAGTTATTAGTGGTGACTGACCTTGGAGCATTTACTTCACTTACATCTTCCTTTGTGTAAAGAGAAAACAGATGTTCTAAGGTCTATTATAATCATTTGAGATCATGCAGTTTCTATGTTGAAGACTTATTTGAATATCCAAGATTGCTTACTCTTAGAGGGGAAAGAAAAGCAGTGAAGAATAATGAGGCCTATTGTCAGAGAGCTCTGAATCCAGTTGGAGAGACAAGCATGATATGGAAATCAGTAAGGGGGGATGGACTGAACTGGAGTGGTAAATGTTAAATGTTTTCCAAAACTTTGTGAAACAAAGCTATAAGGAGGCTAATTACTTGTTCTCAGATCTTCATTGCTTAGTCAGCTTGTTGTGATTCTAGTTCTGAGAATCAGAAGGATGGGCGTAATATTTAAAGTTTAGTTTTACATAAAGGTTTCTGTGGGATGGATCCATTTGGGGGAATTACTGTCACACAGTTATACTGTTAGCTTCTAAATACACTTTTTAGAACTGTATTAACCTTCCAACGTAAATTAATTTGAAGACATCTTTTCAAGTGTGTGGATGAGGTAAGATACGTGGCTTAAGATGGTCTTTTGTATAATGTAGTAAAACAAAAGTTATTTTTTTTACTGTTAATGTATGGCAAGTAGCACCACTGAGTGAAAGCTGTTATGATACTCTTCTATGTGGTGACTGCTAAGGAGAAATTTTATGAATCTTGAGGGTTTAATCTTTTTTTATTGTAACAGTAGTTTTTTAAAGATACTTGTTACAGGTAAACCAAAAAAATTTGTTGCTGTCAAGTTGATTTCAACTCCTAGTAACCCAGTAGGACAGTAGAACTGCAGTAATCTGCATGTTTCTCCCACAGAGCAGCTAACCGTTTCAGTTTGCAGCTGAATCACCGGAGCTCTTGTTAGAAGTAACCATTTGATTAATAGTTGATACTTTATTCGATTATAACAATCAATGAATGATATGTGAAAAACCTACCTTCTACCCACCTGAAGATGGCTGATCTGAGTGAGATATTTCTGTAAACTGAAAAGCCAAACCCAGTGCTGTCTTAGTCTTTTCCTACTCATTGCGACCCTACCGACCCTACCGGACAGAGAACTGCTGCATAGAGTTTCCAAGGAGCTCCTGGCTGATTCAAACTGCTGACCTTCTGGTTAGCAGCTGTAGTAGCACTTCACCTCTGCACTACCAGGGTTTCCAGGTATTTATATGGTTGAGGTAAAAGAATACTGTGAGAGGTTATTGGATTAAAAAATGCTGAGGCTATTATTATGGTATCCCATCAAGAATGAACAATGGAGAGACTTCAAATGTGTGTTATAGATCACGGTGGGTGTGGTTTTCATGTTACTGATTAGTAAAAAAAAAATTTTTAAAGATCCACTTAAGGGTTGTATTGCAGCCCAAGTTATTTTGTCTCCAGTAAACCAAGTCATTTTGGGGTTCCTAATTGGTTGGTTGGAAACCCTGGTGGCTTATTGGTGAAGTGCCACATTTGCTAATTTGTTCATTATTTAAAAATCTGTGGTGAGTAAATGAAATTTTGTCTCAGGCAAGGTTCTGTGGTAATAGCATTAGCAGTGTATCTGTGTAAGTATCCTATGTTTCCATGTACAGATTGGAGGAAGTAAATAGTATCAACTTGTTTTTGAGTTAATTGTTGTAGATAAACAGTCATTTATACTATGACTTCAGCAGTAGTTTAACTAAGGTATGATTTTTGGCTTTGTGCTTTCAGAGCCTTCCAAACTTGTAAAGAATGTTGTTTGATAGCCAGAATTTTTTTTGAAAGGACTTCTTTACCTACGTATACTATTTTCCATTGCTGTACAAGGTCTATAATTAAAATACAGCCATTATGGCTTTGCTTAGTTTTTAACATTTGTTATATGAGTATGGGAAAAGCAAGCTGCTTCCTAATTAGATAAACTTTGGGAAATATTTTCACCAAGATTAAATTCCTGTAGGAAGTAGGTAGTATATTTTTATGGGTGTGTCTGTCCGTCTTTCTGTCTCTGTGTATTTGTTTAATTTAAAATGTTGTTTGGCTTATTTCCGTGAAAGTAATTTGAAAATTGAGAACAAACAGGTGGGGAAGGCATATTATAGAATATTGTTTTCATCATACTTTGGCACACACAGTTTTCTTAACAAGAGTTATGAGTTTAAGTTTGAAACCAGAATCCCAGAAAGATAGTGACTTGGCCATAGTGGGTAAAATCTGAGTTTTCCCCAGCATTCTCAGTTCTAAACATAATGTTGTAGTCATGCATGCATCACAGCCACCTTACTGAGGTAGTGTTTATCATGGAAAGGTACAGGTAAGCTGGAGCTGGGCTGAACTGTGGAATCAACAGTTCTATAAAACAAAACTTTATTTTTATCCTTATTCTTGAAAGCATCCTACTCATGTTACATACTGTTGTCCCACTTTGTCCTGGAGGAGGAAACACTATTTTTCAGTTTGGATGTGGCTGCTTTAGTCCCTCCAATGATATTTGTGAGATGAAAACCCCAGTGCATTTTCTATGATGTCGTAGATGGTGAAGTCATGATTAAAGTCTAAACTGTGTAATATGTTACTCATTACAGATCTTCAAAGGCCTTTTTTTTGCCCTCATAGCTTCCAGAGTCAAACTTGTTCATGTGTGCATTCATTTTTCACAATGTCCAAGGTGTGAAGCAGTAATATAGTGGGTTTGGGGTTGAGCTACTGAGAAAACACAAAAAAGATGAATAGTCTTGAACCGCCTTTGTTTTCTTTATCAAGACCACGAGTTCTGTCTGCAGAAAATGGTAGTAGGGCCAAGATGAAACTCATACTCTAGAAACAAGGGTGGATACTGGAGGAGTACACTTATATGATAACATTTGTATTACCAGCCTGGTGCCCCTCCCATCCTTTTATGGCAGCTACCCTTTCCCCTGTAACTTTCTGTACAAGTTTGTCAGTTACGTGTAGGATGTCTTTTGTCCTTTGTTTGGAGTCTTAGTGGTGCAGTAATTAAGAGCTCACCTGCTAACCAGAAAGTCAGCAGTTCAAATCTTGCAGCCACTCCTTGGAAACCCTGTAGGGCAGTTGCAGTTCTCGTCAGTCCTATAGGGTCACTATGAGTCAGCATCCACTTGATGGCAGTGGGGTTTGTTTGTTTTTAATCCCTTGTTTAATTTGGAGGAGATAAGCTAGGAAAACCAGGAGAAACTGGGTTTGGGTTGAGGTTATGGTAATGGTCATTCATAAGGTGCATAAGAGAGGAAAAGTTATATGTGGCAGGTGAAACACTTTTTATAACTGTGTCTTTCTACTTTTGACCCATTTTTTGTAATTCCACTTCCACTTTATTCCTCATTGCTGTGCTTGTCTGAAAAAACCTTCAACTTGCATTCCCCTACAAAAGTGTAGTGTAACTTGGACTAGAACTAGAAAGGGAAAAAAATGTAGTTACTAATTTTTTTTCCTAGCTTCTGGAGCAGAAGTGATTGACTGAAATAGAGATCTCTGAATGCCAAGAAATAGCTGGGGATGGGTCTGAAAGAACTGTAAAGAATAAGCTGAGGTTAACTGTTTAATTTCCTTACAGGTAAGATGTTCCTCTTGTAAATTGTATATTGGTATTTTGATATGGAATAGGTGAACAGGTGGTTGACTGGAATGTGTGCCTAAATCTTTGTTTTCTTCCCCCCCCATTTTTTTTTTTTTTAAATCTGTGTTTTCTGTACTATGCAGTACCTCTCCCCAAGTGCTGTGGCACTCCTTGGACCCACCCCCACTTAGTCACTTGATTACTACTGTAGATTGGAATTTTGACCTTTCTGGCCATTGAGGTTGAGAGAAAATTGAGACTTGATGTTCTTGATTGCTTTTTGGAGACGAAAACATGTTTTTATAAGTAATTCTATCATTATACTTTAAATACCCATTATATGCATTATTTTTAGCTATTTAGCTTTGCCTAAATTGCATTGCCATGTTTTGATAGAGATTTGTTGCCTTTTTTTTTTTTTTGCTCTATTTAATAGCAGGAGTTTTACATTGACCAGGAAGTTAACCTTGTAGTAAAGATAGGAAAGGTTTTAGAACATTTGTGTTAGTGGATCTACTGGCAGTATTGCACACTATTTCCTTTAGGTGATTGTAACTCTTAATGAAAGAGGCTTAAGGAAGTGGAGTGCTTGGAGTCCTTGATGGGGGCCAACAGGTAAAAGTTTGGCTACTAAGCAAAAGATTGGTGGTTGCAGTCCACCCAGAGGCACCTTGGAAGAAAGTTTTGGTGAGATACTTTTAAAAAATCAGCCACTGTAAACCCTGTGGAGCACAGTTCTGCTCCGATACTTGGGGTTGCAATGAGTCATGCTTCTTCATTTCATGGTAACTGATACCTGTGTTTGGTAAAGAGTGCTTTAGACTGGACAATTGGTAGTAATACAAGGAACCATAAAGACCATGTAGGCCAAGTCACCTTTTGTGGACGAGGGAAGAAACACCTAGAGTAGTTGAGTCTCGTTCATGGTGTGTTATCCTGGTAAGAGTTTTTAAACAACTACATTTAGGGCAACATTTCTCAGTTTTTATTAGATTAACGGTTTTACACCCCCCGCCCGTGTGGAAATGATTGGGGGTATTTAATTCACACACGTATGTGGGTTGGTAGAGCTCGAAACCAGTCTTTTGGATATAAGAAATAGGAATTTCAAGAAAGTGATAGTCTCATTTGTTACGAGGCAGTGGTGATCAGTTTAAAGTGTAATCCGTACAGATTTTAATCAGAGAAGGCCAGAATAAGCTAAAATATTGGAGGCATCTGTTCAGTATAGTTTTATTTATTTATTATGATTGAGTGAAAATGTATAATCCAGTTTAAATTCACGTTCCCACCAATGTGCAGCTCCTGCTGCTGTCCTTGCCTGGTGACAGCACACTCCTCCTTTCTGTTTTATTCATGTCATAGCCTCTTAACAATCTCCTGTCTCCTCTTCTCCACCCTCTCCACTCCCCTCTAGTAAGAGGCCAGTTAGGACAACATCCTATAGTTACATAGAACCATAAAGTGCACACACAGTGTGGTCACTCTGTGTCGCCAAGTCTGGTCCATTCCTGTGCGAGGAGTTGACGTCAGTAATGATTTATGAACCGGGACAGCATCAGGTCTAGGAGCCGTGCTCCCGGGGGAACCCCCAGGCCTTCGGACCGTCGGTTGCAGTCTTTTAGTGGAGTTCTCGGGTGCACCCCTTTTATTCTCAAATTGCCACTGGGACTTAACTTTGTGAGCCCCATCACGGCTGTCACTGGAGGTGGCCAGACACCGTCTGGTTCTTCTGGTCATATGTCGATGTAGCCACCAGTTCACATGGGTCTTTGTGTCCTCTCAGGTCTCTTAGCCCCATGTTATTTTTGTGCTTGGTGATCATCTGTTGGTGCTGAGTTGGGACCATTTGGTGTACCTCAGATGGCAGCTTGCTAGCTTTTAAGACCCTTGATGCCACTCACCAATATGGGGTGGAGAAGATTCTCTTAGCAGTAGGCTAGTTATGCCAATTGGCCTTGATGTCTCCTGAGAGTATGGTCCCCACCCAGATCCCAACCCTCCTTAAGATGGGAAGAGTTTTCAGGTTATGTTGAAATTCAGTTAAGTTGATCTTCTTTCTAATGTGTACTGTCAATGATTTCACCCAACCAAATTTCTATCAACTATCTAATCCCTCCCTTCCTTCTTCATCCCCTCCCTTCCCTCCCTTGCAGCTGTCAAGGAGTGTTTTCTTCTGTACAGGAGTCTGTTTTTATACTAGGGATGTCATACAGTATTTGTCCTTGTGCTGCTGACTAATTTCACTCGACCTAATGTCTTCCAATTGAAACCAGGTTATGAGATTGTTAAATATAATTAATGAAAAACAAGTAGAATGAATAAAGTATTGTTCAAGGTAATTATCACAAGACTTACTTGATTCCAGTGATAGTAATATACAGTACTTTAGTGCTACATCTGCTAACCGAAAGGTTAGATCCACCAAGGACTCCTTGGAAACTCTGTGGGACGGTTCTGCCTTGTCCGGTAGGGTTGTTAGAAGTTTAAATTGGCTGGACAGCAATGGGTTTTATGTACCACACTAAGAAATTCTGTCCAGATAGTGTAACTTGTCTTGCACGTTAAATTTTTTTTTTTTTTTTTGCACAATTAAGAGCCAAGCCAAGCGCCATTGTGTCACATTGGACTCATGGCACAATTAAGCACTTGTTTAAAAAACTACCTTCTTCATAAAAGCATTATGAAGCAAAATAAAATCCTGTTAGGATGCACTTAGAAGAAAGTGTAAAGGTGGCACTGTGGGACCTTGTGATTTCATAATATATGTATTACTAGATATGGTAACAGGAGTCCAAATACCAAAAGACGAAATAGATGGGATCTCAGAAAAATTACATAGATTTACATATAAGAGGACTTGATCAACAACAAAAAGACAGCCTACAGTTTGGGAGAAAATTTATGGGAGCCATGTATCAGACAAGGGCCCAATATCCAAAATATATACAAGATTTCTACAGCATAATGATAGAAAGATAACCCAATCAAAAGGGGACTTGGACAGTTACTCAGGTGACCAGCAAACACATGAAAAGATGTTCAGCATTGTTGGCCATTGTTGCTGTTATGTGCCACTGAGTCAGTTCTGACTCATAGCAAGTCCTGTGGGACAGAGTACAACTGCCCCATGGAGTTTCCAAGGAATGACTGGCAGATTCGAACTGATAACTTTTTAGTTAGCAGCCATAGCTCTTAACCACTTCACCAGGGCTCCATTTTAGCCATTCCAAAACCCATTGCCATCGATTCAACTCTAACTCATAGTGGTGACCCTATATAACAGAGTAGAACAGTCCCATGGAGTTTCCAGGGAGCATCTGGCAGGTTTGAACTGCCATCATTTAGGTTAGCAGCCAGAGCTCTTAACCGCTACTCTACAAGGGTTTCCAGTTACCCATTGGGGTGATGTAAAATCAAAACCACAGTGAAGTATACCTCACTCTCATTAGAATAGCAATGATTTAATTTTTTTTAAAAAACCCAACAAAATAACAGGTGTTGGCAAGGTTGTGGAAAAGTGAGCCCCTTGTCCATTGCGAGGGGGAATGTAAAATGGTGCAGCCGCTATGAAAAACAGTTTGGTGATTTCTCAGAAAATTGAACATAGAATTACCTACCATATGACCCAGTAATCCCCGTCTTAAGTATATACCCAGAGGAAATTAAGGCAGGAATGTGAACAGAAGCCTGTACTCTGGTGTTCATTGCAGCTGTGTTCACAATCATCAGAATATGGATGCTACTGAAATGTCCCATCAGCAAATGAATGGGTAAACAAAATGTGGTGTATGTGTATAATGGAATATTAAACAGCTCTGAAGAGAAAGGATGTTCTGATACATGCTACAACATGGATGAACCTTGAAAATATTAGACATTATGCTGAGCAAAACAAGTCAGTTGCAGCAGGACAACTACTGTATAATCTCATTTATGTGAAATAATGTAGAAACCAGTGGTAATAATGGATTACCAGGATTGGAAGGAGAGGGAATTTTTGTTGGAGGGTCGTTGAGTTTATGTTAATGGTGGTTGAGTGTTTTGGATGATGATGGTGACAGTGGTTGTACAGCATGAAAAATAAAATGAATGTTGTTGAGTTGTAAATATGGAATTTCTCTTGGCAAATATTTTGATATGTTTTCACCACAATAAAAAAAAAAGATTGCATTGTCAAATAAGGAACTGAGAGTAATACTGAATTTATAAAGAGGAACATTGTATCCAGTTTGAGATTGATGCCACAGAGAAAAGACCAGTGTTGGCTTCTTGCTGATTTTAAAGGATTTCTAGTTAAGTTTTCTTTTACTTGCAATCAGTTTTTTCCACGGGTTATAAAAAATTCTTTTATTTAGTTAAGCACAGATCATCATCTGATGAACTGGAACATTTTCCTCAGCATAGACCTTGAGGTTTATCAGTGTTTGACTTAGCTGTTGCTTTTAATATAGGGAATACTTGTGTTTGAATGAAAGCACTCTTAAGATAGCCTTTAAGAAAATACAGTTACTGCCTTTCAGGTAACTAATACTAAAGATGAATGTTATTGAACCAGTATTTGAAGTATGTTATTTTTTTCTTTTTTAATTGTGTTTTAAGTGAAATTTGATGATTCAAGTCAGCTTCTCATACAAAAATGGTATCCCCACACTGTGACACCATACTCTTCCTCTCCACCCTGTTTCTGTGAGCAGTTAACCAGCTGCTGTCTCCTGCACCTTCTCATCTGATCTACAGACAGGAACTGCCCGCTTAGTCTCATGTATCTAACTTAAACCAAGAGGCCAGTATCATTTTATGTATTATAGTCCAGTCTTTGAAAAGTTGGCTTCAGGAACAGTTCCAGTTCTGGGCTAACCAACACTCAGAAAGCCATGTTTTCTGGGAATCCTCCAGTCTGTCAGACCATTAGGTCTGGTCCTGGATTTGGGTTCTGCCCCCCCTCACCCCATTTCTCCTGTTCCATCAGGGGCTCTTATGTTGAGTAACCTGTAAAGAAAGTCATTGGTGGTAGCCAGGCGTCATGTAGTTCTGGTCTCATGCTGATGTAGTCAGTGGTTTATGTGGCCCTTTCTGTTTCTTGGATTTGTGTTTTCCTTATGTCTTTAGTGTTCTTCATTCTCCTTTGCTCCAGGTGGATTGGAACCAATCGATGTTTCTTAGATGGTCACCTGCTGGCTTTAAGACCGCAGGCACCACTCACCAAAGTGAAATGCAAAACAATTTCTTTAAAAACTTTTATACCAGTTGAACTAGATGTCACCTGAAACTGTGGTCCCCAGACCCTGAATCATGTTACTTCTTAGTATGCCTTGGTTCCATAGTAAGTACCCCTGTGTGTTTGTTTTTGAGACTAGGAAAATTACTGCTTGAGATCTGATGAAGTTATTTTTAAAATTGCACTTGTGCATTTTCCCTGGAGTGTGGTGACAAGAAGAGTGCTCTGCTATTCAGGGAGACCATTTGCTTGACTCTTTCACAGATGGCCTTGCTGTTCAGTGTCATGATGAAGTACCCATGCATGTCCTGAAGGCTTTAAGGATAAGGGTTATTGTTTCAGTCTCATTTTTTCTTTGAAATAAAAAACCACTTCTTCAGTAAAACAAAAATAGTTAGAAAATGGCAAATTGACTTTTTTCAGAATTAGAGCATAGTGAAAAATTATAAAGTAAAAGTGAACAGAAGGAAAATTAAATTATGTTTGTGAAAAATGAGGGAAACAGTTCAAAAGTTCTTTAGCTTATACAGCCAAAGAAACCCTGGTGATGTAGTAGTGGTTAAGTGCTGTGGCTGCTAGCAAAGAGATTGCCAGTTCAAATCCACTAGGTGCTCCTTGGAAAACTCTGGGACAGTTCTACTCTGTCTGGTTGCTGTTAAGCCAGAATTGACTTGAAGACAGTGAGTTTGTTTGGCCTTTTGGTATACAGGTAAAACACCATCCAGCTTTTGATGAATAGATGGTTAAATAACATGGACAAGTAGCAGTGGGTGGATTTGAACTGCCCACCTTTTGGTTAGCAGACAGGCTTTTAACCACTCTGGACCAGGGCTCAGAGAGGAAATGACTTACAGTAAATAAGGAATAAAAAAAATTGAACTCTGAAATGGAAAGGACCAGTAAGATAACATTTCAATCTGAATAGCTGATTAGCATAAACCAGTTTTGTAGAACATATCAAACAAATAAAAATGTTCATGCTGTTTGCTCTGTAACCTCTCAAGTGAAAAATTTTGAAAGGAAATAATTTAATGTGTAGACCTGTCGATGGGAATGTTATTCAGCAGTTTAAAATGATCATAATGCCATAGGAGCTTGGATTACTGTAAATGAAACTTTGAAATATAAAATGCAGCATTGACCAATTGCAAACATAAGGTCTGTGTTTAAATAACTGGACAGTGTTTCATTCTATTACATGTCGAGTTGCTTTGAGTCAGAACTGACTCAATGGCATCTAACTTCAACAGCATATGGGCAAAAGCTGGAAAGTAATATAAAAAATTACTGCCTTTTATATGGGAAACCCAGGTTCATTCCTGGCCATTACACCTCAAGCATGTCTAGCACCTGTCTCATTGGAGATTTGAGGGCTGCTAGGGTACAGAACATGTTCTGCAGGGCTTCCCAACCAAGATGGAGTAAAAAAAAAAAAAAAGACTGGTGGGTCTGTCTTCACAAGCTAACCAATGAAAACTCTTCAAATCTCAAAGGACTGATTTCTATGGTGATGGTGTCACCATGAGTCAGGATTGATGGCAGCTAACAGGGCAGTGGGAGTACTTTGTATGTTAATATGTTAATACAGTGTTAAGATCAACCTAAAACATTTTCTTTGTGTTTTCGGATTTTAAGTGCTAGTATTTAGTTAGTAAAGCAGGAGTGCTCACTGTGAGATAGAGGGGGAGTTCCACCACTGAACTAAAGATTTCTTAACATTTTAATGTTTTAGTCTGTTTTTTAAGCATAGAATTTTGACATGGTTATAATCTTTTGTACCTTAAAGTGTTTGTTTGATTTAATAGTAGAAAAAATGCAAAAATTTATGACTTTTTATGCAGTATGAATTCACTGGAAATAATAGCTGTCACGTGCCTTTGGGGTATTAGTATACATAAACAGTTATTGAATCTGTTGTTAGTTAACGAAATTTTCTTCCCCTCACTTTTGTCTTTCTTGAAAAAATCTTGTGGATGATCTATAATCTACTTTATTTGTAACTCCATATTACTGGGATCGTTTAGAAGGACCCCTAGTGATGCAGTGATTAAGTGCTTGGCTGCTGAAGGTTGAAGGTTCAAACCTACCAATGGCTCCTATTAGAAGAGATACGGTGATTTGCTCCCCAAAAGATTTCAGCCAGGAAATGCCATGGGGGCAGTTTTCTATCTTACTGGGTCCATATGAGTTGGAATAGACTGAACACACAACAGCATGGTGGTGAGGATGTTTGAAAGTCTGGTTCTATCGTTCGTTGGGAGCATTCAGTTAGAAAGTTGAGATGTGAAGCCAGCTTAAAACTTTTATGGAGGACTGGAGATTGTAGTGGGTGATATCTTAGACGTCCCATCAAGTGACCTGCCATTGAGTTGACTCTGACTTAACAGTGATCATGTAGGACAAAGTAGAACTGCCTGATAGGGTTTCCAAGGAGGAGCTGGTAGATTTGAACTGCTGACCTTTTGGTTAGCAACCTAATGCTTAATCATTGTGTTTTGAGGGCTGCAAGTGATCCATAACCTGTTGCTGTTGAGTCATTCCCAATTTATAGTGACGCTGTAGGACAGAGTAGAACTGCCTCAGAATTTACAGGGAGAGCCTGGTGTATCCAGCTGCTGACCTTGTCACCAGGATTTCCAAGTGACCCTTAGAGAGACGCGATTAATGTGCTGCTTGGCTCAACTTACAAGACCTTATAATTAACACAGCTTCTCTCAGACCATTCTGTTTCTGTGATTAGGTTTTCTTGTTTTTTGTGTCTTTTAGGGTCTAGAGATTTATTGTAAAAGCTTTAAAAAACATGTTTTGATGGCTGAAGCTGTTTATCCTCTTTACTCAAATAGGGAGTATCAGTGTTTTGTTTAGAAAGGAAAATTCAGATTAATATTATGAAACTTAATTTTTTCCCTCAGCTAAGGCATTTATAGATTGTTTTAAAATGAAAATGTTACCCAGGTATATGGGTTGGAAGGTTCTGATTTTTCGCCTGTCAATAGATAAATTTGTTGTAAAAGACTTTAATGTGAAAATCTGCAGCCTTTATTGTTCTGGAATCGTGTGTTTTGGTATCGTAATCATCTTGAGATAATTGTGGCAAAACTGGAAAAGCATATTTAAAACTGATTCTTGTAAAGTTGTATAACCGTTAGCTTAATAATGGTATTTAGCTTGATGATTAAGTCTGATACATACTACTATTCTCTTCAAAAGTGTATTGTAAGTCTTCTGGTCTGTGAAGTTTGGGCAAGAAGGGAAGAAAGAACTTTGGTTAGCTTTCTTAGGTTTAAAAGTTTTCAGTTTCTAACCTTGCCATTTTGGAGGGTGCTTTGATAGTGGCAGATTTAAAAAATGCCAACTGTTCAGTACACTGCTAGATCCACAGCATAGTATCTTCTTTCAGGAAACTTGGCATAGGTGACTTCATATGTATAAAACAAATCAAATACTAGGATACACATTGCAGTGTTCTTTTTTTTTAAACCAACTAAACCAAACTGGTTGCAGTTGAGGTGATCCTGAGTCATAAAGACCGTGTAAGACAGAGTAGAACCGCCCCATAGCGTTTCCACAAGTGGCTGGTGGATTCAGACTGCCATACCAGAGCTATACTAAAAACAGTATTGTAATTGTTTATCAAAGAGTTCTCAGGCTGAGGAATTAACCGGATTGGTATGTGTGAATTGTGAACTCCCCAGGATATGTTATTAAGAGAAAAGCAGGCTACCAAACAATATTCTTGCTGGTTTAAAATAAATATTAACTATGTTTCTGTAGGCATACAGTGTATGTGTAAAAATGGGGTTAAAGAGATTAACACATGGTGAGTGGTTAGAGGGGATATTTTATGGTTAACGTTTGTGCTTAAATAGTATATAAGAATGTATCACTGTGTAACATGGTGATTTTTAAAATAGTATTTATTGTTGTGAGTAGCCTATAGTAGAAGAAACAAATAGTGTTTATTTAGATTTGATTTTCCTGTGATGATTTGAGTAGAAATTTGAGTAAATTGTCATAAGGAACTTTGGGCAATCTGAAGTGGCAACTTGTTGTCATTTCTATAGAGAATAGCCTTAAAATAATTACAAACTAAACTAGACCACTGCAGAGTAAATTCTGGTTCATGGCAACCCTGTGTGTCACAGAATAGAAGGACTCCATAGGAGTTTCTTAGCTGTAATCTTGAAACAAGCTGTTTGCCAGATCTGTCTTCCATGGAGCCTGTTGGTGAACTTGAACCACCAGCCTTTAGGCCAGTAGCAAAGTAAGGATCAGAAAACCAAACCCATTGTTGTCTAGCTACCATATAGGATAATAGAACTACCCCATATGGTGTCCATTGCTGTAATCTTTATGGAAACAGAGAGCTACATCTTTCCCCCTTGATGCAGCTAGTGGATTGGAATCACCAACCTTTGGATTAGAAGCTGAGTGCTTAAGCAGTGTGCCACCAGGGCACCTTGCAGATAACAAGGGGTGTCTTTTATTCATAGTACTGTTAGTATTTAAAGCGGGTGTACAGAGATATACTTAGAATTACATGTGAAAAGGATACCATGGCAAGATTTTCATGCTGTGTCCATTTGTTTTCTTATGCCATTTTCCTTTTAAAATTTCTAAGTAACTTTTGAAAATTTCCTTGAAATCAGCTGTATCATTTCATTTGCATCTATTTCCATTAGCATGTATTAGGTGCAGAAAATACTAGACATGTTAATGCTTTGCAGACTGAGTAATGGAATATGCCTAGTGAACTCATACTTTTTAGTAGTAAGAAATCAGGGCAGGGTAAAAAAGATTAAATTTTAAAACCTTCATTTTGACTCAAAGAATGTGATCAAAGCCACCAAATGCCACATGTAGAAACTGGATTTTCTAGCCAAAGGACTCTCAGTATTTCTTGTAGTTTTGATTTGATTTTTGCAAAATCTCTAAACTTCTGTTTATCTGGAATTGTCCTAATTTCACCATCATATTTGAGAGACAGTTTGACTGGATGTATAGTTCTTGGCTGGCAATTTTTTTCTTTGAAGCTTTGTATAAGTCATTGTGTTGCTTCCTTGCCTGCATGGTTTCTGTTTAGTAATCTGAGTTTAGTCTTATTGACTCTTTTTTTTTTTGTAGATTACATATTCCT